>CAKAJA020000289.1:2929834-4394751 GCA_916610235.2 Lasioglossum morio
AACGCATAACGCATAACGCATACCGTATAACGCATAACGCATAACGCATAACGCATAACGCATAACGCATAACGCATAACGCATAACGTATAACGCATAACGCATAACGCATAACGCATAACGCATACCGTATAACGCATAACGCATAACGCATAACGCATAACGCATAACGCATAACGCATAACGCATAACGCAAAACGCATAACGTTAACGCATAACCCATAACGCATAAGGCTAGATGCATGACGAATTTCGCATATCACATAACGCATAAGGCTTGACGCATATCGCATAAGGCATAACGCATAACCATAACGCATAACGAATACAGCAAAACGCATAACGCTTAACGCATAACGGATCACGCATAACGCATAACGCATAACGCATAACGCATAACGCATAACGCATAACGCATAACGCATAACGCATAACGCATAACGCATAACGCATAACGCATAACGCATAACGCAAAACCCATAACGTTAACGCATAACCCCTAACGCAATAACGCATAACGCATAACGTATAACGCATAACGCATACCGTATAACGCATAACGCATAACGCAAACGTATAGCGCACAACGGATAACGCATAAACCACAACCCATACTTCATAACGCCTAACGCATAATGCACAACGCATAACGAACACCGGAAAACCCATAACGCCTAACGCATAACGGATCACTCATAACGCATAATGCATAACGCATAACGCATAAAGCATAACGCATAACGCATATCGCATAACGCAGAACGCATAACGCATAACGCATAACGCATAACGCATAACGCATAACGCATAACGTATAACGCATAACGCATAACGCATAACGCATAACGCATAACGCATAACGCATAACGCATAACACATAATGCATAACGCATAACGCATAACGCATAACGCATAAAGCATAACGCATAACGCATAACGCATAACACATAACGCATAACGCATAATGCACAACGCATAACGAATACAGCAAAACGCATAACGCTTAACGCATAACGGATCACGCATAACGCATAACGCATAATGCATAACGCATAACGCATAACGCATAAGGCATAATGCATAACGCATAAAGCGTAACGCATAACGCATAACGCAGAACGCATAACGCATAAAGCATAACGCATAACGCATACCGCATAACGCATAACGCATAACGCATAACGCATAACGCATAACGCATAACGCATACCGTATAACGCATAACGCATAACGCATAACGCATAACGCATAACGCATAACGCATAACGCATAACGCATAACGCATAACGCAAAACGCATAACGTTAACGCATAACCCATGACGCATAAGGCTAGATGCATGACGAATTTCGCATATCACATAACGCATAAGGCTTGATGCATGACGCATATCGCATAACGCATAACGCATAACCATAACGCATAACGAATACAGCAAAACGCATAACGCTTAACGCATAACGGATCACGCATAACGCATAACGCATAACGCATAACGCATAACGCAAAACGCATAACGCATACCGCATAACGCATAACGCATAACGCATAACGCATATCGCATAACGCATAACGCATAACGCATAACGCATAACGCATAACGCATAACGCATAACGCATAACGCATAACGCATAACGCATAACGCATAACGCAAAACGCATAACGCATAACGCATAACGCAAACGTATAACGCACAACGCATAACGAATACAGCAAAACGCATAATGCCTAACGCATAACGGATCACGCATAACGCATAAGGCATAACGCATAACGCATAACGCATATCGAATAACGCATAACGTGTAACTCATAACGCATAACGCATAAAGCATAACGCATACCGTATAACGCATAACGCATAACGCATAACGCATAACGCATAACGCATAACGCATAACGCATAACGCATAACGCATAACGCATAACGCATAACGCATAACGCAAAACGCATAACGTTAACGCATAACCCCTAACGCAATAACGCATAACGCATAACGTATAACGCATAACGCATACCGTATAACGCATAACGCATAACGCAAACGTATAGCGCACAACGGATAACGCATAAACCACAACCCATACTTCATAACGCCTAACGCATAATGCACAACGCATAACGAACACCGGAAAACCCATAACGCCTAACCCATAACGGATCACTCATAACGCATAATGCATAACGCATAACGCATAAAGCATAACGCATAACGCATATCGCATAACGCAGAACGCATAACGCATAACGCATAACGCATAACGCATAACGCATAACGCATAACGCATAACGTATAACGCATAACGCATAACGCATAACGCATAACGCATAACGCATAACGCATAACGCATAACGCATAACGCATAACGCATAACGCATAACGCATAACGCATAACGCATAACGCATAACGCAAAACCCATAACGTTAACGCATAACCCCTAACGCAATAACGCATAACGCATAACGTATAACGCATAACGCATACCGTATAACGTATAACGCATAACGCATAACGCATAACGCATAACGCATAACGCATAACGCATAACGCATAACGCATAACGCATAACGCATAACGCATAACGCATAACGCATAACGCATAACGCATAACGCATAACGCATAACGCATAACGCATAACGCATAACGCATAACGTATAACGCATAACGCATAACGCATAACGCATAACGCATAACGCATAACGCATAACGCATACCGTATAACGCATAACGCATAACGCATAACGCATAACGCATAACGCATAACGCATAACACATAACGCATAACGCATAACGCATAACGCATAACGCATAACGCAAAACGCATAACGTTAACGCATAACCCATAACGCATAAGGCTAGATGCATGACGAATTTCGCATATCACATAACGCATAAGGCTTGATGCTTGAGGCATATCGCATAACGCATAACGCATAACCATAACGCATAACGCATAACCCATAACGCATAAAGCATAACGCATAACGCATAACGCATAACGCATAACGCATAACGCATAACGCATAACGCATAACGCATAACGCATAACGCATAACGCATAACGCATACCGCATAACGCATAACGCATAACGCATAACGCATAACGCATAACGCATAACGCATAACGCATAACGCATAACGCATACCGCATAACGCATAACGCATAACGCATAACGCATAACGCATAACGCATAACGCATAACGTATAACGCATAACGCATACCGCATAACGCATAACGCATAACGCATAACGCATAACGCATAACGCATAACGCATAACGCATAACGCATAACGTATAACGCATAACGCATAACGCATAACGCATAACGCATACCGTATAACGCATAACGCATAACGCATAACGCATAACGCATAACGCATAACGCATAACGCATAACGCATAACGCATAACGCATAACGCAAAACGCATAACGTTAACGCATAACCCCTAACGCAATAACGCATAACGCATAACGTATAACGCATAACGCATACCGTATAACGCATAACGCATAACGCAAACGTATAGCGCACAACGGATAACGCATAAACCACAACCCATACTTCATAACGCCTAACGCATAATGCACAACGCATAACGAACACCGGAAAACCCATAACGCCTAACGCATAACGGATCACTCATAACGCATAATGCATAACGCATAACGCATAAAGCATAACGCATAACGCATATCGCATAACGCAGAACGCATAACGCATAACGCATAACGCATAACGCATAACGCATAACGCATAACGCATAACGCATAACGCATAACGTATAACGCATAACGCATAACGCATAACGCATAACGCATAACGCATAACGCATAACGCATAACGCTTATCGCATAACGCATAACGCATAACGCATAACGCATAACGCATAACGCATAACGCATAACGCATAACGCATAACACATAATGCATAACGCATAACGCATAACGCATAACGCATAAAGCATAACGCATAACGCATAACGCATAACACATAACGCATAACGCATAATGCACAACGCATAACGAATACAGCAAAACGCATAACGCTTAACGCATAACGGATCACGCATAACGCATAACGCATAATGCATAACGCATAACGCATAACGCATAAGGCATAATGCATAACGCATAAAGCGTAACGCATAACGCATAACGCAGAACGCATAACGCATAAAGCATAACGCATAACGCATACCGCATAACGCATAACGCATAACGCATAACGCATAACGCATAACGCATAACGTATAACGCATAACGCATACCGCATAACGCATAACGCATAACGCATAACGCATAACGCATACCGCATAACGCATAACGTATAACGCATAACGCATAACGCATAACGCATAACGCATACCGTATAACGCATAACGCATAACGCATAACGCATAACGCATAACGCATAACGCATAACGCATAACGCATAACGCATAACGCATAACGCAAAACGCATAACGTTAACGCATAACCCATAACGCATAAGGCTAGATGCATGACGAATTTCGCATATCACATAACACATAAGGCTTGATGCATGACGCATATCGCATAACGCATAACGCATAACCATAACGCATAACGAATACAGCAAAACGCATAACGCTTAACGCATAACGGATCACGCATAACGCATAACGCATAACGCATAACGCATAACGCATAACGCATAACGCATAACGCATACCGCATAACGCATAACGCATAACGCATAACGCATATCGCATAACGCATAACGCATAAAGCATTACGCATAACGCATACCGCATAACGCATAACGCATAACGCATAACGCATAACGCATAACGCATACCGTATAACGCATAACGCATACCGCATAACGCATAACGCATAACGCATAACGCATAACGCATAACGCATAACGCATAACGTATAACGCATAACGCATAACGCATAAAGCATAACGCATACCGTATAACGCATAACGCATAACGCATAACGCATAACGCATAACGCATAACGCATAACGCATAACGCATAACGCATAACGCATAACGCATAACGCATAACGCATAACGCATAATGCACAACGCATATCGAACACCGGAAAACCCATAACGCCTAACGCATAACGGATCACGCATAACGCATAATGCATAACGCATAAAGCATAACGCATAACGCATAACGCATAACCGCTAACGCAATAACGCATAACGCATAACGTGTAACTCATAACGCATAACGCATAAAGCATAACCCATAACGCATAACGCATAACGCATATCGCATAACGCATAACGCATAACGCATAACGTATAACGCATAACGCATACCGTATAACGCATAACGCATAACGCATAACGCATAACGCATAACGCATAACGCATAACGCATAACGCATAACATATAACGCATAACGCATAACGCATAACGCATAACGCATAACGCATAACGCATAACGCATAACGCATAACGCATAACGCATAACGCATAACGCATAACGCAAAACGCATAACGTTAACGCATAACCCATAACGCATAAGGCTAGATGCATGACGAATTTCGCATATCACATAACGCATAAGGCTTGATGCATGACGCATATCGCATAACGCATAACGCATAACCATAACGCATAACGAATACAGCAAAACGCATAACGCTTAACGCATAACGGATCACGCATAACGCATAACGCATAACGCATAACGCCTAACGCATAACGCATAACGCATAACGCATACCGCATAACGCATAACGCATAACGCATAACGCATATCGCATAACGCATAACGCATAAAGCATTACGCATAACGCATACCGCATAACGCATAACGCATAACGCATAACGCATAACGCATAACGCATAACGTATAACGCATAACGCATACCGCATAACGCATAACGCATAACGCATAACGCATAACGCATAACGCATAACGTATAACGCATAACGCATAACGCATAACGCATAACGCATAACGCAAAACGCATAACGTTAACGCATAACCCATAACGCTTAAGGCTAGATGCATGACGAATTTCGCATATCACATAACGCATAAGGCATGATGCATGACGCATATCGCATAACGCATAACGCATAACCATAACGCATAACGCATAACCCATAACGCATAAAGCATAACGCATAACGCATAACGCATAACGCATAACGCATAACGCATAACGCATAACGCATAACGCATAACGCATAACGCATAACGCATACCGCATAACGCATAACGCATAACGCATAACGCATAACGCATAACGCATAACGCATAGCGTATAACGCATACCGCATACCGTATAACGCATAACGCATAACGCATAACGCAAACGTATAGCGCACAACGCATAATGAATAAACCATAACCCATACTTCATAACGCATAACGCATAATGCACAACGCATATCGAACACCGGAAAACCCATAACGCCTAACGCATAACGGATCACGCATAACGCATAATGCATAACGCATAAAGCATAACGCATAACGCATAACGCATAACCGCTAACGCAATAACGCATAACGCAAAACGTGTAACTCATAACGCATAACGCATAAAGCATAACCCATAACGCATAACGCATAACGCATATCGCATAACGCATAACGCATAACGCATAACGTATAACGCATAACGCATACCGTATAACGCAAAACGCATAACGCATAACGCATAACGCATAACGCATAACGCATAACGCATAACGCATAACATATAACGCATAACGCATAACGTATAACGCACATCGCATAACGCATAACGCATAACGCATAAAATATAACGCATAACGCATAACGCATAACGCATAACGCATAACGCATAACGCATAACGTATAAAGCATAACGCATAACGCATAACACATAACGCATAACGCATAATCCTTACGCAATAACGCATAACGCATAACGTATAACGCATAACGCATACCGTATAACGCATAACGCATAACGCATAACGCAAACGTATAGCGCACAACGGATAACGCATAAACCATAACCCATACTTCATAACGCCTAACGCATAATGCACAACGCATAACGAACACCGGAAACCCCATAACGCCTAACGCATAACGGATCACTCATAACGCATAATGCATAACGCATAACGCATAAAGCATAACGCATAACGCATTTCGCATAACGCAGAACGCATAACGCATAACGCATAACGCATAACGCATACCGCATAACGCATAACGCATAACGAATAACGCTTAACGCATAACGCATAACGCATAACGCATAAAGTATAATGCAAAACGTATAACGCAAACGTATAACGCACAACGCATAACGCATAACGCATAACGCATATCGCATAACGCATAACGCATAACGCATAACGCATAACGCATAACGCATAACGCATAACGCATAACGCATAACGCATAACGCATAACGCATAACGCATAACGCATAACGCATAACGCATAACGCATACCGTATAACGCATAACGCATAACGCATAGCGCATAACGCATAACGCATAACGCATAACGCATAACGCATAACGCATAACGCATAACGCATAACGCATAACGCATAAAGCATAACGCATAACGCATAACGCATGAAGCATAACCCATAACGCATAACGCATAACGCATAACGCATAACGTATAACGCATAACGCATACCGTATAACCCATAACGCATAACGCATAACGCATAACGCATAACGCATAACGCAAAACGCATACCGTATAACGCATAACGCATAACGCATAACGCATAACGCATAACGCATAACGCATAACGAATACCGCAAAACGTATATCGCCTAATACATAACGGATCACGCATAACGCATAACGCACACCGCATAATGCATAACGCATAACGCATAACGCATAACGCATAACGCATAACGCATAACGCATAACGCATAACGCATAACGCATTACGCATAACGCATAACGCATAACGCATAACGCATAACGCATAGCGCATAACGCATAACATATAACGCATAACGCATAACGCATAACGCATAACGCATAACGCATAAAGCATAACGCATAACGCATACCGTATAACGCATAACGCATGCCGCATAACGCAAACGTATAACGCACAACGCATAACGCATAATGAACAACGGATAACGCATAACGCATAACGCATAACTAATACCGCAAAACGTATATCGCCTAACACATAACGGATCACGCATAACGCATAACGCATAACGCAAAACGCATAACGTTAACGCATAACCCATAACGCATAAGGCTTGATGCATGACGAATATCGCATATCACATAACGCATAAGGCTTGATGCATGACGCATATCGCATAACGCATAACGCATAACCATAACGCATAACGCATAACCCATAACGCATAACGCATAACGCATAACGTATAACGCATAACGCATACCGTATAACGCATAACGCATAACGCATAACGCATAACGCCTACCGTATAACGCATAACGCATAACGCATAACGCATAACGCATAACGCATAACGCATAACGCATAACGCATAACGCATAACGCATAACGCATAAAGCATAACGCATAACGCATAACGCATGAAGCATAACCCATAACGCATAACGCATAACGCATAACGCATAACGTATAACGCATAACGCATACCGTATAACGCAAACGTATAGCGCACAACGCATAATGCATAAACCATAACCCATACTTCATAACGCATAACGCATAATGCACAACGCATATCGAACACCGGAAAACCCATAACGCCTAACGCATAACGGATCACGCATAACGCATAACGCATAATGCATAACGCATAAAGTATAACGCATAACGCATAACCCCTAACGCAATAACGCATAACGCATAACGCATAACGCATAACGCATAACGCATAACGCATAACGCATAACGTATAACGCATAACGCATACCGTATAACGCATAACGCATAACGCATAACGCATAACGTATAACCCCTAACGCAATAACGCATAACGCATAACGCATGAAGCATAACCCATAACGCATAACGCCTAACTCATAACGTATAACGCATAACGCATAACGCATATCGCATAAGGCATAACGCATAACGTATAACGCATAACGCATACCGTATAACGCATAACGCATAACGCAAACGTATAACGCACAACGCATAACGCATAACGCATAACGCATAACATATAACGCATAACGCATAACGCATAACCCATAACGCATAACGCATAACGCATAACTTATAAAGCATAACGCATAACGCATAACGCAAAACGCATAAACCCTAACGCAATAACGCATAACGCATAACGCATAACTTGTAACTCATAACGCATAACGCATAAAGCATAACGCATAAGGCATAACGCATAACGCATATCGCATAACGCATAACGCATAACGTATAACGCATAACGCATAACGCATACCGTATAACGCATAACGCATAACGCATAACGCAAACGTATAACGCACAACGCATAACGCATAACGCATAACATATAACGCATAACGCATAACGCATAACGCATAACGCATAACGCATAATGCATAAAGCATAACGCATAACGCATAACGCATAACACATAACGCATAACGCATAATGCATAACGCTTAAAGCATAACGCATAACGCATAACGCATAACCCCTAACGCAATAACGCAAAACGCATAAAGCATAACGCATAACGCATAACGTGTAACTCATAACGCATAACGCATAAAGCGTAACGCATAACGCATAACGCATAACGCATAACGCATAACGCATAAAGCATAACGCATAACGCATACCGTATAACGCATAACGCATAACGCATAATGAACAACGGATAACGCATAACGCATAACGCATAACTAATACCGCAAAACGTATATCGCCTAACACATAACGGATCACGCATAACGCATAACGCATAACGCAAAACGCATAACGTTAACGCATAACCCATAACGCATAACGCATAACGCATAACGTATAACGCATAACGCATACCGTATAACGCATAACGCATAACGCATAACGCATAACGCCTACCGTATAACGCATAACGCATAACGCATAACGCATAACGCATAACGCATAACGCATAACGCATAACGCATAACGCATAACGCATAACGCATAAAGCATAACGCATAACGCATAACGCATGAAGCATAACCCATAACGCATAACGCATAACGCATAACGCATAACGTATAACGCATAACGCATACCGTATAACGCAAACGTATAGCGCACAACGCATAATGCATAAACCATAACCCATACTTCATAACGCATAACGCATAATGCACAACGCATATCGAACACCGGAAAACCCATAACGCCTAACGCATAACGGATCACGCATAACGCATAATGCATAACGCATAAAGTATAACGCATAACGCATAACCCCTAACGCAATACCGCAAAACGTATATCGCCTAACACATAATGGATCACGCATAACGCATAACACATAACGCAAAACGCATAACGTTAACGCATAACCCATAACGCATAACGCATAACGCATAACGTATAACCCCTAACGCAATAACGCATAACGCATAACGCATGAAGCATAACCCATAACGCATAACGCAAAAC
This sequence comes from Lasioglossum morio, assembly GCA_916610235.2. Lineage (NCBI taxonomy): Eukaryota > Metazoa > Arthropoda > Insecta > Hymenoptera > Halictidae > Lasioglossum > Lasioglossum morio. The sequence goes on from CAKAJA020000289.1 coordinate 2,940,388, forward strand.
GCATAACGTTAACGCATAACCCATAACGCATAAGGCTTGATGCATGACGAATATCGCATATCACATAACGCATAAGGCTTGATGCATGACGCATATCGCATAACGCATAACGCATAACCATAACGCATAACGCATAACCCATAACGCATAACGCATAACGCATAACGTATAACGCATAACGCATACCGTATAACGCATAACGCATAACGCATAACGCATAACGCCTACCGTATAACGCATAACGCATAACGCATAACGCATAACGCATAACGCATAACGCATAACGCATAACGCATAACGCATAACGCATAACGCATAAAGCATAACGCATAACGCATAACGCATGAAGCATAACCCATAACGCATAACGCATAACGCATAACGCATAACGTATAACGCATAACGCATACCGTATAACGCAAACGTATAGCGCACAACGCATAATGCATAAACCATAACCCATACTTCATAACGCATAACGCATAATGCACAACGCATATCGAACACCGGAAAACCCATAACGCCTAACGCATAACGGATCACGCATAACGCATAACGCATAATGCATAACGCATAAAGTATAACGCATAACGCATAACCCCTAACGCAATAACGCATAACGCATAACGCATAACGCATATCGCATAACGCATAACGCATAACGCATAACGTATAACGCATAACGCATACCGTATAACGCATAACGCATAACGCATAACGCATAACGTATAACCCCTAACGCAATAACGCATAACGCATAACGCATGAAGCATAACCCATAACGCATAACGCCTAACTCATAACGTATAACGCATAACGCATAACGCATATCGCATAAGGCATAACGCATAACGTATAACGCATAACGCATACCGTATAACGCATAACGCATAACGCAAACGTATAACGCACAACGCATAACGCATAACGCATAACGCATAACATATAACGCATAACGCATAACGCATAACCCATAACGCATAACGCATAACGCATAACTTATAAAGCATAACGCATAACGCATAACGCAAAACGCATAAACCCTAACGCAATAACGCATAACGCATAACGCATAACTTGTAACTCATAACGCATAACGCATAAAGCATAACGCATAAGGCATAACGCATAACGCATATCGCATAACGCATAACGCATAACGTATAACGCATAACGCATACCGTATAACGCATAACGCATAACGCATAACGCAAACGTATAACGCACAACGCATAACGCATAACGCATAACATATAACGCATAACGCATAACGCATAACGCATAACGCATAACGCATAATGCATAAAGCATAACGCATAACGCATAACGCATAACACATAACGCATAACGCATAATGCATAACGCTTAAAGCATAACGCATAACGCATAACGCATAACCCCTAACGCAATAACGCAAAACGCATAAAGCATAACGCATAACGCATAACGTGTAACTCATAACGCATAACGCATAAAGCGTAACGCATAACGCATAACGCATAACGCATAACGCATAACGCATAAAGCATAACGCATAACGCATACCGTATAACGCATAACGCATAACGCATAATGAACAACGGATAACGCATAACGCATAACGCATAACTAATACCGCAAAACGTATATCGCCTAACACATAACGGATCACGCATAACGCATAACGCATAACGCAAAACGCATAACGTTAACGCATAACCCATAACGCATAACGCATAACGCATAACGTATAACGCATAACGCATACCGTATAACGCATAACGCATAACGCATAACGCATAACGCCTACCGTATAACGCATAACGCATAACGCATAACGCATAACGCATAACGCATAACGCATAACGCATAACGCATAACGCATAACGCATAACGCATAAAGCATAACGCATAACGCATAACGCATGAAGCATAACCCATAACGCATAACGCATAACGCATAACGCATAACGTATAACGCATAACGCATACCGTATAACGCAAACGTATAGCGCACAACGCATAATGCATAAACCATAACCCATACTTCATAACGCATAACGCATAATGCACAACGCATATCGAACACCGGAAAACCCATAACGCCTAACGCATAACGGATCACGCATAACGCATAATGCATAACGCATAAAGTATAACGCATAACGCATAACCCCTAACGCAATACCGCAAAACGTATATCGCCTAACACATAATGGATCACGCATAACGCATAACACATAACGCAAAACGCATAACGTTAACGCATAACCCATAACGCATAACGCATAACGCATAACGTATAACCCCTAACGCAATAACGCATAACGCATAACGCATGAAGCATAACCCATAACGCATAACGCCTAACTCATAACGTATAACGCATAACGCATAACGCATATCGCATAACGCATAACGCATAACGTATAACGCATAACGCATACCGTATAACGCATAACGCATAACGCAAACGTATAACGCACAACGCATAACGCATAACGCATAACGCATAACGCATAACATATAACGCATAACGCATAACGCATAACCCATAACGCATAACGCATAACGCATAACTTATAAAGCATAACGCATAACGCATAACGCAAAACGCATAAACCCTAACGCAATAACGCATAACGCATAACGCATAACTTGTAACTCATAACGCATAACGCATAAAGCATAACGCATAAGGCATAACGCATAACGCATATCGCATAACGCATAACGCATAACGTATAACGCATAACGCATACCGTATAACCCATAACGCATAACGCATAACGCATAACGCATAACGCATAACGCAAAACGCATACCGTATAACGCATAACGCATAACGCATAACGCATAACGCATAACGAATACCGCAAAACGTATATCGCCTAATACATAACGGATCACGCATAACGCATAACGCACACCGCATAATGCATAACGCATAACGCATAACGCATAACGCATAACGCATAACGCATAACGCATAACGCATAACGCATAACGCATAACGCATTACGCATAACGCATAACGCATAACGCATAACGCATAACGCATAGCGCATAACGCATAACATATAACGCATAACGCATAACGCATAACGCATAACGCATAACGCATAACGCATAAAGCATAACGCATAACGCATACCGTATAACGCATAACGCATGCCGCATAACGCAAACGTATAACGCACAACGCATAACGCATAATGAACAACGGATAACGCATAACGCATAACGCATAACTAATACCGCAAAACGTATATCGCCTAACACATAACGGATCACGCATAACGCATAACGCATAACGCAAAACGCATAACGTTAACGCATAACCCATAACGCATAAGGCTTGATGCATGACGAATATCGCATATCACATAACGCATAAGGCTTGATGCATGACGCATATCGCATAACGCATAACGCATAACCATAACGCATAACGCATAACCCATAACGCATAACGCATAACGCATAACGTATAACGCATAACGCATACCGTATAACGCATAACGCATAACGCATAACGCATAACGCCTACCGTATAACGCATAACGCATAACGCATAACGCATAACGCATAACGCATAACGCATAACGCATAACGCATAACGCATAACGCATAAAGCATAACGCATAACGCATAACGCATGAAGCATAACCCATAACGCATAACGCATAACGCATAACGCATAACGTATAACGCATAACGCATACCGTATAACGCAAACGTGTAGCGCACAACGCATAATGCATAAACCATAACCCATACTTCATAACGCATAACGCATAATGCACAACGCATATCGAACACCGGAAAACCCATAACGCCTAACGCATAACGGATCACGCATAACGCATAATGCATAACGCATAAAGTATAACGCATAACGCATAACCCCTAACGCAATAACGCATAACGCATAACGCATAACGCATATCGCATAACGCATAACGCATAACGCATAACGTATAACGCATAACGCATACCGTATAACGCATAACGCATAACGCATAACGCATAACGTATAACCCCTAACGCAATAACGCATAACGCATAACGCATGAAGCATAACCCATAACGCATAACGCCTAACTCATAACGTATAACGCATAACGCATAACGCATATCGCATAACGCATAACGCATAACGTATAACGCATAACGCATACCGTATAACGCATAACGCATAACGCAAACGTATAACGCACAACGCATAACGCATAACGCATAACGCATAACATATAACGCATAACGCATAACGCATAACCCATAACGCATAACGCATAACGCATAACTTATAAAGCATAACGCATAACGCATAACGCAAAACGCATAAACCCTAACGCAATAACGCATAACGCATAACGCATAACTTGTAACTCATAACGCATAACGCATAAAGCATAACGCATAAGGCATAACGCATAACGCATATCGCATAACGCATAACGCATAACGTATAACGCATAACGCATACCGTATAACGCATAACGCATAACGCATAACGCAAACGTATAACGCACAACGCATAACGCATAACGCATAACATATAACGCATAACGCATAACGCATAACGCATAACGCATAACGCATAATGCATAAAGCATAACGCATAACGCATAACGCATAACACATAACGCATAACGCATAATGCATAACGCTTAAAGCATAACGCATAACGCATAACGCATAACCCCTAACGCAATAACGCAAAACGCATAAAGCATAACGCATAATGCATAACGTGTAACTCATAACGCATAACGCATAAAGCGTAACGCATAACGCATAACGCATAACGCATAACGCATAACGCATAAAGCATAACGCATAACGCATACCGTATAACGCATAACGCATAACGCATAATGAACAACGGATAACGCATAACGCATAACGCATAACTAATACCGCAAAACGTATATCGCCTAACACATAATGGATCACGCATAACGCATAACACATAACGCAAAACGCATAACGTTAACGCATAACCCATAACGCATAAGGCTTGATGCATGACGAATATCGCATATCACATAACGCATAAGGCTTGATGCATGACGCATATCGCATAACGCATAACGCATAACCATAACGCATAACGCATAACCCATAACGCATAACGCATAACGCATAACGTATAACGCATAACGCATACCGTATAACCCATAACGCATAACGCATAACGCATAACGCATACCGTATAACGCATAACGCATAACGCATAACGCATAACGCATAACGCATAACGCATAACGCATAACGCATAAAGCATAACGCATAACGCATAACGCATGAAGCATAACCCATAACGCATAACGCATAATGCATAACGTATAACGCATAACGCATACCGTATAACGCATAACGCATAACGCAAACGTATAACGCACAACGCATAACGCATAACGCATAACGCATAACGCATAACATATAACGCATAACGCATAACCCATAACGCATAACGCATAACGCATAACTTATAAAGCATAACGCATAACGCATAACGCAAAACGCATAAACCCTAACGCAATAACGCATAACGCATAACGCATAACGCATAACTTGTAACTCATAACGCATAACGCATAAAGCATAACGCATAAGGCATAACGCATAACGCATATCGCATAACGCATAACGCATAACGTATAACGCATAACGCATACCGTATAACGCATAACGCATAACGCATAACGCAAACGTATAACGCACAACGCATAACGCATAACGCATAACATATAACGCATAACGCATAACGCATAACGCATAACGCATAACGCATAACGCATAAAGCATAACGCATAACGCATAACACATAACGCATAACGCATAATGCATAACGCTTAAAGCATAACGCATAACGCATAACGCATAACCCCTAACGCAATAACGCAAAACGCATAACGCATAACGCATAACGCATAACGTGTAACTCATAACGCATAACGCATAAAGCGTAACGCATAACGCATAACGCATAACGCATAACGCATATCGCATAACGCATAACGCATAACGTATAACGCATAACGCATACCGTATAACGCATAACGCATAACGCATAACGCAAACGTATAACGCACAACGCATAACGCATAACGCATAACGCATAACGCATAACATATAACGCATAACGCATAACGCATAACGCATAACGCATAACGCATAACGCATAACGCATAACGCACAACGCATAACGCATAACGTATAAAGCAAAACGCATAACGCATAACGCATAACGCATAACGCATAACGCATAACGCATAACGCATAACCCCTAACGCAATAACGCATAACGCATAACGCATAACGCATAACGTGTAACTCATAACACATATTGCATAAAGCATAACGCATAAGGCATAACGCATAACGCATATCGCATAACGCATAACGCATAACGTATAACGCATAACGCATACTGTATAACGCATAACGCATAACGCATAACGCAAACGCACAACGCATAACGCAGAAAGCATAACGCATAACGCATAACGCATAACGCATAACGCATAACGCATAACGCATAACGCATAACGCATAACGCATAACGCAAACGTATAGCGCACAACGCATAACGCATAAACCATAACCCATACTTAATAACGCATAACGCATAATGCACAACGCATAACGAACACCGGAAAACCCATAACGCCTAACGCATAACGGATCACGCATAACGCATCATGCATAACGCATAAAGCATAACGCATAACGCATAACGCATAACCCCTAACGCATAACGCATAACGCATAACGCATAACGCATAACGCATAACGCATAACGCATAACGTGTAACTCATAACGCATAACGCATAAAGCATAACGCATAACGCATAACACATAACGCATATCGCATAACGCATAACGCAAAACGTATATCGCATACCGTATAACGCATAACGCATAACGCATAACGCAGACGTATAACGCACAACCCATAACGCATAACGCATAACGCATAACGCATAACGCATAACGCATAACGCATAACGTATATCGCATAACGCATACCGTGTAACGCATAACGCATAACGCATAACGCATAACGCATACCGTATAACGCATAACGCATAACGCATAGCGCATAACGCATAACGCATAACGCATAACGCATAACGCATAACGCATAACGCATAAAGCATAACGCATGACGCATAACGCATGAAGCATAACCCATAACGCATAACGCATAACGCATAGCGTATAACGCATAACGCATACCGTATAACGCATAACGCATAACGCATAACGCAAACGTATAGCGCACAACGCATAATGAATAAACCATAACCCATACTTCATAACGCATAACGCATAATGCACAACGCATATCGAACACCGGAAAACCCATAACGCCTAACGCATAACGGATCACGCATAACGCATAATGCATGACGCATAAAGCATAACGCATAACGCATAACGCATAACCCCTAACGCATAACGCATAACGCATAACGCTTAACGCATGACGCATATCGCATAACGCATAACGCATAATGCATAACGCATAAAGCATAACGCATAACGCATAACGCATAACGCATAACGCATAAAGCATAACGCATAACGCATAACGCATAACGCATAACCCCTAACGCAATAACGCATAACGCATAACGCATAACGTGTAACTCATAACACATATCGCATAAAGCATAACGCATAAGGCATAACGCATAACGCATATCGCATAACGCATAACGCATAACGTATAACGCATAACGCATACTGTATAACGCATAACGCATAACGCATAACGCATAACGCATAACGCATAACGCATAAAGCATAACGCATAACGCATAACGCATAACGCATAACCCCTAACGCAATAACGCATAACGCATAACGCATAACGCATACGGCATAACGCATAACGCATATCGCATAACGCAAAACGTATATCGCATACCGTATAACGCATAACGCATAACGCATAACGCAGACGTATAACGCACAACCCATAACGCATAACGAACAACGGATAACGCATAACGCATAACGCATAACGAATACCGCAAAACGTATATCGCCTAACACATAACGGATCACACATAACGCATAACGCATAACGTATAACGCATAACGCATAACGCATAACGCATAACGCATAACGCATAACGCATAACGCATAACGCATAACGCATAACGCATAACATATAACGCATAACGCATAACGCATAACGCATAACGCATAACGCATAACGCATAACGCATAACGCATACCGCATAATGCATAACGCATAACGCATAACGCATAACGAATAACGCATAACGCATAACGCATAACGCATAACGCATAACGCATAACGTATAACTCATAACGTATAACGCATAACGCATAACGCATAACGCAGAACGCATAACGCATAACGCATAACGCATAACGCATAACGCATAACTCATAACGCATAACGCATAACGAATAACCGCTAACGCAATAACGCATAACGCATAACGTGTAACTCATAACGCATAACGCATAACGCATAACATATAACGCATAACGCATAACGCATAACGCATAACGCATAACGCATAACGCATAACGCATAACGCATAAAGCATAACGCATAACGCATAACGCATAACGCATAACGCATAATGCATAAAGCTTAAAGCATAACGCATAACGCATAACGCATAACCCCTAACGCAATAACGCAAAACGCATAACGCATAACGCATAACGTATAACGTGTAACTCATAACGCATAACGCATAAAGCATAACGCATAACGCATAACGCATAACGCATAACGCATATCGCATAACGCATAACGCATAACGTATAACGCATAACGCATACCGTATAACGCATAACGCATAACGCATAACGCAAACGTATAACGCACAACGCATAACGCATAACGCATAACGCATAACGCATAACATATAACGCATAACGCATAACGCATAACGCATAACGCATAACGCATAACGCATAACGCATAACGCATAACGCATAACGCACAACGCATAACGCATAACGTATAAAGCATAACGCATAACGCATAACGCATAACGCATAACGCATAACGCATAACCCCTAACGCAATAACGCATAACGCATAACGCATAACGCATAACGTGTAACTCATAACACATATCGCATAAAGCATAACGCATAAGGCATAACGCATAACGCATATCGCATAACGCATAACGCATAACGTATAACGCATAACGCATACTGTATAACGCATAACGCATAACGCATAACGCAAACGTATAACGCACAACGCATAACGCAGAAAGCATAACGCATAACGCATAACGCATAACGCATAACGCATAACGCATAACGCATAACGCATAACGCAAACGTATAGCGCACAACGCATAACGCATAAACCATAACCCATACTTAATAACGCATAACGCATAATGCACAACGCATAACGAACACCGGAAAACCCATAACGCCTAACGCATAACGGATCACGCATAACGCATCATGCATAACGCATAAAGCATAACGCATAACGCATAACGCATAACGCATAACCCCTAACGCATAACGCATAACGCATAACGCATAACGCATAACGCATAACGCATAACGTGTAACTCATAACGCATAACGCATAAAGCATAACGCATAACGCATAACACATAACGCATATCGCATAACGCATAACGCAAAACGTATATCGCAATCCGTATAACGCATAACGCATAACGCATAACGCAGACGTATAACGCACAACCCATAACGCATAACGCATAACGCATAACGCATAACGCATAACGCATAACGCATACCGTATAACGCATAACGCATAACGCATAACGCATAACGCATAACGCATAACGCATAACGTATAACGCATAACCCCTTTAATCATAAAGCATAACGCATGACGCATAACGCATGAAGCATAACCCATAACGCATAACGCATAACGCATAGCGTATAACGCATAACGCATACCGTATAACGCATAACGCATAACGCATAACGCAAACGTATAGCGCACAACGCATAATGAATAAACCATAACCCATACTTAATAACGCATAACGCATAATGCACAACGCATATCGAACACCGGAAAACCCATAACGCCTAACGCATAACGGATCACGCATAACGCATAATGCATGACGCATAAAGCATAACGCATAACGCATAACGCATAACCCCTAACGCATAACGCATAACGCATAACGCTTAACGCATGACGCATATCGCATAACGCATAACGCATAATGCATAACGCATAAAGCATAACGCATAACGCATAACGCATAACGCATAACGCATAACGCATAAAGCATAACGCATAACGCATAACGCATAACGCATAACCCCTAACGCAATAACGCATAACGCATAACGCATAACGTGTAACTCATAACACATATCGCTTAAAGCATAACGCATAAGGCATAACGCATAACGCATATCGCATAACGCATAACGCATAACGTATAACGCATAACGCATACTGTATAACGCATAACGCATAACGCATAACGCATAACGCATAACGCATAACGCATAAAGCATAACGCATAACGCATAACGCATAACGCATAACCCCTAACGCAATAACGCATAACGCATAACGCATAACGTGTAACTCATAACACATATCGCATAAAACATAACGCATAAGGCATAACGCATAACGCATATCGCATAACGCATAACGCATAACGTATAACGCATAACGCATAACGCATAACGCATAAAGCATAACGCATAACGCATAACACATAACGCATATCGCATAACGCATAACGCAAAACGTATATCGCATACCGTATAACGCATAACGCATAACGCAGACGTATAACGCACAACCCATAACGCATAACGAACAACGGATAACGCATAACGCATAACGCATAACGAATACCGCAAAACGTATATCGCCTAACACATAACGGATCACACATAACGCATAACGCATAACGTATAACGCATAACGCATAACGCATAACGCATAACGCATAACGCATAACGCATAACGCATAACGCATAACGCATAACGCATAACGCATAACGCATAACGCATAACATATAACGCATAACGCATAACGCATAACGCATAACGCATAACGCATAACGCATACCGCATAATGCATAACGCATAACGCATAACGCATAACGAATAACGCATAACGCATAACGCATAACGCATAACGCATAACGCATAACGCATAACGTATAACTCATAACGTATAACGCATAACGCATGACGCATAACGCAGAACGCATAACGCATAACGCATAACGCATAAAGCATAAATCATAACGCATAACGCATAACGCATAACGCATAACGCATAACGCATAACGCATAACGCGTAACGCATAACGCATAACTCATAACGTATAACGCATAACGCATAACGCATAACGCATAACGCATAACGCATAACGCATAACGCATAACGCATAACGCATAACGCATAACGCATAACGCATAACGCATAACGCATAACGCATAACGCATAACGCATAACGCATAACGCATAACGCATAACGCATAACGCATAACGCATAACGCATAACGCATAACGCATAACGCATAACGCATAACGCATAACGCATAACGCATAACGCATAACGCATAACGCATAACGCATAACGCATTACGCATAACGCATAAAGTATAACACATAACGCATAACGCATTACGCATAACGCATCACGCATAACACATAACGCATAACGCATAACGCATAACGCATATCGCATAAAACATAACGCATCACGCATAACGTACAACGTATAACGCATAACGCATAACGCATAACGCATAACGCATAACGCATAACGCATAACGCATAACGTATATCGCATAACACATAACGCATAACCTATAACGCATAACGCATAAGGCATAACGCATAACGTTAACGCATAACGCATAACGCATAACGCATAACGGATCACGCATAACGCATAAAGCATAACGCATAAAGCATAACGCATAACGCATAACGCATAACGCATAAAGCATAACGCATACCGCATAACGCATAACGCATATCGCATAACGCATAACGCATAACGTATAACGCATAACGCATACCGTATAACGCATAACGCATAATGCATAACGCAAACGTATAACGCACAACGCATAACGCATAACGCATAACGCATAACGCATAACGCATTACGCATAACGCATAAAGTATAACACATAACGCATAACGCATTACGCATAACGCATCACGCATATCGCATAACGCATAACGCATAACGCATATCGCATAAAACATAACGCATCACGCATAATGTACAACGTATAACGCATAACGCATAACGCATAACGCATAACGCATAACGCATAACGCATAACGCATAACGTATATCGCATAACACATAACGCATAACCTATAACGCATAACGCATAAGGCATAACGCATAACGTTAACGCATAACGCATAACGCCTAACGCATAACGGATCACGCATAACGCATAAAGCATAACGCATAAAGCATAACGCATAACGCATAACGCATAACGCATAAAGCATAACGCATACCGCATAACGCATAACGCATATCGCATAACGCATAACGCATAACGTATAACGCATAACGCATACCGTATAACGCATAACGCATAATGCATAACGCAAACGTATAACGCACAACGCATAACGAATACAGCAAAACGCATAATGCTTAACGCATAACGGATCACGCACAACGCATAACGCATAACGCATAACGCATAACGCATAACGCATAACGCATAACGCATAACGTATATCGCATAACACATAACGCATAACCTATAACGCATAACGCATAAGGCATAACGCATAACGTTAACGCATAACGCATAACGCCTAACGCATAACGGATCACGCATAACGCATAAAGCATAACGCATAAAACATAACGCATAACGCATAACGCATAACGCATAAAGCATAACGCATACCGCATAACGCATAACGCATATCGCATAACGCATAACGCATAACGTATAACGCATAACGCATACCGTATAACGCATAACGCATAATGCATAACGCAAACGTATAACGCACAACGCATAACGAATACAGCAAAACGCATAATGCTTAACGCATAACGGATCACGCACAACGCATAACGAATATCGCATAACGCATAACGCATAACGCATAATGCATAACGCATAAAGCATAACGCATAACGCATAACGCATATCGCATAACGCATAACGCATAACGCATATCGCATAAAACATAACGCATCACGCATAACGTACAACGTATAACGCATAACGCATAACGCATAACGCATAACGCATAACGCATAACGCATAACGTATATCGCATAACACATAACGCATAACCTATAACGCATAACGCATAAGGCATAACGAATAACGCATAACGCATAACGCATAACGCATAACATATAACGCATAACGCATAACGCATGACGCATATCGCATAACGCATAACGCATAATGCATAACGCATAAAGCGTAACGCATAACGCAAACTCATAAGGCATAAGGCATAACGCATAACGCATAACGCATAACGCATGTCGGATCACTCATAACGCATAATGCATAACGCATAAAGCATAAAGCATAACGTATAACGCATAACGCATATCGCATAACGCATAACGCATAACGTATAACGCATGACGCATAACGCATATCACATAACACATAACGCATAATGCACAACGCATAACGAATACAGCAAAACGCATAACGCTTAACGCTTAACGCATAACGGATCACGCATAACGCATAATGCACAACGCATAACGAATACCGCAAAACGCATAACGCCTAACGCATAACGGATCACACATAACGCATAACGCATAACGTATAACGCATAATGCACAACGCATATCGCATAACGTATAACGCAAAACGCATAACGCATAACGTTACCGCATAAGGCTTGATGCATGACGCATATCGCATAACGCATAACGCATAACTCATAACGTATAACGTATAACGCATAATGCATAACGCATAACGCATAACGCATAACGCACAACGCATAATGCATAACGCATAACGAATACAGCAAAACGCATAATGCTTAACGCATAACGCATAACGCATAACGCATAACGCATATCGAATAACGCATAACGTGTAACTCATAACGCATAACGCATAATGCATAACGCATAACGAACAACGGGTAACGAATAACGCATAACGCATAACGCATAACGCATAACGCATAACGCATAACGCATAACGCATTACGCATAACGCATAAAGTATAACACATAACGCATAACGCATAAAGTATAACACATAACGCATAACGCATTACGCATAACGCATCACGCATAACGGATAACGCATAACGCATAACGCATATCGCATAAAACATAACGCATAAAGCATAACGTACAACGTATAACGCATAACGCATAACGCATAACGCATAACGTATATCGCATAACACATAACGCATAACCCATAACGCATAACGCATAAGGCATAACGCATAACGTTAACGCATAACGTATAACGCCTAACGCATAACGGATCACGCATAACGCATAAAGCATAACGCATAAAGCATAACGCATAACGCATAACGCATAACGCATAAAGTATAACACATAACGCATAACGCATAAAGTATAACACATAACGCATAACGCATTACGCATATCGCATAACGTATAACGCATAACGTTACCGCATAAGGCTTGATGCATGACGCATATCGCATAACGCATAACGCATAACTCATAACGTATAACGCATAACGCATAACGCATAACGCATAACGCATAACGCATAACGCATAACGCATAACGCATAACCCATAACGCATAACGCATAACGCATAACGCATAACGCATAAAGCATAACGCATAACGCATAACGCATAACGCATAACGCATAACGCATAACGCATAACGCATAACGCATAACGCATAACGCACAACGCATAACGCATAACGCATAACGCATAACGCATAACGCATAACGCATAACGCATAACGCATAACGCATAACGCATAACGCATAACGCATAACGCATTACGCATAACGCATAAAGTATAACACATAACGCATAACGCATTACGCATAACGCATCACGCATAACGCATAACGCATAACGCATAACGCATATCGCATAAAACATAACGCATCACGAATAACGTACAACGTATAACGCATAACGCATAACGCATAACGCATAACGTATATCGCATAACACATAACGCATAACCCATAACGCATAACGCATAAGGCATAACGCATAACGTTAACGCATAACGCATAACGCCTAACGCATAACGCATAAAGCATAACGCATAAAGCATAACGCATAAAGCATAACGCATAACGCATAACGCATAACGCATAACGCATAAAGCATAACGCATACCGCATAACGCATAACGCATAACGCATAACGCATAACGCATAACGCATAACGCATAACGGGAACTTATAACGCACAACGCATAACGCATAACGCATAACGCATAACGCATAACGCATAACGCATAACGCATAACGTATAACGCATAACACATAACGCATAACCCATAACGCATAACGCATAAGGCATAACGCATAACGTTAACGCATAACGCATAACGCCTAACGCATAACGGATCACGCATAACGCATAAAGCATAACGCATAAAGCATAACGCATAACGCATAACGCATAACGCATAACGCATAAAGCATAACGCATACCGCATAACGCATAACGCATAACGCATAACGCAAACTTATAACGCACAACGCATAACGCATAACGCATAACGCATAACGCATAACGCATAACGCATAACGCATAACGCATAACGCATAACGCATAACGCATAACGCATAACGCATAAAGCATAAAGCATAACGTATAACGCATAACGCATATCGCATAACGCATAACGCATAACCCATAACGCATAACGCATAACGCATAACGCATAACGCATAACGCATAACGCATAACGCATAACGCATAACGCATAACGCATAACGCATAACGCATAACGCATAACGCATAACGCATAACGCATAACGCATAACGCATAACGCGTAACGCATAACGCATAACTCATAACGTATAACGCATAACGCATAACGCATAATGCATAACGCATAACGCATACCGCATAACGCATAACGCATAACGCATAACGCATAAAGCATAACGCATAACGCAAACTTATAACGCACAACGCATAACGCATAACGCATAACGCATAACGCATAACGCATAACGCATAACGCATAACGCATAACGCATAACGCATAACGCATAACGCATAACGCATAACGCATAACGCATAACGCATAACGCATAACGCATAACGCATAACGCATAACGCATAACGCATAACGCATAACGCATAACACATAACGCATTACGCATAACGCATAAAGTATAACACATAACGCATAACGCATTACGCATAACGCATCACGCATAACGCATAACGCATAACGCATAACGCATATCGCATAAAACATAACGCATCACGCATAACGTACAACGTATAACGCATAACGCATAACGCATAACGCATAACGCATAACGTATATCGCATAACACATAACGCATAACCTATAACGCATAACGCATAAGGCATAACGCATAACGTTAACGCATAACGCATAACGCCTAACGCATAACGGATCACGCATAACGCATAAAGCATAACGCATAAAGCATAACGCATAACGCATAACGCATAACGCATAAAGCATAACGCATACCGCATAACGCATAACGCATATCGCATAACGCATAACGCATAACGTATAACGCATAACGCATACCGTATAACGCATAACGCATAATGCATAACGCAAACGTATAACGCACAACGCATAACGAATACAGCAAAACGCAGAATGCTTAACGCATAACGGATCACGCACAACGCATAACGAATATCGCATAACGCATAACGCATAACGCATAATGCATAACGCATAAAGCATAACGCATAACGCATAACGCATATCGCATAACGCATAACGCATAACGCATATCGCATAAAACATAACGCATCACGCATAATGTACAACGTATAACGCATAACGCATAACGCATAACGCATAACGCATAACGCATAACGCATAACGCATAACGTATATCGCATAAAACATAACGCATCACGCATAATGTACAACGTATAACGCATAACGCATAACGTATAACGCATGACGCATAACGCATATCACATAACACATAACGCATAATGCACAACGCATAACGAATACAGCAAAACGCATAACGCTTAACGCTTAACGCATAACGGATCACGCATAACGCATAATGCACAACGCATAACGAATACCGCAAAACGCATAACGCCTAACGCATAACGGATCACACATATCGCTTAACGCATAACGTATAACTCATAATGCACAACGCATATCGCATAACGTATAACGCAAAACGCATAACGCATAACGTTACCGCATAAGGCTTGATGCATGACGCATATCGCATAACGCATAACGCATAACTCATAACGTATAACGTATAACGCATAATGCATAACGCATAACGCATAACGCATAACGCACAACGCATAACGCATAACGCATAACGAATACAGCAAAACGCATAATGCTTAACGCATAACGCATAACGCATAACGCATAACGCATATCGAATAACGCATAACGTGTAACTCATAACGCATAACGCAAAATGCATAACGCATAACGAACAACGGGTAACGAATAACGCATAACGCATAACGCATAACGCATAACGCATAACGCATAACGCATAACGCATAACGCATTACGCATAACGCATAAAGTATAACACATAACGCATAACGCATAAAGTATAACACATAACGCATAACGCATTACGCATAACGCATCACGCATAACGGATAACGCATAACGCATAACGCATATCGCATAAAACATAACGCATAAAGCATAACGTACAACGTATAACGCATAACGCATAACGCATAACGCATAACGTATATCGCATAACACATAACGCATAACCCATAACGCATAACGCATAAGGCATAACGCATAACGTTAACGCATAACGTATAACGCCTAACGCATAACGGATCACGCATAACGCATAAAGCATAACGCATAAAGCATAACGCATAACGCATAACGCATAACGCATAAAGTATAACACATAACGCATAACGCATAAAGTATAACACATAACGCATAACGCATTACGCATATCGCATAACGTATAACGCATAACGTTACCGCATAAGGCTTGATGCATGACGCATATCGCATAACGCATAACGCATAACTCATAACGTATAACGCATAACGCATAACGCATAACGCATAACGCATAACGCATAACGCATAACGCATAACGCATAACGCATAACCCATAACGCATAACGCATAACGCATAACGCATAACGCATAAAGCATAACGCATAACGCATAACGCATAACGCATAACGCATAACGCATAACGCATAACGCATAACGCATAACGCATAACGCATAACGCATAACGCATAACGCATAACGCATAACGCATAACGCATAACGCATAACGCATAACGCATAACGCATAACGCATAACGCATTACGCATAACGCATAAAGTATAACACATAACGCATAACGCATTACGCATAACGCATCACGCATAACGCATAACGCATAACGCATAACGCATATCGCATAAAACATAACGCATCACGAATAACGTACAACGTATAACGCATAACGCATAACGCATAACGCATAACGCATAACGCATAACGTATATCGCATAACACATAACGCATAACCCATAACGCATAACGCATAAGGCATAACGCATAACGTTAACGCATAACGCATAACGCCTAACGCATGACGGATCACGCATAACGCATAAAGCATAACGCATAAAGCATAACGCATAACGCATAACGCATAACGCATAACGCATAAAGCATAACGCATACCGCATAACGCATAACGCATAACGCATAACGCATAACGCATAACGCATAACGCATAACGGGAACTTATAACGCACAACGCATAACGCATAACGCATAACGCATAACGCATAACGCATAACGCATAACGCATAACGCATAACGCATAACGTATAACGCATAACACATAACGCATAACCCATAACGCATAACGCATAAGGCATAACGCATAACGTTAACGCATAACGCATAACGCCTAACGCATAACGGATCACGCATAACGCATAAAGCATAACGCATAAAGCATAACGCATAACGCATAACGCATAACGCATAACGCATAACGCATAACGCATAAAGCATAACGCATACCGCATAACGCATAACGCATAACGCATAACGCAAACTTATAACGCACAACGCATAACGCATAACGCATAACGCATAACGCATAACGCATAACGCATAACGCATAACGCATAACGCATAACGCATAACGCATAACGCATAAAGCATAAAGCATAACGTATAACGCATAACGCATATCGCATAACGCATAACGCATAACCCATAACGCATAACGCATAACGCATAACGCATAACGCATAACGCATAACGCATAACGCATAACGCATAACGCATAACGCATAACGCATAACGCATAACGCATAACGCATAACGCATAACGCATAACGCATAACGCGTAACGCATAACGCATAACTCATAACGTATAACGCATAACGCATAACGCATAATGCATAACGCATAACGCATACCGCATAACGCATAACGCATAACGCATAACGCATAAAGCATAACGCATAACGCAAACTTATAACGCACAACGCATAACGCATAACGCATAACGCATAACGCATAACGCATAACGCATAACGCATAACGCATAACGCATAACGCATAACGCATAACGCATAACGCATAACGCATAACGCATAACGCATAACGCATAACGCATAACGCATAACGCATAACGCATAACGCATAACGCATAACGCATAACGCATAACGCATAACGCATAACGCATAACACATAACGCATTACGCATAACGCATAAAGTATAACACATAACGCATAACGCATTACGCATAACGCATCACGCATAACGCATAACGCATAACGCATAACGCATAACGCATAAAACATAACGCATCACGCATAACGTACAACGTATAACGCATAACGCATAACGCATAACGCATAACGCATAACGCATAACGTATATCGCATAACACATAACGCATAACCTATAACGCATAACGCATAAGGCATAACGCATAACGTTAACGCATAACGCATAACGCCTAACGCATAACGGATCACGCATAACGCATAAAGCATAACGCATAAAGCATAACGCATAACGCATAACGCATAACGCATAAAGCATAACGCATACCGCATAACGCATAACGCATATCGCATAACGCATAACGCATAACGTATAACGCATAACGCATACCGTATAACGCATAACGCATAATGCATAACGCAAACGTATAACGCACAACGCATAACGAATACAGCAAAACGCATAATGCTTAACGCATAACGGATCACGCATAACGCATAACGCATAACGCATAACGCATAACGCATAACGCATATCGAATAACGCATAACGTGTAACTCATAACGCATAACGCATAAAGCATAATGCATAACGCGTAACGAACAACGGATAACGAATAACGCATAACGCATAACGCATAACGCATATCGCATAAAACATAACGCATCACGCATAACGTACAACGTATAACGCATAACGCATAACGCATAACGCATAACGCATAACGCATAACGTATATCGCATAACACATAACGCATAACCTATAACGCATAACGCATAAGGCATAACGCATAACGTTAACGCATAACGCATAACGCCTAACGCATAACGGATCACGCATAACGCATAAAGCATAACGCATAAAGCATAACGCATAACGCATAACGCATAACGCATAAAGCATAACGCATACCGCATAACGCATAACGCATATCGCATAACGCATAACGCATAACGTATAACGCATAACGCATACCGTATAACGCATAACGCATAATGCATAACGCAAACGTATAACGCACAACGCATAACGAATACAGCAAAACGCATAATGCTTAACGCATAACGGATCACGCATAACGCATAACGCATAACGCATAACGCATAACGCATATCGAATAACGCATAACGTGTAACTCATAACGCATAACGCATAAAGCATAACGCGTAACGAACAACGGATAACGAATAACGCATAACGCATAACGCATAACGCATAACGCATAACGCATAACGCATAACGCATAACGCATAACGCATTACGCATAACGCATAAAGTATAACACATAACGCATAACGCATAAAGTATAACACATAACGCATAACGCATTACGCATAACGCATCACGCATAACGGATAACGCATAACGCATAACGCATATCGCATAAAACATAACGCATAAAGCATAACGTACAACGTATAACGCATAACGCATAACGCATAACGCATAACGCATAACGCATAACGCATAACGCATAACGCATTACGCATAACGCATAAAGTATAACACATAACGCATAACGCATAAAGTATAACACATAACGCAAAACGCATTACGCATAACGGATCACGCATAACGCATAACGCATAACGAATACCGCAAAACGTATATCGCCTAACACATAACGGATCACGCATAACGCATAACGCATAACGTATAACGCATAACGCATAACGCATAACGCATAACGCATAACGCATAACGCATAACGCATAACGCAAACTTATAACGCACAACGCATAACGCATAACGCATAACGCATAACGCATAACGCATAACGCATAACGCATAACGCATAACGCATAACGCATAACGCATAACGCATAACGCATAACGCATAACGCATAACGCATAACGCATAACGCATAACGCATAACGCATAAAGCATAACGCATAACGCATAACGCATAACGCATATCGCATAACGCATAATGCATTACGTATAACGCATAACGCATAACGCATAACGCATAACGCAAACGTATAACGCACAACGCATAACGAATACAGCAAAACGCATAATGTTTAACGCATAACGGATCACGCATAACGCATAACGCATAACGCATAACGCATAACGCATAACGCATAACGCATAACGCATAACGCATAACGCATAACGCATAACGCATAACGCATAACGCATAACGCATAACGCATAACGCATAACGCATAACGCATAACGCATAACGCATAACGCATAACGCATAACGCATAACGCATAACGCATAACGCATAACGCATAACGCATAACGCATAACGCATAACGCATAACGCATAACGCATAACGCATAACGCATAACGCATAACGCATAACGCATAACGCATAACGCATAACCCATAACGCATAACGCATAACGCATAACGCATAACCCATAACGCATAACGCATAAGGCATAACGCATAACGTTAACGCATAACGCATAACGGATAACGCATAACGCATAACGCATAACGCATAACCCATAACGCATAACGCATAAGGCATAACGCATAACGTTAACGCATAACGCATAACGCCTAACGCATAACGCAAACGTATAACGCACAACGCATAACGCATAACGAACAACGGATAACGCATAACGCATAACGCATAACGAATACCGCAAAACGTATATCGCCTAACACATAACGGATCACGCATAACGCATAACGCATAACGTATAACGCATAACGCATAACGCATAACGCATAACGCATAACGCATAACGCATAGCGCATAACGCATAACGTATAACGCTTAACGCATACCGTATAACGCATAACGCATAACGCATAACGCATAATGCATAACGCATAACGCATAACGCATAACGCATAACGCATAACGCATAACGCACAACGCAAACGTATAACACACAACGCATAATGCATAACGCATAACGCATAACGCATAACGCATGGCGCATAATGTAAAATGCATAACGCATAACGCATAACGCATAACGCATAACGCATAACGCATAACGCATAACGCATAACGCATAACGCATAACGCATAATGCATATCGCATAAAACATAACGCATAAAGCATAACGTACAACGTATAACGCATAACGCATAACGCATAACGCATAACGCATAACGTATATCGCAAAACGCATAACGCATAATGCATAACGCATAACGCATAACGCATAACGCATAACGCCTAACGCATAACGGATCACGCATAACGCATAAAGCATAACGCATAAAGCATAACGCATAACGCATAACGCATAACGCATAAAGCATAACGCATACCGCATAACGCATAACGCATATCGCATAACGCATAACGCATAACGTATAACGCATAACGCATACTGTATAACGCATAACGCATAATGCAATACGCAAACGTATAACGCACAACGCATAACGAATACAGCAAAACGCATAATGCTTAACGCATAACGGATCACGCATAACGCATAACGCATAACGCATAACGCATAACGCATATCGAATAACGCATAACGCATACCGTATAACGCATAACGCAAACGTATAACGCACAACGCATAACGAATACAGCAAAACGCATAATGTTTAACGCATAACGGATCACGCATAACGCATAACGCATAACGCATAACGCATAACGCATAACGCATAACGCATAACGCATAACGCATAACGCATAACGCATAACGCATAACGCATAACGCATAACGCATAACGCATAACGCATAACGCATAACGCATAACGCATAACGCATAACGCATAACGCATAACGCATAACGCATAACGCATAACGCATAACGCATAACGCATAACGCATAACGCATAACGCATAACGCATAACGCATAACGCATAACGCATAACGCATAACGCATAACGCATAACGCATAACCCATAACGCATAACGCATAACGCATAACGCATAACCCATAACGCATAACGCATAAGGCATAACGCATAACGTTAACGCATAACGCATAACGGATAACGCATAACGCATAACGCATAACGCATAACCCATAACGCATAACGCATAAGGCATAACGCATAACGTTAACGCATAACGCATAACGCCTAACGCATAACGCAAACGTATAACGCACAACGCATAACGCATAACGAACAACGGATAACGCATAACGCATAACGCATAACGAATACCGCAAAACGTATATCGCCTAACACATAACGGATCACGCATAACGCATAACGCATAACGCATAACGCATAACGCATAACGCATAACGCATAACGCATAACGCATAACGCATAGCGCATAACGCATAACGTATAACGCATAACGCATACCGTATAACGCATAACGCATAACGCATAACGCATAACGCATAACGCATAACGCATAACGCATAACGCATAACGCATAACGCATAACGCACAACGCAAACGTATAACACACAACGCATAATGCATAACGCATAACGCATAACGCATAACGCATGGCGCATAATGTAAAATGCATAACGCATAACGCATAACGCATAACGCATAACGCATAACGCATAACGCATAACGCATAACGCATAACGCATAACGCATAATGCATATCGCATAAAACATAACGCATAAAGCATAACGTACAACGTATAACGCATAACGCATAACGCATAACGCATAACGCATAACGTATATCGCAAAACGCATAACGCATAATGCATAACGCATAACGCATAACGCATAACGCATAACGCCTAACGCATAACGGATCACGCATAACGCATAAAGCATAACGCATAAAGCATAACGCATAACGCATAACGCATAACGCATAAAGCATAACGCATACCGCATAACGCATAACGCATATCGCATAACGCATAACGCATAACGTATAACGCATAACGCATACCGTATAACGCATAACGCATAATGCAATACGCAAACGTATAACGCACAACGCATAACGAATACAGCAAAACGCATAATGCTTAACGCATAACGGATCACGCATAACGCATAACGCATAACGCATAACGCATAACGCATATCGAATAACGCATAACGTGTAACTCATAACGCATAACGCATAAAGCATAATGCATAACGCGTAACGAACAACGGATAACGAATAACGCATAACGCATAACGCATAACGCATAACGCATAACGCATAACGCATAACGCATAACGCATAACGCATTACGCATAACGCATAAAGTATAACACATAACGCATAACGCATAAAGTATAACACATAACGCATAACGCATTACGCATAACGCATCACGCATAACGGATAACGCATAACGCATAACGCATATCGCATAAAACATAACGCATAAAGCATAACGTACAACGTATAACGCATAACGCATAACGCATAACGCATAACGCATAACGCATAACGCATAACGCATAACGCATAACGCATTACGCATAACGCATAAAGTATAACACATAACGCATAACGCATAAAGTATAACACATAACGCAAAACGCATTACGCATAACGGATCACGCATAACGCATAACGTATAACGAATACCGCAAAACGTATATCGCCTAACACATAACGGATCACGCATAACGCATAACGCATAACGTATAACGCATAACGCATAACGCATAACGCATAAAGCATAACGCATAACGCATAACGCATAACGCAAACTTATAACGCACAACGCATAACGCATAACGCATAACGCATAACGCATAACGCATAACGCATAACGCATAACGCATAACGCAAACGTATAACGCACAACGCATAACGAATACAGCAAAACGCATAATGTTTAACGCATAACGGATCACGCATAACGCATAACGCATAACGCATAACGCATAACGCATAACGCATAACGCATAACGCATAACGCATAACGCATAACGCATAACGCATAACGCATAACGCATAACGCATAACGCATAACGCATAACGCATAACGCATAACGCATAACGCATAACGCATAACGCATAACGCATAACGCATAACGCATAACGCATAACGCATAACGCATAACGCATAACGCATAACGCATAACGCATAACGCATAACGCATAACGCATAACGCATAACGCATAACGCATAACGCATAACGCATAACGCATAACGCATAACGCATAACGCATAACGCATAACGCATAACGCATAACGCATAACGCATAACGCATAACGCATAACGCATAACGCATAACGGATAACGCATAACGCATAACGCATAACGCATAACCCATAACGCATAACGCATAAGGCATAACGCATAACGTTAACGCATAACGCATAACGGATAACGCATAACGCATAACGCATAACGCATAACCCATAACGCATAACGCATAAGGCATAACGCATAACGTTAACGCATAACGCATAACGCCTAACGCATAACGCAAACGTATAACGCACAACGCATAACGCATAACGAACAACGGATAACGCATAACGCATAACGCATAACGAATACCGCAAAACGTATATCGCCTAAAACATAACGGATCACGCATAACGCATAACGCATAACGTATAACGCATAACGCATAACGCATAACGCATAACGCATAACGCATAACGCATAGCGCATAACGCATAACGTATAACGCGTAACGCATACCGTATAACGCATAACGCATAACGCATAACGCATAATGCATAACGCATAACGCATAACGCATAACGCATAACGCATAACGCATAACGCATAACGCACAACGCAAACGTATAACGCACAACGCATAATGCATAACGCATAACGCATAACGCATAACGCATGGCGCATAATGTAAAATGCATAACGCATAACGCATAACGCATAACGCATAACACATAACGCATAACGCATAACGCATAACGCATAACGCATAACGCATAATGCATATCGCATAAAACATAACGCATAAAGCATAACGTACAACGTATAACGCATAACGCATAACGCATAACGCATAACGCATAACGTATATCGCAAAACGCATAACGCATAATGCATAACGCATAACGCATAACGCATAACGCATAACGCCTAACGCATAACGGATCACGCATAACGCATAAAGCATAACGCATAAAGCATAACGCATAACGCATAACGCATAACGCATAAAGCATAACGCATACCGCATAACGCATAACGCATATCGCATAACGCATAACGCATAACGTATAACGCATAACGCATACCGTATAACGCATAACGCATAATGCAATACGCAAACGTATAACGCACAACGCATAACGAATACAGCAAAACGCATAATGCTTAACGCATAACGGATCACGCATAACGCATAACGCATAACGCATAACGCATAACGCATATCGAATAACGCATAACGTGTAACTCATAACGCATAACGCATAAAGCATAATGCATAACGCGTAACGAACAACGGATAACGAATAACGCATAACGCATAACGCATAACGCATAACGCATAACGCATAACGCATAACGCATTACGCATAACGCATAAAGTATAACACATAACGCAAAACGCATTACGCATAACGGATCACGCATAACGCATAACGAATACCGCAAAACGTATATCGCCTAACACATAACGGATCACGCATAACGCATAACGCATAACGTATAACGCATAACGCATAACGCATAACGCATAAAGCATAACGCATAACGCATAACGCATAACGCAAACTTATAACGCACAACGCATAACGCATAACGCATAACGCATAACGCATAACGCATAACGCATAACGCATAACGCATAACGCATAACGCATAACGCATAACGCATAACGCATAACGCATAACGCATAACGCATAACGCATAACGCATAACGCATAACGCATAACGCATAACGCATAACGCATAACGCATTACGCATAACGCATAAAGTATAACACATAACGCATAACGCATAAAGCATAACGCATAACGCATAACGCATAACGCATAAAGCATAACGCATAACGCATAACGCATAACGTATAACGAATCACGCATAACGCATAACGCATAACGCATAACGCATGACGCATAACGCATAACGCATATCGAATAACGCATAACGTGTAACTCATAACGCATAACGCATAAAGCATAATGCATAACGCATAACACATAACGCATATCGCATAACGCATAACGCATAACGTATAACGCATAACGCATACCGTATAACGCATAACGCATAACGCATAACGCATAACGCATAACGCATAACGCATAACGCATAACGCATATCGCATAAAACATAACGCATAAAGCATAACGTACAACGTATAACGCATAACGCATAACGCATAACGCATAACGCATAACGCATAACGCATAACGCATAACGTATATCGCAAAACGCATAACGCATAATGCATAACGCATAACGCATAACGCATAACGCATAACGCCTAACGCATAACGGATCACGCATAACGCATAAAGCATAACGCATAAAGCATAACGCATAACGCATAACGCATAACGCATAAAGCATAACGCATACCGCATAACGCATAACGCATATCGCATAACGCATAACGCATAACGTATAACGCATAACGCATAACGCATACCGTATAACGCATAACGCATAACGCAAACGTATAACGCACAACGCATAACGAATACAGCAAAACGCATAATGTTTAACGCATAACGGATCACGCATAACGCATAACGCATAACGCATAACGCATAACGCATAACGCATAACGCATAACGCATAACGCATAACGCATAACGCATAACGCATAACGCATAACGCATAACGCATAACGCATAACGCATAACGCATAACGCATATCGCATAAAACATAACGCATAAAGCATAACGTACAACGTATAACGCATAACGCATAACGCATAACGCATAACGCATAACGCATAACGCATAACGCATAACGTATATCGCATATCACATAACGCATAACCCATAACGCATAACGCATAAGGCATAATGCATAACGTTAACGCATAACGCATAACGCCTAACGCATAACGGATCACGCATAAAGCATAAAGCATAACGCATAAAGCATAACGCATAACGCATAACGTATAACGCATAACGCATAAAGCATAACGCATAACGCATAACGCATAACGCATAACGCATAACGCATAACGCATAACGCATAACGCATAACGCATAACGCATAACGCATAACGCATAACGCATAACGCATAACGCATAACGCATAACGCATAACGCATAACGCATAACGCATAACGCATAACGCATAACGCATAACGCATAACGCATAACGGATAACGCATAACGCATAACGCATAACGCATAACCCATAACGCATAACGCATAAGGCATAACGCATAACGTTAACGCATAACGCATAACGGATAACGCATAACGCATAACGCATAACGCATAACGCATAACCCATAACGCATAACGCATAAGGCATAACGCATAACGTTAACGCATAACGCATAACGCCTAACGCATAACGCAAACGTATAACGCACAACGCATAACGCATAACGAACAACGGATAACGCATAACGCATAACGCATAACGAATACCGCAAAACGTATATCGCCTAACACATAACGGATCACGCATAACGCATAACGCATAACGTATAACGCATAACGCATAACGCATAACGCATAACGCATAACGCATAACGCATAGCGCATAACGCATAACGTATAACGCGTAACGCATACCGTATAACGCATAACGCATAACGCATAACGCATAATGCATAACGCATAACGCATAACGCATAACGCATAACGCATAACGCATAACGCACAACGCAAACGTATAACGCACAACGCATAATGCATAACGCATAACGCATAACGCATAACGCATGGCGCATAATGTAAAATGCATAACGCATAACGCATAACGCATAACGCATAACACATAACGCATAACGCATGACGCATAACGCATAACGCATAACGCATAACGCATATCGCATAAAACATAACGCATAAAGCATAACGTACAACGTATAACGCATAACGCATAACGCATAACGCATAACGCATAACGCATAACGTATATCGCAAAACGCATAACGCATAATGCATAACGCATAACGCATAACGCATAACGCATAACGCATAACGCATAACGCATAACGCATAACGCATAAAGCATAACGCATAACGTATAACGCAAAACGCATAACGCATAATGCATAACGCATAACGCATAACGCATAACGCATAACGCATAACGCATAACGCATAACGCATAACGCATAAAGCACAACGCATAACGCATAACGCATAACGCAAACTTATAACGCACAACGCATAACGCATAATGCATAACGCATAACGCATAACGCATAACGCATAACGCATAACGCATAACGCATAACGCATAACGCATAACGCATAACGCATAACGGATAACGCATAACGCATAACGCATAACGCATAACCCATAACGCATAACGCATAAGGCATAACGCATAACGTTAACGCATAACGCATAACGGATAACGCATAACGCATAACGCATAACGCATAACGCATAACCCATAACGCATAACGCATAAGGCATAACGCATAACGTTAACGCATAACGCCTAACGCATAACGCAAACGTATAACGCACAACGCATAACGCATAACGAACAACGGATAACGCATAACGCATAACGCATAACGAATACCGCAAAACGTATATCGCCTAACACATAACGGATCACGCATAACGCATAACGCATAACGTATAACGCATAACGCATAACGCATAACGCATAACGCATAACGCATAACGCATAGCGCATAACGCATAACGTATAACGCGTAAGGCATACCGTATAACGCATAACGCATAACGCATAACGCATAATGCAAAACGCATAACGCATAACGCATAACGCATAACGCATAACGCATAACGCACAACGCAAACGTATAACGCACAACGCATAATGCATAACGCATAACGCATAACGCATAACGCATGGCGCATAATGTAAAATGCATAACGCATAACGCATAACGCATAACGCATAACACATAACGCATAACGCATAACGCATAACGCATAACGCATAACGCATAACGCACATCGCATAAAACATAACGCATAAAGCATAACGTACAACGTATAACGCATAACGCATAACGCATAACGCATAACGCATAACGTATATCGCAAAACGCATAACGCATAATGCATAACGCATAACGCATAACGCATAACGCATAACGCATAACGCATAACGCATAACGCATAACGCATAACGCATAAAGCATAACGCATAACGTATAACGCAAAACGCATAACGCATAACGCATAACGCATAACGCATAACGCATAACGCATAACGCATAACGCAAACGTATAACGCACAACGCATAACGAATACAGCAATACGCATAATGCTTAACGCATAACTGATCACGCATAACGCATAACGCAAAACGTATATCGCATACCGTATAACGCATAACGCATAACGCATAACGCAGACTTATAACGCACAACCCATAACGCATAACGCATAACGCATAACGCATAACGCATAACGCATAACGTATAACGCATAACGCATACCGTGTAACGCATAACGCATAACGCATAACGCATAACGCATACCGTATAACGCATAACGCATAACGCATAGCGCATAACGCATAACGCATAACGCATAACGTATAACGCATAACGCATAACGCATAAAGCATAACGCATGACGCATAACGCATGAAGCATAACCCATAACGCATAACGCATAACGCATAGCGTATAACGCATAACGCATACCGTATAACGCATAACGCATAACGCATAACGCAAACGTATAGCGCACAACGCATAATGAATAAACCATAACCCATACTTCATAACGCATAACGCATAATGCACAACGCATATCGAACACCGGAAAACCCATAACGCCTAACGCATAACGGATCACGCATAACGCATAATGCATGACGCATAAAGCATAACGCATAACGCATAACGCATAACCCCTAACGCATAACGCATAACGCATAACGCTTAACGCATGACGCATAACGCTTAACGCATGACGCATATCGCATAACACATATCGCATAAAGCATAACGCATAAGGCATAACGCATAACGCATATCGCATAACGCATAACGCATAACGTATAACGCATAACGCATACTGTATAACGCATAACGCATAACGCATAACGCATAACGCATAACGCATAACGCATAAAGCATAACGCATAACGCATAACGCATAACGCATAACCCCTAACGCAATAACGCATAACGCATAACGCATAACGTGTAACGCATTACGCATAAC
Source organism: Lasioglossum morio (assembly GCA_916610235.2). Classification (NCBI taxonomy): domain Eukaryota; kingdom Metazoa; phylum Arthropoda; class Insecta; order Hymenoptera; family Halictidae; genus Lasioglossum; species Lasioglossum morio. The sequence goes on from CAKAJA020000289.1 coordinate 2,972,530, forward strand.
GCATCACGCATAACGCATAACGCATAACGCATAACGCATATCGCATAAACCATAACGCATCACGCATAACGTACAACGTATAACGCATAACGCATAACGCATAACGCATAACGCATAACGTATATCGCATAACACATAACGCATAACCCATAACGCATAACGCATAAGGCATAACTCATAACGTTAACGCATAACGCATAACGCCTAACGCTTAACGGATCACGCATAACGCATAAAGCATAACGCATAAAGCATAACGCATAACGCATAACGCATAACGCATAACGCATAACGCATAACGCATAAAGCATAACGCATACCGCATAACGCATAACGCATAACGCATAACGCAAACTTATAACGCACAACGCATAACGCATAACGCATAACGCATAACGCATAACGCATAACGCATAACGCATAACGCAAACGTATAACGCACAACGCATAACGAATACAGCAAAACGCATAATGCTTAACGCATAACGGATCACGCATAACGCATAACGCAAAACGTATATCGCATACCGTATAACGCATAACGCATAACGCATAACGCAGACTTATAACGCACAACCCATAACGCATAACGCATAACGCATAACGCATAACGCATAACGCATAACGCATAACGTATAACGCATAACGCATACCGTGTAACGCATAACGCATAACGCATAACGCATAACGCATAACGCATACCGTATAACGCATAACGCATAACGCATAGCGCATAACGCATAACGCATAACGCATAACGTATAACGCATAACGCATAACGCATAAAGCATAACGCATGACGCATAACGCATGAAGCATAACCCATAACGCATAACGCATAACGCATAGCGTATAACGCATAACGCATACCGTATAACGCATAACGCATAACGCATAACGCAAACGTATAGCGCACAACGCATAATGAATAAACCATAACCCATACTTCATAACGCATAACGCATAATGCACAACGCATATCGAACACCGGAAAACCCATAACGCCTAACGCATAACGGATCACGCATAACGCATAATGCATGACGCATAAAGCATAACGCATAACGCATAACGCATAACCCCTAACGCATAACGCATAACGCATAACGCTTAACGCATGACGCATATCGCATAACACATAACGCATAATGCATAACGCATAAAGCATAACGCATAACGCATAACGCATAACGCATAACGCATAACGCATAACGCATAAAGCATAACGCATAACGCATAACGCATAACGCATAACCCCTAACGCAATAACGCATAACGCATAACGCATAACGTGTAACTCATAACACATATCGCATAAAGCATAACGCATAAGGCATAACGCATAACGCATATCGCATAACGCATAACGCATAACGTATAACGCATAACGCATACTGTATAACGCATAACGCATAACGCATAACGCATAACGCATAACGCATAACGCATAAAGCATAACGCATAACGCATAACGCATAACGCATAACCCCTAACGCAATAACGCATAACGCATAACGCATAACGTGTAACTCATAACACATATCGCATAAAGCATAACGCATAAGGCATAACGCATAACGCATATCGCATAACGCATAACGCATAACGTATAACGCATAACGCATAACGCATAACGCATAAAGCATAACGCATAACGCATAACACATAACGCATATCGCATAACGCATAACGCAAAACGTATATCGCATACCGTATAACGCATAACGCATAACGCATAACGCAGACGTATAACGCACAACCCATAACGCATAACGAACAACGGATAACGCATAACGCATAACGCATAACGAATACCGCAAAACGTATATCGCCTAACACATAACGGATCACACATAACGCATAACGCATAACGTATAACGCATAACGCATAACGCATAACGCATAACGCATAACGCATAACGCATAACGCATAACGCATAACGCATAACGCATAACGCATAACGCATAACGCATAACGCATAACGCATAACGCATAACGCATAACGCATAACGCATAACGCATAACGCATAACGCATAACGCATAACGCATAACGCATAACGCATAACGCATAACGCATAACGCATAACGCATAACGCATAACGCATAACGCATAACGCATAACGCATAACGCATAACGCATAACGCATAACGTATAACGCATAACGCATAACGCATAACGCATAACGCATAACGCATAACGCATAACGCATAACGCATAACGCATAACGCATTACGCATAACGCATAACGCATAACGCATAACGCATAACGCATAACCCATAACGCATAACGCATAACGTATAACGCATAACGCATAACGCATAACGCATAAAGCATAACGCATACCGCATAACGCATAACGCATATCGCAGAACGCATAACGCATAACGTATAACGCATAACGCATACCGTATAACGCATAACGCATAATGCATAACGCAAACGTATAACGCACAACGCATAACGAATACAGCAAAACGCATAATGCTTAACGCATAACGGATCACGCATAACGCATAACGCATAACGCATAACGCATAACGCACAACGCATAACGAATACAGCAAAACGCATAATGCTTAACGCATAACGGATCACGCATAACGCATAACGCATAACGCATAACGCATAACGCATATCGAATAACGCATAACGCATAACGCATAACGCATAACGCATAACGCATAACGCATAACGCATTACGCATAACGCATAAAGTATAACGCATAACCCATAACGCATAACGCATAAGGCATAACGCATAACGTTAACGCATAACGTATAACGCCTAACGCATAACGGATCACGCATAACGCATAAAGCATAACGCATAAAGCATAACGCATAACGCATAACGCATAACGCATAAAGCATAACGCATAACGCAAAACGCATAACGCATATCGCATAACGCATAACGCATAACGCATAACGCATAACGCATAACGCATAACGCATAACTTATAACTCATAACTCATAACGAATATCGCATAACGCATAACGCATAACGCATAATGCATAACGCATAAAGCATAACGCATAACGCATAACGCATAACGCAAACGTATAACGCCCAACCTTAACGCATAACGAATAACGCATAACGCATAACGCATAACGCATATCGAATAACGCATAACGTGTAACTCATAACGCATAACGCATAAAGCATAATGCATAACGCATAACGAACAACGGATAACGAATAACGCATAACGCATAACGCATAACGTATAACGCATAATGCATAACGCATAAAGCATAACGCATAACGCATAACGCATAACGCAAACGTATAACGCCCAACCTTAACGCATAACGAATAACGCATAACGCATAACGCATAACGCATATCGAATAACGCATAACGTGTAACTCATAACGCATAACGCATAAAGCATAATGCATAACGCATAACGAACAACGGATAACGAATAACGCATAACGCATAACGCATAACGCATAACGCATAACGCATAACGCATAACGCATAACGCATAACGCATAACGCATAACGCATAACGCATAACGTATATCGCATAACACATAACGCATAACCTATAACGCATAACGCATAAGGCATAACGCATAACGTTAACGCATAACGCATAACGCCTAACGCATAACGGATCACGCATAACGCATAAAGCATAACGCATAAAGCATAACGCATAACGCATAACGCATAACGCATAAAGCATAACGCATACCGCATAACGCATAACGCATATCGCATAACGCATAACGCATAACGTATAACGCATAACGCATACCGTATAACGCATAACGCATAATGCATAACGCAAACGTATAACGCACAACGCATAACGCATAACGCATAACGCATAACGCATAACGCATTACGCATAACGCATAAAGTATAACACATAACGCATAACGCATTACGCATAACGCATCACGCATATCGCATAACGCATAACGCATAACGCATATCGCATAAAACATAACGCATCACGCATAACGCATAACGCATAACGCATAACGCATAACGCATAACGCATTACGCATAACGCATAAAGTATAACGCATAACCCATAACGCATAACGCATAAGGCATAACGCATAACGTTAACGCATAACGCATAACGCCTAACGCATAACGGATCACGCATAACGCATAAAGCATAACGCATAAAGCATAACGCATAACGCATAACGTATAACGCATAAAGCATAACGCATACCGCATAACGCATAACGCATATCGCATAACGCATAACGCATAACGTATAACGCATAACGCATACCGTATAACGCATAACGCATAATGCATAACGCAAACGTATAACGCACAACGCATAACGAATACAGCAAAACGCATAATGCTTAACTCATAACGGATCACGCATAACGCATAACGCATAACGCATAACGCATATCGAATAACGCATAACGTGTAACTCATAACGCATAACGCATAAAGCATAATGCATAACGCATAACGAACAACGGATAACGAATAACGCATAACGCATAACGCATAACGCATAACGCATAACGCATAACGCATAACGCATAACGCATAACGCATTACGCATAACGCATAAAGTATAACGCATAACCCATAACGCATAACGCATAAGGCATAACGCATAACGTTAACGCATAACGTATAACGCCTAACGCATAACGGATCACGCATAACGCATAAAGCATAACGCATAAAGCATAACGCATAACGCATAACGCATAACGCATAAAGCATAACGCATAACGCAAAACGCATAACGCATATCGCATAACGCATAACGCATAACGCATAACGCATAACGCATAACGCATAACGCATATCGAATAACGCATAACGTGTAACTCATAACGCATAACGCATAAAGCATAATGCATAACGCATAACGAACAACGGATAACGAATAACGCATAACGCATAACGCATAACGCATAACGCATAACGCATAACGCATAACGCATTACGCATAACGCATAAAGTATAACGCATAACCCATAACGCATAACGCATAAGGCATAACGCATAACGTTAACGCATAACGTATAACGCCTAACGCATAACGGATCACGCATAACGCATAAAGCATAACGCATAAAGCATAACGCATAACGCATAACGCATAACGCATAAAGCATAACGCATAACGCAAAACGCATAACGCATATCGCATAACGCATAACGCATAACGCATAACGCATAACGCATAACGCATAACTTATAACTCATAACTCATAACGAATATCGCATAACGCATAACGCATAACGCATAATGCATAACGCATAAAGCATAACGCATAACGCATAACGCATAACGCAAACGTATAACGCCCAACCTTAACGCATAACGAATAACGCATAACGCATAACGCATAACGCATATCGAATAACGCATAACGTGTAACTCATAACGCATAACGCATAAAGCATAATGCATAACGCATAACGAACAACGGATAACGAATAACGCATAACGCATAACGCATAACGCATAACGCATAACGCATAACGCATAACGCATAACGCATAACGCATAACGCATAACGCATAACGCATAACGCATAACGCATAACGCATAACGCATAACGCATAACGCATAACGCATAACGCATAACGCATAACGCATAAAGCATAACGCATAACGCATAACGCATAACGCATAAAGCATAACGCATAACGCAAAACGCATAACGCATATCGCATAACGCATAACGCATAACGCATAACGCATAACGCATAACGCATAACTTATAACTCATAACTCATAACGAATATCGCATAACGCATAACGCATAACGCATAATGCATAACGCATAAAGCATAACGCATAACGCATAACGCATAACGCAAACGTATAACGCCCAACCTTAACGCATAACGAATAACGCATAACGCATAACGCATAACGCATATCGAATAACGCATAACGTGTAACTCATAACGCATAACGCATAAAGCATAATGCATAACGCATAACGAACAACGGATAACGAATAACGCATAACGCATAACGCATAACGCATAACGCATAACGCATAACGCATAACGCATAACGCATAACGCATAACGCATAACGCATAACGCATAACGCATAACGCATAACGCATAACGCATAACGCATAACGCATAACGCATAACGCATAACGCATAACGCATAACGCATAACGCATAACGCATAACGCATAACGCATAACGCATAACGCATAACGCATTACGCATAAAGTATAACACATAACGCATAACGCATTACGCATAACGCATCACGCATAACGCATAACGCATAACGCATAACGCATAACGCATATCGCATAAAACATAACGCATCACGCATAACGTACAACGTATAACGCATAACGCATAACGCATAACGCAAAACGCATAACGCATATCGCATAACGCATAACGCATAACGCATAACGCATAACGCATAACGCATAACTTATAACTCATAACTCATAACGAATATCGCATAACGCATAACGCATAACGCATAATGCATAACGCATAAAGCATAACGCATAACGCATAACGCATAACGCAAACGTATAACGCCCAACCTTAACGCATAACGAATAACGCATAACGCATAACGCATAACGCATATCGAATAACGCATAACGTGTAACTCATAACGCATAACGCATAAAGCATAATGCATAACGCATAACGAACAACGGATAACGAATAACGCATAACGCATAACGCATAACGCATAACGCATAACGCATAACGCATAACGCATAACGCATAACGCATAACGCATAACGCATAACGCATAACGCATAACGCATAACGCATAACGCATAACGCATAACGCATAACGCATAACGCATAACGCATAACGCATAACGCATAACGCATAACGCATAACGCATTACGCATAAAGTATAACACATAACGCATAACGCATTACGCATAACGCATCACGCATAACGCATAACGCATAACGCATAACGCATAACGCATATCGCATAAAACATAACGCATCACGCATAACGTACAACGTATAACGCATAACGCATAACGCATAACGCATAACGCATAACGTATATCGCATAACACATAACGCATAACCTATAACGCATAACGCATAAGGCATAACGCATAACGTTAACGCATAACGCATAACGCCTAACGCATAACGGATCACGCATAACGCATAAAGCATAACGCATAAAGCATAACGCATAACGCATAACGCATAACGCATAAAGCATAACGCATACCGCATAACGCATAACGCATATCGCATAACGCATAACGCATAACGTATAACGCATAACGCATACCGTATAACGCATAACGCATAATGCATAACGCAAACGTATAACGCACAACGCATAACGCATAACGCATAACGCATAACGCATAACGCATAACGCATTACGCATAACGCATAAAGTATAACACATAACGCATAACGCATTACGCATAACGCATCACGCATATCGCATAACGCATAACGCATATCGCATAAAACATAACGCATCACGCATAATGTACAACGTATAACGCATAACGCATAACGCATAACGCATAACGCATAACGCATAACGTATATCGCATAACACATAACGCATAACCTATAACGCATAACGCATAAGGCATAACGCATAACGTTAACGCATAACGCATAACGCCTAACGCATAACGGATCACGCATAACGCATAAAGCATAACGCATAAAGCATAACGCATAACGCATAACGCATAACGCATAAAGCATAACGCATACCGCATAACGCATAACGCATATCGCATAACGCATAACGCATAACGTATAACGCATAACGCATACCGTATAACGCATAACGCATAATGCATAACGCAAACGTATAACGCACAACGCATAACGAATACAGCAAAACGCATAATGCTTAACGCATAACGGATCACGCATAACGCATAACGCATAACGCATAACGCATAACGCATATCGAATAACGCATAACGTGTAACTCATAACGCATAACGCATAAAGCATAATGCATAACGCATAACGAACAACGGATAACGAATAACGCATAACGCATAACGCATAACGCATAACGCATAACGCATAACGCATAACGCATAACGCATTACGCATAACGCATAAAGTATAACGCATAACCCATAACGCATAACGCATAAGGCATAACGCATAACGTTAACGCATAACGTATAACGCCTAACGCATAACGGATCACGCATAACGCATAAAGCATAACGCATAACGCATAACGCATAACGCATGGCGCATAACTCAAAATGCATAACGCATAACGCATAACGCATAACGCATATCGCATAACGCATAACGCATAACGCATAACGCATAACGCATAACGCATAACTTATAACTCATAACTCATAACGAATATCGCATAACGCATAACGCATAACGCATAATGCATAACGCATAAAGCATAACGCATAACGCATAACGCATAACGTAAACGTATAACGCCCAACCTTAACGCATAACGAATAACGCATAACGCATAACGCATAACGCATAACGTATAACGCATAAAGCATAACGCATAACGCATAACCCATAACGCATAACGCATAAGGCATAACGCATAACGCATAACGCATAACGCATATCGCATAACGCATAACGCATAACGTATAACGCATAACGCATAACGCATAACGCAAACGTATAACGCCCAACGCTTAACGCATAACGAATAACGCATAACGCATAACGCATAACGCATAACATATAACGCATAACGCATAACGCATGACGCATATCGCATAACGCATAACGCATAATGCATAACGCATAAAGCGTAACGCATAACGCAAACTCATAAGGCATAAGGCATAACGCATAACGCATAACGCATAACGCATGTCGGATCACTCATAACGCATAATGCATAACGCATAAAGCATAAAGCATAACGTATAACGCATAACGCATATCGCATAACGCATAACGCATAACGTATAACGCATGACGCATAACGCATATCACATAACACATAACGCATAATGCACAACGCATAACGAATACAGCAAAACGCATAACGCTTAACGCTTAACGCATAACGGATCACGCATAACGCATAATGCACAACGCATAACGAATACCGCAAAACGCATAACGCCTAACGCATAACGGATCACACATAACGCTTAACGCATAACGTATAACGCATAACGCATAACGCATATCGCATAACGTATAACGCAAAACGCATAACGCATAACGTTACCGCATAAGGCTTGATGCATGACGCATATCGCATAACGCATAACGCATAACTCATAACGTATAACGTATAACGCATAATGCATAACGCATAACGCATAACGCATAACGCATAACGCACAACGCATAATGCATAACGCATAACGAATACAGCAAAACGCATAATGCTTAACGCATAACGCATAACGCATAACGCATAACGCATATCGAATAACGCATAACGTGTAACTCATAACGCATAACGCATAATGCATAACGCATAACGAACAACGGATAACGAATAACGCATAACGCATAACGCATAACGCATAACGCATAACGCATAACGCATAACGCATAACGCATAACGCATAACGCATTACGCATAACGCATAAAGTATAACACATAACGCATAACGCATAAAGTATAACACATAACGCATAACGCATTACGCATAACGCATCACGCATAACGGATAACGCATAACGCATAACGCATATCGCATAAAACATAACGCATAAAGCATAACGTACAACGTATAACGCATAACGCATAACGCATAACGCATAACGCATAACGTATATCGCATAACACATAACGCATAACCCATAACGCATAACGCATAAGGCATAACGCATAACGTTAACGCATAACGTATAACGCCTAACGCATAACGGATCACGCATAACGCATAAAGCATAACGCATAAAGCATAACGCATAACGCATAACGCATAACGCATAAAGCATAACGCATCACGCAAAACGCATAACGCATATCGCATAACGCATAACGCATAACGCATAACGCATAACTTATAACTCATAACTCATAACGAATATCGCATAACGCATAACGCATAACGCATAACGCATAATGCATAACGCATAAAGCATAACGCATAACGCATAACGCATAACGCATGACGCAAACGTATAACGCCCAACGCTTAACGCATAACGAATAACGCATAACGCATAACGCATAACGTATAACGCATAAAGCATAACGCATAACGCATATCGCATAACGTATAACGCATAACGCATAACGCATAACGCAAACGTATAACGCCCAACGCTTAACGCATAACGAATAACGCATAACGCATAATGCATAACGCATAAAGCGTAACGCATAACGCAAACTCATAAGGAATAAGGCATAACGCATAACGCATAACGCATAACGCATAACGCATGTCGGATCACTCATAACGCATAATGCATAACGCATAAAGCATAAAGCATAACGTATAACGCATAACGCATATCGCATAACGCATAACGCATAACGTATAACGCATGACGCATAACGCATATCACATAACACATAACGCATAATGCACAACGCATAACGAATACAGCAAAACGCATAACGCTTAACGCTTGACGCATAACGGATCACGCATAACGCATAATGCACAACGCATAACGAATACCGCAAAACGCATAACGCATAACGTTACCGCATAAGGCTTGATGCATGACGCATATCGCATAACGCATAACGCATAACTCATAACGTATAACGTATAACGCATAATGCATAACGCATAACGCATAACGCATAACGCACAACGCATAATGCATAACGCATAACGCATAACGCATAACGCATGGCGCAAACGCAAAATGCATAACGCATAACGCATAACGCATAACGCATAACGCACAACGCATATCGCATAACGCATAACGCATAACGCATAACGCATGGCGCATAACTCAAAATGCATAACACATAACGCATAACGCATAACGCTTAAAGTATAACACATAACGCATAACGCATAAAGTATAACACATAACGTATAACGCACAACGCATAATGCATAACGCATAACGCATAACGCATAACGCATGGCGCATAACGCAAAATGCATAACGCATAACGCATAACGCATAACGCACAACGCATATCGCATAACGCATAACGCATAACGCATAACGCATGGCGCATAACTCAAAATGCATAACGCATAACGCATAACGCATAACGCATAACGCATAAGTCATAACGCACAACGCATATCGCATAACGTATAAGGCATAACGCATAATACATAACGTATAACGCATTATGCATAACGCATAACGCATAATGCATAACGCATAACGCAAACCCATAAGGCATAAGGCATAACGCATAACGCATAACGCATAACGCATAACGCATGTCGGATCACTCATAACGCATAACGCATAACGCATAAAGCATAAAGCATAACGCATAACGCATAACGCATAACGCATAACGCATAGCGCATAACGCATAACGCATAACGCATAACGCATAACGCATAACGCACAACGCATAACGCATAACGCATAACGCATAACGCATAACGCATAACGCATAACGCATATCGCATAACACATAACGCATAACCCATAACGCATAACGCATAACGCATAACGCATAACGCATAACGCATAACGCATAACGCATAACGCATAACGCATAACGCATTACGCATAACGCATAACGCATAAAGTATAACACATAACGCATAACGCATAACGCATATCGCATAAAACATAACGCATCACGAATAACGTACAACGTATAACGCATAACGCATAACGCATAACGCATAACGCATAACGCATAACGCATAACGTATATCGCATAACACATAACGCATAACCCATAACGCATAACGCATAAGGCATAACGCATAACGTTAACGCATAACGCATAACGCCTAACGCATAACGGATCACGCATAACGCATAAAGCATAACGCATAACGCATAACGCATAACGCATAACGCATAACGCATAACGCATAACGCATAACGCATAACGCATAACGCATAACGCATAACGCATAACGCATAACGCATAACGCATAACGCATAACCCATAACGCATAACGCATAACGCATAACGCATAACGCATAAAGCATAACGCATAACGCATAACGCATAACGCATAACGCATAACGCATAACGCATAACGCATAACGCATAACGCATAACGCATAACGCATAACGCATAACGCATAACGCATAACGCATAACGCATAACGCATAACGCATAACGCATAACGCATAACGCATAACGCATAACGCATAACGCATAACGCATTACGCATAACGCATAAAGTATAACACATAACGCATAACGCATTACGCATAACGCATCACGCATAACGCATAACGCATAACGCATAACGCATATCGCATAAAACATAACGCATCACGAATAACGTACAACGTATAACGCATAACGCATAACGCATAACGCATAACGCATAACGCATAACGCATAACGCATAACGCATAACGTATATCGCATAACACACAACGCATAACCCATAACGCATAACGCATAAGGCATAACGCATAACGTTAACGCATAACGCATAACGCCTAACGCATAACGGATCACGCATAACGCATAAAGCATAACGCATAAAGCATAACGCATAACGCATAACGCATAACGCATAAAGCATAACGCATACCGCATAACGCATAACGCATAACGCATAACGCATAACGCATAACGCATAACGTATATCGCATAACACATAACGCATAACCCATAACGCATAACGCATAACGCATAACGCATAACGCATAACGCATAACGCATAACGCATAACGCATAACGCATAACGCATAACGCATAACGCATAACGCATAACGCATAACGCATTACGCATAACGCATAAAGTATAACACATAACGCATAACGCATTACGCATAACGCATCACGCATAACGCATAACGCATAACGCATAACGCATATCGCATAAAACATAACGCATCACGAATAACGTACAACGTATAACGCATAACGCATAACGCATAACGCATAACGCATAACGCATAACGCATAACGTATATCGCATAACACATAACGCATAACCCATAACGCATAACGCATAAGGCATAACGCATAACGTTAACGCATAACGCATAACGCCTAACGCATAACGGATCACGCATAACGCATAAAGCATAACGCATAAAGCATAACGCATAACGCATAACGCATAACGCATAAAGCATAACGCATACCGCATAACGCCTAACGCATAACGGATCACGCATAACGCATAAAGCATAACGCATAAAGCATAACGCATAACGCATAACGCATAACGCATAACGCATAAAGCATAACGCATACCGCATCACGCATAACGCATAACGCATAACGCAAACTTATAACGCACAACGCATAACGCATAACGCATAACGCATAACGCATAACGCATAACGCATAACGCATAACGCATAACGCATAACGCATAAAGCATAAAGCATAACGTATAACGCATAACGCATATCGCATAACGCATAACGCATAACCCATAACGCATAACGCATAACGCATAACGCATAACGCATAACGCATAACGCATAACGCATAACGCATAACGCATAACGCATAACGCATAACGCATAACGCATAACGCATAACGCATAACGCATAACGCATAACGCGTAACGCATAACGCATAACTCATAACGTATAACGCATAACGCATAACGCATAATGCATAACGCATAACGCATAACGCATAACGCATAACGCATAACGCATAACGCATAACGCATAAAGCATAACGCATAACGCATAACGCAAACTTATAACGCACAACGCATAGCGCATAACGCATAACGCATAACGCATAACGCATAACGCATAACGCATAACGCATAACGCATAACGCATAACGCATAACGCATAACGCATAACGCATAACGCATAACGCATAACGCATAACGCATAACGCATAACGCATAACGCATAACGCATAACGCATAACGCATAACGCATAACGCATAACACATAACGCATTACGCATAACGCATAAAGTATAACACATAACGCATAACGCATTACGCATAACGCATCACGCATAACGCATAACGCATAACGCATAACGCATATCGCATAAAACATAACGCATCACGCATAACGTACAACGTATAACGCATAACGCATAACGCATAACGCATAACGCATAACGCATAACGAATATCGCATAACACATAACGCATAACCTATAACGCATAACGCATAAGGCATAACGCATAACGTTAACGCATAACGCATAACGCCTAACGCATAACGGATCACGCATAACGCATAAAGCATAACGCATAAAGCATAACGCATAACGCATAACGCATAACGCATAAAGCATAACGCATACCGCATAACGCATAACGCATAACGCATAACGCATAACGCATAACGCATAACGCATAACGCATACCGTATAACGCATAACGCATAATGCATAACGCAAACGTATAACGCACAACGCATAACGAATACAGCAAAACGCATAATGCTTAACGCATAACGGATCACGCATAACGCATAACGCATAACGCATAACGCATAACGCATATCGAATAACGCATAACGTGTAACTCATAACGCATAACGCATAAAGCATAATGCATAACGCGTAACGAACAACGGATAACGAATAACGCATAACGCATAACGCATAACGCATAACGCATAACGCATAACGCATAACGCATAACGCCTAACGCATAACGGATCACGCATAACGCATAAAGCATAACGCATAAAGCATAACGCATAACGCATAACGCATAACGCATAAAGCATAACGCATACCGCATAACGCATAACGCATATCGCATAACGCATAACGCATAACGTATAACGCATAACGCATACCGTATAACGCATAACGCATAATGCATAACGCAAACGTATAACGCACAACGCATAACGCATAACGCATAACGCATAACGCATAACGCATAACGCATAACGCATAACGTTAACGCATAACCCATAACGCATAAGGCTTGATGCATGACGAATATCGCATATCACATAACGCATAAGGCTTGATGCATGACGCATATCGCATAACGCATAACGCATAACCATAACGCATAACGCATAACCCATAACGCATAACGCATAACGCATAACGTATAACGCATAACGCATACCGTATAACGCATAACGCATAACGCATAACGCATAACGCCTACCGTATAACGCATAACGCATAACGCATAACGCATAACGCATAACGCATAACGCATAACGCATAACGCATAACGCATAACGCATAACGCATAACGCATAACGCATAACGCATAAAGCATAACGCATAACGCATAACGCATGAAGCATAACCCATAACGCATAACGCATAACGCATAACGCATAACGTATAACGCATAACGCATACCGTATAACGCAAACGTATAGCGCACAACGCATAATGCATAAACCATAACCCATACTTCATAACGCATAACGCATAATGCACAACGCATATCGAACACCGGAAAACCCATAACGCCTAACGCATAACGGATCACGCATAACGCATAATGCATAACGCATAAAGTATAACGCATAACGCATAACCCCTAACGCAATAACGCATAACGCATAACGCATAACGCATATCGCATAACGCATAACGCATAACGCATAACGTATAACGCATAACGCATACCGTATAACGCATAACGCATAACGCATAACGTATAACCCCTAACGCAATAACGCATAACGCATAACGCATGAAGCATAACCCATAACGCATAACGCCTAACTCATAACGTATAACGCATAACGCATAACGCATATCGCATAACGCATAACGCATAACGTATAACGCATAACGCATACCGTATAACGCATAAGGCATAACGCAAACGTATAACGCACAACGCATAACGCATAACGCATAACGCATAACATATAACGCATAACGCATAACGCATAACCCATAACGCATAACGCATAACGCATAACTTATAAAGCATAACGCATAACGCATAACGCAAAACGCATAAACCCTAACGCAATAACGCATAACGCATATCGCATAACTTGTAACTCATAACGCATAACGCATAAAGCATAACGCATAAGGCATAACGCATAACGCATATCGCATAACGCATAACGCATAACGTATAACGCATAACGCATACCGTATAACGCATAACGCATAACGCATAACGCAAACGTATAACGCACAACGCATAACGCATAACGCATAACATATAACGCATAACGCATAACGCATAACGCATAACGCATAACGCATAATGCATAAAGCATAACGCATAACGCATAACGCATAACACATAACGCATAACGCATAATGCATAACGCTTAAAGCATAACGCATAACGCATAACGCATAACCCCTAACGCAATAACGCAAAACGCATAAAGCATAACGCATAATGCATAACGTGTAACTCATAACGCATAACGCATAAAGCGTAACGCATAACGCATAACGCATAACGCATAACGCATAACGCATAACGCATAACGCATAACGCATAACGCATAACGCATAACGCATAACGCATAATGAACAACGGATAACGCATAACGCATAACGCATAACTAATACCGCAAAACGTATATCGCCTAACACATAATGGATCACGCATAACGCATAACACATAACGCAAAACGCATAACGTTAACGCATAACCCATAACGCATAAGGCTTGATGCATGACGAATATCGCATATCACATAACGCATAAGGCTTGATGCATGACGCATATCGCATAACGCATAACGCATAACCATAACGCATAACGCATAACCCATAACGCATAACGCATAACGCATAACGTATAACGCATAACGCATACCGTATAACGCATAACGCATAACGCATAACGCATAACGCATACCGTATAACGCATAACGCATAACGCATAACGCATAACGCATAACGCATAACGCATAACGCATAACGCATAACGCATAAAGCATAACGCATAACGCATAACGCATGAAGCATAACCCATAACGCATAACGCATAATGCATAACGTATAACGCATAACGCATACCGTATAACGCATAACGCATAACGCAAACGTATAACGCACAACGCATAACGCATAACGCATAACGCATAACGCATAACATATAACGCATAACGCATAACCCATAACGCATAACGCATAACGCATAACTTATAAAGCATAACGCATAACGCATAACGCAAAACGCATAAACCCTAACGCAATAACGCATAACGCATAACGCATAACGCATAACTTGTAACTCATAACGCATAACGCATAAAGCATAACGCATAAGGCATAACGCATAACGCATATCGCATAACGCATAACGCATAACGTATAACGCATAACGCATACCGTATAACGCATAACGCATAACGCATAACGCAAACGTATAACGCACAACGCATAACGCATAACGCATAACATATAACGCATAACGCATAACGCATAACGCATAACGCATAACGCATAACGCATAAAGCATAACGCATAACGCATAACACATAACGCATAACGCATAATGCATAACGCTTAAAGCATAACGCATAACGCATAACGCATAACCCCTAACGCAATAACGCAAAACGCATAACGCATAACGCATAACGCATAACGTGTAACTCATAACGCATAACGCATAAAGCGTAACGCATAACGCATAACGCATAACGCATAACGCATAACGCATAACGCATAACGCATAACGTATAACGCATAACGCATACCGTATAACGCATAACGCATAACGCATAACGCAAACGTATAACGCACAACGCATAACGCATAACGCATAACGCATAACGCATAACATATAACGCATAACGCATAACGCATAACGCATAACGCATAACGCATAACGCATAACGCATAACGCACAACGCATAACGCATAACGTATAAAGCATAACGCATAACGCATAACGCATAACGCATAACGCATAACGCATAACGCATAACGCATAACCCCTAACGCAATAACGCATAACGCATAACGCATAACGCATAACGTGTAACTCATAACACATATTGCATAAAGCATAACGCATAAGGCATAACGCATAACGCATATCGCATAACGCATAACGCATAACGTATAACGCATAACGCATACTGTATAACGCATAACGCATAACGCATAACGCAAACGCACAACGCATAACGCAGAAAGCATAACGCATAACGCATAACGCATAACGCATAACGCATAACGCATAACGCATAACGCATAACGCATAACGCAAACGTATAGCGCACAACGCATAACGCATAAACCATAACCCATACTTAATAACGCATAACGCATAATGCACAACGCATAACGAACACCGGAAAACCCATAACGCCTAACGCATAACGGATCACGCATAACGCATCATGCATAACGCATAAAGCATAACGCATAACGCATAACGCATAACCCCTAACGCATAACGCATAACGCATAACGCATAACGCATAACGCATAACGCATAACGTGTAACTCATAACGCATAACGCATAAAGCATAACGCATAACGCATAACACATAACGCATATCGCATAACGCATAACGCAAAACGTATATCGCATACCGTATAACGCATAACGCATAACGCATAACGCAGACGTATAACGCACAACCCATAACGCATAACGCATAACGCATAACGCATAACGCATAACGCATAACGCATAACGTATATCGCATAACGCATACCGTGTAACGCATAACGCATAACGCATAACGCATAACGCATACCGTATAACGCATAACGCATAACGCATAGCGCATAACGCATAACGCATAACGCATAACGTATAACGCATAACGCATAACGCATAAAGCATAACGCATGACGCATAACGCATGAAGCATAACCCATAACGCATAACGCATAACGCATAGCGTATAACGCATAACGCATACCGTATAACGCATAACGCATAACGCATAACGCAAACGTATAGCGCACAACGCATAATGAATAAACCATAACCCATACTTCATAACGCATAACGCATAATGCACAACGCATATCGAACACCGGAAAACCCATAACGCCTAACGCATAACGGATCACGCATAACGCATAATGCATGAAGCATAAAGCATAACGCATAACGCATAACGCATAACCCCTAACGCATAACGCATAACGCATAACGCTTAACGCATGACGCATATCGCATAACGCATAACGCATAATGCATAACGCATAAAGCATAACGCATAACGCATAACGCATAACGCATAACGCATAAAGCATAACGCATAACGCATAACGCATAACGCATAACCCCTAACGCAATAACGCATAACGCATAACGCATAACGTGTAACTCATAACACATATCGCATAAAGCATAACGCATAAGGCATAACGCATAACGCATATCGCATAACGCATAACGCATAACGTATAACGCATAACGCATACTGTATAACGCATAACGCATAACGCATAACGCATAACGCATAACGCATAACGCATAAAGCATAACGCATAACGCATAACGCATAACGCATAACCCCTAACGCAATAACGCATAACGCATAACGCATAACGCATAAGGCATAACGCATAACGCATATCGCATAACGCATAACGCATAACGTATAACGCATAACGCATAACGCATAACGCATAAAGCATAACGCATAACGCATAACACATAACGCATATCGCATAACGCATAACGCAAAACGTATATCGCATACCGTATAACGCATAACGCATAACGCATAACGCAGACGTATAACGCACAACCCATAACGCATAACGAACAACGGATAACGCATAACGCATAACGCATAACGAATACCGCAAAACGTATATCGCCTAACACATAACGGATCACACATAACGCATAACGCATAACGTATAACGCATAACGCATAACGCATAACGCATAACGCATAACGCATAACGCATAACGCATAACGCATAACGCATAACGCATAACGCATAACATATAACGCATAACGCATAACGCATAACGCATAACGCATAACGCATAACGCATAACGCATAACGCATAACGCATACCGCATAATGCATAACGCATAACGCATAACGCATAACGAATAACGCATAACGCATAACGCATAACGCATAACGCATAACGCATAACGTATAACTCATAACGTATAACGCATAACGCATGACGCATAACGCAGAACGCATAACGCATAACGCATAACGCATAACGCATAACGCATAACTCATAACGCATAACGCATAACGAATAACCGCTAACGCAATAACGCATAACGCATAACGTGTAACTCATAACGCATAACGCAT
Source organism: Lasioglossum morio (assembly GCA_916610235.2). Classification (NCBI taxonomy): domain Eukaryota; kingdom Metazoa; phylum Arthropoda; class Insecta; order Hymenoptera; family Halictidae; genus Lasioglossum; species Lasioglossum morio. Next base: position 2,992,803 of record CAKAJA020000289.1, read on the forward strand.
AACGCATAACATATAACGCATAACGCATAACGCATAACGCATAACGCATAACGCATAACGCATAACGCATAACGCATAACGCATAAAGCATAACGCATAACGCATAACACATAACGCATAACGCATAATGCATAAAGCTTAAAGCATAACGCATAACGCATAACGCATAACCCCTAACGCAATAACGCAAAACGCATAACGCATAACGCATAACGTATAACGTGTAACTCATAACGCATAACGCATAAAGCGTAACGCATAACGCATAACGCATAACGCATAACGCATATCGCATAACGCATAACGCATAACGTATAACGCATAACGCATACCGAATAACGCATAACGCATAACGCATAACGCAAACGTATAACGCACAACGCATAACGCATAACGCATAACGCATAACGCATAACATATAACGCATAACGCATAACGCATAACGCATAACGCATAACGCATAACGCATAACGCATAACGCATAACGCATAACGCACAACGCATAACGCATAACGTATAAAGCATAACGCATAACGCATAACGCATAACGCATAACGCATAACGCATAACGCATAACCCCTAACGCAATAACGCATAACGCATAACGCATAACGCATAACGTGTAACTCATAACACATATCGCATAAAGCATAACGCATAAGGCATAACGCATAACGCATATCGCATAACGCATAACGCATAACGTATAACGCATAACGCATACTGTATAACGCATAACGCATAACGCATAACGCAAACGTATAACGCACAACGCATAACGCAGAAAGCATAACGCATAACGCATAACGCATAACGCATAACGCATAACGCATAACGCATAACGCATAACGCAAACGTATAGCGCACAACGCATAACGCATAAACCATAACCCATACTTAATAACGCATAACGCATAATGCACAACGCATAACGAACACCGGAAAACCCATAACGCCTAACGCATAACGGATCACGCATAACGCATCATGCATAACGCATAAAGCATAACGCATAACGCATAACGCATAACCCCTAACGCATAACGCATAACGCATAACGCATAACGCATAACGCATAACGCATAACGTGTAACTCATAACGCATAACGCATAAAGCATAACGCATAACGCATAACACATAACGCATATCGCATAACGCATAACGCAAAACGTATATCGCAATCCGTATAACGCATAACGCATAACGCATAACGCAGACGTATAACGCACAACCCATAACGCATAACGCATAACGCATAACGCATAACGCATAACGCATAACGCATACCGTATAACGCATAACGCATAACGCATAGCGCATAACGCATAACGCATAACGCATAACGTATAACGCATAACCCCTTTAATCATAAAGCATAACGCATGACGCATAACGCATGAAGCATAACCCATAACGCATAACGCATAACGCATAGCGTATAACGCATAACGCATACCGTATAACGCATAACGCATAACGCATAACGCAAACGTATAGCGCACAACGCATAATGAATAAACCATAACCCATACTTCATAACGCATAACGCATAATGCACAACGCATATCGAACACCGGAAAACCCATAACGCCTAACGCATAACGGATCACGCATAACGCATAATGCATGACGCATAAAGCATAACGCATAACGCATAACGCATAACCCCTAACGCATAACGCATAACGCATAACGCTTAACGCATGACGCATATCGCATAACGCATAACGCATAATGCATAACGCATAAAGCATAACGCATAACGCATAACGCATAACGCATAACGCATAACGCATAAAGCATAACGCATAACGCATAACGCATAACGCATAACCCCTAACGCAATAACGCATAACGCATAACGCATAACGTGTAACTCATAACACATATCGCATAAAGCATAACGCATAAGGCATAACGCATAACGCATATCGCATAACGCATAACGCATAACGTATAACGCATAACGCATACTGTATAACGCATAACGCATAACGCATAACGCATAACGCATAACGCATAACGCATAACGCATAAAGCATAACGCATAACGCATAACGCATAACGCATAACCCCTAACGCAATAACGCATAACGCATAACGCATAACGTGTAACTCATAACACATATCGCATAAAGCATAACGCATAAGGCATAACGCATAACGCATATCGCATAACGCATAACGCATAACGTATAACGCATAACGCATAACGCATAACGCATAACGCATAACGCATAACGCATAACACATAACGCATATCGCATAACGCATAACGCAAAACGTATATCGCATACCGTATAACGCATAACGCATAACGCAGACGTATAACGCACAACCCATAACGCATAACGAACAACGGATAACGCATAACGCATAACGCATAACGAATACCGCAAAACGTATATCGCCTAACACATAACGGATCACACATAACGCATAACGCATAACGTATAACGCATAACGCATAACGCATAACGCATAACGCATAACGCATAACGCATAACGCATAACGCATAACGCATAACGCATAACGCATAACATATAACGCATAACGCATAACGCATAACGCATAACGCATAACGCATAACGCATAACGCATACCGCATAATGCATAACGCATAACGCATAACGCATAACGAATAACGCATAACGCATAACGCATAACGCATAACGCATAACGCATAACGTATAACTCATAACGTATAACGCATAACGCATGACGCATAACGCAGAACGCATAACGCATAACGCATAACGCATAAAGCATAACGCATAACGCATAACGCATAACGCATAACGCATAACGCATAACGCATAACGCGTAACGCATAACGCATAACTCATAACGTATAACGCATAACGCATAACGCATAACGCATAACGCATAACGCATAACGCATATCGCATAACGCATAACGCATAACGCATAACGCATAACGCATAACGCATAACGCATAACGCATAACGCATAACGCATAACGCATAACGCATAACGCATAACGCATAACGCATAACGCATAACGCATAACGCATAACGCATAACGCATAACGCATAACGCATAACGCATAACGCATAACGCATTACGCATAACGCATAAAGTATAACACATAACGCATAACGCATTACGCATAACGCATCACGCATAACGCATAACGCATAACGCATAACGCATAACGCATATCGCATAAAACATAACGCATCACGCATAACGTACAACGTATAACGCATAACGCATAACGCATAACGCATAACGCATAACGCATAACGCATAACGCATAACGTATATCGCATAACACATAACGCATAACCTATAACGCATAACGCATAAGGCATAACGCATAACGTTAACGCATAACGCATAACGCCTAACGCATAACGGATCACGCATAACGCATAAAGCATAACGCATAAAGCATAACGCATAACGCATAACGCATAACGCATAAAGCATAACGCATAACGCATAACGCATAACGCATATCGCATAACGCATAACGCATAACGCATAACCCCTAACGCAATAACGCATAACGCATAACGCATAACGTGTAACTCATAACACATATCGCATAAAGCATAACGCATAAGGCATAACGCATAACGCATATCGCATAACGCATAACGCATAACGTATAACGCATAACGCATACTGTATAACGCATAACGCATAACGCATAACGCATAACGCATAACGCATAACGCATAAAGCATAACGCATAACGCATAACGCATAACGCATAACCCCTAACGCAATAACGCATAACGCATAACGCATAACGCATAAGGCATAACGCATAACGCATATCGCATAACGCATAACGCATAACGTATAACGCATAACGCATAACGCATAACGCATAAAGCATAACGCATAACGCATAACACATAACGCATATCGCATAACGCATAACGCAAAACGTATATCGCATACCGTATAACGCATAACGCATAACGCAGACGTATAACGCACAACCCATAACGCATAACGAACAACGGATAACGCATAACGCATAACGCATAACGAATACCGCAAAACGTATATCGCCTAACACATAACGGATCACACATAACGCATAACGCATAACGTATAACGCATAACGCATAACGCATAACGCATAACGCATAACGCATAACGCATAACGCATAACGCATAACGCATAACGCATAACGCATAACATATAACGCATAACGCATAACGCATAACGCATAACGCATAACGCATAACGCATAACGCATAACGCATACCGCATAATGCATAACGCATAACGCATAACGCATAACGAATAACGCATAACGCATAACGCATAACGCATAACGCATAACGCATAACGTATAACTCATAACGTATAACGCATAACGCATGACGCATAACGCAGAACGCATAACGCATAACGCATAACGCATAACGCATAACGCATAACTCATAACGCATAACGCATAACGAATAACCGCTAACGCAATAACGCATAACGCATAACGTGTAACTCATAACGCATAACGCATAACGCATAACATATAACGCATAACGCATAACGCATAACGCATAACGCATAACGCATAACGCATAACGCATAACGCATAAAGCATAACGCATAACGCATAACACATAACGCATAACGCATAATGCATAAAGCTTAAAGCATAACGCATAACGCATAACGCATAACCCCTAACGCAATAACGCAAAACGCATAACGCATAACGCATAACGTATAACGTGTAACTCATAACGCATAACGCATAAAGCGTAACGCATAACGCATAACGCATAACGCATAACGCATATCGCATAACGCATAACGCATAACGCATAACGCATAACGAATACCGCAAAACGTATATCGCCTAACACATAACGGATCACACATAACGCATAACGCATAACGTATAACGCATAACGCATAACGCATAACGCATAACGCATAACGCATAACGCATAACGCATAACGCATAACGCATAACGCATAACGCATAACATATAACGCATAACGCATAACGCATAACGCATAACGCATAACGCATAACGCATAACGCATAACGCATACCGCATAATGCATAACGCATAACGCATAACGCATAACGAATAACGCATAACGCATAACGCATAACGCATAACGCATAACGCATAACGTATAACTCATAACGTATAACGCATAACGCATGACGCATAACGCAGAACGCATAACGCATAACGCATAACGCATAACGCATAACGCATAACTCATAACGCATAACGCATAACGAATAACCGCTAACGCAATAACGCATAACGCATAACGTGTAACTCATAACGCATAACGCATAACGCATAACATATAACGCATAACGCATAACGCATAACGCATAACGCATAACGCATAACGCATAACGCATAACGCATAAAGCATAACGCATAACGCATAACACATAACGCATAACGCATAATGCATAAAGCTTAAAGCATAACGCATAACGCATAACGCATAACCCCTAACGCAATAACGCAAAACGCATAACGCATAACGCATAACGTATAACGTGTAACTCATAACGCATAACGCATAAAGCGTAACGCATAACGCATAACGCATAACGCATAACGCATATCGCATAACGCATAACGCATATCGCATAAAACATAACGCATCACGCATAACGTACAACGTATAACGCATAACGCATAACGCATAACGCATAACGCATAACGCATAACGCATAACGCATAACGTATATCGCATAACACATAACGCATAACCTATAACGCATAACGCATAAGGCATAACGCATAACGTTAACGCATAACGCATAACGCCTAACGCATAACGGATCACGCATAACGCATAAAGCATAACGCATAAAGCATAACGCATAACGCATAACGCATAACGCATAAAGCATAACGCATACCGCATAACGCATAACGCATATCGCATAACGCATAACGCATAACGCATAACCCCTAACGCAATAACGCATAACGCATAACGCATAACGTGTAACTCATAACACATATCGCATAAAGCATAACGCATAAGGCATAACGCATAACGCATATCGCATAACGCATAACGCATAACGTATAACGCATAACGCATACTGTATAACGCATAACGCATAACGCATAACGCATAACGCATAACGCATAACGCATAAAGCATAACGCATAACGCATAACGCATAACGCATAACCCCTAACGCAATAACGCATAACGCATAACGCATAACGCATAAGGCATAACGCATAACGCATATCGCATAACGCATAACGCATAACGTATAACGCATAACGCATAACGCATAACGCATAAAGCATAACGCATAACGCATAACACATAACGCATATCGCATAACGCATAACGCAAAACGTATATCGCATACCGTATAACGCATAACGCATAACGCAGACGTATAACGCACAACCCATAACGCATAACGAACAACGGATAACGCATAACGCATAACGCATAACGAATACCGCAAAACGTATATCGCCTAACACATAACGGATCACACATAACGCATAACGCATAACGTATAACGCATAACGCATAACGCATAACGCATAACGCATAACGCATAACGCATAACGCATAACGCATAACGCATAACGCATAACGCATAACGTATAACGCATAACGCATAACGCATAACGCATAACGCATAACGCATAACGCATAACGCATAACGCATACCGCATAATGCATAACGCATAACGCATAACGCATAACGAATAACGCATAACGCATAACGCATAACGCATAACGCATAACGCATAACGTATAACTCATAACGTATAACGCATAACGCATGACGCATAACGCAGAACGCATAACGCATAACGCATAACGCATAACGCATAACGCATAACTCATAACGCATAACGCATAACGAATAACCGCTAACGCAATAACGCATAACGCATAACGTGTAACTCATAACGCATAACGCATAACGCATAACATATAACGCATAACGCATAACGCATAACGCATAACGCATAACGCATAACGCATAACGCATAACGCATAAAGCATAACGCATAACGCATAACACATAACGCATAACGCATAAAGCATAAAGCTTAAAGCATAACGCATAACGCATAACGCATAACCCCTAACGCAATAACGCATAACGCATAACGCATAACGCATAACGTATAACGTGTAACTCATAACGCATAACGCATAAAGCGTAACGCATAACGCATAACGCATAACGCATAACGCATATCGCATAACGCATAACGCATAACGTATAACGCATAACGCATACCGTATAACGCATAACGCATAACGCATAACGCAAACGTATAACGCACAACGCATAACGCATAACGCATAACGCATAACGCATAACATATAACGCATAACGCATAACGCATAACGCATAACGCATAACGCATAACGCATAACGCATAACGCATAACGCATAACGCACAACGCATAACGCATAACGTATAAAGCATAACGCATAACGCATAACGCATAACGCATAACGCATAACGCATAACCCCTAACGCAATAACGCATAACGCATAACGCATAACGCATAACGTGTAACTCATAACACATATCGCATAAAGCATAACGCATAAGGCATAACGCATAACGCATATCGCATAACGCATAACGCATAACGCATAACGTATAACGCATAACGCATACTGTATAACGCATAACGCATAACGCATAACGCAAACGTATAACGCACAACGCATAACGCAGAAAGCATAACGCATAACGCATAACGCATAACGCATAACGCATAACGCATAACGCATAACGCAAACGTATAGCGCACAACGCATAACGCATAAACCATAACCCATACTTAATAACGCATAACGCATAATGCACAACGCATAACGAACACCGGAAAACCCATAACGCCTAACGCATAACGGATCACGCATAACGCATCATGCATAACGCATAAAGCATAACGCATAACGCATAACGCATAACCCCTAACGCATAACGCATAACGCATAACGCATAACGCATAACGCATAACGCATAACGTGTAACTCATAACGCATAACGCATAAAGCATAACGCATAACGCATAACACATAACGCATATCGCATAACGCATAACGCAAAACGTATATCGCAATCCGTATAACGCATAACGCATAACGCATAACGCAGACGTATAACGCACAACCCATAACGCATAACGCATAACGCATAACGCATAACGCATAACGCATAACGCATAACGCATACCGTATAACGCATAACGCATAACGCATAGCGCATAACGCATAACGCATAACGCATAACGTATAACGCATAACCCCTTTAATCATAAAGCATAACGCATGACGCATAACGCATGAAGCATAACCCATAACGCATAACGCATAACGCATAGCGTATAACGCATAACGCATACCGTATAACGCATAACGCATAACGCATAACGCAAACGTATAGCGCACAACGCATAATGAATAAACCATAACCCATACTTCATAACGCATAACGCATAATGCACAACGCATATCGAACACCGGAAAACCCATAACGCCTAACGCATAACGGATCACGCATAACGCATAATGCATGACGCATAAAGCATAACGCATAACGCATAACGCATAACCCCTAACGCATAACGCATAACGCATAACGCTTAACGCATGACGCATATCGCATAACGCATAACGCATAATGCATAACGCATAAAGCATAACGCATAACGCATAACGCATAACGCATAACGCATAACGCATAAAGCATAACGCATAACGCATAACGCATAACGCATAACCCCTAACGCAATAACGCATAACGCATAACGCATAACGTGTAACTCATAACACATATCGCATAAAGCATAACGCATAAGGCATAACGCATAACGCATATCGCATAACGCATAACGCATAACGTATAACGCATAACGCATACTGTATAACGCATAACGCATAACGCATAACGCATAACGCATAACGCATAACGCATAACGCATAAAGCATAACGCATAACGCATAACGCATAACGCATAACCCCTAACGCAATAACGCATAACGCATAACGCATAACGTGTAACTCATAACACATATCGCATAAAGCATAACGCATAAGGCATAACGCATAACGCATATCGCATAACGCATAACGCATAACGGATAACGCATAACGCATAACGCATAACGCATAAAGCATAACGCATAACGCATAACACATAACGCATATCGCATAACGCATAACGCAAAACGTATATCGCATACCGTATAACGCATAACGCATAACGCAGACGTATAACGCACAACCCATAACGCATAACGAACAACGGATAACGCATAACGCATAACGCATAACGAATACCGCAAAACGTATATCGCCTAACACATAACGGATCACACATAACGCATAACGCATAACGTATAACGCATAACGCATAACGCATAACGCATAACGCATAACGCATAACGCATAACGCATAACGCATAACGCATAACGCATAACGCATAACGCATAACATATAACGCATAACGCATAACGCATAACGCATAACGCATAACGCATAACGCATAACGCATACCGCATAATGCATAACGCATAACGCATAACGCATAACGAATAACGCATAACGCATAACGCATAACGCATAACGCATAACGCATAACGTATAACTCATAACGTATAACGCATAACGCATGACGCATAACGCAGAACGCATAACGCATAACGCATAACGCATAAAGCATAACGCATAACGCATAACGCATAACGCATAACGCATAACGCATAACGCATAACGCGTAACGCATAACGCATAACTCATAACGTATAACGCATAACGCATAACGCATAACGCATAACGCATAACGCATAACGCATATCGCATAACGCATAACGCATAACGCATAACGCATAACGCATAACGCATAACGCATAACGCATAACGCATAACGCATAACGCATAACGCATAACGCATAACGCATAACGCATAACGCATAACGCATAACGCATAACGCATAACGCATAACGCATAACGCATAACGCATAACGCATAACGCATAACGCATTACGCATAACGCATAAAGTATAACACATAACGCATAACGCATTACGCATAACGCATCACGCATAACGCATAACGCATAACGCATAACGCATAACGCATATCGCATAAAACATAACGCATCACGCATAACGTACAACGTATAACGCATAACGCATAACGCATAACGCATAACGCATAACGCATAACGCATAACGCATAACGTATATCGCATAACACATAACGCATAACCTATAACGCATAACGCATAAGGCATAACGCATAACGTTAACGCATAACGCATAACGCCTAACGCATAACGGATCACGCATAACGCATAAAGCATAACGCATAAAGCATAACGCATAACGCATAACGCATAACGCATAAAGCATAACGCATACCGCATAACGCATAACGCATATCGCATAACGCATAACGCATAACGTATAACGCATAACGCATACCGTATAACGCATAACGCATAATGCATAACGCAAACGTATAACGCACAACGCATAACGCATAACGCATAACGCATAACGCATAACGCATAACGCATTACGCATAACGCATAAAGTATAACACATAACGCATAACGCATTACGCATAACGCATCACGCATATCGCATAACGCATAACGCATAACGCATATCGCATAAAACATAACGCATCACGCATAATGTACAACGTATAACGCATAACGCATAACGCATAACGCATAACGCATAACGCATAACGCATAACGCATAACGTATATCGCATAACACATAACGCATAACCTATAACGCATAACGCATAAGGCATAACGCATAACGTTAACGCATAACGCATAACGCCTAACGCATAACGGATCACGCATAAAGCATAACGCATAAAGCATAACGCATAACGCATAACGCATAACGCATAAAGCATAACGCATACCGCATAACGCATAACGCATATCGCATAACGCATAACGCATAACGTATAACGCATAACGCATACCGTATAACGCATAACGCATAATGCATAACGCAAACGTATAACGCACAACGCATAACGAATACAGCAAAACGCATAATGCTTAACGCATAACGGATCACGCACAACGCATAACGCATAACGCATAACGCATAACGCATAACGCATAACGCATAACGTATATCGCATAACACATAACGCATAACCTATAACGCATAACGCATAAGGCATAACGCATAACGTTAACGCATAACGCATAACGCCTAACGCATAACGGATCACGCATAACGCATAAAGCATAACGCATAAAACATAACGCATAACGCATAACGCATAACGCATAAAGCATAACGCATACCGCATAACGCATAACGCATATCGCATAACGCATAACGCATAACGTATAACGCATAACGCATACCGTATAACGCATAACGCATAATGCATAACGCAAACGTATAACGCACAACGCATAACGAATACAGCAAAACGCATAATGCTTAACGCATAACGGATCACGCACAACGCATAACGAATATCGCATAACGCATAACGCATAACGCATAACGCATAACGCATAAAGCATAACGCATAACGCATAACGCATATCGCATAACGCATAACGCATAACGCATATCGCATAAAACATAACGCATCACGCATAATGTACAACGTATAACGCATAACGCATAACGCATAACGCATAACGCATAACGCATAACGCATAACGTATATCGCATAACACATAACGCATAACCTATAACGCATAACGCATAAGGCATAACGAATAACGCATAACGCATAACGCATAACGCATAACATATAACGCATAACGCATAACGCATGACGCATATCGCATAACGCATAACGCATAATGCATAACGCATAAAGCGTAACGCATAACGCAAACTCATAAGGCATAAGGCATAACGCATAACGCATAACGCATAACGTATGTCGGATCACTCATAACGCATAATGCATAACGCATAAAGCATAAAGCATAACGTATAACGCATAACGCATATCGCATAACGCATAACGCATAACGTATAACGCATGACGCATAACGCATATCACATAACACATAACGCATAATGCACAACGCATAACGAATACAGCAAAACGCATAACGCTTAACGCTTAACGCATAACGGATCACGCATAACGCATAATGCACAACGCATAACGAATACCGCAAAACGCATAACGCCTAACGCATAACGGATCACACATAACGCTTAACGCATAACGTATAACTCATAATGCACAACGCATATCGCATAACGTATAACGCAAAACGCATAACGCATAACGTTACCGCATAAGGCTTGATGCATGACGCATATCGCATAACGCATAACGCATAACTCATAACGTATAACGTATAACGCATAATGCATAACGCATAACGCATAACGCATAACGCACAACGCATAATGCATAACGCATAACGAATACAGCAAAACGCATAATGCTTAACGCATAACGCATAACGCATAACGCATAACGCATATCGAATAACGCATAACGTGTAACTCATAACGCATAACGCATAATGCATAACGCATAACGAACAACGGGTAACGAATAACGCATAACGCATAACGCATAACGCATAACGCATAACGCATAACGCATAACGCATAACGCATTACGCATAACGCATAAAGTATAACACATAACGCATAACGCATAAAGTATAACACATAACGCATAACGCATTACGCATAACGCATCACGCATAACGGATAACGCATAACGCATAACGCATATCGCATAAAACATAACGCATAAAGCATAACGTACAACGTATAACGCATAACGCATAACGCATAACGCATAACGTATATCGCATAACACATAACGCATAACCCATAACGCATAACGCATAAGGCATAACGCATAACGTTAACGCATAACGTATAACGCCTAACGCATAACGGATCACGCATAACGCATAAAGCATAACGCATAAAGCATAACGCATAACGCATAACGCATAACGCATAAAGTATAACACATAACGCATAACGCATAAAGTATAACACATAACGCATAACGCATTACGCATATCGCATAACGTATAACGCATAACGTTACCGCATAAGGCTTGATGCATGACGCATATCGCATAACGCATAACGCATAACTCATAACGTATAACGCATAACGCATAACGCATAACGCATAACGCATAACGCATAACGCATAACGCATAACGCATAACCCATAACGCATAACGCATAACGCATAACGCATAACGCATAAAGCATAACGCATAACGCATAACGCATAACGCATAACGCATAACGCATAACGCATAACGCATAACGCATAACGCACAACGCATAACGCATAACGCATAACGCATAACGCATAACGCATAACGCATAACGCATAACGCATAACGCATAACGCATAACGCATAACGCATAACGCATAACGCATTACGCATAACGCATAAAGTATAACACATAACGCATAACGCATAACGCATAACGCATAACGCATAACGCATAACGCATAACGCATAACGCATATCGCATAAAACATAACGCATCACGAATAACGTACAACGTATAACGCATAACGCATAACGCATAACGCATAACGCATAACTCATAACGTATATCGCATAACACATAACGCATAACCCATAACGCATAACGCATAAGGCATAACGCATAACGTTAACGCATAACGCATAACGCCTAACGCATAACGCATAAAGCATAACGCATAAAGCATAACGCATAAAGCATAACGCATAACGCATAACGCATAACGCATAACGCATAAAGCATAACGCATAACGCATAACGCATAACGCATAACGCATAACGCATAACGGGAACTTATAACGCACAACGCATAACGCATAACGCATAACGCATAACGCATAACGCATAACGCATAACGCATAACGTATAACGCATAACACATAACGCATAACCCATAACGCATAACGCATAAGGCATAACGCATAACGTTAACGCATAACGCATAACGCCTAACGCATAACGGATCACGCATAACGCATAAAGCATAACGCATAAAGCATAACGCATAACGCATAACGCATAACGCATAACGCATAAAGCATAACGCATACCGCATAACGCATAACGCATAACGCATAACGCAAACTTATAACGCACAACGCATAACGCATAACGCATAACGCATAACGCATAACGCATAACGCATAACGCATAACGCATAACGCATAACGCATAACGCATAACGCATAACGCATAAAGCATAAAGCATAACGTATAACGCATAACGCATATCGCATAACGCATAACGCATAACCCATAACGCATAACGCATAACGCATAACGCATAACGCATAACGCATAACGCATAACGCATAACGCATAACGCATAACGCATAACGCATAACGCATAACGCATAACGCATAACGCATAACGCGTAACGCATAACGCATAACTCATAACGTATAACGCATAACGCATAACGCATAATGCATAACGCATAACGCATACCGCATAACGCATAACGCATAACGCATAACGCATAAAGCATAACGCATAACGCAAACTTATAACGCACAACGCATAACGCATAACGCATAACGCATAACGCATAACGCATAACGCATAACGCATAACGCATAACGCATAACGCATAACGCATAACGCATAACGCATAACGCATAACGCATAACGCATAACGCATAACGCATAACGCATAACGCATAACGCATAACACATAACGCATTACGCATAACGCATAAAGTATAACACATAACGCATAACGCATTACGCATAACGCATCACGCATAACGCATAACGCATAACGCATAACGCATATCGCATAAAACATAACGCATCACGCATAACGTACAACGTATAACGCATAACGCATAACGCATAACGCATAACGCATAACGTATATCGCATAACACATAACGCATAACCTATAACGCATAACGCATAAGGCATAACGCATAACGTTAACGCATAACGCATAACGCCTAACGCATAACGGATCACGCATAACGCATAAAGCATAACGCATAAAGCATAACGCATAACGCATAACGCATAACGCATAAAGCATAACGCATACCTCATAACGCATAACGCATATCGCATAACGCATAACGCATAACGTATAACGCATAACGCATACCGTATAACGCATAACGCATAACGCATAACGCAAACGTATAACGCACAACGCATAACGAATACAGCAAAACGCAGAATGCTTAACGCATAACGGATCACGCACAACGCATAACGAATATCGCATAACGCATAACGCATAACGCATAATGCATAACGCATAAAGCATAACGCATAACGCATAACGCATATCGCATAACGCATAACGCATAACGCATATCGCATAAAACATAACGCATCACGCATAATGTACAACGTATAACGCATAACGCATAACGCATAACGCATAACGCATAACGCATAACGCATAACGCATAACGTATATCGCATAAAGCATAACGCATAACGCATAATGTACAACGTATAACGCATAACGCATAACGTATAACGCATGACGCATAACGCATATCACATAACACATAACGCATAATGCACAACGCATAACGAATACAGCAAAACGCATAACGCTTAACGCTTAACGCATAACGGATCACGCATAACGCATAATGCACAACGCATAACGAATACCGCAAAACGCATAACGCCTAACGCATAACGGATCACACATAACGCTTAACGCATAACGTATAACTCATAATGCACAACGCATATCGCATAACGTATAACGCAAAACGCATAACGCATAACGTTACCGCATAAGGCTTGATGCATGACGCATATCGCATAACGCATAACGCATAACTCATAACGTATAACGTAAAACGCATAATGCATAACGCATAACGCATAACGCATAACGCACAACGCATAACGCATAACGCATAACGAATACAGCAAAACGCATAATGCTTAACGCATAACGCATAACGCATAACGCATAACGCATATCGAATAACGCATAACGTGTAACTCATAACGCATAACGCAAAATGCATAACGCATAACGAACAACGGGTAACGAATAACGCATAACGCATAACGCATAACGCATAACGCATTACTCATAACCCATAACGCATTACGCATAACGCATAAAGTATAACACATAACGCATAACGCATAAAGTATAACACATAACGCATAACGCATTACGCATAACGCATCACGCATAACGGATAACGCATAACGCATAACGCATATCGCATAAAACATAACGCATAAAGCATAACGTACAACGTATAACGCATAACGCATAACGCATAACGCATAACGTATATCGCATAACACATAACGCATAACCCATAACGCATAACGCATAAGGCATAACGCATAACGTTAACGCATAACGTATAACGCCTAACGCATAACGGATCACGCATAACGCATAAAGCATAACGCATAAAGCATAACGCATAACGCATAACGCATAACGCATAAAGTATAACACATAACGCATAACGCATAAAGTATAACACATAACGCATAACGCATTACGCATATCGCATAACGTATAACGCATAACGTTACCGCATAAGGCTTGATGCATGACGCATATCGCATAACGCATAACGCATAACTCATAACGTATAACGCATAACGCATAACGCATAACGCATAACGCATAACGCATAACGCATAACGCATAACGCATAACGCATAACCCATAACGCATAACGCATAACGCATAACGCATAACGCATAAAGCATAACGCATAACGCATAACGCATAACGCATAACGCATAACGCATAACGCATAACGCATAACGCATAACGCATAACGCATAACGCATAACGCATAACGCATAACGCATAACGCATAACGCATAACGCATAACGCATAACGCATAACGCATTACGCATAACGCATAAAGTATAACACATAACGCATAACGCATTACGCATAACGCATCACGCATAACGCATAACGCATAACGCATAACGCATATCGCATAAAACATAACGCATCACGAATAACGTACAACGTATAACGCATAACGCATAACGCATAACGCATAACGCATAACGCATAACGTATATCGCATAACACATAACGCATAACCCATAACGCATAACGCATAAGGCATAACGCATAACGTTAACGCATAACGCATAACGCCTAACGCATGACGGATCACGCATAACGCATAAAGCATAACGCATAAAGCATAACGCATAACGCATAACGCATAACGCATAACGCATAAAGCATAACGCATACCGCATAACGCATAACGCATAACGCATAACGCATAACGCATAACGCATAACGCATAACGCATAACGCATAACGGGAACTTATAACGCACAACGCATAACGCATAACGCATAACGCATAACGCATAACGCATAACGCATAACGCATAACGCATAACGCATAACGCATAACGCATAACACATAACGCATAACCCATAACGCATAACGCATAAGGCATAACGCATAACGTTAACGCATAACGCATAACGCCTAACGCATAACGGATCACGCATAACGCATAAAGCATAACGCATAAAGCATAACGCATAACGCATAACGCATAACGCATAACGCATAACGCATAAAGCATAACGCATACCGCATAACGCATAACGCATAACGCATAACGCAAACTTATAACGCACAACGCATAACGCATAACGCATAACGCATAACGCATAACGCATAACGCATAACGCATAACGCATAACGCATAACGCATAACGCATAACGCATAAAGCATAAAGCATAACGTATAACGCATAACGCATATCGCATAACGCATAACGCATAACCCATAACGCATAACGCATAACGCATAACGCATAACGCATAACGCATAACGCATAACGCATAACGCATAACGCATAACGCATAACGCATAACGCATAACGCATAACGCATAACGCGTAACGCATAACGCATAACTCATAACGTATAACGCATAACGCATAACGCATAACGCATAACGCATAACGCATAACGCATAACGCATAACGCATAACGCATAACGCATAACGCATAACGCATAACGCATAACGCATAACGCATAACGCATAACGCATTACGCATAACGCATAAAGTATAACACATAACGCATAACGCATTACGCATAACGCATCACGCATAACGCATAACGCATAACGCATAACGCATATCGCATAAAACATAACGCATCACGAATAACGTACAACGTATAACGCATAACGCATAACGCATAACGCATAACGCATAACGCATAACGTATATCGCATAACACATAACGCATAACCCATAACGCATAACGCATAAGGCATAACGCATAACGTTAACGCATAACGCATAACGCCTAACGCATGACGGATCACGCATAACGCATAAAGCATAACGCATAAAGCATAACGCATAACGCATAACGCATAACGCATAACGCATAAAGCATAACGCATACCGCATAACGCATAACGCATAACGCATAACGCATAACGCATAACGCATAACGCATAACGCATAACGGGAACTTATAACGCACAACGCATAACGCATAACGCATAACGCATAACGCATAACGCATAACGCATAACGCATAACGCATAACGCATAACGCATAACGCATAACGCATAACGCATAACGCATAACGCATAAAGCATAAAGCATAACGTATAACGCATAACGCATATCGCATAACGCATAACGCATAACCCATAACGCATAACGCATAACGCATAACGCATAACGCATAACGCATAACGCATAACGCATAACGCATAACGCGTAACGCATAACGCATAACTCATAACGTATAACGCATAACGCATAACGCATAATGCATAACGCGTAACGCATAACGCATAACTCATAACGTATAACGCATAACGCATAACGCATAATGCATAACGCATAACGCATACCGCATAACGCATAACGCATAACGCATAACGCATAAAGCATAACGCATAACGCAAACTTATAACGCACAACGCATAACGCATAACGCATAACGCATAACGCATAACGCATAACGCATAACGCATAACGCATAACGCATAACGCATAACGCATAACGCATAACGCATAACGCATAACGCATAACGCATAACGCATAACGCATAACGCATAACGCATAACGCATAACGCATAACGCATAACGCATAACGCATAACGCATAACGCATAACGCATAACGCATAACACATAACGCATTACGCATAACGCATAAAGTATAACACATAACGCATAACGCATTACGCATAACGCATCACGCATAACGCATAACGCATAACGCATAACGCATATCGCATAAAACATAACGCATCACGCATAACGTACAACGTATAACGCATAACGCATAACGCATAACGCATAACGCATAACGCATAACGTATATCGCATAACACATAACGCATAACCTATAACGCATAACGCATAAGGCATAACGCATAACGTTAACGCATAACGCATAACGCCTAACGCATAACGGATCACGCATAACGCATAAAGCATAACGCATAAAGCATAACGCATAACGCATAACGCATAACGCATAAAGCATAACGCATACCGCATAACGCATAACGCATATCGCATAACGCATAACGCATAACGTATAACGCATAACGCATACCGTATAACGCATAACGCATAATGCATAACGCAAACGTATAACGCACAACGCATAACGAATACAGCAAAACGCATAATGCTTAACGCATAACGGATCACGCATAACGCATAACGCATAACGCATAACGCATAACGCATATCGAATAACGCATAACGTGTAACTCATAACGCATAACGCATAAAGCATAATGCATAACGCGTAACGAACAACGGATAACGAATAACGCATAACGCATAACGCATAACGCATATCGCATAAAACATAACGCATCACGCATAACGTACAACGTATAACGCATAACGCATAACGCATAACGCATAACGCATAACGCATAACGTATATCGCATAACACATAACGCATAACCTATAACGCATAACGCATAAGGCATAACGCATAACGTTAACGCATAACGCATAACGCCTAACGCATAACGGATCACGCATAACGCATAAAGCATAACGCATAAAGCATAACGCATAACGCATAACGCATAACGCATAAAGCATAACGCATACCGCATAACGCATAACGCATATCGCATAACGCATAACGCATAACGTATAACGCATAACGCATACCGTATAACGCATAACGCATAATGCATAACGCAAACGTATAACGCACAACGCATAACGAATACAGCAAAACGCATAATGCTTAACGCATAACGGATCACGCATAACGCATAACGCATAACGCATAACGCATAACGCATATCGAATAACGCATAACGTGTAACTCATAACGCATAACGCATAAAGCATAACGCGTAACGAACAACGGATAACGAATAACGCATAACGCATAACGCATAACGCATAACGCATAACGCATAAGGCATAACGCATAACGCATAACGCATTACGCATAACGCATAAAGTATAACACATAACGCATAACGCATAAAGTATAACACATAACGCATAACGCATTACGCATAACGCATCACGCATAACGGATAACGCATAACGCATAACGCATATCGCATAAAACATAACGCATAAAGCATAACGTACAACGTATAACGCATAACGCATAACGCATAACGCATAACGCATAACGCATAACGCATAACGCATAACGCATTACGCATAACGCATAAAGTATAACACATAACGCATAACGCATAAAGTATAACACATAACGCATAACGCATTACGCATAACGGATCACGCATAACGCATAACGCATAACGAATACCGCAAAACGTATATCGCCTAACACATAACGGATCACGCATAACGCATAACGCATAACGTATAACGCATAACGCATAACGCATAACGCATAAAGCATAACGCATAACGCATAACGCATAACGCAAACTTATAACGCACAACGCATAACGCATAACGCATAACGCATAACGCATAACGCATAACGCATAACGCATAACGCATAACGCATAACGCATAACGCATAACGCATAACGCATAACGCATAACGCATAACGCATAACGCATAACGCATAAAGCATAACGCATAACGCATAACGCATAACGCATATCGCATAACGCATAATGCATTACGTATAACGCATAACGCATACCGTATAACGCATAACGCAAACGTATAACGCACAACGCATAACGAATACAGCAAAACGCATAATGTTTAACGCATAACGGATCACGCATAACGCATAACGCATAACGCATAACGCATAACGCATAACGCATAACGCATAACGCATAACGCATAACGCATAACGCATAACGCATAACGCATAACGCATAACGCATAACGCATAACGCATAACGCATAACGCATAACGCATAACGCATAACGCATAACGCATAACGCATAACGCATAACGCATAACGCATAACGCATAACGCATAACGCATAACGCATAACGCATAACGCATAACGCATAACGCATAACGCATAACGCATAACGCATAACGCATAACGCATAACGCATAACGCATAACGCATAACGCATAACGCATAACCCATAACGCATAACGCATAACGCATAACGCATAACCCATAACGCATAACGCATAAGGCATAACGCATAACGTTAACGCATAACGCATAACGGATAACGCATAACGCATAACGCATAACGCATAACCCATAACGCATAACGCATAAGGCATAACGCATAACGTTAACGCATAACGCATAACGCCTAACGCATAACGCAAACGTATAACGCACAACGCATAATGCATAACGAACAACGGATAACGCATAACGCATAACGCATAACGAATACCGCAAAACGTATATCGCCTAACACATAACGGATCACGCATAACGCATAACGCATAACGTATAACGCATAACGCATAACGCATAACGCATAACGCATAACGCATAACGCATAGCGCATAACGCATAACGTATAACGCGTAACGCATACCGTATAACGCATAACGCATAACGCATAACGCATAATGCATAACGCATAACGCATAACGCATAACGCATAACGCATAACGCATAACGCACAACGCAAACGTATAACACACAACGCATAATGCATAACGCATAACGCATAACGCATAACGCATGGCGCATAATGTAAAATGCATAACGCATAACGCATAACGCAGAACGCATAACACATAACGCATAACGCATAACGCATAACGCATAACGCATAACGCATAATGCATATCGCATAAAACATAACGCATAAAGCATAACGTACAACGTATAACGCATAACGCATAACGCATAACGCATAACGCATAACGCATAACGCATAACGCATAAAGCATAACGCATAACGCATAACGCATAACGCATAACGCATAACGCATAACGCATAACGCATAACGCATAACGCACAACGCATAACGCATAACGCATAACGCATAACGCATAACGCATAACGCATAACGCATAACGCATAACGCATAACGCATAACGCATAACGCATAACGCATAACGCATTACGCATAACGCATAAAGTATAACACATAACGCATAACGCATTACGCATAACGCATCACGCATAACGCATAACGCATAACGCATAACGCATATCGCATAAAACATAACGCATCACGAATAACGTACAACGTATAACGCATAACGCATAACGCATAACGCATAACGCATAACTCATAACGTATATCGCATAACACATAACGCATAACCCATAACGCATAACGCATAAGGCATAACGCATAACGTTAACGCATAACGCATAACGCCTAACGCATAACGCATAAAGCATAACGCATAAAGCATAACGCATAAAGCATAACGCATAACGCATAACGCATAACGCATAACGCATAAAGCATAACGCATACCGCATAACGCATAACGCATAACGCATAACGCATAACGGGAACTTATAACGCACAACGCATAACGCATAACGCATAACGCATAACGCATAACGCATAACGCATAACGCATAACGTATAACGCATAACACATAACGCATAACCCATAACGCATAACGCATAAGGCATAACGCATAACGTTAACGCATAACGCATAACGCCTAACGCATAACGGATCACGCATAACGCATAAAGCATAACGCATAAAGCATAACGCATAACGCATAACGCATAACGCATAACGCATAAAGCATAACGCATACCGCATAACGCATAACGCATAACGCATAACGCAAACTTATAACGCACAACGCATAACGCATAACGCATAACGCATAACGCATAACGCATAACGCATAACGCATAACGCATAACGCATAACGCATAACGCATAACGCATAACGCATAAAGCATAAAGCATAACGTATAACGCATAACGCATATCGCATAACGCATAACGCATAACCCATAACGCATAACGCATAACGCATAACGCATAACGCATAACGCATAACGCATAACGCATAACGCATAACGCATAACGCATAACGCATAACGCATAACGCATAACGCATAACGCATAACGCATAACGCATAACGCATAACTCATAACGTATAACGCATAACGCATAACGCATAATGCATAACGCATAACGCATACCGCATAACGCATAACGCATAACGCATAACGCATAAAGCATAACGCATAACGCAAACTTATAACGCACAACGCATAACGCATAACGCATAACGCATAACGCATAACGCATAACGCATAACGCATAACGCATAACGCATAACGCATAACGCATAACGCATAACGCATAACGCATAACGCATAACGCATAACGCATAACGCATAACGCATAACGCATAACGCATAACACATAACGCATTACGCATAACGCATAAAGTATAACACATAACGCATAACGCATTACGCATAACGCATCACGCATAACGCATAACGCATAACGCATAACGCATATCGCATAAAACATAACGCATCACGCATAACGTACAACGTATAACGCATAACGCATAACGCATAACGCATAACGCATAACGTATATCGCATAACACATAACGCATAACCTATAACGCATAACGCATAAGGCATAACGCATAACGTTAACGCATAACGCATAACGCCTAACGCATAACGGATCACGCATAACGCATAAAGCATAACGCATAAAGCATAACGCATAACGCATAACGCATAACGCATAAAGCATAACGCATACCGCATAACGCATAACGCATATCGCATAACGCATAACGCATAACGTATAACGCATAACGCATACCGTATAACGCATAACGCATAATGCATAACGCAAACGTATAACGCACAACGCATAACGAATACAGCAAAACGCAGAATGCTTAACGCATAACGGATCACGCACAACGCATAACGAATATCGCATAACGCATAACGCATAACGCATAATGCATAACGCATAAAGCATAACGCATAACGCATAACGCATATCGCATAACGCATAACGCATAACGCATATCGCATAAAACATAACGCATCACGCATAATGTACAACGTATAACGCATAACGCATAACGCATAACGCATAACGCATAACGCATAACGCATAACGCATAACGTATATCGCATAAAACATAACGCATCACGCATAATGTACAACGTATAACGCATAACGCATAACGTATAACGCATGACGCATAACGCATATCACATAACACATAACGCATAATGCACAACGCATAACGAATACAGCAAAACGCATAACGCTTAACGCTTAACGCATAACGGATCACGCATAACGCATAATGCACAACGCATAACGAATACCGCAAAACGCATAACGCCTAACGCATAACGGATCACACATAACGCTTAACGCATAACGTATAACTCATAATGCACAACGCATATCGCATAACGTATAACGCAAAACGCATAACGCATAACGTTACCGCATAAGGCTTGATGCATGACGCATATCGCATAACGCATAACGCATAACTCATAACGTATAACGTATAACGCATAATGCATAACGCATAACGCATAACGCATAACGCATAACGCATAACGCATAACGCATAACGAATACAGCAAAACGCATAATGCTTAACGCATAACGCATAACGCATAACGCATAACGCATATCGAATAACGCATAACGTGTAACTCATAACGCATAACGCAAAATGCATAACGCATAACGAACAACGGGTAACGAATAACGCATAACGCATAACGCATAACGCATAACGCATAACGCATAACGCATAACGCATAACGCATAACGCATAAAGTATAACACATAACGCATAACGCATAAAGTATAACACATAACGCATAACGCATTACGCATAACGCATCACGCATAACGGATAACGCATAACGCATAACGCATATCGCATAAAACATAACGCATAAAGCATAACGTACAACGTATAACGCATAACGCATAACGCATAACGCATAACGTATATCGCATAACACATAACGCATAACCCATAACGCATAACGCATAAGGCATAACGCATAACGTTAACGCATAACGTATAACGCCTAACGCATAACGGATCACGCATAACGCATAAAGCATAACGCATAAAGCATAACGCATAACGCATAACGCATAACGCATAAAGTATAACACATAACGCATAACGCATAAAGTATAACACATAACGCATAACGCATTACGCATATCGCATAACGTATAACGCATAACGTTACCGCATAAGGCTTGATGCATGACGCATATCGCATAACGCATAACGCATAACTCATAACGTATAACGCATAACGCATAACGCATAACGCATAACGCATAACGCATAACGCATAACGCATAACGCATAACGCATAACCCATAACGCATAACGCATAACGCATAACGCATAACGCATAAAGCATAACGCATAACGCATAACGCATAACGCATAACGCATAACGCATAACGCATAACGCATAACGCATAACGCATAACGCATAACGCATAACGCATAACGCATAACGCATAACGCATAACGCATAACGCATAACGCATAACGCATAACGCATTACGCATAACGCATAAAGTATAACACATAACGCATAACGCATTACGCATAACGCATCACGCATAACGCATAACGCATAACGCATAACGCATATCGCATAAAACATAACGCATCACGAATAACGTACAACGTATAACGCATAACGCATAACGCATAACGCATAACGCATAACGCATAACGTATATCGCATAACACATAACGCATAACCCATAACGCATAACGCATAAGGCATAACGCATAACGTTAACGCATAACGCATAACGCCTAACGCATGACGGATCACGCATAACGCATAAAGCATAACGCATAAAGCATAACGCATAACGCATAACGCATAACGCATAACGCATAAAGCATAACGCATACCGCATAACGCATAACGCATAACGCATAACGCATAACGCATAACGCATAACGCATAACGCATAACGCATAACGGGAACTTATAACGCACAACGCATAACGCATAACGCATAACGCATAACGCATAACGCATAACGCATAACGCATAACGCATAACGCATAACGTATAACGCATAACACATAACGCATAACCCATAACGCATAACGCATAAGGCATAACGCATAACGTTAACGCATAACGCATAACGCCTAACGCATAACGGATCACGCATAACGCATAAAGCATAACGCATAAAGCATAACGCATAACGCATAACGCATAACGCATAACGCATAACGCATAAAGCATAACGCATACCGCATAACGCATAACGCATAACGCATAACGCAAACTTATAACGCACAACGCATAACGCATAACGCATAACGCATAACGCATAACGCATAACGCATAACGCATAACGCAT
The DNA here is from genome assembly GCA_916610235.2 of Lasioglossum morio. Lineage (NCBI taxonomy): Eukaryota > Metazoa > Arthropoda > Insecta > Hymenoptera > Halictidae > Lasioglossum > Lasioglossum morio. The sequence continues at coordinate 3,019,607 of CAKAJA020000289.1, forward strand.
AACGCATAACGCATAACGCATAACGCATAAAGCATAAAGCATAACGTATAACGCATAACGCATATCGCATAACGCATAACGCATAACCCATAACGCATAACGCATAACGCATAACGCATAACGCATAACGCATAACGCATAACGCATAACGCATAACGCATAACGCATAACGCATAACGCATAACGCATAACGCATAACGCATAACGCGTAACGCATAACGCATAACTCATAACGTATAACGCATAACGCATAACGCATAACGCATAACGCATAACGCATAACGCATAACGCATAACGCATAACGCATAACGCATAACGCATAACGCATAACGCATAACGCATAACGCATAACGCATAACGCATTACGCATAACGCATAAAGTATAACACATAACGCATAACGCATTACGCATAACGCATCACGCATAACGCATAACGCATAACGCATAACGCATATCGCATAAAACATAACGCATCACGAATAACGTACAACGTATAACGCATAACGCATAACGCATAACGCATAACGCATAACGCATAACGTATATCGCATAACACATAACGCATAACCCATAACGCATAACGCATAAGGCATAACGCATAACGTTAACGCATAACGCATAACGCCTAACGCATGACGGATCACGCATAACGCATAAAGCATAACGCATAAAGCATAACGCATAACGCATAACGCATAACGCATAACGCATAAAGCATAACGCATACCGCATAACGCATAACGCATAACGCATAACGCATAACGCATAACGCATAACGCATAACGCATAACGGGAACTTATAACGCACAACGCATAACGCATAACGCATAACGCATAACGCATAACGCATAACGCATAACGCATAACGCATAACGCATAACGCATAACGCATAACGCATAACGCATAACGCATAACGCATAACGCATAAAGCATAAAGCATAACGTATAACGCATAACGCATATCGCATAACGCATAACGCATAACCCATAACGCATAACGCATAACGCATAACGCATAACGCATAACGCATAACGCATAACGCATAACGCATAACGCGTAACGCATAACGCATAACTCATAACGTATAACGCATAACGCATAACGCATAATGCATAACGCGTAACGCATAACGCATAACTCATAACGTATAACGCATAACGCATAACGCATAATGCATAACGCATAACGCATACCGCATAACGCATAACGCATAACGCATAACGCATAAAGCATAACGCATAACGCAAACTTATAACGCACAACGCATAACGCATAACGCATAACGCATAACGCATAACGCATAACGCATAACGCATAACGCATAACGCATAACGCATAACGCATAACGCATAACGCATAACGCATAACGCATAACGCATAACGCATAACGCATAACGCATAACGCATAACGCATAACGCATAACGCATAACGCATAACGCATAACGCATAACGCATAACGCATAACACATAACGCATTACGCATAACGCATAAAGTATAACACATAACGCATAACGCATTACGCATAACGCATCACGCATAACGCATAACGCATAACGCATAACGCATATCGCATAAAACATAACGCATCACGCATAACGTACAACGTATAACGCATAACGCATAACGCATAACGCATAACGCATAACGCATAACGTATATCGCATAACACATAACGCATAACCTATAACGCATAACGCATAAGGCATAACGCATAACGTTAACGCATAACGCATAACGCCTAACGCATAACGGATCACGCATAACGCATAAAGCATAACGCATAAAGCATAACGCATAACGCATAACGCATAACGCATAAAGCATAACGCATACCGCATAACGCATAACGCATATCGCATAACGCATAACGCATAACGTATAACGCATAACGCATACCGTATAACGCATAACGCATAATGCATAACGCAAACGTATAACGCACAACGCATAACGAATACAGCAAAACGCATAATGCTTAACGCATAACGGATCACGCATAACGCATAACGCATAACGCATAACGCATAACGCATATCGAATAACGCATAACGTGTAACTCATAACGCATAACGCATAAAGCATAATGCATAACGCATAACGAACAACGGATAACGCATAACGCATAACGCATAACGCATAACGCATATCGCATAAAACATAACGCATCACGCATAACGTACAACGTATAACGCATAACGCATAACGCATAACGCATAACGCATAACGCATAACGTATATCGCATAACACATAACGCATAACCTATAACGCATAACGCATAAGGCATAACGCATAACGTTAACGCATAACGCATAACGCCTAACGCATAACGGATCACGCATAACGCATAAAGCATAACGCATAACGCATAACGCATAACGCATAACGCATAACGCATAAAGCATAACGCATACCGCATAACGCATAACGCATATCGCATAACGCATAACGCATAACGTATAACGCATAACGCATACCGTATAACGCATAACGCATAATGCATAACGCAAACGTATAACGCACAACGCATAACGAATACAGCAAAACGCATAATGCTTAACGCATAACGGATCACGCATAACGCATAACGCATAACGCATAACGCATAACGCATATCGAATAACGCATAACGTGTAACTCATAACGCATAACGCATAAAGCATAACGCGTAACGAACAACGGATAACGAATAACGCATAACGCATAACGCATAACGCATAACGCATAACGCATAACGCATAACGCATAACGCATAACGCATTACGCATAACGCATAAAGTATAACACATAACGCATAACGCATAAAGTATAACACATAACGCATAACGCATTACGCATAACGCATCACGCATAACGGATAACGCATAACGCATAACGCATATCGCATAAAACATAACGCATAAAGCATAACGTACAACGTATAACGCATAACGCATAACGCATAACGCATAACGCATAACGCATAACGCATAACGCATAACGCATTACGCATAACGCATAAAGTATAACACATAACGCATAACGCATAAAGTATAACACATAACGCAAAACGCATTACGCATAACGGATCACGCATAACGCATAACGCATAACGAATACCGCAAAACGTATATCGCTTAACACATAACGGATCACGCATAACGCATAACGCATAACGTATAACGCATAACGCATAACGCATAACGCATAAAGCATAACGCATAACGCATAACGCATAACGCAAACTTATAACGCACAACGCATAACGCATAACGCATAACGCATAACGCATAACGCATAACGCATAACGCATAACGCATAACGCATAACGCATAACGCATAACGCATAACGCATAACGCATAACGCATAACGCATAACGCATAACGCATAAAGCATAACGCATAACGCATAACGCATAACGCATATCGCATAACGCATAATGCATTACGTATAACGCATAACGCATACCGTATAACGCATAACGCAAACGTATAACGCACAACGCATAACGAATACAGCAAAACGCATAATGTTTAACGCATAACGGATCACGCATAACGCATAACGCATAACGCATAACGCATAACGCATAACGCATAACGCATAACGCATAACGCACAACGCATAACGCATAACGCATAACGCATAACGCATAACGCATAACGCATAACGCATAACGCATAACGCATAACGCATAACGCATAACGCATAACGCATAACGCATAACGCATAACGCATAACGCATAACGCATAACGCATAACGCATAACGCATAACGCATAACGCATAACGCATAACGCATAACGCATAACGCATAACGCATAACGCATAACGCATAACGCATAACGCATAACGCATAACGCATAACGCATAACCCATAACGCATAACGCATAACGCATAACGCATAACCCATAACGCATAACGCATAAGGCATAACGCATAACGTTAACGCATAACGCATAACGGATAACGCATAACGCATAACGCATAACGCATAACCCATAACGCATAACGCATAAGGCATAACGCATAACGTTAACGCATAACGCATAACGCCTAACGCATAACGCAAACGTATAACGCACAACGCATAACGCATAACGAACAACGGATAACGCATAACGCATAACGCATAACGAATACCGCAAAACGTATATCGCCTAACACATAACGGATCACGCATAACGCATAACGCATAACGTATAACGCATAACGCATAACGCATAACGCATAACGCATAACGCATAACGCATAGCGCATAACGCATAACGTATAACGCGTAACGCATACCGTATAACGCATAACGCATAACGCATAACGCATAACGCATAACGCATAACGCATAACGCATAACGCATAACGCATAACGCATAACGCACAACGCAAACGTATAACACACAACGCATAATGCATAACGCATAACGCATAACGCATAACGCATGGCGCATAATGTAAAATGCATAACGCATAACGCATAACGCAGAACGCATAACACATAACGCATAACGCATAACGCATAACGCATAACGCATAACGCATAATGCATATCGCATAAAACATAACGCATAAAGCATAACGTACAACGTATAACGCATAACGCATAACGCATAACGCATAACGCATAACGTATATCGCAAAACGCATAACGCATAATGCATAACGCATAACGCATAACGCATAACGCATAACGCCTAACGCATAACGGATCACGCATAACGCATAAAGCATAACGCATAAAGCATAACGCATAACGCATAACGCATAACGCATAAAGCATAACGCATACCGCATAACGCATAACGCATATCGCATAACGCATAACGCATAACGTATAACGCATAACGCATACCGTATAACGCATAACGCATAATGCAATACGCAAACGTATAACGCACAACGCATAACGAATACAGCAAAACGCATAATGCTTAACGCATAACGGATCACGCATAACGCATAACGCATAACGCATAACGCATAACGCATATCGAATAACGCATAACGTGTAACTCATAACGCATAACGCATAAAGCATAATGCATAACGCGTAACGAACAACGGATAACGAATAACGCATAACGCATAACGCATAACGCATAACGCATAACGCATAACGCATAACGCATAACGCATAACGCATAACGCATAACGCATTACGCATAACGCATAAAGTATAACACATAACGCATAACGCATAAAGTATAACACATAACGCATAACGCATTACGCATAACGCATCACGCATAACGGATAACGCATAACGCATAACGCATATCGCATAAAACATAACGCATAAAGCATAACGTACAACGTATAACGCATAACGCATAACGCATAACGCATAACGCATAACGCATAACGCATAACGCATAACGCATAACGCATTACGCATAACGCATAAAGTATAACACATAACGCATAACGCATAAAGTATAACACATAACGCAAAACGCATTACGCATAACGGATCACGCATAACGCATAACGCATAACGAATACCGCAAAACGTATATCGCCTAACACATAACGGATCACGCATAACGCATAACGCATAACGTATAACGCATAACGCATAACGCATAACGCATAAAGCATAACGCATAACGCATAACGCATAACGCAAACTTATAACGCACAACGCATAACGCATAACGCATAACGCATAACGCATAACGCATAACGCATAACGCATAACGCATAACGCATAACGCATAACGCAAACGTATAACGCACAACGCATAACGAATACAGCAAAACGCATAATGTTTAACGCATAACGGATCACGCATAACGCATAACGCATAACGCATAACGCATAACGCATAACGCATAACGCATAACGCATAACGCATAACGCATAACGCATAACGCATAACGCATAACGCATAACGCATAACGCATAACGCATAACGCATAACGCATAACGCATAACGCATAACGCATAACGCATAACGCATAACGCATAACGCATAACGCATAACGCATAACGCATAACGCATAACGCATAACGCATAACGCATAACGCATAACGCATAACGCATAACGCATAACGCATAACGCATAACGCATAACGCATAACGCATAACGCATAACGCATAACGCATAACGCATAACGCATAACGCATAACGCATAACGCATAACGCATAACGCATAACGCATAACGCATAACGGATAACGCATAACGCATAACGCATAACGCATAACCCATAACGCATAACGCATAAGGCATAACGCATAACGTTAACGCATAACGCATAACGGATAACGCATAACGCATAACGCATAACGCATAACCCATAACGCATAACGCATAAGGCATAACGCATAACGTTAACGCATAACGCATAACGCCTAACGCATAACGCAAACGTATAACGCACAACGCATAACGCATAACGAACAACGGATAACGCATAACGCATAACGCATAACGAATACCGCAAAACGTATATCGCCTAAAACATAACGGATCACGCATACCGCATAACGCATAACGTATAACGCATAACGCATAACGCATAACGCATAACGCATAACGCATAACGCATAGCGCATAACGCATAACGTATAACGCGTAACGCATACCGTATAACGCATAACGCATAACGCATAACGCATAATGCATAACGCATAACGCATAACGCATAACGCATAACGCATAACGCATAACGCACAACGCAAACGTATAACGCACAACGCATAATGCATAACGCATAACGCATAACGCATAACGCATGGCGCATAATGTAAAATGCATAACGCATAACGCATAACGCATAACGCATAACGCATAACGCATAACGCATAACGCATAACGCATAACGCATAACGCATAATGCATATCGCATAAAACATAACGCATAAAGCATAACGTACAACGTATAACGCATAACGCATAACGCATAACGCATAACGCATAACGTATATCGCATAACGCATAACGCATAATGCATAACGCATAACGCATAACGCATAACGCATAACGCCTAACGCATAACGGATCACGCATAACGCATAAAGCATAACGCATAAAGCATAACGCATAACGCATAACGCATAACGCATAAAGCATAACGCATACCGCATAACGCATAACGCATATCGCATAACGCATAACGCATAACGTATAACGCATAACGCATACCGTATAACGCATAACGCATAATGCAATACGCAAACGTATAACGCACAACGCATAACGAATACAGCAAAACGCATAATGCTTAACGCATAACGGATCACGCATAACGCATAACGCATAACGCATAACGCATAACGCATATCGAATAACGCATAACGTGTAACTCATAACGCATAACGCATAAAGCATAATGCATAACGCGTAACGAACAACGGATAACGAATAACGCATAACGCATAACGCATAACGCATAACGCATAACGCATAACGCATAACGCATAACGCATTACGCATAACGCATAAAGTATAACACATAACGCATAACGCATAAAGTATAACACATAACGCATAACGCATTACGCATAACGCATCACGCATAACGGATAACGCATAACGCATAACGCATATCGCATAAAACATAACGCATAAAGCATAACGTACAACGTATAACGCATAACGCATAACGCATAACGCATAACGCATAACGCATAACGCATAACGCATAACGCATTACGCATAACGCATAAAGTATAACACATAACGCATAACGCATAAAGTATAACACATAACGCAAAACGCATTACGCATAACGGATCACGCATAACGCATAACGAATACCGCAAAACGTATATCGCCTAACACATAACGGATCACGCATAACGCATAACGCATAACGTATAACGCATAACGCATAACGCATAACGCATAAAGCATAACGCATAACGCATAACGCATAACGCAAACTTATAACGCACAACGCATAACGCATAACGCATAACGCATAACGCATAACGCATAACGCATAACGCATAACGCATAACGCATAACGCATAACGCATAACGCATAACGCATAACGCATAACGCATAACGCATAACGCATAACGCATAACGCATAACGCATAACGCATTACGCATAACGCATAAAGTATAACACATAACGCATAACGCATAAAGCATAACGCATAACGCATAACGCATAACGCATAAAGCATAACGCATAACGCATAACGCATAACGTATAACGAATCACGCATAACGCATAACGCATAACGCATAACGCATGACGCATAACGCATAACGCATATCGAATAACGCATAACGTGTAACTCATAACGCATAACGCATAAAGCATAATGCATAACGCATAACACATAACGCATATCGCATAACGCATAACGCATAACGTATAACGCATAACGCATACCGTATAACGCATAACGCATAACGCATAACGCATAACGCATAACGCATAACGCATAACGCATATCGCATAAAACATAACGCATAAAGCATAACGTACAACGTATAACGCATAACGCATAACGCATAACGCATAACGCATAACGCATAACGCATAACGCATAACGTATATCGCATATCACATAACGCATAACCCATAACGCATAACGCATAAGGCATAATGCATAACGTTAACGCATAACGCATAACGCCTAACGCATAACGGATCACGCATAAAGCATAAAGCATAACGCATAAAGCATAACGCATAACGCATAACGTATAACGCATAACGCATAAAGCATAACGCATAACGCATAACGCATAACGCATATCGCATAACGCATAACGCATTACGTATAACGCATAACGCATACCGTATAACGCATAACGCATAACGCAAACGTATAACGCACAACGCATAACGAATACAGCAAAACGCATAATGTTTAACGCATAACGCATAACGCATAACGCATAACGCATAACGCATAACGCATAACGCATAACGCATAACGCATAACGCATAACGCATAACGCATAACGCATAACGCATAACGCATAACGCATAACGCATAACGCATAACGCATAACGCATAACGCATAACGCATAACGCATAACGCATAACGCATAACGCATAACGCATAACGCATAACGCATAACGCATAACGCATAACGCATAACGCATAACGCATAACGCATAACGCATAACGCATAACGCATAACGCATAACGCATAACGCATAACGCATAACGCATAACGGATAACGCATAACGCATAACGCATAACGCATAACCCATAACGCATAACGCATAAGGCATAACGCATAACGTTAACGCATAACGCATAACGGATAACGCATAACGCATAACGCATAACGCATAACGCATAACCCATAACGCATAACGCATAAGGCATAACGCATAACGTTAACGCATAACGCATAACGCCTAACGCATAACGCAAACGTATAACGCACAACGCATAACGCATAACGAACAACGGATAACGCATAACGCATAACGCATAACGCACAACGCAAACGTATAACGCACAACGCATAATGCATAACGCATAACGCATAACGCATAACGCATGGCGCATAATGTAAAATGCATAACGCATAACGCATAACGCATAACGCATAACACATAACGCATAACGCATAACGCATAACGCATAACGCATAACGCATAACGCATATCGCATAAAACATAACGCATAAAGCATAACGTACAACGTATAACGCATAACGCATAACGCATAACGCATAACGCATAACGCATAACGTATATCGCAAAACGCATAACGCATAATGCATAACGCATAACGCATAACGCATAACGCATAACGCATAACGCATAACGCATAACGCATAAAGCATAACGCATAACGTATAACGCAAAACGCATAACGCATAATGCATAACGCATAACGCATAACGCATAACGCATAACGCATAACGCATAACGCATAACGCATAAAGCACAACGCATAACGCATAACGCATAACGCAAACTTATAACGCACAACGCATAACGCATAATGCATAACGCATAACGCATAACGCATAACGCATAACGCATAACGCATAACGCATAACGCATAACGCATAACGCATAACGCATAACGCATAACGGATAACGCATAACGCATAACGCATAACGCATAACCCATAACGCATAACGCATAACGAACAACGGATAACGCATAACGCATAACGCATAACGAATACCGCAAAACGTATATCGCCTAACACATAACGGATCACGCATAACGCATAACGCATAACGTATAACGCATAACGCATAACGCATAACGCATAACGCATAACGCATAGCGCATAACGCATAACGTATAACGCGTAACGCATACCGTATAACGCATAACGCATAACGCATAACGCATAATGCAAAACGCATAACGCATAACGCATAACGCATAACGCATAACGCATAACGCACAACGCAAACGTATAACGCACAACGCATAATGCATAACGCATAACGCATAACGCATAACGCATGGCGCATAATGTAAAATGCATAACGCATAACGCATAACGCATAACGCATAACACATAACGCATAACGCATAACGCATAACGCATAACGCATAACGCATAACGCATAACGCACATCGCATAAAACATAACGCATAAAGCATAACGTACAACGTATAACGCATAACGCATAACGCATAACGCATAACGCATAACGTATATCGCAAAACGCATAACGCATAATGCATAACGCATAACGCATAACGCATAACGCATAACGCATAACGCATAACGCATAAAGCATAACGCATAACGTATAACGCAAAACGCATAACGCATAACGCATAACGCATAACGCATAACGCATAACGCATAACGCATAACGCAAACGTATAACGCACAACGCATAACGAATACAGCAAAACGCATAATGCTTAACGCATAACTGATCACGCATAACGCATAACGCAAAACGTATATCGCATACCGTATAACGCATAACGCATAACGCATAACGCAGACTTATAACGCACAACCCATAACGCATAACGCATAACGCATAACGCATAACGCATAACGCATAACGTATAACGCATAACGCATACCGTGTAACGCATAACGCATAACGCATAACGCATAACGCATACCGTATAACGCATAACGCATAACGCATAACGCATAACGCATAACGCATAACGCATAACGTATAACGCATAACGCATAACGCATAAAGCATAACGCATGACGCATAACGCATGAAGCATAACCCATAACGCATAACGCATAACGCATAGCGTATAACGCATAACGCATACCGTATAACGCATAACGCATAACGCATAACGCAAACGTATAGCGCACAACGCATAATGAATAAACCATAACCCATACTTCATAACGCATAACGCATAATGCACAACGCATATCGAACACCGGAAAACCCATAACGCCTAACGCATAACGGATCACGCATAACGCATAATGCATGACGCATAAAGCATAACGCATAACGCATAACGCATAACCCCTAACGCATAACGCATAACGCATAACGCTTAACGCATGACGCATATCGCATAACACATAACGCATAATGCATAACGCATAAAGCATAACGCATAACGCATAACGCATAACGCATAACGCATAACGCATAACGCATAAAGCATAACGCATAACGCATAACGCATAACGCATAACCCCTAACGCAATAACGCATAACGCATAACGCATAACGTGTAACTCATAACACATATCGCATAAAGCATAACGCATAAGGCATAACGCATAACGCATATCGCATAACGCATAACGCATAACGTATAACGCATAACGCATACTGTATAACGCATAACGCATAACGCATAACGCATAACGCATAACGCATAAAGCATAACGCATAACGCATAACGCATAACGCATAACCCCTAACGCAATAACGCATAACGCATAACGCATAACGTGTAACGCATTACGCATAACGCATCACGCATAACGCATAACGCATAACGCATAACGCATATCGCATAAACCATAACGCATCACGCATAACGTACAACGTATAACGCATAACGCATAACGCATAACGCATAACGCATAACGTATATCGCATAACACATAACGCATAACCCATAACGCATAACGCATAAGGCATAACTCATAACGTTAACGCATAACGCATAACGCCTAACGCTTAACGGATCACGCATAACGCATAAAGCATAACGCATAAAGCATAACGCATAACGCATAACGCATAACGCATAACGCATAACGCATAAAGCATAACGCATACCGCATAACGCATAACGCATAACGCATAACGCAAACTTATAACGCACAACGCATAACGCATAACGCATAACGCATAACGCATAACGCATAACGCATAACGCATAACGCAAACGTATAACGCACAACGCATAACGAATACAGCAAAACGCATAATGCTTAACGCATAACGGATCACGCATAACGCATAACGCAAAACGTATATCGCATACCGTATAACGCATAACGCATAACGCATAACGCAGACTTATAACGCACAACCCATAACGCATAACGCATAACGCATAACGCATAACGCATAACGCATAACGCATAACGCATAACGTATAACGCATAACGCATACCGTGTAACGCATAACGCATAACGCATAACGCATAACGCATACCGTATAACGCATAACGCATAACGCATAGCGCATAACGCATAACGCATAACGCATAACGTATAACGCATAACGCATAACGCATAAAGCATAACGCATGACGCATAACGCATGAAGCATAACCCATAACGCATAACGCATAACGCATAGCGTATAACGCATAACGCATACCGTATAACGCATAACGCATAACGCAAACGTATAGCGCACAACGCATAATGAATAAACCATAACCCATACTTCATAACGCATAACGCATAATGCACAACGCATATCGAACACCGGAAAACCCATAACGCCTAACGCATAACGGATCACGCATAACGCTTAACGCATGACGCATATCGCATAACACATAACGCATAATGCATAACGCATAAAGCATAACGCATAACGCATAACGCATAACGCATAACGCATAACGCATAAAGCATAACGCATAACGCATAACGCATAACGCACAACCCATAACGCATAACGAACAACGGATAACGCATAACGCATAGCGCATAACGAATACCGCAAAACGTATATCGCCTAACACATAACGGATCACACATAACGCATAACGCATAACGTATAACGCATAACGCATAACGCATAACGCATAACGCATAACGCATAACGCATAACGCATAACGCATAACGCATAACGCATAACGCATAACGCATAACGCATAACGCATAACGCATAACGCATAACGCATAACGTATAACGCGTAACGCATAACGCATAACTCATAACGTATAACGCATAACGCATAACGCATAACGCATAACGCATAACGCATAACGCATAACGCATAACGCATAACGCATAACGCATAACGCATAACGCATAACGCATAACGCATAACGCATAACGCATAACGCATAACGCATAACGCATAACGCATAACGCATAACGCATAACGCATAACGCATAACGCATAACGTATAACGCATAACGCATAACGCATAACGCATAACGCATAACGCATAACGCATAACGCATAACGCATAACGCATAACGCATTACGCATAACGCATAACGCATAACGCATAACGCATAACGCATAACGCATAACGCATAACGCATAACGTATAACGCATAACGCATAACGCATAACGCATAAAGCATAACGCATACCGCATAACGCATAACGCATATCGCAGAACGCATAACGCATAACGTATAACGCATAACGCATACCGTATAACGCATAACGCATAATGCATAACGCAAACGTATAACGCACAACGCATAACGAATACAGCAAAACGCATAATGCTTAACGCATAACGGATCACGCATAACGCATAACGCATAACGCATAACGCATAACGCATATCGAATAACGCATAACGTGTAACTCATAACGCATAACGCATAAAGCATAATGCATAACGCATAACGAACAACGGATAACGAATAACGCATAACGCATAACGCATAACGCATAACGCATAACGCATAACGCATAACGCATAACGCATTACGCATAACGCATAAAGTATAACGCATAACCCATAACGCATAACGCATAAGGCATAACGCATAACGTTAACGCATAACGTATAACGCCTAACGCATAACGGATCACGCATAACGCATAAAGCATAACGCATAAAGCATAACGCATAACGCATAACGCATAACGCATAAAGCATAACGCATAACGCAAAACGCATAACGCATATCGCATAACGCATAACGCATAACGCATAACGCATAACGCATAACGCATAACTTATAACTCATAACTCATAACGAATATCGCATAACGCATAACGCATAACGCATAATGCATAACGCATAAAGCATAACGCATAACGCATAACGCATAACGCAAACGTATAACGCCCAACCTTAACGCATAACGAATAACGCATAACGCATAACGCATAACGCATATCGAATAACGCATAACGTGTAACTCATAACGCATAACGCATAAAGCATAATGCATAACGCATAACGCATAACGCAAACGTATAACGCCCAACCTTAACGCATAACGAATAACGCATAACGCAAACGTATAACGCCCAACCTTAACGCATAACGAATAACGCATAACGCATAACGCATAACGCATATCGAATAACGCATAACGTGTAACTCATAACGCATAACGCATAAAGCATAATGCATAACGCATAACGAACAACGGATAACGAATAACGCATAACGCATAACGCATAACGCATAACGCATAACGCATAACGCATAACGCATAACGCATAACGCATAACGCATAACGCATAACGCATAACGCATAACGTATATCGCATAACACATAACGCATAACCTATAACGCATAACGCATAAGGCATAACGCATAACGTTAACGCATAACGCATAACGCCTAACGCATAACGGATCACGCATAACGCATAAAGCATAACGCATAAAGCATAACGCATAACGCATAACGCATAACGCATAAAGCATAACGCATACCGCATAACGCATAACGCATATCGCATAACGCATAACGCATAACGTATAACGCATAACGCATACCGTATAACGCATAACGCATAATGCATAACGCAAACGTATAACGCACAACGCATAACGCATAACGCATAACGCATTACGCATAACGCATAACGCATTACGCATAACGCATAAAGTATAACACATAACGCATAACGCATTACGCATAACGCATCACGCATATCGCATAACGCATAACGCATAACGCATATCGCATAAAACATAACGCATCACGCATAACGCATAACGCATAACGCATAACGCATAACGCATAACGCATTACGCATAACGCATAAAGTATAACGCATAACCCATAACGCATAACGCATAAGGCATAACGCATAACGTTAACGCATAACGCATAACGCCTAACGCATAACGGATCACGCATAACGCATAAAGCATAACGCATAAAGCATAACGCATAACGCATAACGTATAACGCATAAAGCATAACGCATACCGCATAACGCATAACGCATATCGCATAACGCATAACGCATAACGTATAACGCATAACGCATACCGTATAACGCATAACGCATAATGCATAACGCAAACGTATAACGCACAACGCATAACGAATACAGCAAAACGCATAATGCTTAACTCATAACGGATCACGCATAACGCATAACGCATAACGCATAACGCATAACGCATATCGAATAACGCATAACGTGTAACTCATAACGCATAACGCATAAAGCATAATGCATAACGCATAACGAACAACGGATAACGAATAACGCATAACGCATAACGCATAACGCATAACGCATAACGCATAACGCATAACGCATAACGCATAACGCATAACGCATAACGCATTACGCATAACGCATAAAGTATAACGCATAACCCATAACGCATAACGCATAAGGCATAACGCATAACGTTAACGCATAACGTATAACGCCTAACGCATAACGGATCACGCATAACGCATAAAGCATAACGCATAAAGCATAACGCATAACGCATAACGCATAACGCATAAAGCATAACGCATAACGCAAAACGCATAACGCATATCGCATAACGCAAAACGCATAACGCATATCGCATAACGCATAACGCATAACGCATAACGCATAACGCATAACGCATAACGCATATCGAATAACGCATAACGTGTAACTCATAACGCATAACGCATAAAGCATAATGCATAACGCATAACGAACAACGGATAACGAATAACGCATAACGCATAACGCATAACGCATAACGCATAACGCATAACGCATAACGCATTACGCATAACGCATAAAGTATAACGCATAACCCATAACGCATAACGCATAAGGCATAACGCATAACGTTAACGCATAACGTATAACGCCTAACGCATAACGGATCACGCATAACGCATAAAGCATAACGCATAAAGCATAACGCATAACGCATAACGCATAACGCATAAAGCATAACGCATAACGCAAAACGCATAACGCATATCGCATAACGCATAACGCATAACGCATAACGCATAACGCATAACGCATAACTTATAACTCATAACTCATAACGAATATCGCATAACGCATAACGCATAACGCATAATGCATAACGCATAAAGCATAACGCATAACGCATAACGCATAACGCAAACGTATAACGCCCAACCTTAACGCATAACGAATAACGCATAACGCATAACGCATAACGCATATCGAATAACGCATAACGTGTAACTCATAATGCATAACGCATAAAGCATAATGCATAACGCATAACGAACAACGGATAACGAATAACGCATAACGCATAACGCATAACGCATAACGCATAACGCATAACGCATAACGCATAACGCATAACGCATAACGCATAACGCATAACGCATAACGCATAACGCATAACGCATAACGCATAACGCATAACGCATAACGCATAACGCATAACGCATAACGCATAACGCATAACGCATAACGCATTACGCATAAAGTATAACACATAACGCATAACGCATTACGCATAACGCATCACGCATAACGCATAACGCATAACGCATAACGCATAACGCATATCGCATAAAACATAACGCATCACGCATAACGTACAACGTATAACGCATAACGCATAACGCATAACGCAAAACGCATAACGCATATCGCATAACGCATAACGCATAACGCATAACGCATAACGCATAACGCATAACTTATAACTCATAACTCATAACGAATATCGCATAACGCATAACGCATAACGCATAATGCATAACGCATAAAGCATAACGCATAACGCATAACGCATAACGCAAACGTATAACGCCCAACCTTAACGCATAACGCATAACGCATAACGCATAACGCATAACGCATATCGAATAACGCATAACGTGTAACTCATAACGCATAACGCATAAAGCATAATGCATAACGCATAACGAACAACGGATAACGAATAACGCATAACGCATAACGCATAACGCATAACGCATAACGCATAACGCATAACGCATAACGCATAACGCATAACGCATAACGCATAACGCATAACGCATAACGCATAACGCATAACGCATAACGCATAACGCATAACGCATAACGCATAACGCATAACGCATAACGCATAACGCATAACGCATAACGCATAACGCATAACGCATTACGCATAAAGTATAACACATAACGCATAACGCATTACGCATAACGCATCACGCATAACGCATAACGCATAACGCATAACGCATAACGCATATCGCATAAAACATAACGCATCACGCATAACGTACAACGTATAACGCATAACGCATAACGCATAACGCATAACGCATAACGCATAACGTATATCGCATAACACATAACGCATAACCTATAACGCATAACGCATAAGGCATAACGCATAACGTTAACGCATAACGCATAACGCCTAACGCATAACGGATCACGCATAACGCATAAAGCATAACGCATAAAGCATAACGCATAACGCATAACGCATAACGCATAAAGCATAACGCATACCGCATAACGCATAACGCATATCGCATAACGCATAACGCATAACGTATAACGCATAACGCATACCGTATAACGCATAACGCATAATGCATAACGCAAACGTATAACGCACAACGCATAACGCATAACGCATAACGCATAACGCATAACGCATAACGCATTACGCATAACGCATAAAGTATAACACATAACGCATAACGCATTACGCATAACGCATCACGCATATCGCATAACGCATAACGCATATCGCATAAAACATAACGCATCACGCATAATGTACAACGTATAACGCATAACGCATAACGCATAACGCATAACGCATAACGCATAACGTATATCGCATAACACATAACGCATAACCTATAACGCATAACGCATAAGGCATAACGCATAACGTTAACGCATAACGCATAACGCCTAACGCATAACGGATCACGCATAACGCATAAAGCATAACGCATAAAGCATAACGCATAACGCATAACGCATAACGCATAAAGCATAACGCATACCGCATAACGCATAACGCATATCGCATAACGCATAACGCATAACGTATAACGCATAACGCATACCGTATAACGCATAACGCATAATGCATAACGCAAACGTATAACGCACAACGCATAACGAATACAGCAAAACGCATAATGCTTAACGCATAACGGATCACGCATAACGCATAACACATAACGCATAACGCATAACGCATATCGAATAACGCATAACGTGTAACTCATAACGCATAACGCATAAAGCATAATGCATAACGCATAACGAACAACGGATAACGAATAACGCATAACGCATAACGCATAACGCATAACGCATAACGCATAACGCATTACGCATAACGCATAAAGTATAACGCATAACCCATAACGCATAACGCATAAGGCATAACGCATAACGTTAACGCATAACGTATAACGCCTAACGCATAACGGATCACGCATAACGCATAAAGCATAACGCATAACGCATAACGCATAACGCATGGCGCATAACTCAAAATGCATAACGCATAACGCATAACGCATAACGCATATCGCATAACGCATAACGCATAACGCATAACGCATAACGCATAACGCATAACTTATAACTCATAACTCATAACGAATATCGCATAACGCATAACGCATAACGCATAATGCATAACGCATAAAGCATAACGCATAACGCATAACGCATAACGTAAACGTATAACGCCCAACCTTAACGCATAACGAATAACGCATAACGCATAACGCATAACGCATAACGTATAACGCATAAAGCATAACGCATAACGCATAACGCATAACGTATAACGCATAACGCATAACGCATAACGCAAACGTATAACGCCCAACGCTTAACGCATAACGAATAACGCATAACGCATAACGCATAACGCATAACATATAACGCATAACGCATAACGCATGACGCATATCGCATAACGCATAACGCATAATGCATAACGCATAAAGCGTAACGCATAACGCAAACTCATAAGGCATAAGGCATAACGCATAACGCATAACGCATAACGCATGTCGGATCACTCATAACGCATAATGCATAACGCATAAAGCATAAAGCATAACGTATAACGCATAACGCATATCGCATAACGCATAACGCATAACGTATAACGCATGACGCATAACGCATATCACATAACACATAACGCATAATGCACAACGCATAACGAATACAGCAAAACGCATAACGCATAACGCTTAACGCATAACGGATCACGCATAACGCATAATGCACAACGCATAACGAATACCGCAAAACGCATAACGCCTAACGCATAACGGATCACACATAACGCTTAACGCATAACGTATAACTCATAATGCACAACGCATATCGCATAACGTATAACGCAAAACGCATAACGCATAACGTTACCGCATAAGGCTTGATGCATGACGCATATCGCATAACGCATAACGCATAACTCATAACGTATAACGTATAACGCATAATGCATAACGCATAACGCATAACGCATAACGCATAACGCACAACGCATAATGCATAACGCATAACGAATACAGCAAAACGCATAATGCTTAACGCATAACGCATAACGCATAACGCATAACGCATATCGAATAACGCATAACGTGTAACTCATAACGCATAACGCATAATGCATAACGCATAACGAACAACGGATAACGAATAACGCATAACGCATAACGCATAACGCATAACGCATAACGCATAACGCATAACGCATAACGCATAACGCATAACGCATAACGCATTACGCATAACGCATAAAGTATAACACATAACGCATAACGCATAAAGTATAACACATAACGCATAACGCATTACGCATAACGCATCACGCATAACGGATAACGCATAACGCATAACGCATATCGCATAAAACATAACGCATAAAGCATAACGTACAACGTATAACGCATAACGCATAACGCATAACGCATAACGCATAACGTATATCGCATAACACATAACGCATAACCCATAACGCATAACGCATAAGGCATAACGCATAACGTTAACGCATAACGTATAACGCCTAACGCATAACGGATCACGCATAACGCATAAAGCATAACGCATAAAGCATAACGCATAACGCATAACGCATAACGCATAAAGCATAACGCATAACGCAAAACGCATAACGCATATCGCATAACGCATAACGCATAACGCATAACGCATAACTTATAACTCATAACTCATAACGAATATCGCATAACGCATAACGCATAACGCATAACGCATAATGCATAACGCATAAAGCATAACGCATAACGCATGACGCATAACGCATGACGCAAACGTATAACGCCCAACGCTTAACGCATAACGAATAACGCATAACGCATAACGCATAACGTATAACGCATAAAGCATAACGCATAACGCATAACGCATAACGCATAACGTATAACGCATAACGCATAACGCATAACGCAAACGTATAACGCCCAACGCTTAACGCATAACGAATAACGCATAACGCATAATGCATAACGCATAAAGCGTAACGCATAACGCAAACTCATAAGGAATAAGGCATAACGCATAACGCATAACGCATAACGCATAACGCATGTCGGATCACTCATAACGCATAATGCATAACGCATAAAGCATAAAGCATAACGTATAACGCATAACGCATATCGCATAACGCATAACGCATAACGTATAACGCATGACGCATAACGCATATCACATAACACATAACGCATAATGCACAACGCATAACGAATACAGCAAAACGCATAACGCTTAACGCTTAACGCATAACGGATCACGCATAACGCATAATGCACAACGCATAACGAATACCGCAAAACGCATAACGCATAACGTTACCGCATAAGGCTTGATGCATGACGCATATCGCATAACGCATAACGCATAACTCATAACGTATAACGTATAACGCATAATGCATAACGCATAACGCATAACGCATAACGCACAACGCATAATGCATAACGCATAACGCATAACGCATAACGCATGGCGCAAACGCAAAATGCATAACGCATAACGCATAACGCATAACGCATAACGCACAACGCATATCGCATAACGCATAACGCATAACGCATAACGCATGGCGCATAACTCAAAATGCATAACACATAACGCATAACGCATAACGCTTAAAGTATAACACATAACGCATAACGCATAAAGTATAACACATAACGTATAACGCACAACGCATAATGCATAACGCATAACGCATAACGCATAACGCATGGCGCATAACGCAAAATGCATAACGCATAACGCATAACGCATAACGCACAACGCATATCGCATAACGCATAACGCATAACGCATAACGCATGGCGCATAACTCAAAATGCATAACGCATAACGCATAACGCATAACGCATAACGCATAAGTCATAACGCACAACGCATATCGCATAACGTATAAGGCATAACGCATAATACATAACGTATAACGCATTATGCATAACGCATAACGCATAATGCATAACGCATAACGCAAACCCATAAGGCATAAGGCATAACGCATAACGCATAACGCATAACGCATGTCGGATCACTCATAACGCATAACGCATAA
Source organism: Lasioglossum morio (assembly GCA_916610235.2). Lineage (NCBI taxonomy): Eukaryota > Metazoa > Arthropoda > Insecta > Hymenoptera > Halictidae > Lasioglossum > Lasioglossum morio. The sequence goes on from CAKAJA020000289.1 coordinate 3,041,700, forward strand.
CGCATAAAGCATAAAGCATAACGCATAACGCATAACGCATAACGCATAACGCATAACGCATAACGCATAACGCATAACGCATAACGCATAATGCATAACGCACAACGCATAACGCATAACGCATAACGCATAACGCATAACGCATAACGCATAACGCATAACGCATATCGCATAACACATAACGCATAACCCATAACGCATAACGCATAACGCATAACGCATAACGCATAACGCATAACGCATAACGCATAACGCATAACGCATAACGCATAACGCATAACGCATAACGCATAACGCATAACGCATAACGCATAACGGATAACGCATAACGCATAACGCATAACGCATAACCCATAACGCATAACGCATAAGGCATAACGCATAACGTTAACGCATAACGCATAACGCATAACGCCTAACGCATAACGGATCACGCATAACGCATAAAGCATAACGCATAAAGCATAACGCATAACGCATAACGCATAACGCATAAAGCATAACGCATACCGCATAACGCATAACGCATAACGCATAACGCATAACGCATAACGCATAACGTATATCGCATAACACATAACGCATAACCCATAACGCATAACGCATAACGCATAACGCATAACGCATAACGCATAACGCATAACGCATAACGCATAACGCATAACGCATAACGCATAACGCATAACGCATAACGCATAACGCATTACGCATAACGCATAAAGTATAACACATAACGCATAACGCATTACGCATAACGCATCACGCATGACGCATAACGCATAACGCATAACGCATATCGCATAAAACATAACGCATCACGAATAACGTACAACGTATAACGCATAACGCATAACGCATAACGCATAACGCATAACGCATAACGCATAACGCATAACGTATATCGCATAACACATAACGCATAACCCATAACGCATAACGCATAAGGCATAACGCATAACGTTAACGCATAACGCATAACGCCTAACGCATAACGGATCACGCATAACGCATAAAGCATAACGCATAAAGCATAACGCATAACGCATAACGCATAACGCATAAAGCATAACGCATACCGCATAACGCCTAACGCATAACGGATCACGCATAACGCATAAAGCATAACGCATAAAGCATAACGCATAACGCATAACGCATAACGCATAACGCATAAAGCATAACGCATACCGCATAACGCATAACGCATAACGCATAACGCAAACTTATAACGCACAACGCATAACGCATAACGCATAACGCATAACGCATAACGCATAACGCATAACGCATAACGCATAACGCATAACGCATAACGCATAAAGCATAAAGCATAACGTATAACGCATAACGCATATCGCATAACGCATAACGCATAACCCATAACGCATAACGCATAACGCATAACGCATAACGCATAACGCATAACGCATAACGCATAACGCATAACGCATAACGCATAACGCATAACGCATAACGCATAACGCATAACGCATAACGCATAACGCATAACACATAACGCATTACGCATAACGCATAAAGTATAACACATAACGCATAACGCATTACGCATAACGCATCACGCATAACGCATAACGCATAACGCATAACGCATATCGCATAAAACATAACGCATCACGCATAACGTACAACGTATAACGCATAACGCATAACGCATAACGCATAACGCATAACGCATAACGTATATCGCATAACACATAACGCATAACCTATAACGCATAACGCATAAGGCATAACGCATAACGTTAACGCATAACGCATAACGCCTAACGCATAACGGATCACGCATAACGCATAAAGCATAACGCATAAAGCATAACGCATAACGCATAACGCATAACGCATAAAGCATAACGCATACCGCATAACGCATAACGCATATCGCATAACGCATAACGCATAACGTATAACGCATAACGCATACCGTATAACGCATAACGCATAATGCATAACGCAAACGTATAACGCACAACGCATAACGAATACAGCAAAACGCATAATGCTTAACGCATAACGGATCACGCATAACGCATAACGCATAACGCATAACGCATAACGCATATCGAATAACGCATAACGTGTAACTCATAACGCATAACGCATAAAGCATAATGCATAACGCGTAACGAACAACGGATAACGAATAACGCATAACGCATAACGCATAACGCATAACGCATAACGCATAACGCATAACGCATAACGCCTAACGCATAACGGATCACGCATAACGCATAAAGCATAACGCATAAAGCATAACGCATAACGCATAACGCATAACGCATAAAGCATAACGCATACCGCATAACGCATAACGCATATCGCATAACGCATAACGCATAACGTATAACGCAAAACGCATAACGCATAATGCATAACGCATAACGCATAACGCATAACGCATAACGCATAACGCATAACGCATAACGCATAACGCATAAAGCACAACGCATAACGCATAACGCATAACGCAAACTTATAACGCACAACGCATAACGCATAACGCATAACGCATAACGCATAACGCATAACGCATAACGCATAACGCATAACGCATACTGCATAACGCATAACGCATAACGCATAACGCATAACGCATAACGCATAACGCATAACGCATAACGCATAACGCATAACGCATAACGCATAACGCATAAAGCATAACGCATAACGCATAACGCATAACGCAAACTTATAACGCACAACGCATAACGCATAACGCATAACGCATAACGCATAACGCATAACGCATATCGCATAAAACATAACGCATCACGCATAACGTACAACGTATAACGCATAACGCATAACGCATAACGCATAACGTATATCGCATAACACATAACGCATAACCCATAACGCATAACGCATAAGGCATAACTCATAACGTTAACGCATAACGCATAACGCCTAACGCTTAACGGATCACGCATAACGCATAAAGCATAACGCATAAAGCATAACGCATAACGCATAACGTATAACGCATAACGCATAACGCATAAAGCATAACGCATACCGCATAACGCATAACGCATAACGCATAACGCAAACTTATAACGCACAACGCATAACGCATAACGCATAACGCATAACGCATAACGCATAACGCATAACGCATAACGCATAACGCAAACGTATAACGCACAACGCATAACGAATACAGCAAAACGCATAACGGATCACGCATAACGCATAACGCATAACGCATAACGCATAACGCATAACGAACAACGCATAACGCATAACGCATAACGCATAACGCATAACGCATAACGCATAACGCATAACGCATAACGCATAACGCATTACGCATAACGCATAAAGTATAACACATAACGCATAACGCATAAAGCATAACGCATAACGCATAACGCATAACGCATAAAGCATAACGCATAACGCATAACGCATAACGCATAACGCATATCGCATAACGCATAACGCATAACGTATAACGCATAACGCATAACGCAAACCGTATAACGCATAACGCATAACGCAAACGTATAACGCACAACGCATAACGAATACAGCAAAACGCATAATGCTTAACGCATAACGAATCACGCATAACGCATAACGCATAACGCATTACGCACAAAGCATAAAGCATAACGCATAACGCATAACGCATAACGCATAACGTACAACGTATAACGCTTAACGCATAACGCATAACGCATAACGCATAACGGATAAAGCATAATGCATAACGCATAACGCATAACGCATAACGCATAACGCATAACGCATAACGCATAACGCATAACGCATAACGCATAACGCATAACGCATATCGCATAAAACATAACGCATAATGCATAACGTACAACGTATAACGCATAACGCATAACGCATAACGCATAACGCATAACGCATAACGCATAACGCATAACGCATAACGTATATCGCATATCACATAACGCATAACCCATAACGCATAACGCATAAGGCATAACACATAACGTTAACGCATAACGCATAACGCCTAACGCATAACGGATCACGCATAACGCATAAAGCATAACGCATAAAGCATAACGCATAACGCATAACGTATAACGCATAACGCATAAAGCATAACGCATAACGCATAACGCATAATGCATATCGCATAACGCATAACGCATTACGTATAACGCATAACGCATACCGTATAACGCATAACGCATAACGCAAACGTATAACGCACAACGCATAACGAATACAGCAAAACGCATAATGCTTAACGCATAACGGATCACGCATAACGCATAACGCATAACGCATAACACATAACGCATAACGCATAACGCATAACGCATAACGCATAACGCATAACGCATAACGCATAACGCATAACGCATAACGCATAACGCATAACGCATAACGCATAACGCATAACGCATAACGCATAACGCATAACGCATAACGCATAACGCATAACGCATAACGCATAACGCATAACGCATAACGCATAACGCATAACGCATAACGCATAACGCACAACGCATTACGCATAACGCATAACGCATAACGCATAACGCATAACGCATAACGCATAACGCATAACGCATAACGTTAACGCATAACGCATAACGCCTAACCCATAACGCAAACGTATAACGCACAACGCATAACGCATAACGAACAACGGATAACGCATAACGCATAACGCATAACGAATACCGCAAAACGTATATCGCCTAACACATAACGGATCACGCATAACGCATAACGCATAACGTATAACGCATAACGCATAACGCATAACGCATAACGCATAACGCATAACGCATAACGCATAGCGCATAACGCATAACGCATAACGTATAACGCGTAACGCATACCGTATAACGCATAACGCATAACGCATAACGCATAATGCATAACGCATAACGCATAACGCATAACGCATAACGCATAACGCATAACGCACAACGCAAACGTATAACGCACAACGCATAACGCATAACGTATATCGCAAAACGCATAACGCATAATGCATAACGCATAACGCGTAACGCATAACGCATAACGCATAACGCATAACGCATAACGCATTACGCATAACGCATAAAGTATAACACATAACGCATAACGCATTACGCATAACGCATCACGCATAACGCATAACGCATAACGCATAACGCATATCGCATAAAACATAACGCATCACGCATAACGTACAACGTATAACGCATAACGCATAACGCATAACGCATAACGCATAACGCATAACGCATAACGTATATCGCATAACGCATAACGCATAACGCATAACGCATAACGCATGACGCATAAAGCATAACGCATAACGCATAACGCATAACGCAAACTTATAACGCACAACGCATAACGCATAACGCATAACGCATAACGCATAACGCATAACGCATAACGCATAACGCATAACGCATAACGCATAACGCATAACGCATAACGCATAACGCATAACGCATAACGCATTACGCATAACGCATAAAGTATAACACATAACGCATAACGCATTACGCATAACGCATCACGCATAACGCATAACGCATAACGCATAACGCATAACGCATATCGCATAAAACATAACGCATCACGCATAACGTACAACGTATAACGCATAACGCATAACGCATAACGCATAACGCATAACGCATAACGCATAACGTATATCGCATAACACATAACGCATAACCCATAACGCATAACGCATAAGGCATAACTCATAACGTTAACGCATAACGCATAACGCCTAACGCTTAACGGATCACGCATAACGCATAACGCATAACGCATAACGCATAACGCATAACGCATAACGCATAACGCATAACGTATATCGCATAACACATAACGCATAACGCATAACGAACAACGGATAACGCATAACGCATAACGCATAACGAATACCGCAAAACGTATATCGCCTAACACATAACAGATCACGCATAACGCATGGCGCATAATGTAAAATGCATAACGCATAACGCATAACGCATAACGCATGACGCATAACGCATAACGCATAACGCATAACGCATAACGCATAACGCATAAAGCATAACGCATAACGCATAACGCATAACGCAAACTTATAACGCACAACGCATAACGCATAACGCATAACGCATAACGCATAACGCATAACGCATAACGCATAACGCATAACGCATAACGCATAACGCATAACGCATAACGCATAACGCATAACGCATAACGCATAACGCATAACGCATAACGCATAACGCATTACGCATAACGCATAAATTATAACACATAACGCATAACGCATTACGCATAACGCATCACGCATAACGCATAACGCATAACGCATAACGCATATCGCATAAAACATAACGCATCACGCATAACGTACAACGTATAACGCATAACGCATAACGCATAACGCATAACGCATAACGCATAACGCATAACGTATATCGCATAACACATAACGCATAACCCATAACGCATAACGCATAAGGCATAACTCATAACGTTAACGCATAACGCATAACGCCTAACGCTTAACGGATCACGCATAACGCATAACGCATAACGCATAAAGTATAACACATAACGTATAACGCACAACGCATAATGCATAACGCATAACGCATAACGCATAACGCATGGCGCATAACGCAAAATGCATAACGCATAACGCATAACGCATAACGCATAACGCACAACGCATATCGCATAACGCATAACGCATAACGCATAACGCATGGCGCATAACTCAAAATGCATAACGCATAACGCATAACGCATAACGCATAACGCATAAGTCATAACGCACAACGCATATCGCATAATTTATAAGGCATAACGCATAATACATAACGTATAACGCATTATGCATAACGCATAACGCATAATGCATAACGCATAACGCAAACCCATAAGGCATAAGGCATAACGCATAACGCATAACGCATAACGCATGTCGGATCACTCATAACGCATAACGCATAACGCATAAAGCATAAAGCATAACGCATAACGCATAACGCATAACGCATATCGCATAACACATAACGCATAACCCATAACGCATAACGCATAACGCATAACGCATAACGCATAACGCATAACGCATAACGCATAACGCATAACGCATAACGCATTACGCATAACGCATAACGCATAAAGTATAACACATAACGCATAACGCATAAAGTATAACACATAACGCATAACGCATTACGCATATCGCATAACGTATAACGCATAACGTTACCGCATAAGGCTTGATGCATGACGCATATCGCATAACGCATAACGCATAACTCATAACGTATAACGCATAACGCATAACGCATAACGCATAACGCATAAGGTATAACGCATAACGTTAACGCATAACGCATAACGCCTAACGCATAACGGATCACGCACAACGCATAACGCATAACGCATAACGCATAACGCATAACGCATAACGCATAACGCATAACGCATAACGCATAACGCATAACGCATAACGCATAACGCATAACGCATAACGCATAACGCATAACGCATAACGCATAACGCGTAACGCATAACGCATAACTCATAACGTATAACGCATAACGCATAACGCATAATGCATAACGCATAACGCATAACGCATAACGCATAACGCATAACGCATAACGCATAAAGCATAACGCATAACGCATAACGCAAACTTATAACGCACAACGCATAGCGCATAACGCATAACGCATAACGCATAACGCATAACGCATAACGCATAACGCATAACGCATAACGCATAACGCATAACGCATAACGCATAACGCATAACGCATAACGCATAACGCATAACGCATAACGCATAACGCATAACGCATAACGCATAACGCATAACGCATAACGCATAACGCATAACACATAACGCATTACGCATAACGCATAAAGCATAACGCATAAAGCATAACGCATAACGCATAACGCATACCGTATAACGCATAACGCATAATGCATAACGCAAACGTATAACGCACAACGCATAACGAATACAGCAAAACGCATAATGCTTAACGCATAACGGATCACGCATAACGCATAACGCATAACGCATAACGCATAACGCATAACGCATATCGAATAACGCATAACGTGTAACTCATAACGCATAACGCATAAAGCATAATGCATAACGCGTAACGAACAACGGATAACGAATAACGCATAACGCATAACGCATAACGCATAACGCATAACGCATAACGCATAACGCCTAACGCATAACGGATCACGCATAACGCATAAAGCATAACGCATAAAGCATAACGCATAACGCATAAAGCACAACGCATAACGCATAACGCATAACGCAAACTTATAACGCACAACGCATAACGCATAACGCATAACGCATAACGCATAACGCATAACGCATAACGCATAACGCATAACGCATAACGCATAACGCATAACGCATAACGCATAACGCATAACGCATAACGCATAAAGTATAACACATAACGCATAACGCATTACGCATAACGCATCACGCATAACGCATAACGCATAACGCATAACGCATAACGCACAACGCATTACGCATAACGCATAACGCATAACGCACAACGCATAACGCATAACGCATAACGCATAACGCATAACGCATAACGTTAACGCATAACGCATAACGCCTAACGCATAACGCAAACGTATAACGCACAACGCATAACGCATAACGAACAACGGATAACGCATAACGCATAACGCATAACGAATACCGCAATACGTATATCGCCTAACACATAACGGATCACGCATAACGCATAACGCATAACGTATAACGCATAACGCATAACGCATAACGCATAACGGATAACGTTAACGCATAACGCATAACGCCTAACGCATAACGGATCACGCATAACGCATAAAGCATAACGCATAAAGCATAACGCATAACGCATTACGTATAACGCATAACGCATACCGTATAACGCATAACGCATAACGCAAACGTATAACGCACAACGCATATCGAATACAGCAAAACGCATAATGCTTAACGCATAACGGATCACGCATAACGCATAACGCATAACGCATAACACATAACGCATAACGCATAACGCATAACGCATAACGCATAACGCATAACGCATAACGCATAACGCATAACGCATAACGTATATCGCATATCACATAACGCATAACCCATAACGCATAACGCATAAGGCATAACACATAACGTTAACGCATAACGCATAACGCCTAACGCATAACGGATCACGCATAACGCATAAAGCATAACGCATAAAGCATAACGCATAACGCATAACGCATAACGCATAACGCATAACGCATAACGCATAACGCATAACGCATAACGCATAACGCATAACGCATAACGCATAACGCATAACGCATAACGCATAACGCATAACGCATAACGCATAACGCATAACGCATAACGCATAACGCATAACGCACAACGCATTACGCATAACGCATAACGCATAACGCATAACGCATAACGCATGACGCATAACGCATAACGCATAACGTTAACGCATAACGCATAACGCCTAACGCATAACGCAAACGTATAACGCACAACGCATAACGCATAACGAACAACGCATAACGCATATCGCATAAAACATAACGCATAATGCATAACGTACAACGTATAACGCATAACGCATAACGCATAACGCATAACGCATAACGCATAACGCATAACGCATAACGCATAACGTATATCGCATATCACATAACGCATAACCCATAACGCATAACGCATAAGGCATAACACATAACGTTAACGCATAACGCATAACGCCTAACGCATAACGGATCACGCATAACGCATAAAGCATAACGCATAAAGCATAACGCATAACGCATTACGTATAACGCATAACGCATACCGTATAACGCATAACGCATAACGCAAACGTATAACGCACAACGCATAACGAATACAGCAAAACGCATAATGCTTAACGCATAACGGATCACGCATAACGCATAACGCATAACGCATAACACATAACGCATAACGCATAACGCATAACGCATAACGCATAACGCATAACGCATAACGCATAACGCATAACGCATGACGCATAACGCATAACGCATATCGAATAACGCATAACGTGTAACTCATAACGCATAACGCATAAAGCATAATGCATAACGCATAACACATAACGCATATCGCATAACGCATAACGCATAACGTATAACGCATAACGCATAACGCATACCGTATAACGCATAACGCATAACGCATAACGCATAACGCATAACGCATAACGCATATCGCATAAAACATAACGCATAATGCATAACGTACAACGTATAACGCATAACGCATAACGCATAACGCATAACGCATAACGCATAACGCATAACGCATAACGTATATCGCATATCACATAACGCATAACGCATAAAGCATAATGCATAACGCATAACACATAACGCATATCGCATAACGCATAACGCATAACGTATAACGCATAACGCATAACGCATACCGTATAACGCATAACGCATAACGCATAACGCATAACGCATAACGCATATCGCATAAAACATAACGCATAATGCATAACGTACAACGTATAACGCATAACGCATAACGCATAACGCATAACGCATAACGCATAACGCATAACGCATAACGCATAACGCATAACGTATATCGCATATCACATAACGCATAACCCATAACGCATAACGCATAAGGCATAACACATAACGTTAACGCATAACGCATAACGCCTAACGCATAACGGATCACGCATAACGCATAAAGCATAACGCATAAAGCATAACGCATAACGCATTACGTATAACGCATAACGCATACCGTATAACGCATAACGCATAACGCAAACGTATAACGCACAACGCATAACGAATAACGCATAACGTGTAACTCATAACGCATAACGCATAAAGCATAATGCATAACGCATAACACATAACGCATATCGCATAACGCATAACGCATAACGTATAACGCATAACGCATAACGCATACCGTATAACGCATAACGCATAACGCATAACGCATAACGCATAACGCATAACGCATATCGCATAAAACATAACGCATAATGCATAACGTACAACGTATAACGCATGACGCATAACGCATAACGCATAACGCATAACGCATAACGCATAACGCATAACGCATAACGTATATCGCATATCACATAACGCATAACCCATAACGCATAACGCATAAGGCATAACACATAACGTTAACGCATAACGCATAACGCCTAACGCATAACGGATCACGCATAACGCATAAAGCATAACGCATAAAGCATAACGCATAACGCATTACGTATAACGCATAACGCATACCGTATAACGCATAACGCATAACGCAAACGTATAACGCACAACGCATAACGAATACAGCAAAACGCATAATGCTTAACGCATAACGGATCACGCATAACGCATAACGCATAACGCATAACACATAACGCATAACGCATAACGCATAACGCATAACGCATAACGCATAACGCATAACGCATAACGCATAACGCATAACGCATAACGCATAACGCATAACGCATAACGCATAACGCATAACGCATAACGCATAACGCATAACGCATAACGCATAACGCATAACGCATAACGCATAACGCATAACGCATAACGCACAACGCATTACGCATAACGCATAACGCATAACGCATAACGCATAACGCATAACGCATAACGCATAACGCATAACGTTAACGCATAACGCATAACGCCTAACGCATAACGCAAACGTATAACGCACAACGCATAACGCATAACGAACAACGGATAACGCATAACGCATAACGCATAACGAATACCGCAAAACGTATATCGCCTAACACATAACGGATCACGCATAACGCATAACGCATAACGTATAACGCATAACGCATAACGCATAACGCATAACGCATAACGCATAACGTTAACGCATAACGCATAACGCCTAACGCATAACGGATCACGCATAACGCATAAAGCATAACGCATAAAGCATAACGCATAACGCATTACGTATAACGCATAACGCATACCGTATAACGCATAACGCATAACGCAAACGTATAACGCAAACGTATAACGCACAACGCATAACGCATAACGTATATCGCAAAACGCATAACGCATAATGCATAACGCATAACGCGTAACGCATAACGCATAACGCATAACGCATAACGCATAACGCATTACGCATAACGCATAAAGTATAACACATAACGCATAACGCATTACGCATAACGCATCACGCATAACGCATAACGCATAACGCATAACGCATATCGCATAAAACATAACGCATCACGCATAACGTACAACGTATAACGCATAACGCATAACGCATAACGCATAACGCATAACGCATAACGCATAACGTATATCGCATAACGCATAACGCATAACGCATAACGCATAACGCATGACGCATAAAGCATAACGCATAACGCATAACGCATAACGCAAACTTATAACGCACAACGCATAACGCATAACGCATAACGCATAACGCATAACGCATAACGCATAACGCATAACGCATAACGCATAACGCATAACGCATAACGCATAACGCATAACGCATAACGCATTACGCATAACGCATAAAGTATAACACATAACGCATAACGCATTACGCATAACGCATCACGCATAACGCATAACGCAAACGCATAACGCATATCGCATAAAACATAACGCATCACGCATAACGTACAACGTATAACGCATAACGCATAACGCATAACGCATAACGCATAACGTATATCGCATAACACATAACGCATAACCCATAACGCATAACGCATAAGGCATAACTCATAACGTTAACGCATAACGCATAACGCCTAACGCTTAACGGATCACGCATAACGCATAACGCATAACGCATAACGCATAACGCATAACGCATAACGTATATCGCATAACACATAACGCATAACGCATAACGAACAACGGATAACGCATAACGCATAACGCATAACGAATACCGCAAAACGTATATCGCCTAACACATAACAGATCACGCATAACGCATGGCGCATAATGTAAAATGCATAACGCATAACGCATAACGCATAACGCATGACGCATAACGCATAACGCATAACGCATAACGCATAACGCATAACGCATAAAGCATAAAGCATAACGCATAACGCATAACGCATAACGCATAACGCATTACGCATAACGCATAACGCATAACGCATAACGCAAACTTATAACGCACAACGCATAACGCATAACGCATAACGCATAACGCATAACGCATAACGCATAAAGTATAACACATAACGCATAACGCATAAAGTATAACACATAACGCATAACGCATTACGCATATTGCATAACGTATAACGCAAAACGCATAACGCATAACGTTACCGCATAAGGCTTGATGCATGACGCATATCGCATAACGCATAACGCATAACTCATAACGTATAACGCAAAACGCATAACGCATAATGCATAACGCATAACGCATAACGCATAACGCATAACGTGTAACTCATAACGCATAACGCATAAAGCATAATGCATAACGCATAACACATAACGCATATCGCATAACGCATAACGCATAACGTATAACGCATAACGCATACCGTATAACGCATAACGCATAACGCATAACGCATAACGCATAACGCATATCGCATAAAACATAACGCATAACGCATAACGTACAACGTATAACGCATAACGCATAACGCATAAGGCATAACACATAACGTTAACGCATAACGCATAACGCCTAACGCATAACGGATCACGCATAACGCATAAAGCATAACGCATAACGCATAACGCATAACGCATAACGTATAACGCATAACGCATAAAGCATAACGCATAACGCATAACGCATAACGCATATCGCATAACGCATAACGCATTACGTATAACGCATAACGCATACCGTATAACGCATAACGCATAACGCAAACGTATAACGCACAACGCATAACGAATACAGCAAAACGCATAATGCTTAACGCATAACGGATCACGCATAACGCATAACGCATAACGCATAACACATAACGCATAACGCATAACGCATAACGCATAACGCATAACGCATAACGCATAACGCATAACGCATAACGCATAACGCATAACGCATAACGCATAACGCATAACGCATAACGCATAACGCATAACGCATAACGCATAACGCATAACGCATAACGCATAACGCATAACGCATAACGCATTACGCATAACGCATAACGCATAACGCATAACGCATAACGCATAACGCATAACGCATAACGCATAACGCATAACGCATAACGTTAACGCATAACGCATAACGCCTAACGCATAACGCAAACGTATAACGCACAACGCATAACGCATAACGAACAACGGATAACGCATAACGCTTAACGCATAACGAATACCGCAAAACGTATATCGCCTAACACATAACGGATCACGCATAACGCATAACGCATAACGTATAACGCATAACGCATAACGCATAACGCATAACGCATAACGCATAACGCATAACGCATAACGCATAACGCATAACGCATAACGCATAACGTATAACGCGTAACGCATACCGTATAACGCATATCGCATAACGCATAACGCATAATGCATAACGCATAACGCATAACGCATAACGCATAACGCATAACGCACAACGCAAACGTATAACGCACAACGCATAACGCATAACGTATATCGCAAAACGCATAACGCATAATGCATAACGCATAACGCATAACGCATAACGCATAACGCATAACGCATAACGCATAACGCATAACGCATAAAGCATAACGCATAACGTATAACGCAAAACGCATAACGCATAATGCATAACGCATAACGCATAACGCATAACGCATAACGCATAACGCATAACGCATAACGCATAACGCATAACGCATAAAGCATAACGCATAACGCATAACGCATAACGCAAACTTATAACGCACAACGCATAACGCATAACGCATAACGCATAACGCATAACGCATAACGCATAACGCATAACGCATAACGCATAACGCATAACGCATAACGCATAACGCATAACGCATAACGCATAACGCATAACGCATAACGCATAACGCATAACGCAAACTTATAACGCACAACGCATAACGCATAACGCATAACGCATAACGCATAACGCATAACGCATAACGCATAACGCATAACGCATAACGCATAACGCATAACGCATAACGCATAAAGTATAACACATAACGCATAACGCATAAAGTATAACACATAACGCATAACGCATTACGCATATTGCATAAAGTATAACGCAAAACGCATATTGCATAACGTTACCGTATAAGGCTTGATGCATGACGCATATCGCATAACGCATAACGCATAACGCATAACGCATAACGCAAAACGCATAACGCATAACGCATAACGCATAACGCATAACGCATAACGCATAACGCATAACGCATAACGCATAACGCATAACGCATAACGCATAACGCATAACGCATAACGCATAAAGCATAACGCATAACGCATAACGCATAACGCAAACTTATAACGCACAACGCATAACGCATAACGCATAACGCATAACGCATAACGCCTAACGCATAACGCATAACGCATAACGCATAACGCATAACGCATAACGCATAACGCATAACGCATAACGCATAACGCATAACGCATAACGCATAACGCATAACGCATAACGCATAACGCATATCGCATAAAACATAACGCATCACGCATTTCGTACAACGTATAACGCATAACGCATAACGCATAACGCATAACGCATAACGCATAACGCATAACGTATATCGCATAACACATAACGCATAACGCATAACGAACAACGGATAACGCATAACGCATAACGCATAACGAATACCGCAAAACGTATATCGCCTAACACATAACAGATCACGCATAACGCATGGCGCATAATGTAAAATGCATAACGCATAACGCATAACGCATAACGCATGACGCATAACGCATAACGCATAACGCATAACGCATAACGCATAACGCATAAAGCATAAAGCATAACGGATCACGCATAACGCATAACGCATAACGCATAACACATAACGCATAACGCATAACGCATAACGCATAACGCATAACGCATAACGCATAACGCATAACGCATAACGCATAACGCATAACGCATAACGCATAACGCATAACGCATAACGCATAACGCATAACGCATAACGCATAACGCATAACGCATAACGCATAACGCATAACGCATAACGCATTACGCATAACGCATAACGCATAACGCATAACGCATAACGCATAACGCATAACGCATAACGCATAACGCATAACGCATAACGTTAACGCATAACGCATAACGCCTAACGCATAACGCAAACGTATAACGCACAACGCATAACGCATAACGAACAACGGATAACGCATAACGCTTAACGCATAACGAATACCGCAAAACGTATATCGCCTAACACATAAAGTATAACATATAACTCATAACGTATAACGCAAAACGCATAACGCATAATGCATAACGCATAACGCATAACGCATAACGTATAACGCATAACGCATACCGTATAACGCATAACGCATAACGCATAACGCATAACGCATAACGCATATCGCATAAAACATAACGCATAATGCATAACGTACAACGTATAACGCATAACGCATAACGCATAACGCATAACGCATAACGCATATCGCATAAAACATAACGCATCACGCATTTCGTACAACGTATAACGCATAACGCATAACGCATAACGCATAACGCATAACGCATAACGCATAACGTATATCGCATAACACATAACGCATAACGCATAACGAACAACGGATAACGCATAACGCATAACGCATAACGAATACCGCAAAACGTATATCGCCTAACACATAACAGATCACGCATAACGCATGGCGCATAATGTAAAATGCATAACGCATAACGCATAACGCATAACGCATAACGCATAACGCATAACGCATAACGCATAACGCATAACGCATAACGCATAACGCATAAAGCATAAAGCATAACGCATAACGCATAACGCATAACGCATAACGCATTACGCATAACGCATAAAGTATAACACATAACGCATAACGCATAAAGTATAACACATAACGCATAACGCATTACGCATATTGCATAACGTATAACGCAAAACGCATAACGCATAACGTTACCGCATAAGGCTTGATGCATGACGCATATCGCATAACGCATAACGCATAACTCATAACGTATAACGCAAAACGCATAACGCATAATGCATAACGCATAACGCATAACGCATAACGCATAACGCATAACGCATAACGCATAACGCATATCGCATAACGCATAACGCATAACGCATAACGCATAACGCATAAAGCATAACGCATAACGCATAACGCATAACGCAAACTTATAACGCACAACGCATAACGCATAACGCATAACGCATAACGCATAACGCATAACGCATAACGCATAAAGTATAACACATAACGCATAACGCATAAAGTATAACACATAACGCATAACGCATTACGCATATTGCATAACGTATAACGCAAAACGCATAACGCATAACGTTACCGCATAAGGCTTGATGCATGACGCATATCGCATAACGCATAACGCATAACTCATAACGTATAACGCAAAACGCATAACGCATAACGCATAACGCATAACGCATAACGCATAACGCATAACGTGTAACTCATAACGCATAACGCATAAAGCATAATGCATAACGCATAACACATAACGCATATCGCATAACGCATAACGCATAACGTATAACGCATAACGCATACCGTATAACGCATAACGCATAACGCATAACGCATAACGCATAACGCATAACGCATATCGCATAAAACATAACGCATAACGCATAACGTACAACGTATAACGCATAACGCATAACGCATAAGGCATAACACATAACGTTAACGCATAACGCATAACGCCTAACGCATAACGGATCACGCATAACGCATAAAGCATAACGCATAAAGCATAACGCATAACGCATAACGTATAACGCATAACGCATAAAGCATAACGCATAACGCATAACGCATAACGCATATCGCATAACGCATAACGCATTACGTATAACGCATAACGCATACCGTATAACGCATAACGCATAACGCAAACGTATAACGCACAACGCATAACGAATACAGCAAAACGCATAATGCTTAACGCATAACGGATCACGCATAACGCATAACGCATAACACATAACGCATAACGCATAACGCATAACGCATAACGCATAACGCATAACGCATAACGCATAACGCATAACGCATAACGCATAACGCATAACGCATAACGCATAACGCATAACGCATAACGCATAACGCATAACGCATAACGCATAACGCATAACGCATTACGCATAACGCATAACGCATAACGCATAACGCATAACGCATAACGCATAACGCATAACGCATAACGCATAATGCATAACGCATAACGCATAACGCATAACGCATAACGTTAACGCATAACGCATAACGCCTAACGCATAACGCATAACGCATAACGCATAACGCATAACGAACAACGGATAACGCATAACGCATAACGCATAACGAATACCGCAAAACGTATATCGCCTAACACATAACGGATCACGCATAACGCATAACGCATAACGTATAACGCATAACGCATAACGCATAACGCATAACGCATAACGCATAACGCATAACGCATAGCGCATAACGCATAACGCATAACGTATAACGCGTAACGCATACCGTATAACGCATAACGCATAACGCATAACGCATAATGCATAACGCATAACGCATAACGCATAACGCATAACGCATAACGCACAACGCAAACGTATAACGCACAACGCATAACGCATAACGTATATCGCAAAACGCATAACGCATAATGCATAACGCATAACGCATAACGCATAACGCATAACGCATAACGCATAACGCATAACGCATAACGCATAAAGCATAACGCATAACGTATAACGCAAAACGCATAACGCATAATGCATAACGCATAACGCATAACGCATAACGCATAACGCATAACGCATAACGCATAACGCATAACGCATAACGCATAAAGCATAACGCATAACGCATAACGCATAACGCAAACTTATAACGCACAACGCATAACGCATAACGCATAACGCATAACGCATAACGCATAACGCATAACGCATAACGCATAACGCATAACGCATAACGCATAACGCATAACGCATAACGCATAACGCATAACGCATAACGCATAACGCATAACGCATAACGCATAACGCATAACGCAAACTTATAACGCACAACGCATAACGCATAACGCATAACGCATAACGCATAACGCATAACGCATCACGCATAACGTACAACGTATAACGCATAACGCATAACGCATAACGCATAACGCATAACGCATAACGCATAACGTATATCGCATAACACATAACGCATAACCCATAACGCATAACGCATAAGGCATAACTCATAATGTTAACGCATAACGCATAACGCCTAACGCTTAACGGATCACGCATAACGCATAACGCATAACGCATAACGCATAACGCATAACGCATAACGCATAACGCATAACACATAACGCATAACGCATAACGAACAACGGATAACGCATAACGCATAACGCATAACGAATACCGCAAAACGTATATCGCCTAACACATAACGGATCACGCATAACGCATGGCGCATAATGTAAAATGCATAACGCATAACGCATAACGCATAACGCATGACGCATAACGCATAACGCATAACGCATAACGCATAACGCATAACGCATAAAGCATAAAGCATAACGCATAACGCATAACGCATAACGCATAACGCATTACGCATAACGCATAAAGTATAACACATAACGCATAACGCATAAAGTATAACACATAACGCATAACGCATTACGCATATTGCATAACGTATAACGCAAAACGCATAACGCATAACGTTACCGCATAAGGCTTGATGCATGACGCATATCGCATAACGCATAACGCATAACTCATAACGTATAACGCAAAACGCATAACGCATAATGCATAACGCATAACGCATAACGCATAACGCATAACGCATAACGCATAACGCATAACGCATAACGCATAACGCATAACGCATAACGCATAAAGCATAACGCATAACGCATAACGCATAACGCAAACGTATAACGCACAACGCATAACGCATAACGCATAACGCATAACGCATAACGCATAACGCATAACATATAACGCATAACGCATAAAGTATAACACATAACGCATAACGCATTACGCATATTGCATAACGTATAACGCAAAACGCATAACGCATAACGTTACCGCATAAGGCTTGATGCATGACGCATATCGCATAACGCATAACGCATAACTCATAACGTATAACGCAAAACGCATAACGCATAACGCATAACGCATAACGCATAACGCATAACGCATAACGCATAACGCATAACGCATAACGCATAACGCATAACGCATAACGCATAACGCATAACGCATAACGCATAACGCATAACGCATAACGCATAAAGCATAACGCATAACGCATAACGCATAACGCAAACTTATAACGCACAACGCATAACGCATAACGCATAACGCATAACGCCTAACGCATAACGCATAACGCATAACGCATAACGCATAACGCAAAACGCATAACGCATAACGCATAACGCATAACGCATAACGCATAACGCATAACGCATAACGCATAACGCATAACGCATAACGCATAACGCATAACGCATAACGCATAACGCATTACGCATAACGCATAAAGTATAACACATAACGCATAACGCATTACGCATAACGCATCACGCATAACGCATAACGCATAACGCATAACGCATAACGCATAACGCATAACGCATAACGCATAACGTTAACGCATAACGCATAACGCCTAACGCATAACGCAAACGTATAACGCACAACGCATAACGCATAACGAACAACGGATAACGCATAACGCTTAACGCATAACGAATACCGCAAAACGTATATCGCCTAACACATAAAGTATAACATATAACTCATAACGTATAACGCAAAACGCATAACGCATAATGCATAACGCATAACGCATAACGCATAACGTATAACGCATAACGCATACCGTATAACGCATAACGCATAACGCATAACGCATAACGCATAACGCATAACGCATAACGCATAAAGCATAACGCATAACGCATAACGCATAACGCAAACTTATAACGCACAACGCATAACGCATAACGCATAACGCATAACGCATAACGCATAAAGTATAACATATAACTCATAACGTATAACGCAAAACGCATAACGCATAATGCATAACGCATAACGCATAACGCATAACGTATAACGCATAACGCATACCGTATAACGCATAACGCATAACGCATAACGCATAACGCATAACGCATATCGCATAAAACATAACGCATAATGCATAACGTACAACGTATAACGCATAACGCATAACGCATAAGGCATAACACATAACGTTAACGCATAACGCATAACGCCTAACGCATAACGGATCACGCATAACGCATAAAGCATAACGCATAAAGCATAACGCATAACGCATAACGTATAACGCATAACGCATAAAGCATAACGCATAACGCATAACGCATAACGCATATCGCATAACGCATAACGCATTACGTATAACGCATAACGCATACCGTATAACGCATAACGCATAACGCAAACGTATAACGCACAACGCATAACGAATACAGCAAAACGCATAATGCTTAACGCATAACGGATCACGCATAACGCATAACGCATAACGCATAACACATAACGCATAACGCATAACGCATAACGCATAACGCATAACGCATAACGCATAACGCATAACGCATAACGCATAACGCATAACGCATAACGCATAACGCATAACGCATAACGCATAACGCATAACGCATAACGCATAACGCATAACGCATAACGCATAACGCATAACGCATAACGCATTACGCATAACGCATAACGCATAACGCATAACGCATAACGCATAACGCATAACGCATAACGCATAACGCATAACGCATAACGTTAACGCATAACGCATAACGCCTAACGCATAACGCAAACGTATAACGCACAACGCATAACGCATAACGAACAACGGATAACGCATAACGCTTAACGCATAACGAATACCGCAAAACGTATATCGCCTAACACATAACGGATCACGCATAACGCATAACGCATAACGTATAACGCATAACGCATAACGCATAACGCATAACGCATAACGCATAACGCATAACGCATAACGCATAGCGCATAACGCATAACGCATAACGTATAACGCGTAACGCATACCGTATAACGCATATCGCATAACGCATAACGCATAATGCATAACGCATAACGCATAACGCATAACGCATAACGCATAACGCACAACGCAAACGTATAACGCACAACGCATAACGCATAACGTATATCGCAAAACGCATAACGCATAATGCATAACGCATAACGCATAACGCATAACGCATAACGCATAACGCATAACGCATAACGCATAACGCATAAAGCATAACGCATAACGTATAACGCAAAACGCATAACGCATAATGCATAACGCATAACGCATAACGCATAACGCATAACGCATAACGCATAACGCATAACGCATAACGCATAACGCATAAAGCATAACGCATAACGCATAACGCATAACGCAAACTTATAACGCACAACGCATAACGCATAACGCATAACGCATAACGCATAACGCATAACGCATAACGCATAACGCATAACGCATAACGCATAACGCATAACGCATAACGCATAACGCATAACGCATAACGCATAACGCATAACGCATAACGCATAACGCAAACTTATAACGCACAACGCATAACGCATAACGCATAACGCATAACGCATAACGCATAACGCATAACGCATAACGCATAACGCATAACGCATAACGCATTACGCATAACGCATAAAGTATAACACATAACGCATAACGCATAAAGTATAACACATAACGCATAACGCATTACGCATATTGCATAAAGTATAACGCAAAACGCATATTGCATAACGTTACCGTATAAGGCTTGATGCATGACGCATATCGCATAACGCATAACGCATAACTCATAACGTATAACGCAAAACGCATAACGCATAATGCATAACGCATAACGCATAACGCATAACGCATAACGCATAACGCATAACGCATAACGCATAACGCATAACGCATAAAGCATAACGCATAACGCATAACGCATAACGCAAACTTATAACGCACAACGCATAACGCATAACGCATAACGCATAACGCATAACGCCTAACGCATAACGCATAACGCATAACGCATAACGCATAACGCATAACGCATAACGCATAACGCATAACGCATAACGCATAACGCATAACGCATAACGCATAACGCATAACGCATAACGCATATCGCATAAAACATAACGCATCACGCATTTCGTACAACGTATAACGCATAACGCATAACGCATAACGCATAACGCATAACGCATAACGCATAACGCATAACGCATAACGCATAACGCATAACGCATAACGAACAACGGATAACGCATAACGCATAACGCATAACGAATACCGCAAAACGTATATCGCCTAACACATAACAGATCACGCATAACGCATGGCGCATAATGTAAAATGCATAACGCATAACGCATAACGCATAACGCATGACGCATAACGCATAACGCATAACGCATAACGCATAACGCATAACGCATAAAGCATAAAGCATAACGCATAACGCATAACGCATAACGCATAACGCATTACGCATAACGCATAAAGTATAACACATACCGCATAACGCATAAAGTATAACACATAACGCATAACGCATTACGCATATTGCATAACGTATAACGCAAAACGCATAACGCATAACGTTACCGCATAAGGCTTGATGCATGACGCATATCGCATAACGCATAACGCATAACTCATAACGTATAACGCAAAACGCATAACGCATAATGCATAACGCATAACGCATAACGCATAACGCATAACGCATAACGCATAACGCATAACGCATAACGCATAACGCATAACGCATAACGCATAACGCATAAAGCATAACGCATAACGCATAACGCATAACGCAAACTTATAACGCACAACGCATAACGCATAACGCATAACGCATAACGCATAACGCATAACGCATAAAGTATAACACATAACGCATAACGCATAAAGTATAACGCATAACGCATAACGCATTACGCATATTGCATAACGTATAACGCAAAACGCATAACGCATAACGTTACCGCATAAGGCTTGATGCATGACGCATATCGCATAACGCATAACGCATAACTCATAACGTATAACGCATAACGCATAACGCATAATGCATAACGCATAACGCATAACGCATAACGCATAACGTGTAACTCATAACGCATAACGCATAAAGCATAATGCATAACGCATAACACATAACGCATATCGCATAACGCATAACGCATAACGTATAACGCATAACGCATACCGTATAACGCATAACGCATAACGCATAACGCATAACGCATAACGCATAACGCATATCGCATAAAACATAACGCATAATGCATAACGTACAACGTATAACGCATAACGCATAACGCATAAGGCATAACACATAACGTTAACGCATAACGCATAACGCCTAACGCATAACGGATCACGCATAACGCATAAAGCATAACGCATAAAGCATAACGCATAACGCATAACGTATAACGCATAACGCATAAAGCATAACGCATAACGCATAACGCATAACGCATATCGCATAACGCATAACGCATTACGTATAACGCATAACGCATACCGTATAACGCATAACGCATAACGCAAACGTATAACGCACAACGCATAACGAATACAGCAAAACGCATAATGCTTAACGCATAACGGATCACGCATAACGCATAACGCATAACGCATAACACATAACGCATAACGCATAACGCATAACGCATAACGCATAACGCATAACGCATAACGCATAACGCATAACGCATAACGCATAACGCATAACGCATAACGCATAACGCATAACGCATAACGCATAACGCATAACGCATAACGCATAACGCATAACGCATAACGCATAACGCATAACGCAAAACGCATAACGCATAACGCATAACGCATAACGCATAACGCATAACGCATAACGCATAACGCATAACGCATATCGCATAAAACATAACGCATCACGCATTTCGTACAACGTATAACGCATAACGCATAACGCATAACGCATAACGCATAACGCATAACGCATAACGTATATCGCATAACACATAACGCATAACGCATAACGAACAACGGATAACGCATAACGCATAACGCATAACGAATACCGCAAAACGTATATCGCCTAACACATAACAGATCACGCATAACGCATGGCGCATAATGTAAAATGCATAACGCATAACGCATAACGCATAACGCATAACGCATAACGCATAACGCATAACGCATAACGCATAACGCATAACGCATAACGCATAAAGCATAACGCATAACGCATAACGCATAACGCATAACGCATAACGCATTACGCATAACGCATAAAGTATAACACATAACGCATAACGCATAAAGTATAACACATAACGCATAACGCATTACGCATATTGCATAACGTATAACGCAAAACGCATAACGCATAACGTTACCGCATAAGGCTTGATGCATGACGCATATCGCATAACGCATAACGCATAACTCATAACGTATAACGCAAAACGCATAACGCATAATGCATAACGCATAACGCATAACGCATAACGCATAACGCATAACGCATAACGCATAACGCATATCGCATAACGCATAACGCATAACGCATAACGCATAACGCATAAAGCATAACGCATAACGCATAACGCATAACGCAAACTTATAACGCACAACGCATAACGCATAACGCATAACGCATAACGCATAACGCATAACGCATAACGCATAAAGTATAACACATAACGCATAACGCATAAAGTATAACACATAACGCATAACGCATTACGCATATTGCATAACGTATAACGCAAAACGCATAACGCATAACGTTACCGCATAAGGCTTGATGCATGACGCATATCGCATAACGCATAACGCATAACTCATAACGTATAACGCAAAACGCATAACGCATAACGCATAACGCATAACGCATAACGCATAACGCATAACGTGTAACTCATAACGCATAACGCATAAAGCATAATGCATAACGCATAACACATAACGCATATCGCATAACGCATAACGCATAACGTATAACGCATAACGCATACCGTATAACGCATAACGCATAACGCATAACGCATAACGCATAACGCATAACGCATATCGCATAAAACATAACGCATAATGCATAACGTACAACGAATAACGCATAACGCATAACGCATAAGGCATAACACATAACGTTAACGCATAACGCATAACGCCTAACGCATAACGGATCACGCATAACGCATAAAGCATAACGCATAAAGCATAACGCATAACGCATAACGTATAACGCATAACGCATAAAGCATAACGCATAACGCATAACGCATAACGCATATCGCATAACGCATAACGCATTACGTATAACGCATAACGCATACCGTATAACGCATAACGCATAACGCAAACGTATAACGCACAACGCATAACGAATACAGCAAAACGCATAATGCTTAACGCATAACGGATCACGCATAACGCATAACGCATAACACATAACGCATAACGCATAACGCATAACGCATAACGCATAACGCATAACGCATAACGCATAACGCATAACGCATAACGCATAACGCATAACGCATAACGCATAACGCATAACGCATAACGCATAACGCATAACGCATAACGCATAACGCATAACGCATTACGCATAACGCATAACGCATAACGCATAACGCATAACGCATAACGCATAACGCATAACGCATAACGCATAATGCATAACGCATAACGCATAACGCATAACGCATAACGTTAACGCATAACGCATAACGCCTAACGCATAACGCAAACGTATAACGCACAACGCATAACGCATAACGAACAACGGATAACGCATAACGCATAACGCATAACGAATACCGCAAAACGTATATCGCCTAACACATAACGGATCACGCATAACGCATAACGCATAACGTATAACGCATAACGCATAACGCATAACGCATAACGCATAACGCATAACGCATAACGCATAGCGCATAACGCATAACGCATAACGTATAACGCGTAACGCATACCGTATAACGCATAACGCATAACGCATAACGCATAATGCATAACGCATAACGCATAACGCATAACGCATAACGCATAACGCACAACGCAAACGTATAACGCACAACGCATAACGCATAACGTATATCGCAAAACGCATAACGCATAATGCATAACGCATAACGCATAACGCATAACGCATAACGCATAACGCATAACGCATAACGCATAACGCATAAAGCATAACGCATAACGTATAACGCAAAACGCATAACGCATAATGCATAACGCATAACGCATAACGCATAACGCATAACGCATAACGCATAACGCATAACGCATAACGCATAACGCATAACGCATAACGCATAACGCATAACGCATAACGCAAACTTATAACGCACAACGCATAACGCATAACGCATAACGCATAACGCATAACGCATAACGCATAACGCATAACGCATAACGCATAACGCATAACGCATAACGCATAACGCATAACGCATAACGCATAACGCATAACGCATAACGCATAACGCATAACGCATAACGCATAACGCAAACTTATAACGCACAACGCATAACGCATAACGCATAACGCATAACGCATAACGCATAACGCATCACGCATAACGTACAACGTATAACGCATAACGCATAACGCATAACGCATAACGCATAACGCATAACGCATAACGTATATCGCATAACACATAACGCATAACCCATAACGCATAACGCATAAGGCATAACTCATAATGTTAACGCATAACGCATAACGCCTAACGCTTAACGGATCACGCATAACGCATAACGCATAACGCATAACGCATAACGCATAACGCATAACGTATAACGCATAACGCATAACGCATAACGCATAACGAACAACGGATAACGCATAACGCATAACGCATAACGAATACCGCAAAACGTATATCGCCTAACACATAACGGATCACGCATAACGCATGGCGCATAATGTAAAATGCATAACGCATAACGCATAACGCATAACGCATGACGCATAACGCATAACGCATAACGCATAACGCATAACGCATAACGCATAAAGCATAAAGCATAACGCATAACGCATAACGCATAACGCATAACGCATTACGCATAACGCATAAAGTATAACACATAACGCATAACGCATAAAGTATAACACATAACGCATAACGCATTACGCATATTGCATAACGTATAACGCAAAACGCATAACGCATAACGTTACCGCATAAGGCTTGATGCATGACGCATATCGCATAACGCATAACGCATAACTCATAACGTATAACGCAAAACGCATAACGCATAATGCATAACGCATAACGCATAACGCATAACGCATAACGCATAACGCATAACGCATAACGCATAACGCATAACGCATAACGCATAACGCATAAAGCATAACGCATAACGCATAACGCATAACGCAAACTTATAACGCACAACGCATAACGCATAACGCATAACGCATAACGCATAACGCATAAAGTA
The DNA here is from genome assembly GCA_916610235.2 of Lasioglossum morio. Classification (NCBI taxonomy): domain Eukaryota; kingdom Metazoa; phylum Arthropoda; class Insecta; order Hymenoptera; family Halictidae; genus Lasioglossum; species Lasioglossum morio. The sequence continues at coordinate 3,070,566 of CAKAJA020000289.1, forward strand.
TAACATATAACGCATAACGCATAAAGTATAACACATAACGCATAACGCATTACGCATATTGCATAACGTATAACGCAAAACGCATAACGCATAACGTTACCGCATAAGGCTTGATGCATGACGCATATCGCATAACGCATAACGCATAACTCATAACGTATAACGCAAAACGCATAACGCATAATGCATAACGCATAACGCATAACGCATAACGCATAACGCATAACGCATAACGCATAACGCATAACGCATAACGCATAACGCATAACGCATAACGCATAACGCATAACGCATAACGCATAACGCATAAAGCATAACGCATAACGCATAACGCATAACGCAAACTTATAACGCACAACGCATAACGCATAACGCATAACGCATAACGCCTAACGCATAACGCATAACGCATAACGCATAACGCATAACGCAAAACGCATAACGCATAACGCATAACGCATAACGCATAACGCATAACGCATAACGCATAACGCATAACGCATAACGCATAACGCATAACGCATAACGCATAACGCATTACGCATAACGCATAAAGTATAACACATAACGCATAACGCATAACGCATAACGCATCACGCATAACGCATAACGCATAACGCATAACGCATAACGCATATCGCATAAAACATAACGCATCACGCATAACGTACAACGTATAACGCATAACGCATAACGCATAACGCATAACGCATAACGCATAACGCATAACGTATATCGCATAACACATAACGCATAACCCATAACGCATAACGCATAAGGCATAACTCATAACGTTAACGCATAACGCATAACGCCTAACGCATAACGCATAACGCATAACGCATATCGCATAAAACATAACGCATCACGCATAACGTACAACGTATAACGCATAACGCATAACGCATAACGCATAACGCATAACGCATAACGCATAACGCATAACGCATAACGTATATCGCATAACACATAACGCATAACCCATAACGCATAACGCATAAAGCATAACTCATAACGTTAACGCATAACGCACAACGCCTAACGCTTAACGGATCACGCATAACGCATAAAGCATAACGCATAAAGCATAACGCATAACGCATAACGCATAACGCATAACGCATAAAGCATAACGCATAACGCATCACGCATAACGCATAACGCATAACGCATAACGCATATCGCATAAAACATAACGCATCACGCATAACGTACAACGCCTAACGCATAACGCAAACGTATAACGCACAACGCATAACGCATAACGAACAACGGATAACGCATAACGCATAACGCATAACGAATACCGCAAAACGTATATCGCCTAACACATAACGGATCACGCATAACGCATAACGCATAACGTATAACGCATAACGCATAACGCATAACGCATAACGCATAACGCATAACGCATAGGGCATAACGCATAACGCATAACGTATAACGCGTAACGCATACCGTATAACGCATAACGCATAACGCATAACGCATAATGCATAACGCATAACGCATAACGCATAACGCATAACGCATAACGCATAACGCACAACGCAAACGTATAACGCACAACGCATAACGCATAACGCATAATGCATAACGCATAACGCATAACGCATAACGCATAACGCATAACGCATAACGCATAACGCATAACGCATAACGCATAACGCATAAAGCATAACGCATAACGTATAACGCAAAACGCATAACGCATAATGCATAACGCATAACGCATAACGCATAACGCATAACGCATAACGCATAATGCATAACGCATAACGCATAAAGCATAACGCATAACGCATAACGCCAACTTATAACGCACAACGCATAACGCATAACGCATAACGCATAACGCATAACGCATAACGCATAACGCATAACGCATAACGCATAACGCATAACGCATAACGCATAACGCATAACGCATAACGCATAACGCATAACGCATAACGCATAACGCATAACGCATTACGCATAACGCATAAAGTATAACACATAACGCATAACGCATTACGCATAACGCATCACGCATAACGCATAACGCATAACGCATAACGCATAACGCATAACGCATAACGCATAAAACATAACGCATCACGCATAACGTACAACGTATAACGCATAACGCATAACGCATAACGCATAACGCATAACGCATAACGCATAACGCATAACGCATAACGCATAACGCATAACGCATAACGCATAACGCATAACGCATAAAGCATAAAGCATAACGCATAACGCATAACGCATAACGCATAACGCATTACGCATAACGCATAAAGTATAACACATAACGCATAACGCATAAAGTATAACACATAACGCATAACGCATTACGCATATTGCATAACGTATAACGCAAAACGCATAACGCATAACGTTACCGCATAAGGCTTGATGCATGACGCATATCGCATAACGCATAACGCATAACTCATAACGTATAACGCAAAACGCATAACGCATAATGCATAACGCATAACGCATAACGCATAACGCATAACGCATAACGCATAACGCATAACGCATAACGCATAACGCATAACGCATAACGCATAACGCATAACGCATAACGCATAACGCATAAAGCATAACGCATAACGCATAACGCATAACGCAAACTTATAACGCACAACGCATAACGCATAACGCATAACGCATAACGCATAACGCATAACGCATAAAGTATAACACATAACGCATAACGCATAAAGTATAACACATAACGCATAACGCATTACGCATATTGCATAACGTATAACGCAAAACGCATAACGCATAACGTTACCGCATAAGGCTTGGTGCATGACGCATATCGCATAACGCATAACGCATAACTCATAACGTATAACGCAAAACGCATAACACATAACGCATAACGCATAACGCATAACGCATAACGCATAACGTGTAACTCATAACGCATAACGCATAAAGCATAATGCATAACGCATAACACATAACGCATATCGCATAACGCATAACGCATAACGTATAACGCATAACGCATAACGCATAACGCATAACGCACAACGCAAACGTATAACGCACAACGCATAACGCATAACGTATATCGCAAAACGCATAACGCATAATGCATAACGCATAACGCATAACGCATAACGCATAACGCATAACGCATAACGCATAACGCATAACGCATAAAGCATAACGCATAACGTATAACGCAAAACGCATAACGCATAATGCATAACGCATAACGCATAACGCATAACGCATAACGCATAACGCATAACGCATAACGCATAACGCATAACGCATAAAGCATAACGCATAACGCATAACGCATAACGCAAACTTATAACGCACAACGCATAACGCATAACGCATAACGCATAACGCATAACGCATAACGCATAACGCATAACGCATAACGCATAACGCATAACGCATAACGCATAACGCATAACGCATAACGCATAACGCATAACGCATAACGCATAACGCATAACGCAAACTTATAACGCACAACGCATAACGCATAACGCATAACGCATAACGCATAACGCATAACGCATCACGCATAACGTACAACGTATAACGCATAACGCATAACGCATAACGCATAACGCATAACGCATAACGTATATCGCATAACACATAACGCATAACCCATAACGCATAACGCATAAGGCATAACTCATAACGTTAACGCATAACGCATAACGCCTAACGCTTAACGGATCACGCATAACGCATAACGCATAACGCATAACGCATAACGCATAACGTATATCGCATAACACATAACGCATAACGCATAACGAACAACGGATAACGCATAACGCATAACGCATAACGAATACCGCAAAACGTATATCGCCTAACACATAACGGATCACGCATAACGCATGGCGCATAATGTAAAATGCATAACGCATAACGCATAACGCATTACGCATAACGCATGACGCATAACGCATAACGCATAACGCATAACGCATAACGCATAACGCATAAAGCATAAAGCATAACGCATAACGCATAACGCATAACGCATAACGCATTACGCATAACGCATAAAGTATAACACATAACGCATAACGCATAAAGTATAACACATAACGCATAACGCATTACGCATATTGCATAACGTATAACGCAAAACGCATAACGTTACCGCATAAGGCTTGATGCATGACGCATATCGCATAACGCATAACGCATAACTCATAACGTATAACGCAAACCGCATAACGCATAATGCATAACGCATAACGCATAACGCATAACGCATAACGCATAACGCATAACGCATAACGCATAACGCATAACGCATAACGCATAACGCATAACGCATAACGCATAAAGCATAACGCATAACGCATAACGCATAACGCAAACTTATAACGCACAACGCATAACGCATAACGCATAACGCATAACGCATAAAGTATAACACATAACGCATAACGCATAAAGTATAACACATAACGCATAACGCATTACGCATATTGCATAACGTATAACGCAAAACGCATAACGCATAACGTTACCGCATAAGGCTTGATGCATGACGCATATCGCATAACGCATAACGCATAACTCATAACGTATAACGCAAAACGCATAACGCATAATGCATAACGCATAACGCATAACGCATAACGCATAACGCATAACGCATAACGCATAACGCATAACGCATAACGCATAACGCATAACGCATAACGCATAACGCATAACGCATAACGCATAAAGCATAACGCATAACGCATAACGCATAACGCAAACTTATAACGCACAACGCATAACGCATAACGCATAACGCATAACGCATAACGCATAACGCCTAACGCATAACGCATAACGCATAACGCATAACGCATAACGCAAAACGCATAACGCATAACGCATAACGCATAACGCATAACGCATAACGCATAACGCATAACGCATAACGCATAACGCATAACGCATAACGCATAACGCATAACGCATAACGCATTACGCATAACGCATAAAGTATAACACATAACGCATAACGCATTACGCATAACGCATCACGCATAACGCATAACGCATAACGCATAACGCATAACGCATATCGCATAAAACATAACGCATCACGCATAACGTACAACGTATAACGCATAACGCATAACGCATAACGCATAACGCATAACGCATAACGCATAACGTATATCGCATAACACATAACGCATAACCCATAACGCATAACGCATAAGGCATAACTCATAACGTTAACGCATAACGCATAACGCCTAACGCATAACGCATAACGCATAACGCATATCGCATAAAACATAACGCATCACGCATAACGTACAACGTATAACGCATAACGCATAACGCATAACGCATAACGCATAACGCATAACGCATAACGCATAACGCATAACGTATATCGCATAACACATAACGCATAACCCATAACGCATAACGCATAAAGCATAACTCATAACGTTAACGCATAACGCATAACGCCTAACGCTTAACGGATCACGCATAACGCATAAAGCATAACGCATAAAGCATAACGCATAACGCATAACGCATAACGCATAACGCATAAAGCATAACGCATAACGCATCACGCATAACGCATAACGCATAACGCATAACGCATAACGCATATCGCATAAAACATAACGCATCACGCATAACGTACAACGCCTAACGCATAACGCAAACGTATAACGCACAACGCATAACGCATAACGAACAACGGATAACGCATAACGCATAACGAATACCGCAAAACGTATATCGCCTAACACATAACGGATCACGCATAACGCATAACGCATAACGTATAACGCATAACGCATAACGCATAACGCATAACGCATAACGCATAACGCATAGGGCATAACGCATAACGCATAACGTATAACGCGTAACGCATACCGTATAACGCATAACGCATAACGCATAACGCATAATGCATAACGCATAACGCATAACGCATAACGCATAACGCATAACGCATAACGCACAACGCAAACGTATAACGCACAACGCATAACGCATAACGCATAATGCATAACGCATAACGCATAACGCATAACGCATAACGCATAACGCATAACGCATAACGCATAACGCATAACGCATAACGCATAACGCATAAAGCATAACGCATAACGTATAACGCAAAACGCATAACGCATAATGCATAACGCATAACGCATAACGCATAACGCATAACGCATAACGCATAACGCATAACGCATAACGCATAAAGCATAACGCATAACGCATAACGCCAACTTATAACGCACAACGCATAACGCATAACGCATAACGCATAACGCATAACGCATAACGCATAACGCATAACGCATAACGCATAACGCATAACGCATAACGCATAACGCATAACGCATAACGCATAACGCATAACGCATAACGCATAACGCATTACGCATAACGCATAAAGTATAACACATAACGCATAACGCATTACGCATAACGCATCACGCATAACGCATAACGCATAACGCATAACGCATAACGCATATCGCATAAAACATAACGCATCACGCATAACGTACAACGTATAACGCATAACGCATAACGCATAACGCATAACGCATAAAGCATAACGCATAACGCATAACGCATAACGCAAACTTATAACGCACAACGCATAACGCATAACGCATAACGCATAACGCATAACGCATAACGCATAAAGTATAACACATAACGCATAACGCATAAAGTATAACACATAACGCATAACGCATTACGCATATTGCATAACGTATAACGCAAAACGCATAACGCATAACGTTACCGCATAAGGCTTGATGCATGACGCATATCGCATAACGCATAACGCATAACGCATGACGCATAACGCATAACGCATAACGCATAACGCATAAAGCATAACGCATATTGCATAACGTATAACGCAAAACGCATAACGCATAACGTTACCGCATAAGGCTTGATGCATGACGCATATCGCATAACGCATAACGCATAACGCATGACGCATAACGCATAACGCATAACGCATAACGCATAACGCATAACGCATAAAGCATAAAGCATAACGCATAACGCATAACGCATAACGCATAACGCATTACGCATAACGCATAAAGTATAACACATAACGCATAACGCATAAAGTATAACACATAACGCATAACGCATTACGCATATTGCATAACGTATAACGCAAAACGCATAACGCATAACGTTACCGCATAAGGCTTGATGCATGACGCATATCGCATAACGCATAACGCATAACTCATAACGTATAACGCAAACCGCATAACGCATAATGCATAACGCATAACGCATAACGCATAACGCATAACGCATAACGCATAACGCATAACGCATAACGCATAACGCATAACGCATAACGCATAAAGCATAACGCATAACGCATAACGCATAACGCAAACTTATAACGCACAACGCATAACGCATAACGCATAACGCATAACGCATAACGCATAACGCATAAAGTATAACACATAACGCATAAAGTATAACACATAACGCATAACGCATTACGCATATTGCATAACGTATAACGCAAAACGCATAACGCATAACGTTACCGCATAAGGCTTGATGCATGACGCATATCGCATAACGCATAACGCATAACTCATAACGAATAACGCAAAACGCATAACGCATAATGCATAACGCATAACGCATAACGCATAACGCATAACGCATAACGCATAACGCATAACGCATAACGCATAACGCATAACGCATAACGCATAACGCATAACGCATAAAGCATAACGCATAACGCATAACGCATAACGCAAACTTATAACGCACAACGCATAACGCATAACGCATAACGCATAACGCATAACGCATAACGCATAACGCCTAACGCATAACGCATAACGCATAACGCATAACGCATAACGCAAAACGCATAACGCATAACGCATAACGCATAACGCATAACGCATAACGCATAACGCATAACGCATAACGCATAACGCATAACGCATAACGCATAACGCATAACGCATTACGCATAACGCATAAAGTATAACACATAACGCATAACGCATTACGCATAACGCATCACGCATAACGCATAACGCATAACGCATAACGCATATCGCATAAAACATAACGCATCACGCATAACGTACAACGTATAACGCATAACGCATAACGCATAACGCATAACGCATAACGCATAACGCATAACGTATATCGCATAACACATAACGCATAACCCATAACGCATAACGCATAAGGCATAACTCATAACGTTAACGCATAACGCATAACGCCTAACGCTTAACGGATCACGCATAACGCATAACGCATAACGCATAACGCATAACGCATAACGTATATCGCATAACACATAACGCATAACGCATAACGAACAACGGATAACGCATAACGCATAACGCATAACGAATACCGCAAAACGTATATCGCCTAACACATAACGGATCACGCATAACAAATGGCGCATAATGTAAAATGCATAACGCATAACGCATAACGCATAACGCATGACGCATAACGCATAACGCATAACGCATAACGCATAACGCATAACGCATAAAGCATAAAGCATAACGCATAACGCATAACGCATAACGCATAACGCATTACGCATAACGCATAACGCATAACGCATAACGCAAACTTATAACGCACAACGCATAACGCATAACGCATAACGCATAACGCATAACGCATAACGCATAAAGTATAACACATAACGCATAACGCATAAAGTATAACACATAACGCATAACGCATTACGCATATTGCATAACGTATAACGCAAAACGCATAACGCATAACGTTACCGCATAAGGCTTGATGCATGACGCATATCGCATAACGCATAACGCATAACTCATAACGTATAACGCAAAACGCATAACGCATAATGCATAACGCATAACGCATAACGCATAACGCATAACGTGTAACTCATAACGCATAACGCATAAAGCATAATGCATAACGCATAACACATAACGCATATCGCATAACGCATAACGCATAACGTATAACGCATAACGCATACCGTATAACGCATAACGCATAACGCATAACGCATAACGCATAACGCATATCGCATAAAACATAACGCATAATGCATAACGTACAACGTATAACGCATAACGCATAACGCATAAGGCATAACACATAACGTTAACGCATAACGCATAACGCCTAACGCATAACGGATCACGCATAACGCATAAAGCATAACGCATAAAGCATAACGCATAACGCATAACGTATAACGCATAACGCATAAAGCATAACGCATAACGCATAACGCATAACGCATATCGCATAACGCATAACGCATTACGTATAACGCATAACGCATACCGTATAACGCATAACGCATAACGCAAACGTATAACGCACAACGCATAACGAATACAGCAAAACGCATAATGCTTAACGCATAACGGATCACGCATAACGCATAACGCATAACGCATAACACATAACGCATAACGCATAACGCATAACGCATAACGCATAACGCATAACGCATAACGCATAACGCATAACGCATAACGCATAACGCATAACGCATAACGCATAACGCATAACGCATAACGCATAACGCATAACGCATAACGCATAACGCATAACGCATAACGCATAACGCATTACGCATAACGCATAACGCATAACGCATAACGCATAACGCATAACGCATAACGCATAACGCATAACGCATAACGCATAACGTTAACGCATAACGCATAACGCCTAACGCATAACGCAAACGTATAACGCACAACGCATAACGCATAACGAACAACGGATAACGCATAACGCATAACGCATAACGAATACCGCAAAACGTATATCGCCTAACACATAACGGATCACGCATAACGCATAACGCATAACGCATAACGCATAACGCATAACGCATAACGCATAACGCATAACGCATAACGCATAACGCATAGCGCATAACGCATAACGCATAACGTATAACGCGTAACGCATACCGTATAACGCATAACGCATAACGCATAACGCATAATGCATAACGCATAACGCATAACGCATAACGCATAACGCATAACGCACAACGCAAACGTATAACGCACAACGCATAACGCATAACGTATATCGCAAAACGCATAACGCATAATGCATAACGCATAACGCATAACGCATAACGCATAACGCATAACGCATAAAGCATAACGCATAAAGCATAACGCATAACGTATAACGCAAAACGCATAACGCATAATGCATAACGCATAACGCATAACGCATAACGCATAACGCATAACGCATAAAGTATAACACATAACGCATAACGCATAAAGTATAACGCATAACGCATAACGCATAACGCAAACTTATAACGCACAACGCATAACGCATAACGCATAACGCATAACGCATAACGCATAACGCATAACGCATAACGCATAACGCATAACGCATAACGCATAACGCATAACGCATAACGCATAACGCATAACGCATAACGCATAACGCATAACGCATAACGCATAACGCATAACGCATAACGCATAACGCATAACGCATAACGCATAACGCAAACTTATAACGCACAACGCATAACGCATAACGCATAACGCATAACGCATAACGCATAACGCATAACGCATAACGCATAACGCATAACGCATTACGCATAACGCATAAAGTATAACACATAACGCATAACGCATAAAGTATAACACATAACGCATAACGCATTACGCATATTGCATAAAGTATAACGCAAAACGCATATTGCATAACGTTACCGTATAAGGCTTGATGCATGACGCATATCGCATAACGCATAACGCATAACTCATAACGTATAACGCAAAACGCATAACGCATAATGCATAACGCATAACGCATAACGCATAACGCATAACGCATAACGCATAACGCATAACGCATAACGCATAACGCATAACGCATAACGCATAACGCATAAAGCATAACGCATAACGCATAACGCATAACGCAAACTTATAACGCACAACGCATAACGCATAACGCATAACGCATAACGCATAACGCCTAACGCATAACGCATAACGCATAACGCATAACGCATAACGCAAAACGCATAACGCATAACGCATAACGCATAACGCATAACGCATAACGCATAACGCATAACGCATAACGCATAACGCATATCGCATAAAACATAACGCATCACGCATTTCGTACAACGTATAACGCATAACGCATAACGCATAACGCATAACGCATAACGCATAACGCATAACGTATATCGCATAACACATAACGCATAACGCATAACGAACAACGGATAACGCATAACGCATAACGCATAACGAATACCGCAAAACGTATATCGCCTAACACATAACAGATCACGCATAACGCATGGCGCATAATGTAAAATGCATAACGCATAACGCATAACGCATAACGCATGACGCATAACGCATAACGCATAACGCATAACGCATAACGCATAACGCATAAAGCATAAAGCATAACGCATAACGCATAACGCATAACGCATAACGCATTACGCATAACGCATAAAGTATAACACATAACGCATAACGCATAAAGTATAACACATAACGCATAACGCATTACGCATATTGCATAACGTATAACGCAAAACGCATAACGCATAACGTTACCGCATAAGGCTTGATGCATGACGCATATCGCATAACGCATAACGCATAACTCATAACGTATAACGCAAAACGCATAACGCATAATGCATAACGCATAACGCATAACGCATAACGCATATCGCATAACGCATAACGCATAACTCATAACGTATAACGCAAAACGCATAACGCATAATGCATAACGCATAACGCATAACGCATAACGCATAACGTGTAACTCATAACGCATAACGCATAAAGCATAATGCATAACGCATAACACATAACGCATATCGCATAACGCATAACGCATAACGTATAACGCATAACGCATACCGTATAACGCATAACGCATAACGCATAACGCATAACGCATAACGCATAACGCATATCGCATAAAACATAACGCATAATGCATAACGTACAACGTATAACGCATAACGCATAACGCATAAGGCATAACACATAACGTTAACGCATAACGCATAACGCCTAACGCATAACGGATCACGCATAACGCATAAAGCATAACGCATAAAGCATAACGCATAACGCATAACGTATAACGCATAACGCATAAAGCATAACGCATAACGCATAACGCATAACGCATATCGCATAACGCATAACGCATTACGTATAACGCATAACGCATACCGTATAACGCATAACGCATAACGCAAACGTATAACGCACAACGCATAACGAATACAGCAAAACGCATAATGCTTAACGCATAACGGATCACGCATAACGCATAACGCATAACGCATAACACATAACGCATAACGCATAACGCATAACGCATAACGCATAACGCATAACGCATAACGCATAACGCATAACGCATAACGCATAACGCATAACGCATAACGCATAACGCATAACGCATAACGCATAACGCATAACGCATAACGCATAACGCATAACGCATAACGCATAACGCATAACGCATAACGCAAAACGCATAACGCATAACGCATAACGCATAACGCATAACGCATAACGCATAACGCATAACGCATAACGCATATCGCATAAAACATAACGCATCACGCATTTCGTACAACGTATAACGCATAACGCATAACGCATAACGCATAACGCATAACGCATAACGCATAACGTATATCGCATAACACATAACGCATAACGCATAACGAACAACGGATAACGCATAACGCATAACGCATAACGAATACCGCAAAACGTATATCGCCTAACACATAACAGATCACGCATAACGCATGGCGCATAATGTAAAATGCATAACGCATAACGCATAACGCATAACGCATGACGCATAACGCATAACGCATAACGCATAACGCATAACGCATAACGCATAAAGCATAAAGCATAACGCATAACGCATAACGCATAACGCATAACGCATTACGCATAACGCATAAAGTATAACACATAACGCATAACGCATAAAGTATAACACATAACGCATAACGCATTACGCATATTGCATAACGTATAACGCAAAACGCATAACGCATAACGTTACCGCATAAGGCTTGATGCATGACGCATATCGCATAACGCATAACGCATAACTCATAACGTATAACGCAAAACGCATAACGCATAATGCATAACGCATAACGCATAACGCATAACGCATAACGCATAACGCATAACGCATATCGCATAACGCATAACGCATAACGCATAACGCATAACGCATAAAGCATAACGCATAACGCATAACGCATAACGCAAACTTATAACGCACAACGCATAACGCATAACGCATAACGCATAACGCATAACGCATAACGCATAAAGTATAACACATAACGCATAACGCATAAAGTATAACACATAACGCATAACGCATTACGCATATTGCATAACGTATAACGCAGAACGCATAACGCATAACGTTACCGCATAAGGCTTGATGCATGACGCATATCGCATAACGCATAACGCATAACTCATAACGTATAACGCAAAACGCATAACGCATAATGCATAACGCATAACGCATAACGCATAACGCATAACGTGTAACTCATAACGCATAACGCATAAAGCATAATGCATAACGCATAACACATAACGCATATCGCATAACGCATAACGCATAACGTATAACGCATAACGCATACCGTATAACGCATAACGCATAACGCATAACGCATAACGCATAACGCATAACGCATATCGCATAAAACATAACGCATAATGCATAACGTACAACGTATAACGCATAACGCATAACGCATAAGGCATAACACATAACGTTAACGCATAACGCATAACGCCTAACGCATAACGGATCACGCATAACGCATAAAGCATAACGCATAAAGCATAACGCATAACGCATAACGTATAACGCATAACGCATAAAGCATAACGCATAACGCATAACGCATAACGCATATCGCATAACGCATAACGCATTACGTATAACGCATAACGCATACCGTATAACGCATAACGCATAACGCAAACGTATAACGCACAACGCATAACGAATACAGCAAAACGCATAATGCTTAACGCATAACGGATCACGCATAACGCATAACGCATAACGCATAACACATAACGCATAACGCATAACGCATAACGCATAACGCATAACGCATAACGCATAACGCATAACGCATAACGCATAACGCATAACGCATAACGCATAACGCATAACGCATAACGCATAACGCATAACGCATAACGCATAACGCATAACGCATTACGCATAACGCATAACGCATAACGCATAACGCATAACGCATAACGCATAACGCATAACGCATAACGCATAATGCATAACGCATAACGCATAACGCATAACGCATAACGTTAACGCATAACGCATAACGCCTAACGCATAACGCAAACGTATAACGCACAACGCATAACGCATAACGAACAACGGATAACGCATAACGCATAACGCATAACGAATACCGCAAAACGTATATCGCCTAACACATAACGGATCACGCATAACGCATAACGCATAACGTATAACGCATAACGCATAAGGCATAACGCATAACGCATAACGCATAACGCATAACGCATAGCGCATAACGCATAACGCATAACGTATAACGCGTAACGCATACCGTATAACGCATAACGCATAACGCATAACGCATAATGCATAACGCATAACGCATAACGCATAACGCATAACGCATAACGCACAACGCAAACGTATAACGCACAACGCATAACGCATAACGTATATCGCAAAACGCATAACGCATAATGCATAACGCATAACGCATAACGCATAACGCATAACGCATAACGCATAACGCATAACGCATAAAGCATAACGCATAACGTATAACGCAAAACGCATAACGCATAATGCATAACGCATAACGCATAACGCATAACGCATAACGCATAACGCATAACGCATAACGCATAACGCATAACGCATAAAGCATAACGCATAACGCATAACGCATAACGCAAACTTATAACGCACAACGCATAACGCATAACGCATAACGCATAACGCATAACGCATAACGCATAACGCATAACGCATAACGCATAACGCATAACGCATAACGCATAACGCATAACGCATAACGCATAACGCATAACGCATAACGCATAACGCATAACGCATAACGCAAACTTATAACGCACAACGCATAACGCATAACGCATAACGCATAACGCATAACGCATAACGCATCACGCATAACGTACAACGTATAACGCATAACGCATAACGCATAACGCATAACGCATAACGCATAACGCATAACGTATATCGCATAACACATAACGCATAACCCATAACGCATAACGCATAAGGCATAACTCATAATGTTAACGCATAACGCATAACGCCTAACGCTTAACGGATCACGCATAACGCATAACGCATAACGCATAACGCATAACGCATAACGCATAACGTATATCGCATAACACATAACGCATAACGCATAACGAACAACGGATAACGCATAACGCATAACGCATAACGAATACCGCAAAACGTATATCGCCTAACACATAACGGATCACGCATAACGCATGGCGCATAATGTAAAATGCATAACGCATAACGCATAACGCATAACGCATAACGCATAACGCATAACGCATAACGCATAACGCATAACGCATAACGCATAAAGCATAAAGCATAACGCATAACGCATAACGCATAACGCATAACGCATTACGCATAACGCATAAAGTATAACACATAACGCATAACGCATAAAGTATAACACATAACGCATAACGCATTACGCATATTGCATAACGTATAACGCAAAACGCATAACGCATAACGTTACCGCATAAGGCTTGATGCATGACGCATATCGCATAACGCATAACGCATAACTCATAACGTATAACGCAAAACGCATAACGCATAATGCATAACGCATAACGCATAACGCATAACGCATAACGCATAACGCATAACGCATAACGCATAACGCATAACGCATAACGCATAACGCATAACGCATAAAGCATAACGCATAACGCATAACGCATAACGCAAACTTATAACGCACAACGCATAACGCATAACGCATAACGCATAACGCATAACGCATAAAGTATAACACATAACGCATAACGCATAAAGTATAACACATAACGCATAACGCATTACGCATATTGCATAACGTATAACGCAAAACGCATAACGCATAACGTTACCGCATAAGGCTTGATGCATGACGCATATCGCATAACGCATAACGCATAACTCATAACGTATAACGCAAAACGCATAACGCATAATGCATAACGCATAACGCATAACGCATAACGCATAACGCATAACGCATAACGCATAACGCATAACGCATAACGCATAACGCATAACGCATAACGCATAACGCATAACGCATAACGCATAACGCATAAAGCATAACGCATAACGCATAACGCATAACGCAAACTTATAACGCACAACGCATAACGCATAACGCATAACGCATAACGCCTAACGCATAACGCATAACGCATAACGCATAACGCATAACGCAAAACGCATAACGCATAACGCATAACGCATAACGCATAACGCATAACGCATAACGCATAACGCATAACGCATAACGCATAACGCATAACGCATTACGCATAACGCATAAAGTATAACACATAACGCATAACGCATTACGCATAACGCATCACGCATAACGCATAACGCATAACGCATAACGCATAACGCATATCGCATAAAACATAACGCATCACGCATAACGTACAACGTATAACGCATAACGCATAACGCATAACGCATAACGCATAACGCATAACGCATAACGTATATCGCATAACACATAACGCATAACCCATAACGCATAACGCATAAGGCATAACTCATAACGTTAACGCATAACGCATAACGCCTAACGCATAACGCATAACGCATAACGCATAACGCATAACGCATAACGCACAACGCAAACGTATAACGCACAACGCATAACGCATAACGCATAATGCATAACGCATAACGCATAACGCATAACGCATAACGCATAACGCATAACGCATAACGCATAACGCATAACGCATAACGCATAAAGCATAACGCATAACGTATAACGCAAAACGCATAACGCATAATGCATAACGCATAACGCATAACGCATAACGCATAACGCATAACGCATAATGCATAACGCATAACGCATAAAGCATATCGCATAACGCATAACGCCAACTTATAACGCACAACGCATAACGCATAACGCATAACGCATAACGCATAACGCATAACGCATAACGCATAACGCATAACGCATAACGCATAACGCATAACGCATAACGCATAACGCATAACGCATAACGCATAACGCATAACGCATAACGCATAACGCATTACGCATAACGCATAAAGAATAACACATAACGCATAACGCATTACGCATAACGCATCACGCATAACGCATAACGCATAACGCATAACGCATAACGCATATCGCATAAAACATAACGCATCACGCATAACGTACAACGTATAACGCATAACGCATAACGCATAACGCATAACGCATAACGCATAACGCATAACGCATAACGCATAACGCATAACGCATAACGCATAACGCATAACGCATAACGCATAAAGCATAAAGCATAACGCATAACGCATAACGCATAACGCATAACGCATTACGCATAACGCATAAAGTATAACACATAACGCATAACGCATAAAGTATAACACATAACGCATAACGCATTACGCATATTGCATAACGTATAACGCAAAACGCATAACGCATAACGTTACCGCATAAGGCTTGATGCATGACGCATATCGCATAACGCATAACGCATAACTCATAACGTATAACGCAAAACGCATAACGCATAATGCATAACGCATAACGCATAACGCATAACGCATAACGCATAACGCATAACGCATAACGCATAACGCATAACGCATAACGCATAACGCATAACGCATAACGCATAACGCATAACGCATAAAGCATAACGCATAACGCATAACGCATAACGCAAACTTATAACGCACAACGCATAACGCATAACGCATAACGCATAACGCATAACGCATAACGCATAAAGTATAACACATAACGCATAACGCATAAAGTATAACACATAACGCATAACGCATTACGCATATTGCATAACGTATAACGCAAAACGCATAACGCATAACGTTACCGCATAAGGCTTGGTGCATGACGCATATCGCATAACGCATAACGCATAACTCATAACGTATAACGCAAAACGCATAACACATAATGCATAACGCATAACGCATAACGCATAACGCATAACGTGTAACTCATAACGCATAACGCATAAAGCATAATGCATAACGCATAACACATAACGCATATCGCATAACGCATAACGCATAACGTATAACGCATAACGCATAACGCATAACGCACAACGCAAACGTATAACGCACAACGCATAACGCATAACGTATATCGCAAAACGCATAACGCATAATGCATAACGCATAACGCATAACGCATAACGCATAACGCATAACGCATAACGCATAACGCATAACGCATAAAGCATAACGCATAACGTATAACGCAAAACGCATAACGCATAATGCATAACGCATAACGCATAACGCATAACGCATAACGCATAACGCATAACGCATAACGCATAACGCATAACGCATAAAGCATAACGCATAACGCATAACGCATAACGCAAACTTATAACGCACAACGCATAACGCATAACGCATAACGCATAACGCATAACGCATAACGCATAACGCATAACGCATAACGCATAACGCATAACGCATAACGCATAACGCATAACGCATAACGCATAACGCATAACGCATAACGCATAACGCATAACGCATAACGCAAACTTATAACGCACAACGCATAACGCATAACGCATAACGCATAACGCATAACGCATAACGCATCACGCATAACGTACAACGTATAACGCATAACGCATAACGCATAACGCATAACGCATAACGCATAACGTATATCGCATAACACATAACGCATAACCCATAACGCATAACGCATAAGGCATAACTCATAACGTTAACGCATAACGCATAACGCCTAACGCTTAACGGATCACGCATAACGCATAACGCATAACGCATAACGCATAACGCATAACGTATATCGCATAACACATAACGCATAACGCATAACGAACAACGGATAACGCATAACGCATAACGCATAACGAATACCGCAAAACGTATATCGCCTAACACATAACGGATCACGCATAACGCATGGCGCATAATGTAAAATGCATAACGCATAACGCATAACGCATAACGCATAACGCATAACGCATGACGCATAACGCATAACGCATAACGCATAACGCATAACGCATAACGCATAAAGCATAAAGCATAACGCATAACGCATAACGCATAACGCATAACGCATTACGCATAACGCATAAAGTATAACACATAACGCATAACGCATAAAGTATAACACATAACGCATAACGCATTACGCATATTGCATAACGTATAACGCAAAACGCATAACGTTACCGCATAAGGCTTGATGCATGACGCATATCGCATAACGCATAACGCATAACTCATAACGTATAACGCAAACCGCATAACGCATAATGCATAACGCATAACGCATAACGCATAACGCATAACGCATAACGCATAACGCATAACGCATAACGCATAACGCATAACGCATAACGCATAAAGCATAACGCATAACGCATAACGCATAACGCAAACTTATAACGCACAACGCATAACGCATAACGCATAACGCATAACGCATAACGCATAAAGTATAACACATAACGCATAACGCATAAAGTATAACACATAACGCATAACGCATTACGCATATTGCATAACGTATAACGCAAAACGCATAACGCATAACGTTACCGCATAAGGCTTGATGCATGACGCATATCGCATAACGCATAACGCATAACTCATAACGTATAACGCAAAACGCATAACGCATAATGCATAACGCATAACGCATAACGCATAACGCATAACGCATAACGCATAACGCATAACGCATAACGCATAACGCATAACGCATAACGCATAACGCATAACGCATAACGCATAAAGCATAACGCATAACGCATAACGCATAACGCAAACTTATAACGCACAACGCATAACGCATAACGCATAACGCATAACGCATAACGCATAACGCCTAACGCATAACGCATAACGCATAACGCATAACGCATAACGCAAAACGCATAACGCATAACGCATAACGCATAACGCATAACGCATAACGCATAACGCATAACGCATAACGCATAACGCATAACGCATAACGCATAACGCATAACGCATTACGCATAACGCATAAAGTATAACACATAACGCATAACGCATTACGCATAACGCATCACGCATAACGCATAACGCATAACGCATAACGCATAACGCATATCGCATAAAACATAACGCATCACGCATAACGTACAACGTATAACGCATAACGCATAACGCATAACGCATAACGCATAACGCATAACGCATAACGTATATCGCATAACACATAACGCATAACCCATAACGCATAACGCATAAGGCATAACTCATAACGTTAACGCATAACGCATAACGCCTAACGCATAACGCA
Source organism: Lasioglossum morio (assembly GCA_916610235.2). Classification (NCBI taxonomy): domain Eukaryota; kingdom Metazoa; phylum Arthropoda; class Insecta; order Hymenoptera; family Halictidae; genus Lasioglossum; species Lasioglossum morio. The sequence goes on from CAKAJA020000289.1 coordinate 3,091,330, forward strand.
TAACGCATAACGCATATCGCATAAAACATAACGCATCACGCATAACGTACAACGTATAACGCATAACGCATAACGCATAACGCATAACGCATAACGCATAACGCATAACGCATAACGCATAACGTATATCGCATAACACATAACGCATAACCCATAACGCATAACGCATAAAGCATAACTCATAACGTTAACGCATAACGCATAACGCCTAACGCTTAACGGATCACGCATAACGCATAAAGCATAACGCATAAAGCATAACGCATAACGCATAACGCATAACGCATAACGCATAAAGCATAACGCATAACGCATCACGCATAACGCATAACGCATAACGCATAACGCATAACGCATATCGCATAAAACATAACGCATCACGCATAACGTACAACGCCTAACGCATAACGCAAACGTATAACGCACAACGCATAACGCATAACGAACAACGGATAACGCATAACGCATAACGCATAACGAATACCGCAAAACGTATATCGCCTAACACATAACGGATCACGCATAACGCATAACGCATAACGTATAACGCATAACGCATAACGCATAACGCATAACGCATAACGCATAACGCATAGGGCATAACGCATAACGCATAACGTATAACGCGTAACGCATACCGTATAACGCATAACGCATAACGCATAACGCATAATGCATAACGCATAACGCATAACGCATAACGCATAACGCATAACGCATAACGCACAACGCAAACGTATAACGCACAACGCATAACGCATAACGCATAATGCATAACGCATAACGCATAACGCATAACGCATAACGCATAACGCATAACGCATAACGCATAACGCATAACGCATAACGCATAACGCATAAAGCATAACGCATAACGTATAACGCAAAACGCATAACGCATAATGCATAACGCATAACGCATAACGCATAACGCATAACGCATAACGCATAATGCATAACGCATAACGCATAAAGCATAACGCATAACGCATAACGCCAACTTATAACGCACAACGCATAACGCATAACGCATAACGCATAACGCATAACGCATAACGCATAACGCATAACGCATAACGCATAACGCATAACGCATAACGCATAACGCATAACGCATAACGCATAACGCATAACGCATAACGCATAACGCATAACGCATAACGCATAACGCATTACGCATAACGCATAAAGTATAACACATAACGCATAACGCAAACTTATAACGCACAACGCATAACGCATAACGCATAACGCATAACGCATAACGCATAACGCATAAAGTATAACACATAACGCATAAAGTATAACACATAACGCATAACGCATTACGCATATTGCATAACGTATAACGCAAAACGCATAACGCATAACGTTACCGCATAAGGCTTGATGCATGACGCATATCGCATAACGCATAACGCATAACTCATAACGTATAACGCAAAACGCATAACGCATAATGCATAACGCATAACGCATAACGCATAACGCATAACGCATAACGCATAACGCATAACGCATAACGCATAACGCATACCGTATAACGCATAACGCATAACGCATAACGCATAAAGCATAACGCATAACGCATAACGCATAACGCAAACTTATAACGCACAACGCATAACGCATAACGCATAACGCATAACGCATAACGCATAACGCCTAACGCATAACGCATAACGCATAACGCATAACGCATAACGCAAAACGCATAACGCATAACGCATAACGCATAACGCATAACGCATAACGCATAACGCATAACGCATAACGCATAACGCATAACGCATAACGCATAACGCATAACGCATAACGCATTACGCATAACGCATAAAGTATAACACATAACGCATAACGCATTACGCATAACGCATCACGCATAACGCATAACGCATAACGCATAACGCATATCGCATAAAACATAACGCATCACGCATAACGTACAACGTATAACGCATAACGCATAACGCATAACGCAAAACGCATAACGCATAATGCATAACGCATAACGCATAACGCATAACGCATAACGCATAACGCATAATGCATAACGCATAACGCATAAAGCATAACGCATAACGCATAACGCCAACTTATAACGCACAACGCATAACGCATAACGCATAACGCATAACGCATAACGCATAACGCATAACGCATAACGCATAACGCATAACGCATAACGCATAACGCATAACGCATAACGCATAACGCATAACGCATAACGCATAACGCATAACGCATTACGCATAACGCATAAAGTATAACACATAACGCATAACGCATTACGCATAACGCATCACGCATAACGCATAACGCATAACGCATAACGCATAACGCATATCGCATAAAACATAACGCATCACGCATAACGTACAACGTATAACGCATAACGCATAACGCATAACGCATAACGCATAACGCATAACGCATAACGCATAACGCATAACGCATAACGCATAACGCATAACGCATAACGCATAACGCATAAAGCATAAAGCATAACGCATAACGCATAACGCATAACGCATAACGCATTACGCATAACGCATAAAGTATAACACATAACGCATAACGCATAAAGTATAACACATAACGCATAACGCATTACGCATATTGCATAACGTATAACGCAAAACGCATAACGCATAACGTTACCGCATAAGGCTTGATGCATGACGCATATCGCATAACGCATAACGCATAACTCATAACGTATAACGCAAAACGCATAACGCATAATGCATAACGCATAACGCATAACGCATAACGCATAACGCATAACGCATAACGCATAACGCATAACGCATAACGCATAACGCATAACGCATAACGCATAACGCATAACGCATAAAGCATAACGCATAACGCATAACGCATAACGCAAACTTATAACGCACAACGCATAACGCATAACGCATAACGCATTACGCATATTGCATAACGTATAACGCAAAACGCATAACGCATAACGTTACCGCATAAGGCTTGGTGCATGACGCATATCGCATAACGCATAACGCATAACTCATAACGTATAACGCAAAACGCATAACACATAATGCATAACGCATAACGCATAACGCATAACGCATAACGTGTAACTCATAACGCATAACGCATAAAGCATAATGCATAACGCATAACACATAACGCATATCGCATAACGCATAACGCATAACGTATAACGCATAACGCATAACGCATAACGCATAACGCACAACGCAAACGTATAACGCACAACGCATAACGCATAACGTATATCGCAAAACGCATAACGCATAATGCATAACGCATAACGCATAACGCATAACGCATAACGCATAACGCATAACGCATAACGCATAACGCATAAAGCATAACGCATAACGTATAACGCAAAACGCATAACGCATAATGCATAACGCATAACGCATAACGCATAACGCATAACGCATAACGCATAACGCATAACGCATAACGCATAACGCATAAAGCATAACGCATAACGCATAACGCATAACGCAAACTTATAACGCACAACGCATAACGCATAACGCATAACGCATAACGCATAACGCATAACGCATAACGCATAACGCATAACGCATAACGCATAACGCATAACGCATAACGCATAACGCATAACGCATAACGCATAACGCATAACGCATAACGCATAACGCATAACGCATAACGCATAACGCAAACTTATAACGCACAACGCATAACGCATAACGCATAACGCATAACGCATAACGCATAACGCATCACGCATAACGTACAACGTATAACGCATAACGCATAACGCATAACGCATAACGCATAACGCATAACGTATATCGCATAACACATAACGCATAACCCATAACGCATAACGCATAAGGCATAACTCATAACGTTAACGCATAACGCATAACGCCTAACGCTTAACGGATCACGCATAACGCATAACGCATAACGCATAACGCATAACGTATATCGCATAACACATAACGCATAACGCATAACGAACAACGGATAACGCATAACGCATAACGCATAACGAATACCGCAAAACGTATATCGCCTAACACATAACGGATCACGCATAACGCATGGCGCATAATGTAAAATGCATAACGCATAACGCATAACGCATAACGCATAACGCATGACGCATAACGCATAACGCATAACGCATAACGCATAACGCATAACGCATAAAGCATAAAGCATAACGCATAACGCATAACGCATAACGCATAACGCATTACGCATAACGCATAAAGTATAACACATAACGCATAACGCATAAAGTATAACACATAACGCATAACGCATTACGCATATTGCATAACGTATAACGCAAAACGCATAACGTTACCGCATAAGGCTTGATGCATGACGCATATCGCATAACGCATAACGCATAACTCATAACGTATAACGCAAACCGCATAACGCATAATGCATAACGCATAACGCATAACGCATAACGCATAACGCATAACGCATAACGCATAACGCATAACGCATAACGCATAACGCATAACGCATAAAGCATAACGCATAACGCATAACGCATAACGCAAACTTATAACGCACAACGCATAACGCATAACGCATAACGCATAACGCATAACGCATAAAGTATAACACATAACGCATAACGCATAAAGTATAACACATAACGCATAACGCATTACGCATATTGCATAACGTATAACGCAAAACGCATAACGCATAACGTTACCGCATAAGGCTTGATGCATGACGCATATCGCATAACGCATAACGCATAACTCATAACGTATAACGCAAAACGCATAACGCATAACGCATAACGCATAACGCATAACGCATAACGCATAACGCATAACGCATAACGCATAACGCATAACGCATAACGCATAACTCATAACGCATAACGCATAACGCATAACGCATAAAGCATAACGCATAACGCATAACGCATAACGCAAACTTATAACGCACAACGCATAACGCATAACGCATAACGCATAACGCATAACGCATAACGCCTAACGCATAACGCATAACGCATAACGCATAACGCATAACGCAAAACGCATAACGCATAACGCATAACGCATAACGCATAACGCATAACGCATAACGCATAACGCATAACGCATAACGCATAACGCATAACGCATAACGCATAACGCATAACGCATTACGCATAACGCATAAAGTATAACACATAACGCATAACGCATTACGCATAACGCATCACGCATAACGCATAACGCATAACGCATAACGCATAACGCATATCGCATAAAACATAACGCATCACGCATAACGTACAACGTATAACGCATAACGCATAACGCATAACGCATAACGCATAACGCATAACGCATAACGTATATCGCATAACACATAACGCATAACCCATAACGCATAACGCATAAGGCATAACTCATAACGTTAACGCATAACGCATAACGCCTAACGCATAACGCATAACGCATAACGCATATCGCATAAAACATAACGCATCACGCATAACGTACAACGTATAACGCATAACGCATAACGCATAACGCATAACGCATAACGCATAACGCATAACGCATAACGCATAACGTACATCGCATAACACATAACGCATAACCCATAACGCATAACGCATAAAGCATAACTCATAACGTTAACGCATAACGCATAACGCCTAACGCTTAACGGATCACGCATAACGCATAAAGCATAACGCATAAAGCATAACGCATAACGCATAACGCATAACGCATAACGCATAAAGCATAACGCATAACGCATCACGCATAACGCATAACGCATAACGCATAACGCATAACGCATATCGCATAAAACATAACGCATCACGCATAACGTACAACGCCTAACGCATAACGCAAACGTATAACGCACAACGCATAACGCATAACGAACAACGGATAACGCATAACGCATAACGCATAACGAATACCGCAAAACGTATATCGCCTAACACATAACGGATCACGCATAACGCATAACGCATAACGTATAACGCATAACGCATAACGCATAACGCATAACGCATAACGCATAGGGCATAACGCATAACGCATAACGTATAACGCGTAACGCATACCGTATAACGCATAACGCATAACGCATAACGCATAATGCATAACGCATAACGCATAACGCATAACGCATAACGCATAACGCATAACGCACAACGCAAACGTATAACGCACAACGCATAACGCATAACGCATAATGCATAACGCATAACGCATAACGCATAACGCATAACGCATAACGCATAACGCATAACGCATAACGCATAACGCATAACGCATAACGCATAAAGCATAACGCATAACGTATAACGCAAAACGCATAACGCATAATGCATAACGCATAACGCATAACGCATAACGCATAACGCATAACGCATAATGCATAACGCATAACGCATAAAGCATAACGCATAACGCATAACGCCAACTTATAACGCACAACGCATAACGCATAACGCATAACGCATAACGCATAACGCATAACGCATAACGCATAACGCATAACGCATAACGCATAACGCATAACGCATAACGCATAACGCATAACGCATAACGCATAACGCATAACGCATTACGCATAACGCATAAAGTATAACACATAACGCATAACGCATTACGCATAACGCATAACGCATAACGCATAACGCATAACGCATAACGCATAACGCATATCGCATAAAACATAACGCATCACGCATAACGTACAACGTATAACGCATAACGCATAACGCATAACGCATAACGCATAAAGCATAACGCATAACGCATAACGCATAACGCAAACTTATAACGCACAACGCATAACGCATAACGCATAACGCATAACGCATAACGCATAACGCATAAAGTATAACACATAACGCATAAAGTATAACACATAACGCATAACGCATTACGCATATTGCATAACGTATAACGCAAAACGCATAACGCATAACGTTACCGCATAAGGCTTGATGCATGACGCATATCGCATAACGCATAACGCATAACGCATGACGCATAACGCATAACGCATAACGCATAACGCATAAAGCATAACGCATATTGCATAACGTATAACGCAAAACGCATAACGCATAACGTTACCGCATAAGGCTTGATGCATGACGCATATCGCATAACGCATAACGCATAACGCATGACGCATAACGCATAACGCATAACGCATAACGCATAACGCATAACGCATAAAGCATAAAGCATAACGCATAACGCATAACGCATAACGCATAACGCATTACGCATAACGCATAAAGTATAACACATAACGCATAACGCATAAAGTATAACACATAACGCATAACGCATTACGCATATTGCATAACGTATAACGAAAAACGCATAACGCATAACGTTACCGCATAAGGCTTGATGCATGACGCATATCGCATAACGCATAACGCATAACTCATAACGTATAACGCAAACCGCATAACGCATAATGCATAACGCATAACGCATAACGCATAACGCATAACGCATAACGCATAACGCATAACGCATAACGCATAACGCATAACGCATAACGCATAAAGCATAACGCATAACGCATAACGCATAACGCAAACTTATAACGCACAACGCATAACGCATAACGCATAACGCATAACGCATAACGCATAACGCATAAAGTATAACACATAACGCATAACGCATAAAGTATAACACATAACGCATAACGCATTACGCATATTGCATAACGTATAACGCAAAACGCATAACGCATAACGTTACCGCATAAGGCTTGATGCATGACGCATATCGCATAACGCATAACGCATAACTCATAACGTATAACGCAAAACGCATAACGCATAATGCATAACGCATAACGCATAACGCATAACGCATAACGCATAACGCATAACGCATAACGCATAACGCATAACGCATAACGCATAACGCATAACGCATAACGCATAACGCATAAAGCATAACGCATAACGCATAACGCATAACGCAAACTTATAACGCACAACGCATAACGCATAACGCATAACGCATAACGCATAACGCCTAACGCATAACGCATAACGCATAACGCATAACGCATAACGCAAAACGCATAACGCATAACGCATAACGCATAACGCATAACGCATAACGCATAACGCATAACGCATAACGCATAACGCATAACGCATAACGCATAACGCATAACGCATAACGCATAACGCATTACGCATAACGCATAAAGTATAACACATAACGCATAACGCATTACGCATAACGCATCACGCATAACGCATAACGCATAACGCATAACGCATATCGCATAAAACATAACGCATCACGCATAACGTACAACGTATAACGCATAACGCATAACGCATAACGCATAACGCATAACGCATAACGCATAACGTATATCGCATAACACATAACGCATAACCCATAACGCATAACGCATAAGGCATAACTCATAACGTTAACGCATAACGCATAACGCCTAACGCTTAACGGATCACGCATAACGCATAACGCATAACGCATAACGCATAACGCATAACGTATATCGCATAACACATAACGCATAACGCATAACGAACAACGGATAACGCATAACGCATAACGCATAACGAATACCGCAAAACGTATATCGCCTAACACATAACGGATCACGCATAACGCATGGCGCATAATGTAAAATGCATAACGCATAACGCATAACGCATAACGCATTACGCATAACGCATAACGCATAACGCATAACGCATAACGCATAACGCATAAAGCATAAAGCATAACGCATAACGCATAACGCATAACGCATAACGCATTACGCATAACGCATAAAGTATAACACATAACGCATAACGCATAAAGTATAACACATAACGCATAACGCATTACGCATATTGCATAACGTATAACGCAAAACGCATAACGCATAACGTTACCGCATAAGGCTTGATGCATGACGCATATCGCATAACGCATAACGCATAACTCATAACGTATAACGCAAACCGCATAACGCATAATGCATAACGCATAACGCATAACGCATAACGCATAACGCATAACGCATAACGCATAACGCATAACGCATAACGCATAACGCATAACGCATAAAGCATAACGCATAACGCATAACGCATAACGCAAACTTATAACGCACAACGCATAACGCATAACGCATAACGCATAACGCATAAAGTATAACACATAACGCATAACGCATAAAGTATAACACATAACGCATAACGCATTACGCATATTGCATAACGTATAACGCAAAACGCATAACGCATAACGTTACCGCATAAGGCTTGATGCATGACGCATATCGCATAACGCATAACGCATAACTCATAACGTATAACGCAAAACGCATAACGCATAATGCATAACGCATAACGCATAACGCATAACGCATAACGCATAACGCATAACGCATAACGCATAACGCATAACGCCTAACGCTTAACGGATCACGCATAACGCATAAAGCATAACGCATAAAGCATAACGCATAACGCATAACGCATAACGCATAACGCATAAAGCATAACGCATACCGCATAACGCATACCGCATAACGCATAACGCATAACGCATAACGCAAACTTATAACGCACAACGCATAACGCACAACGCATAACGCATAACGCATAACGCATAACGCATAACGCATACCGCATAACGCATAACGCATAACGCATAACGCATAACGCATAACGCATAACGCATAACGCATAACGCATAACGCATAACGCATAACGCATAACGCATAACGCATAACGCATAACGCATAACGCATAACGCATAACGCATAACGCATAACGCATAACGCATTACGCATAACGCATAACGCATATCGCATAACGCATAACGCATAACCCATAACGCATAACGCATAAGGCATAACGCATAACGCATAACGCATAACGCATAACGCATAACGCATAACGCATAACGCATAACGCATAACGCATAACGCATAACGCATAACGCATAACGCATAACGCATAACGCATAACGCATAACGCATAACGCATTACGCATAACGCATAAAGTATAACACATAACGCATAACGCATTACGCATAACGCATCACGCATAACGCATAACGCATAACGCATAACGCATATCGCATAAAACATAACGCATCACGCATAACGTACAACGTATAACGCATAACGCATAACGCATAACGCATAACGCATAACGCATAACGCATAACGTATATCGCATAACACATAACGCATAACCCATAACGCATAACGCATAAGGCATAACTCATAACGTTAACGCATAACGCATAACGCCTAACGCTTAACGGATCACGCATAACGCATAACGCATAACGCATAACGCATAACGCATAACGCATAACGCATAACGCATAACGCATAACGCATAACGCATAACGCATAACGCATTACGCATAACGCATAAAGTATAACACATAACGCATAACGCATTACGCATAACGCATCACGCATAACGCATAACGCATAACGCATAACGCATATCGCATAAAACATAACGCATCACGCATTTCGTACAACGTATAACGCATAACGCATAACGCATAACGCATAACGCATAACGCATAACGCATAACGCATAACGTATATCGCATAACACATAACGCATAACCCATAACGCATAACGCATAACGCAGAAGGCATAACTCATAACGTTAACGCATAAAGCATAACGCCTAACGCTTAACGGATCACGCATAACGCATAAAGCATAACGCATAAAGCATAACGCATAACGCATAACGCATAACGCATAACGCATAAAGCATAACGCATACCGCATAACGCATACCGCATAACGCATAACGCATAACGCAAACTTATAACGCACAACGCATAACGCATAACGCATAACGCATAACGCATAACGCATAACGCATAACGCATAACGCATAACGCATAACGCATAACGCATAACGCATAACGCAAACTTATAACGCACAACGCATAACGCATAACGCATAACGCATAACGCATAACGCCTAACGCATAACGCATAACGCATAACGCATAACGCATAACGCAAAACGCATAACGCATAACGCATAACGCATAACGCATAACGCATAACGCATAACGCATAACGCATAACGCATAACGCATAACGCATAACGCATAACGCATAACGCATATCGCATAACGCATAACGCATAACCCATAACGCATAACGCATAACGCATAACGCATAACGCATAACGCATAACGCATTACGCATAACGCATAAAGTATAACACATAACGCATAACGCATAAAGTATAACACACAACGCATAACGCATTACGCATATTGCATAACGTATAACGCAAAACGCATAACGCATAACGTTACCGCATAAGGCTTGATGCATGACGCATATCGCATAACGCATAACGTACAACGTATAACGCATAACGCATATCGCATAACGCATAACGCATAACGTATAACGCATAACGCATACCGTATAACGCATAACGCATGACGCATAACGCAAACGTATAACGCACAACGCATAACGAATACAGCAAAACGCATAATGCTTAACGCATAACGGATCACGCATAACGCATAACGCATAACGCATAACGCATATCGAATAACGCATAACGTGTAACTCATAACGCATAACGCATAAAGCATAATGCATAACGCATAACGCATAACGCATAAAGCATAACGCATAACGCATAACGCATATCGCAAACTTATAACGCACAACGCATAACGCATAACGCATAACGCATAACGCATAACGCCTAACGCATAACGCATAACGCATAACGCATAACGCAAAATGCATAACGCATAACGCATAACGCATACCGCATAACGCATAACGCATAACGCATAACGCATAACGCATAACGCATAACGCATAACGCATAACGCATAAGGCATAACGCATAACGCATAACGCATTACGCATAACGCATAAAGTATAACACATAACGCATAACGCATTACGCATAACGCATCACGCATAACGCATAACTCATAACGCATAACGCATAACGCATATCGCATAACGCATAACGCAAAACGCATAACGCATAACGCATTACGCATAACGCATAAAGTATATCACATAACGCATAACGCATTACGCATAACGCATCACGCATAACGCATAACGCATAACGCATAACGCATATCGCATAAAACATAACGCATCACGCATAACGTACAACGTATAACGCATAACGCATAACGCATAACGCATAACGCATAACGCATAACGCATAACGTATATCGCATAACACATAACGCATAACCCATAACGCATAACGCATAAGGCATAACTCATAACGTTAACGCATAACGCATAACGCCTAACGCTTAACGGATCACGCATAACGCATAAAGCATAACGCATAACGCATAACGCATAACGCATAACGCATAAAGCATAACGCATACCGCATAACGCATACCGCATAACGCATAACGCATAACGCATAACGCAAACTTATAACGCACAACGCATAACGCATAACGCATAACGCATAACGCATAACGCATAACGCATAACGCATAACGCATAACGCATAACGCATAACGCATAACGCATAACGCATAACGCATAACGCATAACGCATAACGCATAACGCATAACGCATAACGCATAACGCATAACGCATAACGCATAACGCATAACGCATAACGCATAACGCATATCGCATAACGCATAACGCATAACCCATAACGCATAACGCATAACGCATAACGCATAACGCATAACGCATAACGCATAACGCATTACGCATAACGCATAAAGTATAACACATAACGCATAACGCATAAAGTATAACACACAACGCATAACGCATTACGCATATTGCATAACGTATAACGCAAAACGCATAACGCATAACGTTACCGCATAAGGCTTGATGCATGACGCATATCGCATAACGCATAACGTACAACGTATAACGCATAACGCATAACGCATAACGCATATCGCATAACGCATAACGCATAACGTATAACGCATAACGCATACCGTATAACGCATAACGCATGACGCATAACGCAAACGTGTAACGCACAACGCATAACGAATACAGCAAAACGCATAATGCTTAACGCATAACGGATCACGCATAACGCATAACGCATAACGCATAACGCATAACGTATAACGCATAACGCATATCGAATAACGCATAACGTGTAACTCATAACGCATAACGCATAAAGCATAATGCATAACGCATAACGCATAACGCATAAAGCATAACGCATAACGCATAACGCATAACGCATAACGCAAACTTATAACGCATAACGCATAACGCATAACGCATAACGCATAACGCATAACGCCTAACGCATAACGCATAACGCATAACGCATAACGCATAACGCATAACGCATAACGCATAACGCATAACGCATAACGCATAACGCATAACGCATTACGCATAACGCATAAAGTATAAGACATAACGCATAACGCATTACGCATAACGCATCACGCATAATGCATAACGCATAACGCATAACGCATATCGCATAAAACATAACGCATCACGCATAACGTACAACGTATAACGCATAACGCATAACGTATAACGCATAACGCATACTTTATAACGCATAACGCTTGACGCATAACGCAAACGTATAACGCACAACGCATAACGAATACAGCAAAACGCATAACGCATCACGCATAACGCATAACGCATAACGTATAACGCATAACGCATATCGAATAACGCATAACGTGTAACTCATAACGCATAACGCATAAAGCATAATGCATAACGCATAACGCATAACGCATAAAGCATAACGCATAACGCATAACGCATAACGCAAACTTATAACGCACAACGCATAACGCATAACGCATAACGCATAACGCATAACGCCTAACGCATAACGCATAACGCATAACGCATAACGCATAACGCATAACGCATAACGCATAACGCATAACGCATTACGCATAACGCATAAAGTATAACACATAACGCATAACGCATTACGCATAACGCATCACGCATAATGCATAACGCATAACGCATAACGCATATCGCATAAAACATAACGCATCACGCATAACGTACAACGTATAACGCATAACGCATAACGCATAACGCATAACGCATAACGCATAACGCATAACGCATAACGCATAACGTATATCGCATAACACATAACGCATAACCCATAACGCATAACGCATAAGGCATAACTCATAACGTTAACGCATAACGCATAACGCCTAACGCTTAACGGATCACGCATAACGCATAAAGCATAACGCATAAAGCATAACGCATAACGCATAACGCATAACGCATAAAGCATAACGCATAACGCATAACGCAAACTTATAACGCACAACGCATAACGCATAACGCATAACGCATAACGCATAACGCATAACGCATAACGCATAACGCATAACGCATAACGCATAACGCATAACGCATTACGCATAACGCATAAAGTATAACACATAACGCATAACGCATAAAGTATAACACATAACGCATAACGCATTACGCATATTGCATAACGTATAACGCAAAACGCATAACGCATAACGTTACCGCATAAGGCTTGATGCATGACGCATATCGCATAACGCATAACGTACAACGTATAACGCATAACGCATAACGCATAACGCATAACGCATAACGCATAACGCATAACGCATAACGCATAACGCATAACGCATAACGCATAACGCATAACGCATTACGCATAACGCATAAAGTATAAGACATAACGCATAACGCATTACGCATAACGCATCACGCATAATGCATAACGCATAACGCATAACGCATATCGCATAAAACATAACGCATCACGCATAACGTACAACGTATAACGCATAACGCATAACGCATACTTTATAACGCATAACGCTTGACGCATAACGCAAACGTATAACGCACAACGCATAACGAATACAGCAAAACGCATAACGCATCACGCATAACGCATAACGCATAACGTATAACGCATAACGCATATCGAATAACGCATAACGTGTAACTCATAACGCATAACGCATAAAGCATAATGCATAACGCATAACGCATAACGCATAAAGCATAACGCATAACGCATAACGCATAACGCAAACTTATAACGCACAACGCATAACGCATAACGCATAACGCATAACGCCTAACGCATAACGCATAACCCATAACGCATAACGCATAACGCATAACGCATAACGCATAACGCATAACGCATAACGCATAACGCATTACGCATAACGCATAAAGTATAACACATAACGCATAACGCATTACGCATAACGCATCACGCATAATGCATAACGCATAACGCATAACGCATATCGCATAAAACATAACGCATCACGCATAACGTACAACGTATAACGCATAACGCATAACGCATAACGCATAACGCATAACGCATAACGCATAACGCATAACGTATATCGCATAACACATAACGCATAACCCATAACGCATAACGCATAAGGCATAACTCATAACGTTAACGCATAACGCATAACGCCTAACGCTTAACGGATCACGCATAACGCATAAAGCATAACGCATAAAGCATAACGCATAACGCATAACGCATAAAGCATAACGCATACCGCATAACGCATACCGCATAACGCATAACGCATAACGCATAACGCAAACTTATAACGCACAACGCATAACGCATAACGCATAACGCATAACGCATAACGCATAACGCATAACGCATAACGCATAACGCATAACGCATTACGCATAACGCATAAAGTATAACACATAACGCATAACGCATAAAGTATAACACATAACGCATAACGCATTACGCATATTGCATAACGTATAACGCAAAACGCATAACGCATAACGTTACCGCATAAGGCTTGATGCATAACGCATATCGCATAACGCATAACGTACAACGTATAACGCATAACGCATAACGCATAACGCATAACGCATAACGCATAACGCATAAAGCATAATGCATAACGCATAACGAACAACGGATAACGCATAACGCATAACGCATAACGAATACCGCAAAACGTATATCGCCTAACACATAACGGATCACGCATAACGCATAACGCATAACGTATAACGCATAACGCATAACGCATAACGCATAAAGCATAACGCATAACGCATAACGCATAACGCAAACTTATAACGCACAACGCATAACGCATAACGCATAACGCATAACGCATAACGCATAACGCATAACGCATAACGCATAACGCATAATGCACAACGCATAACGAACACCGGAAAACCCATAACGCCTAACGCATAACGCATAACGCCTAATGCATAACGCATAAAGCATAACGCATAACGCATAAAGCATAACGCATAACGCATAACGCATAACGCATAAAGCATAACGCATAACGCATAACGCATAACGAATAACGCATAACGCATCACGCATAACGCATAACGCATAACGCATAACGCATAACGCATATCGCATAAAACATAACGCATAAAGCATAACGTACAACGTATAACGCATAACGCATAACGCATAACGCATAACGCATAACGCATAACGCATAACGCATAACGCATAACGCATAACGCATAACGCACAACGCATAACGCATAACGTATATCGCATATCACATAACGCATAACCCATAACGCATAACGCATAAGGCATAACGCATAACGTTAACGCATAACGCATAACGCCTAACGCATAACGCATAACGCATAACGCATAACGCATAACGCATAACGCATAACGCATAACGCATAACGCATAACGCATAACGCATAACGCATAACGCATAACGCATAACGCATAACGCATATCGCATAAAACATAACGCATAAAGCATAACGTACAACGTATAACGCATAACGCATAACGCATAACGCATAACGTATATCGCATAACACATAACGCATAACCCATAACGCATAACGCATAAGGCATAACGCATAACGTTAACGCATAACGCATAACGCTTAACGCATAACGCATAACGCATAACGCATTACGCATAACGCATAAAGTATAACACATAACGCATAACGCATAAAGTATAACACATAACGCATAACGCATTACGCATATTGCATAACGTATAACGCAAAACGCATAACGCATAACGTTACTGCATAAGGCTTGATGCATGACGCATATCGCATAACGCATAACGTACAACGTATAACGCATAACGCATAACGCATAACGCATAACGCATATCGCATAACGCATAACGCATAACGTATAACGCATAACGCATACCGTATAACGCATAACGCTTGACGCATAACGCAAACGTATAACGCACAACGCATAACGAATACAGCAAAACGCATAATGCTTAACGCATAACGCATCACGCATAACGCATAACGCATAACGCATAACGCATAACGCATAACGCATAAAGCATAACGTACAACGTATAACGCATAACGCATAACGCATAAAGCATAACGTACAACGTATAACGCATAACGCATAACGCATAACGCATAAAGTATAACACATAACGCATAACGCATAAAGTATAACACATAACGCATAACGCATTACGCATATTGCATAACGTATAACGCAAAACGCATAACGCATAACGTTACCGCATAAGGCTTGATGCATAACGCATAACGCATAACGCATTACGCATAACGCATAAAGTATAACACATAACGCATAACGCATAAAGTATAACACATAACGCATAACGCATTACGCATATTGCATAACGTATAACGCAAAACGCATAACGCATAACGTTACCGCATAAGGCTTGATGCATAACGCATATCGCATAACGCATAACGTACAACGTATAACGCATAACGCATAACGCATAACGCATATCGCATAACGCATAACGCATAAAGCATAATGCATAACGCATAACGAACAACGGATAACGCATAACGCATAACGCATAACGAATACCGCAAAACGTATATCGCCTAACACATAACGGATCACGCATAACGCATAACGCATAACGTATAACGCATAACGCATAACGCATAACGCATAAAGCATAACGCATAACGCATAACGCATAACGCAAACTTATAACGCACAACGCATAACGCATAACGCATAACGCATAACGCATAACGCATAACGCATAACGCATAACGCATAACGCATAATGCACAACGCATAACGAACACCGGAAAACCCATAACGCCTAACGCATAACGCATAACGCCTAATGCATAACGCATAAAGCATAACGCATAACGCATAAAGCATAACGCATAACGCATAACGCATAACGCATAAAGCATAACGCATAACGCATAACGCATAACGAATAACGCATAACGCATCACGCATAACGCATAACGCATAACGCATAACGCATAACGCATATCGCATAAAACATAACGCATAAAGCATAACGTACAACGTATAACGCATAACGCATAACGCATAACGCATAACGCATAACGCATAACGCATAACGCATAACGCATAACGCATAACGCATAACGCACAACGCATAACGCATAACGTATATCGCATATCACATAACGCATAACCCATAACGCATAACGCATAAGGCATAACGCATAACGTTAACGCATAACGCATAACGCCTAACGCATAACGCATAACGCATAACGCATAACGCATAACGCATAACGCATAACGCATAACGCATAACGCATAACGCATAACGCATAACGCATAACGCATAACGCATAACGCATAACGCATATCGCATAAAACATAACGCATAAAGCATAACGTACAACGTATAACGCATAACGCATAACGCATAACGCATAACGTATATCGCATAACACATAACGCATAACCCATAACGCATAACGCATAAGGCATAACGCATAACGTTAACGCATAACGCATAACGCTTAACGCATAACGCATAACGCATAACGCATTACGCATAACGCATAAAGTATAACACATAACGCATAACGCATAAAGTATAACACATAACGCATAACGCATTACGCATATTGCATAACGTATAACGCAAAACGCATAACGCATAACGTTACTGCATAAGGCTTGATGCATGACGCATATCGCATAACGCATAACGTACAACGTATAACGCATAACGCATAACGCATAACGCATAACGCATATCGCATAACGCATAACGCATAACGTATAACGCATAACGCATACCGTATAACGCATAACGCTTGACGCATAACGCAAACGTATAACGCACAACGCATAACGAATACAGCAAAACGCATAATGCTTAACGCATAACGCATCACGCATAACGCATAACGCATAACGCATAACGCATAACGCATAACGCATAAAGCATAACGTACAACGTATAACGCATAACGCATAACGCATAAAGCATAACGTACAACGTATAACGCATAACGCATAACGCATAACGCATAACGCATAACGCATAACGCATAACGCACAACGCATAACGCATAACGTATATCGCATATCACATAACGCATAACCCATAACGCATAACGCATAAGGCATAACGCATAACGTTAACGCATAACGCATAACGCCTAACGCATAACGCATAACGCATAACGCATAACGCATAACGCATAACGTATAACGCATAACGCATACCGTATAACGCATAACGCATAATGCATAACGCAAACGTATAACGCACAACGCATAATGCATAACGAACAACGGATAACGCATAACGCATAACGCATAACGAATACCGCAAAACGTATATCGCCTAACACATAACGGATCACGCATAAAGCATAACGCATAACGTATAACGCATAACGCATAACGCAAACGTATAGCTAACAACGCATAACGCATAAACCATAACCCATACTTCATAACGCCTAACGCATAATGCACAACGCATAACGAACACCGGAAAACCCATAACGCCTAACGCATAACGCATAACGCCTAATGCATAACGCATAAAGCATAACGCATAACGCATAAAGCATAACGCATAACGCATAACGCATAACGCATAAAGCATAACGCATAACGCATAACGCATAACGAATAACGCATAACGCATCACGCATAACGCATAACGCATAACGCATAACGCATAACGCATAACGGATATCGCATAAAACATAACGCATAAAGCATAACGTACAACGTATAACGCATAACGCATAACGCATAACGCATAACGCATAACGCATAACGCACAACGCATAACGCATAACGTATATCGCATATCACATAACGCATAACCCATAACGCATAACGCATAAGGCATAACGCATAACGTTAACGCATAACGCATAACGCCTAACGCATAACGCATAACGCATAACGCATAACGCATAACGCATAACGCATAACGCATAACGCATAACGCATAACGCATAACGCATATCGCATAACGCATAACGCATAACGCATATCGCATAAAACATAACGCATAAAGCATAACGTACAACGTATAACGCATAACGCATAACGCATAACGCATAACGTATATCGCATAACACATAACGCATAACCCATAACGCATAACGCATAAGGCATAACGCATAACGTTAACGCATAACGCATAACGCATAACGCATAACGCATAACGCATTACGCATTACGCATAACGCATAAAGTATAACACATAACGCATAACGCATAAAGTATAACACATAACGCATAACGCATTACGCATATTGCATAACGTATAACGCAAAACGCATAACGCATAACGTTACCGCATAAGGCTTGATGCATGACGCATATCGCATAACGCATAACGTACAACGTATAACGCATAACGCATAACGCATAACGCATATCGCATAACGCATAACGCATAACGTATAACGCATAACGCATATCGAATAACGCATAACGTGTAACTCATAACGCATAACGCATAAAGCATAATGCATAACGCATAACACATAACGCATATCGCATAACGCATAACGCATAACGTATAACGCATAACGCATACCGTATAACGCATAACGCATAATGCATAACGCAAACGTATAACGCACAACGCATAATGCATAACGAACAACGGATAACGCATAACGCATAACGCATAACGAATACCGCAAAACGTATATCGCCTAACACATAACGGATCACGCATAAAGCATAACGCATAACGTATAACGCATAACGCATAACGCAAACGTATAGCGCACAACGCATAACGCATAAACCATAACCCATACTTCATAACGCCTAACGCATAATGCACAACGCATAACGAACACCGGAAAACCCATAACGCCTAACGCATAACGCATAACGCCTAATGCATATCGCATAACGCATAACGCATAACGCATAACGCATAACGCATAACGCATAACGCATAACGCATAAAGCATAACGCATAACGCATAACGCATAACGAATAACGCATAACGCATCACGCATAACGCACAACGCATAACGCATAAACCATAACCCATACTTCATAACGCCTAACGCATAATGCACAACGCATAACGAACACCGGAAAACCCATAACGCCTAACGCATAACGCATAACGCCTAATGCATAACGCATAAAGCATAACGCATAACGCATAAAGCATAACGCATAACGCATAACGCATAACGCATAAAGCATAACGCATAACGCATAACGTATAACGCCTAACGCATAATGCACAACGCATAACGAACACCGGAAAACCCATAACGCCTAACGCATAACGCATCACGCCTAACGCATAACGCATAACGCATAACGCATAACGCATAACGCATAACGTATATCGCATATCACATAACGCATAACCCATAACGCATAACGCATAAGGCATAACGCATAACGCATAACGCCTAACGCCTAACGCATAACGCATAACGCATAACGCATAACGCATAACGCATAACGCATAACGCATAACGCATAACGCATAACGCATAACGCATAACGCATAACGCATAACGCATAACGCATAACGCATAACGCATAACGCATATCGCATAAAACATAACGCATAAAGCATAACGTACAACGTATAACGCATAACGCATAACGCATAACGCATAACGTATATCGCATAACACATAACGCATAACCCATAACGCACAACGCATAACGCATAACGAACAACGGATAACGCATAACGCATAACGCATAACGAATACCGCAAAACGTATATCGCCTAACACATAACGGATCACGCATAACGCATAACGCATAAGGTATAACGCATAACGCATAACGCATAACGCATAACGCATAATGCATAACGCATAACGCATATCGCATACCGCATAACGCATAACGTATATCGCATAACGCATACCGTATAACGCATAACGCATAACGCATAACGCATAATGCATAACGCATAACGCATAACGCATAACGCATAACACATAACGCATAACGCATAACGCACAACGCAAACGTATAACGCACAACGCATAATGCATAACGCATAACGCATAACGCATAACGCATTCCGCATAATGCAAAATGCATAACGCATAACGCATAACGCATAACGCATAACGCATAACGCATGACGCATAACGCATAACGCATAACGCATAACGCATACCGCATAACGCATAAGGCATAACGCATAAAGCATAACGCATAACGCATAACGCATAACGCATAACGCATTACGCATAACGCATAAAGTATAACACATAACGCATAACGCATAAAGTATAACACATAACGCATAACGCATTACGCATATTGCATAACGTATAACGCAAAACGCATAACGCATAACGTTACCGCATAAGGCTTGATGCATGACGCATATCGCATAACGCATAACGCATAACTCATAACGTATAACGCAAAACGCATAACGCATAATGTATAACGCATAACGCATAACGCATAACGCATAACGCATAACGCATAACGCATAACGCATAACGCATAACGCATAACGCATAACGCATAACGCATAACGCATAACGCATAACGCATAACGCATAACGCATAACGCATAACGCATAACGCATAACGCAAAACGCATAACGCATAACGCATAACGCATAACGCATAACGCATAACGCATAACGCATAACGCATAACGCATAACGCATAACGTATAACGCATAACGCATACCGTATAACGCATAACGCATAACGCATAACGCATAACGCATAACGCATAACGCATAACGCATAACGCATAACGCATAACGTATAACGCATAACGCATACCGTATAACGCATAACGCTTGACGCATAACGCATACCGTATAACGCATAACGCTTAACGCATAACGCATAACGCATAACGCATAACGCATTACGCATAACGCATAAAGTATGACACATAACGCATAACGCATAGCGCATAACGCATAACGCATAACGCATAACGCATAACACATAACGCATAAAGTATAACACATAACGCATAACGCATTACGCATATTGCATAACGTATAACGCAAAACGCATAACGCATAACGTTACCGCATAAGGCTTGATGCATGACGCATATCGCATAACGCATAACGTACAACGTATAACGCATAACGCATAACGCATAACGCATATCGCATAACGCATAACGCATAACGTATAACGCATAAAGCATTCCGTATAACGCATAACGCTTGACGCATAACGCAAACGTATAACGCACAACGCATAACGAATACAGCAAAACGCATAATGCTTAACGCATAACGGATCACGTATAACGCATAACGCATAACGTATAACGCATAACGCATATCGAATAACGCATAACGTGTAACTCATAACGCATAACGCATAAAGCATAATGCATAACGCATAACGAACAACGGATAACGCATAACGCATAACGCATAACGAATACCGCAAAACGTATATCGCCTAACACATAACGGATAACGCATAACGCATAACGCATAACGCATAACGCATATCGAATAACGCATAACGTGTAACTCATAACGCATAACGCATAAAGCATAATGCATATCGCATAACGCATAACGCATAACGCATAAAGCATAACGCATAACGCATAACGCATAACGCAAACTTATAACGCACAATGCATAACGCATAACGCATAACGCATAACGCATAACGCATAACGCATAACGCATAACGCATAACGCATAACGCATAACGCATAACGCATAACGCATAACGCATAACGCATAACGCATAACGCATAACGCATTACGCATAACGCATAAAGTATAACACATAACGCATAACGCATAAAGCATAACGCATAACGCATAACGCATAACGCATAAAGCATAACGCATAACGCATACAGCAAATAACGAATACAGCAAAACGCATAATGCTTAACGCATAACGAATCTCGCATAACGCATAACGCATAACGCATAACGCATAACGCATAACGCATAACGCATATCGAATAACGCATAACGTGTAACTCATAACGCATAACGCATAAAGCATAATGCATAACGCATAACGCATAACGCATACCGTATAACGCATAACGCATAATGCATAACGCAAACGTATAACGCACAACGCATAATGCATAACGAACAACGGATAACGCATAACGCATAACGCATAACGAATACCGCAAAACGTATATCGCCTAACACATAACGGATCACGCATAAAGCATAACGCATAACGTATAACGCATAACGCATAACGCAAACGTATAGCGCACAACGCATAACGCATAAACCATAACCCATACTTCATAACGCCTAACGCATAATGCACAACGCATAACGAACACCGGAAAACCCATAACGCCTAACGCATAACGCATAACGCCTAATGCATAACGCATAAAGCATAACGCATAACGCATAAAGCATAACGCATAACGCATAACGCATAACGCATAAAGCATAACGCATAACGCATAACGCATAACGAATAACGCATAACGCATCACGCATAACGCACAACGCATAACGCATAAACCATAACCCATACTTCATAACGCCTAACGCATAATGCACAACGCATAACGAACACCGGAAAACCCATAACGCCTAACGCATAACGCATAACGCCTAATGCATAACGCATAAAGCATAACGCATAACGCATAAAGCATAACGCATAACGCATAACGCATAACGCATAAAGCATAACGCATAACGCATAACGTATAACGCCTAACGCATAATGCACAACGCATAACGAACATCGGAAAACCCATAACGCCTAACGCATAACGCATCACGCCTAACGCATAACGCATAACGCATAACGCATAACGCATAACGCATAACGTATATCGCATATCACATAACGCATAACCCATAACGCATAACGCATAAGGCATAACGCATAACGCATAACGCCTAACGCCTAACGCATAACGCATAACGCATAACGCATAACGCATAACGCATAACGCATAACGCATAACGCATAACGCATAACGCATAACGCATAACGCATAACGCATAACGCATAACGCATAACGCATAACGCATAACGCATATCGCATAAAACATAACGCATAAAGCATAACGTACAACGTTTAACGCATAACGCATAACGCATAACGCATAACGTATATCGCATAACACATAACGCATAACCCATAACGCACAACGCATAACGCATAACGAACAACGGATAACGCATAACGCATAACGCATAACGAATACCGCAAAACGTATATCGCCTAACACATAACGGATCACGCATAACGCATAACGCATAAGGTATAACGCATAACGCATAACGCATAACGCATAACGCATAATGCATAACGCATAACGCATATCGCATACCGCATAACGCATAACGTATAACGCATAACGCATACCGTATAACGCATAACGCATGACGCATAACGCATAACGCATAACGCATAACGCATACCGCATAACGCATAAGGCATAACGCATAAAGCATAACGCATAACGCATAACGCATAACGCATAACGCATTACGCATAACGCATAAAGTATAACACATAACGCATAACGCATAAAGTATAACACATAACGCATAACGCATTACGCATATTGCATAACGTATAACGCAAAACGCATAACGCATAACGTTACCGCATAAGGCTTGATGCATGACGCATATCGCATAACGCATAACGCATAACTCATAACGTATAACGCAAAACGCATAACGCATAATGTATAACGCATAACGCATAACGCATAACGCATAACGCATAACGCATAACGCATAACGCATAACGCATAACGCATAACGCATAACGCATAACGCATAACGCATAACGCAAAACGCATAACGCATAACGCATAACGCATAACGCATAACGCATAACGCATAACGCATAACGCATAACGCATAACGCATAACGTATAACGCATAACGCATACCGTATAACGCATAACGCATAACGCATAACGCATAACGCATAACGCATAACGCATAACGCATAACGCATAACGCATAACGCATAACGCATAACGTATAACGCATAACGCATACCGTATAACGCATAACGCTTGACGCATAACGCATACCGTATAACGCATAACGCATAACGCATAACGCATAACGCATTACGCATAACGCATAAAGTATGACACATAACGCATAACGCATAGCGCATAACGCATAACGCATAACGCATAACGCATAACACATAACGCATAAAGTATAACACATAACGCATAACGCATTACGCATATTGCATAACGTATAACGCAAAACGCATAACGCATAACGTTACCGCATAAGGCTTGATGCATGACGCATATCGCATAACGCATAACGTACAACGTATAACGCATAACGCATAACGCATAACGCATATCGCATAACGCATAACGCATAACGTATAACGCATAACGCATACCGTATAACGCATAACGCTTGACGCATAACGCAAACGTATAACGCACAACGCATAACGAATACAGCAAAACGCATAATGCTTAACGCATAACGGATCACGCATAACGCATAACGCATAACGCATAACGCATAACGCATATCGAATAACGCATAACGTGTAACTCATAACGCATACCGCATAAAGCATAATGCATAACGCATAACGAACAACGGATAACGCATAACGCATAACGCATAACGAATACCGCAAAACGTATATCGCCTAACACATAACGGATAACGCATAACGCATAACGTATAACGCATAACGCATAACGCATAAAGCATAACGCATAACGCATAACGCAAACTTATAACGCACAACGCATAACGCATAACGCATAACGCATAACGCATAACGCATAACGCATAACGCATAACGCATAACGCATAACGCATAACGCATAACGCATAACGCATAACGCATTACGCATAACGCATAAAGTATAACACATAACGCATAACGCATAAAGCATAACGCATAACGCATAACGCATAAGGCATAAAGCATAATGCATAACGCATAACGCATAACGCATAACGCATATCGCATAACGCATAAAGCATAACGTATAACGCATAACGCAAACCGTATAACGCATAACGCATAACGCAAACGTATAACGCACAACGCATAACGAATACAGCAAAACGCATAATGCTTAACGCATAACGAATCACGCATAACGCATAACGCATAACGCATAACGCATAACGCATAACGCATAACGCATAACGCATAACGCATAACGCATAACGCATAACGCATAACGCATAACGCATAACGCATAACGCATAACGCATAACGCATACCGTATAACGCATAACGCATAACGCATAACGCATAACGCATAACGCATAACGCATAACGCATAACGCATAACGCATAACGCATAACGCATAACGCATAACGCATAACGCATAACGCATAACGCATAACGCATAACGCATAACGCATAACGCATAACGCATAACGCATAACGCATAACGCATAACGCATAACGCATAACGCATAACGCATACCGTATAACGCATAACGCATAACGCATAACGCATAACGCATAACGCATAACGCATAACGCATAACGCATAACGCATAACGCATAACGCATAACGCATAACGCGTAACGCATGACGCATAACGCATAACGCATAACGCATAACGCATAACGCATAACGCATAACGCATAACGCATAACGCATAACGTATATCGCATAACACATAACGCATAACCCATAACGCATAACGCATAAGGCATAACGCATAACGTTAACGCATAACGCATAACGCCTAACGCATAACGCAAACGTATAACGCACAACGCATAACGCATAACGAACAACGGATAACGCATAACGCATAACGCATAACGAATACCGCAAAACGTATATCGCCTAACACATAACGGATCACGCATAACGCATAACGCATAAGGTATAACGCATAACGCATAACGCATAACGCATAACGCATAACGCATAACGCATATCGCATACCGCATAACGCATAACGTATAACGCATAACGCATACCGTATAACGCATAACGCATAACGCATAACGCATAATGCATAACGCATAACGCATAACGCATAACGCATAACACATAACGCATAACGCATAACGCATAACGCACAACGCAAACGTATAACGCACAACGCATAATGCATAACGCATAACGCATAACGCATAACGCATACCGCATAATGCAAAATGCATAACGCATAACGCATAACGCATAACGCATGACGCATAACGCATAACGCATAACGCATAACGCATACCGCATAACGCATAACGCATAACGCATAAAGCATAACGCATAACGCATAACGCATAACGCATAACGCATTACGCATAACGCATAAAGTATAACACATAACGCATAACGCATAAAGTATAACACATAACGCATAACGCATTACGCATATTGCATAACGTATAACGCAAAACGCATAACGCATAACGTTACCGCATAAGGCTTGATGCATGACGCATATCGCATAACGCATAACGCATAACTCATAACGTATAACGCAAAACGCATAACGCATAATGCATAACGCATAACGCATAACGCATAACGCATAACGCATAACGCATAACGCATAACGCATAACGCATAACGCATAACGCATAACGCATAACGCATAACGCATAACGCAAAACGCATAACGCATAACGCATAACGCATAACGCATAACGCATAACGCATAACGCATAACGCATAACGCATAACGCATAACGCATAACGCATTACGCATAACGCATAAAGTATGACACATAACGCATAACGCATAGCGCATAACGCATACGCATAACGCATAACGCATAACGCATAACACATAACGCATAACGCATAACGCATAACGCATAACGCATAACGCATAACGCATAACGCATAACGCATAACGCATAACGCATAACGCATAACGCATAACGCATAACGCATAACGCATAACGCATAACGCATAACGCATAACGCATAACGCATAACGCATAACGCATAACGCATACCGTATAACGCATAACGCATAACGCATAACGCATAACGCATAACGCATAACGCATAACGCATAACGCATAACGCATAACGCATAACGCATAACGCATAACGCATAACGCATAACGCATAACGCATAACGCATAACGCATAACGCATAACGCATAACGCATAACGCATAACGTATATCGCATAACACATAACGCATAACGCATAACGCATAACGCATAACGCATAAAGCATAACGCATAACGCACAACGCATAACGCATAACGCATTACGCATAACGCATAAAGTATAACACATAACGCATAACGCATAAAGTATAACACATAACGCATAACGCATTACGCATATTGCATAACGTATAACGCAAAACGCATAACGCATAACGTTACCGCATAAGGCTTGATGCATGACGCATATCGCATAACGCATAACGCATAACTCATAACGTATAACGCATAACGCATAACGCATAATGCATAACGCATAACGCATAACGCATAACGCATAACGCATAACGCATAACGCATAACGAATAACGCATAACGCATAAAGCATAACGCATAACGCATAACGCATAACGCAAACTTATAACGCACAACGCATAACGCATAACGCATAACGCATAACGCATAACGCATAACGCATAACGCATAACGCATAACGCATAACGCATAACGCATAACGCATAACGCATAACGCATAACGCATAACGCAAAACGCATAACGCATAACGCATAACGCATAACGCATAACGCATAACGCATAACACATAACGCATAACGCATAACGCAAAACGCATAACGCATAACGCATAACGCATAACGCATAACGCATATCGAATAACGCATAACGTGTAACTCATAACGCATACCGCATAAAGCATAATGCATAACGCATAACGAACAACGGATAACGCATAACGCATAACGAATACCGCAAAACGTATATCGCCTAACACATAACGGATAACGCATAACGCATAACGTATAACGCATAACGCATAACGCATAAAGCATAACGCATAACGCATAACGCAAACTTATAACGCACAACGCATAACGCATAACGCATAACGCATAACGCATAACGCATAACGCATAACGCATAACGCATAACGCATAACGCATAACGCATAACGCATAACGCATAACGCATTACGCATAACGCATAAAGTATAACACATAACGCATAACGCATAAAGCATAACGCATAACGCATAACGCATAAGGCATAAAGCATAATGCATAACGCATAACGCATAACGCATAACGCATATCGCATAACGCATAAAGCATAACGTATAACGCATAACGCAAACCGTATAACGCATAACGCATAACGCAAACGTATAACGCACAACGCATAACGAATACAGCAAAACGCATAATGCTTAACGCATAACGAATCACGCATAACGCATAACGCATAACGCATAACGCATAACGCATAACGCATAACGCATAACGCATAACGCATAACGCATAACGCATAACGCATAACGCATAACGCATAACGCATAACGCATAACGCATAACGCATAACGCATACCGTATAACGCATAACGCATAACGCATAACGCATAACGCATAACGCATAACGCATAACGCATAACGCATAACGCATAACGCATAACGCATAACGCATAACGCATAACGCATAACGCATAACGCATAACGCATAACGCATAACGCATAACGCATAACGCATAACGCATAACGCATAACGCATAACGCATAACGCATAACGCATAACGCATAACGTATAACGCATAACGCATAACGCATAACGCATAACGCATAACGCATAACGCATAACGCATAACGCATAACGCATAACGCATAACGCATAACGCATAACGCGTAACGCATGACGCATAACGCATAACGCATAACGCATAACGCATAACGCATAACGCATAACGCATAACGCATAACGCATAACGTATATCGCATAACACATAACGCATAACCCATAACGCATAACGCATAAGGCATAACGCATAACGTTAACGCATAACGCATAACGCATAACGCATAACGCAAACGTATAACGCACAACGCATAACGCATAACGAACAACGGATAACGCATAACGCATAACGCATAACGAATACCGCAAAACGTATATCGCCTAACACATAACGGATCACGCATAACGCATAACGCATAAGGTATAACGCATAACGCATAACGCATAACGCATAACGCATAACGCATAACGCATATCGCATACCGCATAACGCATAACGTATAACGCATAACGCATACCGTATAACGCATAACGCATAACGCATAACGCATAATGCATAACGCATAACGCATAACGCATAACGCATAACACATAACGCATAACGCATAACGCATAACGCACAACGCAAACGTATAACGCACAACGCATAATGCATAACGCATAACGCATAACGCATAACGCATACCGCATAATGCAAAATGCATAACGCATAACGCATAACGCATAACGCATGACGCATAACGCATAACGCATAACGCATAACGCATACCGCATAACGCATAACGCATAACGCATAAAGCATAACGCATAACGCATAACGCATAACGCATAACGCATTACGCATAACGCATAAAGTATAACACATAACGCATAACGCATAAAGTATAACACATAACGCATAACGCATTACGCATATTGCATAACGTATAACGCAAAACGCATAACGCATAACGTTACCGCATAAGGCTTGATGCATGACGCATATCGCATAACGCATAACGCATAACTCATAACGTATAACGCAAAACGCATAACGCATAATGCATAACGCATAACGCATAACGCATAACGCATAACGCATAACGCATAACGCATAACGCATAACGCATAACGCATAACGCATAACGCATAACGCATAACGCATAACGCAAAACGCATAACGCATAACGCATAACGCATAACGCATAACGCATAACGCATAACGCATAACGCATAACGCATAACGCATAACGCATAACGCATTACGCATAACGCATAAAGTATGACACATAACGCATAACGCATAGCGCATAACGCATACGCATAACGCATAACGCATAACGCATAACACATAACGCATAACGCATAACGCATAACGCATAACGCATAACGCATAACGCATAACGCATAACGCATAACGCATAACGCATAACGCATAACGCATAACGCATAACGCATAACGCATAACGCATAACGCATAACGCATAACGCATAACGCATAACGCATAACGCATAACGCATACCGTATAACGCATAACGCATAACGCATAACGCATAACGCATAACGCATAACGCATAACGCATAACGCATAACGCATAACGCATAACGCATAACGCATAACGCATAACGCATAACGCATAACGCATAACGCATAACGCATAACGCATAACGCATAACGCATAACGTATATCGCATAACACATAACGCATAACGCATAACGCATAACGCATAACGCATAAAGCATAACGCATAACGCACAACGCATAACGCATAACGCATTACGCATAACGCATAAAGTATAACACATAACGCATAACGCATAAAGTATAACACATAACGCATAACGCATTACGCATATTGCATAACGTATAACGCAAAACGCATAACGCATAACGTTACCGCATAAGGCTTGATGCATGACGCATATCGCATAACGCATAACGCATAACTCATAACGTATAACGCAAAACGCATAACGCATAATGCATAACGCATAACGCATAACGCATAACGCATAAC
The DNA here is from genome assembly GCA_916610235.2 of Lasioglossum morio. Lineage (NCBI taxonomy): Eukaryota > Metazoa > Arthropoda > Insecta > Hymenoptera > Halictidae > Lasioglossum > Lasioglossum morio. Next base: position 3,124,327 of record CAKAJA020000289.1, read on the forward strand.
GCATAACGCATAACGCATAACGAATAACGCATAACGCATAAAGCATAACGCATAACGCATAACGCATAACGCAAACTTATAACGCACAACGCATAACGCATAACGCATAACGCATAACGCATAACGCATAACGCATAACGCATAACGCATAACGCATAACGCATAACGCATAACGCATAACGCATAACGCATAACGCATAACGCAAAACGCATAACGCATAACGCATAACGCATAACGCATAACGCATAACGCATAACACATAACGCATAACGCATAACGCAAAACGCATAACGCATAACGCATAACGCATAACGCATAACGCATAACGCATAACACATAACGCATAACGCATAACGCATAACGCATAACGCATAACGCATAACGCATAACGCATAACGCATAACGCATTACGCATGACGCATAAAGTATAACACATAACGCATAACGCATTACGCATAACGCATAACGCATAACGCATAAAGCATAACGCATAACGCATAACGCATAACGCATAAAGCATAACGCATAACGCATAACGTATAACGCCTAACGCATAATGCACAACGCATAACGAACACCGGAAAACCCATAACGCCTAACGCATAACGCATCACGCCTAACGCATAACGCATAACGCATAACGCATAACGCATAACGCATAACGCATAACGTATATCGCATATCACATAACGCATAACCCATAACGCATAACGCATAAGGCATAACGCATAACGTTAACGCATAACGCATAACGCCTAACGCATAACGCATAACGCATAACGCATAACGCATAACGCATAACGCATAACGCATAACGCATAACGCATAACGCATAACGCATAACGCATAACGCATAACGCATAACGCATATCGCATAAAACATAACGCATAAAGCATAACGTACAACGTATAACGCATAACGCATAACGCATAACGCATAACGCATAACGCATAACGTATATCGCATAACACATAACGCATAACCCATAACGCACAACGCATAACGCATAACGAACAACGGATAACGCATAACGCATAACGCATAACGAATACCGCAAAACGTATATCGCCTAACACATAACGGATCACGCATAACGCATAACGCATAAGGTATAACGCATAACGCATAACGCATAACGCATAACGCATAACGCATAACGCATATCGCATACCGCATAACGCATAACGTATAACGCATAACGCATACCGTATAACGCATAACGCATAACGCATAACGCATAATGCATAACGCATAACGCATAACGCATAACGCATAACGCATAACGCATAATGCATAACGCATAACGCATAACGCATAACGCATAACGCATAACGCATACCGCATAACGCATAAGGCATAACGCATAAAGCATAACGCATAACGCATAACGCATAACGCATAACGCATTACGCATAACGCATAAAGTATAACACATAACGCATAACGCATAAAGTATAACACATAACGCATAACGCATTACGCATATTGCATAACGTATAACGCAAAACGCATAACGCATAACGTTACCGCATAAGGCTTGATGCATGACGCATATCGCATAACGCATAACGCATAACTCATAACGTATAACGCAAAACGCATAACGCATAATGCATAACGCATAACGCATAACGCATAACGCATAACGCATAACGCATAACGCATAACGCATAACGCATAAAGCATAACGCATAACGCATAACGCATAACGCAAACTTACAACGCACAACGCATAACGCATAACGCATAACGCATAACGCATAACGCATAACGCATAACGCATAACGCATAACGCATAACGCATAACGCATAACGCATAACGCATAACGCATAACGCATAACGCATAACGCAAAACGCATAACGCATAACGCATAACGCATAACGCATAACGCATAACGCATAACGCATAACGCATAACGCATAACGCATAACGCATAACGCATAACGCATAACGCATAACGCATAACGCTTAACGCATAACGCATAACGCATAACGCATAACGCATAACGCATAAAGCATAACGCATAACGCATAACGCATAACGCATAAAGCATAACGCATAACGCATAACGTATAACGGCTAACGCATAATGCACAACGCATAAGAACACCGGAAAACCCATAACGCCTAACGCATAACGCATCACACCTAACGCATAACGCATAACGCATAACGCATAACGCATAACGCATAACGCATAACGTATATCGCATATCACATAACGCATAACCCATAACGCATAACGCATAAGGCATAACGCATAACGTTAACGCATAACGCATAACGCCTAACGCATAACGCATAACGCATAACGCATAACGCATAACGCATAACGCATAACGCATAACGCATAACGCATAACGCATAACGCATAACGCATAACGCATAACGCATAACGCATAACGCATAACGCATATCGCATAAAACATAACGCATAAAGCATAACGTACAACGTATAACGCATAACGCATAACGCATAACGCATAACGTATATCGCATAACACATAACGCATAACCCATAACGCACAACGCATAACGCATAACGAACAACGGATAACGCATAACGCATAACGCATAACGAATACCGCAAAACGTATATCGCCTAACACATAATGGATCACGCATAACGCATAACGCATAAGGTATAACGCATAACGCATAACGCATAACGCATAACGCATAACGCATAACGCATATCGCATACCGCATAACGCATAACGTATAACGCATAACGCATACCGTATAACGCATAACGCATAACGCATAACGCATAATGCATAACGCATAACGCATAACGCATAACGCATAACGCATAACGCATAATGCATAACGCATAACGCATAACGCATAACGCATACCGCATAACGCATACCGCATAACGCATAAGGCATAACGCATAAAGCATAACGCATAACGCATAACGCATAACGCATAACGCATTACGCATAACGCATAAAGTATAACACATAACGCATAACGCATAAAGTATAACACATAACGCATAACGCATTACGCATATTGCATAACGTATAACGCAAAACGCATAACGCATAACGTTACCGCATTAGGCTTGATGCATGACGCATATCGCATAACGCATAACGCATAACTCATAACGTATAACGCAAAACGCATAACGCATAATGCATAACGCATAACGCATAACGCATAACGCATAACGCATAACGCATAACGCATAACGCATAACGCATAACGCATAACGCATAACGCATAAAGCATAACGCATAACGCATAACGCATAACGCAAACTTATAACGCACAACGCATAACGCATAACGCTTAACGCATAACGCATAACGCATAACGCATAACGCATAACGCATAACGCATAACGCATAACGCATAACGCATAACGCATAACGCATAACGCAAAACGCATAACGCATAACGCATAACGCATAACGCATAACGCATAACGCATAACGCATAACGCATAACGCATAACGCATAACGCATAACGCATAACGCTTAACGCATAACGCATAACGCATAACGCATAAAGCATAATGCATAACGCATAACACATAACGCATATCGCATAACGCATAACGCATAACGTATAACGCATAACGCATACCGTATAACGCATAACGCATAATGCATAACGCAAACGTATAACGCACAACGCATAATGCATAACGAACAACGGATAACGCATAACGCATAACGCATAACGAATACCGCAAAACGTATATCGCCTAACACATAACGGATCACGCATAAAGCATAACGCATAACGTATAACGCATAACGCATAACGCAAACGTATAGCGCATAACGCATAACGCATAACTCATAACGTATAACGCAAAACGCATAACGCATAATGCATAACGCATAACGCATAACGCATAACGCATAACGCATAACGCATAACGCATAACGCATAACGCATAACGCATAAAGCATAACGCATAACGCATAACGCATAACGCAAACTTATAACGCACAACGCATAACGCATAACGCATAACGCATAACGCATAACGCATAACGCATAACGCATAACGCATAACGCATAACCCATAACGCATAACGCATAACGCATAACGCATAACGCATAACGCAAAACGCATAACGCATAACGCATAACGCATAACGCATAACGCATAACGCATAATGCATAACGCATAACGCATAACGCATAACGCATAACACATAACGCATAACGCATAACGCATAACGCACAACGCATAACGCATAACGCAAACGTATAGCGCATAACGCATAACGCATAACTCATAACGTATAACGCAAAACGCATAACGCATAATGCATAACGCATAACGCATAACGCATAACGTATAACGCAAAACGCATAACGCATAACGTTACCGCATAAGGCTTGATGCATGACGCATATCGCATAACGCATAACGCATAACTCATAACGTATAACGCAAAACGCATAACGCATAATGCATAACGCATAACGCATAACGCATAACGCATAACGCATAACGCATAACGCATAACGCATAACGCATAACGCATAACGCATAACGCATAACGCATAACGCATAACGCATAACGCATAACGCATAACGCATAACGCATAACGCATAACGCATAACGCATAACGCATAACGCATAACGCATAACGCATTACGCATAACGCATAAAGTATGACACATAACGCATAACGCATAGCGCATAACGCATAACGCATAACGCATAACGCATAACGCATAACACATAACGCATAACGCATAACGCATAACGCATAACGCATAACGCATAACGCATAACGCATAACGCATAACGCATAACGCATAACGCATAACGCATAACGCATAACGCATAACGCATAACGCATAACGCATAACGCATAACGCATAACGCATAACGCATAACGCATAACGCATAACGCATAACGCATAACGCATAACGCATAACGCATAACGCATAACGCATAACGCATAACGCATAACGCATAACGCATAACGCATAACGCATAACGCATAACGCAAACGTATAACGCACAACGCACAACGCATAACGAACAACGGATAACGCATAACGCATAACGCATAACGAATACCGCAAAACGCATAACGTATATCGCATAACACATAACGCATAACCCATAACGCATAACGCATAAGGCATAACGCATAACGTTAACGCATAACGCATAACGCCTAACGCATAACGCAAACGTATAACGCACAACGCATAACGCATAACGAACAACGGATAACGCATAACGCATAACGCATAACGAATACCGCAAAACGTATATCGCCTAACACATAACGGATCACGCATAACGCATAACGCATAAGGTATAACGCATAACGCATAACGCATAACGCATAACGCATAACGCATAACGCATAACGCATATCGCATACCGCGTAACGCATAACGTATAACGCATAACGCATACCGTATAACGCATAACGCATAACGCATAACGCATAATGCATAACGCATAACGCATAACGCATAACGCATAACACATAACGCATAACGCATAACGCATAACGCACAACGCAAACGTATAACGCACAACGCATAATGCATAACGCATAACGCATAACGCATAACGCATTCCGCATAATGCAAAATGCATAACGCATAACGCATAACGCATAACGCATGACGCATAACGCATAACGCATAACGCATAACGCATACCGCATAACGCATAACGCATAACGCATAAAGCATAACGCATAACGCATAACGCATAACGCATAACGCATTACGCATAACGCATAAAGTATAACACATAACGCATAACGCATAAAGTATAACACATAACGCATAACGCATTACGCATATTGCATAACGTATAACGCAAAACGCATAACGCATAACGTTACCGCATAAGGCTTGATGCATGACGCATATCGCATAACGCATAACGCATAACTCATAACGTATAACGCAAAACGCATAACGCATAATGCATAACGCATAACGCATAACGCATAACGCATAACGCATAACGCATAACGCATAACGCATAACGCATAACGCATAACGCATAACGCATAACGCATAACGCATAACGCATAACGCATAACGCAAAACGCATAACGCATAACGCATAACGCATAACGCATAACGCATAACGCATAACGCATAACGCATAACGCATAACGCATAACGCATAACGCATAACGCATAACGCATAACGCATTACGCATAACGCATAAAGTATGACACATAACGCATAACGCATAGCGCATAACGCATACGCATAACGCATAACGCATAACGCATAACACATAACGCATAACGCATAACGCATAACGCATAACGCATAACGCATAACGCATAACGCATAACGCATAACGCATAACGCATAACGCATAACGCATAACGCATAACGCATAACGCATAACGCATAACGCATAACGCATAACGCATAACGCATAACGCATAACGCATAACGCATAACGCATAACGCATACCGTATAACGCATAACGCATAACGCATAACGCATAACGCATAACGCATAACGCATAACGCATAACGCATAACGCATAACGCATAACGCATAACGCATAACGCATAACGCATAACGCATAACGCATAACGCATAACGCATAACGCATAACGCATAACGCATAACGCATAACGCATAACGCATAACGTATATCGCATAACACATAACGCATAACGCATAACGCATAACGCATAACGCATAAAGCATAACGCATAACGCACAACGCATAACGCATAACGCATTACGCATAGAGCATAAAGTATAACACATAACGCATAACGCATAAAGTATAACACATAACGCATAACGCATTACGCATATTGCATAACGTATAACGCAAAACGCATAACGCATAACGTTACCGCATAAGGCTTGATGCATGACGCATATCGCATAACGCATAACGCATAACTCATAACGTATAACGCAAAACGCATAACGCATAATGCATAACGCATAACGCATAACGCATAACGCATAACGCATAACGCATAACGCATAACGCATAAAGCATAACGCATAACGCATAACGCATAACGCAAACTTATAACGCACAACGCATAACGCATAACGCATAACGCATAACGCATAACGCATAACGCATAACGCATAACGCATAACGCATAACGCATAACGCATAACGCATAACGCATAACGCATAACGCATAACACATAACGCATAACGCATAACGCATAACGCATAACGCATAACGCATAAAGCATAACGCATAACGCATAACGCATAACGCATAAAGCATAACGCATAACGCATAACGTATAACGCCTAACGCATAATGCACAACGCATAACGAACACCGGAAAACCCATAACGCCTAACGCATAACGCATCACGCCTAACGCATAACGCATAACGCATAACGCATAACGCATAACGCATAACGCATAACGTATATCGCATATCACATAACGCATAACCCATAACGCATAACGCATAAGGCATAACGCATAACGTTAACGCATAACGCATAACGCCTAACGCATAACGCATAACGCATAACGCATAACGCATAACGCATAACGCATAACGCATAACGCATAACGCATAACGCATAACGCATAACGCATAACGCATAACGCATATCGCATAAAACATAACGCATAAAGCATAACGTACAACGTATAACGCATAACGCATAACGCATAACGCATAACGCATAACGCATAACGTATATCGCATAACACATAACGCATAACCCATAACGCACAACGCATAACGCATAACGAACAACGGATAACGCATAACGCATAACGCATAACGAATACCGCAAAACGTATATCGCCTAACACATAACGGATCACGCATAACGCATAACGCATAAGGTATAACGCATAACGCATAACGCATAACGCATAACGCATAACGCATAACGCATATCGCATACCGCATAACGCATAACGTATAACGCATAACGCATACCGTATAACGCATAACGCATAACGCATAACGCATAATGCATAACGCATAACGCATAACGCATAACGCATAACGCATAACGCATAATGCATAACGCATAACGCATAACGCATAACGCATAACGCATAACGCATACCGCATAACGCATAAGGCATAACGCATAAAGCATAACGCATAACGCATAACGCATAACGCATAACGCATTACGCATAACGCATAAAGTATAACACATAACGCATAACGCATAAAGTATAACACATAACGCATAACGCATTACGCATATTGCATAACGTATAACGCAAAACGCATAACGCATAACGTTACCGCATAAGGCTTGATGCATGACGCATATCGCATAACGCATAACGCATAACTCATAACGTATAACGCAAAACGCATAACGCATAATGCATAACGCATAACGCATAACGCATAACGCATAACGCATAACGCATAACGCATAACGCATAACGCATAAAGCATAACGCATAACGCATAACGCATAACGCAAACTTACAACGCACAACGCATAACGCATAACGCATAACGCAAACTTACAACGCACAACGCATAACGCATAACGCATAACGCATAACGCATAACGCATAACGCATAACGCATAACGCATAACGCATAACGCATAACGCATAACGCATAACGCATAACGCATAACGCATAACGCATAACGCAAAACGCATAACGCATAACGCATAACGCATAACGCATAACGCATAACGCATAACGCATAACGCATAACGCATAACGCATAACGCATAACGCATAACGCATAACGCATAACGCTTAACGCATAACGCATAACGCATAACGCATAACGCATTACGCATAACGCATAAAGTATGACACATAACGCATAACGCATTACGCATAACGCATAACGCATAACGCATAAAGCATAACGCATAACGCATAACGCATAACGCATAAAGCATAACGCATAACGCATAACGTATAACGCCTAACGCATAATGCACAACGCATAAGAACACCGGAAAACCCATAACGCCTAACGCATAACGCATCACACCTAACGCATAACGCATAACGCATAACGCATAACGCATAACGCATAACGCATAACGTATATCGCATATCACATAACGCATAACCCATAACGCATAACGCATAAGGCATAACGCATAACGTTAACGCATAACGCATAACGCCTAACGCATAACGCATAACGCATAACGCATAACGCATAACGCATAACGCATAACGCATAACGCATAACGCATAACGCATAACGCATAACGCATAACGCATAACGCATAACGCATATCGCATAAAACATAACGCATAAAGCATAACGTACAACGTATAACGCATAACGCATAACGCATAACGCATAACGTATATCGCATAACACATAACGCATAACCCATAACGCACAACGCATAACGCATAACGAACAACGGATAACGCATAACGCATAACGCATAACGAATACCGCAAAACGTATATCGCCTAACACATAACGGATCACGCATAACGCATAACGCATAAGGTATAACGCATAACGCATAACGCATAACGCATATCGCATACCGCATAACGCATAACGTATAACGCATAACGCATACCGTATAACGCATAACGCATAACGCATAACGCATAATGCATAGCGCATAACGCATAACGCATAACGCATAACGCATAACGCATAATGCATAACGCATAACGCTTAACGCATAACGCATACCGCATAACGCATACCGCATAACGCATAAGGCATAACGCATAAAGCATAACGCATAACGCATAACGCATAACGCATAACGCATTACGCATAACGCATAAAGTATAACACATAACGCATAACGCATAAAGTATAACACATAACGCATAACGCATTACGCATATTGCATAACGTATAACGCAAAACGCATAACGCATAACGTTACCGCATAAGGCTTGATGCATGACGCATATCGCATAACGCATAACGCATAACTCATAACGTATAACGCAAAACGCATAACGCATAATGCATAACGCATAACGCATAACGCATAACGCATAACGCATAACGCATAACGCATAACGCATAACGCATAACGCATAACGCATAACGCATAAAGCATAACGCATAACGCATAACGCATAACGCAAACTTATAACGCACAACGCATAACGCATAACGCTTAACGCATAACGCGTAACGCATAACGCATAACGCATAACGCATAACGCATAACGCATAACGCATAACGCATAACGCATAACGCATAACGCAAAACGCATAACGCATAACGCATAACGCATAACGCATAACGCATAACGCATAACGCATAACGCATAACGCATAACGCATAACGCATAACGCATAACGCTTAACGCATAACGCATAACGCATAACGCATAACGCATTACGCATAACGCATAAAGTATGACACATAACGCATAACGCATAGCGCATAACGCATAACGCATAACGCATAACGCATAACGCATAACACATAACGCATAAAGTATAACACATAACGCATAACGCATTACGCATATTGCATAACGTATAACGCAAAACGCATAACGCATAACGTTACCGCATAAGGCTTGATGCATGACGCATATCGCATAACGCATAACGTACAACGTATAACGCATAACGCATAACGCATAACGCATATCGCATAACGCATAACGCATAACGTATAACGCATAACGCATACCGTATAACGCATAACGCTTGACGCATAACGCAAACGTATAACGCACAACGCATAACGAATACAGCAAAACGCATAATGGTTAACGCATAACGGATCACGCATAACGCATAACGCATAACGTTAACGCATAACGCATAACGCATAACGCATAACGCATAACGCATAACGCATAACGCATAACGCATAACGCATAACGCATAACGCATAACGCATAACGCATAACGCATATCGCATAAAACATAACGCATAAAGCATAACGTACAACGTATAACGCATAACGCATAACGCATAACGCATAACGTATATCGCATAACACATAACGCATAACCCATAACGCACAACGCATAACGCATAACGAACAACGGATAACGCATAACGCATAACGCATAACGAATACCGCAAAACGTATATCGCCTAACACATAACGGATCACGCATAACGCATAACGCATAAGGTATAACGCATAACGCATAACGCATAACGCATAACGCATAACGCATATCGCATACCGCATAACGCATAACGTACAACGCATAACGCATACCGTATAACGCATAACGCATAACGCATAACGCATAATGCATAACGCATAACGCATAACGCATAACGCATAACGCATAACGCATAATGCATAACGCATAACGCATAACGCATAACGCATACCGCATAACGCATACCGCATAACGCATAAGGCATAACGCATAAAGCATAACGCATAACGCATAACGCATAACGCATAACGCATTACGCATAACGCATAAAGTATAACACATAACGCATAACGCATAAAGTATAACACATAACGCATAACGCATTACGCATATTGCATAACGTATAACGCAAAACGCATAACGCATAACGTTACCGCATAAGGCTTGATGCATGACGCATATCGCATAACGCATAACGCATAACTCATAACGTATAACGCAAAACGCATAACGCATAATGCATAACGCATAACGCATAACGCATAACGCATAAAGCATAACGCATAACGCATAACGCATAACGCAAACTTATAACGCACAACGCATAACGCATAACGCATAACGCATAACGCATAACGCATAACGCATAACGCATAACGCATAACGCATAACGCATAACGCATAACGCATAACGCATAACGCATAACGCATAACGCATAACGCATAACGCATAACGCAAAACGCATAACGCATAACGCATAACGCATAACGCATAACGCATAACGCATAACGCATAACGCATAACGCATAACGCATAACGCATAACGCATAACGCATAACGCATAACGCTTAACGCATAACGCATAACGCATAACGCATAACGCATTACGCATAACGCATAAAGTATGACACATAACGCATAACGCATAGCGCATAACGCATAACGCATAACGCATAACGCATAACGCATAACACATAACGCATAAAGTATAACACATAACGCATAACGCATTACGCATATTGCATAACGTATAACGCAAAACGCATAACGCATAACGTTACCGCATAAGGCTTGATGCATGACGCATATCGCATAACGCATAACGTACAACGTATAACGCATAATGCATAACGCATAACGCATATCTCATAACGCATAACGCATAACGTATAACGCATAACGCATACCGTATAACGCATAACGCTTGACGCATAACGCAAACGTATAACGCACAACGCATAACGAATACAGCAAAACGCATAATGCTTAACGCATAACGGATCACGCATAACGCATAACGCATAACGCATAACGCATAACGCATATCGAATAACGGATAACGCATAACGCATAACGCATAACGAATACCGCAAAACGTATATCGCCTAACACATAACGGATCACGCATAACGCATAACGTATAACGCATAACGCATAACGCATAACGCATAAAGCATAACGCATAACGCATAACGCATAACGCATAACGCATTACGCATGACGCATAAAGTATAACACATAACGCATAACGCATAAAGCATAACGCATAACGCATAACGCATAACGCATAAAGCATAATGCATAACGCATAACGCATAACGCATAACGCATAACGCTTGACGCATAACGCAAACGTATAACGCACAACGCATAACGAATACAGCAAAACGCATAATGCTTAACGCATAACGGATCACGCATAACGCATAACGCATAAAGCATAATGCATAACGCATAACGAACAACGGATAACGCATAACGCATAACGCATAACGAATACCGCAAAACGTATATCGCCTAACACATAACGGATCACGCATAACGCATGACGCATAACGCATAACGCATAACGCATAACGCATAACGCATAACGCATAACGCATAACATATAACGCATAACGCATAACACGTAACGCATAACGCGTAACGCATAACGCATAACGCATAACGCATAACGCATAACGCATAACGCATAACGCATATCGCATAACGCATAACACATAACGCATAACGCATGGCGCATAACTCAAAATGCATAACGCATAACGCATAACGCAAACGTATAACGCACAACGCATAACGAATACAGCAAAACGCATAATGCTTAACGCATAACGGATCACGCATATCGTATAGAGCATAACGCATAACGCATAACGCATAACGCATAACGCATACCGTATAACGCATAACGCATATCGCATCACGCATAATGCATAACGAATAACGCATAACGCATATCGCATAGAACATAAGTCATAACGCATAACGTACAACGTATAACGCATAACGTATAACGCATAACGCATAACGCATAACGCATAACGCATAACGCATAACGCATAACGCATAACGCATAACGCAAACGTATAACGCACAACGCATAACGAATACAGCAAAACGCATAATGCTTAACGCATAACGGATCACGCTATAACGCATAACGCATAACGCATAACGCATAACGCATATCGAATAACGCATAACGTGTAACTCATAACGCATAACGCATAAAGCATAATGCATAACGCATAACGCATAACGCATATCGCATAACGCATAACGCATAACGCATAACGCATAACGCATAACGCATAACGCATAACGCAAACGTATAACGCACAACGCATAACGAATACAGCAAAACGCATAACGCATAACGCATAATGCATAACACATAACGCATAACGCATTACGCACAAAGCATAAAGCATAACGCATAACGCATAACGCATAACGCCTAACGGATCAGGCATAACGCATAACGCATAATGCATAACACATAACGCATAACGCATTACGCACAAAGCATAAAGCATAACGCATAACGCATAACGCATAACGTACAACGTATAACGCTTAACGCATAACGCATAACGCATAACGCATAACGGATAAAGCATAATGCATAACGCATAACGCATAACGCATAACGCATAACGCATAACGCATAACGCATAACGCAAACGTATAACGCACAACGCATAACGAATACAGCAAAACGCATAATGCTTAACGCATAACGGATCACGCTATAACGCATAACGCATAACGCATAACGCATATCGAATAACGCATAACGTGTAACTCATAACGCATAACGCATAAAGCATAATGCATAACGCATAACGCATAACGCATATCGCATAACGCATAACGCATAACGTATAACGCATAACGCATAACGCATAACGCATAACTTAAAACTCATTACTCATAACGAATAACGCATAACGCATAACGCATAACGCATAACGCATAACGCATAACGCATAACGCATAACGCATAACGCATATCGCATAACACATAACGCATAACCCATAACGCATAACGCATAACGCATAACGCATAACGCATAACGCATAACGCATAACGCACAACGCATATCGCATAACGCATAACACATAACGCATAACGCATGGCGCATAACTCAAAATGCATAACGCATAACGCATAACGCGTAACGCAAACGTATAACGCACAACGCATAACGAATACAGCAAAACGCATAATGGTTAACGCATAACGGATCACGCATATCGTATAGAGCATAACGCATAACGCATAACGCATAACGCATACCGTATAACGCATAACGCATATCGCATCACGCATAATGCATAACGAATAACGCATAACGCATATCGCATAGAACATAAGTCATAACGCATAACGTACAACGTATAACGCATAACGCATAACGCATAACGCATAACGCATAACGCATAACGCATAACACATAACGCATAACCCATAACGCATAACGCATAACGCATAACGCATAACGCATAACGCATAACGCCTAACGGATCAGGCATAACGCATAACGCATAATGCATAACACATAACGCATAACGCATTACGCACAAAGCATAAAGCATAACGCATAACGCATAACGCATAACGCCTAACGGATCAGGCATAACGCATAACGCATAATGCATAACACATAACGCATTACGCACAAAGCATAAAGCATAACGCATAACGCATAACGCATAACGCATAACGTACAACGTATAACGCTTAACGCATAACGCATAACGCATAACGCATAACGCATAACGCATAACGGATAAAGCATAATGCATAACGCATAACGCATAACGCATAACGCATAACGTATAACGCATAACGCATAACGCATAACGCATAACGCATAACGCATAACGCATAACGCATAACGCATAACATATAACGCATAACGCATAACACGTAACGCATAACGCGTAACGCATAACGCATAACGCATAACGCATAACGCATAACGCATAACGCATAACGCATATCGCATAACGCATAACACATAACGCATAACGCATGGCGCATAACTCAAAATGCATAACGCATAACGCATAACGCATAACGCAAACGTATAACGCACAACGCATAACGAATACAGCAAAACGCATAATGCATAACGCATAACGGATCACGCATATCGTATAGAGCATAACGCATAACGCATAACGCATAACGCATAACGCATACCGTATAACGCATAACGCATATCGCATCACGCATAATGCATAACGAATAACGCATAACGCATATCGCATAGAACATAAGTCATAACGCATAACGTACAACGTATAACGCATAACGTATAACGCATAACGCATAACGCATAACGCATAACGCATAACGCATAACGCATATCGCATAACACATAACGCATAACCCATAACGCATAACGCATAACGCATAACGCATAACGCATAACGCATAACGCCTAACGGATCAGGCATAACGCATAACGCATAATGCATAACACATAACGCATAACGCATTACGCACAAAGCATAAAGCATAACGCATAACGCATAACGCATAACGCCTAACGGATCAGGCATAACGCATAACGCATAATGCATAACACATAACGCATAACGCATTACGCACAAAGCATAAAGCATAACGCATAACGCATAACGCATAACGTACAACGTATAACGCTTAACGCGTAACGCATAACGCATAACGCATAACGGATAAAGCATAATGCATAACGCATAACGCATAACGCATAACGCATAACGCATAACGCATAACGCATAACGCATAACGCATAACGCATAACGCATAACGCATAACGCATAACGCATAACGCATAACGCATAACATATAACGCATAACGCATAACACGTAACGCATAACGCGTAACGCATAACGCATAACGCATAACGCATAACGCATAACGCATAACGCATAACGCATAACGCATAACGCATAACGCATAACGCATAACCCATAACGCATAACGCATAACATATAACGCATAACGCATAACACGTAACGCATAACGCGTAACGCATAACGCATAACGCGTAACGCATAACGCATAACGCATAACGCATAACGCATAACGCATAACGCATAACGCATAACGCATAACGCATAACGCATAACGCATAACGCATAACGCATAACGCATAAGGCATAACATATAACGCATAACGCATAACACGTAACGCATAACGCGTAACGCATAACGCATAACGCATAACGCATAACGCATAACGCATAACATATAACGCATAACGCATAACACGTAACGCATAACGCATAACGCGTAACGCATAACGCATAACGCATAACGCATAACGCATAACGCATAACGCATAACGCATAACGCATAACGCATAATGCACAACGCATAACACGTAACGCATAACGCATAACGCATAACGCATAACGCATACCGTATAACGCATAACGCATAACGCATCACGCATAATGCATAACGAATAACGCATAACGCATATCGCATAGAACATAACGCATAACGCATAACGTACAACGTATAACGCATAACGCATAACGCATAACGCATAACGCATAACGCAAACGTATAACGCACAACGCATAACGAATACAGCAAAACGCATAATGCTTAACGCATAACGGATCACGCTATAACGCATAACGCATAACGCATAACGCATAACGCATATCGAATAACGCATAACGTGTAACTCATAACGCATAACGCATAAAGCATAATGCATAACGCATAACGCATAACGCATATCGCATAACGCATAACGCATAACGTATAACGCATAACGCATAACGCATAACGCATAACTTAAAACTCATTACTCATAACGAATAACGCATAACGCATAACGCATAACGCATAACGCACAACGCATAACGAATACAGCAAAACGCATAATGCTTAACGCATAACGGATCACGCTATAACGCATAACGCATAACGCATAACGCATAACGCATATCGAATAACGCATAACGTGTAACTCATAACGCATAACGCATAAAGCATAATGCATAACGCATAACGCATAACGCATATCGCATAACGCATAACGCATAACGTATAACGCATAACGCATAACGCATAACGCATAACTTAAAACTCATTACTCATAACGAATAACGCATAACGCATAACGCATAACGCATAACGCATAACGCATAACGCATAACGCATAACGCATAACGCATATCGCATAACACATAACGCATAACCCATAACGCATAACGCATAACGCATAACGCATAACGCATAACGCATAACGCATAACGCATAACGCACAACGCATATCGCATAACGCATAACACATAACGCATAACGCATGGCGCATAACTCAAAATGCATAACGCATAACGCATAACGCATAACGCAAACGTATAACGCACAACGCATAACGAATACAGCAAAACGCATAATGCTTAACGCATAACGGATCACGCATATCGTATAGAGCATAACGCATAACGCATAACGCATAACGCATAACGCATACCGTATAACGCATAACGCATATCGCATCACGCATAATGCATAACGAATAACGCATAACGCATATCGCATAGAACATAAGTCATAACGCATAACGTACAACGTATAACGCATAACGCATAACGCATAACGCATAACGCATAACGCATAACGCATAACGCATAACGCATATCGCATAACACATAACGCATAACCCATAACGCATAACGCATAACGCATAACGCATAACGCATAACGCCTAACGGATCAGGCATAACGCATAACGCATAATGCATAACACATAACGCATAACGCATTACGCACAAAGCATAAAGCATAACGCATAACGCATAACGCATAACGCCTAACGGATCAGGCATAACGCATAACGCATAATGCATAACACATAACGCATAACGCATTACGCACAAAGCATAAAGCATAACGCATAACGCATAACGCATAACGCATAACGCATAACGTACAACGCATAACGCATAACGCATAACGCATAACGCCTAACGGATCAGGCATAACGCATAACGCATAATGCATAACACATAACGCATAACGCATTACGCACAAAGCATAAAGCATAACGCATAACGCATAACGCATAACGCCTAACGGATCAGGCATAACGCATAACGCATAATGCATAACACATAACGCATAACGCATTACGCACAAAGCATAAAGCATAACGCATAACGCATAACGCATAACGTACAACGTATAACGCTTAACGCATAACGCATAACGCATAACGCATAACGCATAACGCATAACGGATAAAGCATAATGCATAACGCATAACGCATAACGCATAACGCATAACGCATAACGCATAACGCATAACGCATAACGCATAACGCATAACGCATAACGCATAACGCATAACGCATAACGCATAACGCATAACATATAACGCATAACGCATAACACGTAACGCATAACGCGTAACGCATAACGCATAACGCATAACGCATAACGCATAACGCATAACATATAACGCATAACGCATAACACGTAACGCATAACGCATAACGCATAACGCATAACGCATAACGCA
This sequence comes from Lasioglossum morio, assembly GCA_916610235.2. Taxonomy (NCBI): domain Eukaryota; kingdom Metazoa; phylum Arthropoda; class Insecta; order Hymenoptera; family Halictidae; genus Lasioglossum; species Lasioglossum morio. Next base: position 3,143,189 of record CAKAJA020000289.1, read on the forward strand.
TAACGCATAACGCATAACGCATAACGCATAACGCATAACGCATAACGCATAATGCACAACGCATAACACGTAACGCATAACGCATAACGCATAACGCATAACGCATACCGTATAACGCATAACGCATAACGCATCACGCATAATGCATAACGAATAACGCATAACGCATATCGCATAGAACATAACGCATAACGCATAACGTACAACGTATAACGCATAACGCATAACGCATAACGCATAACGCAAACGTATAACGCACAACGCATAACGAATACAGCAAAACGCATAATGCTTAACGCATAACGGATCACGCTATAACGCATAACGCATTACGCATAACGCATAACGCATAACGCATATCGAATAACGCATAACGTGTAACTCATAACGCATAACGCATAAAGCATAATGCATAACGCATAACGCATAACGCATATCGCATAACGCATAACGCATAACGTATAACGCATAACGCATAACGCATAACGCATAACTTAAAACTCATTACTCATAACGAATAACGCATAACGCATAACGCATAACGCATAACGCATAACGCATAACGCACAACGCATAACGAATACAGCAAAACGCATAATGCTTAACGCATAACGGATCACGCTATAACGCATAACGCATAACGCATAACGCATAACGCATATCGAATAAGGCATAACGTGTAACTCATAACGCATAACGCATAACGCATAACGTACAACGTATAACGCTTAACGCATAACGCATAACGCATATCGAATAACGCATAACGTGTAACTCATAACGCATAACGCATAAAGCATAATGCATAACGCATAACGCATAACGCATATCGCATAACGCATAACGCATAACGTATAACGCATAACGCATAACGCATAACGCATAACTTAAAACTCATTACTCATAACGAATAACGCATAACGCATAACGCATAACGCACAACGCATAACGAATACAGCAAAACGCATAATGCTTAACGCATAACGGATCACGCTATAACGCATAACGCATAACGCATAACACATAACGCATAACGCATTACGCACAAAGCATAAAGCATAACGCATAACGCATAACGCATAACGTACAACGTATAACGCTTAACGCATAACGCATAACGCATAACGCATAACGCATAACGGATAAAGCATAATGCATAACGCATAACGCATAACGCATAACGCATAACGCATAACGCATAACGCATAACGCATAACGCATAACGCATAACGCATAACGCATAACGCATAACGCATAACGCATAACATATAACGCATAACGCATAACACGTAACGCATAACGCGTAACGCATAACGCATAACGCATAACGCATAACGCATATCGCATAACGCATAACGCATAACGCATAACGCATAACGCATAACGCATAACGCATAACGCCTAACGCATAACGCATAACGCATAACGCACAACGCACAACGCATAACGCATAACGCATAACGCATGACGCATAAAGCATATCGCATAACGCATAAATCATAACCCATAACGCACAACGCATAACGCATAATGCACAACGCATAACACGTAACGCATAACGCATAACGCATACCGCATAACGCATAACGCATAACGCATAACATATAACGCATAACGCATAACACGTAACGCATAACGCGTAACGCATAACGCATAACGCGTAACGCATAACGCATAACGCATAACGCATAACGCATAACGCATAACGCATAACGCATAACGCATAACGCATAACGCATAACGCATAACGCATAACGCATAACGCATAACATATAACGCATAACGCATAACACGTAACGCATAACGCGTAACGCATAACGCATAACGCATAACGCATAACGCATAACGCATAACATATAACGCATAACATATAACGCATAACGCATAACACGTAACGCATAACGCGTAACGCATAACGCATAACGCATAACGCATAACGCATAACGCATAACATATAACGCATAACGCATAACACGTAACGCATAACGCGTAACGCGTAACGCATAACGCGTAACGCATAACGCATAACGCATAACGCATAACGCATAACGCATAACGCATAACGCATAACGCATAACGCATAACGCATAACGCATAACGCATAACGCATAACATATAACGCATAACGCATAACACGTAACGCATAACGCGTAACGCATAACGCATAACGCATAACGCATAACGCATAACGCATAACATATAACGCATAACGCATAACACGTAACGCATAACGCATAACGCGTAACGCATAACGCATAACGCATAACGCATAACGCATAACGCATAACGCATAACGCATAACGCATAACGCATAATGCACAACGCATAACACGTAACGCATAACGCATAACGCATAACGCATAACGCATACCGTATAACGCATAACGCATAACGCATCACGCATAATGCATAACGAATAACGCATAACGCATATCGCATAGAACATAACGCATAACGCATAACGTACAACGTATAACGCATAACGCATAACGCATAACGCATAACGCATAACGCAAACGTATAACGCACAACGCATAACGAATACAGCAAAACGCATAATGCTTAACGCATAACGGATCACGCTATAACGCATAACGCATTACGCATAACGCATAACGCATAACGCATATCGAATAACGCATAACGTGTAACTCATAACGCATAACGCATAAAGCATAATGCATAACGCATAACGCATAACGCATATCGCATAACGCATAACGCATAACGTATAACGCATAACGCATAACGCATAACGCATAACTTAAAACTCATTACTCATAACGAATAACGCATAACGCATAACGCATAACGCATAACGCATAACGCATAACGCACAACGCATAACGAATACAGCAAAACGCATAATGCTTAACGCATAACGGATCACGCTATAACGCATAACGCATAACGCATAACGCATAACGCATATCGAATAAGGCATAACGTGTAACTCATAACGCATAACGCATAACGCATAATGCATAACGAATAACGCATAACGCATATCGCATAAAACATAACGCATAACGCATAACGTACAACGTATAACGCATAACGCATAACGCATAACGCATAACGCATAACGCATAACGCATAACGCATAACGCATATCGCATAACACATAACGCACAACCCATAACGCATAACGCATAACGCATAACGCATAACGCATAACGCACAACGCATATCGCATAACGCATAACACATAACGCATAACGCATGGCGCATAACTCAAAATGCATAACGCATAACGCATAACGCATAACGCAATCGTATAACGCACAACGCATAACGAATACAGCAAAACGCATAATGCTTAACGCATAACGGATCACGCATATCGTATAGAGCATAACGCATAACGCATAACGCATAACGCATACCGTATAACGCATAACGCATAACGCATCACGCATAATGCATAACGAATAACGCATAACGCATATCGCATAGAACATAACGCATAACGCATAACGTACAACGTATAACGCATAACGCATAACGCATAACGCAAACGTATAACGCACAACGCATAACGAATACAGCAAAACGCATAATGCTTAACGCATAACGGATCACGCTATAACGCATAACGCATTACGCATAACGCATAACGCATAACGCATATCGAATAACGCATAACGTGTAACTCATAACGCATAACGCATAAAGCATAATGCATAACGCATAACGCATAACGCATATCGCATAACGCATAACGCATAACGTATAACGCATAACGCATAACGCATAACTTAAAACTCATTACTCATAACGAATAACGCATAACGCATAACGCATAACGCATAACGCATAACGCATAACGCACAACGCATAACGAATACAGCAAAACGCATAATGCTTAACGCATAACGGATCACGCTATAACGCATAACGCATAACGCATAACGCATAACGCATATCGAATAAGGCATAACGTGTAACTCATAACGCATAACGCATAACGCATAACGTACAACGTATAACGCTTAACGCATAACGCATAACGCATATCGAATAACGCATAACGTGTAACTCATAACGCATAACGCATAAAGCATAATGCATAACGCATAACGCATAACGCATATCGCATAACGCATAACGCATAACGTATAACGCATAACGCATAACGCATAACGCATAACTTAAAACTCATTACTCATAACGAATAACGCATAACGCATAACGCATAACGCATAACGCACAACGCATAACGAATACAGCAAAACGCATAATGCTTAACGCATAACGGATCACGCTATAACGCATAACGCATAACGCATAACACATAACGCATAACGCATTACGCACAAAGCATAAAGCATAACGCATAACGCATAACGCATAACGCATAACGTACAACGTATAACGCTTAACGCATAACGCATAACGCATAACGCATAACGCATAACGGATAAAGCATAATGCATAACGCATAACGCATAACGCATAACGCATAACGCATAACGCATAACGCATAACGCATAACGCATAACGCATAACGCATAACGCATAACGCATAACATATAACGCATAACGCATAACACGTAACGCATAACGCGTAACGCATAACGCATAACGCATAACGCATAACGCATATCGCATAACGCATAACGCATAACGCATAACGCATAACGCATAACGCATAACGCATAACGCCTAACGCATAACGCATAACGCATAACGCACAACGCACAACGCATAACGCATAACGCATAACGCATGACGCATAAAGCATATCGCATAACGCATAAATCATAACCCATAACGCACAACGCATAACGCATAATGCACAACGCATAACACGTAACGCATAACGCATAACGCATAACGCATAACGCATAACGCATAACGCATAACATATAACGCATAACGCATAACACGTAACGCATAACGCGTAACGCATAACGCATAACGCGTAACGCATAACGCATAACGCATAACGCATAACGCATAACGCATAACGCATAACGCATAACGCATAACGCATAACGCATAACGCATAACGCATAACGCATAACATATAACGCATAACGCATAACACGTAACGCATAACGCGTAACGCATAACGCATAACGCATAACGCATAACGCATAACGCATAACATATAACGCATAACATATAACGCATAACGCATAACACGTAACGCATAACGCGTAACGCATAACGCATAACGCATAACGCATAACGCATAACATATAACGCATAACGCATAACACGTAACGCATAACGCGTAACGCATAACGCATAACGCGTAACGCATAACGCATAACGCATAACGCATAACGCATAACGCATAACGCCTAACGCATAACGCATAACGCATAACGCATAACGCATAACGCATAACATATAACGCATAACGCATAACACGTAACGCATAACGCGTAACGCATAACGCATAACGCATAACGCATAACGCATAACATATAACGCATAACGCATAACACGTAACGCATAACGCATAACGCATAACGCATAACGCATAACGCATAACGCATAATGCACAACGCATAACACGTAACGCATAACGCATAACGCATAACGCATAACGCATACCGTATAACGCATAACGCATAACGCATCACGCATAATGCATAACGAATAACGCATAACGCATATCGCATAGAACATAACGCATAACGCATAACGTACAACGTATAACGCATAACGCATAACGCATAACGCATAACGCATAACGCAAACGTATAACGCACAACGCATAACGAATACAGCAAAACGCATAATGCTTAACGCATAACGGATCACGCTATAACGCATAACGCATTACGCATAACGCATAACGCATAACGCATATCGAATAACGCATAACGTGTAACTCATAACGCATAACGCATAAAGCATAATGCATAACGCATAACGCATAACGCATAACGCATATCGCATAACGCATAACGCATAACGTATAACGCATAACGCATAACGCATAACGCATAACTTAAAACTCATTACTCATAACGAATAACGCATAACGCATAACGCATAACGCATAACGCATAACGCACAACGCATAACGAATACAGCAAAACGCATAATGCTTAACGCATAACGGATCACGCTATAACGCATAACGCATAACGCATAACGCATAACGCATATCGAATAAGGCATAACGTGTAACTCATAACGCATAACGCATAACGCATAACGTACAACGTATAACGCTTAACGCATAACGCATAACGCATATCGAATAACGCATAACGTGTAACTCATAACGCATAACGCATAAAGCATAATGCATAACGCATAACGCATAACGCATATCGCATAACGCATAACGCATAACGTATAACGCATAACGCATAACGCATAACGCATAACTTAAAACTCATTACTCATAACGAATAACGCATAACGCATAACGCATAACGCATAACGCACAACGCATAACGAATACAGCAAAACGCATAATGCTTAACGCATAACGGATCACGCTATAACGCATAACGCATAACGCATAACACATAACGCATAACGCATTACGCACAAAGCATAAAGCATAACGCATAACGCATAACGCATAACGTACAACGTATAACGCTCAACGCATAACGCATAACGCATAACGCATAACGGATAAAGCATAATGCATAACGCATAACGCATAACGCATAACGCATAACGCATAACGCATAACGCATAACGCATAACGCATAACGCATAACGCATAACGCATAACGCATAACATATAACGCATGACGCATAACACGTAACGCATAACGCGTAACGCATAACGCATAACGCATAACGCATAACGCATATCGCATAACGCATAACGCATAACGCATAACGCATAACGCATAACGCATAACGCATAACGCCTAACGCATAACGCATAACGCATAACGCACAACGCACAACGCATAACGCATAACGCATAACGCATGACGCATAAAGCATATCGCATAACGCATAAATCATAACCCATAACGCACAACGCATAACGCATAATGCACAACGCATAACACGTAACGCATAACGCATAACGCATAACGCATAACGCATACCGTATAACGCATAACGCATAACGCATAACGCATCACGCATAATGCATAACGAATAACGCATAACGCATATCGCATAGAACATAACGCATAACGCATAACGTACAACGTATAACGCATAACGCATAACGCATAACGCATAACGCATAACGCATAACGCAAACGTATAACGCACAACGCATAACGAATACAGCAAAACGCATAATGGTTAACGCATAACGGATCACGCATATCGTATAGAGCATAACGCATAACGCATAACGCATAACGCATACCGTATAACGCATAACGCATATCGCATCACGCATAATGCATAACGAATAACGCATAACGCATATCGCATAGAACATAAGTCATAACGCATAACGTACAACGTATAACGCATAACGCATAACGCATAACGCATAACGCATAACGCATAACACATAACGCATAACCCATAACGCATAACGCATAACGCATAACGCATAACGCATAACGCATAACGCCTAACGGATCAGGCATAACGCATAACGCATAATGCATAACACATAACGCATAACGCATTACGCACAAAGCATAAAGCATAACGCATAACGCATAACGCATAACGCATAACGTACAACGTATAACGCTTAACGCATAACGCATAACGCATAACGCATAACGCATAACGCATAACGGATAAAGCATAATGCATAACGCATAACGCATAACGCATAACGCATAACGCATAACGCATAACGCATAACGCATAACGCATAACGCATAACGCATAACGCATAACGCATAACGCATAACGCATAACGCATAACGCATAACGCATAACGCATAACGCATAACGCATAACGCATAACGCATAACGCACAACGCATATCGCATAACGCATAACACATAACGCATAACGCATGGCGCATAACTCAAAATGCATAACGCATAACGCATAACGCATAACGCAAACGTATAACGCACAACGCATAACGAATACAGCAAAACGCATAATGCTTAACGCATAACGGATCACGCATATCGTATAGAGCATAACGCATAACGCATAACGCATAACGCATACCGTATAACGCATAACGCATATCGCATCACGCATAATGCATAACGAATAACGCATAACGCATATCGCATAGAACATAAGTCATAACGCATAACGTACAACGTATAACGCATAACGCATAACGCATAACGCATAACGCATAACGCATAACGCATAACACATAACGCATAACCCATAACGCATAACGCATAACGCATAACGCATAACGCATAACGCATAACGCATAACGCCTAACGGATCAGGCATAACGCATAACGCATAATGCATAACACATAACGCATAACGCATTACGCACAAAGCATAAAGCATAACGCATAACGCATAACGCATAACGCCTAACGGATCAGGCATAACGCATAACGCATAATGCATAACACATAACGCATAACGCATTACGCACAAAGCATAAAGCATAACGCATAACGCATAACGCATAACGCATAACGTACAACGTATAACGCTTAACGCATAACGCATAACGCATAACGCATAACGCATAACGGATAAAGCATAATGCATAACGCATAACGCATAACGCATAACGCATAACGCATAACGCATAACGCATAACGCATAACGCATAACGCATAACGCATAACGCATAACGCATAACGCATAACGCATAACATATAACGCATAACGCATAACACGTAACGCATAACGCGTAACGCATAACGCATAACGCATAACGCATAACGCATAACGCATAACGCATAACGCATAACGCATAACGCATAACGCATAACGCATAACGCATAACGCATAACGCATAACGCATAACGTACAACGTATAACGCTTAACGCATAACGCATAACGCATAACGCCCAACGCATAACGCATAACGGAAAACACATAACGCATAATGCATAACGCATAAGGCATAACCCATTACGCATAACTTATAACTCATAACTCATGACGAATAACGCATAACGCAAAATGAATAACGCATAAAGCATAACGCATAACCCATAACCCTTAACGCATAACGCATAACGCATAATGCACAACGCATAACACGTAACGCATAACGCATAACGCATAACGCATAACGCATACCGTATAACGCATAACGCATAACGCATAACGCATAATGCATAACGAATAACGCATAACGCATATCGCATAGAACATAACGCATAACGCATAACGTACAACGTATAACGCATAACGCATAACGCATAACGCATAACGCATAACGCATAACGCATAACGCATAACGCATAACGCATAACGCATAACGCATAACGCATATCGCATAACACATAACGCATAACCCATAACGCATAACGCATAACGCATAACGCATAACGCATAACGCATAACGCATAACGCATACTGCATAACGCATAACGCACAACGCACAACGCATAACGCATAACGCATAACGCATAATGCATAACGAATAACGCATAACGCATATCGCATAAAACATAACGCATAACGCATAACGTACAACGTATAACGCATAACGCATAACGCATAACGCATAACGCATAACGCATAACGCATATCGCATAACACATAACGCATAACCCATAACGCATAACGCATAACGCATAACGCATAACGCATAACGCACAACGCATATCGCATAACGCATAACACATAACGCATAACGCATGGCGCATAACTCAAAATGCATAACGCATAACGCATAACGCATAACGCAATCGTATAACGCACAACGCATAACGAATACAGCAAAACGCATAATGCTTAACGCATAACGGATCACGCATATCGTATAGAGCATATCGCATAACGCATAACGCATAACGCATAACGCATACCGTATAACGCATAACGCATAACGCATAACGCATAACGCATAACGCATAACGCATATCGCATAACACATAACGCATAACCCATAACGCATAACGCATAACGCATAACGCATAACGCATAACGCATAACGCATAACGCATACTGCATAACGCATAACGCACAACGCACAACGCATAACGCATAACGCATAACGCATAATGCATAACGAATAACGCATAACGCATATCGCATAAAACATAACGCATAACGCATAACGTACAACGTATAACGCATAACGCATAACGCATAACGCATAACGCATAACGCATAACGCATAACGCATAACGCATATCGCATAACACATAACGCACAACCCATAACGCATAACGCATAACGCATAACGCATAACGCATAACGCACAACGCATATCGCATAACACATAACACATAACGCATAACGCATGGCGCATAACTCAAAATGCATAACGCATAACGCATAACGCATAACGCAATCGTATAACGCACAACGCATAACGAATACAGCAAAACGCATAATGCTTAACGCATAACGGATCACGCATATCGTATAGAGCATAACGCATAACGCATAACGCATAACGCATAACGCATACCGTATAACGCATAACGCATATCGCATCACGCATAATGCATAACGAATAACGCATAACGCATATCGCATAGAACATAAGTCATAACGCATAACGTACAACGTATAACGCATAACGCATAACGCATAACGCATAACGCATAACGCATAACGCATAACGCATATCGCATAACACATAACGCATAACCCATAACGCATAACGCATAACGCATAACGCATAACGCATAACGCATAACGCATAACGCATAACGCCTAACGGATCAGGCATAACGCATAACGCATAATGCATAACACATAACGCACAACGCATTACGCACAAAGCATAAAGCATAACGCATAACGCATAACGCATAACGCCTAACGGATCAGGCATAACGCATAACGCATAATGCATAACACATAACGCATAACGCATTACGCACAAAGCATAAAGCATAACGCATAACGCATAACGCATAACGTACAACGTATAACGCTTAACGCATAACGCATAACGCATAACGCATAACGCATAACGGATAAAGCATAATGCATAACGCATAACGCATAACGCATAACGCATAACGCATAACGCATAACGCATAACGCATAACGCATAACGCATAACGCATAACGCATAACGCATAACGCATAACGCATAACGCATAACATATAACGCATAACGCATAACACGTAACGCATAACGCGTAACGCATAACGCATAACGCATAACGCATAACGCATAACGCATAACGCATAACGCATAACGCATAACGCATAACGCATAACGCATAACGCATAACGCATAACGCATAACGCATAACATATAACGCATAACGCATAACACGTAACGCATAACGCGTAACGCATAACGCATAACGCATAACGCATAACGCATATCGCATAACGCATAACGCATAACGCATAACGCATAACGCATAACGCATAACGCATAACGCATAACGCATAACGCATAACGCATAACGCACAACGCACAACGCATAACGCATAACGCATAACGCATGACGCATAAAGCATATCGCATAACGCATAAATCATAACCCATAACGCACAACGCATAACGCATAATGCACAACGCATAACACGTAACGCATAACGCATAACGCATAACGCATAACGCATACCGTATAACGCATAACGCATAACGCATCACGCATAATGCATAACGAATAACGCATAACGCATATCGCATAGAACATAACGCATAACGCATAACGCATAACGTATAACGCATAACGCATAACGCATAACGCATAACTCATAACGCAAACGTATAACGCACAACGCATAACGAATACAGCAAAACGCATAATGCTTAACGCATAACGGATCACGCTATAACGCATAACGCATAACGCATAACGCATATCGAATAACGTATAACGTGTAACTCATAACGCATAACGCATAACGCATAACGCATAACGCAAACGTATAACGCACAACGCATAACGAATACAGCAAAACGCATAATGCTTAACGCATAACGGATCACGCATATCGTATAGAGCATAACGCATAACGCATAACGCATAACGCATACCGTATAACGCATAACGCATATCGCATCACGCATAATGCATAACGAATAACGCATAACGCATATCGCATAGAACATAAGTCATAACGCATAACGTACAACGTATAACGCATAACGCATAACGCATAACGCATAACGCATAACGCATAACACATAACGCATAACCCATAACGCATAACGCATAACGCATAACGCATAACGCATAACGCATAACGCCTAACGGATCAGGCATAACGCATAACGCATAATGCATAACACATAACGCATAACGCATTACGCACAAAGCATAAAGCATAACGCACAACGCATAACGCATAACGCCTAACGGATCAGGCATAACGCATAACGCATAATGCATAACACATAACGCATAACGCATTACGCACAAAGCATAAAGCATAACGCATAACGCATAACGCATAACGCATAACGTACAACGTATAACGCTTAACGCATAACGCATAACGCATAACGCATAACGCATAACGCATAACGGATAAAGCATAATGCATAACGCATAACGCATAACGCATAACGCATAACGCATAACGCATAACGCATAACATATAACGCATAACGCATAACACGTAACGCATAACGCATAACGCATAACGCATAACGCATAACGCATAACGCATAACGCATAACGCATAACGCATAACGCATAACGCATAACGCATAACGCATAACGCATAATGCACAACGCATAACACGTAACGCATAACGCATAACGCATAACGCATAACGCATACCGTATAACGCATAACGCATAACGCGTAACGCATAACGCATAACGCATAACGCATAACGCATAACGCATAACATATAACGCATAACGCATAACACGTAACGCATAACGCATAACGCGTAACGCATAACGCATAACGCATAACGCATAACGCATAACGCATAACGCATAACGCATAACGCATAACGCATAATGCACAACGCATAACACGTAACGCATAACGCATAACGCATAACGCATAACGCATACCGCATAACGCATAACGCATAACGCATCACGCATAATGCATAACGAATAACGCATAACGCATATCGCATAGAACATAACGCATAACGCATAACGTACAACGTATAACGCATAACGCATAACGCATAACGCATAACGCATAACGCAAACGTATAACGCACAACGCATAACGAATACAGCAAAACGCATAATGCTTAACGCATAACGGATCACGCTATAACGCATAACGCATTACGCATAACGCATAACGCATAACGCATATCGAATAACGCATAACGTGTAACTCATAACGCATAACGCATAAAGCATAATGCATAACGCATAACGCATAACGCATATCGCATAACGCATAACGCATAACGTATAACGCATAACGCATAACGCATAACGCATAACTTAAAACTCATTACTCATAACGAATAACGCATAACGCATAACGCATAACGCATAACGCATAACGCACAACGCATAACGAATACAGCAAAACGCATAATGCTTAACGCATAACGGATCACGCTATAACGCATAACGCATAACGCCTAACGGATCAGGCATAACGCATAACGCATAATGCATAACACATAACGCATAACGCATTACGCACAAAGCATAAAGCATAACGCATAACGCATAACGCATAACGCATAACGTACAACGTATAACGCTTAACGCATAACGCATAACGCATAACGCATAACGCATAACGGATAAAGCATAATGCATAACGCATAACGCATAACGCATAACGCATAACCCATTACACATAACGCATAACGCATAACGCATAACGCATAACGCATAACGCATAACGCATAACGCATAACATATAACGCATAACGCATAACACGTAACGCATAACGCGTAACGCATAACGCATAACGCATAACGCATAACGCATAACGCATAACGCATAACGCATAACGCATAACGCATAACGCATAACGCATAACGCATAACGCATAACGCATAACGCATAACGCATAACGTACAACGTATAACGCTTAACGCATAACGCATAACGCATAACGCCCAACGCATAACGCATAACGGAAAACACATAACGCATAATGCATAACGCATAAGGCATAACCCATTACGCATAACTTATAACTCATAACTCATGACGAATAACGCATAACGCAAAATGAATAACGCATAAAGCATAACGCATAACCCATAACCCTTAACGCATAACGCATAACGCATAATGCACAACGCATAACACGTAACGCATAACGCATAACGCATAACGCATAACGCATACCGTATAACGCATAACGCATAACGCATCACGCATAATGCATAACGAATAACGCATAACGCATATCGCATAGAACATAACGCATAACGCATAACGTACAACGTATAACGCATAACGCATAACGCATAACGCATAACGCATAACGCATAACGCATAACGCATAACGCATAACGCATAACGCATAACGCATAACGCATAACGCATATCGCATAACACATAACGCATAACCCATAACGCATAACGCATAACGCATAACGCATAACGCATAACGCATAACGCATAACGCATACTGCATAACGCATAACGCACAACGCACAACGCATAACGCATAACGCATAACGCATAATGCATAACGAATAACGCATAACGCATATCGCATAAAACATAACGCATAACGCATAACGTACAACGTATAACGCATAACGCATAACGCATAACGCATAACGCATAACGCATAACGCATAACGCATATCGCATAACACATAACGCATAACCCATAACGCATAACGCATAACGCATAACGCATAACGCATAACGCACAACGCATATCGCATAACGCATAACACATAACGCATAACGCATGGCGCATAACTCAAAATGCATAACGCATAACGCATAACGCATAACGCAATCGTATAACGCACAACGCATAACGAATACAGCAAAACGCATAATGCTTAACGCATAACGGATCACGCATATCGTATAGAGCATATCGCAAAACGCATAACGCATAACGCATAACGCATACCGTATAACGCATAACGCATAACGCATAACGCATAACGCATAACGCATAACGCATATCGCATAACACATAACGCATAACCCATAACGCATAACGCATAACGCATAACGGATCACGCATATCGTATAGAGCATAACGCATAACGCATAACGCATAACGCATACCGTATAACGCATAACGCATATCGCATCACGCATAATGCATAACGAATAACGCATAACGCATATCGCATAGAACATAAGTCATAACGCATAACGTACAACGTATAACGCATAACGCATAACGCATAACGCATAACGCATAACGCATAACACATAACGCATAACCCATAACGCATAACGCATAACGCATAACGCATAACGCATAACGCATAACGCCTAACGGATCAGGCATAACGCATAACGCATAATGCATAACACATAACGCATAACGCATTACGCACAAAGCATAAAGCATAACGCATAACGCATAACGCATAACGCCTAACGGATCAGGCATAACGCATAACGCATAATGCATAACACATAACGCATAACGCATTACGCACAAAGCATAAAGCATAACGCATAACGCATAACGCATAACGCATAACGTACAACGTATAACGCTTAACGCATAACGCATAACGCATAACGCATAACGCATAACGCATAACGGATAAAGCATAATGCATAACGCATAACGCATAACGCATAACGCATAACGCATAACGCATAACGCATAACATATAACGCATAACGCATAACACGTAACGCATAACGCATAACGCATAACGCATAACGCATAACGCATAACGCATAACGCATAACGCATAACGCATAACGCATAACGCATAACGCATAACGCATAACGCATAATGCACAACGCATAACACGTAACGCATAACGCATAACGCATAACGCATAACGCATACCGTATAACGCATAACGCATAACGCATAACGCATAACGCATAACGCATAACGCATAACGCATAACGCATAACATATAACGCATAACGCATAACACGTAACGCATAACGCATAACGCGTAACGCATAACGCATAACGCATATCGCATAACGCATAACGCATAACGCATAACGCATAACGCATAACGCATAACGCACAACGCATAACACGTAACGCATAACGCATAACGCATAACGCATAACGCATACCGTATAACGCATAACGCATAACGCATCACGCATAATGCATAACGAATAACGCATAACGCATATCGCATAGAACATAACGCATAACGCATAACGTACAACGTATAACGCATAACGCATAACGCATAACGCATAACGCATAACGCAAACGTATAACGCACAACGCATAACGAATACAGCAAAACGCATAATGCTTAACGCATAACGGATCACGCTATAACGCATAACGCATTACGCATAACGCATAACGCATAACGCATATCGAATAACGCATAACGTGTAACTCATAACGCATAACGCATAAAGCATAATGCATAACGCATAACGCATAACGCATATCGCATAACGCATAACGCATAACGTATAACGCATAACGCATAACGCATAACGCATAACTTAAAACTCATTACTCATAACGAATAACGCATAACGCATAACGCATAACGCATAACGCATAACGCACAACGCATAACGAATACAGCAAAACGCATAATGCTTAACGCATAACGGATCACGCTATAACGCATAACGCATAACGCCTAACGGATCAGGCATAACGCATAACGCATAATGCATAACACATAACGCATAACGCATTACGCACAAAGCATAAAGCATAACGCATAACGCATAACGCATAACGCATAACGTACAACGTATAACGCTTAACGCATAACGCATAACGCATAACGCATAACGCATAACGGATAAAGCATAATGCATAACGCATAACGCATAACGCATAACGCATAACGCATAACGCATAACACATAACGCATAACGCATAACGCATAACGCATAACGCATAACGCATAACATATAACGCATAACGCATAACACGTAACGCATAACGCGTAACGCATAACGCATAACGCATAACGCATAACGCATAACGCATAACGCATAACGCATAACGCATAACGCATAACGCATAACGCATAACGCATAACGCATAACGCATAACGCATAACGCATAACGTACAACGTATAACGCTTAACGCATAACGCATAACGCATAACGCCCAACGCATAACGCATAACGGAAAACACATAACGCATAATGCATAACGCATAAGGCATAACCCATTACGCATAACTTATAACTCATAACTCATGACGAATAACGCATAACGCAAAATGAATAACGCATAAAGCATAACGCATAACCCATAACCCTTAACGCATAACGCATAACGCATAATGCACAACGCATAACACGTAACGCATAACGCGTAACGCATAACGCATAACGCATACCGTATAACGCATAACGCATAACGCATCACGCATAATGCATAACGAATAACGCATAACGCATATCGCATAGAACATAACGCATAACGCATAACGTACAACGTATAACGCATAACGCATAACGCATAACGCATAACGCATAACGCATAACGCATAACGCATAACGCATAACGCATAACGCATAACGCATAACGCATATCGCATAACACATAACGCATAACCCATAACGCATAACGCATAACGCATAACGCATAACGCATAACGCATAACGCATAACGCATACTGCATAACGCATAACGCACAACGCACAACGCATAACGCATAACGCATAACGCATAATGCATAACGAATAACGCATAACGCATATCGCATAAAACATAACGCATAACGCATAACGTACAACGTATAACGCATAACGCATAACGCATAACGCATAACGCATAACGCATAACGCATAACGCATATCGCATATCACATAACGCATAACCCATAACGCATAACGCATAACGCATAACGCATAACGCATAACGCACAACGCATATCGCATAACGCATAACACATAACGCATAACGCATGGCGCATAACTCAAAATGCATAACGCATAACGCATAACGCATAACGCAATCGTATAACGCACAACGCATAACGAATACAGCAAAACGCATAATGCTTAACGCATAACGGATCACGCATATCGTATAGAGCATATCGCATAACGCATAACGCATAACGCATAACGCATACCGTATAACGCATAACGCATAACGCATAACGCATAACGCATAACGCATAACGCATAACGCATATCGCATAACACATAACGCATAACCCATAACGCATAACGCATAACGCATAACGCATAACGCATAACGCATAACGCATACTGCATAACGCATAACGCACAACGCACAACGCATAACGCATAACGCATAACGCATAATGCATAACGAATAACGCATAACGCATATCGCATAAAACATAACGCATAACGCATAACGTACAACGTATAACGCATAACGCATAACGCATAACGCATAACGCATAACGCATAACGCATAACGCATAACGCATATCGCATAACACATAACGCACAACCCATAACGCATAACGCATAACGCATAACGCATAACGCATAACGCACAACGCATATCGCATAACGCATAACACATAACGCATAACGCATGGCGCATAACTCAAAATGCATAACGCATAACGCATAACGCATAACGCAATCGTATAACGCACAACGCATAACGAATACAGCAAAACGCATAATGCTTAACGCATAACGGATCACGCATATCGTATAGAGCATAACGCATAACGCATAACGCATAACGCATAACGCATACCGTATAACGCATAACGCATATCGCATCACGCATAATGCATAACGAATAACGCATAACGCATATCGCATAGAACATAAGTCATAACGCATAACGTACAACGTATAACGCATAACGCATAACGCATAACGCATAACGCATAACGCATAACGCATATCGCATAACACATAACGCATAACCCATAACGCATAACGCATAACGCATAACGCATAACGCATAACGCATAACGCATAACGCATAACGCCTAACGGATCAGGCATAACGCATAACGCATAATGCATAACACATAACGCATAACGCATTACGCACAAAGCATAAAGCATAACGCATAACGCATAACGCATAACGCCTAACGGATCAGGCATAACGCATAACGCATAATGCATAACACATAACGCATAACGCATTACGCACAAAGCATAAAGCATAACGCATAACGCATAACGCATAACGTACAACGTATAACGCTTAACGCATAACGCATAACGCATAACGCATAACGCATAACGGATAAAGCATAATGCATAACGCATAACGCATAACGCATAACGCATAACGCATAACGCATAACGCATAACGCATAACGCATAACGCATAACGCATAACGCATAACGCATAACGCATAACGCATAACATATAACGCATAACGCATAACACGTAACGCATAACGCGTAACGCATAACGCATAACGCATAACGCATAACGCATAACGCATAACGCATAACGCATAACGCATAACGCATAACGCATAACGCATAACGCATAACGCATAACGCATAACGCATAACGCATAACATATAACGCATAACGCATAACACGTAACGCATAACGCGTAACGCATAACGCATAACGCATAACGCATAACGCATATCGCATAACGCATAACGCATAACGCATAACGCATAACGCATAACGCATAACGCATAACGCATAACGCATAACGCATAACGCATAACGCACAACGCACAACGCATAACGCATAACGCATAACGCATGACGCATAAAGCATATCGCATAACGCATAAATCATAACCCATAACGCACAACGCATAACGCATAATGCACAACGCATAACACGTAACGCATAACGCATAACGCATAACGCATAACGCATACCGTATAACGCATAACGCATAACGCATCACGCATAATGCATAACGAATAACGCATAACGCATATCGCATAGATCATAACGCATAACGCATAACGCATAACGTATAACGCATAACGCATAACGCATAACGCATAACTCATAACGCAAACGTATAACGCACAACGCATAACGAATACAGCAAAACGCATAATGCTTAACGCATAACGGATCACGCTATAACGCATAACGCATAACGCATAACGCATATCGAATAACGCATAACGTGTAACTCATAACGCATAACGCATAACGCATAACGCATAACGCAAACGTATAACGCACAACGCATAACGAATACAGCAAAACGCATAATGGTTAACGCATAACGGATCACGCATATCGTATAGAGCATAACGCATAACGCATAACGCATAACGCATACCGTATAACGCATAACGCATATCGCATCACGCATAATGCATAACGAATAACGCATAACGCATATCGCATAGAACATAAGTCATAACGCATAACGTACAACGTATAACGCATAACGCATAACGCATAACGCATAACGCATAACGCATAACACATAACGCATAACCCATAACGCATAACGCATAACGCATAACGCATAACGCATAACGCATAACGCCTAACGGATCAGGCATAACGCATAACGCATAATGCATAACACATAACGCATAACGCATTACGCACAAAGCATAAAGCATAACGCATAACGCATAACGCATAACGCATAACGCCTAACGGATCAGGCATAACGCATAACGCATAATGCATAACACATAACGCATAACGCATTACGCACAAAGCATAAAGCATAACGAATAACGCATAACGCATATCGCATAGAACATAACGCATAACGCATAACGTACAACGTATAACGCATAACGCATAACGCATAACGCATAACTCATAACGCAAACGTATAACGCACAACGCATAACGAATACAGCAAAACGCATAATGCTTAACGCATAACGGATCACGCTATAACGCATAACGCATAACGCATAACGCATATCGAATAACGTATAACGTGTAACTCATAACGCATAACGCATAACGCATAACGCATAACGCATAACGCATAACGCATAACGCATAACGGATAAAGCATAATGCATAACGCATAACGCATAACGCATAACGCATAACGCATAACGCATAACGCATAACATATAACGCATAACGCATAACACGTAACGCATAACGCATAACGCGTAACGCATAACGCATAACGCATAACGCATAACGCATAACGCATAACGCATAACGCATAACGCATAACGCATAACGCATAACGCATAATGCACAACGCATAACACGTAACGCATAACGCATAACGCATAACGCATAACGCATACCGTATAACGCATAACGCATAACGCATAACGCATAACGCATAACGCATAACGCATAACGCATAACGCATAACATATAACGCATAACGCATAACACGTAACGCATAACGCATAACGCATAACGCATAACGCATAACGCATAACGCATAACGCATAACGCATAACGCATAACGCATAACGCATAACGCATAATGCACAACGCATAACACGTAACGCATAACGCATAACGCATAACGCATAACGCATACCGTATAACGCATAACGCATAACGCATCACGCATAATGCATAACGAATAACGCATAACGCATATCGCATAGAACATAACGCATAACGCATAACGTACAACGTATAACGCATAACGCATAACGCATAACGCATAACGCATAACGCAAACGTATAACGCACAACGCATAACGAATACAGCAAAACGCATAATGCTTAACGCATAACGGATCACGCTATAACGCATAACGCATTACGCATAACGCATAACGCATAACGCATATCGAATAACGCATAACGTGTAACTCATAACGCATAACGCATAAAGCATAATGCATAACGCATAACGCATAACGCATATCGCATAACTCATAACGCATAACGTATAACGCATAACGCATAACGCATAACGCATAACTTAAAACTCATTACTCATAACGAATAACGCATAACGCATAACGCATAACGCATAACGCATAACGCACAACGCATAACGAATACAGCAAAACGCATAATGCTTAACGCATAACGGATCACGCTATAACGCATAACGCATAACGCATAACGCATATCGAATAAGGCATAACGTGTAACTCATAACGCATAACGCATAACGCATAACGTACAACGTATAACGCTTAACGCATAACGCATAACGCATATCGAATAACGCATAACGTGTAACTCATAACGCATAACGCATAAAGCATAATGCATAACGCATAACGCATAACGCATATCGCATAACGCATAACGCATAACGTATAACGCATAACGCATAACGCATAACGCATAACTTAAAACTCATTACTCATAACGAATAACGCATAACGCATAACGCATAACGCATAAAGCACAACGCATAACGAATACAGCAAAACGCATAACGCATAACGCATAACGCATAACGCATAACGCATAACGCATACTGCATAACGCATAACGCACAACGCACAACGCATAACGCATAACGCATAACGCATAATGCATAACGAATAACGCATAACGCATATCGCATAAAACATAACGCATAACGCATAACGTACAACGTATAACGCATAACGCATAACGCATAACGCATAACGCATAACGCATAACGCATAACGCATATCGCATAACACATAACGCATAACCCATAACGCATAACGCATAACGCATAACGCATAACGCATAACGCACAACGCATATCGCATAACGCATAACACATAACGCATAACGCATGGCGCATAACTCAAAATGCATAACGCATAACGCATAACGCATAACGCAATCGTATAACGCACAACGCATAACGAATACAGCAAAACGCATAATGCTTAACGCATAACGGATCACGCATATCGTATAGAGCATATCGCATAACGCATAACGCATAACGCATAACGCATACCGTATAACGCATAACGCATAACGCATAACGCATAACGCATAACGCATAACGCATATCGCATAACACATAACGCATAACCCATAACGCATAACGCATAACGCATAACGCATAACGCATAACGCATAACGCATAACGCATACTGCATAACGCATAACGCACAACGCACAACGCATAACGCATAACGCATAACGCATAATGCATAACGAATAACGCATAACGCATATCGCATAAAACATAACGCATAACGCATAACGTACAACGTATAACGCATAACGCATAACGCATAACGCATAACGCATAACGCATAACGCATAACGCATAACGCATAACGCATATCGCATAACACATAACGCACAACCCATAACGCATAACGCATAACGCATAACGCATAACGCATAACGCACAACGCATATCGCATAACGCATAACACATAACGCATAACGCATGGCGCATAACTCAAAATGCATAACGCATAACGCATAACGCATAACGCAATCGTATAACGCACAACGCATAACGAATACAGCAAAACGCATAATGCTTAACGCATAACGGATCACGCATATCGTATAGAGCATAACGCATAACGCATAACGCATAACGCATAACGCATACCGTATAACGCATAACGCATATCGCATCACGCATAATGCATAACGAATAACGCATAACGCATATCGCATAGAACATAAGTCATAACGCATAACGTACAACGTATAACGCATAACGCATAACGCATAACGCATAACGCATAACGCATAACGCATAACGCATATCGCATAACACATAACGCATAACCCATAACGCATAACGCATAACGCATAACGCATAACGCATAACGCATAACGCATAACGCATAACGCCTAACGGATCAGGCATAACGCATAACGCATAATGCATAACACATAACGCATAACGCATTACGCACAAAGCATAAAGCATAACGCATAACGCATAACGCATAACGCCTAACGGATCAGGCATAACGCATAACGCATAATGCATAACACATAACGCATAACGCATTACGCACAAAGCATAAAGCATAACGCATAACGCATAACGCATAACGTATAACGTATAACGCTTAACGCATAACGCATAACGCATAACGCATAACGCATAACGGATAAAGCATAATGCATAACGCATAACGCATAACGCATAACGCATAACGCATAACGCATAACGCATAACGCATAACGCATAACGCATAACGCATAACGCATAACGCATAACGCATAACGCATAACGCATAACATATAACGCATAACGCATAACACGTAACGCATAACGCGTAACGCATAACGCATAACGCATAACGCATAACGCATAACGCATAACGCATAACGCATAACGCATAACGCATAACGCATAACGCATAACGCATAACGCATAACGCATAACGCATAACGCATAACATATAACGCATAACGCATAACACGTAACGCATAACGCGTAACGCATAACGCATAACGCATAACGCATAACGCATATCGCATAACGCATAACGCATAACGCATAACGCATAACGCATAACGCATAACGCATAACGCATAACGCATAACGCATAACGCATAACGCACAACGCACAACGCATAACGCATAACGCATAACGCATAACGCATAAAGCATATCGCATAACGCATAAATCATAACCCATAACGCACAACGCATAACGCATAATGCACAACGCATAACACGTAACGCATAACGCATAACGCATAACGCATAACGCATACCGTATAACGCATAACGCATAACGCATCACGCATAATGCATAACGAATAACGCATAACGCATATCGCATAGAACATAACGCATAACGCATAACGTACAACGTATAACGCATAACGCATAACGCATAACGCATAACTCATAACGCAAACGTATAACGCACAACGCATAACGAATACAGCAAAACGCATAATGCTTAACGCATAACGGATCACGCTATAACGCATAACGCATAACGCATAACGCATATCGAATAACGTATAACGTGTAACTCATAACGCATAACGCATAACGCATAACGCATAACGCATAACATATAACGCATAACGCATAACACGTAACGCATAACGCATAACGCGTAACGCATAACGCATAACGCATAACGCATAACGCATAACGCATAACGCAAACGTATAACGCACAACGCATAACGAATACAGCAAAACGCATAATGCTTAACGCATAACGGATCACGCTATAACGCATAACGCATAACGCATAACGCATATCGAATAACGTATAACGTGTAACTCATAACGCATAACGCATAACGCATAACGCATAACGCAAACGTATAACGCACAACGCATAACGAATACAGCAAAACGCATAATGGTTAACGCATAACGGATCACGCATATCGTATAGAGCATAACGCATAACGCATAACGCATAACGCATACCGTATAACGCATAACGCATATCGCATCACGCATAATGCATAACGAATAACGCATAACGCATATCGCATAGAACATAAGTCATAACGCATAACGTACAACGTATAACGCATAACGCATAACGCATAACGCATAACGCATAACGCATAACACATAACGCATAACCCATAACGCATAACGCATAACGCATAACGCATAACGCATAACGCATAACGCCTAACGGATCAGGCATAACGCATAACGCATAATGCATAACACATAACGCATAACGCATTACGCACAAAGCATAAAGCATAACGCATAACGCATAACGCATAACGCCTAACGGATCAGGCATAACGCATAACGCATAATGCATAACACATAACGCATAACGCATTACGCACAAAGCATAAAGCATAACGCATAACGCCTAACGGATCAGGCATAACGCATAACGCATAATGCATAACACATAACGCATAACGCATTACGCACAAAGCATAAAGCATAACGCATAACGCATAACGCATAACGCATAACGTACAACGTATAACGCTTAACGCATAACGCATAACGCATAACGCATAACGCATAACGGATAAAGCATAATGCATAACGCATAACGCATAACGCATAACGCATAACGCATAACGCATAACGCATAACGCATAACGCATAACGCATAACGCATAACGCATAACGCATAACGCATAACGCATAACGCATAACATATAACGCATAACGCATAACACGTAACGCATAACGCGTAACGCATAACGCATAACGCATAACGCATAACGCATAACGCATAACGCATAACGCATAACGCATAACGCATAACGCATAACGCATAACGCATAACGCATAACGCATAACGCATAACGCATAACGCATAACGCATAACGTACAACGTATAACGATTAACGCATAACGCATAACGCATAACGCCCAACGCATAACGCATAACGGAAAACACATAACGCATAATGCATAACGCATAAGGCATAACCCATTACGCATAACTTATAACTCATAACTCATGACGTATAACGCATAACGCAAAATGAATAACGCATAAAGCATAACGCATAACCCATAACCCTTAACGCATAACGCATAACGCATAATGCACAACGCATAACACGTAACGCATAACGCATAACGCATAACGCATACCGTATAACGCATAACGCATAACGCATCACGCATAATGCATAACGAATAACGCATAACGCATATCGCATAGAACATAACGCATAACGCATAACGTACAACGTATAACGCATAACGCATAACGCATAACGCATAACGCATAACGCATAACGCATAACGCATAACGCATAACGCATAACGC
Source organism: Lasioglossum morio (assembly GCA_916610235.2). Lineage (NCBI taxonomy): Eukaryota > Metazoa > Arthropoda > Insecta > Hymenoptera > Halictidae > Lasioglossum > Lasioglossum morio. Next base: position 3,169,820 of record CAKAJA020000289.1, read on the forward strand.
ATATCGCATAACACATAACGCATAACCCATAACGCATAACGCATAACGCATAACGCATAACGCATAACGCATAACGCATAACGCATACTGCATAACGCATAACGCACAACGCACAACGCATAACGCATAACGCATAACGCATAACGCATGACGCATAACGCATAACGCATAACGCATAACGCATAACGCATAACGCATAAAGCATAAAGCATAACGCATAACGCATAACGCATAACGCATAACGCATTACGCATAACGCATAAAGTATAACACATAACGCATAACGCATAAAGTATAACACATAACGCATAACGCATTACGCATATTGCATAACGTATAACGCATAACGCATAACGCATAACGCATATCGCATAAAACATAACGCATCACGCATAACGTACAACGTATAACGCATAACGCATAACGCATAACGCATAACGCATAACGCATAACGCATAACGTATATCGCATAACACATAACGCATAACCCATAACGCATAACGCATAAGGCATAACTCATAACGTTAACGCATAACGCATAACGCCTAACGCTTAACGGATCACGCATAACGCATAACGCATAACGCATAACGCATAACGCATAACGTATATCGCATAACACATAACGCATAACGCATAACGAACAACGGATAACGCATAACGCATAACGCATAACGAATACCGCAAAACGTATATCGCCTAACACATAACGGATCACGCATAACGCATGGCGCATAATGTAAAATGCATAACGCATAACGCATAACGCATAACGCATGACGCATAACGCATAACGCATAACGCATAACGCATAACGCATAACGCATAAAGCATAAAGCATAACGCATAACGCATAACGCATAACGCATAACGCATTACGCATAACGCATAAAGTATAACACATAACGCATAACGCATAAAGTATAACACATAACGCATAACGCATTACGCATATTGCATAACGTATAACGCAAAACGCATAACGCATAACGTTACCGCATAAGGCTTGATGCATAACGCATATCGCATAACGCATAACGCATAACTCATAACGTATAACGCAAACCGCATAACGCATAATGCATAACGCATAACGCATAACGCATAACGCATAACGCATAACGCATAACGCATAACGCATAACGCATAACGCATAACGCATAACGCATAACGCATAAAGCATAACGCATAACGCATAACGCATAACGCAAACTTATAACGCACAACGCATAACGCATAACGCATAACGCATAACGCATAAAGTATAACACATAACGCATAACGCATAAAGTATAACACATAACGCATAACGCATTACGCATATTGCATAACGTATAACGCAAAACGCATAACGCATAACGTTACCGCATAAGGCTTGATGCATGACGCATATCGCATAACGCATAACGCATAACTCATAACGTATAACGCAAAACGCATAACGCATAATGCATAACGCATAACGCATAACGCATAACGCATAACGCATAACGCATAACGCATAACGCATAACGCATAACGCCTAACGCTTAACGGATCACGCATAACGCATAAAGCATAACGCATAAAGCATAACGCATAACGCATAACGCATAACGCATAACGCATAAAGCATAACGCATACCGCATAACGCATACCGCATAACGCATAACGCATAACGCATAACGCAAACTTATAACGCACAACGCATAACGCACAACGCATAACGCATAACGCATAACGCATAACGCATAACGCATACCGCATAACGCATAACGCATAACGCATAACGCATAACGCATAACGCATAACGCATAACGCATAACGCATAACGCATAACGCATAACGCATAACGCATAACGCATAACGCATAACGCACAACGCATATCGCATAACGCATAACACATAACGCATAACGCATGGCGCATAACTCAAAATGCATAACGCATAACGCATAACGCATAACGCAATCGTATAACGCACAACGCATAACGAATACAGCAAAACGCATAATGCTTAACGCATAACGGATCACGCATATCGTATAGAGCATAACGCATAACGCATAACGCATAACGCATAACGCATAACGCATAACGCATATCGCATAACACATAACGCATAACCCATAACGCATAACGCATAACGCATAACGCATAACGCATAACGCATAACGCAATCGTATAACGCACAACGCATAACGAATACAGCAAAACGCATAATGCTTAACGCATAACGGATCACGCATATCGTATAGAGCATAACGCATAACGCATAACGCATAACGCATAACGCATACCGTATAACGCATAACGCATAACGCATAACGCATAACGCATAACGCATATCGCATAACACATAACGCATAACCCATAACGCATAACGCATAACGCATAACGCATAACGCATAACGCATAACGCATAACGCATAACGCATACTGCATAACGCATAACGCACAACGCACAACGCATAACGCATAACGCATAACGCATAATGCATAACGAATAACGCATAACGCATATCGCATAAAACATAACGCATAACGCATAACGTACAACGTATAACGCATAACGCATAACGCATAACGCATAACGCATAACGCATAACGCATAACGCATAACGCATATCGCATAACACATAACGCACAACCCATAACGCATAACGCATAACGCATAACGCATAACGCATAACGCACAACGCATATCGCATAACGCATAACACATAACGCATAACGCATGGCGCATAACTCAAAATGCATAACGCATAACGCATAACGCATAACGCAATCGTATAACGCACAACGCATAACGAATACAGCAAAACGCATAATGCTTAACGCATAACGGATCACGCATATCGTATAGAGCATAACGCATAACGCATAACGCATAACGCATAACGCATACCGTATAACGCATAACGCATATCGCATCACGCATAATGCATAACGAATAACGCATAACGCATATCGCATAGAACATAAGTCATAACGCATAACGTACAACGTATAACGCATAACGCATAACGCATAACGCATAACGCATAACGCATAACGCATAACGCATAACGCATATCGCATAACACATAACGCATAACCCATAACGCATAACGCATAACGCATAACGCATAACGCATAACGCATAACGCATAACGCCTAACGGATCAGGCATAACGCATAACGCATAATGCATAACACATAACGCATAACGCATTACGCACAAAGCATAAAGCATAACGCATAACGCATAACGCATAACGCCTAACGGATCAGGCATAACGCATAACGCATAATGCATAACACATAACGCATAACGCATTACGCACAAAGCATAAAGCATAACGCATAACGCATAACGCATAACGTACAACGTATAACGCTTAACGCATAACGCATAACGCATAACGCATAACGCATAACGGATAAAGCATAATGCATAACGCATAACGCATAACGCATAACGCATAACGCATAACGCATAACGCATAACGCATAACGCATAACGCATAACGCATAACGCATAACATATAACGCATAACGCATAACACGTAACGCATAACGCGTAACGCATAACGCATAACGCATAACGCATAACGCATAACGCATAACGCATAACGCATAACGCATAACGCATAACGCATAACGCATAACGCATAACGCATAACGCATAACGCATAACATATAACGCATAACGCATAACACGTAACGCATAACGCGTAACGCATAACGCATAACGCATAACCCATAACGCATATCGCATAACGCATAACGCATAACGCATAACGCATAACGCATAACGCATAACGCATAACGCATAACGCATAACGCATAACGCATAACGCACAACGCACAACGCATAACGCATAACGCATAACGCATGACGCATAAAGCATATCGCATAACGCATAAATCATAACCCATAACGCACAACGCATAACGCATAATGCACAACGCATAACACGTAACGCATAACGCATAACGCATAACGCATAACGCATACCGTATAACGCATAACGCATAACGCATCACGCATAATGCATAACGAATAACGCATAACGCATATCGCATAGAACATAACGCATAACGCATAACGTACAACGTATAACGCATAACGCATAACGCATAACGCATAACGCATAACTCATAACGCAAACGTATAACGCACAACGCATAACGAATACAGCAAAACGCATAATGCTTAACGCATAACGGATCACGCTATAACGCATAACGCATAACGCATAACGCATATCGAATAACGTATAACGTGTAACTCATAACGCATAACGCATAACGCATAACGCATAACGCAAACGTATAACGCACAACGCATAACGAATACAACAAAACGCATAATGGTTAACGCATAACGGATCACGCATATCGTATAGAGCATAACGCATAACGCATAACGCATAACGCATACCGTATAACGCATAACGCATATCGCATCACGCATAATGCATAACGAATAACGCATAACGCATATCGCATAGAACATAAGTCATAACGCATAACGTACAACGTATAACGCATAACGCATAACGCATAACGCATAACGCATAACGCATAACACATAACGCATAACCCATAACGCATAACGCATAACGCATAACGCATAACGCATAACGCCTAACGGATCAGGCATAACGCATAACGCATAATGCATAACACATAACGCATAACGCATTACGCACAAAGCATAAAGCATAACGCATAACGCATAACGCATAACGCCTAACGGATCAGGCATAACGCATAACGCATAATGCATAACACATAACGCATAACGCATTACGCACAAAGCATAAAGCATAACGCATAACGCATAACGCATAACGCATAACGTACAACGTATAACGCTTAACGCATAACGCATAACGCATAACGCATAACGCATAACGGATAAAGCATAATGCATAACGCATAACGCATAACGCATAACGCATAACGCATAACGCATAACGCATAACGCATAACGCATAACGCATAACGCATAACGCATAACGCATAACGCATAACATATAACGCATAACGCATAACACGTAACGCATAACGCGTAACGCATAACGCATAACGCATAACGCATAACGCATAACGCATAACGCATAACGCATAACGCATAACGCATAACGCATAACGCATAACGCATAACGCATAACGTACAACGTATAACGCTTAACGCATAACGCATAACGCATAACGCCCAACGCATAACGCATAACGGAAAACACATAACGCATAATGCATAACGCATAAGGCATAACCCATTACGCATAACTTATAACTCATAACTCATGACGAATAACGCATAACGCAAAATGAATAACGCATAAAGCATAACGCATAACCCATAACCCTTAACGCATAACGCATAACGCATAATGCACAACGCATAACACGTAACGCATAACGCATAACGCATAACGCATAACGCATACCGTATAACGCATAACGCATAACGCATCACGCATAATGCATAACGAATAACGCATAACGCATATCGCATAGAACATAACGCATAACGCATAACGTACAACGTATAACGCATAACGCATATCGCATAAAACATAACGCATAACGCATAACGTACAACGTATAACGCATAACGCATAACGCATAACGCATAACGCATAACGCATAACGCATAACGCATAACGCATATCGCATAACACATAACGCATAACCCATAACGCATAACGCATAACGCATAACGCATAACGCATAACGCATAACGCACAACGCATATCGCATAACGCATAACACATAACGCATAACGCATGGCGCATAACTCAAAATGCATAACGCATAACGCATAACGCATAACGCAAACGTATAACGCACAACGCATAACGAATACAGCAAAACGCATAATGCTTAACGCATAACGGATCACGCATATCGTATAGAGCATAACGCATAACGCATAACGCATAACGCATAACGCATACCGTATAACGCATAACGCATATCGCATCACGCATAATGCATAACGAATAACGCATAACGCATATCGCATAGAACATAAGTCATAACGCATAACGTACAACGTATAACGCATAACGCATAACGCATAACGCATAACGCATAACGCATAACGCATAACGCATATCGCATAACACATAACGCATAACCCATAACGCATAACGCATAACGCATAACGCATAACGCATAACGCATAACGCATAACGCCTAACGGATCAGGCATAACGCATAACGCATAATGCATAACACATAACGCATAACGCATTACGCACAAAGCATAAAGCATAACGCATAACGCATAACGCATAACGCATAACGCCTAACGGATCAGGCATAACGCATAACGCATAACGCATAACGTACAACGTATAACGCTTAACGCATAACGCATAACGCATAACGCATAACGCATAACGGATAAAGCATAATGCATAACGCATAACGCATAACGCATAACGCATAACGCATAACGCATAACGCATAACGCATAACGCATAACGCATAACGCATAACGCATAACGCATAACGCATAACGCATAACGCATAACATATAACGCATAACGCATAACACGTAACGCATAACGCGTAACGCATAACGCATAACGCATAACGCATAACGCATAACGCATAACGCATAACGCATAACGCATAACGCATAACGCATAACGCATAACGCATAACATATAACGCATAACGCGTAACGCATAACGCATAACGCGTAACGCATAACGCATAACGCATAACGCATAACGCATATCGCATAACGCATAACGCATAACGCATAACGCATAACGCATAACGCATAACGCATAACGCATAACGCATAACGCATAACGCATAACGCATAACGCACAACGCACAACGCATAACGCATAACGCATAACCCATGACGCATAAAGCATATCGCATAACGCATAAATCATAACCCATAACGCACAACGCATAACGCATAATGCACAACGCATAACACGTAACGCATAACGCATAACGCATAACGCATAACGCATACCGTATAACGCATAAAGCATAACGCATCACGCATAATGCATAACGAATAACGCATAACGCATATCGCATAGAACATAACGCATAACGCATAACGTACAACGTATAACGCATAACGCATAACGCATAACGCATAACGCAAACGTATAACGCACAACGCATAACGAATACAGCAAAACGCATAATGCTTAACGCATAACGGATCACGCTATAACGCATAACGCATAACGCATAACGCATAACGCATATCGAATAACGCATAACGTGTAACTCATAACGCATAACGCATAAAGCATAATGCATAACGCATAACGCATAACGCATATCGCATAACGCATAACGCATAACGTATAACGCATAACGCATAACGCATAACGCATAACTTATAACTCATTACTCATAACGCATAACGCATAACGCATAACGCATAACGCATAACGCATAACGCACAACGCATAACGAATACAGCAAAACGCATAATGCTTAACGCATAACGGATCACGCTATAACGCATAACGCATAACGCATAACGCATAACGCATATCGAATAACGCATAACGTGTAACTCATAACGCATAACGCATAAAGCATAATGCATAACGCATAACGCATAACGCATATCGCATAACGCATAACGCATAACGTATAACGCATAACGCATAACGCATAACGCATAACTTAAAACTCATTACTCATAACGAATAACGCATAACGCATAACGCATAACGCATAACGCATAACGCATAACGCATAACGCATAACGCATAACGCATAACGCATATCGCATAACACATAACGCATAACCCATAACGCATAACGCATAACGCATAACGCATAACGCATAACGCATAACGCATAACGCACAACGCATATCGCATAACGCATAACACATAACGCATAACGCATGGCGCATAACTCAAAATGGATAACGCATAACGCAAACGTATAACGCACAACGCATAACGAATACAGCAAAACGCATAATGCTTAACGCATAACGGATCACGCATATCGTATAGAGCATAACGCATAACGCATAACGCATAACGCATACCGTATAACGCATAACGCATATCGCATCACGCATAATGCATAACGAATAACGCATAACGCATATCGCATAGAACATAAGTCATAACGCATAACGTACAACGTATAACGCATAACGCATAACGCATAACGCATAACGCATAACGCATAACACATAACGCATAACCCATAACGCATAACGCATAACGCATAACGCATAACGCATAACGCATAACGCATAACGCCTAACGGATCAGGCATAACGCATAACGCATAATGCATAACACATAACGCATAACGCATTACGCACAAAGCATAAAGCATAACGCATAACGCATAACGCATAACGCCTAACGGATCAGGCATAACGCATAACGCATAATGCATAACACATAACGCATAACGCATTACGCACAAAGCATAAAGCATAACGCATAACGCATAACGCATAACGCATAACGTACAACGTATAACGCTTAACGCATAACGCATAACGCATAACGCATAACGCATAACGGATAAAGCATAATGCATAACGCATAACGCATAACGCATAACGCATAACGCATAACGCATAACGCATAACGCATAACGCATAACGCATAACGCATAACGCATAACGCATAACGCATAACGCATAACGCATAACGCATAACGCATAACATATAACGCATAACGCATAACACGTAACGCATAACGCGTAACGCATAACGCATAACGCATAACGCATAACGCATAACGCATAACGCATAACGCATAACGCATAACGCATAACGCATAACGCATAACGCATAACGCATAACGCATAACGCATAACGTACAACGTATAACGCTTAACGCATAACGCATAACGTATAACGCCCAACGCATAACGCATAACGGAAAACACATAACGCATAATGCATAACGCATAAGGCATAACCCATTACGCATAACTTATAACTCATAACTCATGACGAATAACGCATAACGCAAAATGAATAACGCATAAAGCATAACGCATAACCCATAACCCTTAACGCATAACGCATAACGCATAATGCACAACGCATAACACGTAACGCATAACGCATAACGCATAACGCATAACGCATACCGTATAACGCATAACGCATAACGCATCACGCATAATGCATAACGAATAACGCATAACGCATATCGCATAGAACATAACGCATAACGCATAACGTACAACGTATAACGCATAACGCATAACGCATAACGCATAACGCATAACGCATAACGCATAACGCATAACGCATAACGCATAACGCATAACGCATAACGCATATCGCATAACACATAACGCATAACCCATAACGCATAACGCATAACGCATAACGCATAACGCATAACGCATAACGCATAACGCATACTGCATAACGCATAACGCACAACGCACAACGCATAACGCATAACGCATAACGCATAATGCATAACGAATAACGCATAACGCATATCGCATAAAACATAACGCATAACGCATAACGTACAACGTATAACGCATAACGCATAACGCATAACGCATAACGCATAACGCATAACGCATAACGCATATCGCATAACACATAACGCATAACCCATAACGCATAACGCATAACGCATAACGCATAACGCATAACGCACAACGCATATCGCATAACGCATAACACATAACGCATAACGCATGGCGCATAACTCAAAATGCATAACGCATAACGCATAACGCATAACGCAATCGTATAACGCACAACGCATAACGAATACAGCAAAACGCATAATGCTTAACGCATAACGGATCACGCATATCGTATAGAGCATAACGCATAACGCATAACGCATAACGCATAACGCATACCGTATAACGCATAACGCATAACGCATAACGCATAACGCATAACGCATATCGCATAACACATAACGCATAACCCATAACGCATAACGCATAACGCATAACGCATAACGCATAACGCATAACGCATAACGCATAACGCATACTGCATAACGCATAACGCACAACGCACAACGCATAACGCATAACGCATAACGCATAATGCATAACGAATAACGCATAACGCATATCGCATAAAACATAACGCATAACGCATAACGTACAACGTATAACGCATAACGCATAACGCATAACGCATAACGCATAACGCATAACGCATATCGCATAACACATAACGCACAACCCATAACGCATAACGCATAACGCATAACGCATAACGCATAACGCACAACGCATATCGCATAACGCATAACACATAACGCATAACGCATGGCGCATAACTCAAAATGCATAACGCATAACGCATAACGCATAACGCAATCGTATAACGCACAACGCATAACGAATACAGCAAAACGCATAATGCTTAACGCATAACGGATCACGCATATCGTATAGAGCATAACGCATAACGCATAACGCATAACGCATAACGCATACCGTATAACGCATAACGCATATCGCATCACGCATAATGCATAACGAATAACGCATAACGCATATCGCATAGAACATAAGTCATAACGCATAACGTACAACGTATAACGCATAACGCATAACGCATAACGCATAACGCATAACGCATAACGCATAACGCATATCGCATAACACATAACGCATAACCCATAACGCATAACGCATAACGCATAACGCATAACGCATAACGCATAACGCATAACGCCTAACGGATCAGGCATAACGCATAACGCATAATGCATAACACATAACGCATAACGCATTACGCACAAAGCATAAAGCATAACGCATAACGCATAACGCATAACGCCTAACGGATCAGGCATAACGCATAACGCATAATGCATAACACATAACGCATAACGCATTACGCACAAAGCATAAAGCATAACGCATAACGCATAACGCATAACGAACAACGAATAACGCTTAACGCATAACGCATAACGCATAACGCATAACGCATAACGGATAAAGCATAATGCATAACGCATAACGCATAACGCATAACGCATAACGCATAACGCATAACGCATAACGCATAACGCATAACGCATAACGCATAACGCATAACGCATAACGCATAACATATAACGCATAACGCATAACACGTAACGCATAACGCGTAACGCATAACGCATAACGCATAACGCATAACGCATATCGCATAACGCATAACGCATAACGCATAACGCATAACGCATAACGCATAACGCATAACGCATAACGCATAACGCATAACGCACAACGCACAACGCATAACGCATAACGCATAACGCATGACGCATAAAGCATATCGCATAACGCTTAAATCATAACCCATAACGCACAACGCATAACGCATAATGCACAACGCATAACACGTAACGCATAACGCATAACGCATAACGCATAACGCATCACGCATAATGCATAACGAATAACGCATAACGCATATCGCATAGAACATAAGTCATAACGCATAACGTACAACGTATAACGCATAACGCATAACGCATAACGCATAACGCATAACGCATAACGCATAACGCATATCGCATAACACATAACGCATAACCCATAACGCATAACGCATAACGCATAACGCATAACGCATAACGCATAACGCATAACGCCTAACGGATCAGGCATAACGCATAACGCATAATGCATAACACATAACGCATAACGCATTACGCACAAAGCATAAAGCATAACGCATAACGCATAACGCATAACGCCTAACGGATCAGGCATAACGCATAACGCATAACGCATAACGTACAACGTATAACGCTTAACGCATAACGCATAACGCATAACGCATAACGCATAACGGATAAAGCATAATGCATAACGCATAACGCATAACGCATAACGCATAACGCATAACGCATAACGCATAACGCATAACGCATAACGCATAACGCATAACGCATAACGCATAACGCATAACGCATAACGCATAACGCATAACATATAACGCATAACGCATAACACGTAACGCATAACGCGTAACGCATAACGCATAACGCATAACGCATAACGCATAACGCATAACGCATAACGCACAACGCATAACGCATAACATATAACGCATAACGCATAACACGTAACGCATAACGCGTAACGCATAACGCATAACGCATAACGCATAACGCATAACGCATACCGCATAACGCATAACGCATAACGCACAACGCATAACGCATAATGCACAACGCATAACACGTAACGCATAACGCATAACGCATAACGCATAACGCATACCGTATAACGCATAAAGCATAACGCATCACGCATAATGCATAACGAATAACGCATAACGCATATCGCATAGAACATAACGCATAACGCATAACGTACAACGTATAACGCATAACGCATAACGCATAACGCATAACGCAAACGTATAACGCACAACGCATAACGAATACAGCAAAACGCATAATGCTTAACGCATAACGGATCACGCTATAACGCATAACGCATAACGCATAACGCATAACGCATATCGAATAACGCATAACGTGTAACTCATAACGCATAACGCATAAAGCATAATGCATAACGCATAACGCATATCGCATAACGCATAACGCATAACGTATAACGCATAACGCATAACGCATAACGCATAACTTAAAACTCATTACTCATAACGAATAACGCATAACGCATAACGCATAACGAATAACGCATAACGCACAACGCATAACGAATACAGCAAAACGCATAATGCTTAACGCATAACGGATCACGCTATAACGCATAACGCATAACGCATAACGCATATCGAATAACGCATAACGTGTAACTCATAACGCATAACGCATAAAGCATAATGCATAACGCATAACGCATAACGCATATCGCATAACGCATAACGCATAACGTATAACGCATAACGCATAACGCATAACGCATAACTTAAAACTCATTACTCATAACGAATAACGCATAACGCATAACGCATAACGCATAACGCATAACGCATAACGCATAACGCATAACGCATAACGCATATCGCATAACACATAACGCATAACCCATAACGCATAACGCATAACGCATAACGCATAACGCATAACGCATAACGCATAACGCACAACGCATATCGCATAACGCATAACACATAACGCATAACGCATGGCGCATAACTCAAAATGGATAACGCATAACGCATAACGCATAACGCAAACGTATAACGCACAACGCATAACGAATACAGCAAAACGCATAATGCTTAACGCATAACGGATCACGCATATCGTATAGAGCATAACGCATAACGCATAACGCATAACGCATACCGTATAACGCATAACGCATATCGCATCACGCATAATGCATAACGAATAACGCATAACGCATATCGCATAGAACATAAGTCATAACGCATAACGTACAACGTATAACGCATAACGCATAACGCATAACGCATAACGCATAACGCATAACACATAACGCATAACCCATAACGCATAACGCATAACGCATAACGCATAACGCATAACGCATAACGCATAACGCATAACGCCTAACGGATCAGGCATAACGCATAACGCATAATGCATAACACATCACGCATAACGCATTACGCACAAAGCATAAAGCATAACGCATAACGGATCAGGCATAACGCATAACGCATAATGCATAACACATCACGCATAACGCATTACGCACAAAGCATAAAGCATAACGCATAACGCATAACGCATAACGCCTAACGGATCAGGCATAACGCATAACGCATAATGCATAACACATAACGCATAACGCATTACGCACAAAGCATAAAGCATAACGCATAACGCATAACGCATAACGCATAACGTACAACGTATAACGCTTAACGCATAACGCATAACGCATAACGCATAACGCATAACGGATAAAGCATAATGCATAACGCATATCGCATAACGCATAACGCATAACGCATAACGCATAACGCATAACGCATAACGCATAATGCATAACGCATAACGCATAACGCATAACGCATAACGCATAACGCATAACACATAACGCATAACATATAACGCATAACGCATAACACGTAACGCATAACGCGTAACGCATAACGCATAACGCATAACGCATAACGCATAACGCATAACGCATAACGCATAACGCATAACGCATAACGCATAACGCATAACGCATAACGCATAACGCATAACGCATAACGCATAACGCATAACGCATAACGTACAACGTATAACGCTTAACGCATAACGCATAACGCATAACGCCCAACGCATGACGCATAACGGAAAACACATAACGCATAATGCATAACGCATAAGGCATAACCCATTACGCATAACTTATATCTCATAACTCATGACGAATAACGCATAACGCAAAATGAATAACGCATAAAGCATAACGCATAACCCATAACCCTTAACGCATAACGCATAACGCATAATGCACAACGCATAACACGTAACGCATAACGCATAACGCATAACGCATAACGCATACCGTATAACGCATAACGCATAACGCATCACGCATAATGCATAACGAATAACGCATAACGCATATCGCATAGAACATAACGCATAACGCATAACGTACAACGTATAACGCATAACGCATAACGCATAACGCATAACGCATAACGCATAACGCATAACGCATAACGCATAACGCATATCGCATAACACATAACGCATAACCCATAACGCATAACGCATAACGCATAACGCATAACGCATAACGCATAACGCATACTGCATAACGCATAAAGCGTAACGCATAACCCATAACGCATAACGCATAACGCATAACGCATAACGCATAACGCATAACGCATAACGCATAACGCATAACGCATAACGCATAACGCATAACGCATAACGCATAACGCATAACGCATAACGCATAACGCATAACGCATAACGCATAACGCATAACGCATATCGCATAACACATAACGCATAACCCATAACGCATAACGCATAACGCATAACGCATAACGCATAACGCATAACGCATAACGCCTAACGGATCAGGCATAACGCATAACGCATAATGCATAACACATAACGCATAACGCATTACGCACAAAGCATAAAGCATAACGCATAACGCATAACGCATAACGCCTAACGGATCAGGCATAACGCATAACGCATAATGCATAACACATAACGCATAACGCATTACGCACAAAGCATAAAGCATAACGCATAACGCATAACGCATAACGTACAACGTATAACGCTTAACGCATAACGCATAACGCATAACGCAAACGCATAACGGATAAAGCATAATGCATAACGCATAACGCATAACGCATAACGCATAACGCATAACGCATAACGCATAACGCATAACGCATAACGCATAACGCATAACGCATAACGCATAACGCATAACGCATAACGCATAACGCATAACGCATAACGCATAACGCATAACGCATAACGCATAACGCATAACATATAACGCATAACGCATAACACGTAACGCATAACGCATAACGCATAACGCATAACGCATAACGCATAACGCATATCGCATAACGCATAACGCATAACGCATAACGCATAACGCATATCGCATAACGCATAACGCATAACGCATAACGCATAACGCATAACGCATAACGCACAACGCACAACGCATAACGCATAACGCATAACGCATGACGCATAAAGCATATCGCATAACGCATAAATCATAACCCATAACGCACAACGCATAACGCATAATGCACAACGCATAACACGTAACGCATAACGCATAACGCATAACGCATAACGCATACCGTATAACGCATAACGCATAACGCATCACGCATAATGCATAACGCATAACGCATAACGCATAACGCATAACGCATAACGCATAACGCATAACGTACAACGTATAACGCATAACGCATAACGCATAACGCATAACGCATAACGCATAACGCATAACGCATAACGCATAACGCATAACGCATAACGCATATCGCATAACACATAACGCATAACCCATAACGCATAACGCATAACGCATAACGCATAACGCATAACGCATAACGCATAACGCATAACGCATACCGTATAACGCATAACGCATAACGCATCACGCATAATGCATAACGAATAACGCATAACGCATATCGCATAGAACATAACGCATAACGCATAACGTACAACGTATAACGCATAACGCATAACGCATAACGCATAACGCATAACGCATAACGCATAACGCATAACGCATAACGCATAACGCATATCGCATAACACATAACGCATAACCCATAACGCATAACGCATAACGCATAACGCATAACGCATAACGCATAACGCATAACGCATAACGCATAACGCATACTGCATAACGCATAAAGCGTAACGCATAACCCATAACGCATAACGCATAACGCATAACGCATAACGCATAACGCATAACGCATAACGGATAACGCATAACGCATAACGCATAACGCATAACGCATAACGCATAACGCATAACGCATAACGCATAACGCATTACGCACAAAGCATAAAGCATAACGCATAACGCATAACGCATAACGCATAACACGTAACGCATAACGCGTAACGCATAACGCATAACGCATAACGCATAACGCATATCGCATAACGCATAACGCATAACGCATAACGCATAACGCATAACGCATAACGCATAACGCATAACGCATAACGCATAACGCATAACGCACAACGCACAACGCATAACGCATAACGCATAACGCATAACGCACAACGCACAACGCATAACGCATGACGCATAAAGCATATCGCATAACGCATAAATCATAACCCATAACGCACAACGCATAACGCATAATGCACAACGCATAACGAATACCGCAAAACGCATAACGCATAACACATAACGCATAACGCATTACGCACAACGCATAACGCATAACGCATAACGCATAACGCATAACGTACAACGTATAACGCTTAACGCATAACGCATAACGCCCAACGCATAACGCATAACGGAAAACACATAACGCATAATGCATAACGCATAAGGCATAACCCATTACGCATAACTTATAACTCATAACTCATGACGAATAACGCATAACGCAAAATGAATAACGCATAAAGCATAACGCATAACCCATAACCCTTAACGCATAACGCATAACGCATAATGCACAACGCATAACACGTAACGCATAACGCATAACGCATAACGCATAACGCATAACGCATACCGTATAACGCATTACGCATAACGCATCACGCATAATGCATAACGAATAACGCATAACGCATATCGCACAGAACATAACGCATAACGCATAACGTACAACGTATAACGCATAACGCATAACGCATAACGCATAACGCATAACGCATAACGCATAACGTACAACGTATAACGCTTAACGCATAACGCATAACGCATAACGCAAACGCATAACGGATAAAGCATAATGCATAACGCATAACGCATAACGCATAACGCATAACGCATAACGCATAACGCATAACGCATAACGCATAACGCATAACGCATAACGCATAACGCATAACGCATAACGCATAACATATAACGCATAACGCATAACACGTAACGCATAACGCGTAACGCATAACGCATAACGCATAACGCATAACGCATAACGCATAACGCATAACGCATAACGCATAACGCATAACGCATAACGCATAACGCATAACGCATAACGCATAACATATAACGCATAACGCATAACACGTAACGCATAACGCGTAACGCATAACGCATAACGCATAACGCATAACGCATATCGCATAACGCATAACGCATAACGCATAACGCATAACGCATATCGCATAACGCATAACGCATAACGCATAACGCATGACGCATAACGCATAACGCACAACGCACAACGCATAACGCATAACGCATAACGCATGACGCATAAAGCATATCGCATAACGCATAAATCATAACCCATAACGCACAACGCATAACGCATAATGCACAACGCATAACACGTAACGCATAACGCATAACGCATAACGCATAACGCATACCGTATAACGCATAACGCATAACGCATCACGCATAATGCATAACGAATAACGCATAACGCATATCGCATAGAACATAACGCATAACGCATAACGTACAACGTATAACGCATAACGCATAACGCATAACGCATAACGCATAACGCATAACGCATAACGCATAACGCATAACGCATAACGCATAACGCATATCGCATAACACATAACGCATAACCCATAACGCATAACGCATAACGCATAACGCATAACGCATAACGCATAACGCATAACGCATAACGCATACCGTATAACGCATAACGCATAACGCATCACGCATAATGCATAACGAATAACGCATAACGCATATCGCATAGAACATAACGCATAACGCATAACGTACAACGTATAACGCATAACGCATAACGCATAACGCATAACGCATAACGCATAACGCATAACGCATAACGCATAACGCATATCGCATAACACATAACGCATAACCCATAACGCATAACGCATAACGCATAACGCATAACGCATAACGCATAACGCATAACGCTTAACGCATACTGCATAACGCATAAAGCGTAACGCATAACCCATAACGCATAACGCATAACGCATAACGCATAACGCATAACGCATAACGCATAACGGATAACGCATAACGCATAACGCATAACGCATAACGCATAACGCATAACGCATAACGCATAACGCATTACGCACAAAGCATAAAGCATAACGCATAACGCATAACGCATAACGCATAACACGTAACGCATAACGCGTAACGCATAACGCATAACGCATAACGCATAACGCATATCGCATAACGCATAACGCATAACGCATAACGCATAACGCATAACGCATAACGCATAACGCATAACGCATAACGCATAACGCATAACGCACAACGCACAACGCATAACGCATAACGCATAACGCATAACGCACAACGCACAACGCATAACGCATAACGCATAACGCATGACGCATAAAGCATATCGCATAACGCATAAATCATAACCCATAACGCACAACGCATAACGCATAATGCACAACGCATAACGAATACCGCAAAACGCATAACGCATAACACATAACGCATAACGCATTACGCACAACGCATAACGCATAACGCATAACGCATAACGCATAACGTACAACGTATAACGCTTAACGCATAACGCATAACGCCCAACGCATAACGCATAACGGAAAACACATAACGCATAATGCATAACGCATAAGGCATAACCCATTACGCATAACTTATAACTCATAACTCATGACGAATAACGCGTAACGCAAAATGAATAACGCATAAAGCATAACGCATAACCCATAACCCTTAACGCATAACGCATAACGCGTAATGCACAACGCTTAACAACTCATAACGCATAACGCATAACGCATAACGCATAACGCATAACGTATAACGCATTACGCATAACGCATCACGCATAATGCATAACGAATAACGCATAACGCATATCGCACAGAACATAACGCATAACGCATAACGTACAACGTATAACGCATAACGCATAACGCATAACGCATAACGCATAACGCATAACGCATAACGCATAACGCATAACGCATAACGCATAACGCATAACGCATAACGCATAACACATAACGCATAACCCATAACGCATAACGCATAACGCATAACGCATAACGCATAACGCATAACGCATAACGCATACTGCATAACGCATAAAGCGTAACGCATAACCCATAACGCATAACGCATAACGCATAACGCATAACGCATAACGCATAACGCATAACGCATAACGCATAACGCATAACGCATAACGCATAACGCATAACGCATAACGCATAACGCATAACGCATAACGCATTACGCACAAAGCATAAAGCATAACGCATAACGCATAACGCATAACGCATAACGTACAACGTATAACGCCTAACGCATAACGCATAACGCATAACGCATAACGGATAAAGCAAAATGCATAACGCATAACGCATAACGCATAACGCATAACGCATAACGCATAACGCATAACGCATAACGCATAACGCATAACGCATAACGCATAACGCATAACGCATAACGCATAACGCATAACGCATAACGCATAACGCATAACGCATAACGCATAACGCATAACATATAACGCATAACGCATAACACGTAACGCATAACGCGTAACGCATAACGCATAACGCATAACGCATAACGCATATCGCATAACGCATAACGCATAACGCATAACGCATAACGCATAACGCATAACGCATAACGCATAACGCACAACGCACAACGCATAACGCATAACGCATAACGCATGACGCATAAAGCATATCGCATAACGCATAAATCATAACCCATAACGCACAACGCATAACGCATAACGCATATCGCATAAAACATAACGCTTAACGCATAACGTACAACGTATAACGCATAACGCATAACGCATAACGCAAAACGCATAACGCATAACGCATAACGTATATCGCATAACACATAACGCATAAACCATAACGCATAACGCATAAGGCATAACGCATAACGTTAACGCATAACGCATAACGCATAACGCATAACGCATAACGCACAACGCACAACGCATAACCCATAACGCATAACGCATAACGCATAACGCATAACGCATAACGCATAACGCACAACGCATATCGCATAACGCATAACACATAACGCATAACGCATGGCGCATAACTCAAAATGCATAACGCATAACGCATAACGCATAACGCAAACGTATAACGCACAACGCATAACGAATACAGCAAAACGCATAATGCTTAACGCATAACGGATCACGCATATCGTATAGAGCATAACGCATAACGCATAACGCATAACGCATAACGCATACCGTATAACGCATAACGCATATCGCATCACGCATAATGCATAACGAATAACGCATAACGCATATCGCATAGAACATAAGTCATAACGCATAACGTACAACGTATAACGCATAACGCATAACGCATAACGCATAACGCATAACGCATAACGCATAACGCATAACGCATATCGCATAACACATAACGCATAACCCATAACGCATAACGCATAACGCATAACGCATAACGCATAACGCATAACGCATAACGCATAACGCCTAACGGATCAGGCATAACGCATAACGCATAATGCATAACACATAACGCATAACGCATTACGCACAAAGCATAAAGCATAACGCATAACGCATAACGCATAACGCCTAACGGATCAGGCATAACGCATAACGCATAATGCATAACACATAACGCATAACGCATTACGCACAAAGCATAAAGCATAACGCATAACGCATAACGCATAACGTACAACGTATAACGCTTAACGCATAACGCATAACGCATAACGCAAACGCATAACGGATAAAGCATAATGCATAACGCATAACGCATAACGCATAACGCATAACGCATAACGCATAACGCATAACGCATAACGCATAACGCATAACGCATAACGCATAACGCATAACATATAACGCATAACGCATAACACGTAACGCATAACGCGTAACGCATAACGCATAACGCATAACGCATAACGCATAACGCATAACGCATAACGCATAACGCATAACGCATAACGCATAACGCATAACGCATAACGCATAACGCATAACGCATAACATATAACGCATAACGCATAACACGTAACGCATAACGCGTAACGCATAACGCATAACGCATAACGCATAACGCATATCGCATAACGCATAACGCATAACGCATAACGCATAACGCATATCGCATAACGCATAACGCATAACGCATAACGCATAACGCATAACGCATAACGCACAACGCACAACGCATAACGCATAACGCATAACGCATGACGCATAAAGCATATCGCATAACGCATAAATCATAACCCATAACGCACAACGCATAACGCATAATGCACAACGCATAACACGTAACGCATAACGCATAACGCATAACGCATAACGCATACCGTATAACGCATAACGCATAACGCATCACGCATAATGCATAACGAATAACCCATAACGCATATCGCATAGAACATAACGCATAACGCATAACGTACAACGTATAACGCATAACGCATAACGCATAACGCATAACGCATAACGCATAACGCATAACGCATAACGCATAACGCATAACGCATAACGCATATCGCATAACACATAACGCATAACCCATAACGCATAACGCATAACGCATAACGCATAACGCATAACGCATAACGCATAACGCATAACGCATACCGTATAACGCATAACGCATAACGCATCACGCATAATGCATAACGAATAACGCATAACGCATATCGCATAGAACATAACGCATAACGCATAACGTACAACGTATAACGCATAACGCATAACGCATAACGCATAACGCATAACGCATAACGCATAACGCATAACGCATAACGCATAACGCATATCGCATAACACATAACGCATAACCCATAACGCATAACGCATAACGCATAACGCATAACGCATAACGCATAACGCATAACGCATAACGCATACTGCATAACGCATAAAGCGTAACGCATAACCCATAACGCATAACGCATAACGCATAACGCATAACGCATAACGCATAACGCATAACGGATAACGCATAACGCATAACGCATAACGCATAACGCATAACGCATAACGCATAACGCATAACGCATTACGCACAAAGCATAAAGCATAACGCATAACGCATAACGCATAACGCATAACACGTAACGCATAACGCGTAACGCATAACGCATAACGCATAACGCATAACGCATATCGCATAACGCATAACGCATAACGCATAACGCATAACGCATAACGCATAACGCATAACGCATAACGCATAACGCATAACGCATAACGCACAACGCACAACGCATAACGCATAACGCATAACGCATAACGCACAACGCACAACGCATAACGCATAACGCATAACGCATGACGCATAAAGCATATCGCATAACGCATAAATCATAACCCATAACGCACAACGCATAACGCATAATGCACAACGCATAACGAATACCGCAAAACGCATAACGCATAACACATAACGCATAACGCATTACGCACAACGCATAACGCATAACGCATAACGCATAACGCATAACGTACAACGTATAACGCTTAACGCATAACGCATAACGCCCAACGCATAACGCATAACGGAAAACACATAACGCATAACGCATAACGCATAAGGCATAACCCATTACGCATAACTTATAACTCATAACTCATGACGAATAACGCATAACGCAAAATGAATAACGCATAAAGCATAACGCATAACCCATAACCCTTAACGCATAACGCATAACGCATAACGCATAACGCATAACACATAACGCATAACGCATAACGCATAACGCATAACGCATAACGCATACCGTATAACGCATTACGCATAACGCATCACGCATAATGCATAACGAATAACGCATAACGCATATCGCACAGAACATAACGCATAACGCATAACGTACAACGTATAACGCATAACGCATAACGCATAACGCATAACGCATAACGCATAACGCATAACGCATAACGCATAACGCATAACGCATAACGCATAACGCATATCGCATAACACATAACGCATAACCCATAACGCATAACGCATAACGCATAACGCATAACGCATAACGCATAACGCATAACGCATACTGCATAACGCATAAAGCGTAACGCATAACCCATAACGCATAACGCATAACGCATAACGCATAACGCATAACGCATAACGCATAACGCATAACGCATAACGCATAACGCATAACGCATAACGCATAACGCATAACGCATAACGCATAACGCATAACGCATTACGCACAAAGCATAAAGCATAACGCATAACGCATAACGCATAACGCATAACGTACAACGTATAACGCCTAACGCATAACGCATAACGCATAACGCATAACGCATAACGGATAAAGCAAAATGCATAACGCATAACGCATAACGCATAACGCATAACGCATAACGCATAACGCATAACGCATAACGCATAACGCATAACGCATAACGCATAACGCATAACGCATAACGCATAACGCATAACGCATAACGCATAACGCATAACATATAACGCATAACGCATAACACGTAACGCATAACGCGTAACGCATAACGCATAACGCATAACGCATAACGCATATCGCATAACGCATAACGCATAACGCATAACGCATAACGCATAACGCATAACGCATAACGCATAACGCACAACGCACAACGCATAACGCATAACGCATAACGCATGACGCATAAAGCATATCGCATAACGCATAAATCATAACCCATAACGCACAACGCATAACGCATAACGCATATCGCATAAAACATAACGCATAACGCATAACGTACAACGTATAACGCATAACGCATAACGCATAACGCAAAACGCATAACGCATAACGCATAACGTATATCGCATAACACATAACGCATAAACCATAACGCATAACGCATAAGGCATAACGCATAACGTTAACGCATAACGCATAACGCATAACGCATAACGCACAACGCACAACGCATAACGCATAACGCATAACGCATGACGCATAAAGCATATCGCATAACGCATAAATCATAACCCATAACGCACAACGCATAACGCATAATGCACAACGCATAACGAATACCGCAAAACGCATAACGCATAACGCATAACGCATAACGCATAACGCATAACGCATAACGCATAACGCCTAACGGATCAGGAATAACGCATAACGCATAATGCATAACACATAACGCATAACGCATAACGCATAACGCATAACGTACAACGTATAACGCTTAACGCATAACGCATAACGCATAACGCATAACGCCCAACGCATAACGCATAACGGAAAACACATAACGCATAATGCATAACGCATAAGGCATAACGCATTACGCATAACTTATAACTCATAACTCATGACGAATATCGCATAACGCAAAATGAATAACGCATAAAGCATAACGCATAACCCATAACCCTTAACGCATAACGCATAATGCACAACGCATAACGAGTACCGCAAATCGCATAACGCCTAACGCATAACGGATCACGCATGACGCATAAAGCATATCGCATAACGCATAAATCATAACCCATAACGCACAACGCATAACGCATAATGCACAACGCATAACGAATACCGCAAAACGCATAACGCATAACGCATAACACATAACGCATAACGCATAACGCATAACGCATAACGCATAACGCATAACGCATAACGCATAACGCCTAACGGATCAGGCATAACGCATAACGCATAACGCACAAAATTACCGCATAAGGCTTGATGCATGGCGCATATCGCATAACGCATAACGCATAACGCATAACGCATAACGGATAACGCACAACGCACAACGCATAACGCATAACGCATAACGCATGACGCATAAAGCATATCGCATAACGCATAAATCATAACCCATAACGCACAACGCATAACGCATAACGCATATCGCATAAAACATAACGCTTAACGCATAACGTACAACGTATAACGCATAACGCATAACGCATAACGCAAAACGCATAACGCATAACGCATAACGTATATCGCATAACACATAACGCATAAACCATAACGCATAACGCATAAGGCATAACGCATAACGTTAACGCATAACGCATAACGCATAACGCATAACGCACAACGCACAACGCATAACGCATAACGCATAACGCATGACGCATAAAGCATATCGCATAACGCATAAATCATAACCCATAACGCACAACGCATAACGCATAATGCACAACGCATAACGAATACCGCAAAACGCATAACGCATAACGCATAACGCATAACGCATAACGCATAACGCATAACGCCTAACGGATCAGGAATAACGCATAACGCAAAATGCATAACACATAACGCATAACGCATTACGCACAACGCATAACGCATAACGCATAACGCATAACGCATAACGCATAACGTACAACGTATAACGCTTAACGCATAACGCATAACGCATAACGCATAACGCCCAACGCATAACGCATAACGGAAAACACATAACGCATATTGCATAACGCATAAGGCATAACGCATTACGCATAACTTATAACTCATAACTCATGACGAATATCGCATAACGCAAAATGAATAACGCATAAAGCATAACGCATAACCCATAACCCTTAACGCATAACGCATAATGCACAACGCATAACGAGTACCGCAAATCGCATAACGCCTAACGCATAACGGATCACGCATGACGCATAAAGCATATCGCATAACGCATAAATCATAACCCATAACGCACAACGCATAACGCATAATGCACAACGCATAACGAATACCGCAAAACGCATAACGCATAACGCATAACACATAACGCATAACGCATAACGCATAACGCATAACGCATAACGCATAACGCCTAACGGATCAGGCATAACGCATAACGCATAACGCACAAAATTACCGCATAAGGCTTGATGCATGGCGCATATCGCATAACGCATAAGGCATAACGCATAATACATAACGTATAACGCATTATGCATAACGCATAACGCATAACGCATAATACATAATGCCTAATGCAAACCCATAAGGCATAAGGCATAACGCATAACGCATAACGCGTAACGCATAACGCATAACGTATAACGCATAACGCATATCGCATAAAACATAACGCTTAACGCATAACGTACAACGTATAACGCATAACGCATAACGCATAACGCAAAACGCATAACGCATAACGCATAACGCATAACGCATAACGTATATCGCATAACACATAACGCATAACCCATAACGCATAACGCATAACGCATAACGCATAACGCATAACGCATAACGCCTAACGGATCAGGCATAACGCATAACGCATAACGCATAACGCATAACGCATAACGCATATCGCATAACACATAACGCATAACCCATAACGCATAACGCATAACGCATAACGCATAACGCATAACGCATAACGCATAACGCATAACGCATAACGCCTAACGGATCAGGCATAACGCATAACGCATAATGCATAACACATAACGCATAACGCATTACGCACAAAGCATAAAGCATAACGCATAACGCATAACGCATAACGCCTAACGGATCAGGCATAACGCATAACGCATAATGCATAACACATAACGCATAACGCATTACGCACAAAGCATAAAGCATAACGCATAACGCATAACGCATAACGTACAACGTATAACGCTTAACGCATAACGCATAACGCATAACGCATAACGGATAAAGCATAATGCATAACGCATAACGCATAACGCATAACGCATAACGCATAACGCATAACGCATAACGCATAACGCATAACGCATAACGCATAACGCATAACGCATAACGCATAACGCATAACGCATAACGCATAACGCATAACGCATAACATATAACGCATAACGCATAACACGTAACGCATAACGCGTAACGCATAACGCATAACGCATAACGCATAACGCATAACGCATAACGCATAACGCATAACGCATAACGCATAACGCATAACGCATAACGCATAACGCATAACATATAACGCATAACGCATAACACGTAACGCATAACGCGTAACGCATAACGCATAACGCATAACGCATAACGCATATCGCATAACGCATAACGCATAACGCATAACGCATAACGCAAAACGCATAACGCATAACGCATAACGCATAACGCATAACGCACAACGCACAACGCATAACGCATAACGCATAACGCATGACGCATAAAGCATATCGCATAACGCATAAATCATAACCCATAACGCACAACGCATAACGCATAATGCACAACGCATAACACGTAACGCATAACGCATAACGCATAACGCATAACGCATACCGTATAACGCATAACGCATAACGCATCACGCATAATGCATAACGAATAACGCATAACGCATATCGCATAGAACATAACGCATAACGCATAACGTACAACGTATAACGCATAACGCATAACGCATAACGCATAACGCATAACGCAAACGTATAACGCACAACGCATAACGAATACAGCAAAACGCATAATGCTTAACGCATAACGGATCACGCTATAACGCATAACGCATAACGCATAACGCATATCGAATAACGTATAACGTGTAACTCATAACGCATAACGCATAACGCATAACGCATAACGCAAACGTATAACGCACAACGCATAACGAATACAGCAAAACGCATAATGGTTAACGCATAACGGATCACGCATATCGTATAGAGCATAACGCATAACGCATAACGCATAACGCATACCGTATAACGCATAACGCATATCGCATCACGCATAATGCATAACGAATAACGCATAACGCATATCGCATAGAACATAAGTCATAACGCATAACGTACAACGTATAACGCATAACGCATAACGCATAACGCATAACGCATAACGCATAACGCATAACGCATAACACATAACGCATAACCCATAACGCATAACGCATAACGCATAACGCATAACGCATAACGCATAACGCCTAACGGATCAGGCATAACGCATAACGCATAATGCATAACACATAACGCATAACGCATTACGCACAAAGCATAAAGCATAACGCATAACGCATAACGCATAACGCCTAACGGATCAGGCATAACGCATAACGCATAATGCATAACACATAACGCATAACGCATTACGCACAAAGCATAAAGCATAACGCATAACGCATAACGCATAACGCATAACGTACAACGTATAACGCTTAACGCATAACGCATAACGCATAACGCATAACGCATAACGCATAACGCATAACGGATAAAGCATAATGCATAACGCATAACGCATAACGCATAACGCATAACGCATAACGCATAACGCATAACGCATAACGCATAACGCATAACGCATAACGCATAACGCATAACGCATAACGCATAACGCATAACATATAACGCATAACGCATAACACGTAACGCATAACGCGTAACGCATAACGCATAACGCATAACGCATAACGCATAACGCATAACGCATAACGCATAACGCATAACGCATAACGCATAACGCATAACGCATAACGCATAACGCATAACGCATAACGTACAACGTATAACGCTTAACGCATAACGCATAACGCATAACGCCCAACGCATAACGCATAACGGAAAACACATAACGCATAATGCATAACGCATAAGGCATAACCCATTACGCATAACTTATAACTCATAACTCATGACGAATAACGCATAACGCAAAATGAATAACGCATAAAGCATAACGCATAACCCATAACCCTTAACGCATAACGCATAACGCATAATGCACAACGCATAACACGTAACGCATAACGCATAACGCATAACGCATAACGCATACCGTATAACGCATAACGCATAACGCATCACGCATAATGCATAACGAATAACGCATAACGCATATCGCATAGAACATAACGCATAACGCATAACGTACAACGTATAACGCATAACGCATATCGCATAAAACATAACGCATAACGCATAACGTACAACGTATAACGCATAACGCATAACGCATAACGCATAACGCATAACGCATAACGCATAACGCATATCGCATAACACATAACGCATAACCCACAACGCATAACGCATAACGCATAACGCATAACGCATAACGCATAACGCATAACGCACAACGCATATCGCATAACGCATAACACATAACGCATAACGCATGGCGCATAACTCAAAATGCATAACGCATAACGCATAACGCATAACGCAAACGTATAACGCACAACGCATAACGAATACAGCAAAACGCATAATGCTTAACGCATAACGGATCACGCATATCGTATAGAGCATAACGCATAACGCATAACGCATAACGCATAACGCATACCGTATAACGCATAACGCATATCGCATCACGCATAATGCATAACGAATAACGCATAACGCATATCGCATAGAACATAAGTCATAACGCATAACGTACAACGTATAACGCATAACGCATAACGCATAACGCATAACGCATAACGCATAACGCATATCGCATAACACATAACGCATAACCCATAACGCATAACGCATAACGCATAACGCATAACGCATAACGCATAACGCCTAACGGATCAGGCATAACGCATAACGCATAATGCATAACACATAACGCATAACGCATTACGCACAAAGCATAAAGCATAACGCATAACGCATAACGCATAACGCCTAACGGATCAGGCATAACGCATAACGCATAATGCATAACACATAACGCATAACGCATTACGCACAAAGCTTAAAGCATAACGCATAACGCATAACGCAGAACGTACAACGTATAACGCTTAACGCATAACGCATAACGCATAACGCATAACGCATAACGGATAAAGCATAATGCATAACGCATAACGCATAACGCATAACGCATAACGCATAACGCATAACGCATAACGCATAACGCATAACGCATAACGCATAACGCATAACGCATAACGCATAACGCATAACGCATAACGCATAACATATAACGCATAACGCATAACACGTAACGCATAACGCGTAACGCATAACGCATAACGCATAACGCATAACGCATAACGCATAACGCATATCGCATAACGCATAACGCATAACGCATAACGCATAACGCATAACGCATAACGCATAACGCATAACGCATAACGCATAACGCATAACGCATAACGCATAACGCACAACGCACAACGCATAACGCATAACGCATAACCCATGACGCATAAAGCATATCGCATAACGCATAAATCATAACCCATAACGCACAACGCATAACGCATAATGCACAACGCATAACACGTAACGCATAACGCATAACGCATAACGCATAACGCATACCGTATAACGCATAACGCATAACGCATCACGCATAATGCATAACGAATAACGCATAACGCATATCGCATAGAACATAACGCATAACGCATAACGTACAACGTATAACGCATAACGCATAACGCATAACGCATAACGCAAACGTATAACGCATAACGAATACAGCAAAACGCATAATGCTTAACGCATAACGGATCACGCTATAACGCATAACGCATAACGCATAACGCATATCGAATAACGCATAACGTGTAACTCATAACGCATAACGCATAAAGCATAATGCATAACGCATAACGCATAACGCATATCGCATAACGCATAACGCATAACGTATAACGCATAACGCATAACGCATAACGCATAACTTAAAACTCATTACTCATAACGAATAACGCATAACGCATAACGCATAACGCATAACGCATAACGCACAACGCATAACGAATACAGCAAAACGCATAACGCATAACGCCTAACGGATCAGGCATAACGCATAACGCATAATGCATAACACATAACGCATAACGCATTACGCACAAAGCATAAAGCATAACGCATAACGCATAACGCATAACGCCTAACGGATCAGGCATAACGCATAACGCATAATGCATAACACATAACGCATACCGCATTACGCACAAAGCATAAAGCATAACGCATAACGCATAACGCATAACGCATAACGTACAACGTATAACGCTTAACGCATAACGCATAACGCATAACGCATAACGCATAACGCATAACGGATAAAGCATAATGCATAACGCATAACGCATAACGCATAACGCATAACGCATAACGCATAACGCATAACGCATAACGCATAACGCATAACGCATAACGCATAACATATAACGCATAACGCATAACACGTAACGCATAACGCGTAACGCATAACGCATAACGCATAACGCATAACGCATAACGCATAACGCATAACGCATAACGCATAACGCATAACGCATAACGCATAACGCATAACGCATAACGCATAACGCATAACGCATAACGTACAACGTATAACGCTTAACGCATAACGCATAACGCATAACGCCCAACGCATAACGCATAACGGAAAACACATAACGCATAATGCATAACGCATAAGGCATAACCCATTACGCATAACTTATAACTCATAACTCATGACGAATAACGCATAACGCAAAATGAATAACGCATAAAGCATAACGCATAACCCATTACCCTTAACGCATAACGCATAACGCATAATGCACAACGCATAACACGTAACGCATAACGCATAACGCATAACGCATAACGCATACCGTATAACGCATAATGCATAACGCATCACGCATAATGCATAACGAATAACGCATAACGCATATCGCATAGAACATAACGCATAACGCATAACGTACAACGTATAACGCATAACGCATATCGCATAAAACATAACGCATAACGCATAACGTACAACGTATAACGCATAACGCATAACGCATAACGCATAACGCATAACGCATAACGCATAACGCATAACGCATATCGCATAACACATAACGCATAACCCATAACGCATAACGCATAACGCATAACGCATAACGCATAACGCATAACGCACAACGCATATCGCATAACGCATAACACATAACGCATAACGCATGGCGCATAACTCAAAATGCATAACGCATAACGCATAACGCATAACGCAAACGTATAACGCACAACGCATAACGAATACAGCAAAACGCATAATGCTTAACGCATAACGGATCACGCATATCGTATAGAGCATAACGCATAACGCATAACGCATAACGTGTTCCGTCCGTTTTCTGGGCGGGAATTGCCGGTATGGGCGATGGGACGAACACGAGAGAAAATTACAACACCTTTTTCACGAAACAACTATTTACAATATATTTAAAATCAACTATGTACAAACGTACTTCGCGGAGGCGCGAACGCGTGGTCAAAGATCGCGGCAAGGGTCGCAATCGATAGCCTGAGATAATCGTCGTGTCGAGTGTGTGTCGCGTCTGTTTTTTCAATGTCTCGCTTTGCTTCTGCTAACGGTAATAATATCGCGCATCGGTGCGCGGGGTATACATCGATCACCTTCTACGCGGAGAAGGGGGTTGCGGGGTACTCACTGTCAACGGTTTGGCGACGGACGGCAACATTGCGCGAAAGTCGCTCGCCTAACGGTCGCATGCGTATGTTTAGGGACCGTGGCGGTCCTTTCGGTCGCTCGGTCGATGCTCCCGGTGTTGTCGGGCGCAGCCGACGGTTGAGCCCGAACATTCCGCCCGCCTCAGCTCCGCTGACGCAAGCCTTAACGCCAAACACCTTAACATCTATGTACAAATTACAATATATACAACACTTATTTTACAATTGTGGCGCTCGACGCGAGTGGGCATACGCCGCCCGCCGTGAAACGCTGTGAAGTGGGCGCGATCGCTCCGAATTGTTCGGCCGGGGTTTGCCGCCCGCCATGCAGCACTGCGGTGCGACGCGATGCACCTCGCTCACGGTCGCTAGTGAGCCGACGCTTGGGGGAGGGTAGGGTCCTCCGGTGGGTCCACGGGCAATCGGACGAGCTGCGCGATCGGCCGTTGAAGTTTCCCACCGGCTGTGCGTACCGTGACGACGCGGACGCGGTTGTCCGCGCCGGGGTGGAGGGTCTCTACGCGCGCGAGTCGCCAGGCCGCTGGCGGGTAGTTCGGCTCGCGAATGACCACCAGCTCTCCCGGGCGTAGGTTGGTTTCCGTGCACCACCACTTACTGCGCTCCTGGAGGGAATGCAAGTACTCCCGCCGCCATTGCTTCCAAAAATCCGCGCGCATGTGTTCGACAGTCTTCCACCGGGTCAGAGGGGTCGACGCGCTGTCCGGAAGGCGTTCTCCGGGTAACGTGAGGGTCGGGGCCCCCGTCAAAAAATGCCCAGGAGTGAGTGCCGCGTAGTCGTCGGGATTGCGCGACAGAGGGGTGAGTGGGCGGGAATTAAGGCAGGCCTCTATGCCGCACAGTAGCGTCGACATTTCCTCGAATGTGAGGGTGTGCGAGCCCACGACTCTAACGAGGTGGCGTTTTACCGCCTTAACCCCCGCTTCCCAGAGGCCCCCGAAGTGGGGAGCTCCGGGCGGGTTGAATCGCCACGAGACCTCGGCCTGCTCGAGAAACGCGGAGACCTCGGGTGAGTTGACGGCGCCGCGACTCATCGAGGCGAGCTCCCTGGCGGCTCCGCGGAAATTTGTTCCGTTGTCGGAATGGATTTCCGACGGCCGGCCTCGTCGGGAGACGAATCGGCGCAGCGCGGCCAAGAAACCCGTGGTCGCGCAATCGCTGACGAGCTCCAAGTGGACCGCGCGCGTCGCGAAACACACGAAAACCGCGATGTACGATTTTTGGGACTTGTACCCCCGTCCCTTGCTCATGCGGGTCCAGAGGGGGCCTGCGTAATCGACCCCGACGTGCGAGAAAGGACGGGAGGGCTC
This sequence comes from Lasioglossum morio, assembly GCA_916610235.2. Classification (NCBI taxonomy): domain Eukaryota; kingdom Metazoa; phylum Arthropoda; class Insecta; order Hymenoptera; family Halictidae; genus Lasioglossum; species Lasioglossum morio. Next base: position 3,204,139 of record CAKAJA020000289.1, read on the forward strand.
TACCCTTGAGCGCGGTAAGGAGGCCATTATTTGGGTGGACGGCGTGGCGCGGTGGCGGGCACAGGTCACGCACCTCCACGTGACCCGACGAACGAGCTCGCGGGCTCCCAGTGGCCAGTAAGTCCTCCTCAACACGCTCAAGGTGAGCTGCTGTCCTCCGTGAAGCGTGGTTTGGTGCACGAAGTCGACGAGGAGCTCGACCAGCGGATGTTTCGGCAAGATGACCGGGTGCATCTCGTCGTAGGGGCGGGATGACTGTGCGAGTCTTCCCCCCACCCGGAGCAATCCCGCCGCGTCGATAAACGGGTTCAAACGCTTCAAGGGCGACGTTTGTCCCACGAACTGGCCTTTCGCGACGCGACACAGCTCAGTCTTGAACGCGGTGCTTTGCAGCCACTGGAGCCACAGCGTTCTTGACTTTCGTATCGTCGCGGGGGGGTCGTAGTGGGCCGTACTGCCCATCCTTCGCCGAAGGGCCGCGACGAACCGGAAGCAGCACGCGGTGACCCGAAGCAATTTCGACCACGAGGAGACGCTGGTGGGGAGGGGGGCCAAGGGGCTTTCCTCCGTGGCGTGGACGCGCGCGGTTTGTACCCGTACCTCGAGGCTCGGTTCCTCGAGGTTATCGGAGCGGGCTGGCGGCCAGCCGGACCGCGGGCCCGAGAGCCATGCCGGCCCTCGCCACCACAGGTCGTGTCGGAGTAGCTCGCCGGCCAGAAGGCCGCGGGAGGCGCAATCCGCGGGGTTATCGGCGGTTCCAACGTGTCGCCAGGACGTGCCAGGCAGGGTTTCGTGGATGAGGCCCACGCGGTTCGCGACGAAAACAGTCCACGTGGAGGGCGTTTGGGCCAACCACGCGAGCACTACCTGCGAGTCGGTCCACGCGTAAAGGTCGAGGTGGTCCGCGAAGGTTTCGTCGGCAATACGGCGTAACAATTTGGCCAGCAACGCGGCCGCGCAGAGCTCCAACCGAGGGATGGAGACTGTTTTCAGGGGGGCGACTTTGGTGCGCGAGGCAACGAGAGTGACCCGAGTCCTCGTGGAATCGTCCGGTGGCGATCGCGAGACGAGGTATACCACGGCTCCGTAAGCGCGAGATGACGCGTCCGCGAACCCGTGCAGCTCGTACCGATCGCTGTGGCTTGGTGTTAGACGCACGCCAAGCCACCGGGGAATGCGCACTCTGCGAAGTGCGGGCAACTCCTCGACAATCGCTCTCCAGGTCGTGCTGAGTTCTGCCGGAATCGGGTCGTCCCACTCGGAACCTCTCAGCCACAACTCCTGGAGCATGATCTTCGCCTTTACAACTACCGGGGCTGCCCAGCCCAGCGGGTCGTACAAACGAGCAATCGTCGACAGGACGTCCCTCTTCGTAGTCGACGACCCGCATTCGAGGTCTACGGAAAACCCGAAAGAGTCTAACTCGGGGCTCCAATCCACCCCCAACACGGGTTGGGTGGTGGGGGAGCCCTGAAGCAAATCCACCGCCTGGGATGTCGTCTCCGCGGCCAGTACCAGAGGGATACTGGCTGCCCATTTCCCGAGCTCAAACCCCCCACACCGCATGAGCTCATCTCGACACGAAACCGCTTCGTCTACGGTGTCGGCCCCGAAGAGAGCATCGTCCACGTAAAATTATTGCGCAGTACTGCGCATGCTCGGGGAAACGTGGTTCCCTCGTCCTTCGCGAGCTCGTGTAAGACCCTCTGGGCTAGGTACGGGGCGCACGCGGTTCCGTAGGTCACCGTGGTGAGTCGGAAGGTCGACGGTTCGAGGTGAGGCTCGCGTCGCCACATTATGCATTGCAGATTCACGTCGGCGTCGTGCACGCGAATCTGCCGGAACATTTTCACGATGTCGGCCTTGAGGGCGAATCGAGGGAGGCGCCACCGGAGTAGAACCGCGAAAATGTCCAGCTGCAGTTTGGGCCCCGGCAGAAGAAGGTCATTGAGCGACTTCCCGTTGGAGGTGGGGCTTGACGCGTTGAAAACGACGCGAACCTTCGGGGTTCCGTCGTCTGCCCGTTTCACCACCGGGTGGTGGGGCAGGTAGACGACAAGGGCTTGGGAGGAGGAATCTGGCGCCTCCTCCATGTGGTCAAGCCCCTCGTATTCCTTTAAAAATTCGCGGTATGCCACCTCCAACGGGGGGTCGCCGTGGAGTCGGCGCTCGACTCCTCGCAGTATCGAGAGGGCTCGATTTCGCGACGCACCGAGGGGGAGGGGACGATCTTCGCGAAGGGGGAGGCGGACGACGTATCGGCCATCCGCCCGCCGTGCCACGGTGGCTTTGAAATGCTCCTCGCACCTCGTCTCATCGGGAGAGAGGGTGGAGCTGGGAGCCGCTTCCTCGATCTCCCAAAGAACTCGCAGTTGCTGCTGCAACTGTTCGTCTGCGCGGCAGTGCAGAGATGTCGCGACGGCGCGGGGGGAGTCGGATCGTGGGCGCGTGGGGCCCGAGATGACCCATCCGAAGACGGTCTCTTGCGCAATGGGTGTCCCTCCCTCCCCGCGACGCAGTCCGGAGCGGAGAAGTGCGCCGTAGTGGTCAGCACCGATGAGGAGGTCTACCGGCAGTGACCTTCTCGGGTCCGGGTCCGCGAGGGCCAAGCCGCGTAGATGCGGGAACGCGCTGATCTCGATCTGGAGGCGGGGGGCATAGGACGTGATCCGAGGGAGAACCAGGGCCGTCAACGTGAACGTGGGCGTCGTCCGTCCGGCTCCTCGAATTTTCACTTCCACGCGCGCGTTTACCCTGCCTACGGGGGCGTCTCCGGCGCCCTTAACCGTGACCGCCGCTGGCCGTTTGGGCAAACGTAAGGCCTGGACGAGAGACTCGGAGACGAAGGTCGCCTCCGACCCTTGATCCAGGAGGGCCCGTACCGCGCGCGTCCCTCCGTCCGGTGTCTCGACCCTCACGATCGCGGTGGCGAGCAGCACGGCGCGGTCCGCGCTCTCCGGAGAGCGAGCCGAGCAATTCAGTAGCGCGGCATCGCGATCCGCTTCTCCTCTCGCGCGGTTAGAGTGCGTTTCGTGGCCCGAAGGGGTTGACGAGGCTTGGTGCAGCGCCGTGTGGTGCGGCCTGCCGCACTGAGCGCATCGGGACGCGGAAGGGCAGCTGTTCGCAGAATGGTCCGCTCGAAGACAATTGAAGCAGCAACCGCGGTTTTTCACAAAGTCCCTTTTTTGCGAAAGGGACCAGCCCCGGAAAACCGGACAACGAAACAGCAAGTGATTCTTGCTGCACTTGGGACACAGTGTCTTCGGGGTTTTCGCAGCTTCGGCCGTGTGCGATCGGACGGAGGAGGGTTCGATCGCGCACGCAGCTTCTTCCGCGGCGAAACCTCGCTCTTCGGCAGCGAGGTGTATATTTTCGAGCGCACGGACACGCGCCTCAAGAAAGACATCGAGCGCGCTGTAGGAGGGGGGGTCGCGAGATGCACCGAGGGATAATTCCCATTCCTCCCGTGACTTTTGGTCGAGGTTTCGGACGACCAGTGGGACGAGCAGATCGTCCCATTGGTTTGTAGGGCACCCCAAATTGGCCAGATGGGCCAGAGTCTCCGTGGTGCGGTCGCGCAGCCTGGCGAGGCCTTCCCCGGTTTCGTCCGTCAGCGGCGCGAACTGTAGCAGCTCCCCCACCAAGGCACCGATCACCATCCGCTTGTTCTCGAACCGCGACTGGACCGTATTCCAGGCAGGAGCGAAATTCGCGGCGGTCACCCTTACGTGGGATATCACGGACGCGGCTTTTCCTTCCAACGCGCCCTTGAGGTGGTACAGCCGCTGTACATCGTCAAGGTCGGGGTTCTTCACGACAAGGGACGTGAACAAATCCGCAAAAGTCGGCCATTCCGAATATCGCCCGTCGAATTTCGGGACTTCAATCCGCGTGAGTTTCGTGCCCCGCGACGAACTCGCGGCGGGTGCGCTAGCGATGGACGCGTCTAACGACATCTCCCGATTTAACGAATCGACCAACTCACAAAAGAAGTCGCTGGCTTGAAAGAACTCTTCCTCTGCTTGTTCGAAGAGCTCCTCCACGAAGTAGGGCATCGTGGAACGGTCCTGCGCGGTGGCCTCGAGCTCCAACTCCAGGTTGATCTGCTGACAGCGTTCCCAGTCGACCCGCAGACGCCGTAGCCGATCCTCCGCCGTGGCCTTGGAGAAGTTGGCCTTCCCCATCTTCTTATAATTAGTCACGGTCCTGCCGATACGGCGGACAATGACCTCCTGCTCCTTAATCAGCGCCTCCATGGCGTAGCGGTCGTCTGGCTCGGGAACTGGCAGCGGGTGCAGTTAGCCGACAGCTTCTTCGTCGGATGGTATCAGCAGTGGTCGGTTGACCCACGAAGCGTTAGGCGTCGATCGACTGCGTGATCGACGTGCGGGGGAACGGGGTTCCCTTCTCTCGGTTGTCTTCGCTATCCGGCTCGAAGGACCAAATGTTCCGTCCGTTTTCTGGGCGGGAATTGCCGGTATGGGCGATGGGACGAACACGAGAGAAAATTACAACACCTTTTTCACGAAACAACTATTTACAATATATTTAAAATCAACTATGTACAAACGTACTTCGCGGAGGCGCGAACGCGTGTTCAAAGATCGCGGCAAGGGTCGCAATCGATAGCCTGAGATAATCGTCGTGTCGAGTGTGTGTCGCGTCTGTTTTTTCAATGTCTCGCTTTGCTTCTGCTAACGGTAATAATATCGCGCATCGGTGCGCGGGGTATACATCGATCACCTTCTACGCGGAGAAGGGGGTTGCGGGGTACTCACTGTCAACGGTTTGGCGACGGACGGCAACATTGCGCGAAAGTCGCTCGCCTAACGGTCGCATGCGTATGTTTAGGGACCGTGGCGGTCCTTTCGGTCGCTCGGTCGATGCTCCCGGTGTTGTCGGGCGCAGCCGACGGTTGAGCCCGAACATAACGCATAACGCATACCGTATAACGCATAACGCATATCGCATCACGCATAATGCATAACGAATAACGCATAACGCATATCGCATAGAACATAAGTCATAACGCATAACGTACAACGTATAACGCATAACGCATAACGCATAACGCATAACGCATAACGCATAACGCATAACGCATATCGCATAACACATAACGCATAACCCATAACGCATAAAGCATAACGCATAACGCATAACGCATAACGCATAACGCATAACGCCTAACGGATCAGGCTTAACGCATAACGCATAATGCATAACACATAACGCATAACGCATTACGCACAAAGCATAAAGCATAACGCATAACGCATAACGCATAACGCCTAACGGATCAGGCATAACGCATAAGCATAATGCATAACACATAACGCATAACGCATTACGCACAAAGCATAAAGCATAACGCATAACGCATAACGCATAACGTACAACGTATAACGCTTAACGCATAACGCATAACGCATAACGCATAACGCATAACGGATAAAGCATAATGCATAACGCATAACGCATAACGCATAACGCATAACGCATAACGCATAACGCATAACGCATAACGCATAACGCATAACGCATAACGCATAACGCATAACGCATAACGCATAACGCATAACATATAACGCATAACGCATAACACGTAACGCATAACGCGTAACGCATAACGCATAACGCATAACGCATAACGCATAACGCATAACGCATAACGCATAACGCATAACGCATAACGCATAACGCATAACATATAACGCATAACGCATAACACGTAACGCATAACGCGTAACGCATAACGCATAACGCATAACGCATAACGCATATCGCATAACGCATAACGCATATCGAATAACGCAAAACGTGTAACTCATAACGCATAACGCATAAAGCATAATGCATAACGCATAACGCATAACGCATATCGCATAACGCATAACGCATAACGTATAACGCATAACGCATAACGCATAACGCATAACTTAAAACTCATTACTCATAACGAATAACGCATAACGCATAACGCATAACGCATAACGCATAACGCATAACGCATCACGCATAATGCATAACGAATAACGCATAACGCATATCGCATAGAACATAACGCATAACGCATAACGTACAACGTATAACGCATAACGCATAACGCATAACGCATAACGCAAACGTATAACGCACAACGCATAACGAATACAGCAAAACGCATAATGCTTAACGCATAACGGATCACGCTATAACGCATAACGCATAACGCATAACGCATAACGCATATCGAATAACGCATAACGTGTAACTCATAACGCATAACGCATAAAGCATAATGCATAACGCATAACGCATAACGCATAACGCATAATGCACAACGCATAACACGTAACGCATAACGCATAACGCATAACGCATAACGCATACCGTATAACGCATAACGCATAACGCATCACGCATAATGCATAACGAATAACGCATAACGCATATCGCATAGAACATAACGCATAACGCATAACGTACAACGTATAACGCATAACGCATAACGCATAACGCATAACGCAAACGTATAACGCACAACGCATAACGAATACAGCAAAACGCATAATGCTTAACGCATAACGGATCACGCTATAACGCATAACGCATAACGCATAACGCATAACGCATATCGAATAACGCATAACGTGTAACTCATAACGCATAACGCATAAAGCATAATGCATAACGCATAACGCATAACGCATATCGCATAACGCATAACGCATAACGTATAACGCATAACGCATAACGCATAACGCATAACTTAAAACTCATTACTCATAACGAATAACGCATAACGCATAACGCATAACGCATAACGCATAACGCACAACGCATAACGAATACAGCAAAACGCATAATGCTTAACGCATAACGGATCACGCTATAACGCATAACGCATAACGCATAACGCATAACGCATATCGAATAACGCAAAACGTGTAACTCATAACGCATAACGCATAAAGCATAATGCATAACGCATAACGCATAACGCATATCGCATAACGCATAACGCATAACGTATAACGCATAACGCATAACGCATAACGCATAACTTAAAACTCATTACTCATAACGAATAACGCATAACGCATAACGCATAACGCATAACGCATAACGCATAACGCATAACGCATAACGCATATCGCATAACACATAACGCATAACCCATAACGCATAACGCATAACGCATAACTCATAACGCATAACGCATAACGCATAACGCATAACGCACAACGCATATCGCATAACGCATAACACATAACGCATAACGCATGGCGCATACCGTATAACGCATAACGCATATCGCATCACGCATAATGCATAACGAATAACGCATAACGCATATCGCATAGAACATAAGTCATAACGCATAACGTACAACGTATAACGCATAACGCATAACGCATAACGCATAACGCATAACGCATAACACATAACGCATAACCCATAACGCATAACGCATAACGCATAACGCATAACGCATAACGCATAACGCATAACGCATATCGCATCACGCATAATGCATAACGCATAACGCATAACGCATAACGCATAACGCATAACATATAACGCATAACGCATAACGCATAACGCATAACGCATAACGCATAACGCATAACGCATAACGCATAACGCATAACGCATAACGCATAACGCATAACGCATAACGCATAACGCATAACGCATAACGCATAACGCATAACGCATAACGCATAACGTACAACGTATAACGCTTAACGCATAACGCATAACGCCCAACGCATAACGCATAACGGAAAACACATAACGCATAATGCATAAGGCATGACCCATTACGCATAACTTATAACTCATAACTCATGACGAATAACGCATAACGCAAAATGAATAACGCATAAAGCATAACGCATAACCCATAACCCTTAACGCATAACGCATAACGCATAATGCACAACGCATAACACGTAACGCATAACGCATAACGCATAACGCATAACGCATACCGTATAACGCATAACGCATAACGCATCACGCATAATGCATAACGAATAACGCATAACGCATATCGCATAACGCATAACGCATAACGCATAACGCATAACGCATAACGCATAACGCATAACGCATAACGCATAACGCATAACGCATAACGTACAACGTATAACGCATAACGCATATCGCATAAAACATAACGCATAACGCATAACGTACAACGTATAACGCATAACGCATAACGCATAACGCATAACGCATAACGCATAACGCATAACGCATAACGCATATCGCATAACACATAACGCATAACCCATAACGCATAACGCATAACGCATAACGCATAACGCATAACGCATAACGCATAACGCACAACGCATATCGCATAACGCATAACACATAACGCATAACGCATGGCGCATAACTCAAAATGCATAACGCATAACGCATAACGCATAACGCAAACGTATAACGCACAACGCATAACGAATACAGCAAAACGCATAATGCTTAACGCATAACGGATCACGCATATCGTATAGAGCATAACGCATAACGCATAACGCATAACGCATAACGCATACCGTATAACGCATAACGCATATCGCATCACGCATAATGCATAACGAATAACGCATAACGCATATCGCATAGAACATAAGTCATAACGCATAACGTACAACGTATAACACATAACGCATAACGCATAACGCATAACGCATAACGCATAACGCATAACGCATAACGCATAACGCATTACGCACAAAGCATAAAGCATAACGCATAACGCATAACGCATAACGTACAACGTATAACGCATAACGCATAACGCATAACGCATAACGCAAACGTATAACGCACAACGCATAACGAATACAGCAAAACGCATAATGCTTAACGCATAACGGATCACGCTATAACGCATAACGCATAACGCATAACGCATAACGCATATCGAATAACGCATAACGTGTAACTCATAACGCATAACGCATAAAGCATAATGCATAACGCATAACGCATAACGCATATCGCATAACGCATAACGCATAACGTATAACGCATAACGCATAACGCATAACGCATAACTTAAAACTCATTACTCATAACGAATAACGCATAACGCATAACGCATAACGCATAACGCATAACGCACAACGCATAACGAATACAGCAAAACGCATAATGCTTAACGCATAACGGATCACGCTATAACGCATAACGCATAACGCATAACGCATAACGCATATCGAATAACGCATAACGTGTAACTCATAACGCATAACGCATAAAGCATAATGCATAACGCATAACGCATAACGCATATCGCATAACGCATAACGCATAACGTATAACGCATAACGCATAACGCATAACTTAAAACTCATTACTCATAACGAATAACGCATAACGCATAACGCATAACGCATAACGCATAACGCATAACGCATAACGCATAACGCATATCGCATAACACATAACGCATAACCCATAACGCATAACGCATAACGCATAACGCATAACGCATAACGCATATCGCATAACGCACAACGCATATCGCATAACGCATAACACATAACGCATAACGCATGGCGCATAACTCAAAATGGATAACGCATAACGCATAACGCATAACGCAAACGTATAACGCACAACGCATAACGAATACAGCAAAACACATAATGCTTAACGCATAACGGATCACGCATATCGTATAGAGCATAACGCATAACGCATAACGCATAACGCATACCGTATAACGCATAACGCATATCGCATCACGCATAATGCATAACGAATAACGCATAACGCATATCGCATAGAACATAAGTCATAACGCATAACGTACAACGTATAACGCATAACGCATAACGGATAACGCATAACGCATAACGCATAACACATAACACATAACCCATAACGCATAACGCATAACGCATAACGCATAACGCATAACGCATAACGCATAACGCATAACGCCTAACGGATCAGGCATAACGCATAACGCATAATGCATAACACATAACGCATAACGCATTACGCACAAAGCATAAAGCATAACGCATAACGCATAACGCATAACGCCTAACGGATCAGGCATAACGCATAACGCATAATGCATAACACATAACGCATAACGCATTACGCACAAAGCATAAAGCATAACGCATAACGCATAACGCATAACGCATAACGTACAACGTATAACGCTTAACGCATAACGCATAACGCATAACGCATAACGCATAACGGATAAAGCATAATGCATAACGCATATCGCATAACGCATAACGCATAACGCATAACGCATAACGCATAACGCATAACGCATAACGCATAACGCATAACGCATAACGCATAACGCATAACGCATAACGCATAACGCATAACGCATAACGCATAACGCATAACGCATAACGCATAACGCATAACGCATAACGCATAACGCATAACGCATAACGCATAACGCATAACGCATAACGCATAACGCATAACGCATAACGCATAACGCATAACGCATAACGCATAACGCATAACGCATAACGCATAACGCATAACGCATAACGCATAACGTACAACGTATAACGCTTAACGCATAACGCATAACGCATAACGCCCAACGCATAACGCATAACGGAAAACACATAACGCATAATGCATAACGCATAAGGCATAACCCATTACGCATAACTTATAACTCATAACTCATGACGAATAACGCATAACGCAAAATGAATAACGCATAAAGCATAACGCATAACCCATAACCCTTAACGCATAACGCATAACGCATAATGCACAACGCATAACACGTAACGCATAACGCATAACGCATAACGCATAACGCATACCGTATAACGCATAACGCATAACGCATCACGCATAATGCATAACGAATAACGCATAACGCATATCGCATAGAACATAACGCATAACGCATAACGTACAACGTATAACGCATAACGCATAACGCATAACGCATAACGCATAACGCATAACGCATAACGCATAACGCATAACGCATAACGCATAACGCATAACGCATAACGCATAACGCATATCGCATAACACATAACGCATAACCCATAACGCATAACGCATAACGCATAACGCATAACGCATAACGCATAACGCATACTGCATAACGCATAAAGCGTAACGCATAACCCATAACGCATAACGCATAACGCATAACGCATAACGCATAACGCATAACGCATAACGCATAACGCATAACGCATATCGCATAACGCATAACGCATAACGCATAACGCATAACGCATAACGCATAACGCATAACGCATAACGCATAACGCATTACGCACAAAGCATAAAGCATAACGCATAACGCATAACGCATAACGCATAACACGTAACGCATAACGCGTAACGCATAACGCATAACGCATAACGCATATCGCATAAGGCATAACGCATAACGCATAACGCATAACGCATAACGCATAACGCATAACGCATAACGCATAACGCATAACGCATAACGCACAACGCACAACGCATAACGCATAACGCATAACGCATAATGCATAACGAATAACGCATAACGCATATCGCATAAAACATAACGCATAACGCATAACGTACAACGTATAACGCATAACGCATAACGCATAACGCATAACGCATAACGCATAACGCATAACGCATATCGCATAACACATAACGCATAACCCATAACGCATAACGCATAACGCATAACGCATAACGCATAACGCATAACGCATAACGCACAACGCATATCGCATAACGCATAACACATAACGCATAACGCATGGCGCATAACTCAAAATGCATAACGCATAACGCATAACGCATAACGCAAACGTATAACGCACAACGCATAACGAATACAGCAAAACGCATAATGCTTAACGCATAACGGATCACGCATATCGTATAGAGCATAACGCATAACGCATAACGCATAACGCATAACGCATACCGTATAACGCATAACGCATATCGCATCACGCATAATGCATAACGAATAACGCATAACGCATATCGCATAGAACATAAGTCATAACGCATAACGTACAACGTATAACGCATAACGCATAACGCATAACGCATAACGCATAACGCATAACGCATAACGCATAACGCATAACGCATAACGCATATCGCATAACACATAACGCATAACCCATAACGCATAACGCATAACGCATAACGCATAACGCATAACGCATAACGCATAACGCCTAACGGATCAGGCATAACGCATAACGCATAATGCATAACACATAACGCATAACGCATTACGCACAAAGCATAAAGCATAACGCATAACGCATAACGCATAACGCCTAACGGATCAGGCATAACGCATAACGCATAATGCATAACACATAACGCATAACGCATTACGCACAAAGCATAAAGCATAACGCATAACGCATAACGCATAACGTACAACGTATAACGCTTAACGCATAACGCATAACGCATAACGCAAACGCATAACGGATAAAGCATAATGCATAACGCATAACGCATAACGCATAACGCATAACGCATAACGCATAACGCATAACGCATAACGCATAACGCATAACGCATAACGCATAACGCATAACATATAACGCATAACGCATAACACGTAACGCATAACGCGTAACGCATAACGCATAACGCATAACGCATAACGCATAACGCATAACGCATAACGCATAACGCATAACGCATAACGCATAACGCATAACGCATAACGCATAACGCATAACGCATAACATATAACGCATAACGCATAACACGTAACGCATAACGCGTAACGCATAACGCATAACGCATAACGCATAACGCATATCGCATAACGCATAACGCATAACGCATAACGCATAACGCATAACGCATAACGCATAACGCATAACGCATAACGCATAACGCATAACGCATAACGCATAACGCATAACGTACAACGTATAACGCTTAACGCATAACGCATAACGCATAACGCCCAACGCATAACGCATAACGGAAAACACATAACGCATAATGCATAACGCATAAGGCATAACCCATTACGCATAACTTATAACTCATAACTCATGACGAATAACGCATAACGCAAAATGAATAACGCATAAAGCATAACGCATAACCCATAACCCTTAACGCATAACGCATAACGCATAATGCACAACGCATAACACGTAACGCATAACGCATAACGCATAACGCATAACGCATACCGTATAACGCATAACGCATAACGCATCACGCATAATGCATAACGAATAACGCATAACGCATATCGCATAGAACATAACGCATAACGCATAACGTACAACGTATAACGCATAACGCATAACGCATAACGCATAACGCATAACGCATAACGCATAACGCATAACGCATAACGCATATCGCATAACACATAACGCATAACCCATAACGCATAACGCATAACGCATAACGCATAACGCATAACGCATAACGCATAACGCATACTGCATAACGCATAAAGCGTAACGCATAACCCATAACGCATAACGCATAACGCATAACGCATAACGCATAACGCATAACGCATAACGGATAACGCATAACGCATAACGCATAACGCATAACGCATAACGCATAACGCATAACGCATAACGCATTACGCACAAAGCATAAAGCATAACACATAACGCATAACGCATAACGCATAACACGTAACGCATAACGCGTAACGCATAACGCATAACGCATAACGCATAACGCATATCGCATAACGCATAACGCATAACGCATAACGCATAACGCATAACGCATAACGCATAACGCATAACGCATAACGCATAACGCATAACGCACAACGCACAACGCATAACGCATAACGCATAACGCATGACGCATAAAGCATATCGCATAACGCATAAATCATAACCCATAACGCACAACGCATAACGCATAATGCACAACGCATAACGAATACCGCAAAACGCATAACGCATAACGCATAACGCATAACGCATAACGCATATCGCCTAACGGATCAGGAATAACGCATAACGCATAATGCATAACACATAACGCATAACGCATTACGCACAACGCATAACGCATAACGCATAACGCATAACGCATAACGTACAACGTATAACGCTTAACGCATAACGCATAACGCCCAACGCATAACGCATAACGGAAAACACATAACGCATAATGCATAACGCATAAGGCATAACCCATTACGCATAACTTATAACTCATAACTCATGACGAATAACGCATAACGCAAAATGAATAACGCATAAAGCATAACGCATAACCCATAACCCTTAACGCATAACGCATAACGCATAATGCACAACGCATAACACGTAACGCATAACGCATAACGCATAACGCATAACGCATAACGCATACCGTATAACGCATTACGCATAACGCATCACGCATAATGCATAACGAATAACGCATAACGCATATCGCACAGAACATAACGCATAACGCATAACGTACAACGTATAACGCATAACGCATAACGCATAACGCATAACGCATAACGCATAACGCATAACGCATAACGCATAACGCATAACGCATAACGCATAACGCATATCGCATAACACATAACGCATAACCCATAACGCATAACGCATAACGCATAACGCATAACGCATAACGCATAACGCATAACGCATACTGCATAACGCATAAAGCGTAACGCATAACCCATAACGCAAAACGCATAACGCATAACGCATAACGCATAACGCATAACGCATAACGCATAACGCATAACGCATAACGCATAACGCATAACGCATAACGCATAACGCATAACGCATAACGCATTACGCACAAAGCATAAAGCATAACGCATAACGCATAACGCATAACGCATAACGTACAACGTATAACGCCTAACGCATAACGCATAACGCATAACGCATAACGCATAACGCATAACGGATAAAGCAAAATGCATAACGCATAACGCATAACGCATAACGCATAACGCATAACGCATAACGCATAACGCATAACGCATAACGCATAACGCATAACGCATAACGCATAACGCATAACGCATAACGCATAACGCATAACGCATAACGCATAACATATAACGCATAACGCATAACACGTAACGCATAACGCCTAACGCATAACGCATAACGCATAACGCATAACGCATATCGCATAACGCATAACGCATAACGCATAACGCATAACGCATAACGCATAACGCATAACGCATAACGCACAACGCACAACGCATAACGCATAACGCATAACGCATGACGCATAAAGCATATCGCATAACGCATAAATCATAACCCATAACGCACAACGCATAACGCATAACGCATATCGCATAAAACATAACGCTTAACGCATAACGTACAACGTATAACGCATAACGCATAACGCATAACGCAAAACGCATAACGCATAACGCATAACGTATATCGCATAACACATAACGCATAAACCATAACGCATAACGCATAAGGCATAACGCATAACGTTAACGCATAACGCATAACGCATAACGCATAACGCACAACGCACAACGCATAACGCATAACGCATAACGCATTACGCATAAAGCATATCGCATAACGCATAAATCATAACCCATAACGCACAACGCATAACGCATAATGCACAACGCATAACGAATACCGCAAAACGCATAACGCATAACGCATAACGCATACCGCATAACGCATAACGCATAACGCCTAACGGATCAGGAATAACGCATAACGCATAATGCATAACACATAACGCATAACGCATTACGCACAACGCATAACGCATAACGCATAACGCATAACGCATAACGCATAACGTACAACGTATAACGCTTAACGCATAACGCATAACGCATAACGCATAACGCCCAACGCATAACGCATAACGGAAAACACATAACGCATAATGCATAACGCATAAGGCATAACGCATTACGCATAACTTATAACTCATAACTCATGACGAATATCGCATAACGCAAAATGAATAACGCATAAAGCATAACGCATAACCCATAACCCTTAACGCATAACGCATAATGCACAACGCATAACGAGTACCGCAAATCGCATAACGCCTAACGCATAACGGATCACGCATGACGCATAAAGCATATCGCATAACGCATAAATCATAACCCATAACGCACAACGCATAACGCATAATGCACAACGCATAACGAATACCGCAAAACGCATAACGCATAACGCATAACACATAACGCATAACGCATAACGCATAACGCATAACGCATAACGCATAACGCCTAACGGATCAGGCATAACGCATAACGCATAACGCACAAAATTAACGCATAAGGCTTGATGCATGGCGCATATCGCATAACGCATAAGGCATAACGCATAATACATAACGTATAACGCATTATGCATAACGCATAACGCATAACGCATAACGCATAACGCATAACGCACAACGCACAACGCATAACGCATAACGCATAACGCATGACGCATAAAGCATATCGCATAACGCATAAATCATAACCCATAACGCACAACGCATAACGCATAACGCATAACGCATGACGTTAACGCATAACGCATAACGCATAACGCATAACGCACAACGCACAACGCACAACGCATAACGCATAACGCATGACGCATAAAGCATATCGCATAACGCATAAATCATAACCCATAACGCACAACGCATAACGCATAATGCACAACGCATAACGAATACCGCAAAACGCATAACGCATAACGCATAACGCATAACGCATAACGCATAACGCATAACGCCTAACGGATCAGGAATAACGCATAACGCATAATGCATAACACATAACGCATAACGCATTACGCACAACGCATAACGCATAACGCATAACGCATAACGCATAACGTACAACGTATAACGCTTAACGCATAACGCATAACGCATAACGCATAACGCCCAACGCATAACGCATAACGGAAAACACATAACGCATAATGCATAACGCATAAGGCATAACGCATTACGCATAACTTATAACTCATAACTCATGACGAATATCGCATAACGCAAAATGAATAACGCATAAAGCATAACGCATAACCCCTAACCCTTAACGCATAACGCATAATGCACAACGCATAACGAGTACCGCAAATCGCATAACGCCTAACGCATAACGGATCACGCATGACGCATAAAGCATATCGCATAACGCATAAATCATAACCCATAACGCACAACGCATAACGCATAATGCACAACGCATAACGAATACCGCAAAACGCATAACGCATAACGCATAACACATAACGCATAACGCATAACGCATAACGCATAACGCATAACGCATAACGCATAACGCCTAACGGATCAGGCATAACGCATAACGCATAACGCACAAAATTACCGCATAAGGCTTGATGCATGGCGCATATCGCATAACGCATAAGGCATAACGCATAATACATAACGTATAACGCATTATGCATAACGCATAACGCATAACGCATAATGCATAATGCCTAATGCAAACCCATAAGGCATAAGGCATAACGCATAACGCATAACGCGTAACGCATAACGCATAACGTATAACGCATAACGCATATCGCATAAAACATAACGCTTAACGCATAACGTACAACGTATAACGCATAACGCATAACGCATAACGCAAAACGCATAACGCATAACGCATAACGCATAACGTATATCGCATAACACATAACGCATAAACCATAACGCATAACGCATAAGGCATAACGCATAACGTTAACGCATAACGCATAACGCATAACGCCTAACGCATAACGGATCACGCATAACGCCCAACGCATAACGCATAACGGAAAACACATAACGCATAATGCATAACGCATAACTCATATCGAATAACGCATAACGTGTAACTCATAACGCATAACGCATAAGGCATAATGCATAACGCATAACGCACAACGCATAACGCATAATGCACAACGCATAACGAATACCGCAAAACGCATAACGCTTAACGCATAACGCATAACGCATAACGCCCAACGCATATCGCATAACGGAAAACACATAACGCATAATGCATAACGCATAAGGCATAACCCATTACGCATAACTTATAACTCATAACTCATGACGAATAACGCATAAAGCATAACGCATAACCCATAACCCTTAACGCATAACGCATAACGCATAATGCACAACGCATAACACGTAACGCATAACGCATAACGCATAACGCATAACGCATACCGTATAACGCATAACGCATAACGCATCACGCATAATACATAACGAATAACGCATAACGCATATCGCATAGAACATAACGCATAACGCATAACGTACAACGTATAACGCATAACGCATAACGCATAACGCATAACGCATAACGCATAACGCATAACGCATAACGCATAACGTACAACGTATAACGCTTAACGCATAACGCATAACGCATAACGCATAACGCATAACGCATAACGGATAAAGCAAAATGCATAACATATAACGCATAACGCATAACGGATAAAGCAAAATGCATAACATATAACGCATAACGCATAACACGTAACGCATAACGCGTAACGCATAACGCATAACGCATAACGCATAACGCATAACGCATAACGCATAACGCATAACGCATAACGCATAACGCATAACGCATAACGCATAACGCATAACGCATAACGCATAACGCACAACGCACAACGCATAACGCATAACGCATAACGCATGACGCATAAAGCATATCGCATAACGCATAAATCATAACCCATAACGCACAACGCATAACGCATAACGCATATCGCATAAAACATAACGCTTAACGCATAACGTACAACGTATAACGCATAACGCATAACGCATAACGCAAAACGCATAACGCATAACGCATAACGTATATCGCATAACACATAACGCATAAACCATAACGCATAACGCATAAGGCATAACGCATAACGTTAACGCATAACGCATAACGCATAACGCCTAACGCATAACGGATCACGCAGAACGCATAAAGCATAACGCATAAAGCATAACGCATAACGCATAACGCATAAAGCATAACGCATAACGCATAACGCATAACGCATATCGCATAACTCATAACGCATAACGTATAACGCATACCGTATAACGCATAACGCATAACGCATAACGCATAACGCAAACGTATAACGCACAACGCATAACGAATACAGCAAAACGCATAATGCTTAACGCATAACGGATCACGCATAACGCATAACGCATAATGCATAACGCATATCGCATAACGCATAACGCATAACGCATAACGCATAACGCATAACGCATAACGCATAACGCATAACGCATAACGCACAACGCACAACGCATAACGCATAACGCATAACGCATGACGCATAAAGCATATCGCATAACGCATAAATCATAACCCATAACGCACAACGCATAACGAATACCGCAAAACGCATAACGCATAACGCATAACGCATAACGCATAACGCATAACGCCTAACGGATCAGGAATAACGCATAACGCATAATGCATAACACATAACGCATAACGCATTACGCACAACGCATAACGCATAACGCATAACGCATAACGCCCAACGCATAACGCATAACGGAAAACACATAACGCATAATGCATAACGCATAAGGCATAACGCATTACGCATAACTTATAACTCATAACTCATGACGAATATCGCATAACGCGAAATGAATAACGCATAAAGCATAACGCATAACCCATAACCCTTAACGCATAACGCATAACGCATAATGCACAACGCATAACGAGTACCGCAAATCGCATAACGCCTAACGCATAACGGATCACGCATGACGCATAAAGCATATCGCATAACGCATAAATCATAACCCATAACGCACAACGCATAACGCATAATGCACAACGCATAACGAATACCGCAAAACGCATAACGCATAACGCATAACACATAACGCATAACGCATAACGCATAACGCATAACGCATAACGCATAACGCATAACGCCTAACGGATCAGGCATAACGCATAACGCATAACGCACAAAATTACCGCATAAGGCTTGATGCATGGCGCATATCGCATAACGCATAAGGCATAACGCATAATACATAACGTATAACGCATTATGCATAACGCATAACGCATAACGCATAATGCATAATGCCTAACGCAAACCCATAAGGCATAAGGCATAACGCATAACGCATAACGCGTAACGCATGTCGGATCACGCATAACGCATAAAGCATAACGCATAAAGCACAAAGCATAACGTATAATGCATAACGCATAACGCATAACGCAGAACGCATAACGCATAACGCATAACGCATAACGCATAACGTATAAGGCATAACGCATAACGTTAACGCATAACGCATAACGCATAACGCCTAACGCATAACGGATCACGCAGAACGCATAAAGCATAACGCATAAAGCATAACGCATAACGCATAACGCATAAAGCATAACGCATAACGCATAACGCATAACGCATAACGCATATCGCATAACTCATAACGCATAACGTATAACGCATACCGTATAACGCATAACGCATAACGCATAACGCAAACGTATAACGCACAACGCAAAACGAATACAGCAAAACGCATAATGCTTAACGCATAACGGATCACGCTATAACGCATAACGCATAACTCATATCGAATAACGCATAACGTGTAACTCATAACGCATAACGCATAAAGCATAATGCATAACGCATAACGCACAACGCATAACGCATAATGCACAACGCATAACGAATACCGCAAAACGCATAACGCATAACGCATAACGCATAGAGCACAAAGTATAACGCATAACGGATCACGCAGAACGCATAAAGCATAACGCATAAAGCATAACGCATAACGCATAACGCATAAAGCATAACGCATAACGCATAACGCATATCGCATAACTCATAACGCATAACGTATAACGCATACCGTATAACGCATAACGCATAACGCATAACGCATAACGCAAACGTATAACGCACAACGCATAACGAATACAGCAAAACGCATAATGCTTAACGCATAACGGATCACGCATAACGCATAACGCATAACGCATAACGCATATCGCATAACGCATAACGCATAACGCATAACGCATAACGCATAACGCATAACGCATAACGCATAACGCATAACGCATAACGCACAACGCACAACGCATAACGCATAACGCATAACGCATGACGCATAAAGCATATCGCATAACGCATAAATCATAACCCATAACGCACAACGCATAACGCATAATGCACAACGCATAACGAATACCGCAAAACGCATAACGCATAACGCATAACGCATAACGCATAACGCATAACGCATAACGCATAACGCATAACGCATAACGCATAACGCCTAACGGATCAGGAATAACGCATAACGCATAATGCATAACACATAACGCATAACGCATTACGCACAACGCATAACGCATAACGCATAACGCATAACGTACAACGTATAACGCATAACGCATAACGCATAACGCAAAACGCACAACGCATAACGCATAACGCATAACGTATATCGCATAACACATAACGCATAAACCATAACGCATAACGCATAAGGCATAACGCATAACGTTAACGCATAACGCATAACGCATAACGCCTAACGCATAACGGATCACGCAGAACGCATAAAGCATAACGCATAAAGCATAACGCATAACGCATAACGCATAAAGCATAACGCATAACGCATAACGCATAACGCATAACGCATAACGCATATCGCATAACTCATAACGCATAACGTATAACGCATACCGTATAACGCATAACGCATAACGCATAACGCAAACGTATAACGCACAACGCAAAACGAATACAGCAAAACGCATAATGCTTAACGCATAACGGATCACGCTATAACGCATAACGCATAACTCATATCGAATAACGCATAACGTGTAACTCATAACGCATAACGCATAAAGCATAATGCATAACGCATAACGCACAACGCATAACGCATAATGCACAACGCATAACGAATACCGCAAAACGCATAACGCATAACGCATAGAGCACAAAGTATAACGCATAACGGATCACGCAGAACGCATAAAGCATAACGCATAAAGCATAACGCATAACGCATAACGCATAAAGCATAACGCATAACGCATAACGCATATCGCATAACTCATAACGCATAACGTATAACGCATACCGTATAACGCATAACGCATAACGCATAACGCATAACGCAAACGTATAACGCACAACGCATAACGAATACAGCAAAACGCATAATGCTTAACGCATAACGGATCACGCATAACGCATAACGCATAACGCATAACGCATATCGCATAACGCATAACGCATAACGCATAACGCATAACGCATAACGCATAACGCATAACGCATAACGCATAACGCATAACGCACAACGCACAACGCATAACGCATAACGCATAACGCATGACGCATAAAGCATATCGCATAACGCATAAATCATAACCCATAACGCACAACGCATAACGCATAATGCACAACGCATAACGAATACCGCAAAACGCATAACGCATAACGCATAACGCATAACGCATAACGCATAACGCATAACGCCTAACGGATCAGGAATAACGCATAACGCATAATGCATAACACATAACGCATAACGCATTACGCACAACGCATAACGCATAACGCATAACGCATAACGCATAACGCATAACGTACAACGTATAACGCTTAACGCATAACGCATAACGCATAACGCATAACGCCCAACGCATAACGCATAACGGAAAACACATAACGCATAATGCATAACGCATAACGCATAACGCATAACGCATAACGCATAACGCAAAACGCATAACGCATAACGCATAACGCATAACGCATAACGCATAACGCATAACGCATAACGCATATCGCATAACACATAACGCATAACCCATAACGCATAACGCATAACGCATAACGCATCAGGCATAACGCATAACGCATAACGCATAACGCACAACGCATATCGCATAACGCATAACGCATAACGCATAACGCATGGCGCATAACTCAAAATGCATAACGCATAACGCATAACGCATAACGCAAACGTATAACGCACAACGCATAACGAATACAGCAAAACGCATAATGCTTAACGCATAACGGATCACGCATAACGTATAGAGCATAACGCATAACGCATAACGCATAACGCATAACGCATAACGCATGACGCCGAACGGATCAGGCATAACGCATAACGCATAACGCACAAAATTACCGCATAAGGCTTGATGCATGGCGCATATCGCATAACGCATAAGGCATAACGCATAATACATAACGTATAACGCATTATGCATAACGCATAACGCATAACGCATAAAGCATAATGCCTAACGCAAACCCATAAGGCATAAGGCATAACGCATAACGCATAACGCGTAACGCACGTCGGATCACGCATAACGCATAACGCATAACGCATAAAGCACAAAGCATAACGTATAACGCATAACGCATAACGCATAACGCATAACGCAGAACGCATAACGCATAACGCATAACGCATAACGCATAACGCATAACGCATAACGCATAACGCATAACGCATATCGCATAAAACATAACGCTTAACGCATAACGTACAACGTATAACGCATAACGCATAACGCATAACGCAAAACGCATAACGCAAAACGCATAACGCATAACGCATAACGTATATCGCATAACACATAACGCATAAACCATAACGCATAACGCATAAGGCATAACGCATAACGTTAACGCGTAACGCATAACGCATAACGCCTAACGCATAACGTATAACGCATAACGCATACCGTATAACGCATAACGCATAACGCATAACGCAAACGTATAACGCACAACGCATAACGAATACAGCAAAACGCATAATGCTTAACGCATAACGGATCACGCATAACGCATAACGCATAACGCATAACGCATATCGCATAACGCATAACGCATAACGCATAACGCATAACGCATAACGCATAACGCATAACGCATAACGCATAACGCATAACGCACAACGCACAACGCATAACGCATAACGCATAACGCATGACGCATAAAGCATATCGCATAACGCATAAATCATAACCCATAACGCACAACGCATAACGCATAATGCACAACGCATAACGAATACCGCAAAACGCATAACGCATAACGCATAACGCATAACGCATAACGCATAACGCATAACGCATAACGCATAACGCATAACGCATAACGCCTAACGGATCAGGAATAACGCATAACGCATAATGCATAACACATAACGCATAACGCATTACGCACAACGCATAACGCATAACGCATAACGCATAACGCATAACGTACAACGTATAACGCTTAACGCATAACGCATAACGCATAACGCATAACGCCCAACGCATAACGCATAACGGAAAACACATAACGCATAATGCATAACGCATAACGCATAACGCATATCGCATAACGCATAACGCATAACGCATAACGCATAACGCATAACGCATAACGCATAACGCATAACGCATAACGCATAACGCATAACGCATAACGCACAACGCACAAAGCATAACGCATAACGCATAACGCATGACGCATAAAGCATATCGCATAACGCATAAATCATAACCCATAACGCACAACGCATAACGCATAATGCACAACGCATAACGAATACCGCAAAACGCATAACGCATAGCGCATAACGCATAACGCATAACGCATAACGCATAACGCATAACGCATAACGCCTAACGGATCAGGAATAACGCATAACGCATAATGCATAACACATAACGCATAACGCATTACGCACAACGCATAACGCATAACGCATAACGCATAACGCATAACGTACAACGTATAACGCTTAACGCATAACGCATAACGCATAACGCATAACGCCCAACGCATAACGCATAACGGAAAACACATAACGCATAATGCATAACGCATAACGCATAACGCATAACGCATAACGCATAACGCATAACGCATAACGCATAACGCATAACGCATAACGCATAACGCATAACGCATAACGCATATCGCATAACACATAACGCATAACCCATAACGCATAACGCATAACGCATAACGCATAAGGCATAACGCATAACGCATAACGCATAACGCACAACGCATATCGCATAACGCATAACGCATAACGCATAACGCATGGCGCATAACTCAAAATGCATAACGCATAACGCATAACGCATAACGCAAACGTATAACGCACAACGCATAACGAATACAGCAAAACGCATAATGCTTAACGCATAACGGATCACGCATAACGTATAGAGCATAACGCATAACGCATAACGCATAACGCATAACGCATAACGCATGACGCCGAACGGATCAGGCATAACGCATAACGCATAACGCACAAAATTACCGCATAAGGCTTGATGCATGGCGCATATCGCATAACGCATAAGGCATAACGCATAATACATAACGTATAACGCATTATGCATAACGCATAACGCATAACGCATAATGCATAATGCCTAACGCAAACCCATAAGGCATAAGGCATAACGCATAACGCATAACGCGTAACGCACGTCGGATCACGCATAACGCATAACGCATAACGCATAAAGCACAAAGCATAACGTATAACGCATAACGCATAACGCATAACGCATAACGCAGAACGCATAACGCATAACGCATAACGCATAACGTATATCGCATAACACATAACGCATAAACCATAACGCATAACGCATAAGGCATAACGCATAACGTTAACGCATAACGCATAACGCATAACGCCTAACGCATAACGTATAACGCATAACGCATACCGTATAACGCATAACGCATAACGCATAACGCAAACGTATAACGCACAACGCATAACGAATACAGCAAAACGCATAATGCTTAACGCATAACGGATCACGCTATAACGCATAACGCATTTTCGAATAACGCAT
Organism: Lasioglossum morio; assembly: GCA_916610235.2. Lineage (NCBI taxonomy): Eukaryota > Metazoa > Arthropoda > Insecta > Hymenoptera > Halictidae > Lasioglossum > Lasioglossum morio. The sequence goes on from CAKAJA020000289.1 coordinate 3,230,057, forward strand.
AACGTGTAACTCATAACGCATAACGCATAAAGCATAATGCCTAACGCATAACGCATAACGCATATCGCATAACGCATAACGCATAACGTATAACGCTTAACGCATAACGCATAACGCATAACGCATAACTTAAAACTCATTACTCATAACGAATAACGCATAACGCATAACGCATAACGCATATCGAATAACGCATAACGTGTAACTCATAACGCATAACGCATAAAGCATAATGCATAACGCATAACGCATAACGCATAACGCATAACGCATATCGAATAATGCATAACGTGTAACTCATAACGCATAACGCATAAAGCATAATGCATAACGCATAACGCATAACGCATAACGCATAACGCATAACGCATAACGTATAACGCATAACGCATACCGTATATCGCATAACGCATAATGCATAACGCTACCGTATAACGCACAACGCATAACGCATAACGAACAACGGATAACGCATAACGCATAACGCATAACGAATACCGCAAAACGTATATCGCATAACACATAACGGATCACGCATAACGCATAACGGATAACGTATAGAGCATAACGCATAACGCATAACGCATAACGCATAACGCATAACGCACAACGCATATCGCATAACGCATAACGCATAACGCATAACGCATGGCGCATAACTCAAAATGCATAACGCATAACGCATAACGCATAACGCAAACGTATAACGCACAACGCATAACGAATACAGCAAAACGCATAATGCTTAACGCATAACGGATCACGCATAACGTATAGAGCATAACGCATAACGCATAACGCATAACGCATAACGCATACCGTATAACGCATAACGCAAAACGCATCACGCATAATGCATAACGAATAACGCATAACGCATATCGCATAGAACATAACGCATAACGCATAACGTACAACGTATAACGCATAACGCATAACGCATAACGCATAACGCATAACGCATAACGCATAACGCATAACGCATAACGCATAACGCATAACGCATATCGCATAACACATAACGCATAACCCATAACGCATAACGCATAACGCATAACGCATAACTCATAACGCATAACGCATAACGCATAACGCCTAACGGATCAGGCATAACGCATAACGCATAATGCATAACACATAACGCATAACGCATTACGCACAAAGCATAAAGCATAACGCATAACGCATAACGCATAACGCCTAACGGATCAGGCATAACGCATAACGCATAATGCATAACACATAACGCATAACGCATTACGCACAAAGCATAAAGCATAACGCATAACGCATAACGCATAACGCATAACGTACAACGTATAACGCTTAACGCATAACGCATAACGCATAACGCATAACGCATAACGGATAAAGCATAACGCGCAACGCACAACGCATAACGCATAACGCATAACGCATAACGCATAACGCATAACGCATAACGCCTAACGCATAACGCATATCGCCTAACGGATCAGGAATAACGCATAACGCATAATGCATAACACATAACGCATAACGCATTACGCACAACGCATAACGCATAACGCATAACGCATAACGCATAACGCATAACGCATAACGCATCACGCACAACGCATATCGCATAACGCATAACGCATAACGCATAACGCATAACGCATAACGCACAACGCATATCGCATAACGCATAACGCATAACGCATAACGCATAACGCATATCGAATAACGCATAACGTGTAACTCATAACGCACAACGCATAACGCATAATGCACAACGCATAACGAATACCGCAAAACGCATAACGCATAACGCATAACGCATAACGCATAACGCATAACGCATAACGCATAACGCATAACGCATAACGCATAACGCCTAACGGATCAGGAATAACGCATAACGCATAATGCATAACACATAACGCATAACGCATTACGCACAACGCATAACGCATAACGCATAACGCATAACGCATAACGCATAACGTACAACGTATAACGCTTAACGCATAACGCATAACGCATAACGCATAACGCCCAACGCATAACGCATAACGGAAAACACATAACGCATAATGCATAACGCATAAGGCATAACGCATTACGCATAACTTATAACTCATAACTCATGACGAATATCGCATAACGCAAAATGAATAACGCATAAAGCATAACGCATAACCCATAACCCTTAACGCATAACGCATAACGCATAATGCACAACGCATAACGAGTACCGCAAATCGCATAACGCCTAACGCATAACGGATCACGCAAAACGCATAAAGCATATCGCATAACGCATAAATCATAACCCATAACGCACAACGCATAACGCATAATGCACAACGCATAACGAATACCGCAAAACGCATAACGCATAACACATAACGCATAACGCATAACGCATAACGCATAACGCATAACGCCTAACGGATCAGGCATAACGCATAACGCATAACGCACAAAATTACCGCATAAATCATAACCCATAACGCATAACGCATAACGCATAACGTACAACGTATAACGCTTAACGCATAACGCATAACGCATAACGCATAACGCCCAACGCATAACGCATAACGGAAAACACATAACGCATAATGCATAACGCATAAGGCATAACGCATTACGCATAACTTATAACTCATAACTCATGACGAATATCGCATAACGCAAAATGAATAACGCATAAAGCATAACGCATAACCCATAACCCTTAACGCATAACGCATAACGCATAATGCACAACGCATAACGAGTACCGCAAATCGCATAACGCCTAACGCATAACGGATCACACATGACGCATAAAACATATCGCACAACGCATAAATCATAACCCATAACGCACAACGCATAACGCATAATGCACAACGCATAACGAATACCGCAAAACGCATAACGCATAACGCATAACACATAACGCATAACGCATAACGCATAACGCATAACGCATAACGCATAACGCATAACGCATAACGCCTAACGGATCAGGCATAACGCATAACGCATAACGCACAAAATTACCGCATAAGGCTTGATGCATGGCGCATATCGCATAACGCATAAGGCATAACGCATAATACATAACGTATAACGCATTATGCATAACGCATAACGCATAACGCATAACGCATAATGCATAATGCCTAACGCAAACCCATAAGGCATAAGGCATAACGCATAACGCATAACGCGTAACGCATGTCGGATCACGCATAACGCATAACGCATAACGCATAAAGCACAAAGCATAACGTATAACGCATAACGCATAACGCATAACGCAGAACGCATAACGCATAACGCATAACGCATAACGCATAACGCATAACGCATAACGCATATCGCATAAAACATAACGCTTAACGCATAACGTACAACGTATAACGCATAACGCATAACGCATAACGCAAAACGCATAACGCATAACGCATAACGTATATCGCATAACACATAACGCATAAACCATAACGCATAACGCATAAGGCATAACGCATAACGTTAACGCATAACGCATAACGCATAACGCCTAACGCATAACGGATCACGCAGAACGCATAAAGCATAACGCATAAAGCATAACGCATAACGCATAACGCATAAAGCATAACGCATAACGCATAACGCATAACGCATAACGCATAACGCATATCGCATAACTCATAACGCATAACGTATAACGCATACCGTATAACGCATAACGCATAACGCATAACGCAAACGTATAACGCACAACGCATAACGAATACAGCAAAACGCATAATGCTTAACGCATAACGGATCACGCTATAACGCATAACGCATAACTCATATCGAATAACGCATAACGTGTAACTCATAACGCATAACGCATAAAGCATAATGCATAACGCATAACGCATAACGCATATCGCATAACGCATAACGCATAACGTATAACGCATAACGCATACCGTATAACGCATAACGCATAATGCATAACGCAAACGTATAACGCACAACGCATAACGAACAACGGATAACGCATAACGCATAACGAATACCGCAAAACGTATATCGCATAACACATAACGGATCACGCATAACGCATAACGCATAACGTATAGAGCATAACGCATAACGCATAACGCATAACGCATAACGCATAACGCATAACGCATAACGCATAACGCATAACGCATACCGTATAACGCATAACGCATAACGCATAACGCATAATGCATAACGAATAACGCATAACGCATATCGCATAAAACATAACGCATAACGCATAACGTACAACGTATAACGCATAACGCATAACGCATAACGCATAACGCATAACGCATATCGAATAACGCATAACGTGTAACTCATAACGCATAACGCATAAAGCATAATGCATAACGCATAACGCATAACGCATAACGCATAACATATAACGCATAACGCATAACACGTAACGCATAACGCGTAACGCATAACGCATAACGCATAACGCATAACGCATAACGTATAGAGCATAACGCATAACGCATAACGCATAACGCATAACGCATAACGCATAACGCATAACGCATAACGCATAACGCATACCGTATAACGCATAACGCATAACGCATAACGCATAATGCATAACGAATAACGCATAACGCATATCGCATAAAACATAACGCATAACGCATAACGTACAACGTATAACGCATAACGCATAACGCATAACGCATAACGCATAACGCATATCGAATAACGCATAACGTGTAACTCATAACGCATAACGCATAAAGCATAATGCATAACGCATAACGCATAACGCATAACGCATAACATATAACGCATAACGCATAACACGTAACGCATAACGCGTAACGCATAACGCATAACGCATAACGCATAACGCATAACGCATAACGCATAACGCATAACGCATAACGCATAACGCATAACGCATAACGCATAACGCATAACGCATCACGCATAATGCATAACGAATAACGCATAACGCATATCGCATAGAACATAACGCATAACGCATAACGTACAACGTATAACGCATAACGCATAACGCATAACGCATAACGCATAACGCATAACGCATAACGCATAACGCATAACGCATAACGCATAACGCATAACGCATATCGCATAACACATAACGCATAACGCATAACGCCCAACGCATAACGCATAACGGAAAACACATAACGCATAATGCATAACGCATAAGGCATAACCCATTACGCATAACTTATAACTCATAACTCATGACGAATAACGCATAACGCAAAATGAATAACGCATAAAGCATAACGCATAACCCATAACCCTTAAAGCATAACGCATAACGCATAATGCACAACGCATAACACGTAACGCATAACGCATAACGCATAACGCATAACGCATACCGTATAACGCATAACGCATAACGCATCACGCATAATGCATAACGAATAACGCATAACGCATATCGCATAGAACATAACGCATAACGCATAACGTACAACGTATAACGCATAACGCATAACGCATAACGCATAACGCATAACGCATAACGCATAACGCATAACGCATAACGCATAACGCATAACGCATAACGCATATCGCATAACACATAACGCATAACCCATAACGCATAACGCATAACGCATGACGCATAACGCATAACGCATAACGCATAACGCATACTGCATAACACATAAAGCGTAACGCATAACCCATAACGCATAACGCATAACGCATAACGCATAACGCATAACGCATAACGCATAACGCATAACGCATAACGCATAACGCATAACGCATAACGCATAACGCATAACGCATAACGCATAACGCATAACGCATAACGCATAACGCATAACGCATAACGCATTACGCACAAAGCATAAAGCATAACGCATAACGCGTAACTCATAACGCATAACACGTAACGCATAACGCGTAACGCATAACGCATAACGCATAACGCATAACGCATATCGCATAAGGCATAACGCATAACGCATAACGCATAACGCATAACGCATAACGCATAACGCATAACGCATAACGCATAACGCATAACGCATAACGCACAACGCACAACGCATAACGCATAACGCATAACGCATAATGCATAACGAATAACGCATAACGCATATCGCATAAAACATAACGCATAACGCATAACGTACAACGTATAACGCATAACGCATAACGCATAACGCATAACGCATAACGCATAACGCATATCGCATAACACATAACGCATAACCCATAACGCATAACGCATAACGCATAACGCATAACGCATAACGCACAACGCATATCGCATAACGCATAACACATAACGCATAACGCATGGCGCATAACTCAAAATGCATAACGCATAACGCATAACGCATAACGCAAACGTATAACGCACAACGCATAACGAATACAGCAAAACGCATAATGCTTAACGCATAACGGATCACGCATATCGTATAGAGCATAACGCATAACGCATAACGCATAACGCATAACGCATACCGTATAACGCATAACGCATATCGCATCACGCATAATGCATAACGAATAACGCATAACGCATATCGCATAGAACATAAGTCATAACGCATAACGTACAACGTATAACGCATAACGCATAACGCATAACGCATAACGCATAACGCATAACGCATAACGCATAACGCATAACGCATATCGCATAACACATAACGCATAACCCATAACGCATAACGCATAACGCATAACGCATAACGCATAACGCATAACTCATAACGCATAACGCATAACGCATAACGCCTAACGGATCAGGCATAACGCATAACGCATAATGCATAACACATAACGCATAACGCATTACGCACAAAGCATAAAGCATAACGCATAACGCATAACGCATAACGTACAACGTATAACGCTTAACGCATAACGCATAACGCATAACGCATAACGCATAACGGATAAAGCATAATGCATAACGCATAACGTATATCGCATAACACATAACGCATAAACCATAACGCATAACGCATAAGGCATAACGCATTACGCACAAAGCATAAAGCATAACGCATAACGCATAACGCATAACGCATAACGCATAACGCATAACGCATAACGCATAACGCATAACGCATAACGCATAACGCATAACGCATAACGCATAACGCATAACGCATAACGCATAACGCATAACGCATAACGCATAACATATAACGCATAACGCATAACACGTAACGCATAACGCGTAACGCATAACGCATAACGCATAACGCATAACGCATATCGCATAACGCATAACGCATAACGCATAACGCATAACGCATAACGCATAACGCATAACGCATAACGCATAACGCATAACGCACAACGCACAACGCATAACGCATAACGCATAACGCATGACGCATAAAGCATATCGCATAACGCATAAATCATAACCCATAACGCACAACGCATAACGCATAATGCACAACGCATAACACGTAACGCATAACGCATAACGCATAACGCATAACGCATACCGTATAACGCATAACGCATAACGCATCACGCATAATGCATAACGAATAACGCATAACGCATATCGCATAGAACATAACGCATAACGCATAACGTACAACGTATAACGCATAACGCATAACGCATAACGCATAACGCATAACGCAAACGTATAACGCACAACGCATAACGAATACAGCAAAACGCATAATGCTTAACGCATAACGGATCACGCTATAACGCATAACGCATAACGCATAACGCATAACGCATATCGAATAACGTATAACGTGTAACTCATAACGCATAACGCATAAAGCATAATGCATAACGCATAACGCATAACGCATATCGCATAACGCATAACGCATAACGTATAACGCATAACGCATAACGCATAACTTAAAACTCATTACTCATAACGAATAACGCATAACGCATAACGCATAACGCATAACGCATAACGCATAACGCATAACGCATAACGCATAACGCATATCGCATAACACATAACGCATAACCCATAACGCATAACGCATAACGCATAACGCATAACGCATAACGCACAACGCATATCGCATAACGCATAACACATAACGCATAACGCATGGCGCATAACTCAAAATGCATAACGCATAACGCATAACGCATAACGCAAACGTATAACGCACAACGCATAACGAATACAGCAAAACGCATAATGCTTAACGCATAACGGATCACGCATATCGTATAGAGCATAACGCATAACGCATAACGCATAACGCATAACGCATAACGCATACCGTATAACGCATAACGCATATCGCATCACGCATAATGCATAACGAATAACGCATAACGCATATCGCATAGAACATAAGTCATAACCCATAACGTACAACGTATAACGCATAACGCATAACGCATAACGCATAACGCATAACGCATAACGCATAACGCATAACGCATAACGCATATCGCATAACACATAACGCATAACCCATAACGCATAACGCATAACGCATAACGCATAACGCATAACGCATAACGCCTAACGGATCAGGCATAACGCATAACGCATAATGCATAACACATAACGCATAACGCATTACGCACAAAGCATAAAGCATAACGCATAACGCATAACGCCTAACGGATCAGGCATAACGCATAACGCATAATGCATAACACATAACGCATAACGCATTACGCACAAAGCATAAAGCATAACGCATAACGCATAACGCATAACGCATAACGTACAACGTATAACGCTTAACGCATAACGCATAACGCATAACGCATAACGCATAACGCATAACGGATAAAGCATAATGCATAACGCATAACGCATAACGCATAACGCATAACGCATAACGCATAACGCATAACGCATAACGCATAACGCATAACGCATAACGCATAACGCATAACGCATAACGCATAACATATAACGCATAACGCATAACACGTAACGCATAACGCGTAACGCATAACGCATAACGCATAACGCATAACGCATAACGCATAACGCATAACGCATAACGCATAACGCATAACGCATAACGCATAACGCATAACGCATAACGCATAACGCATAACGCATAACGCATAACGCATAACGCATAACGTACAACGTATAACGCTTAACGCATAACGCATAACGCCCAACGCATAACGCATAACGGAAAACACATAACGCATAATGCATAACGCATAAGGCATAACCCATTACGCATAACTTATAACTCATAACTCATGACGAATAACGCATAACGCAAAATGAATAACGCATAAAGCATAACGCATAACCCATAACCCTTAACGCATAACGCATAACGCATAATGCACAACGCATAACACGTAACGCATAACGCATAACGCATAACGCATAACGCATACCGTATAACGCATAACGCATAACGCATCACGCATAATGCATAACGAATAACGCATAACGCATATCGCATAGAACATAACGCATAACGCATAACGTACAACGTATAACGCATAACGCATAACGCATAACGCATAACGCATAACGCATAACGCATAACGCATAACGCATAACGCATATCGCATAACACATAACGCATAACCCATAACGCATAACGCATAACGCATAACGCATAACGCATAACGCATAACGCATAACGCATAACGCCCAACGCATAACGCATAACGGAAAACACATAACGCATAATGCATAACGCATAAGGCATAACGCATTACGCATAACTTATAACTCATAACTCATGACGAATATCGCATAACGCAAAATGAATAACGCATAAAGCATAACGCATAACCCATAACCCTTAACGCATAACGCATAACGCATAATGCACAACGCATAACGAGTACCGCAAATCGCATAACGCCTAACGCATAACGGATCACGCAAAACGCATAAAGCATATCGCATAACGCATAAATCATAACCCATAACGCACAACGCATAACGCATAATGCACAACGCATAACGAATACCGCAAAACGCATAACGCATAACGCATAACACATAACGCATAACGCATAACGCATAACGCATAACGCATAACGCATAACGCCTAACGGATCAGGCATAACGCATAACGCATAACGCACAAAATTACCGCATAAGGCTTGATGCATGGCGCATATCGCATAACGCATAAGGCATAACGCATAACGCATAACGCATAACGCATAACGCATAACGCATAACGCATAACGCATAACGCACAACGCACAACGCATAACGCATAACGCATAACGCATGACGCATAAAGCATATCGCATAACGCATAAATCATAACCCATAACGCACAACGCATAACGCATAATGCACAACGCATAACGAATACCGCAAAACGCATAACGCATAACGCATAACGCATAACGCATAACGCATAACGCATAAAGCATAACGCATAACGCATAACGCATAACGCATAACACGTAACGCATAACGCGTAACGCATAACGCATAACGCATAACGCATAACGCATAACGCCCAACGCATAACGCATAACGGAAAACACATAACGCATAATGCATAACGCATAAGGCATAACGCATTACGCATAACTTATAACTCATAACTCATGACGAATATCGCATAACGCAAAATGAATAACGCATAAAGCATAACGCATAACCCATAACCCTTAACGCATAACGCATAACGCATAATGCACAACGCATAACGAGTACCGCAAATCGCATAACGCCTAACGCATAACGGATCACGCAAAACGCATAAAGCATATCGCATAACGCATAAATCATAACCCATAACGCACAACGCATAACGCATAATGCACAACGCATAACGAATACCGCAAAACGCATAACGCATAACGCATAACACATAACGCATAACGCATAACGCATAACGCATAACGCATAACGCATAACGCCTAACGGATCAGGCATAACGCATAACGCATAACGCACAAAATTACCGCATAAGGCTTGATGCATGGCGCATATCGCATAACGCATAAGGCATAACGCATAACGCATAACGCATAACGCATAACGCATAACGCATAACGCATAACGCACAACGCACAACGCATAACGCATAACGCATAACGCATGACGCATAAAGCATATCGCATAACGCATAAATCATAACCCATAACGCACAACGCATAACGCATAATGCACAACGCATAACGAATACCGCAAAACGCATAACGCATAACGCATAACGCATAACGCATAACGCATAACGCATAACGCATAACGCATAACGCCTAACGGATCAGGAATAACGCATAACACATAATGCATAACACATAACGCATAACGCATTACGCACAACGCATAACGCATAACGCATAACGCATAACGCATAACGCATAACGTACAACGTATAACGCTTAACGCATAACGCATAACGCATAACGCATAACGCCCAACGCATAACGCATAACGGAAAACACATAACGCATAATGCATAACGCATAAGGCATAACGCATTACGCATAACTTATAACTCATAACTCATGACGAATATCGCATAACGCAAAATGAATAACGCATAAAGCATAACGCATAACCCATAACCCTTAACGCATAACGCATAACGCATAATGCACAACGCATAACGAGTACCGCAAATCGCATAACGCCTAACGCATAACGGATCACACATGATGCATAAAACATATCGCATAACGCATAAATCATAACCCATAACGCACAACGCATAACGCATAATGCACAACGCATAACGAATACCGCAAAACGCATAACGCATAACGCATAACACATAACGCATAACGCATAACGCATAACGCATAACGCATAACGCATAACGCATAACGCCTAACGGATCAGGCATAACGCATAACGCATAACGCACAAAATTACCGCATAAGGCTTGATGCATGGCGCATATCGCATAACGCATAAGGCATAACGCATAATACATAACGTATAACGCATTATGCATAACGCATAACGCATAACGCATAATGCACAATGCCTAACGCAAACCCATAAGGCATAAGGCATAACGCATAACGCATAACGCGTAACGCATGTCGGATCACGCATAACGCATAACGCATAACGCATAAAGCACAAAGCATAACGTATAACGCATAACGCATAACGCATAACGCAGAACGCATAACGCATAACGCATAACGCATAACGCATAACGCATAACGCATATCGCATAAAACATAACGCTTAACGCATAACGTACAACGTATAACGCATAACGCATAACGCATAACGCAAAACGCATAACGCATAACGCATAACGTATATCGCATAACACATAACGCATAAACCATAACGCATAACGCATAAGGCATAACGCATAACGTTAACGCATAACGCATAACGCATAACGCCTAACGCATAACGGATCACGCAGAACGCATAAAGCATAACGCATAAAGCATAACGCATAACGCATAACGCATAAAGCATAACGCATAACGCATAACGCATAACGCATAACGCATATCGCATAACTCATAACGCATAACGTATAACGCATACCGTATAACGCATAACGCATAACGCATAACGCAAACGTATAACGCACAACGCATAACGAATACAGCAAAACGCATAATGCTGAACGCATAACGGATCACGCTATAACGCATAACGCATAACTCATATCGAATAACGCATAACGTGTAACTCATAACGCATAACGCATAAAGCATAATGCATAACGCATAACGCATAACGCATATCGCATAACGCATAACGCATAACGTATAACGCATAACGCATACCGTATAACGCATAACGCATAATGCATAACGCAAACGTATAACGCACAACGCATAACGAACAACGGATAACGCATAACGCATAACGCATAACGAATACCGCAAAACGTATATCGCATAACACATAACGGATCACGCATAACGCATAACGCATAACGTATAGAGCATAACGCATAACGCATAACGCATAACGCATAACGCATAACGCATAACGCATAACGCATACCGTATAATGCATAACGCATAACACATAACGCATAATGCATAACGAATAACGCATAACGGAAAACACATAACGCATAATGCATAACGCATAAGGCATAACCCATTACGCATAACTTATAACTCATAACTCATGACGAATAACGCATAACGCAAAATGAATAACGCATAAAGCATAACGCATAACCCATAACCCTTAACGCATAACGCATAACGCATAATGCACAACGCATAACACGTAACGCATAACGCATAACGCATAACGCATAACGCATACCGTATAACGCATAACGCATAACGCATCACGCATAATGCATAACGAATAACGCATAACGCATATCGCATAGAACATAACGCATAACGCATAACGTACAACGTATAACGCATAACGCATAACGCATAACGCATAACGCATAACGCATAACGCATAACGCATAACGCATAACGCATAACGCATAACGCATAACGCATATCACATAACACATAACGCATAACCCATAACGCATAACGCATAACGCATGACGCATAACGCATAACGCATAACGCATAACGCATACTGCATAACGCATAAAGCGTAACGCATAACCCATAACGCATAACGCATAACGCATAACGCATAACGCATAACGCATAACGCATAACGCATAACGCATAACGCATAACGCATAACGCATAACGCATAACGCATAACGCATAACGCATAACGCATAACGCATAACGCATAACGCATTACGCACAAAGCATAAAGCATAACGCATAACGCATAACGCATAACGCATAACACGTAACGCATAACGCGTAACGCATAACGCATAACGCATAACGCATAACGCATATCGCATAAGGCATAACGCATAACGCATAACGCATAACGCATAACGCATAACGCATAACGCATAACGCATAACGCATAACGCATAACGCATAACGCACAACGCACAACGCATAACGCATAACGCATAACGCATAATGCATAACGAATAACGCATAACGCATATCGCATAAAACATAACGCATAACGCATAACGTACAACGTATAACGCATAACGCATAACGCATAACGCATAACGCATAACGCATAACGCATAACGCATAACGCATATCGCATAACACATAACGCATAACCCATAACGCATAACGCATAACGCATAACGCATAACGCATAACGCATAACGCACAACGCATATCGCATAACGCATAACACATAACGCATAACGCATGGCGCATAACTCAAAATGCATAACGCATAACGCATAACGCATAACGCAAACGTATAACGCACAACGCATAACGAATACAGCAAAACGCATAATGCTTAACGCATAACGGATCACGCATATCGTATAGAGCATAACGCATAACGCATAACGCATAACGCATAACGCATACCGTATAACGCATAACGCATATCGCATCACGCATAATGCATAACGAATAACGCATAACGCATATCGCATAGAACATAAGTCATAACGCATAACGTACAACGTATAACGCATAACGCATAACGCATAACGCATAACGCATAACGCATAACGCATAACGCATAACGCATAACGCATATCGCATAACACATAACGCATAACCCATAACGCATAACGCATAACGCATAACGCATAACGCATAACGCATAACGCATAACGCATAACGCCTAACGGATCAGGCATAACGCATAACGCATAATGCATAACACATAACGCATAACGCATTACGCACAAAGCATAAAGCATAACGCATAACGCATAACGCATAACGTACAACGTATAACGCTTAACGCATAACGCATAACGCATAACGCATAACGCATAACGGATAAAGCATAATGCATAACGCATAACACATAACGCATAACGCATTACGCACAAAGCATAAAGCATAACGCATAACGCATAACGCATAACGCATAACGCATAACGCATAACGCATAACGCATAACGCATAACGCATAACGCATAACGCATAACGCATAACGCATAACGCATAACGCATAACGCATAACGCATAACGCATAACGCATAACATATAACGCATAACGCATAACACGTAACGCATAACGCGTAACGCATAACGCATAACGCATAACGCATAACGCATATCGCATAACGCATAACGCATAACGCATAACGCATAACGCATAACGCATAACGCATAACGCATAACGCATAACGCATAACGCATAACGCATAACGCATAACGCACAACGCACAACGCATAACGCATAACGCATAACGCATGACGCATAAAGCATATCGCATAACGCATAAATCATAACCCATAACGCACAACGCATAACGCATAATGCACAACGCATAACACGTAACGCATAACGCATAACGCATAACGCATAACGCATACCGTATAACGCATAACGCATAACGCATCACGCATAACGCATAACGAATAACGCATAACGCATATCGCATAGAACATAACGCATAACGCATAACGTACAACGTATAACGCATAACGCATAACGCATAACGCATAACGCATAACGCAAACGTATAACGCACAACGCATAACGAATACAGCAAAACGCATAATGCTTAACGCATAACG
This sequence comes from Lasioglossum morio, assembly GCA_916610235.2. NCBI lineage: Eukaryota > Metazoa > Arthropoda > Insecta > Hymenoptera > Halictidae > Lasioglossum > Lasioglossum morio. The sequence goes on from CAKAJA020000289.1 coordinate 3,245,507, forward strand.
GATCACGCTATAACGCATAACGCATAACGCATAACGCATAACGCATATCGAATAACGTATAACGTGTAACTCATAACGCATAACGCATAAAGCATAATGCATAACGCATAACGCATAACGCATATCGCATAACGCATAACGCATAACGTATAACGCATAACGCATAACGCATAACGCATAACTTAAAACTCATTACTCATAACGAATAACGCATAACGCATAACGCATAACGCATAACGCATAACGCATAACGCATAACGCATAACGCATAACGCATAACGCATAACGCATATCGCATAACACATAACGCATAACCCATAACGCATAACGCATAACGCATAACGCATAACGCATAACGCATAACGCACAACGCATATCGCATAACGCATAACACATAACGCATAACGCATGGCGCATAACTCAAAATGCATAACGCATAACGCATAACGCATAACGCAAACGTATAACGCACAACGCATAACGAATACAGCAAAACGCATAATGCTTAACGCATAACGGATCACGCATATCGTATAGAGCATAACGCATAACGCATAACGCATAACGCATAACGCATAACGCATACCGTATAACGCATAACGCATATCGCATCACGCATAATGCATAACGAATAACGCATAACGCATATCGCATAGAACATAAGTCATAACCCATAACGTACAACGTATAACGCATAACGCATAACGCATAACGCATAACACATAACGCATAACGCATAACGCATATCGCATAACACATAACGCATAACCCATAACGCATAACGCATAACGCATAACGCATAACGCATAACGCATAACGCATAACGCCTAACGGATCAGGCATAACGCATAACGCATAATGCATAACACATAACGCATAACGCATTACGCACAAAGCATAAAGCATAACGCATAACGCATAACGCATAACGCCTAACGGATCAGGCATAACGCATAACGCATAATGCATAACACATAACGCATAACGCATTACGCACAAAGCATAAAGCATAACGCATAACGCATAACGCATAACGCATAACGTACAACGTATAACGCTTAACGCATAACGCATAACGCATAACGCATAACGCATAACGCATAACGGATAAAGCATAATGCATAACGCATAACGCATAACGCATAACGCATAACGCATAACGCATAACGCATAACGCATAACGCATAACGCATAACGCATAACGCATAACGCATAACGCATAACGCATAACGCATAACGCATAACATATAACGCATAACGCATAACACGTAACGCATAACGCGTAACGCATAACGCCTAACGCATAACGCATAACGCATAACGCATAACGCATAACGCATAACGCATAACGCATAACGCATAACGCATAACGCATAACGCATAACGCATAACGCATAACGCATAACGCATAACGCATAACGCATAACGCATAACGCATAACGCATAACGCATAACGCATAACATATAACGCATAACGCATAACACGTAACGCATAACGCGTAACGCATAACGCATAACGCATAACGCATAACGCATAACGCATAACGCATAACGCATAACGCATAACGCATAACGCATAACGCATAACGCATAACGCATAACGCATAACGCATAACGCATAACGCATAACGCATTACGCATAACGCATAACGCATAACGCATAACGCATAACGCATAACGCATAACGCATAACGCAAAACGAGTAACGCATAACGCATAACGCATTACACATAACGGATCACGCATTACTCATAACACATAACGCATAACGCATAACCCATAACGCATAACGCATAAAGCAAAACGCATAACGCATAACGCATAACGCATAACGCATAACGCATAACGGATCACGCATTACTCATAACGCATAACGCATAACACATAACGCATAAAACATAACGCATAACGCATATCGCATAACGCATAACGCATAACGCATAACGCATAACGAATAACGCATAACCCATAACGCATAACGCATAACGCATAACCCAAATCGCATAACGCATAACGCATAACGCATAACCCATAACGCATAACGCATAACTCATAACGCATAACGCATAACGTAAAACGTACAACGCATAGCGGATAACGCACAACGCATAACACATAACGCATAACGCATAACGCATAACGCATAAAGCATAACGCATAACGGATCTCGCATTACTCATAACGCATAACGCAAAACGCATAACGCCTAACGCATAACGCATGACAGATCACGCATTACTCATAACGCATAACGGATGACGCATTCCGCATAACGCATAACGCATAACGCATAACGCATAAAGGATCACGCATTACTCATAACGCATAACGCATAACGCATAACGCATAACGCATAACACATAACGCATAACGGATCACGCATTTCTCATAACGCATAACGCATAACGCATAACGCATAACTCATAACGCATAACGCATAACGCATAACGCATAACGCATAACGCTTAACGCATAACGCAAATCGCATAACGCATAACGCATAACGCATAACGCATAACGCATAACGCATAACGCATAACGCATAACCCATAACGCATAACGCATAACGCATGACGCATAACCCAAATCGCATAACGCATAACGCATAACGCATAACCCATAACGTATAACGCATAACTCATGACGCATAACGCATAACGCATAACGTAAAACGCATAACGCATAGCGGATAACGCACAACGCATAACACATAACTCATAACGCATAACGCATAACGCATAACGCATAACGCATAACGCATAACGCATAACGCATAACGCATAAGGCATAACGCATAACGCATAACGCATAACGCATAACGCATAACGCATAACGCATAACGCATAACGCATAACGCATAACGCATAACGCATAACGCATAACGCATAAAGCATAACGCATAACGCATAACGCATAACGCATAACGCATAACGCATAACGCATAACGCATAACGCATAACGCATAACGCATAACGCATAACGCATAACGCATAACGCATAACGCATAACGCATAACGCATAACGCGTAACGCATAACACATAACATATAACGCATAACGCATAACGAAAACGCATAACGCATAGCGGATAACGCACAACGCATAACACATAACGCATAACGCATAACGCATAACGCATAACGCATAACGCATAACGCATAACGCATAAAGCATAACGCATAACGCATAACGCATTACGGATCTCGCATTTCTCATAACGCATAACGCATAACACATAACGCATAACGCATAACGCATAACGCATAACGCATAACGCATAACGCATAACGCATAACGCATAACGCATAACGCATAACGCATAACGCATAACGCAAAACGAGTAACGCATAACGCATAACGCATTACACATAACGGATCACGCATTACTCATAACACATAACGCATAACGCATAACGCATAACGCATAACGCATAACGCATAACGCATAACGCATAACGCATAACGCATAACGCATAACGCATAACGCATAACGCATAACGCATAGCGCATAACGCATAACGCATAACGCATAACGCATTACGCATAACGCATAACGCATAACGCATAACGCATAACGCATAACGCATAACGCATAACGCAAAACGAGTAACGCATAACGCATAACGCATTACACATAACGGATCACGCATTACTCATAACACATAACGCATAACGCATAACCCATAACGCATAACGCATAAAGCAAAACGCATAACGCATAACGCATAACGCATAACGCATAACGGATCACGCATTACTCATAACGCATAACGCATAACACATAACGCATAAAACATAACGCATAACGCATATCGCATAACGCATAACGCATAACGCATAACGCATAACGAATAACGCATAACCCATAACGCATAACGCATAACGCATAACCCAAATCGCATAACGCATAACGCATAACGCATAACCCATAACGCATAACGCATAACTCATAACGCATAACGCATAACGTAAAACGTACAACGCATAGCGGATAACGCACAACGCATAACACATAACGCATAACGCATAACGCATAACGCATAAAGCATAACGCATAACGGATCTCGCATTACTCATAACGCATAACGCAAAACGCATAACGCCTAACGCATAACGCATGACAGATCACGCATTACTCATAACGCATAACGGATGACGCATTCCGCATAACGCATAACGCATAACGCATAACGCATAAAGGATCACGCATTACTCATAACGCATAACGCATAACGCATAACGCATAACGCATAACACATAACGCATAACGGATCACGCATTTCTCATAACGCATAACGCATAACGCATAACGCATAACTCATAACGCATAACGCATAACGCATAACGCATAACGCATAACGCTTAACGCATAACGCAAATCGCATAACGCATAACGCATAACGCATAACGCATAACGCATAACGCATAACGCATAACGCATAACCCATAACGCATAACGCATAACGCATGACGCATAACCCAAATCGCATAACGCATAACGCATAACGCATAACCCATAACGTATAACGCATAACTCATGACGCATAACGCATAACGCATAACGTAAAACGCATAACGCATAGCGGATAACGCACAACGCATAACACATAACTCATAACGCATAACGCATAACGCATAACGCATAACGCATAACGCATAACGCATAACGCATAACGCATAACGCATAAGGCATAACGCATAACGCATAACGCATAACGCATAACGCATAACGCATAACGCATAACGCATAACGCATAACGCATAACGCATAACGCATAACGCATAACGCATAAAGCATAACGCATAACGCATAACGCATAACGCATAACGCATAACGCATAACGCATAACGCATAACGCATAACGCATAACGCATAACGCATAACGCATAACGCATAACGCATAACGCATAACGCATAACGCATAACGCATAACGCGTAACGCATAACACATAACATATAACGCATAACGCATAACGAAAACGCATAACGCATAGCGGATAACGCACAACGCATAACACATAACGCATAACGCATAACGCATAACGCATAACGCATAACGCATAACGCATAACGCATAAAGCATAACGCATAACGCATAACGCATTACGGATCTCGCATTTCTCATAACGCATAACGCATAACACATAACGCATAACGCATAACGCATAACGCATAACGCATAACGCATAACGCATAACGCATAACGCATAACGCATAACGCATAACGCATAACGCATAACGCATAACGCATAACGCATAACGCATAACGCATAACGCATAACGCATAAAGCATAACGCATAACGCATAACGCATAACACATAACATATAACGCATAACGCATAACGAAAACGCATAACGCATAGCGGATAACGCACAACGCATAACACATAACGCATAACGCATAACGCATAACGCATAACGCATAACGCATAACGCATAAAGCATAACGCATAACGCATAACGCATTACGGATCTCGCATTTCTCATAACGCATAACGCATAACGCATAACGCATAACGCATAACGCATAACCCATAACGCATAACGCATAAAGCAAAACGCATAACGCATGACTCATAACGCACAACCCATAACGCATAACGCATAACGCTAATCGCATAACGCATAACGCATAACGCATAACGCATAACGCATAACGCATAAAGCAAAACGCATAACGCATAACGCATAACGCATAACGCATAACGCATAACGCATAACGGATCACGCATTACTCATAACGCATAACGCATAACACATAACGCATAAAACATAACGCATAACGCATATCGCATAACGCATAACGCATAACGCATAACGCATAACGGATAACGCATAACGCATAACGCATAACGCATAACGCATAACGCATAACACATAACGCATAACGCATAACGCATAACGCATAACGCATAACGCATAACGCATAACGCATAACGCATAACGCATAACGCATAACGCATAAAGCATAACGCATAACGCATAACGCATAACGCATAACGCATAACGCATAACGCATAACGCATAACGCATAACGCATAACGCATAACGCATAACGCATAACGCATAACGCATAACGCATAACGCGTAACGCATAACACATAACATATAACGCATAACGCATAACGAAAACGCATAAAGCATAGCGGATAACGCACAACGCATAACACATAACGCATAACGCATAACGCATAACGCATAACGCATAAAGCATAACGCATAACGCATAACGCATTACGGATCTCGCATTTCTCATAACGCATAACGCATAACACATAACGCATAACGCATAACGCATAACGCATAACGCATAACGCATAACGCATAACGCATAACGCATAACGCATAACGCATAACGCATAACGCATAACGCATAACGCATAACGCATAACGCATAACGCATAACGCATAACGCATAACGCATAAAGCATAACGCATTACGCATAACGCATAACGCATAACGCATAACGCATAATGCATAACGCATAACGCATAACGGATCACGCATTACTCATAACACATAACGCATACCGGATCACGCATTACTCATAACGCATAACGCATAACGCAAATCGCATATCGCATAACGCATAACTCATAACGCATAACGCATAACGCATAACGCATAACGCATAACGCATAACGCATAACGCATAACGCATAACCCAAATCGCATAACGCATAACGCATAACGCATAACCCATAACGTATAACGCATAACTCATAACGCATAACGCATAACGTAAAACGTACAACGCATAGCGGTTAACGCACAACGCATAACACATAACGCATAACGCATAACGCATAACGCATAAAGCATAACGCATAACGGATCTCGCATTACTCATAACGCATAACGCATAACGCCTAACGCATAACGCATGACGGATCACGCATTACTCATAACGCATAACGGATGACGCATTCCGCATAACGCATAACGCATAACGCATAACGCATAACGCATAAAGGATCACGCATTACTCATAACGCATAACGCATAACGCATAACGCATAACGCATAACGCATAACACATAACGCATAACGGATCACGCATTTCTCATAACGCATAACGCATAACGCATTACGGATCTCGCATTTCTCATAACGCATAACGCATAACGCATAACGCATAACGCATAACGCATAACGCATAACGCATAACGCATAACGCATAACCCATAACGCATAACGCATAAAGCAAAACGCATAACGCATAACGCATGACTCATAACGCACAACCCATAACGCATAACGCATAACGCTAATCGCATAACGCATAACGCATAACGCATAACGCATAACGCATAACGCATAACGCATAACGCATAACGCAAAACGAGTAACGCATAACGCATAACGCATTACACATAACGGATCACGCATTACTCATAACACATAACGCATAACGCATAACGCATAACGCATAACGCATAACGCATAACGCTTAACGCAAAACGAGTAACGCATAACGCATAACGCATTACACATAACGGATCACGCATTACTCATAACACATAACGCATAACGCATAACGCATAACGCATAACGCATAACGCATAACGCATAACGCATAACGCATAACGCATAACGCATAACGCATAACGCATAACGCATAACGCATAACGCATAGCGCATAACGCATAACGCATAACGCATAACGCATAACGCATAACGCATAACGCATAACGCATAACGCATAACGCATAACGCATAACGCATAACGCAAAACGAGTAACGCATAACGCATAACGCATTACACATAACGGATCACGCATTACTCATAACACATAACGCATAACGCATAACCCATAACGCATAACGCATAAAGCAAAACGCATAACGCATAACGCATAACGCATAACGCATAACGCATAACGGATCACGCATTACTCATAACGCATAACGCATAACACATAACGCATAAAACATAACGCATAACGCATATCGCATAACGCATAACGCATAACGCATAACGCATAACGCATAACGAATAACGCATAACCCATAACGCATAACGCATAACTCATAACCCAAATCGCATAACGCATAACGCATAACGCATAACCCATAACGCATAACGCATAACTCATAACGCATAACGCATAACGTAAAACGTACAACGCATAGCGGATAACGCACAACGCATAACACATAACGCATAACGCATAACGCATAACGCATAAAGCATAACGCATAACGGATCTCGCATTACTCATAACGCATAACGCAAAACGCATAACGCCTAACGCATAACGCATGACAGATCACGCATTACTCATAACGCATAACGGATGACGCATTCCGCATAACGCATAACGCATAACGCATAAAGGATCACGCATTACTCATAACGCATAACGCATAACGCATAACGCATAACGCATGACGCATAACCCAAATCGCATAACGCATAACGCATAACGCATAACCCATAACGTATAACGCATAACTCATAACGCATAACGCATAACGCATAACGTAAAACGCATAACGCATAGCGGATAACGCACAACGCATAACACATAACTCATAACGCATAACGCATAACGCATAACGCATAACGCATAACGCATAACGCATAACGCATAACGCATAACGCATAACGCATAACGCATAACGCATAACGCATAACGCATAACGCATAACGCATAACGCATAACGCATAACGCATAACGCATAACGCATAACGCATAACGCATAACGCATAACGCATAACGCATAACGCATAACGCATAACGCATAACGCATAACGCATAACGCATAACGCATAACGCATAACGCATAACGCATAACGCATAACGCATAAAGCATAACGCATAACGCATAACGCATAACGCATAACGCATAACGCATAACGCATAACGCATAACGCATAACGCATAACGCATAACGCATAACGCATAACGCGTAACGCATAACACATAACATATAACGCATAACGCATAACGAAAACGCATAACGCATAGCGGATAACGCACAACGCATAACACATAACGCATAACGCATAACGCATAACGCATAACGCATAACGCATAACGCATAACGCATAAAGCATAACGCATAACGCATAACGCATTACGGATCTCGCATTTCTCATAACGCATAACGCATAACACATAACGCATAACGCATAACGCATAACGCATAACGCATAACGCATAACGCATAACGCATAACGCATAACGCATAACGCATAACGCATAACGCATAACGCATAACGCATGACGCATAACGCATAACGCATAACGCATAACGCATAACGCATAACGCATAACGCATAACGCATAAAGCATAACGCATAACGCATAACGCATAACACATAACATATAACGCATAACGCATAACGAAAACGCATAACGCATAGCGGATAACGCACAACGCATAACACATAACGCATAACGCATAACGCATAACGCATAACGCATAACGCATAACGCATAAAGCATAACGCATAACGCATAACGCATTACGGATCTCGCATTTCTCATAACGCATAACGCATAACGCATAACGCATAACGCATAACGCATAACGCATAACCCATAACGCATAACGCATAAAGCAAAACGCATAACGCATAACGCATGACTCATAACGCACAACCCATAACGCATAACGCATAACGCTAATCGCATAACGCATAACGCATAACGCATAACGCATAACACATAACGCATAACGCATAACGCATAACGCATAACGCATAACGCATAACGCATAACGCATAACGCATAACGCATAACGCATAACGCATAACGCATAACGCATAACGCATAACGCATAACGCATAACGCATAACGCATAACGCATAACGCATAACGCATAACGCATAACGCATAACACATAACACATAACGCGTAACGCATAACACATAACATATAACGCATAACGCATAACGAAAACGCATAACGCATAGCGGATAACGCACAACGCATAACACATAACGCATAACGCATAACGCATAACGCATAACGCATAACGCATAACGCATAACGCATAAAGCATAACGCATAACGCATAACGCATAACGCATAACGCATAACGCATAACGCATAACGCATAACGCATAACGCATAACGCATAAGGCATAACGCATAACGCATAACGCATAACGCATAGCGCATAACGCATAACGCATAACGCATAACGCATAACGCATAACGCATAACGCATAACGCATAACGCATAACGCAAAACGAGTAACGCATAACGCATAACGCATAAAGCATAACGCATAACGCATAACGCATAACGGATAACCCATAACGCATAACGCATAACGCATAACGCATAACGCATAACGCATAACGCATAACGCATAACGCATAACGCATAACGCATAACGCATAACGCATAACGCATAACGCATAGCGCATAACGCATAACGCATAACGCATAACGCATAACGCATAACGCATAACGCATAACGCATAACGCAAAACGAGTAACGCATAACGCATAACGCATTACACATAACGGATCACGCATTACTCATAACACATAACGCATAACGCATAACCCATAACGCATAACGCATAAAGCAAAACGCATAACGCATAACGCATAACGCATAACGCATAACGCATAACGCATAACGGATCACGCATTACTCATAACGCATAACGCATAACACATAACGCATAAAACATAACGCATAACGCATATCGCATAACGCATAACGCATAACGCATAACGCATAACGGATAACGCATAACGCATAACGCATAACGCATAACGCATAACGCATAACACATAACGTATAACGCATAACGCATAACGCATAACGCATAACGCATAAAGCATAACGCATAACGCATAACCCATAACGCATAACGCATAAAGCAAAACGCATAACGCATAACGCATGACTCATAACGCACAACCCATAACGCATAACGCATAACGCTAATCGCATAACGCATAACGCATAACGCATAACGCATAACACATAACGCATAACGCATAACGCAAAACGCGTAACGCATAACGCATAACGCATTACACATAACGGATCACGCATAACGCATAACGCATAACGCATAACGCATAACGCATAACGCATAACACATAACGCATAACGCATAACGCATAACGCATAACGCATAACGCATAAAGCATAACGCATAACGCATAACGCATAACGGATCACGCATTACTTATAACGCATAACGCATAACAGATCATGCATTTCTCATAACGCATAACGCATAACGGATCACGCATTACTCATAACGCATAACGCATAACGGATCACGCATTACTCATAACGCATAACGCATAACGCATGACTCATAACGCACAACCCATAACGCATAACGCATAACGCTAATCGCATAACACATAACGCATAACGCATAACGCATAACACATAACGCATAACGCATAACGCATAACGCATAACGCATAACGCATAACGCATAACGCATAACGCATAACGCATAACGCATAACGCAAATCGCATAACGCATAACGCATAACGCATATAGCATAACGCATTACGCATAACGCATAACGCATAATGCATAACGCATAACGCATAACGCATAACGCATAACGGATCACGCATTACTCATAACGCATAACGCATAACACATAACGCATAAAACATAACGCATAACGCATATCGCATAACGCATAACGCATAACGCATAACGCATAACGCATAACGGATAACGGATAACACATAACGCATAACGTATAACGCATAACGCATAACGCATAACGCATAACGCATAACGCATAGCGCATAACGCATAACGCATAACGCATAACGCATAACGCATAACGCATAACGCATAACGCATAACGCAAAACGCGTAACACATAACGCATAAAACATAACGCATAACGCATATCGCATAACGCATAACGCATAACGCATAACGCATAACACATAACGCATAACGCATAACGCATAACGCATAACGCATAACGCATAACGCATAACGCAAATCGCATAACGCATAACGCATAACGCATATAGCATAACGCATTACGCATAACGCATAACGCATAACGCATAACGCATAATGCATAACGCATAACGCATAACGGATCACGCATTACTCATAACACATAACGCATACCGGATCACGCATTACTCATAACGCATAACGCATAACGCAACTCGCATATCGCATAACGCATAACTCATAACGCATAACGCATAACGCATAACGCATAACGCATAACCCAAATCGCATAACGCATAACGCATAACGCATAACCCATAACGTATAACGCATAACTCATAACGCATAACGCATAACGTAAAACGTACAACGCATAGCGGATAACGCACAACGCATAACACATAACGCATAACGCATAACGCATAACGCATAAAGCATAACGCATAACGGATCTCGCATTACTCATAACGCATAACGCAAAACGCATAACGCCTAACGCATAACGCATGACGGATCACGCATTACTCATAACGCATAACGGATGACGCATTCCGCATAACGCATAACGCATAACGCGTAACGCATAAAGGATCACGCATTACTCATAACGCATAACGCATAACGCATAACGCATAAAGCATAACGCATAACGGATCTCGCATTACTCATAACGCATAACGCAAAACGCATAACGCCTAACGCATAACGCATGACGGATCACGCATTACTCATAACGCATAACGGATGACGCATTCCGCATAACGCATAACCCATAACGCATAACGCATAAAGCAAAACGCATAACGCATAACGCATGACTCATAACGCACAACCCATAACGCATAACGCATAACGCTAATCGCATAACGCATAACGCATAACGCATAACGCATAACACATAACGCATAACGCATAACGCATAACGCATAACGCATAACGCATAACGCATAACGCATAACGCATAACGCATAACGCATAACGCATAACGCATAACGCATAACGCATAACGCATAACGCATAACGCATAACGCATAACGCATAACGCATAACGCATAACGCATAGCGCATAACGCATAACGCATAACGCATAACGCATAACGCATAACGCATAACGCATAACGCAAAACGCGTAACGCATAACGCATAACGCATTACACATAACGGATCACGCATTACTCATAACACATAACGCATAACGCATAACCCAGAACGCATAACGCATAAAGCAAAACGCATAACGCATAACGCATAACGCATAACGCATAACGCAAAACGGATCACGCATTACTCATAACGCATAACGCATAACGCATTACACATAACGGATCACGCATTACTCATAACACATAACGCATAACGCATAACCCATAACGCATAACGCATAAAGCAAAACGCATAACGCATAACGCATAACGCATAACGCATAACGCATAACGCATAACGGATCACGCATTACTCATAACGCATAACGCATAACACATAACGCATAAAACATAACGCATAACGCATATCGCATAACGCATAACGCATAACGCATAACGCATAACGGATAACGCATAACGCATAACGCATAACGCATAACGCATAACGCATAACACATAACGCATAACGCATAACGCATAACGCATAACGCATAACGCATAAAGCATAACGCATAACGCATAACCCATAACGCATAACGCATAAAGCAAAACGCATAACGCATAACGAATGACTCATAACGCACAACCCATAACGCATAACGCATAACGCTAATCGCATAACGCATAACGCATAACGCATAACGCATAACACATAACGCATAACGCATAACGCAAAACGCGTAACGCATAACGCATAACGCATTACACATAACGGATCACGCATAACGCATAACGCATAACGCATAACGCATAACGCATAACGCATAACGCATAACGCATAACGCATAACGCATAACGTGTAACGCATAACACATAACATATAACGCATAACGCATAACGCATAACGCATAACGCATAGCGGATAACGCACAACGCATAACACATAACGCATAACGCATAACGCATAACGCATAACCCATAACGTATAACGCATAACGCATAACGCATAACGCATAACGGATCACGCATTACTCATAACGCATAACGCATGACTCATAACGCACAACCCATAACGCATAACGCATAACGCATAACGCATAACGCATAACGAATAACGCATAACCCATAACGCATAACGCATAACGCATAACGCATAACCCAAATCGCATATCGCATAACGCATAACGCATAACCCATAACGTATAACGCATAACTCATAACGCATAACGCATAACGTAAAACGTATAACGCATAGCGGATAACGCACAACGCATAACACATAACGCATAACGCATAACGCATAACGCATAACGCATAACGCATAAAGCATAACGCATAACGGATCTCGCATTACTCATAACGCATAACGCAAAACGCATAACGCCTAACGCATAACGCATGACGGATCACGCATTACTCATAACGCATAACGGATGACGCATTCCGCATAACGCATAACGCATAAAGGATCACGTATTACTCATAACGCATAACGCATGACGCATAACGCATAACGCATAACGCATAACACATAACGCATAACGGATTACGCATTTCTCATAACGCATAACGCATAACGCATAACGCTTAACGCATAACGCAAATCGCATAACGCATAACGCATAACGCATAACGCATAACGCATAACGCATAACGCATAACGCATAACGCATAACCCATAACGCATAACGCATAACGCATGACGCATAACGCATAACGCATAACGCATAACGCATAACGCATAACGCATAACGCATAACGCATAACGCATAACGTAAAACGCATAACGCATAGCGGATAACGCACAACGCATAACACATAACGCATAACGCATAACGCATAACGCATAACGCATAACGCATAAAGCATAACGCATAACGCATAACGCATAACGCATAACGCATAACGCATAACGCATAACGCATAACGCATAACGCATAACCCATAACGCATAACGCAAAACGCGTAACGCATAACGCATAACGCATTACACATAACGGATCACGCATTACTCATAACGCATAACGCATAACGCATAACCCATAACGCATAACGCATAAAGCATAACGCATAACGGATCTCGCATTACTCATAACGCATAACGCAAAACGCATAACGCCTAACGCATAACGCATGACGGATCACGCATTACTCATAACGCATAACGGATGACGCATTCCGCATAACGCATAACGTATAACGCATAACGCATAACTCATAACGCATAACGCATAACGGATCACGCATTACTCATAACGCATAACGCATGACTCATAACGCACAACCCATAACGCATAACGCATAACGCATAACGCATAACGCATAACGAATAACGCGTATCCCATAACGCATAACGCATAAAGCATAACGCATAACCCAAATCGCATATCGCATAACGCATAACGCATAACCCATAACGTATAACGCATAACTCATAACGCATAACGCATAACGTAAAACGTATAACGCATAGCGGATAACGCACAACGCATAACACATAACGCATAACGCATAACGCATAACGCATAACGCATAAAGCATAAAGCATAACGGATCTCGCATTACTCATAACGCATAACGCAAAACGCATAACGCCTAACGCATAACGCATGACGGATCACGCATTACTCATAACGCATAACGGATGACGCATTCCGCATAACGCATAACGCATAAAGGATCACGTATTACTCATAACGCATAACGCATGACGCATAACGCATAACGCATAACGCATAACACATAACGCATAACGGATTACGCATTTCTCATAACGCATAACGCATAACGCTTAACGCATAACGCAAATCGCATAACGCATAACGCATAACGCATAACGCATAACGCATAACGCATAACGCATAACGCATAACCCATAACGCATAACGCATAACACATGACGCATAACCCATAACGTATAACGCATAACTCATAACGCATAACGCATAACGCATAACGTAAAACGCATAACGCATAGCGGATAACGCACAACGCATAACACATAACGCATAACGCATAACGCATAACGCATAACGCATAACGCATAACGCATAACGCATAACGCATAACGCATAACGCATAACGCATAACGCATAACGCATAACGCATAACGCATAACGCATAACGCATAACGCATAACGCATAACGCATAACGCATAACGCATAAAGCATAACGCATAACGCATAACGCATAACTCATAACGCATAACGCATAAAGCATAACGCATAACGCATAACGCATAACGGATCTCGCATTTCTCATAACGCATAACGCATAACGCATAACGCATAACGCATAACGCATAACGCATAACGCATAACGCATAACGCATAACGCATAACGCATAACGCATAACCCATAACGCATAACGCATAAAGCAAAACGCATAACGCATAACGCATGACTCATAACGCACAACCCATAACGCATAACGCATAACGCATAACGCATAACGCATAACGCATAACGCATAACCCATAACGCATAACGCAAAACGCGTAACGCATAACGCATAACGCATAACGCATAACGCATAACGCATAACGCATAACGCATAACGCATAACGCATAACCCATAACGTATAACGCATAACTCATAACGCATAACGCATAACGTAAAACGTATAACGCATTACGGATCTCGCATTTCTCATAACGCATAACGCATAACGCATAACGCATAACGCATAACGCATAACGCATAACCCATAACGCATAACGCATAAAGCAAAACGCATAACGCATAACGCATGACTCATAACGCACAACCCATAACGCATAACGCATAACGCTAATCGCATAACGCATAACGCATAACGCATAACGCATAACACATAACGCATAACGCATAACGCATAACGCATAACGCATAACGCATAACGCATAACGCATAACGCATAACGCATAACGCATAACGCATAACGCATAACGCATAACGCATAACGCATAACGCATAACGCATAACGCATAACGCATAACGCATAACGCATAACGCATAACGCATAACGCATAACGCATAACGCATAACGCATAACGCATAAAGCATAACGCATAACGCATAACGCATAACGCATAACGCATAACGCATAACGCATAACGCATAACGCATAACGCATAACGCATAACGCATAACGCATAACGCATAACGCATAACGCATAACGCATAACGCATAACGCATAGCGCATAACGCATAACGCATAACGCATAACGCATAACGCATAACGCATAACGCATAACGCAAAACGAGTAACGCATAACGCATAACGCATAAAGCATAACGCATAACGCATAACGCATAACGCATAACCCATAACGCATAACGCATAACGCATAACGCATAACGCATAACGCATAACGCATAACGCATAACGCATAACGCATAACGCATAACGCATAATGCATAACGCATAGCGCATAACGCATAACGCATAACGCATAACGCATAACGCATAACGCATAACGCATAACGCATAACGCATAACGCATAACGCAAAACGAGTAACGCATAACGCATAACGCATTACACATAACGGATCACGCATTACTCATAACACATAACGCATAACGCATAACCCATAACGCATAACGCATAAAGCAAAACGCATAACGCATTCCGCATAACGCATAACGCATAAAGGATCACGTATTACTCATAACGCATAACGCATGACGCATAACGCATAACGCATAACGCATAACACATAACGCATAACGGATTACGCATTTCTCATAACGCATAACGCATAACGCTTAACGCATAACGCAAATCGCATAACGCATAACGCATAACGCATAACGCATAACGCATAACGCATAACGCATAACGCATAACCCATAACGCATAACGCATAACACATGACGCATAACCCATAACGTATAACGCATAACTCATAACGCATAACGCATAACGCATAACGTAAAACGCATAACGCATAGCGGATAACGCACAACGCATAACACATAACGCATAACGCATAACGCATAACGCATAACGCATAACGCATAACGCATAACGCATAACGCATAACGCATAACGCATAACGCATAACGCATAACGCATAACGCATAACGCATAACGCATAACGCATAACGCATAACGCATAACGCATAACGCATAACGCATAAAGCATAACGCATAACGCATAACGCATAACTCATAACGCATAACGCATAAAGCATAACGCATAACGCATAACGCATAACGGATCTCGCATTTCTCATGACGCATAACGCATAACGCATAACGCATAACGCATAACGCATAACGCATAACGCATAACGCATAACGCATAACGCATAACGCATAACGCATAACCCATAACGCATAACGCATAAAGCAAAACGCATAACGCATAACGCATGACTCATAACGCACAACCCATAACGCATAACGCATAACGCATAACGCATAACGCATAACGCATAACGCATAACCCATAACGCATAACGCAAAACGCGTAACGCATAACGCATAACGCATAACGCAGAACGCATAACGCATAACGCATAACGCATAACGCATAACGCATAACCCATAACGTATAACGCATAACTCATAACGCATAACGCATAACGTAAAACGTATAACGCATTACGGATCTCGCATTTCTCATAACGCATAACGCATAACGCATAACGCATAACGCATAACGCATAACGCATAACCCATAACGCATAACGCATAAAGCAAAACGCATAACGCATAACGCATGACTCATAACGCACAACCCATAACGCATAACGCATAACGCTAATCGCATAACGCATAACGCATAACGCATAACGCATAACACATAACGCATAACGCATAACGCATAACGCATAACGCATAACGCATAACGCATAACGCATAACGCATAACGCATAACGCATAACGCATAACGCATAACGCATAACGCATAACGCATAACGCATAACGCATAACGCATAACGCATAACGCATAACACATAACGCGTAACGCATAACACATGACATATAACGCATAACGCATAACGAAAACGCATAACGCATAGCGGATAACGCACAACGCATAACACATAACGCATAACGCATAACGCATAACGCATAACGCATAACGCATAACGCATAAAGCATAACGCATAACGCATAACGCATAACGCATAACGCATAACGCATAACGCATAACGCATAACGCATAACGCATAACGCATAACGCATAACGCATAACGCATAACGCATAACGCATAACGCATAACGCATAACGCATAACGCATAGCGCATAACGCATAACGCATAACGCATAACGCATAACGCATAACGCATAACGCATAACGCAAAACGAGTAACGCATAACGCATAACGCATAAAGCATAACGCATAACGCATAACGCATAACGCATAACCCATAACGCATAACGCATAACGCATAACGCATAACGCATAACGCATAACGCATAACGCATAACGCATAACGCATAACGCATAACGCATAACGCATAACGCATAACGCATAGCGCATAACGCATAACGCATAACGCATAACGCATAACGCATAACGCATAACGCATAACGCATAACGCATAACGCATAACGCAAAACGAGTAACGCATAACGCATAACGCATTACACATAACGGATCACGCATTACTCATAACACATAACGCATAACGCATAACCCATAACGCATAACGCATAAAGCAAAACGCATAACGCATAACGCATAACGCATAACGCATAACGCATAACGGATCACGCATTACTCATAACGCATAACGCATAACACATAACGCATAAAACATAACGCATAACGCATATCGCATAACGCATAACGCATAACGCATAACGCATAACGGATAACGCATAACGCATAACGCATAACGCATAACGCATAACGCATAACACATAACGCATAACGCATAACGCATAACGCATAACGCATAACGCATAAAGCATAACGCATAACGCATAACCCATAACGCATAACGCATAAAGCAAAACGCATAACGCATAACGCATGACTCATAACGCACAACCCATAACGCATAACGCGTAACGCTAATCGCATAACGCATAACGCATAACGCATAACGCATAACACATAACGCATAACGCATAACGCAAAACGGGTAACGCATAACGCATAACGCATTACACATAACGGATCACGCATAACGCATAACGCATAACGCATAATGCATAACGCATAACGCATAACACATAA
Source organism: Lasioglossum morio (assembly GCA_916610235.2). NCBI lineage: Eukaryota > Metazoa > Arthropoda > Insecta > Hymenoptera > Halictidae > Lasioglossum > Lasioglossum morio. Next base: position 3,265,692 of record CAKAJA020000289.1, read on the forward strand.
CGCATAACGCATAACGCATAACGCATAACGCATAACGCATAAAGCATAACGCATAACGCATAACGCATAACGGATCACGCATTACTTATAACGCATAACGCATAACAGACCATGCATTTCTCATAACGCATAACGCATAACGGATCACGCATTACTCATAACGCATAACGCATAACGGATCACGCATTACTCATAACGCATAACGCAAAACGCATGACTCATAACGCACAACCCATAACGCATAACGCATAACGCTAATCGCATAACACATAACGCATAACGCATAACGCATAACACATAACGCATAACGCATAACGCATAACGCATAACGCATAACGCATAACGCATAACGCATAACGCAAATCGCATAACGCATAACGCATAACGCATATAGCATAACGCATTACGCATAACGCATAACGCATAACGCATAATGCATAACGCATAACGCATAACGCATAACGCATAACGGATCACGCATTACTCATAACGCATAACGCATAACACATAACGCATAAAACATAACGCATAACGCATATCGCATAACGCATAACGCATAACGCATAACGCATAACGGATAACGGATAACACATAACGCATAACGCATAACGCATAACGCATAACGCATAACGCATAACGCATAACGCATAGCGCATAACGCATAACGCATAACGCATAACGCATAACGCATAACGCATAACGCATAACGCATAACGCAAAACGCGTAACACATAACGCATAAAACATAACGCATAACGCATATCGCATAACGCATAACGCATAACGCATAACGCATAACACATAACGCATAACGCATAACGCATAACGCATAACGCATAACGCATAACGCATAACGCAAATCGCATAACGCATAACGCATAACGCATATAGCATAACGCATTACGCATAACGCATAACGCATAACGCATAACGCATAATGCATAACGGATCACGCATTACTCATAACACATAACGCATACCGGATCACGCATTACTCATAACGCATAACGCATAACGCAACTCGCATATCGCATAACGCATAACTCATAACGCATAACGCATAACGCATAACGCATAACGCATAACGCATAACGCATAACGCACAACCCATAACGCATAACGCATAACGCATAACGCACAACCCATAACGCATAACGCATAACGCATAACGCATAACGCATAACGAATAACGCATAACCCATAACGCATAACGCATAACGCATAACCCAAGTCGCATAACGCATAACGCATAACGCATAACCCATAACGTATAACGCATAACTCATAACGCATAACGCATAACGTAAAACGTACAACGCATAGCGGATAACGCACAACGCATAACACATAACGCATAACGCATAACGCATAACGCATAAAGCATAACGCATAACGGATCTCGCATTACTCATAACGCATAACGCAAAACGCATAACGCCTAACGCATAACGCATGACGGATCACGCATTACTCATAACGCATAACGGATGACGCATTCCGCATAACGCATAACGCATAACGCATAACGCATAAAGGATCACGCATTACTCATAACGCATAACGCATAACGCATAACGCATAACGCATAACACATAACGCATAACGGATCACGCATTTCTCATAACGCATAACGCATAACGCATAACGCATAACTCATAACGCATAACGCATAACGCATTACGGATCTCGCATTTCTCATAACGCATAACGCATAACGCATAACGCATAACGCATAACGGATAACGCATAACAAATAACGCATAACGCATAAAGCAAAACGCATAACGCATAACGCATGACTCATAACGCACAACCCATAACGCATAACGCATAACGCTAATCGCATAACGCATAACGCATAACGCATAACGCATAACGGATCACGCATTACTCATAACGCATAACGCATGACTCATAACGCACAACCCATAACGCATAACGCATAACGCATAACGCATAACGCATAACGAATAACGCATAACCCATAACGCATAACGCATAACGCATAACCCAAATCGCATATCGCATAACGCATAACGCATAACCCATAACGTATAACGCATAACTCATAACGCATAACGCATAACGTAAAACGTATAACGCATAGCGGATAACGCACAACGCATAACACATAACGCATAACGCATAACGCATAACGCATAACGCATAACGCATAAAGCATAACGCTAATCGCATAACGCATAACGCATAACGCATAACGCATAACACATAACGCATAACGCATAACGCAAAACGCGTAACGCATAACGCATAACGCATTACACATAACGGATCACGCATAACGCATAACGCATAACGCATAACGCATAACGCATAACGCATAACGCATAACGCATAACGCATAACGTGTAACGCATAACGCATAACGCATAGCGGATAACGCACAACGCATAACACATGACGCATAACGCATAACGCATAACGCATAACCCATAACGTATAACGCATAACGCATAACGCATAACGCATAACGCATAACGCATAACGCATAACGCATAACACATAACGCGTAACGCATAACACATAACATATAACGCATAACGCATAACGAAAACGCATAACGCATAGCGGATAACGCACAACGCATAACACATAACGCATAACGCATAACGCATAACGCATAACGCATAACGCATAACGCATAAAGCATAACGCATAACGCATAACGCATAACGCATAACGCATAACGCATAACGCATAACGCATAACGCATAACGCATAACGCATAACGCATAACGCATAACGCATAACGCATAACGCATAACGCATAGCGCATAACGCATAACGCATAACGCATAACGCATAACGCATAACGCATAACGCATAACGCAAAACGAGTAACGCATAACGCATAACGCATAAAGCATAACGCATAACGCATAACGCATAACGCATAACCCATAACGCATAACGCATAACGCATAACGCATAACGCATAACGCATAACGCATAACGCATAACGCATAACGCATAACGCATAACGCATAACGCATAACGCATAGCGCATAACGCATAACGCATAACGCATAACGCATAACGCATAACGCATAACGCATAACGCATAACGCATAACGCATAACGCAAAACGAGTAACGCATAACGCATAACGCATTACACATAACGGATCACGCATTACTCATAACACATAACGCATAACGCATAACCCATAACGCATAACGCATAAAGCAAAACGCATAACGCATAACGCATAACGCATAACGCATAACGCATAACGCATAACGGATCACGCATTACTCATAACGCATAACGCATAACACATAACGCATAAAACATAACGCATAACGCATATCGCATAACGCATAACGCATAACGCATAACGCATAACGGATAACGCATAACGCATAACGCATAACGCATAACGCATAACGCATAACACATAACGCATAACGCATAACGCATAACGCATAACGCATAACGCATAAAGCATAACGCATAACGCATAACCCATAACGCATAACGCATGAAGCAAAACGCATAACGCATAACGCATGACTCATAACGCACAACCCATAACGCATAACGCATAACGCTAATCGCATAACGCATAACGCATAACGTATAACGCATAACACATAACGCATAACGCATAACGCAAAACGCGTAACGCATAACGCATAACGCATTACACATAACGGATCACGCATAACGCATAACGCATAACGCATAACGCATAACGCATAACGCATAACACATAACGCATAACGCATAACGCATAACGCATAACGCATAACGCATAAAGCATAACGCATAACGCATAACGCATAACGGATCACGCATTACTTATAACGCATAACGCATAACAGATCATGCATTTCTCATAACGCATAACGCATAACGGATCACGCATTACTCATAACGCATAACGCATAACGGATCACGCATTACTCATAACGCATAACGCAAAACGCATGACTCATAACGCACAACCCATAACGCATAACGCATAACGCTAATCGCATAACACATAACGCATAACGCATAACGCATAACACATAACGCATAACGCATAACGCATAACGCATAACGCATAACGCATAACGCATAACGCATAACGCATAACGCATAACGCATAACGCAAAACGAGTAACGCATAACGCATAACGCATTACACATAACGGATCACGCATTACTCATAACACATAACGCATAACGCATAACCCATAACGCATAACGCATAAAGCAAAACGCATAACGCATAACGCATAACGCATAACGCATAACGCATAACGCATAACGGATCACGCATTACTCATAACGCATAACGCATAACACATAACGCATAAAACATAACGCATAACGCATATCGCATAACGCATAACGCATAACGCATAACGCATAACGGATAACGCATAACGCATAACGCATAACGCATAACGCATAACGCATAACACATAACGCATAACGCATAACGCATAACGCATAACGCATAACGCATAAAGCATAACGCATAACGCATAACCCATAACGCATAACGCATGAAGCAAAACGCATAACGCATAACGCATGACTCATAACGCACAACCCATAACGCATAACGCATAACGCTAATCGCATAACGCATAACGCATAACGTATAACGCATAACACATAACGCATAACGCATAACGCAAAACGCGTAACGCATAACGCATAACGCATTACACATAACGGATCACGCATAACGCATAACGCATAACGCATAACGCATAACGCATAACGCATAACACATAACGCATAACGCATAACGCATAACGCATAACGCATAACGCATAAAGCATAACGCATAACGCATAACGCATAACGGATCACGCATTACTTATAACGCATAACGCATAACAGATCATGCATTTCTCATAACGCATAACGCATAACGGATCACGCATTACTCATAACGCATAACGCATAACGGATCACGCATTACTCATAACGCATAACGCAAAACGCATGACTCATAACGCACAACCCATAACGCATAACGCATAACGCTAATCGCATAACACATAACGCATAACGCATAACGCATAACACATAACGCATAACGCATAACGCATAACGCATAACGCATAACGCATAACGCATAACGCATAACGCATAACGCATAACGCATAACGCATAACGCAAATCGCATAACGCATAACGCATAACGCATATAGCATAACGCATTACGCATAACGCATAACGCATAACGCATAATGCATAACGCATAACGCATAACGCATAACGCATAACGGATCACGCATTACTCATAACGCATAACGCATAACACATAACGCATAAAACATAACGCATAACGCATATCGCATAACGCATAACGCATAACGCATAACGCATAACGGATAACGGATAACACATAACGCATAACGCATAACGCATAACGCATAACGCATAACGCATAACGCATAACGCATAACGCATAACGCATAACGCATAACGCATAACGCATAACGCATAACGCATAACGCATAACGCATAACGCAAAACGCGTAACACATAACGCATAAAACATAACGCATAACGCATATCGCATAACGCATAACGCATAACGCATAACGCATAACACATAACGCATAACGCATAACGCATAACGCATAACGCATAACGCATAACGCATAACGCAAATCGCATAACGCATAACGCATAACGCATATAGCATAACGCATTACGCATAACGCATAACGCATAACGCATAACGCATAATGCATAACGGATCACGCATTACTCATAACACATAACGCATACCGGATCACGCATTACTCATAACGCATAACGCATAACGCAACTCGCATATCGCATAACGCATAACTCATAACGCATAACGCATAACGCATAACGCATAACGCATAACGCATAACGCATAACGCACAACCCATAACGCATAACGCATAACGCATAACGCACAACCCATAACGCATAACGCATAACGCATAACGCATAACGCATAACGAATAACGCATAACCCATAACGCATAACGCATAACGCATAACCCAAGTCGCATAACGCATAACGCATAACGCATAACCCATAACGTATAACGCATAACTCATAACGCATAACGCATAACGTAAAACGTACAACGCATAGCGGATAACGCACAACGCATAACACATAACGCATAACGCATAACGCATAACGCATAACGCATAAAGCATAACGCATAACGGATCTCGCATTACTCATAACGCATAACGCAAAACGCATAACGCCTAACGCATAACGCATGACGGATCACGCATTACTCATAACGCATAACGGATGACGCATTCCGCATAACGCATAACGCATAACGCATAACGCATAAAGGATCACGCATTACTCATAACGCATAACGCATAACGCATAACGCATAACGCATAACACATAACGCATAACGGATCACGCATTTCTCATAACGCATAACGCATAACGCATAACGCATAACTCATAACGCATAACGCATAACGCATTACGGATCTCGCATTTCTCATAACGCATAACGCATAACGCATAACGCATAACGCATAACGGATAACGCATAACCCATAACGCATAACGCATAAAGCAAAACGCATAACGCATAACGCATGACTCATAACGCACAACCCATAACGCATAACGCATAACGCTAATCGCATAACGCATAACGCATAACGCATAACGCATAACGGATCACGCATTACTCATAACGCATAACGCATGACTCATAACGCACAACCCATAACGCATAACGCATAACGCATAACGCATAACGCATAACGAATAACGCATAACCCATAACGCATAACGCATAACGCATAACGCATAACCCAAATCGCATATCGCATAACGCATAACGCATAACCCATAACGTATAACGCATAACTCATAACGCATAACGCATAACGTAAAACGTATAACGCATAGCGGATAACGCACAACGCATAACACATAACGCATAACGCATAACGCATAACGCATAACGCATAACGCATAAAGCATAACGCTAATCGCATAACGCATAACGCATAACGCATAACGCATAACACATAACGCATAACGCATAACGCAAAACGCGTAACGCATAACGCATAACGCATTACACATAACGGATCACGCATAACGCATAACGCATAACGCATAACGCATATCGCATAACGCATAACGCATAACGCATAACGCGTAACGCATAACGTGTAACGCATAACACATAACATATAACGCATAACGCATAACGAAAACGCATAACGCATAGCGGATAACGCACAACGCATAACACATAACGCATAACGCATAACGCATAACCCATAACGTATAACGCATAACGCATAACGCATAACGCATAACGGATCACGCATTACTCATAACGCATAACGCATGACTCATAACGCACAACCCATAACGCATAACGCATAACGCATAACGCATAACGAATAACGCATAACCCATAACGCATAACGCATAACGCATAACGCATAACCCAAATCGCATATCGCATAACGCATAACGCATAACCCATAACGTATAACGCATAACTCATAACGCATAACGCATAACGTAAAACGTATAACGCATAGCGGATAACGCACAACGCATAACACATAACGCATAACGCATAACGCATAACGCATAACGCATAACGCATAAAGCATAACGCATAACGGATCTCGCATTACTCATAACGCATAACGCAAAACGCATAACGCCTAACGCATAACGCATGACGGATCACGCATTACTCATAACGCATAACGGATGACGCATTCCGCATAACGCATAACGCATAAAGGATCACGTATCACTCATAACGCATAACGCATGACGCATAACGCATAACGCATAACGCATAACGCATAACGCATAACACATAACGCATAACGGATTACGCATTTCTCATAACGCATAACGCATAACGCATAACGCTTAACGCATAACGCAAATCGCATAACGCATAACGCATAACGCATAACGCATAACGCATAACGCATAACGCATAACGCATAACCCATAACGCATAACGCATAACGCATGACGCATAACGCATAACGCATAACGCATAACGCATAACGCATAACGCATAACGCATAACGTAAAACGCATAACGCATAGCGGATAACGCACAACGCATAACACATAACGCATAACGCATAACGCATAACGCATAACGCATAACGCATAAAGCATAACGCATAACGCATAACGCATAACGCATAACGCATAACGCATAACGCATAACGCATAACGCATAACCCATAACGCATAACGCAAAACGCGTAACGCATAACGCATAACGCATTACACATAACGGATCACGCATTACTCATAACGCATAACGCATAACGCATAACCCATAACGCATAACGCATAAAGCATAACGCATAACGGATCTCGCATTACTCATAACGCATAACGCAAAACGCATAACGCCTAACGCATAACGCATGACGGATCACGCATTACTCATAACGCATAACGGATGACGCATTCCGCATAACGCATAACGTATAACGCATAACGCATAACTCATAACGCATAACGCATAACGGATCACGCATTACTCATAACGCATAACGCATGACTCATAACGCACAACCCATAACGCATAACGCATAACGCATAACGCATAACGCATAACGAATAACGCGTAACCCATAACGCATAACGCATAACGCATAACGCATAACCCAAATCGCATATCGCATAACGCATAACGCATAACCCATAACGTATAACGCATAACTCATAACGCATAACGCATAACGTAAAACGTATAACGCATAGCGGATAACGCACAACGCATAACACATAACGCATAACGCATAACGCATAACGCATAACGCATAAAGCATAACGCATAACGGATCTCGCATTACTCATAACGCATAACGCAAAACGCATAACGCCTAACGCATAACGCATGACGGATCACGCATTACTCATAACGCATAACGGATGACACATTCCGCATAACGCATAACGCATAAAGGATCACGTATTACTCATAACGCATAACGCATGACGCATAACGCATAACGCATAACGCATAACACATAACGCATAACGGATTACGCATTTCTCATAACGCATAACGCATAACGCTTAACGCATAACGCAAATCGCATAACGCATAACGCATAACGCATAACGCATAACGCATAACGCATAACGCATAACGCATAACGCATAACGCATAACCCATAACGCATAACGCATAACGCATGACGCATAACCCATAACGTATAACGCATAACTCATAACGCATAACGCATAACGCATAACGTAAAACGCATAACGCATAGCGGATAACGCACAACGCATAACACATAACGCATAACGCATAACGCATAACGCATAACGCATAACGCATAACGCATAACGCATAACGCATAACGCATAACGCATAACGCATAACGCATAACGCATAACGCATAACGCATAACGCATACCGCATAACGCATAACGCATAACGCATAACGCATAACGCATAAAGCATAACGCATAACGCATAACGCATAACTCATAACGCATAACGCATAAAGCATAACGCATAACGCATAACGCATAACGGATCTCGCATTTCTCATAACGCATAACGCATAACGCATAACGCATAACGCATAACGCATAACGCATAACGCATAACGCATAACCCATAACGCATAACGCATAAAGCAAAACGCATAACGCATAACGCATGACTCATAACGCACAACCCATAACGCATAACGCATAACGCATAACGCATAACGCATAACGCATAACCCATAACGCATAACGCAAAACGCGTAACGCATAACGCATAACGCATAACGCATAACGCATAACGCATAACGCATAACGCATAACCCATAACGTATAACGCATAACTCATAACGCATAACGCATAACGTAAAACGTATAACGCATTACGGATCTCGCATTTCTCATAACGCATAACGCATAACGCATAACGCATAACGCATAACGCATAACGCATAACCCATAACGCATAACGCATAAAGCAAAACGCATAACGCATAACGCATGACTCATAACGCACAACCCATAACGCATAACGCATAACGCTAATCGCATAACGCATAACGCATAACGCATAACGCATAACGCATAACGCATAACGCATAACGCATAACGCATAACGCATAACGCATAACGCATAACGCATAACGCATAACGCATAACGCATAACGCATAACGCATAACACATAACGCGTAACGCATAACACATAACATATAACGCATAACGCATAACGAAAACGCATAACGCATAGCGGATAACGCACAACCCATAACGCATAACGCATAACGCTAATCGCATAACGCATAACGCATAACGCATAACGCATAACGCATAACGCATAACGCATAACGCATAACGCATAACGCATAACGCATAACGCATAACGCATAACGCATAACGCATAACGCATAACGCATAACGCATAACGCATAACGCATAACGCATAACGCATAACGCATAACGCATAACGCATAACGCATAACGCATAGCGCATAACGCATAACGCATAACGCATAACGCATAACGCATAACGCATAACGCATAACGCATAACGCATAACGCAAAACGCGTAACGCATAACGCATAACGCATTACACATAACGGATCACGCATTACTCATAACACATAACGCATAACGCATAACCCATAACGCATAACGCATAAAGCAAAACGCATAACGCATAACGCATAACGCATAACGCATAACGCATAACGGATCACGCATTACTCATAACGCATAACGCATAACACATAACGCATAAAACATAACGCATAACGCATATCGCATAACGCATAACGCATAACGCATAACGCATAACGGATAACGGATAACGCATAACGCATAACGCATAACGCATAACGCATAACGCATAACACATAACGAATAACGCATAACGCATAACGCATAACGCATAACGCATAAAGCATAACGCATAACGCATAACGCATAACGGATCACGCATTACTCATAACGCATAACGGATGACGCATTCCGCATAACGCATAACGCATAACGCATAACGCATAAAGGATCACGCATTACTCATAACGCATAACGCATAACGCATAACGCATAACGCATAACACATAACGCATAACGGATCACGCATTTCTCATAACGCATAACGCATAACGCATAACGCATAACGCATAACGCATAACTCATAACGCATAACGCATAACGCATTACGGATCTCGCATTTCTCATAACGCATAACGCATAACGCATAACGCATAACGCATAACGGATAACGCATAACCCATAACGCATAACGCATAAAGCAAAACGCATAACGCATAACGCATGACTCATAACGCACAACCCATAACGCATAACGCATAACGCTAATCGCATAACGCATAACGCATAACGCATAACGCATAACACATAACGCATAACGCATAACGCATAACGCATAACGCATAACGCATAACGCATAACGCATAACGCATAACGCATAACGCATAACGCATAACGCATAACGCATAACGCATAACGCATAACGCATAACGCATAACGCATAACGCATAACGCATAGCGCATAACGCATAACGCATAACGCATAACGCATAACGCATTACACATAACGGATCACGCATTACTCATAACACATAACGCATAACGCATAACCCATAACGCATAACGCATAAAGCAAAACGCATAACGCATAACGCATAACGCATAACGCATAACGCATAACGGATCACGCATTACTCATAACGCATAACGCATAACACATAACGCATAAAACATAACGCATAACGCATATCGCATAACGCATAACGCATAACGCATAACGCATAACGCATAACGGATAACGGATAACGCATAACGCATAACGCATAACGCATAACGCATAACGCATAACACATAACGAATAACGCATAACGCATAACGCATAACGCATAACGCATAAAGCATAACGCATAACGCATAACGCATAACGGATCACGCATTACTCATAACGCATAACGGATGACGCATTCCGCATAACGCATAACGCATAACGCATAACGCATAAAGGATCACGCATTACTCATAACGCATAACGCATAACGCATAACGCATAACGCATAACACATAACGCATAACGGATCACGCATTTCTCATAACGCATAACGCATAACGCATAACGCATAACGCATAACTCATAACGCATAACGCATAACGCATTACGGATCTCGCATTTCTCATAACGCATAACGCATAACGCATAACGCATAACGCATAACGGATAACGCATAACCTATAACGCATAACGCATAAAGCAAAACGCATAACGCATAACGCATGACTCATAACGCACAACCCATAACGCATAACGCATAACGCTAATCGCATAACGCATAACGCATAACGCATAACGCATAACACATAACGCATAACGCATAACGCATAACGCATAACGCATAACGCATAACGCATAACGCATAACGCATAACGCATAACGCATAACGCATAACGCATAACGCATAACGCATAACGCATAACGCATAACGCATAACGCATAACGCATAACGCATAACGCATAGCGCATAACGCATAACGCATAACGCATAACGCATAACGCATAACGCATAACCCATAACGCATAACGCATAACGCATAACGCAAAACGCGTAACGCATAACGCATAACGCATTACACATAACGGATCACGCATTACTCATAACACATAACGCATAACGCATAACCCATAACGCATAACGCATAACGCATAAAGCAAAACGCATAACGCATAACGCATAACGCATAACGCATAACGCATAACGGATCACGCATTACTCATAACGCATAACGCATAACACATAACGCATAAAACATAACGCATAACGCATATCGCATAACGCATAACGCATAACGCATAACGCATAACGGATAACGGATAACGCATAACGCATAACGCATAACGCATAACGCATAACGCATAACACATAACGCATAACGCATAACGCATAACGCATAACGCATAACGCATAACGCATAACGCATAACGCATAACGCATAACGGATCACGCATTACTCATAACGCATAACGCATAACAGATCATGCATTTCTCATAACGCATAACGCATAACGGATCACGCATTACTCATAACGCATAACGCATAACGCATAACGGATCACGCATTACTCATAACGCATAACGCATAACGCATAACGCATAACGCATAACGCATAACGCATAACGCATAACGCATAACGCATAACGCATAACGCATAACGCATAACGCATAACGCATAACGCATAACGCATAACGCATAACGCATAACGCATAACGCATAACGCATAACGCATAACGCATAACGCATAACGCATAACGCATAACGCAAATCGCATAACGCATAACGCATAACGCATAACGCATAACGCATAACGCATAACGCATAACGCATAACGCATAACGCATAACGCATAACGCATAACGCATAACGCATAACGCATAACGCATAACGCATAACGTGTAACGCATAACACATAACATATAACGCATAACGCATAACGAAAACGCATAACGCATAGCGGATAACGCACAACGCATAACACATAACGCATAACGCATAACGCATAACGCATAACGCATAAAGCATAACGCATAACGGATCTCGCATTACTCATAACGCATAACGCAAAACGCATAACGCCTAACGCATAACGCATGACGGATCACGCATTACTCATAACGCATAACGCCTAACGCATAACGCATGACGGATCACGCATTACTCATAACGCATAACGGATGACGCATTCCGCATAACGCATAACGCATAAAGGATCACGTATTACTCATAACGCATAACGCATGACGCATAACGCATAACGCATAACGCATAACACATAACGCATAACGGATTACGCATTTCTCATAACGCATAACGCATAACGCTTAACGCATAACGCAAATCGCATAACGCATAACGCATAACGCATAACGCTTAACGCATAACGCAAATCGCATAACGCATAACGCACAACGCATAACACATAACGCATAACGCATAACGCATAACCCATAACGTATAACGCATAACGCATAACGCATAACGCATAACGCATAACGGATCACGCATTACTCATAACGCATAACGCATGACTCATAACGCACAACCCATAACGCATAACGCATAACGCATAACGCATAACGCATAACGAATAACGCATAACCCATAACGCATAACGCATAACGCATAACGCATAACGCATAACGCATAAAGCATAACGCATAACGGATCTCGCATTACTCATAACGCATAACGCAAAACGCATAACGCCTAACGCATAACGCATGACGGATCACGCATTACTCATAACGCATAACGGATGACGCATTCCGCATAACGCATAACGCATAAAGGATCACGTATTACTCATAACGCATAACGCATGACGCATAACGCATAACGCATAACGCATAACACATAACGCATAACGGATTACGCATTTCTCATAACGCATAACGCATAACGCATAACGCTTAACGCATAACGCAAATCGCATAACGCATAACGCATAACGCATAACGCATAACGCATAACGCATAACCCATAACGCATAACGCATAACGCATGACGCATAACGCATAACGCATAACGCATAACGCATAACGCATAACGCATAACGCATAAAACATAACGCATAACGCATATCGCATAACGCATAACGCATAACGCATAACGCATAACGGATAACGGATAACGCATAACGCATAACGCATAACGCATAACGCATAACGCATAACACATAACGCATAACGCATAACGCATAACGCATAACGCATAACGCATAAAGCATAACGCATAACGCATAACGCATAACGGATCACGCATTACTCATAACGCATAACGCATAACGGATCATGCATTTCTCATAACGCATAACGCATAACGGATCACGCATTACTCATAACGCATAACGCATAACGCATAACGGATCACGCATTACTCATAACGCATAACGCATAACGCATAACGCATAACGCATAACGCATAACGCATAACGCATAACGCATAACGCATAATGCATAACGCATAACGCATAACGCATAACGCATAACGCATAACGCATAACGCATAACGCATAACGCATAACGCAAATCGCATAACGCATAACGCATAACGCATAACGCATAACGCATAACGCATAACGCATAACGCATAACGCATAACGCATAACGCATAACGCATAACGCATAACGCATAACGCATAACGTGTAACGCATAACACATAACATATAACGCATAACGCATAACGAAAACGCATAACGCATAGCGGATAACGCACAACGCATAACACATAACGCATAACGCATAACGCATAACGCATAACCCATAACGTATAACGCATAACGCATAACGCATAACGCATAACGCATAACGCATAACGGATCACGCATTACTCATAACGCATAACGCATGACTCATAACGCACAACCCATAACGCATAACGCATAACGCATAACGCATAACGCATAACGAATAACGCATAACCCATAACGCATAACGCATAACGCATAACGCATAACCCAAATCGCATATCGCATAACGCATAACGCATAACCCATAACGTATAACGCATAACTCATAACGCATAACGCATAACGTAAAACGTATAACGCATAGCGGATAACGCACAACGCATAACACATAACGCATAACGCATAACGCATAACGCATAACGCATAACGCATAAAGCATAACGCATAACGGATCTCGCATTACTCATAACGCATAACGCAAAACGCATAACGCCTAACGCATAACGCATGACGGATCACGCATTACTCATAACGCATAACGGATGACGCATTCCGCATAACGCATAACGCATAAAGGATCACGTATTACTCATAACGCATAACGCATGACGCATAACGCATAACGCATAACGCATAACACATAACGCATAACGGATTACGCATTTCTCATAACGCATAACGCATAACGCATAACGCATAACGCTTAACGCATAACGCAAATCGCATAACGCATAACGCATAACGCATAACGCAAATCGCATAACGCATAACGCATAACGCATAACGCATAACGCATAACGCATAACGCATAACGCATAACGCATAACGCATAACGCATAACGCATAACGCATAACGCATAACGCATAACGCATAACGCATAACGCATAACGTGTAACGCATAACACATAACATATAACGCATAACGCATAACGAAAACGCATAACGCATAGCGGATAACGCACAACGCATAACACATAACGCATAACGCATAACGCATAACGCATAACCCATAACGTATAACGCATAACGCATAACGCATAACGCATAACGCATAACGGATCACGCATTACTCATAACGCATAACGCATGACTCATAACGCACAACCCATAACGCATAACGCACAACGCATAACACATAACGCATAACGCATAACGCATAACGCATAACGCATAACGCATAAAGCATAACGCATAACGGATCTCGCATTACTCATAACGCATAACGCAAAACGCATAACGCCTAACGCATAACGCATGACGGATCACGCATTACTCATAACGCATAACGGATGACGCATTCCGCATAACGCATAACGCATAAAGGATCACGTATTACTCATAACGCATAACGCATGACGCATAACGCATAACGCATAACGCATAACACATAACGCATAACGGATTACGCATTTCTCATAACGCATAACGCATAACGCATAACGCATAACGCTTAACGCATAACGCAAATCGCATAACGCATAACGCATAACGCATAACGCATAACGCATAACGCATAACGCATAACGCATAACCCATAACGCATAACGCATAACGCATGACGCATAACGCATAACGCATAACGCATAACGCATAACGCATAACGCATAACGCATAACGTAAAACGCATAACGCATAGCGGATAACGCACAACGCATAACACATAACGCATAACGCATAACGCATAACGCATAACGCATAACGCATAACGCATAACGCATAAAGCATAACGCATAACGCATAACGCATAACGCATAACGCATAACGCATAACGCATAACGCATAACGCATAACGCATAACCCATAACGCATAACGCAAAACGCGTAACGCATAACGCATAACGCATTACACATAACGGATCACGCATTACTCATAACGCATAACGCATAACGCATAACCCATAACGCATAACGCATAAAGCATAACGCATAACGGATCTCGCATTACTCATAACGCATAACGCAAAACGCATAACGCCTAACGCATAACGCATGACGGATCACGCATTACTCATAACGCATAACGGACGACGCATTCCGCATAACGCATAACGTATAACGCATAACGCATAACGCATAACGCATAACGCATAACGGATCACGCATTACTCATAACGCATAACGCATGACTCATAACGCACAACCCATAACGCATAACGCATAACGCATAACGCATAACGCATAACGAATAACGCATAACCCATAACGCATAACGCATAACGCATAACGCATAACCCAAATCGCATATCGCATAACGCATAACGCATAACCCATAACGTATAACGCATAACTCATAACGCATAACGCATAACGTAAAACGTATAACGCATAGCGGATAACGCACAACGCATAACACATAACGCATAACGCATAACGCATAACGCATAACGCATAAAGCATAACGCATAACGGATCTCGCATTACTCATAACGCATAACGCAAAACGCATAACGCCTAACGCATAACGCATGACGGATCACGCATTACTCATAACGCATAACGGATGACGCATTCCGCATAACGCATAACGCATAAAGGATCACGTATTACTCATAACGCATAACGCATGACGCATAACGCATAACGCATAACGCATAACACATAACGCATAACGGATTACGCATTTCTCATAACGCATAACGCATAACGCTTAACGCATAACGCAAATCGCATAACGCATAACGCATAACGCATAACCCATAACGCATAACGCATAACGCATGACGCATAACCCATAACGTATAACGCATAACTCATAACGCATAACGCATAACGCATAACGTAAAACGCATAACGCATAGCGGATAACGCACAACGCATAACACATAACGCATAACGCATAACGCATAACGCATAACGCATAACGCATAACGCATAACGCATAACGCATAACGCATAACGCATAACGCATAACGCATAACGCATAAAGCATAACGCATAACGCATAACGCATAACGCATAACGCATAACGCATAACGCATAACGCACAACGCATAACGCATAACGCATAACGCATAACGCATAACGCGTAACGCATAACACATAACATATAACGCATAACGCATAACGAAAACGCATAACGGATGACGCATTCCGCATAACGCATAACGCATAACGCATAACGCATAAAGGATCACGCATTACTCATAACGCATAACGCATAACGCATAACGCATAACGCATAACACATAACGCATAACGGATCACGCATTTCTCATAACGCATAACGCATAACGCATAACGCATAACTCATAACGCATAACGCATAACGCATTACGGATCTCGCATTTCTCATAACGCATAACGCATAACGCATAACGCATAACGCATAACGGATAACGCATAACCCATAACGCATAACGCATAAAGCAAAACGCATAACGCATAACGCATGACTCATAACGCACAACCCATAACGCATAACGCATAACGCTAATCGCATAACGCATAACGCATAACGCATAACGCATAACGCATAACGCATAACGCATAACGCATAACGCATAAAGCATAACGCTAATCGCATAACGCATAACGCATAACGCATAACGCATAACACATAACGCATAACGCATAACGCAAAACGCGTAACGCATAACGCATAACGCATTACACATAACGGATCACGCATAACGCATAACGCATAACGCATAACGCATAACGCATAACGCATAACGCATAACGCATAACGCATAACGTGTAACGCATAACACATAACATATAACGCATAACGCATAACGAAAACGCATAACGCATAGCGGATAACGCACAACGCATAACACATAACGCATAACGCATAACGCATAACGCATAACCCATAACGTATAACGCATAACGCATAACGCATAACGCATAACGGATCACGCATTACTCATAACGCATAACGCATGACTCATAACGCACAACCCATAACGCATAACGCATAACGCATAACGCATAACGAATAACGCATAACCCATAACGCATAACGCATAACGCATAACGCATAACCCAAATCGCATATCGCATAACGCATAACGCATAACCCATAACGTATAACGCATAACTCATAACGCATAACGCATAACGTAAAACGTATAACGCATAGCGGATAACGCACAACGCATAACACATAACGCATAACGCATAACGCATAACGCATAACGCATAACGCATAAAGCATAACGCATAACGGATCTCGCATTACTCATAACGCATAACGCAAAACGCATAACGCCTAACGCATAACGCATGACGGATCACGCATTACTCATAACGCATAACGGATGACGCATTCCGCATAACGCATAACGCATAAAGGATCACGTATCACTCATAACGCATAACGCATGACGCATAACGCATAACGCATAACGCATAACGCATAACACATAACGCATAACGGATTACGCATTTCTCATAACGCATAACGCATAACGCATAACGCTTAACGCATAACGCAAATCGCATAACGCATAACGCATAACGCATAACGCATAACGCATAACGCATAACGCATAACGCATAACCCATAACGCATAACGCATAACGCATGACGCATAACGCATAACGCATAACGCATAACGCATAACGCATAACGCATAACGCATAACGTAAAACGCATAACGCATAGCGGATAACGCACAACGCATAACACATAACGCATAACGCATAACGCATAACGCATAACGCATAACGCATAAAGCATAACGCATAACGCATAACGCATAACGCATAACGCATAACGCATAACGCATAACGCATAACGCATAACCCATAACGCATAACGCAAAACGCGTAACGCATAACGCATAACGCATTACGCATAACGGATCACGCATTACTCATAACGCATAACGCATAACGCATAACCCATAACGCATAACGCATAAAGCATAACGCATAACGGATCTCGCATTACTCATAACGCATAACGCAAAACGCATAACGCCTAACGCATAACGCATGACGGATCACGCATTACTCATAACGCATAACGGATGACGCATTCCGCATAACGCATAACGTATAACGCATAACGCATAACTCATAACGCATAACGCATAACGGATCACGCATTACTCATAACGCATAACGCATGACTCATAACGCACAACCCATAACGCATAACGCATAACGCATAACGCATAACGCATAACGAATAACGCGTAACCCATAACGCATAACGCATAACGCATAACGCATAACGCATAACCCAAATCGCATATCGCATAACGCATAACGCATAACCCATAACGTATAACGCATAACTCATAACGCATAACGCATAACGTAAAACGTATAACGCATAGCGGATAACGCACAACGCATAACACATAACGCATAACGCATAACGCATAACGCATAACGCATAAAGCATAACGCATAACGGATCTCGCATTACTCATAACGCATAACGCAAAACGCATAACGCCTAACGCATAACGCATGACGGATCACGCATTACTCATAACGCATAACGGATGACACATTCCGCATAACGCATAACGCATAAAGGATCACGTATTACTCATAACGCATAACGCATGACGCATAACGCATAACGCATAACGCATAACACATAACGCATAACGGATTACGCATTTCTCATAACGCATAACGCATAACGCTTAACGCATAACGCAAATCGCATAACGCATAACGCATAACGCATAACGCATAACGCATAACGCATAACGCATAACGCATAACGCATAACCCATAACGCATAACGCATAACGCATGACGCATAACCCATAACGTATAACGCATAACTCATAACGCATAACGCATAACGCATAACGTAAAACGCATAACGCATAGCGGATAACGCACAACGCATAACACATAACGCATAACGCATAACGCATAACGCATAACGCATAACGCATAACGCATAACGCATAACGCATAACGCATAACGCATAACGCATAACGCATAACGCATAACGCATAACGCATAACGCATAACGCATACCGCATAACGCATAACGCATAACGCATAACGCATAACGCATAAAGCATAACGCATAACGCATAACGCATAACTCATAACGCATAACGCATAAAGCATAACGCATAACGCATAACGCATAACGGATCTCGCATTTCTCATAACGCATAACGCATAACGCATAACGCATAACGCATAACGCATAACGCATAACGCATAACGCATAACCCATAACGCATAACGCATAAAGCAAAACGCATAACGCATAACGCATGACTCATAACGCACAACCCATAACGCATAACGCATAACGCATAACGCATAACGCATAACGCATAACCCATAACGCATAACGCAAAACGCGTAACGCATAACGCATAACGCATAACGCATAACGCATAACGCATAACGCATAACGCATAACGCATAACCCATAACGTATAACGCATAACTCATAACGCATAACGCATAACGTAAAACGTATAACGCATTACGGATCTCGCATTTCTCATAACGCATAACGCATAACGCATAACGCATAACGCATAACGCATAACCCATAACGCATAACGCATAAAGCAAAACGCATAACGCATAACGCATGACTCATAACGCACAACCCATAACGCATAACGCATAACGCTAATCGCATAACGCATAACGCATAACGCATAACGCATAACGCATAACGCATAACGCATAACGCATAACGCATAACGCATAACGCATAACGCATAACGCATAACGCATAACGCATAACGCATAACGCATAACGCATAACACATAACGCGTAACGCATAACACATAACATATAACGCATAACGCATAACGAAAACGCATAACGCATAGCGGATAACGCACAACCCATAACGCATAACGCATAACGCTAATCGCATAACGCATAACGCATAACGCATAACGCATAACACATAACGCATAACGCATAACGCATAACGCATAACGCATAACGCATAACGCATAACGCATAACGCATAACGCATAACGCATAACGCATAACGCATAACGCATAACGCATAACGCATAACGCATAACGCATAACGCATAACGCATAACGCATAACGCATAACGCATAACGCATAGCGCATAACGCATAACGCATAACGCATAACGCATAACGCATAACGCATAACGCATAACGCATAACGCATAACGCATAACGCAAAACGCATAACGCATAACGCATAACGCATTACACATAACGGATCACGCATTACTCATAACACATAACGCATAACGCATAACCCATAACGCATAACGCATAAAGCAAAACGCATAACGCATAACGCATAACGCATAACGCATAACGCATAACGGATCACGCATTACTCATAACGCATAACGCATAACACATAACGCATAAAACATAACGCATAACGCATATCGCATAACGCATAACGCATAACGCATAACGCATAACGGATAACGGATAACGCATAACGCATAACGCATAACGCATAACGCATAACGCATAACACATAACGAATAACGCATAACGCATAACGCATAACGCATAACGCATAAAGCATAACGCATAACGCATAACGCATAACGGATCTCGCATTACTCATAACGCATAACGGATGACGCATTCCGCATAACGCATAACGCATAACGCAAAACGCGTAACGCATAACGCATAACGCATTACACATAACGGATCACGCATTACTCATAACACATAACGCATAACGCATAACCCATAACGCATAACGCATAAAGCAAAACGCATAACGCATAACGCATAACGCATAACGCATAACGCATAACGGATCACGCATTACTCATAACGCATAACGCATAACGCATAACGCATAACGCATAACGCATAACGCATAACGCATAACGCATAACGCATAACGCATAACGCATAACGCATAACACATAACGCGTAACGCATAACACATAACATATAACGCATAACGCATAACGAAAACGCATAACGCATAGCGGATAACGCACAACCCATAACGCATAACGCATAACGCTAATCGCATAACGCATAACGCATAACGCATAACGCATAACACATAACGCATAACGCATAACGCATAACGCATAACGCATAACGCATAACGCATAACGCATAACGCATAACGCATAACGCATAACGCATAACGCATAACGCATAACGCATAACGCATAACGCATAACGCATAACGCATAACGCATAACGCATAACGCATAACGCATAACGCATAGCGCATAACGCATAACGCATAACGCATAACGCATAACGCATAACGCATAACGCATAACGCATAACGCATAACGCATAACGCAAAACGCGTAACGCATAACGCATAACGCATTACACATAACGGATCACGCATTACTCATAACACATAACGCATAACGCATAACCCATAACGCATAACGCATAACGCAAAACGCATAACGCATAACGCATAACGCATAACGCATAACGCATAACGGATCACGCATTACTCATAACGCATAACGCATAACACATAACGCATAAAACATAACGCATAACGCATATCGCATAACGCATAACGCATAACGCATAACGCATAACGGATAACGGATAACGCATAACGCATAACGCATAACGCATAACGCATAACGCATAACACATAACGAATAACGCATAACGCATAACGCATAACGCATAACGCATAAAGCATAACGCATAACGCATAACGCATAACGGATCTCGCATTACTCATAACGCATAACGGATGACGCATTCCGCATAACGCATAACGCATAACGCATAACGCATAAAGGATCACGCATTACTCATAACGCATAACGCATAACGCATAACGCATAACGCATAACACATAACGCATAACGGATCACGCATTTCTCATAACGCATAACGCATAACGCATAACGCATAACGCATAACTCATAACGCATAACGCATAACGCATTACGGATCTCGCATTTCTCATAACGCATAACGCATAACGCATAACGCATAACGCATAACGGATAACGCATAACCCATAACGCATAACGCATAAAGCAAAACGCATAACGCATAACGCATGACTCATAACGCACAACCCATAACGCATAACGCATAACGCTAATCGCATAACGCATAACGCATAACGCATAACGCATAACACATAACGCATAACGCATAACGCATAACGCATAACGCATAACGCATAACGCATAACGCATAACGCATAACGCATAACGCATAACGCATAACGCATAACGCATAACGCATAACGCATAACGCATAACGCATAACGCATAACGCATAACGCATAACGCATAACGCATAGCGCATAACGCATAACGCATAACGCATAACGCATTACACATAACGGATCACGCATTACTCATAACACATAACGCATAACGCATAACCCATAACGCATAACGCATAAAGCAAAACGCATAACGCATAACGCATAACGCATAACGCATAACGCATAACGGATCACGCATTACTCATAACGCATAACGCATAACACATAACGCATAAAACATAACGCATAACGCATATCGCATAACGCATAACGCATAACGCATAACGCATAACGGATAACGGATAACGCATAACGCATAACGCATAACGCATAACGCATAACGCATAACACATAACGAATAACGCATAACGCATAACGCATAACGCATAACGCATAAAGCATAACGCATAACGCATAACGCATAACGGATCACGCATTACTCATAACGCATAACGGATGACGCATTCCGCATAACGCATAACGCATAACGCATAACGCATAAAGGATCACGCATTACTCATAACGCATAACGCATAACGCATAACGCATAACGCATAACACATAACGCATAACGGATCACGCATTTCTCATAACGCATAACGCATAACGCATAACGCATAACTCATAACGCATAACGCATAACGCATTACGGATCTCGCATTTCTCATAACGCATAACGCATAACGCATAACGCATAACGCATAACGGATAACGCATAACCTATAACGCATAACGCATAAAGCAAAACGCATAACGCATAACGCATGACTCATAACGCACAACCCATAACGCATAACGCATAACGCTAATCGCATAACGCATAACGCATAACGCATAACGCATAACACATAACGCATAACGCATAACGCATAACGCATAACGCATAACGCATAACGCATAACGCATAACGCATAACGCATAACGCATAACGCATAACGCATAACGCATAACGCATAACGCATAACGCATAACGCATAACGCATAACGCATAACGCATAACGCATAACGCATAGCGCATAACGCATAACGCATAACGCATAACGCATAACGCATAACGCATAACGCATAACGCATAACGCATAACGCATAACGCAAAACGCGTAACGCATAACGCATAACGCATTACACATAACGGATCACGCATTACTCATAACACATAACGCATAACGCATAACCCATAACGCATAACGCATAACGCATAAAGCAAAACGCATAACGCATAACGCATAACGCATAACGCATAACGCATAACGGATCACGCATTACTCATAACGCATAACGCATAACACATAACGCATAAAACATAACGCATAACGCATATCGCATAACGCATAACGCATAACGCATAACGCATAACGGATAACGGATAACGCATAACGCATAACGCATAACGCATAACGCATAACGCATAACCCATAACGCATAACGCATAACGCATAACGCATAACGCATAACGCATAAAGCATAACGCATAACGCATAACGCATAACGGATCACGCATTACTCATAACGCATAACGCATAACAGATCATGCATTTCTCATAACGCATAACGCATAACGGATCACGCATTACTCATAACGCATAACGCATAACGCATAACGGATCACGCATTACTCATAACGCATAACGCATAACGCATAACGCATAACGCATAACGCATAACGCATAACGCATAACGCATAACGCATAACGCATAACGCATAACGCATAACGCATAACGCATAACGCATAACGCATAACGCATAACGCATAACGCATAACGCATAACGCATAGCGGATAACGCACAACGCATAACACATAACGCATAACGCATAACGCATAACGCATAACGCATAAAGCATAACGCATAACGGATCTCGCATTACTCATAACGCATAACGCAAAACGCATAACGCCTAACGCATAACGCATGACGGATCACGCATTACTCATAACGCATAACGCCTAACGCATAACGCATGACGGATCACGCATTACTCATAACGCATAACGGATGACGCATTCCGCATAACGCATAACGCATAAAGGATCACGTATTACTCATAACGCATAACGCATGACGCATAACGCATAACGCATAACGCATAACACATAACGCATAACGGATTACGCATTTCTCATAACGCATAACGCATAACGCTTAACGCATAACGCAAATCGCATAACGCATAACGCATAACGCATAACGCTTAACGCATAACGCAAATCGCATAACGCATAACGCACAACGCATAACACATAACGCATAACGCATAACGCATAACCCATAACGTATAACGCATAACGCATAACGCATAACGCATAACGCATAACGGATCACGCATTACTCATAACGCATAACGCATGACTCATAACGCACAACCCATAACGCATAACGCATAACGCATAACGCATAACGCATAACGAATAACGCATAACCCATAACGCATAACGCATAACGCATAACGCATAACCCAAATCGCATATCGCATAACGCATAACGCATAACCCATAACGTATAACGCATAACTCATAACGCATAACGCATAACGTAAAACGTATAACGCATAGCGGATAACGCACAACGCATAACACATAACGCATAACGCATAACGCATAACGCATAACGCATAAAGCATAACGCATAACGGATCTCGCATTACTCATAACGCATAACGCAAAACGCATAACGCCTAACGCATAACGCATGACGGATCACGCATTACTCATAACGCATAACGGATGACGCATTCCGCATAACGCATAACGCATACAGGATCACGTATTACTCATAACGCATAACGCATGACGCATAACGCATAACGCATAACGCATAACACATAACGCATAACGGATTACGCATTTCTCATAACGCATAACGCATAACGCATAACGCTTAACGCATAACGCAAATCGCATAACGCATAACGCATAACGCATAACGCATAACGCATAACGCATAACCCATAACGCATAACGCATAACGCATGACGCATAACGCATAACGCATAACGCATAACGCATAACGCATAACGCATAACGCATAAAACATAACGCATAACGCATATCGCATAACGCATAACGCATAACGCATAACGCATAACGGATAACGGATAACGCATAACGCATAACGCATAACGCATAACGCATAACGCATAACACATAACGCATAACGCATAACGCATAACGCATAACGCATAACGCATAAAGCATAACGCATAACGCATAACGCATAACGGATCACGCATTACTCATAACGCATAACGCATAACAGATCATGCATTTCTCATAACGCATAACGCATAACGGATCACGCATTACTCATAACGCATAACGCATAACGCATAACGGATCACGCATTACTCATAACGCATAACGCATAACGCATAACGCATAACGCATAACGCATAACGCATAACGCATAACGCATAATGCATAACGCATAACGCATAACGCATAACGCATAACGCATAACGCATAACGCATAACGCATAACGCATAACGCAAATCGCATAACGCATAACGCATAACGCATAACGCATAACGCATAACGCATAACGCATAACGCATAACGCATAACGCATAACGCATAACGCATAACGCATAACGCATAACGCATAACGCATAACGTGTAACGCATAACACATAACATATAACGCATAACGCATAACGAAAACGCATAACGCATAGCGGATAACGCACAACGCATAACACATAACGCATAACGCATAACGCATAACGCATAACCCATAACGTATAACGCATAACGCATAACGCATAACGCATAACGCATAACGCATAACGGATCACGCATTACTCATAACGCATAACGCATGACTCATAACGCACAACCCATAACGCATAACGCATAACGCATAACGCATAACGCATAACGAATAACGCATAACCCATAACGCATAACGCATAACGCATAACGCATAACCCAAATCGCATATCGCATAACGCATAACGCATAACCCATAACGTATAACGCATAACTCATAACGCATAACGCATAACGTAAAACGTATAACGCATAGCGGATAACGCACAACGCATAACACATAACGCATAACGCATAACGCATAACGCATAACGCATAACGCATAACGGATCACGCATTACTCATAACGCATAACGCATGACTCATAACGCACAACCCATAACGCATAACGCATAACGCATAACGCATAACGCATAACGAATAACGCATAACCCATAACGCATAACGCATAACGCATAACGCATAACCCAAATCGCATATCGCATAACGCATAACGCATAACCCATAACGTATAACGCATAACTCATAACGCATAACGCATAACGTAAAACGTATAACGCATAGCGGATAACGCACAACGCATAACACATAACGCATAACGCATAACGCATAACGCATAACGCATAAAGCATAACGCATAACGGATCTCGCATTACTCATAACGCATAACGCAAAACGCATAACGCCTAACGCATAACGCATGACGGATCACGCATTACTCATAACGCATAACGGATGACGCATTCCGCATAACGCATAACGCATAAAGGATCACGTATTACTCATAACGCATAACGCATGACGCATAACGCATAACGCATAACGCATAACACATAACGCATAACGGATTACGCATTTCTCATAACGCATAACGCATAACGCTTAACGCATAACGCAAATCGCATAACGCATAACGCATAACGCATAACCCATAACGCATAACGCAAAACGCGTAACGCATAACGCATAACGCATAACGCATAACGCATAACGCATAACGCATAACGCATAACGCATAACGCATAACGCATAACGCATAACGCATAACGCATAACGCATAACGCATAACGCATAACGCATAACCCATAACGCATGACGCAAAACGCGTAACGCATAACACATAACATGTAACGCATAACGCATAACGAAAACGCATAACGCATAGCGGATAACGCACAACGCATAACACATAACGCATAACGCATAACGCATAACGCATAACGCATAACGCATAACGCATAACTCATAACGCATAACGCATAAAGCATAACGCATAACGCATAACGCATAACGGATCTCGCATTTCTCATAACGCATAACGCATAACGCATAACGCATAACGCATAACGCATAACGCATAACGCATAACGCATAACGCATAACGCATAACCCATAACGCATAACGCATAAAGCAAAACGCATAACGCATAACGCATGACTCATAACGCACAACCCATAACGCATAACGCATAACGCTAATCGCATAACGCATAACGCATAACGCATAACGCATAACGCATAACGCATAACGCATAACCCATAACGCATAACGCAAAACGCGTAACGCATAACGCATAACGCATAACGCATAACGCATAACGCATAACGCATAACGCATAACGCATAACGCATAACGCATAACGCATAACGCATAACGCATAACGCATAGCGCATAACGCAATAACGCATAACGCATAACGCATAACGCATAACGCATAACGCATAACGCATAACCCATAACGCATAACGCAAAACGCGTAACGCATAACGCATAACGCATTACACATAACGGATCACGCATTACTCATAACGCATAACGCATAACGCATAACGCATAACGCATAACGCATAACGCATAACGCATAACGCATAACGCATAACGCATAACGCATAACTCATAACGCATAACGCATAAAGCATAACGCATAACGCATAACGCATAACGGATCTCGCATTTCTCATAACGCATAACGCATAACGCTTAACGCATAACGCAAATCGCATAACGCATAACGCATAACGCATAACGCATAACGCATAACGCATAACGCATAACGCATAACCCATAACGCATAACGCATAACGCATGACGCATAACCCATAACGTATAACGCATAACTCATAACGCATAACGCATAACGCATAACGTAAAACGCATAACGCATAGCGGATAACGCACAACGCATAACACATAACGCATAACGCATAACGCATAACGCATAACGCATAACGCATAACGCATAACGCATAACGCATAACGCATAACGCATAACGCATAACGCATAACGCATAACGCATAACGCATAACGCATAAAGCATAACGCATAACGCATAACGCATAACGCATAACGCATAACGCATAACGCATAACGCACAACGCATAACGCATAACGCATAACGCATAACGCATAACGCATAACGCGTAACGCATAACACATAACATATAACGCATAACGCATAACGAAAACGCATAACGCATAGCGGATAACGCACAACGCATAACACATAACGCATAACGCATAACGCATAACGCATAACGCATAACGCATAACTCATAACGCATAACGCATAAAGCATAACGCATAACGCATAACGCATAACGGATCTCGCATTTCTCATAACGCATAACGCATAACGCATAACGCATAACGCATAACGCATAACGCATAACGCATAACGCATAACGCATAACCCATAACGCATAACGCAAAACGCGTAACGCATAACGCATAACGCATAACGCATAACGCATAACGCATAACGCATAACGCATAACGCATAACGCATAACGCATAACGCATAACGCATAGCGCATAACGCAATAACGCATAACGCATAACGCATAACGCATAACGCAAATCGCATAACGCATAACGCATAACGCATAACCCATAACGCATAACGCATAACGCATGACGCATAACCCATAACGTATAACGCATAACTCATAACGCATAACGCATAACGCATAACGTAAAACGCATAACGCATAGCGGATAACGCACAACGCATAACACATAACGCATAACGCATAACGCATAACGCATAACGCATAACGCATAACGCATAACGCATAACGCATAACGCATAACGCATAACGCATAACGCATAACGCATAAAGCATAACGCATAACGCATAACGCATAACGCATAACGCATAACGCATAACGCATAACGCACAACGCATAACGCATAACGCATAACGCATAACGCATAACGCGTAACGCATAACACATAACATATAACGCATAACGCATAACGAAAACGCATAACGCATAGCGGATAACGCACAACGCATAACACATAACGCATAACGCATAACGCATAACGCATAACGCATAACGCATAACGCATAACTCATAACGCATAACGCATAAAGCATAACGCATAACGCATAACGCATAACGGATCTCGCATTTCTCATAACGCATAACGCATAACGCATAACGCATAACGCATAACGCATAACGCATAACGCATAACGCATAACGCATAACCCATAACGCATAACGCATAAAGCAAAACGCATAACGCATAACGCATGACTCATAACGCACAACCCATAACGCATAACGCATAACGCTAATCGCATAACGCATAACGCATAACGCATAACGCATAACGCATAACGCATAACGCATAACCCATAACGCATAACGCAAAACGCGTAACGCATAACGCATAACGCATAACGCATAACGCATAACGCATAACGCATAACGCATAACGCATAACGCATAACGCATAACGCATAACGCATAACGCATAACGCATAGCGCATAACGCAATAACGCATAACGCATAACGCATAACGCATAACGCATAACGCAAAACGCATAACCCATAACGCATAACGCAAAACGCGTAACGCATAACGCATAACGCATTACACATAACGGATCACGCATTACTCATAACGCATAACGCATAACGCATAACGCATAACGCATAACGCATAACGCATAACGCATAACGCATAACGCATAACGCATAACGCATAACTCATAACGCATAACGCATAAAGCATAACGCATAACGCATAACGCATAACGGATCTCGCATTTCTCATAACGCATAACGCATAACGCTTAACGCATAACGCAAATCGCATAACGCATAACGCATAACGCATAACGCATAACGCATAACGCATAACGCATAACGCATAACCCATAACGCATAACGCATAACGCATGACGCATAACCCATAACGTATAACGCATAACTCATAACGCATAACGCATAACGCATAACGTAAAACGCATAACGCATAGCGGATAACGCACAACGCATAACACATAACGCATAACGCATAACGCATAACGCATAACGCATAACGCATAACGCATAACGCATAACGCATAACGCATAACGCATAACGCATAACGCATAACGCATAACGCATAAAGCATAACGCATAACGCATAACGCATAACGCATAACGCATAACGCATAACGCATAACGCACAACGCATAACGCATAACGCATAACGCATAACGCATAACGCGTAACGCATAACACATAACATATAACGCATAACGCATAACGAAAACGCATAACGCATAGCGGATAACGCACAACGCATAACACATAACGCATAACGCATAACGCATAACGCATAACGCATAACGCATAACGCATAACTCATAACGCATAACGCATAAAGCATAACGCATAACGCATAACGCATAACGGATCTCGCATTTCTCATAACGCATAACGCATAACGCATAACGCATAACGCATAACGCATAACGCATAACGCATAACGCATAACGCATAACCCATAACGCATAACGCAAAACGCGTAACGCATAACGCATAACGCATAACGCATAACGCATAACGCATAACGCATAACGCATAACGCATAACGCATAACGCATAACGCATAACGCATAACGCATAGCGCATAACGCAATAACGCATAACGCATAACGCATAACGCATAACGCATAACGCATAACGCATAACCCATAACGCATAACGCAAAACGCGTAACGCATAACGCATAACGCATTACACATAACGGATCACGCATTACTCATAACGCATAACGCATAACGCATAACGCATAACGCATAACGCATAACGCATAACGCATAACGCATAACGCATAACGCATAACGCATAACGCATAACGCATAACGCATAACTCATAACGCATAACGCATAAAGCATAACGCATGACGCATAACGCATAACGGATCTCGCATTTCTCATAACGCATAACGCATAACGCATAACGCATAACGCATAACGCATAACGCATAACGCATAACGCATAACGCATAACGCATAACCCATAACGCATAACGCATAAAGCAAAACGCATAACGCATAACGCATGACTCATAACGCACAACCCATAACGCATAACGCATAACGCTAATCGCATAACGCATAACGCATAACGCATAACGCATAACGCATAACGCATAACGCATAACCCATAACGCATAACGCAAAACGCGTAACGCATAACGCATAACGCATAACGCATAACGCATAACGCATAACGCATAACGCATAACGCATAACGCATAACGCATAACGCATAACGCATAGCGCATAACGCAATAACGCATAACGCATAACGCATAACGCATAACGCATAACGCATAACGCATAACCCATAACGCATAACGCAAAACGCGTAACGCATAACGCATAACGCATTACACATAACGGATCACGCATTACTCATAACGCATAACGCATAACGCATAACCCATAACGCATAACGCATAAAGCAAAACGCATAACGCATAACGCATAACGCATAACGCATAACGCATAACGCATAACGCATAACGCATAACGCATAACGCATAACGCATAAAGCATAACGCATAACGCATAACGCATAACGCATAACGCATAACGCATAACGCATAACGCATAGCGCATAACGCATAACGCATAACGCATAACGAATAACGCATAACCCATAACGCATAACGCATAACGCATAACGCATAACCCAAATCGCATATCGCATAACGCATAACGCATAACCCATAACGTATAACGCATAACTCATAACGCATAACGCATAACGTAAAACGTATAACGCATAGCGGATAACGCACAACGCATAACACATAACGCATAACGCATAACGCATAAAGCATAACGCATAACGGATCTCGCATTACTCATAACGCATAACGCAAAACGCATAACGCCTAACGCATAACGCATGACGGATCACGCATTACTCATAACGCATAACGGATGACGCATTCCGCATAACGCATAACGCATAACGCATAACGCATAACGCATAAAGGATCACGTATTACTCATAACGCATAACGCATAACGCATAACGCATAACGCATAACACATAACGCATAACGGATTACGCATTTCTCATAACGCATAACGCATAACGCATAACGCTTAACGCATAACGCAAATCGCATAACGCATAACGCATAACGCATAACGCATAACGCATAACGCATAACCCATAACGCATAACGCATAACGCATGACGCATAACCCATAACGTATAACGCATAACTCATAACGCATAACGCATAACGCATAACGCATAACGCATAACGCATAACGCATAACGCATAACGCATAACGCATAACCCAAATCGCATATCGCATAACGCATAACGCATAACCCATAACGTATAACGCATAACTCATAACGCATAACGCATAACGTAAAACGTATAACGCATAGCGGATAACGCACAACGCATAACACATAACGCATAACGCATAACGCATAACGCATAAAGCATAACGCATAACGGATCTCGCATTACTCATAACGCATAACGCAAAACGCATAACGCCTAACGCATAACGCATGACGGATCACGCATTACTCATAACGCATAACGGATGACGCATTCCGCATAACGCATAACGCATAACGCATAACGCATAAAGGATCACGTATTACTCATAACGCATAACGCATAACGCATAACGCATAACGCATAACACATAACGCATAACGCATAACGCATAACGGATAACGCATAACGCATAACGCATAACGTATAACGCATAACTCATAACGCATAACGCATAACGCATAACGCATAACGCATAACGCATAACGCATAACGCATAACGCATAACGCATAACGCATAACGCATAACGCATAACGCGTAACGCATAACACATAACATATAACGCATAAAGCAAAACGCATAACACATAACGCATAACGCATAACGCATAACGCATAACGCATAACGCATAACGCATAACGCATAACGCATAACGCATAACGCATAAAGCATAACGCATAACGCATAACGCATAACGGATCTCGCATTTCTCATAACGCATAACGCATAACGCATAACTCATAACGCATAACGCAGAACGCATAACGCATAACCCATAACGCATAACGCATAAAGCAAAACGCATAACGCATAACGCATGACTCATAACGCACAACCCATAACGCATAACGCATAACGCTAATCGCATAACGCATAACGCATAACGCATAACGCATAACGCATAACGCATAACGCATAACGCATAACGCATAACGCATAACGCATAACGCATAACGCATAACGCATAACGCATAACGCATAACGCATAACGCATAACGCATAACGCATAACGCATAACGCATAACGCATAACGCATAACGCATAACGCATAACGCATAACGCATAACGAATAACGCATAACGCATAACGCATAACGCATAACGCATAACGCATAACGCATAACGCATAACGCGTAACGCATAACACATAACATATAACGCATAACGCATAACGAAAACGCATAACGCATAGCGGATAACGCACAACGCATAACACATAACGCATAACGCATAACGCATAACGCATAACGCATAACGCATAACGCATAAAGCATAACGCATAACGCATAACGCATAACGCATAACGCATAACGCATAACGCATAACGCATAACGCATAACGCATAACGCATAACGCATAACGCATAACGCATAACGCATAACGAATAACGCATAACGCATAACGCATAACGCATAACGCATAACGCATAACGCATAACGCATAACGCGTAACGCATAACACATAACATATAACGCATAACGCATAACGAAAACGCATAACGCATAGCGGATAACGCACAACGCATAACACATAACGCATAACGCATAACGCATAACGCATAACGCATAACGCATAACGCATAACGCATAACGCATAACGCATAACGCATAACGCATAACGCATAACGCATAACGCATAACGCATAACGCATAACGCATAACGCATAACGAATAACGCATAACGCATAACGCATAACGCATAACGCATAACGCATAACGCATAACGCGTAACGCATAACGCATAACGCATAACGCATAACGCATAACGCATAACGCATAACGCATAACGGATCACAATTACTCATAACGCATAACGCATAACGGATCACGCATTACTCATAACGCATAACGCATAACGCATAACGGATCGCGCATTTCTCATAACGCATAACGCATAACGCATAACGCATAACGCATAACGCATAACGCATAACCCATAACGCATAACGCATAAAGCAAAACGCATAACGCATAACGCATGACTCATAACGCACAACCCATAACGCATAACGCATAACGCATAACGCATAACGCATAACGCATAACGCATAACGGATCACGCATTACTCAACGCATAACGCATAACAGATCATGCATTTCTCATAACGCATAACGCATAACGGATCACGCATTACTCATAACGCATAACGCATAACGGATCACGCATTACTCATAACGCATAACGCATAACGCATAACACATAACGCATAACGCATAACGCATAACGCATAACGCATAACGCATAACGCATAACGCATAACGCATAACGCATAACGCATAACGCATAACGCATAACGCATAACGCATAACGCATAACGCATAACGCATAACGCATAACGCATAACGCATAACGCATAACGCATAACGCATAACGCATAACGCATAACGCATAACGCATAACGCATAACGCATAACGCAAATCGCATAACGCATAACGCATAACGCATAAAGCATAACGCATAACGTATAACGCATAACGCATAACGCATAACGCATAATGCATAACGCATAACGCATAACGGATCACGCATTACTCATAACGCACAACCCATAACGCATAACGCATAACTCAAATCGCATAACGCATAACGCATAACGCATAACGCATAACGCATAACGCATAACGCATAACGCATAACGCATAACGCATAACGCATAACGCATAACGCATAACGCATAACGCATAACGCATAACGCATAACGCATAACGCATAAAGCATAACGCATAACGCATAACGCATAACGCATAACGCATAACGCATAACGCATAACGCATAACGCATAACGCATAAAGCATAACGCATTACGCATAACGCATAACGCATAACGCATAACGCATAACGCATAACGCAAAACGCGTAACGCATAACGCATAACGCATTACACATAACGGATCACGCATTACTCATAACGCATAACGCATAACGCATAACCCATAACGCATAACGCATAAAGCAAAACGCATAACGCATAACGCATAACGCATAACGCATAACGGATCACGCATTACTCATAACGCATAACGCATAACGCATATCGCATAACGCATAAAGCATAACGGATGACGCATTCCGCATAACGCATAACGCAAAACGAATAACGCCTAACGCATAACGCATGACGGATCACGCATTACTCATAACGCATAACGGATGACGCATTCCGCATAACGCATAACGCATAACGCATAACGCATAACGCATAACGCTTAACGCATGACCCATAGCGCATAACGCATTACGCGTAACGCATAACGCATAACGCATAAAGCATAACGCATAACGGATCACGCATTACTCATAACCCATAACGCATAACGCAAAACGCATAACGCCTAACGCATAACGCATGACGGATCACGCATTACTCATAACGAATAACGGATGACGCATTCCGCATAACGCATAACGCATAACGCATAACGCATAACGCATAACGCATAACGCATAACGCATAACGCATAACGCATAACGCATAACGCATAAAGCATAACGCATAACGCATATCGGATCACGCATTTCTCATAACGCATAACGCATAACGCATAACGGATCACGCGTTACTCATAACGCATAACGCATAACGCATAACGCATAACGCATAACGCATAACGGATCACGCGTTACTTATAACGCATAACGCATAACGCATAACGCATAACGCGTAACGGATCTCGCATTACTCATAACGCATAACGCAAAACGCATAACGCCTAACGCATAACGCATGACGGATCACGCATTACTCATAACGCATAACGGATGACGCATTCCGCATAACGCATAACGCATAACGCATAACGCTTAACGCATGACCCATAGCGCATAACGCATTACGCGTAACGAATAACGCATAACGCATAAAGCATTACGCATAACGGATCACGCATTACTCATAACCCATAACGCATAACGCATAACGCATAACGCATAGCGCATAACGCATAACACATAACGGATCACGCATTACTCATAACGCATAACGCATAACGCATAACCCATAACGCATAAAGCATAAAGCAAAACGCATAACGCATAACGCATAACGCATAACGCATAACGCATAACGCATAACGCATAACGCATAACGCATAACTCATAACGCATAACGCATAAAGCATAACGCATAACGCATAACGGATCTCGCATTTCTCATAACGCATAACGCATAACGCATAACGCATAACGCATAACGCATAACGCATAACGCATAACCCATAACGCATAACGCATAAAGCAAAACGCATAACGCATAACGCATGACTCATAACGCACAACCCATAACGCATAACGCATAACGCTAATCGCATAACGCATAACGCATAACGCATAACGCATAACGCATAACGCATAACGCATAACCCATAACGCATAACGCGTAACGCATAACGCATAACGCATAACGCATAACGCATAACGCATAACGCATAACGCATAACGCATAACGCATAACGCATAACGCATAACGCATAACGCATAACGCATAGCGCATAACGCAATAACGCATAACGCATAACGCATAACGCATAACGCATAACGCATAACCCATAACGCATAACGCAAAACGCGTAACGCATAACGCATAACGCATTACACATAACGGATCACGCATTACTCATAACGCATAACGCATAACGCATAACCCATAACGCATAACGCATAAAGCAAAACGCATAACGCATAACGCATAACGCATAACGCATAACGCATAACGCATAACGCATAACGCATAACGCATAAAGCATAACGCATAACGCATAACGCATAACGCATAACGCATAACGCATAACGCATAGCGCATAACGCATAACGCATAACGCATAACGAATAACGCATAACCCATAACGCATAACGCATAACGCATAACGCATAACCCAAATCGCATATCGCATAACGCATAACGCATAACCCATAACGTATAACGCATAACTCATAACGCATAACGCATAACGTAAAACGTATAACGCATAGCGGATAACGCACAACGCATAACACATAACGCATAACGCATAACGCATAACGCATAAAGCATAACGCATAACGGATCTCGCATTACTCATAACGCATAACGCAAAACGCATAACGCCTAACGCATAACGCATGACGGATCACGCATTACTCATAACGCATAACGGATGACGCATTCCGCATAACGCATAACGCATAACGCATAACGCATAAAGGATCACGTAGTACTCATAACGCATAACGCATAACGCATAACGCATAACGCATAACACATAACGCATAACGGATTACGCATTTCTCATAACGCATAACGCATAACGCATAACGCTTAACGCATAACGCAAATCGCATAACGCATAACGCATAACGCATAACGCTTAACGCATAACGCATAACGCATAACCCATAACGCATAACGCATAACGCATGACGCATAACCCATAACGTATAACGCATAACTCATAACGCATAACGCATAACGCATAACGCATAACGCATAACGCATAACGCATAACGCATAACGCATAACGCATAACGCATAACGCATAACGCATAACGCATAACGCGTAACGCATAACACATAACATATAACGCATAACGCATAACGAAAACGCATAACGCATAGCGGATAACGCACAACGCATAACACATAACGCATAACGCATAACGCATAACGCATAACGCATAACGCATAACGCATAACGCATAACGCATAACGCATAACGCATAACGCATAAAGCATAACGCATAACGCATAACGCATAACGGATCTCGCATTTCTCATAACGCATAACGCATAACGCATAACGCATAACGCATAACGCAGAACGCATAACGCATAACCCATAACGCATAACGCATAAAGCAAAACGCATAACGCATAACGCATGACTCATAACGCACAACCCATAACGCATAACGCATAACGCTAATCGCATAACGCATAACGCATAACGCATAACGCATAACGCATAACGCATAACGCATAACGCATAACGCATAACGCATAACGCATAACGCATAACGCATAACGCATAACGCATAACGCATAACGCATAACGCATAACGCATAACGCAACGCATAACGCATAACGCATATCGCATAACGCATAACGCATAACGCATAGCGCATAACGCATAACGCATAACGCATAACGCATAACGCATAACGCATAACGCATAACGCATAACGCATAACGCATAACGCATAACGCATAACGCATAACGCGTAACGCATAACACATAACATATAACGCATAACGCATAACGAAAACGCATAACGCATAGCGGATAACGCACAACGCATAACACATAACGCATAACGCATAACGCATAACGCATAACGCATAACGCATAACGCATAACGCATAACGCATAACGCATAACGCATAACGCATAAAGCATAACGCATAACGCATAACGCATAACGGATCTCGCATTTCTCATAACGCATAACGCATAACGCATAACTCATAACGCATAACGCAGAACGCATAACGCATAACCCATAACGCATAACGCATAAAGCAAAACGCATAACGCATAACGCATGACTCATAACGCACAACCCATAACGCATAACGCATAACGCTAATCGCATAACGCATAACGCATAACGCATAACGCATAACGCATAACGCATAACGCATAACGCATAACGTATAACGCATAACGCATAACGCATAACGCATAACGCATAACGCATAACGCATAACGCATAACGCATAACGCATAACGCATAACGCATAACGCAACGCATAACGCATAACGCATATCGCATAACGCATAACGCATAACGCATAGCGCATAACGCATAACGCATAACGCATAACGCATAACGCATAACGCATAACGCATAACGCATAACGCATAACGCATAACGCATAACGAATAACGCATAACGCATAACGCATAACGCATAACGCATAACGCATAACGCATAACGCATAACGCATAACGCATAACGCATAACGCATAACGCATAAAGCATAACGCATAACGCATAACGCATAACGGATCACGCATTACTCATAACGCATAACGCATAACAGATCATGCATTTCTCATAACGCATAACGCATAACGGATCACGCATTACTCATAACGCATAACGCATAACGCATAACGGATCACGCATTACTCATAACGCATAACGCATAACGC
The DNA here is from genome assembly GCA_916610235.2 of Lasioglossum morio. Taxonomy (NCBI): domain Eukaryota; kingdom Metazoa; phylum Arthropoda; class Insecta; order Hymenoptera; family Halictidae; genus Lasioglossum; species Lasioglossum morio. The sequence continues at coordinate 3,307,626 of CAKAJA020000289.1, forward strand.
ATAACGCATAACGCATAACGCATAACGCATAACGCATAACGCATAACGCATAACGCATAACGCATAACGCATAACGCATAACGCATAACGCATAACGCATAACGCATAACGCATAACGCATAACGCATAACGCATAACGCATAACGCATAACGCATAACGCATAACGCATAACGCATAACGCATAACGCATAACGCATAACGCATAACGCATAACGCATAACGCATAACGCATAACGCATAACGCATAACGCATAACGCATAACGCATAACGCATAACGAATAACGCATAACGCATAACGCATAACGCATAACGCATAACGCATAACGCATAACGCATAACGCGTAACGCATAACACATAACATATAACGCATAACGCATAACGAAAACGCATAACGCATAGCGGATAACGCACAACGCATAACACATAACGCATAACGCATAACGCATAACGCATAACGCATAACGCATAACGCATAAAGCATAACGCATAACGCATAACGCATAATGCATAACGCATAACGCATAACGGATCACAATTACTCATAACGCATAACGCATAACGGATCACGCATTACTCATAACGCATAACGCATAACGCATAACGGATCGCGCATTTCTCATAACGCATAACGCATAACGCATAACGCATAACGCATAACGCATAACGCATAACCCATAACGCATAACGCATAAAGCAAAACGCATAACGCATAACGCATGACTCATAACGCACAACCCATAACGCATAACGCATAACGCATAACGCATAACGCATAACGCATAACGCATAACGCATAACGGATCACGCATTACTCAACGCATAACGCATAACAGATCATGCATTTCTCATAACGCATAACGCATAACGGATCACGCATTACTCATAACGCATAACGCATAACGGATCACGCATTACTCATAACGCATAACGCATAACGCATAACACATAACGCATAACGCATAACGCATAACGCATAACGCATAACGCATAACGCATAACGCATAACGCATAACGCATAACGCATAACGCATAACGCATAACGCATAACGCATAACGCATAACGCATAACGCATAACGCATAACGCATAACGCATAACGCATAACGCAAATCGCATAACGCATAACGCATAACGCATAACGCATAACGCATAACGGATCACGCATTACTCAACGCATAACGCATAACAGATCATGCATTTCTCATAACGCATAACGCATAACGGATCACGCATTACTCATAACGCATAACGCATAACGGATCACGCATTACTCATAACGCATAACGCATAACGCATAACACATAACGCATAACGCATAACGCATAACGCATAACGCATAACGCATAACGCATAACGCATAACGCATAACGCATAACGCATAACGCATAACGCATAACGCATAACGCATAACGCATAACGCATAACGCATAACGCATAACGCATAACGCATAACGCATAACGCATAACGCAAATCGCATAACGCATAACGCATAACGCATAAAGCATAACGCATAACGTATAACGCATAACGCATAACGCATAACGCATAATGCATAACGCATAACGCATAACGGATCACGCATTACTCATAACGCACAACCCATAACGCATAACGCATAACTCAAATCGCATAACGCATAACGCATAACGCATAACGCATAACGCATAACGCATAACGCATAACGCATAACGCATAACGCATAACGCATAACGCATAAAGCATAACGCATTACGCATAACGCATAACGCATAACGCATAACGCATAACGCATAACGCATAACGCATAACGCATAAAGCATAACGCATTACGCATAACGCATAACGCATAACGCATAACGCATAACGCATAACGCAAAACGCGTAACGCATAACGCATAACGCATTACACATAACGGATCACGCATTACTCATAACGCATAACGCATAACGCATAACCCATAACGCATAACGCATAAAGCAAAACGCATAACGCATAACGCATAACGCATAACGCATAACGGATCACGCATTACTCATAACGCATAACGCATAACGCATAACGCATAACGCATAACGCATAACGCATAAAGCATAACGCATTACGCATAACGCATAACGCATTACGCATAACGCATAACGCATAAAGCAAAACGCATAACGCATAACGCATAACGCATAACGCATAACGGATCACGCATTACTCATAACGCATAACGCATAACGCATAACGCATAACGCATAACGCATAACGCATAACGCATAACGCTTAACGCATGACCCATAGCGCATAACGCATTACGCGTAACGCATAACGCATAACGCATAAAGCATAACGCATAACGGATCACGCATTACTCATAACCCATAACGCATAACGCAAAACGCATAACGCCTAACGCATAACGCATGACGGATCACGCATTACTCATAACGAATAACGGATGACGCATTCCGCATAACGCATAACGCATAACGCATAACGCATAACGCATAACGCATAACGCATAACGCATAACGCATAACGCATAACGCATAAAGCATAACGCATAACGCATATCGGATCACGCATTTCTCATAACGCATAACGCATAACGCATAACGGATCACGCGTTACTCATAACGCATAACGCATAACGCATAACGCATAACGCATAACGCATAACGCATAACGGATCACGCGTTACTTATAACGCATAACGCATAACGCATAACGCATAACGCGTAACGGATCTCGCATTACTCATAACGCATAACGCAAAACGCATAACGCCTAACGCATAACGCATGACGGATCACGCATTACTCATAACGCATAACGGATGACGCATTCCGCATAACGCATAACGCATAACGCATAACGCTTAACGCATGACCCATAGCGCATAACGCATTACGCGTAACGAATAACGCATAACGCATAAAGCATTACGCATAACGGATCACGCATTACTCATAACCCATAACGCATAACGCATAACGCATAACGCATAGCGCATAACGCATAACACATAACGGATCACGCATTACTCATAACGCATAACGCATAACGCATAACCCATAACGCATAATGCATAAAGCAAAACGCATAACGCATAACGCATAACGCATAACGCATAACGCATAACGCATAACGCATAACACATAACGCAAATCGCATAACGCATAACGCATAACGCATAACGCATAACGCATAACGCATAACGCATAACGCATAACGCATAACGCAAATCGCATAACGCATAACGCATAACGCATAAAGCATAACGCATAACGTATAACGCATAACGCATAACGCATAACGCATAACGCATAATGCATAACGCATAACGCATAACGGATCACGCATTACTCATAACGCACAACCCATAACGCATAACGCATAACTCAAATCGCATAACGCATAACGCATAACGCATAACGCATAACGCATAACGCATAACGCATAACGCATAACGCATAACGCATAACGCATAACGCATAACGCATAACGCATAACGCATAACGCATAACGCATAACGCATAACGCATAAAGCATAACGCATTACGCATAACGCATAACGCATAACGCATAACGCATAACGCATAACGCATAACGCATAACGCATAAAGCATAACGCATTACGCATAACGCATAACGCATAACGCATAACGCATAACGCATAACGCATAACGCAAAACGCGTAACGCATAACGCATAACGCATTACACATAACGGATCACGCATTACTCATAACGCATAACGCATAACGCATAACCCATAACGCATAACGCATAAAGCAAAACGCATAACGCATAACGCATAACGCATAACGCATAACGGATCACGCATTACTCATAACGCATAACGCATAACGCATAACGCATAACGCATAACGCATAACGCATAAAGCATAACGCATTACGCATAACGCATAACGCATTACGCATAACGCATAACGCATAAAGCAAAACGCATAACGCATAACGCATAACGCATAACGCATAACGGATCACGCATTACTCATAACGCATAACGCATAACGCATAACGCATAACGCATAACGCATAACGCATAACGCTTAACGCATGACCCATAGCGCATAACGCATTACGCGTAACGCATAACGCATAACGCATAAAGCATAACGCATAACGGATCACGCATTACTCATAACCCATAACGCATAACGCAAAACGCATAACGCCTAACGCATAACGCATGACGGATCACGCATTACTCATAACGAATAACGGATGACGCATTCCGCATAACGCATAACGCATAACGCATAACGCATAACGCATAACGCATAACGCATAACGCATAACGCATAACGCATAACGCATAACGCATAACGCATAAAGCATAACGCATAACGCATATCGGATCACGCATTTCTCATAACGCATAACGCATAACGCATAACGCATCACGCTTTACTCATAACGCATAACGCATAACGCATAACGCATAACGCATAACGCATAACGCATAACGGATCACGCGTTACTTATAACGCATAACGCATAACGCATAACGCATAACGCGTAACGGATCTCGCATTACTCATAACGCATAACGCAAAACGCATAACGCATAACGCATAACGCATGACGGATCACGCATTACTCATAACGCATAACGGATGACGCATTCCGCATAACGCATAACGCATAACGCATAACGCTTAACGCATGACCCATAGCGCATAACGCATTACGCGTAACGAATAACGCATAACGCATAAAGCATTACGCATAACGGATCACGCATTACTCATAACCCATAACGCATAACGCATAACGCATAACGCATAGCGCATAACGCATAACACATAACGGATCACGCATTACTCATAACGCATAACGCATAACGCATAACCCATAACGCATAATGCATAAAGCAAAACGCATAACGCATAACGCATAACGCATAACGCATAACGCATAACGCATAACGCATAACGCAAATCGCATAACGCATAACGCATAACGCATAAAGCATAACGCATAACGCATAACGGATCACGCATTTCTCATAACGCATAACGCATAGCGCATAACGGATCACGCGTTACTCATAACGCATAACGGATCACGCATTACTCATAACGCATAACGCATAACGCATAACCCATAACGCATAACGCATAAAGCAAAACGCATAACGCATAACGCATAACACATGACTCATAACGCACAACCCATAACGCATAACGCATAACGCATAACGCATAACGCATAACGCATAACGCATAACGCTTAACGCATGACCCAGAGCGCATAACGCATTACGCGTAACGCATAACGCATAACGCATAAAGCATTACGCATAACGGATCACGCATTACTCATAACCCATAACGCATAACGCATAACGTATAACGCATAGCGCATAACGCATAACACATAACGCATAACGCATAACGCATAACGCATAACGCATAACGCATAACGGATCACGCATTACTCATAACGCATAACGCATAACGCATAACGCATAACGCATAACGCAAATAGCATAACGCATAACGCATAACTTATAACGCATAACGCATAACGCATAACGGATCACGCATTACTCATTCCGCATAACGCATAACGGATCACGCATCACTCATAACGCATAACGCATAGCGCACAACGCATAACACATAACGTATAACGCATAACACATAACGCATAACCCATAACGCATAACGCATAACGCATAACGCATAACGCATAACGCATAACGCGTAACGCATAACACATAACATATAACGCATAACGCATAACGAAAACGCATAACGCATAGCGGATAACGCACAACGCATAACACATAACGCATAACGCATAACGCATAACGCATAACGCATAACGCATAACGCATAACGCATAACGCATAACGCGTAACGCATAACACATAACATATAACGCATAACGCATAACGAAAACGCATAACGCATAGCGGATAACGCACAACGCATAACACATAACGCATAACGCATAACGCATAACGCATAACGCATAACGCATAAAGCATAACGCATAACGCATAACGCATAATGCATAACGCATAACGCATAACGGATCACGCATTACTCATAACGCATAACGCATAACGGATCACGCATTACTCATAACGCATAACGCATAACGCATAACGGATCTCGCATTTCTCATAACGCATAACGCATAACGCATAACGCATAACGCATAACGCATAACGCATAACCCATAACGCATAACGCATAAAGCAAAACGCATAACGCATAACGCATGACTCATAACGCACAACCCATAACGCATAACGCATAACGCTAATCGCATAACGCATAACGCATAACGCATAACGCATAAGGCATAACGCATAACGCATAACGCATAACGCATAACGCATAACGCAAATCGCATAACGCATAACGCATAACGCATAAAGCATAACGCATAACGCATAACGCATAACGCATAACGGATAACGCATAATGCATAACGCATAACGCATAACGGATCACGCATTACTCATAACGCACAACCCATAACGCATAACGCATAACGCAAATCGCATAACGCATAACGCATAACGCATAACGCATAACGCATAACGCATAACGCATAACGCATAACGCATAACGCATAACGCATAACGCGTAACGGATCTCGCATTACTCATAACGCAAAACGCAAAACGCATAACGCCTAACGCATAACGCATGACGGATCACGCATTACTCATAACGCATAACGGATGACGCATTCCGCATAACGCATAACGCATAACGCATAACGCATAACGCATAACGCATAATGCATAACGCATAACGCATAAAGCATAACGCATAACGCATATCGGATCACGCATTTCTCATAACGCATAACGCATAACGCATAACGGATCACGCGTTACTCATAACGCATAACGCATAACGCTTAACGCATGACCCATAGCGCATAACGCATTACGCGTAACGAATAACGCATAACGCATAAAGCATTACGCATAACGGATCACGCATTACTCATAACCCATAACGCATAACGCATAACGCATAACGCATAACGCATAACACATAACGCATAACGCATAACGCATAACGCATAACGCATAACGCATAACGCATAACGCATAACGCATAACGCATAACGCATAACGCATAACGCATAACGCATAACGCATAACGCATAACGCATAACGCATAACGCATAACGCATAACGCATAACGCATAACGCATAACGCATAACGCATAACGCATAACGCATAACGCAAATCGCATAACGCATAACGCATAACGCATAAAGCATAACGCATAACGTATAACGCATAACGCATAACGCATAACGCATAATGCATAACGCATAACGCATAACGGATCACGCATTACTCATAACGCACAACCCATAACGCATAACGCATAACTCAAATCGCATAACGCATAACGCATAACGCATAACGCATAACGCATAACGCATAACGCATAACGCATAACGCATAACGCATAACGCATAACGCATAACGCATAACGCATAACGCATAACGCATAACGCATAACGCATAACGCATAACGCATAAAGCATAACGCATTACGCATAACGCATAACGCATAACGCATAACGCATAACGCATAACGCATAACGCATAACGCATAAAGCATAACGCATTACGCATAACGCATAACGCATAACGCATAACGCATAACGCATAACGCAAAACGCGTAACGCATAACGCATAACGCATTACACATAACGGATCACGCATTACTCATAACGCATAACGCATAACGCATAACCCATAACGCATAACGCATAAAGCAAAACGCATAACGCATAACGCATAACGCATAACGCATAACGGATCACGCATTACTCATAACGCATAACGCATAACGCATAACGCATAACGCATAACGCATAAAGCATAACGCATTACGCATAACGCATAACGCATAACGCATAACGCATAACGCATAACGCAAAACGCGTAACGCATAACGCATAACGCATTACACATAACGGATCACGCATTACTCATAACGCATAACGCATAACGCATAACCCATAACGCATAACGCATAAAGCAAAACGCATAACGCATAACGCATAACGCATAACGCATAACGGATCACGCATTACTCATAACGCATAACGCATAACGCATAACGCATAACGCATAACGCATAACGCATAACGCTTAACGCATGACCCATAGCGCATAACGCATTACGCGTAACGCATAACGCATAACGCATAAAGCATAACGCATAACGGATCACGCATTACTCATAACCCATAACGCATAACGCAAAACGCATAACGCCTAACGCATAACGCATGACGGATCACGCATTACTCATAACGAATAACGGATGACGCATTCCGCATAACGCATAACGCATAACGCATAACGCATAACGCATAACGCATAACGCATAACGCATAACGCATAACGCATAACGCATAACGCATAAAGCATAACGCATAACGCATATCGGATCACGCATTTCTCATAACGCATAACGCATAACGGATCACGCGTTACTCATAACGCATAACGCATAACGCATAACGCATAACGCATAACGCATAACGCATAACGGATCACGCGTTACTTATAACGCATAACGCATAACGCATAACGCATAACGCGTAACGGATCTCGCATTACTCATAACGCATAACGCAAAACGCATAACGCCTAACGCATAACGCATGACGGATCACGCATTACTCATAACGCATAACGGATGACGCATTCCGCATAACGCATAACGCATAACGCATAACGCTTAACGCATGACCCATAGCGCATAACGCATTACGCGTAACGAATAACGCATAACGCATAAAGCATTACGCATAACGGATCACGCATTACTCATAACCCATAACGCATAACGCATAACGCATAACGCATAGCGCATAACGCATAACACATAACGGATCACGCATTACTCATAACGCATAACGCATAACGCATAACCCATAACGCATAATGCATAAAGCAAAACGCATAACGCATAACGCATAACGCATAACGCATAACGCATAACGCATAACGCATAACGCATAACGCAAATCGCATAACGCATAACGCATAACGCATAAAGCATAACGCATAACGCATAACGGATCACGCATTTCTCATAACGCATAACGCATAGCGCATAACGGATCACGCGTTACTCATAACGCATAACGGATCACGCATTACTCATAACGCATAACGCATAACGCATAACCCATAACGCATAACGCATAAAGCAAAACGCATAACGCATAACGCATAACACATGACTCATAACGCACAACCCATAACGCATAACGCATAACGCATAACGCATAACGCATAACGCATAACGCATAACGCTTAACGCATGACCCAGAGTGCATAACGCATTACGCGTAACGAATAACGCATAACGCATAAAGCATTACGCATAACGGATCACGCATTACTCATTCCGCATAACGCATAACGGATCACGCATCACTCATAACGCATAACGCATAGCGCACAACGCATAACACATAACGTATAACGCATAACACATAACGCATAACCCATAACGCATAACGCATAACGCATAACGCATAACGCATAACGCATAACGCGTAACGCATAACGCATAACACATAACGCATAACGCATAACGAAAACGCATAACGCATAGCGGATAACGCACAACGCATAACACATAACGCATAACGCATAACGCATAACGCATAACGCATAACGCATAACGCATAACGCATAACGCATAACGCGTAACGCATAACACATAACATATAACGCATAACGCATAACGAAAACGCATAACGCATAGCGGATAACGCACAACGCATAACACATAACGCATAACGCATAACGCATAACGCATAACGCATAACGCATAAAGCATAACGCATAACGCATAACGCATAATGCATAACGCATAACGCATAACGGATCACGCATTACTCATAACGCATAACGCATAACGGATCACGCATTACTCATAACGCATAACGCATAACGCATAAGGCATAACGCATAACGCATAACGCATAACGCATAACGCAAATCGCATAACGCATAACGCATAACGCATAAAGCATAACGCATAACGCATAACGTATAACGGATAACGCATAATGCATAACGCATAACGCATAACGGATCACGCATTACTCATAACGCACAACCCATAACGCATAACGCATAACGCAAATCGCATAACGCATAACGCATAACGCATAACGCATAACGCATAACGCATAACGCATAACGCATAACGCATAACGCGTAACGGATCTCGCATTACTCATAACGCAAAACGCAAAACGCATAACGCCTAACGCATAACGCATGACGGATCACGCATTACTCATAACGCATAACGGATGACGCATTCCGCATAACGCATAACGCATAACGCATAACGCATAACGCATAACGCATAATGCATAACGCATAACGCATAAAGCATAACGCATAACGCATATCGGATCACGCATTTCTCATAACGCATAACGCATAACGCATAACGGATCACGCGTTACTCATAACGCATAACGCATAACGCTTAACGCATGACCCATAGCGCATAACGCATTACGCGTAACGAATAACGCATAACGCATAAAGCATTACGCATAACGGATCACGCATTCCTCATAACCCATAACGCATAACGCATAACGCATAACGCATAGCGCATAACGCATAACACATAACGGATCACGCATTACTCATAACGCATAACGCATAACGCATAATGCATAAAGCAAAACGCATAACGCATAACGCATAACGCATAACGCATAACGCATAACGCATAACGCATAACGCATAACGCATAACGCAAATCGCATAACGCATAACGCATAACGCATAAAGCATAACGCATAACGCATAACGGATCACGCATTTCTCATAACGCATAACGCATAGCGCATAACGGATCACGCGTTACTCATAACGCATAACGGATCACGCATTATTCATAACGCATAACGCATAACGCATAACCCATAACGCATAACGCATAAAGCAAAACGCATAACGCATAACGCATAACACATGACTCATAACGCACAACCCATAACGCATAACGCATAACGCATAACGCATAACGCATAACGCATAACGCATAACGCTTAACGCATGACCCATAGCGCATAACGCATTACGCGTAACGCATAACGCATAACGCATAAAGCATTACGCATAACGGATCACGCATTACTCATAACCCATAACGCATAACGCATAACGTATAACGCATAGCACATAACGCATAACACATAACGCATAACGCATAACGCATAACGCATAACGCATAACGCATAACGGATCACGCATTACTCATAACGCATAACGCATAACGCATAACGCATAACGCATAACGCAAATAGCATAACGCATAACGCATAACGCATAACGCATAACGCATAACGCATAACGGATCACGCATTACTCATTACGCATAACGCATAACGGATCACGCATCACTCATAACGCATAACGCATAGCGCATAACGCATAACGCATAACGCACAACGCATAACGCATAACGCATAAAGCGTAACGCATAACGCATAACGCATAACGCATAACGCATAACGCATAACGCATAACGCATAACGCATAACGCATAACGCATAACGCATAACGCATAACGCATAACGCATAACGCATAACGGATAACGCACAACGCATAACACATAACGTATAACGCATAACACATAACGCATAACCCATAACGCATAACGCATAACGCATAACGCATAACGCATAACGGATCACGCATTACTCATAACGCATAACGCATGACTCATAACGCACAACCCATAACGCATAACGCATAACGCAAATCGCATAACGCACAACGCATAACGCATAACGCATAACGCATAACGCATAACGCATAACGAATAACTCATAACCCATAACGCATAACGCATAACCCAAATCGCATAACGCATAACGCATAACGCATAACGCATAACCCATAACGTATAACGCATAACTCATAACGCATAACGCATAACGTAAAACGCATAACGCATAGCGGATAACGCACAACGCATAACACATAACGCATAACGCATAACGCATAACGCATAACGCATAAAGCATAACGCATAACGGATCTCGCATAACGCAAAACGCATAACGCATAACGCATAACGGATCACGCATTACTCATAACGCATAACGCATGACTCATAACGCACAACCCATAAATCATAACGCATAACGCATAACGCAAATCGCATAACGCACAACGCATAACGCATAACGCATAACGCATAACGCATAACGCATAACGCATAACCCATAACGTATAACGCATAACTCATAACGCATAACGCATAACGTAAAACGCATAACGCATAGCGGACAACGCACAACGCATAACACATAACGCATAACGCATAACGCATTACTCATAACGCATAACGCATAACGCATAACGCATAACGCATAAACATAACGCATAACGCATAACGCATAACGCATAACGCATAACGCATAACGCATAACGCATAACGCATAACGCATAACGCATAACGCATAACGCATAACGCATAACGCATAACGCATAACGCATAACGCATAACGCATAACGCATAACGCATAACGCATAAGAATAACGCATAACGCATAACGCATAACGCATAAAGCATAACGCATAACGCATAACGCATAACGCATAACGCATAACGCATAACGCCAAACGCGTAACGCATAACGCATAACGCATTACACATAACGGATCACGCATTACTCATAACGCATAACGCATAACGCATAACCCATAACGCATAACGCATAAAGCAAAACGCATAACGCATAACGCATAACGCATAACGCATAACGGATCACGCATTACTCATAACGCATAACGCATAACGCATAACGCATATCGCATAACGCATAACGCATAACGCATAACGCATAACGCATAACGCATAACGCATAACGCATAACGCTTAACGCATAACTCATAACGCATAACGCATAACGCATAACGGATCATGCATTACTCATAACGCATAACGCATAACGGATCACGCATTACTCATAACGCATAACGCATAACGGATCACGCATTTCTCATAACGCATAACGCATAACGGATCACGCATTACTCATAACGCATAACGCATAACGCATAACGTATCACGCGTTACTCATAACGCATAACGCATAACGCATAACGCATAACGCATAACGCATAGCGCTAACGCATAACGCATAACGCATAACGCATAACGGATCACGTATTACTCATAACGCATAACGCATAACGGATCACGCATTTCTCATAACGCATAACGCATAACGCATAACGCATAACGCATAACGCATAACGCATAACGCATAACGCATAACGCATAACGCATAACGCATAATGCATATCGCATAATGCAAGACGCATAACGCATAACGCATAACGCATAACGCATAACGCATAACGCATAACGCATAACGCATAACGCATAACGCATAACGCTTAACGCATGACCCATAGCGCATAACGCATTACGCGTAACGCATAACGCATAACGCATAAAGCATTACGCATAACGGATCACGCATTACTCATAACCCATAACGCATAACGCATAACGCATAACGGATGACGCATTCCGCATAACGCATAACGGATGACGCATTCCGCATAACGCATAACGCAAAACGCATAACGCCTAACGCATAACGCATGACGGATCACGCATTACTCATAACGCATAACGGATGACGCATTCCGCATAACGCATAACGCATAACGCATAACGCTTAACGCATGACCCATAGCGCATAACGCATTACGCGTAACGCATAACGCATAACGCATAAAGCATTACGCATAACGGATCACGCATTACTCATAACCCATAACGCATAACGCATAACGCATAACGCATTACGCATATCGCATAACGCATAACGCATAACGCGTAACGGATCTCGGATTACTCATAACGCATAACGCATAACGCATGACGGATCACGCATTACTCATAACGCATAAGGGATGACGCATTCCGCATAACGCATAACGCATAACGCATAACGCATAACGCATAACGCATAACGCATAACGCATAACGCATAACGCATAACGCATAACCCATAACGCATAATGCATAAAGCAAAACGCATAACGCATAACGCATGACTCATAACGCACAACCCATAACGCATAAATCATAACGCATAACGCATAACGCATAACGCATAACGCATAACGCATAACGCATAACGCATAACGGATCACGCATTACTCAACGCATAACGCATAACAGATCATGCATTTCTCATAACGCATAACGCATAACGGATCACGCATTACTCATAACGCATAACGCATAACGGATCACGCATTACTCATAACGCATAACGCATAACGCATAACACATAACGCATAACGCATAACGCATAACGCATAACGCATAACGCATAACGCATAACGCATAACGCATAACGCATAACGCATAACGCATAACGCATAACGCATAACGCATAACGCATAACGCATAACGCATAACGCATAACGCATAACGCATAACGCATAACGCATAACGCATAACGCATAACGCATAACGCATAACGCATAACGCATAACGCATAACGGATCACGCATTACTCATAACGCATAACGCATAACGGATCACGCATTACTCATAACGCATAACGCATAACGCATAACGGATCTCGCATTTCTCATAACGCATAACGCATAACGCATAACGCATAACGCATAACGCATAACGCATAACGCATAACGCATAACGCATAAAGCATACCGCATAACGCATAACGCATAATGCATAACGCATAACGCGTAACGGATCTCGCATTACTCATAACGCATAACGCATAACGCATGACGGATCACGCATTACTCATAACGCATAACGCATGACTCATAACGCACAACCCATAACGTATTACGCATAACGCAAATCGCATAACGCATAACGCATAACGCATAACGCATAACGCATAACGCATAACGCATAACGCATAACGCATAACGCATAACGCATAACGCATAACGCATAACGCATAACGCATAACGCATAACGCATAACGCATAACGCATAACGCATAACGCATAACGCATAACGCATAACGCATAACGCATAGCGCATAACGCATAACGCATAACGCATAACGCATAACGCATAACGCATAACGCATAACGCATAACGCATAACGCAAAACGCGTAACGCATAACGCATAACGCATTACACATAACGGATCACGCATTACTCATAACGCATAACGCATAACGCATAACCCATAACCCATAACGCATAAAGCAAAACGCATAACGCATAACGCATAACGCATAACGCATAACGCATAACGGATCACGCATTACTCATAACGCATAACGCATAACGCATAACGCATATCGCATAACGCATAACGCATAACGCATAACGCATAACGCATAACGCATAACGCATAACGCATAACGCATAACTCATAACGCATAACGCATAACTCATAACGCATAACGCATAACGCATAACGCATAACGGATCACGCATTACTCATAACGCATAACGCATAACGGATCACGCATTTCTCATAACGCATAACGCATAACGGATCACGCATTACTCATAACGCATAACGCATAACGCATAACGGATCACGCATTACTCATAACGCATAACGCATAACGCATAACGTATCACGCGTTACTCATAACGCATAACGCATAACGCATAACGCATAACGCATAACGCATAACGCATAACGCATAACGCATAACTCATAACGCATAACGCATAACTCATAACGCATAACGCATAACGCATAACGCATAACGGATCACGCATTACTCATAACGCATAACGCATAACGGATCACGCATTTCTCATAACGCATAACGCATAACGGATCACGCATTACTCATAACGCATAACGCATAACGCATAACGGATCACGCATTACTCATAACGCATAACGCATAACGCATAACGTATCACGCGTTACTCATAACGCATAACGCATAACGCATAACGCATAACGCATAGCGCTAACGCATAACGCATAACGCATAACGGATCACGCATTACTCATAACGCATAACGCATAACGCATAACGTATCACGCGTTACTCATAACGCATAAGGCATAACGCATAACGCATAACGCATAGCGCTAACGCATAACGCATAACGCATAACGCATAACGGATCACGTATTACTCATAACGCATAACGCATAACGGATCACGCATTTCTCATAACGCATAACGCATAACGCATAACGCATAACGCATAACGCATAACGCATAACGCATAACGCATAACGCATAACGCATAATGCATATCGCATAATGCATAACGCATAACGCATAACGCACAACGCATAACGCATAACGCATAACGCATAACGCATAACGCATTACGCATAACGCATAACGCATAACGCATAACGCATAACGCATAACGCATAACGCATAACGCATAACGCATAACGCATAACGGATCACGCATTACTCATAACGCATAACGCATAACGGATCACGCATTACTCATAACGCATAACGCATAACGCATAACGCATAACGCATAACGCATAACGCATAACGCATAACGCATAACGCAAAACGCGTAACGCATAACGCATAACGCATTACACATAACGGATCACGCATTACTCATAACGCATAACGCATAACGCATAACCCATAACGCATAACGCATAAAGCAAAACGCATAACGCATAACGCATAACGCATAACGCATAACGCATAACGGATCACGCATTACTCATAACGCATAACGCATAACGCATAACGCATATCGCATAACGCATAACGCATAACGCATAACGCATAACGCATAACGCATAACGCATAACGCATAACGCATAACGCATAACTCATAACGCATAACGCATAACTCATAACGCATAACGCATAACGCATAACGCATAACGGATCACGCATTACTCATAACGCATAACGCATAACGGATCACGCATTTCTCATAACGCATAACGCATAACGGATCACGCATTACTCATAACGCATAACGCATAACGCATAACGGATCACGCATTACTCATAACGCATAACGCATAACGCATAACGTATCACGCGTTACTCATAACGCATAACGCATAACGCATAACGCATAACGCATAACGCATAACGCATAACGCATAACGCATAACGCATAACGTATAACTCATAACGCATAACGCATAACTCATAACGCATAACGCATAACGCATAACGCATAACGGATCACGCATTACTCATAACGCATAACGCATAACGGATCACGCATTTCTCATAACGCATAACGCATAACGGATCACGCATTACTCATAACGCATAACGCATAACGCATAACGGATCACGCATTACTCATAACGCATAACGCATAACGCATAACGTATCACGCGTTACTCATAACGCATAACGCATAACGCATAACGCATAACGCATAGCGCTAACGCATAACGCATAACGCATAACGCATAACGGATCACGCATTACTCATAACGCATAACGCATAACGCATAACGTATCACGCGTTACTCATAACGCATAAGGCATAACGCATAACGCATAACGCATAGCGCTAACGCATAACGCATAACGCATAACGCATAACGGATCACGTATTACTCATAACGCATAACGCATAACGGATCACGCATTTCTCATAACGCATAACGCATAACGCATAACGCATAACGCATAACGCATAACGCATAACGCATAACGCATAACGCATAATGCATATCGCATAATGCATAACGCATAACGCATAACGCACAACGCATAACGCATAACGCATAATGCATAACGCATAACGCATTACGCATAACGCATAACGCATAACGCATAACGCATAACGCATAACGCATAACGCATAACGCATAACGCATAACGGATCACGCATTACTCATAACGCATAACGCATAACGGATCACGCATTACTCATAACGCATAACGCATAACGCATAACGCATAACGCATAACGGATCTCGCATTTCTCATAACGCATAACGCATAACGCATAACGCATAACGCATAACGCATAACGCATAACGCATAAAGCATACCGCATAACGCATAACGCATAATGCATAACGCATAACGCGTAACGGATCTCGCATTACTCATAACGCATAACGCATAACGCATGACGGATCACGCATTACTCATAACGCATAACGCATGACTCATAACGCACAACCCATAACGTATTACGCATAACGCAAATCGCATAACGCATAACGCATAACGAATAACGCATAACGCATAACGCATAACGCATAACGCATAACGCATAACGCATAACGCATAACGCATAACGCATAACGCATAACGCATAACGCATAACGCATAACGCATAACGCATAGCGCATAACGCATAACGCATAACGCATAACGCATAACGCATAACGCATAACGCATAACGCATAACGCATAACGCAAAACGCGTAACGCATAACGCATAACGCATTACACATAACGGATCACGCATTACTCATAACGCATAACGCATAACGCATAACCCATAACGCATAACGCATAAAGCAAAACGCATAACGCATAACGCATAACGCATAACGCATAACGCATAACGGATCACGCATTACTCATAACGCATAACGCATAACGCATAACGCATATCGCAGTACGCATAACGCATAACGCATAACGCATAACGCATAACGCATAACGCATAACGCATAACGCATAACGCATAACGCATAACTCATAACGCATAACGCATAACTCATAACGCATAACGCATAACGCATAACGCATAACGGATCACGCATTACTCATAACGCATAACGCATAACGGATCACGCATTTCTCATAACGCATAACGCATAACGGATCACACATTACTCATAACGCATAACGCATAACGCATAACGGATCACGCATTACTCATAACGCATAACGCATAACGCATAACGTATCACGCGTTACTCATAACGCATAACGCATAACGCATAACGCATAACGCATAGCGCTAACGCATAACGCATAACGCATAACGCATAACGGATCACGCATTACTCATAACGCATAACGCATAACGCATAACGTATCACGCGTTACTCATAACGCATAAGGCATAACGCATAACGCATAACGCATAGCGCTAACGCATAACGCATAACGCATAACGCATAACGGATCACGTATTACTCATAACGCATAACACATAACGGATCACGCATTTCTCATAACGCATAACGCATAACGCATAACGCATAACGCATAACGCATAACGCATAACGCATAACGCATAACGCATAACGCATAACGCATAACGCATAATGCATATCGCATAATGCATAACGCATAACGCATAACGCACAACGCATAACGCATAACGCATAACGCATAACGCATAACGCATTACGCATATCGCATAACGCATAACGCATAACGCGTAACGGATCTCGCATTACTCATAACGCATAACGCATAACGCATGACGGATCACGCATTACTCATAACGCATAACGGATGACGCATTCCGCATAACGCATAACGCAAAACGCATAACGCCTAACGCATAACGCATGACGGATCACGCATTACTCATAACGCATAACGGATGACGCATTCCGCATAACGCATAACGCATAACGCATAACGCTTAACGCATGACCCATAGCGCATAACGCATTACGCGTAACGCATAACGCATAACGCATAAAGCATTACGCATAACGGATCACGCATTACTCATAACCCATAACGCATAACGCATAACGCATAACGCATAGCGCATAACGCATAACACATAACGGATCACGCATTACTCATAACGCATAACGCATAACGCATAACCCATAACGCATAACGCATAAAGCAAAACGCATAACGCATAACGCATAACGCATGACTCATAACGCACAACCCATAACGCATAACGCATAACGCATAACGCATAACGGATCACGCATTACTCATAACGCATAACGCATAACGCATAACGCATAACGCATAACGCATAACGCATAACGCATAACGCATGACGCATAACGCATAACGCATAACGCATAACGCACAACGCATAACGCATAACGCATAACGCATAACGCATAACGCATAACGCATAACGCATAACGCATAACGCATAACGCATAACGGATCACGCATTACTTATAACGCATAACGCATAACGGATCACGCATTTCTCATAACGCATAACGCATAACGCATAACGCATAACGCATAACGCATAACGCATAACGCATAACGCATAACGCATAACGCATAACGCATAACGCATAACGCATAACGCATCACGCATAACGCATAACTCAAATCGCATAACGCATAACGCATAACGCATAACGCATAACGTATAACGCATAACTCATGACGCATAACGCTTAACGTAAAACGCATAACGCATAGCGGATAACGCACAACGCATAACACATAACGCATAACTCATAACGCATAACGCATAACTTAAAACGCATAACGCATAGCGGATAACGCACAACGCATAACACATAACGCATAACGCATAACTTAAAACGCATAACGCATAGCGGATAACGCACAACGCATAACACATAACGCATAACGCATAACGCATAACGCATAACGCATAACGCATAACGCATAACGCATAACGCATAACGGATAACGCATAACGCATAATGCATAACGCATAACGCATAACGCATAACGCATAACGCATAACGCATAACGCATTACCATAACGCATAACGCATAACGCATAACGCATAACGCAAATCGCATAACGCATAACGCATAACGCATAAAGCATAACGCATAACGCAGAACGCATAACGCATAACGCATAACGCATAATGCATAACGCATAACGCATAACGGATCACGCATTACTCATAACGCACAACCCATAACGCATAACGCATAACTCAAATCGCATAACGCATAACGCATAACGCATAACGCATAACGCATAACGCATAACGCATAACGCATAACGCATAACGCATAACGCATAACGCATAACGCATAACGCATAAAGCATAACGCATTACGCATAACGCATAACGCATAACGCATAACGCATAACGCATAACGCAAAACGCGTAACGCATAACGCATAACGCATTACACATAACGGATCACGCATTACTCATAACGCATAACGCATAACGCATAACCCATAACGCATAACGCATAAAGCAAAACGCATAACGCATAACGCATAACGCATAACGCATAACGCATAACGCATAACGCATAACGGATCACGCATTACTCATAACGCATAACGCATAACGCATAACCCATAACGCATAACGCATAAAGCAAAACGCATAACGCATAACGCATAACGCATAACGCATAACGCATAACGCATAACGCATAACGGATCACGCATTACTCATAACGCATAACGCATAACGCATATCGCATAACGCATAACGCATAACGGATGACGCATTCCGCACAACGCATAACGCAAAACGCATAACGCCTAACGCATAACGCATGACGGATCACGCATTACTCATAACGCATAACGGATGACGCATTCCGCATAACGCATAACGCATAACGCATAACGCATAACGCTTAACGCATGACCCATAGCGCATAACGCATTACGCGTAACGCATAACGCATAACGCATAAAGCATAACGCATAACGGATCACGCATTACTCATAACCCATAACGCATAACGCAAAACGCATAACGCCTAACGCATAACGCATGACGGATCACGCATTACTCATAACGAATAACGGATGACGCATTCCGCATAACGCATAACGCATAACGCATAACGCATAACGCATAACGCATAACGCATAACGCATAACGCATAACGCATAACGCATAACGCATAACGCATAACGCATAACGCATAAAGCATAACGCATAACGCATATCGGATCACGCATTTCTCATAACGCATAACGCATAACGCATAACGGATCACGCGTTACTCATAACGCATAACGCATAACGCATAACGCATAACGCATAACGCATAACGCATAACGGATCACGCGTTACTCATAACGCATAACGCATAACGCATAACGCATAACGCGTAACGGATCTCGCATTACTCATAACGCATAACGCAAAACGCATAACGCCTAACGCATAACGCATGACGGATCACGCATTACTCATAACGCATAACGGATGACGCATTCCGCATAACGCATAACGCATAACGCATAACGCTTAACGCATGACCCATAGCGCATAACGCATTACGCGTAACGAATAACGCATAACGCATAAAGCATTACGCATAACGGATCACGCATTACTCATAACCCATAACGCATAACGCATAACGCATAACGCATAGCGCATAACGCATAACACATAACGGATCACGCATTACTCATAACGCATAACGCATAACGCATAACCCATAACGCATAATGCATAAAGCAAAACGCATAACGCATAACGCATAACGCATAACGCATAACGCAAATCGCATAACGCATAACGCATAACGCATAAAGCATAACGCATAACGCATAACGGATCACGCATTTCTCATAACGCATAACGCATAGCGCATAACGGATCACGCGTTACTCATAACGCATAACGGATCACGCATTACTCATAACGCATAACGCATAACGCATAACCCATAACGCATAACGCATAACGCATAACGCATAACGCATAACGCATAACGCATAACACATGACTCATAACGCACAACCCATAACGCATAACGCATAACGCATAACGCATAACGCATAACGCATAACGCATAACGCATAACGCTTAACGCATGACCCAGAGCGCATAACGCATTACGCGTAACGCATAACGCATAACGCATAAAGCATTACGCATAACGGATCACGCATTACTCATAACCCATAACGCATAACGCATAACGCATAACGCATAACGCATAACGCATAACGCATAACGGATCACGCATTACTCATAACGCATAACGCATAACGCATAACGCATAACGCATAACGCAAATAGCATAACGCATAACGCATAACGCATAACGCATAACGGATCACGCATTACTCATTCCGCATAACGCATAACGGATCACGCATCACTCATAACGCATAACGCATAGCGCATAACGCATAACGCATAACGCACAACGCATAACGCATAACGCATAACGCGTAACGCATAACGCACAACGCATAACGCATAACGCATAACGCATAACGCATAACGCATAACGCATAACGCATAACGCATAACGCATAACGCATAACGGATAACGCACAACGCATAACACATAACGTATAACGCATAACACATAACGCATAACGCATAACGCATAACGCATAACGCATAACGCATAACGCATAACGCATAACGCATAACGCATAACGCATAACGCATAACGCATAACGCGTAACGCATAACACATAACATATAACGCATAACGCATAACGAAAACGCATAACGCATAGCGGATAACGCACAACGCATAACACATAACGCATAACGCATAACGCATAACGCATAACGCATAACGCATAACGCATAACGCATAAAGCATAACGCATAACGCATAACGCATAATGCATAACGCATAACGCATAACGGATCACGCATTACTCATAACGCATAACGCATAACGGATCACGCATTACTCATAACGCATAACGCATAACGCATAACGGATCTCGCATTTCTCATAACGAATAACGGATGACGCATTCCGCATAACGCATAACGCATAACGCATAACGCATAACGCATAACGCATAACGCATAACGCATAACGCATAACGCATAACGCATAACGCATAACGCATAACGCATAAAGCATAACGCATAACACATAACGCATAACGCATAACGCTTAACGCATGACCCATAGCGCATAACGCATTACGCGTAACGCATAACGCATAACGCATAAAGCATAACGCATAACGGATCACGCATTACTCATAACCCATAACGCATAACGCAAAACGCATAACGCCTAACGCATAACGCATGACGGATCACGCATTACTCATAACGAATAACGGATGACGCATTCCGCATAACGCATAACGCATAACGCATAACGCATAACGCATAACGCATAACGCATAACGCATAACGCATAACGCATAACGCATAACGCATAACGCATAACGCATAACGCATAACGCATAAAGCATAACGCATAACGCATATCGGATCACGCATTTCTCATAACGCATAACGCATAACGCATAACGGATCACGCGTTACTCATAACGCATAACGCATAACGCATAACGCATAACGCATAACGCATAACGCATAACGGATCACGCGTTACTCATAACGCATAACGCATAACGCATAACGCATAACGCGTAACGGATCTCGCATTACTCATAACGCATAACGCAAAACGCATAACGCCTAACGCATAACGCATGACGGATCACGCATTACTCATAACGCATAACGGATGACGCATTCCGCATAACGCATAACGCATAACGCATAACGCTTAACGCATGACCCATAGCGCATAACGCATTACGCGTAACGAATAACGCATAACGCATAAAGCATTACGCATAACGGATCACGCATTACTCATAACCCATAACGCATAACGCATAACGCATAACGCATAGCGCATAACGCATAACACATAACGGATCACGCATTACTCATAACGCATAACGCATAACGCATAACCCATAACGCATAATGCATAAAGCAAAACGCATAACGCATAACGCATAACGCATAACGCATAACGCAAATCGCATAACGCATAACGCATAACGCATAAAGCATAACGCATAACGCATAACGGATCACGCATTTCTCATAACGCATAACGCATAGCGCATAACGGATCACGCGTTACTCATAACGCATAACGGATCACGCATTACTCATAACGCATAACGCATAACGCATAACCCATAACGCATAACGCATAACGCATAACGCATAACGCATAACGCATAACGCATAACACATGACTCATAACGCACAACCCATAACGCATAACGCATAACGCATAACGCATAACGCATAACGCATAACGCATAACGCATAACGCTTAACGCATGACCCAGAGCGCATAACGCATTACGCGTAACGCATAACGCATAACGCATAAAGCATTACGCATAACGGATCACGCATTACTCATAACCCATAACGCATAACGCATAACGCATAACGCATAACGCATAACGCATAACGCATAACGGATCACGCATTACTCATAACGCATAACGCATAACGCATAACGCATAACGCATAACGCAAATAGCATAACGCATAACGCATAACGCATAACGCATAACGGATCACGCATTACTCATTCCGCATAACGCATAACGGATCACGCATCACTCATAACGCATAACGCATAGCGCATAACGCATAACGCATAACGCACAACGCATAACGCATAACGCATAACGCGTAACGCATAACGCATAACGCATAACGCATAACGCATAACGCATAACGCATAACGCATAACGCATAACGCATAACGCATAACGCATAACGCATAACGGATAACGCACAACGCATAACACATAACGTATAACGCATAACACATAACGCATAACGCATAACGCATAACACATAACGCATAACGCATAACGCATAACGCATAACGCATAACGCATAACGCATAACGCATAACGCATAACGCATAACGCGTAACGCATAACACATAACATATAACGCATAACGAAAACGCATAACGCATAGCGGATAACGCACAACGCATAACACATAACGCATAACGCATAACGCATAACGCATAACGCATAACGCATAACGCATAACGCATAAAGCATAACGCATAACGCATAACGCATAATGCATAACGCATAACGCATAACGGATCACGCATTACTCATAACGCATAACGCATAACGGATCACGCATTACTCATAACGCATAACGCATAACGCATAACGGATCTCGCATTTCTCATAACGCATAACGCATAACGCATAACGCATAACGCATAACGCATAACCCATAACGCATAACGCATAAAGCAAAACGCATAACGCATAACGCATGACTCATAACGAACAAACCATAACGCATAACGCATAACGCTAATCGCATAACGCATAACGCATAACGCATAACGCATAACGCATAACGCATAACGCATAACGCATAACGCATAACGCATAACGCAAATCGCATAACGCATAACGCATAACGCATAAAGCATAACGCATAACGCATAACGCATAACGCATAACGGATAACGCATAATGCATAACGCATAACGCATAACGGATCACGCATTACTCATAACGCACAACCCATAACGCATAACGCATAACGCAAATCGCATAACGCATAACGCATAACGCATAACGCATAACGCATAACGCATAACGCATAACGCATAACGCATAACGCATAACGCATAACGCATAACGCATAATGCATATCGCATAATGCATAACGCATAACGCATAACGCATAACGCATAACGCATAACGCATAACGCATAACGCATAACGCATTACGCATATCGCATAACGCATAACGCATAACGCGTAACGGATCTCGCATTACTCATAACGCATAACGCATAACGCAAGACGGATCACGCATTACTCATAACGCATAACGGATGACGCATTCCGCATAACGCATAACGCAAAACGCATAACGCATAACGCATAACGCATAACGCGTAACGGATCTCGCATTACTCATAACGCATAACGCAAAACGCATAACGCCTAACGCATAACGCATGACGGATCACGCATTACTCATAACGCAGAACGGATGACGCATTCCGCATAACGCATAACGCATAACGCATAACGCTTAACGCATAACGCATAACGCATAACGCATAACGCATAACGCATAACGCATAACGCATAACGCATAACGCATAACGCTTAACGCATGACCCATAGCGCATAACGCATAACGCTTAACGCATAACGCATAACGCATAACGCATAACGCATAACGCATAACGCATAACGCATAACGCATAACGCATAACGCATAACGCTTAACGCATGACCCATAGCGCATAACGCATTACGCGTAACGCATAACGCATTACGCGTAACGCATAAAGCATAACGCATAACGGATCACGCATTACTCATAACCCATAACGCATAACGTATAACGCATAGCGCATAACGCATAATGCATAAAGCATAACGCATAACGCATAACGCATTACGCGTAACGCATAACGCATTACGCGTAACGCATAACGCATAACGCATAAAGCATAACGCATAACGGATCACGCATTACTCATAACGCATAACGCATAACGCATAACGCATAACGCATAACGCATAACGCATAACGCATAACGCATAACGCATAACGCATAACGCATAACGCATAACGCATAACGCATAACGCATAACGCATAACGCATAACGCATAACGCATAACGCATAACGCATAACGCATAACGCATAACGCATAACGCATAACGCATAACGCATAACGCATAACGCATAACGCATAACGCATAACGCATAACGCATAACGCATAACGCATAACGCATAATGCATAACGCATAACGCATAACGCATAACGCATAACGCATAACGCATAACGCATAACGCATAACGCATAACGCATAACGCATAAAGCATACCGCATAACGCATAACGCATAATGCATAACGCATAACGCATAACGGATCACGCATTACTCATAACGCATAACGCATAACGGATCACGCATTACTCATAACGCATAACGCATAACGCATAACGCATAACGGATCTCACATTTCTCATAACGCATAACGCATAACGCATAACGCATAACGCATAACGCATAACGCATAACGCATAACGCATAACGCATAACGCATAACGCATAACGCATAACGCATAACCCATAACGCATAACGCATAAAGCAAAACGCATAACGCATAACGCATGACTCATAACGCACAACCCATAACGCATTACGCATAACGCAAATCGCATAACGCATAACGCATAACGCATAACGCATAACGCATAACGCATAACGCATAACGCATAACGCATAACGCATAACGCATAACGCATAACGCATAACGCATAACGCATAACGCATAACGCATAACGCATAACGCATAACGCATAACGCATAGCGCATAACGCATAACGCATAACGCATAACGCATAACGCATAACGCATAACGCATAACGCATAACGCATAACGCATAACGCATAACGCAAAACGCGTAACGCATAACGCATAACGCATTACACATAACGGATCACGCATTACTCATAACGCATAACGCATAACGCATAACCCATAACGCATAACGCATAAAGCAAAACGCATAACGCATAACGCATAACGCATAACGCATAACGCATAACGGATCACGCATTACTCATAACGCATAACGCATAACGCATAACGCATAACGCATAACGCATAACGCATAACGCATAACGCATAACGCATAACGCATAACGCATAACGGATCACGCATTACTTATAACGCATAACGCATAACGGATCACGCATTTCTCATAACGCATAACGCATAACGCATAACGCATAACGCATAACGCATAACGCATAACGCATCACGCATAACGCATAACGCAAATCGCATAACGCATAACGCATAACGCATAACGCATAACGTATAACGCATAACTCATAACGCATAACGCTTAACGTAAAACGCATAACGCATAGCGGATAACGCACAACGCATAACACATAACGCATAACTCATAACGCATAACGCATAACTTAAAACGCATAACGCATAGCGGATAACGCACAACGCATAACACATAACGCATAACGCATAACTTAAAACGCATAACGCATAGCGGATAACGCACAACGCATAACACATAACGCATAACGCATAACGCATAACGCATAACGCATAACGCATAACGCATAACGCATAACGCATAACGCATAACGGATAACGCATAACGCATAACGCATAACGCATAACGCATAACGCATAACGCATAACGCATAACGCATAACGCATAACGCATAACGCATTACGCATAACGCATAACGCATAACGCATAACGCATAACGGATCACGCATTACTCATAACTCATAACGCATAACGGATCACGCATTTCTCATAACGCATAACGCATAACGCATAACGCATTACGCATAACGCATAACGCATAACGCATAACGCATAACGGATCACGCATTACTCATAACTCATAACGCATAACGGATCACGCATTTCTCATAACGCATAACGCATAACGCATAACGCATAACGCATAACGCATATCGCATAACGCATAACGCATAACGCATAACGCATAACGCATAACGCATAACGCATAACGCATAACGCATAACGCATAACGCATAACGCATAACGCATAACGCATAACGCATAACGCATAACGCATAACGCATAACGCATAACGCATAACGCGTAACGGATCTCGCATTACTCATAACGCATAACGCAAAACGCATAACGCCTAACGCATAACGCATGACGGATCACGCATTACTCATAACGCAGAACGGATGATTCATTCCGCATAACGCATAACGCATAACGCATAACGCTTAACGCATGACCCATAGCGCATAACGCATTACGCGTAACGCATAACGCATAACGCATAAAGCATAACGCATAACGGATCACGCATTACTCATAACCCATAACGCATAACGCAAAACGCATAACGCCTAACGCATAACGCATGACGGATCACGCATTACTCATAACGCATAACGGATGACGCATTCCGCATAACGCATAACGCATAACGCATAACGCATAACGCATAACGCATAACGCATAACGCATAACGCATAACGCATAAAGCATAACGCATAACGCATATCGGATCACGCATTTCTCATAACGCATAACGCATAACGCATAACGGATCACGCGTTACTCATAACGCATAACGCATAACGCATAACGCATAACGCATAACGCCTAACGCATAACGCATGACGGATCACGCATTACTCATAACGCATAACGGATGACGCATTCCGCATAACGCATAACGCATAACGCATAACGCTTAACGCATGACCCATAGCGCATAACGCATTACGCGTAACGCATAACGCATAAAGCATTACGCATAACGGATCACGCATTACTCATAACCCATAACGCATAACGCATAACGCATAACGCATAGCGCATAACGCATAACACTTAACGGATCACGCATTACTCATAACGCATAACGCATAACGCATAACCCATAACGCATAACGCATAAAGCAAAACGCATAACGCATAACGCATAACGAATAACGCATAACCCATAACGCATAACGCATAACGCATAACCCAAATCGCATAACGCATAACGCATAACGCATAACCCATAACGTATAACGCATAACTATTAACGCATAACGCATAACGTAAAACGCATAACGCATAGCGGATAACGCACAACGCATAACACATAACGCATAACGCATAACGCATAACGCATAAAGCATAACGCATAACGGATCTCGCATTACTCATAACGCATAACGCAAAACGCATAACGCCTAACGCATAACGCATGACGGATCACGCATTACTCATAACGCATAACGGATGACGCATTCCGCATAACGCATAACGCATAACGCATAACGCATAACGCATAACGCTTAACGCATGACCCATAGCGCATAACGCATGGCGTATAACGCATAACGCATATCGCATAAAACATAACGCATAACGCATAACGCATAACGCATAACGCATAACGCATAACGCATAACGCATAACTTATTACTCATAACGCATAACGCATGGCGTATAACGCATAACGCTTAACGCATATCGCATAAAACATAACGCATAACGCATAACGCGTAAAGCATAACGCATAACGCAGAACGCATAACGCATAACGCATAAAGCATAACGCATAACGGATCACGCATTACTCATAACCCATAACGCATAACGTATAACGCATAGCGCATAACGCATAATGCATAAAGCATAACGCATAACGCATAACGCATAACGCATAACGCTTAATGCATAACGCATAACGGATCACGCATTACTCACAACGCATAACGCATAACGGATCACGCATTACTCATAACGCATAACGCATAACGCATAACGGATCACGCATTACTCATAACGCATAACGCATAACGCATAACGCATAACGCATAACGCATAACGCATAACGCATAACACATAACGCATAACGGATCACGCATTTCTCATAACGCATAACGCATAACGCATAACGCATAACGCATAACGCATAACGCATAACGCATAACGCATAACGCATAACGCATAACGCTTAACGCATGACCCATAGCGCATAACGCATTACGCGTAACGCATAACGCATTACGCGTAACGCATAAAGCATAACGCATAACGGATCACGCATTACTCATAACCCATAACGCATAACGTATAACGCATAGCGCATAACGCATAATGCATAAAGCATAACGCATAACGCATAACGCATTACGCGTAACGCATAACGCATTACGCGTAACGCATAACGCATAACGCATAAAGCATAACGCATAACGGATCACGCATTACTCATAACCCATAACGCATAACGTATAACGCATAGCGCATAACGCATAATGCATAAAGCATAACGCATAACGCATAACGCATTACGCGTAACGCATAACGCATTACGCGTAACGCATAACGCATAACGCATAAAGCATAACGCATAACGGATCACGCATTACTCATAACCCATAACGCATAACGTATAACGCATTACTCATAACCCATAACGCATAACGCATAACGCATAACGCATAGCGCATAACGCATAACACTTAACGGATCACGCATTACTCATAACGCATAACGCATAACGCATAACCCATAACGCATAACGCATAAAGCAAAACGCATAACGCATAACGCATAACGAATAACGCATAACCCATAACGCATAACGCATAACGCATAACCCAAATCGCATAACGCATAACGCATAACGCATAACCCATAACGTATAACGCATAACTCATAACGCATAACGCATAACGTAAAACGCATAACGCATAGCGGATAACGCACAACGCATAACACATAACGCATAACGCATAACGCATAACGCATAAAGCATAACGCATAACGGATCTCGCATTACTCATAACGCATAACGCAAAACGCATAACGCCTAACGCATAACGCATGACGGATCACGCATTACTCATAACGCATAACGGATGACGCATTCCGCATAACGCATAACGCATAACGCATAACGCATAACGCATAACGCTTAACGCATGACCCATAGCGCATAACGCATGGCGTATAACGCATAACGCATATCGCATAAAACATAACGCATAACGCATAACGCATAACGCATAACGCATAACGCATAACGCATAACGCATAACTTATTACTCATAACGCATAACGCATGGCGTATAACGCATAACGCTTAACGCATATCGCATAAAACATAACGCATAACGCATAACGCGTAAAGCATAACGCATAACGCAGAACGCATAACGCATAACGCATAAAGCATAACGCATAACGGATCACGCATTACTCATAACCCATAACGCATAACGTATAACGCATAGCGCATAACGCATAATGCATAAAGCATAACGCATAACGCATAACGCATAACGCATAACGCTTAATGCATAACGCATAACGGATCACGCATTACTCACAACGCATAACGCATAACGGATCACGCATTACTCATAACGCATAACGCATAACGCATAACGGATCACGCATTACTCATAACGCATAACGCATAACGCATAACGCATAAGGCATAACGCATAACGCATAACGCATAACACATAACGCATAACGGATCACGCATTTCTCATAACGCATAACGCATAACGCATAACGCATAACGCATAACGCATAACGCATAACGCATAACGCATAACGCATAACGCTTAACGCATGACCCATAGCGCATAACGCATTACGCGTAACGCATAACGCATTACGCGTAACGCATAAAGCATAACGCATAACGGATCACGCATTACTCATAACCCATAACGCATAACGTATAACGCATAGCGCATAACGCATAATGCATAAAGCATAACGCATAACGCATAAGGCATTACGCGTAACGCATAACGCATTACGCGTAACGCATAACGCATAACGCATAAAGCATAACGCATAACGGATCACGCATTACTCATAACCCATAACGCATAACGTATAACGCATAGCGCATAACGCATAATGCATAAAGCATAACGCATAACGCATAACGCATTACGCGTAACGCATAACGCATTACGCGTAACGCATAACGCATAACGCATAAAGCATAACGCATAACGGATCACGCATTACTCATAACCCATAACGCATAACGTATAACGCATAGCGCATAACGCATCACGCATAACGCATAACGCATAACGCATAACGCATAACGCATAACGCATAACGGATCACGCATAACGCATAACGCATAACGCATAACGCACAACGCATAACGCATAACGCATAACGCATAACGCATAACGCGTAACGCATAACGCATAACGCATACCGGATCACGCATTACTCATAACGCGTAACGCATAACGCATAACGCATAACGCATATCGCATAACGCATAACGCAAATAGCATAACGCATAACGCATAACGCATAACGCATAACGCATAACGGATCACGCATTACTCATTACGCATAACGCATAACGGATCACGCATCACTCATAACGCATAACGCATAGCGCATAACGCATAACGCACAACCCATAACTCATAACGCATAACGCATAACGCAAATCGCATAACAAACAACGCATAACGCATAACGCATAACGAATAACTCATAACCTATAACGCATAACGCATAACGCATAACGCATAACGCATAACCCAAATCGCATAACGCATAACGCATAACGCATAACCCATAACGTATAACGCATAACTCATAACGCATAACGCATAACGTAAAACGCACAACGCATAGCGGATAACGCACAACGCATAACACATAACGCATAACGCATAACGCATAACGCATAAAGCATAACGCATAACGGATCTCGCATAACGCATAACGCATAACGCATAACGCATAACGGATCACGCATTACTCATAACGCATAACGCATGACTCATAACGCACAACCCATAACGCATAACGCATAACGCATAACGCATAAAGAATAACTCATAACCCATAACGCATAACGCATAACGCATAACGCATAACGCATAACCCAAATCGCATAACGCATAACGCATAACGCATAGCCCATAACGCATAACGCATAACACATAACGCATAACGGATCACGCATTTCTCATAACGCATAACGCATAACGCATAACGCATAACGCATAACGCATAACGCATAACGCATAACGCATTACGCGTAACGCATAACGCATAACGCATAACGCATAACGCACAACGCATAACGCATAACGCATAACGCATAACGCATAACGTATAACGCATAACTCATAACGCATAACGCATAACGTAAAACGCATAACGCATAGCGGATAACGCACAACGCATAACACATAACGCATAACGCATAACGCATAACGCATAAAGCATAACGCATAACGGATCTCGCATTACTCATAACGCATAACGCAAAACGCATAACGCCTAACGCATAACGCATGACGGATCACGCATTACTCATAACGCATAACGGATGACGCATTCCGCATAACGCATAACGCATAACGCATAACGCATAACGCATAACGCATAACGCTTAACGCATGACCCATAGCGCATAACGCATTACGCGTAACGCATAACGCATTACGCGTAACGCATAACGCATAACGCATAAAGCATAACGCATAACGGATCACGAATTACTCATAACCCATAACGCATAACGTATAACGCATAGCGCATAACGCATAATGCATAAAGCATAACGCATAACGCATAACGCATAACGCATAACGCTTAATGCATAACGCATAACGGATCACGCATTACGCACAACGCATAACGCATAACGGATCACGCATTACTCATAACGCATAACGCATAACGCATAACGGATCACGCATTACTCATAACGCATAACGCATGACGCATAACGCATAACGCATAACGCATAACGCTTAACGCATAACGCATAACGCATAACACATAACGCATAACGGATCACGCATTTCTCATAACGCATAACGCATAACGCATAACGCATAACGCATAACGCATAACGCATAACGCATAACGCATAACGCATAACGCATAACGCATAACGCATAACGCTTAACGCATGACCCATAGCGCATAACGCATTGCGCGTAACGCATAACGCATTACGCGTAAAACATAAAGCATAACGCATAACGGATCACGCATTACTCATAACCCATAACGCATAACGTATAACGCATAGCGCATAACGCATAATGCATAAAGCATATCGCATAACGCATAACGCATTACGCGTAACGCATAACGCATTACGCGTAACGCATAACGCATAACGCATAAAGCATAACGCATAACGGATCACGCATTACTCATAACGCATAACGCATAACGCATAACGCATAAAACATAACGCCTAACGCATAACGCATGACGGATCACGCATTACTCATAACGCATAACGGATGACGCATTCCGCATAACGCATAACGCATAACGCATAACGCATAACGCATAACGCATAACGCATAACGCTTAACGCATGACCCATAGCGCATAACGCATTACGCGTAACGCATAACGCATAACGCATAACGCATAACGTATAACGCATAACTCATAACGCATAACGCATAACGTAAAACGCATAACGCATAGCGGATAACGCACAACGCATAACACATAACGCATAACGCATAACGCATAACGCATAAAGCATAACGCATAACGGATCTCGCATTACTCATAACGCATAACGCAAAACGCATAACGCCTAACGCATAACGCATGACGGATCACGCATTACTCATAACGCATAACGGATGACGCATTCCGCATAACGCATAACGCATAACGCATAACGCATAACGCATAACGCATAACGCATAACGCTTAACGCATGACCCATAGCGCATAACGCATTACGCGTAACGCATAACGCATAAAGCATAACGCATAACGGATCACGAATTACTCATAACCCATAACGCATAACGTATAACGCATAGCGCATAACGCATAATGCATAAAGCATAACGCATAACGCATAACGCATAACGCATAACGCTTAATGCATAACGCATAACGGATCACGCATTACGCACAACGCATAACGCATAACGGATCACGCATTACTCATAACGCATAACGCATAACGCATAACGGATCACGCATTACTCATAACGCATAACGCATGACGCATAACGCATAACGCATAACGCATAACGCTTAACGCATAACGCATAACGCATAACACATAACGCATAACGGATCACGCATTTCTCATAACGCATAACGCATAACGCATAACGCATAACGCATAACGCATAACGCATAACGCATAACGCATAACGCATAACGCATAACGCTTAACGCATGACCCATAGCGCATAACGCATTGCGCGTAACGCATAACGCATTACGCGTAAAACATAAAGCATAACGCATAACGGATCACGCATTACTCATAACCCATAACGCATAACGTATAACGCATAGCGCATAACGCATAATGCATAAAGCATATCGCATAACGCATAACGCATTACGCGTAACGCATAACGCATTACGCGTAACGCATAACGCATAACGCATAAAGCATAACGCATAACGGATCACGCATTACTCATAACGCATAACGCATAACGCATAACGCATAAAACATAACGCCTAACGCATAACGCATGACGGATCACGCATTACTCATAACGCATAACGGATGACGCATTCCGCATAACGCATAACGCATAACGCATAACGCATAACGCATAACGCATAACGCATAACGCTTAACGCATGAC
The DNA here is from genome assembly GCA_916610235.2 of Lasioglossum morio. Lineage (NCBI taxonomy): Eukaryota > Metazoa > Arthropoda > Insecta > Hymenoptera > Halictidae > Lasioglossum > Lasioglossum morio. The sequence goes on from CAKAJA020000289.1 coordinate 3,344,483, forward strand.
CCATAGCGCATAACGCATTACGCGTAACGCATAACGCATTACGCGTAACGCATAACGCATAACGCATAAAGCATAACGCATAACGGATCACGCATTACTCATAACCCATAACGCATAACGTATAACGCATAGCGCATAACGCATAATGCATAAAGCATAACGCATAACGCATAACGCATTACGCGTAACGCATAACGCATTACGCGTAACGCATAACGCATAACGCATAAAGCATAACGCATAACGGATCACGCATTACTCATAACCCATAACGCATAAAGTATAACGCATAGCGCATAACGCATAATGCATAAAGCATAACGCATAACGCATAACGCTTAATGCATAACGCATAACGGATCACGCATTACTCACAACGCATAACGCATAACGGATCACGCATTACTCATAACGCATAACGCATAACGCATAACGGATCACGCATTACTCATAACGCATAACGCATAACGCATAACGCATAACGCATAACGCATAACGCATAACGCATAACGCATAACACATAACGCATAACGGATCACGCATTTCTCATAACGCATAACGCATAACGCATAACGCATAACTCATAACGCATAACGCATAACTCATAACGCATAGCGCATAACGCATAACGCATAACGCATAACGCATAACGCATAACGCATAACGCATAACGCATAACGCATAACGGATCACGCATAACGCATAACGCATAACGCATAACGCACAACGCATAACGCATAACGCATAACGCATAACGCATAACGCGTAACGCATAACGCATAACGCATACCGGATCACGCATTACTCATAACGCGTAACGCATAACGCATAACGCATAACGCATATCGCATAACGCATAACGCAAATAGCATAACGCATAACGCATAACGCATAACGCATAACGCATAACGGATCACGCATTACTCATTACGCATAACGCATAACGGATCACGCATCACTCATAACGCATAACGCATAGCGCATAACGCATAACGCATAACGCATAACGCACAACGCATAACGCATAACGCATAACGCATAACGCATAACGCATAACGCGTAACGCATAACGCATAACGCATAACGCATAACGCATAACGCATAACGGATCACGCATTACTCATAACGCATAACGCATGACTCATAACGCACAACCCATAACTCATAACGCATAACGCAAATAGCATAACGCATAACCCATAACGCATAACGCATAACGCATAACGCATAACGGATCACGCATTACTCATTACGCATAACGCATAACGGATCACGCATCACTCATAACGCATAACGCATAGCGCATAACGCATAACGCATAACGCACAACGCATAACGCATAACGCATAACGCATAACGCATAACGCATAACGCATAACGCATAACGCGTAACGCATAACGCATAACGCATAACGCATAACGCATAACGCATAACGGATCACGCATTACTCATTACGCATAGCGGATAACGCACAACGCATAACACATAACGCATAGCGCATAACGCATAATGCATAAAGCATAACGCATAACGCATAACGCATAACGCATAACGCTTAATGCATAACGCATAACGGATCACGCATTACTCACAACGCATAACGCATAACGGATCACGCATTACTCATAACGCATAACGCATAACGCATAACGGATCACGCATTACTCATAACGCATAACGCATAACGCATAACGCATAACGCCAAACGCATAACGCATAACGCATAACGCATAACGCATAACGGATCACGCATTACTCATAACGCATAACGCATAACGCATAACGCATAACTCATAACGCATAACGCATAACTCATAACGCATAACGCATAACGCATAACGCATAACGCATAACGCATAACGCAGAACGCATAACGCATAACGCATAACGCATAACGGATCACGCATAACGCATAACGCATAACGCATAACGCATAACGCATAACGCATAACGCATAACGCATAACGCATAACGCATAACGCGTTACGCATAACGCATAACGCATACCGGATCACGCATTACTCATAACGCGTAACGCATAACGCATAACGCATAACGCATATCGCATAACGCATAACGCAAATAGCATAACGCATAACGCATAACGCATAACGCATAACGGATCACGCATTACTCATTACGCATAACGCATAACGGATCACGCATCACTCATAACGCATAACGCATAGCGCATAACGCATAACGCATAACGCACAACGCATAACGCATAACGCATAACGCATAACGCGTAACGCATAACGCATAACGCATAACGCATAACGCATAACGCATAACGCATAACGCATAACGCATAACGGATCACGCATTACTCATAACCCATAACGCATGACTCATAACGCACAACCCATAACATATAACGCATAACGCATAACGCAAATCGCATAACGCACAACGCATAACGCATAACGCATAACGCATAACGAATAACTCATAACCCATAACGCATAACGCATAACGCATAACGCATAACGCATAACCCAAATCGCATAACGCATAACGCATAACGCATAACCCATAACGTATAACGCATAACTCATAACGCATAACGCATAACGTAAAACGCATAACGCATAGCGGATAACGCACAACGCATAACACATAACGCATAACGCATAACGCATAACGCATAAAGCATAACGCATAACGGATCTCGCATAACGCATAACGCATAACGCATAACGCATAACGGATCACGCATTACTCATAACGCATAACGCATGACTCATAACACACAACCCATAACGCATAACGCATAACGCATAACGCAAATCGCATAACGCACAACGCATAACGCATAACGCATAACGCATAACGCATGACGCATAAAGAATAACTCATAACCCATAACGCATAACGCATAACGCATAACGCATAACGCATAACCCAAATCGCATAACGCATAACGCATAACGCATAACCCATAACGCATAACGCATAACACATAACGCATAACGGATCACGCATTTCTCATAACGCATAACGCATAACGCATAACGCATAACTCATAACGCATAACGCATAACTCATAACGCATAACGCATAACGCATAACGCATAACGCATAACGCATAACGCATAACGCATAACGCATGACGCATAACGCATAACGCATAACGCATAACGCATAACGCATAACGCATAACGCATAACGCATAACGCATAACGCATAACGGATCACGCATAACGCATAACGCACAACGCATAACGCATAACGCATAACGCATAACGCATAACGCATAACGGATCTCGCATAACGCATAACGCATAACGCATAACGCATAACGGATCACGCATTACTCATAACGCATAACGCATGACTCATAACGCACAACCCATAACGCATAACGCATAACGCATAACGCAAATCGCATAACGCACAACGCATAACGCATAACGCATAACGCATAACGCATAACGCATAAAGAATAACTCATAACCCATAACGCATAACGCATAACGCATAACGCATAACGCATAACCCAAATCGCATAACGCATAACGCATAACGCATAACCCATAACGCATAACGCATAACACATAACGCATAACGGATCACGCATTTCTCATAACGCATAACGCATAACGCATAACGCATAACTCATAACGCATAACGCATAACTCATAACGCATAACGCATAACGCATAACGCATAACGCATAACGCATAACGCATAACGCATAACGCATGACGCATAACGCATAACGCATAACGCATAACGCATAACGCATAACGCATAACGCATAACGCTTAACGCATGACCCATAGCGCATAACGCATTACGCGTAACGCATAACGCATTACGCGTAACGCATAAAGCTTAACGCATAACGGATCACGCATTACTCATAACCCATAACGCATAACGTATAACGCATAGCGCATAACGCATAATGCATAAAGCATAACGCATAACGCATAACGCATTACGCGTAACGCATAACGCATTACGCGTAACGCATAACGCATAACGCATAAAGCATAACGCATAACGGATCACGCATTACTCATAACGCATAACGCATACCGCATAACGCATAAAACATAACGCCTTACGCATAACGCATGACGGATCACGCATTACTCATAACGCATAACGGATGACGCATTCCGCATAACGCATAACGCATAACGCATAACGCATAACGCATAACGCATAACGCTTAACGCATGACCCATAGCGCATAACGCATAACGCATAACGCATTACGCATAACGCATAACGCATAACGCATAACGCATAACGCATAACGCATAACGCATAACGCATAACGCATAACGCATAACGGATCACGCATAACGCATAACGCATAACGCACAACGCACAACGCATAACGCATAACGCATAACGCATAACGCATAACGCATAACGCATAACGCGTAACGCATAACGCATAACGCATACCGGATCACGCATTACTCATAACGCATAACGCATAACGTAAAACGCATAACGCATAGCGGATAACGCACAACGCATAACACATAACGCATAACGCATGACTCATAACGCACAACCCATAACGCATAACGCAAAACGCATAACGCAAATCGCATAACGCACAACGCATAACGCATAACGCATAAAGAATAACTCATAACCCATAACGCATAACGCATAACGCATAACGCATAACCCAAATCGCATAACGCATAACGCATAACGCATAACCCATAACGCATAACGCATAACACATAACGCATAACGGATCACGCATTTCTCATAACGCATAACGCAATACGCATAACGCATAACGCATAACTCATAACGCATAACGCATAACTCATAACGCATAACGCATAACGCATAACGCATAACGCATAACGCATAACGCATAACGCATAACGCATAACGCATAACGCATAACGGATCACGCATAACGCATAACGCATAACGCATAAAGCATAACGCATAACGGATCACGCATTACTCATAACCCATAACGCATAACGTATAACGCATAGCGCATAACGCATAATGCATAAAGCATAACGCATAACGCATAACGCATAACGCATAACGCTTAATGCATAACGCATAACGGATCACGCATTACTCACAACGCATAACGCATAACGGATCACGCATTACTCATAACGCATAACGCATAACGCATAACGGATCACGCATTACTCATAACGCATAACGCATAACGCATAACGCATAACGCATAACGCATAACGCATAACGCATAACACATAACGCATAACGGATCACGCATTTCTCATAACGCATAACGCATAACGCATAACTCATAACGCATAACGCATAACTCATAACGCATAACGCATAACGCATAACGCATAACGCATAACGCATAACGCATAACGGATAACGCATAACGCATAACGCATAACGCATAACGCATAACGCATAACGCATAACGCATAACGCATAACGCATAACGCATAACGGATCACGCATAACGCATAACGCATAACGCATAACGCACAACGCATAACGCATAACGCATAACGCATAACGCATAACGCATAACGCGTAACGCATAACGCATAACGCATACCGGATCACGCATTACTCATAACGCGTAACGCATAACGCATAACGCATAACGCATATCGCATAACGCATAACGCAAATAGCATAACGCATAACGCATAACGCATAACGCATAACGGATCACGCATTACTCATTACGCATAACGCATAACGGATCACGCATCACTCATAACGCATAACGCATAGCGCATAACGCATAACGCATAACGCACAACGCATAACGCATAACGCATAACGCATAACGCATAACGCATAACGCATAACGCATAACGCATAACGCATAACGCATAACGCATAACGCATAACGCATAACGCATAACGCATAACGGATCACGCATAACTCATAACGCATAACGCATGACTCATAACGCACAACCCATAACATATAACGCATAACGCATAACGCAAATCGCATAACGCACAACGCATAACGCATAATGCAGAACGCATAACGAATAACTCATAACCCATAACGCATAACGCATAACGCATAACGCATAACGCATAACCCAAATCGCATAACGCATAACGCATAACCCATAACGTATAACGCATAACTCATAACGCATAACGCATAACGTAAAACGCATAACGCATAGCGGATAACGCACAACGCATAACACATAACGCATAACGCATAACGCATAACGCATAAAGCATAACGGATCTCGCATAACGCATAACGCATAACGCATAACGCATAACGGATCACGCATTACTCATAACGCATAACGCATGACTCATAACGCACAACCCATAACGCATAACGCATAACGCATAACGCAAATCGCATAACGCACAACGCATAACGCATAACGCATAACGCATAACGCATAAAGAATAACTCATAACCCATAACGCATAACGCATAACGCATAACGCATAACCCAAATCGCATAACGCATAACGCATAACGCATAACCCATAACGCATAACGCATAACACATAACGCATAACGGATCACGCATTTCTCATAACGCATAACGCATAACGCATAACGCATAACTCATAACGCATAACGCATAACTCATAACGCATAACGCATAACGCATAACGCATAACGCATAACGCATAACGCATAACGCATAACGCATAACGCATAACGCATAACGCATAACGCATAACGCATAACGCATAACGCATAACGCATAACGGATCACGCATAACGCATAACGCATAACGCATAACGCACAACGCATAACGCATAACGCATAACGCATAACGTATAACGCATAACGCATAACGCATAACGCATAACGCATACCGGATCACGCATTACTCATAACGCGTAACGCATAACGCATAACGCATAACGCATAACGCATAACGCATATCGCATAACGCATAACGCAAATAGCATAACGCATAACGCATAACGCATAACGCATAACGCATAACGGATCACGCATTACTCATTACGCATAACGCATAACGGATCACGCATCACTCATAACGCATAACGCATAGCGCATAACGCATAACGCATAACGCACAACGCATAACGCATAACGCATAACGCATAACGCATAACGCATAACGCGTAACGCATAACGCATAACGCATAACGCATAACGCATAACGCATAACGCATAACGCATAACGGATCACGCATTACTCATAACGCATAACGCATGACTCATAACGCACAACCCATAACTCATAACGCATAACGCATAACGTAAAACGCATAACGCATAACGCATAGCGGATAACGCACAACGCATAACACATAACGCATAACGCATAACGCATAACGCATAAAGCATAACGCATAACGTATCTCGCATAACGCATAACGCATAACGCATAACGCATAACGGATCACGCATTACTCATAACGCATAACGAATGACTCATAACGCACAACCCATTACGCATAACGCATAACGCATAACGCAAATCGCATAACGCACAACGCATAACGCATAACGCATAAAGAATAACTCATAACCCATAACGCATAACGCATAACGCATAACTCAAATCGCATAACGCATAACGCATAACGCATAACCCATAACGCATAACGCATAACACATAACGCATAACGGATCACGCATTTCTCATAACGCATAACGCATAACGCATAACGCATAACTCATAACGCATAACGCATAACTCATAACGCATAACGCATAACGCATAACGCATAACGCATAACGCATAACGCATAACGCATAACGCATAACGCATAACGCATAACGCATAACGCATAACGGATCACGCATAACGCATAACGCATAACGCATAACGCACAACGCATAACGCATAACGCATAACGCATAACGCATAACGCAAATCGCATAACGCACATCGCATAACGCATAACGCATAACGCATAACGCATAACGCAAATAGCATAACGCATAACGCATAACGCATAACGCATAACGCATAACGCATAACGCATAACGCATAACGCATACCGGATCACGCATTACTCATAACGCGTAACGCATAACGCATAACGCATAACGCATAACGCATAACGCATAACGCATAACGCAAATAGCATAACGCATAACGCATAACGCATAACGCATAACGCGTAACGCATAACGCATAACGCATACCGGATCACGCATTACTCATAACGCGTAACGCATGACGCATAACGCATAACGCATAACGCATAACGCATAACGCATAACGCAAATAGCATAACGCATAACGCATAACGCATAACGCATAACGCATAACGCATAACGGATAACGCACAACGCATAACACATAACGCATAACGCATAACACATAACGCATAACCCATAACGCATAACGCATAACGCATAACGCATAACGCATAACGCATAACGGATCACGCATTACTCATAACGCATAACGCATGACTCATAACGCACAACCCATAACTCATAACGCATATCGCATAACGCAAATCGCATAACGCACAACGCATAACGCATAGCGGATAACGCACAACGCATAACACATAACGCATAGCGCATAACGCATAATGCATAAAGCATAACGCATAACGCATAACGCATAACGCATAACGCATAACGCTTAATGCATAACGCATAACGGATCACGCATTACTCACAACGCATAACGCATAACGGATCACGCATTACTCATAACGCATAACGCATAACGCATAACGGATCACGCATTAATCATAACGCATAACGCATAACGCATAACGCATAACGCATAACGCATAACGCATAACACATAACGCATAACGGATCACGCATTTCTCATAACGCATAACGCATAACGCATAACGCATAACGCATAACTCATAACTCATAACGCATAACGCATAACTCATAACGCATAACGCATAACGCATAACGCATAACGCATAACGCATAACGCATAACGCATAACGCATAACGCATAACGCATAACGGATCACGCATAACGCATAACGCATAACGCATAACGCACAACGCATAACGCATAACGCATAACGCATAACGCATAACGCGTAACGCATAACGCATACCGGATCACGCATTACTCATAACGCGTAACGCATAACGCATAACGCATAACGCATATCGCATAACGCATAACGCAAATAGCATAACGCATAACGCATAACGCATAACGCATAACGGATCACGCATTACTCATTACGCATAACGCATAACGGATCACGCATCACTCATAACGCATAACGCATAGCGCATAACGCATAACGCATAACGCACAACGCATAACGCATAACGCATAACGCATAACGCATAACGCATAACGCGTAACGCATAACGCATAACGCATAACGCATAACGCATAACGCATAGCGCATAACGCATAACGCATAACGGATCACGCATTACTCATAACGCATAACGCATGACTCATAACGCACAACCCATAACATATAACGCATAACGCATAACGCAAATCGCATAACGCACAACGCATAACGCATGACGCATAACGCATAACGAATAACTCATAACCCATAACGCATAACGCATAACGCATAACGCATAACCCAAATCGCATAACGCATAACGCATAACGCATAACCCATAACGTATAACGCATAACTCATAACGCATAACGCATAACGTAAAACGCATAACGCATAGCGGATAACGCATAACGCATAACGCATAACGCATAACGCATAACGCATAACGCATAACGCATAACGCATAACGGATCACGCATAACGCATAACGCATAACGCATAACGCATAACGCATAACGCATAACGCATAACGGATCACGCATTACTCATTACGCATAACGCATAACGGATCACGCATCACTCATAACGCATAACGCATAGCGCATAACGCATAACGCATAACGCACAACGCATAACGCATAACGCATAACGCATAACGCATAACGCATAACGCGTAACGCATAACGCATAACGCATAACGCATAACGCATAACGCATAGCGCATAACGCATAACGCATAACGGATCACGCATTACTCATAACGCATAACGCATGACTCATAACGCACAACCCATAACATATAACGCATAACGCATAACGCAAATCGCATAACGCACAACGCATAACGCATAACGCATAACGCATAACGAATAACTCATAACCCATAACGCATAACGCATAACGCATAACGCATAACCCAAATCGCATAACGCATAACGCATAACGCATAACCCATAACGTATAACGCATAACTCATAACGCATAACGCATAACGTAAAACGCATAACGCATAGCGGATAACGCACAACGCATAACACATAACGCATAACGCATAACGCATAACGCATAAAGCATAACGCATAACGGATCTCGCATAACGCATAACGCATAACGGATCACGCATTACTCATAACGCATAACGCATGACTCATAACGCACAACCCATAACGCATAACGCATAACGCTTAACGCATGACCCATAGCGCATAACGCATTACGCGTAACGCATAACGCATAACGCATAAAGCATAACGCATAACGGATCACGCATTACTCATAACCCATAACGCATAACGTATAACGCATAGCGCATAACGCATAATGCATAAAGCATAACGCATAACGCATAACGCATAACGCATAACGCTTAATGCATAACGCATAACGGATCACGCATTACTCACAACGCATAACGCATAACGGATCACGCATTACTCATAACGCATAACGCATAACGCATAACGGATCACGCATTACTCATAACGCATAACGCATAACGCATAACGCATAACGCATAACGCATAACGCATAACGTATAACGCATAACGCATAACACATAACGCATAACGGATCACGCATTTCTCATAACGCATAACGCATAACGCATAACGCATAACGCATAACGCATAACGCATAACGCATAACGCATAACGCTTAACGCATGACCCATAGCGCATAACGCATTACGCGTAACGCATAACGCATTACGCGTAACGCATAAAGCATAACGCATAACGGATCACGCATTACTCATAACCCATAACGCATAACGTATAACGCATAGCGCATAACGCATAATGCATAAAGCATAACGCATAACGCATAACGCATAACGCATTACGCGTAACGCATAACGCATTACGCGTAACGCATAACGCATAACGCATAAAGCATAACGCATTACGGATCACGCATTACTCATAACGCATAACGCATACCGCATAACGCATAAAACATAACGCCTAACGCATAACGCATGACGGATCACGCATTACTCATAACGCATAACGGATGACGCATTCCGCATAACGCATAACGCATAACGCATAACGCATAACGCATAACGCATAACGCATAACGCTTAACGCATGACCCATAGCGCATAACGCATAACGCATTACGCGTAACGCATAACGCATAACGCATAAAGCATAACGCATAACGGATCACGCATTACTCATAACCCATAACGCATAACGTATAACGCATAGCGCATAACGCATAATGCATAATGCATAACGCATAACGCATAACGCATTACGCGTAACGCATAACGCATTACGCGTAACGCATAACGCATAACGCATAAAGCATAACGCATAACGGATCACGCATTACTCATAACCCATAACGCATAACGTATAACGCATAGCGCATAACGCATAATGCATAAAGCATAACGCTTAACGCATAACGCATAACGCATAACGCTTAATGCATAACGCATAATGCATAAAGCATAACGCTTAACGCATAACGCATAACGCATAACGCTTAATGCATAACGCATAACGGATCACGCATTACTCACAACGCATAACGCATAACGGATCACGCATTACTCATAACGCATAACGCATAACGCATAACGGATCACGCATTACTCATAACGCATAACGCATAACGCATAACGCATAACGCATAACGCATAACGCATAACGCATAACACATAACGCATAACGGATCACGCATTTCTCATAACGCATAACGCATAACGCATAACGCATAACTCATAACGCATAACGCATAACTCATAACGCATAACGCATAACGCATAACGCATAACGCATAACGCATAACGCATAACGCATAACGCATAACGCATAACGCATAACGCATAACGCATAACGCATAACGCATAACGCATAACGCATAACGGATCACGCATAACGCATAACGCATAACGCATAACGCACAACGCATAACGCATAACGCATAACGCATAACGTATAACGCATAACGCGTAACGCATAACGCATAACGCATACCGGATCACGCATTACTCATAACGCGTAACGCATAACGCATAACGCATAACGCATAACGCATAACGCATATCGCATAACGCATAACGCAAATAGCATAACGCATAACGCATAACGCATAACGCATAACGCATAACGGATCACGCATTACTCATTACGCATAACGCATAACGGATCACGCATCACTCATAACGCATAACGCATAGCGCATAACGCATAACGCATAACGCACAACGCATAACGCATAACGCATAACGCATAACGCATAACGCATAACGCGTAACGCATAACGCATAACGCATAACGCATAACGCATAACGCATAACGCATAACGCATAACGCATAACGGATCACGCATTACTCATAACGCATAACGCATGACTCATAACGCACAACCCATAACTCATAACGCATAACGCATAACGTAAAACGCATAACGCATAACGCATAGCGGATAACGCACAACGCATAACACATAACGCATAACGCATAACGCATAACGCATAAAGCATAACGCATAACGTATCTCGCATAACGCATAACGCATAACGCATAACGCATAACGCATAACGGATCACGCATTACTCATAACGCATAACGAATGACTCATAACGCACAACCCATTACGCATAACGCATAACGCATAACGCAAATCGCATAACGCACAACGCATAACGCATAACGCATAAAGAATAACTCATAACCCATAACGCATAACGCATAACGCATAACTCAAATCGCATAACGCATAACGCATAACGCATAACCCATAACGCATAACGCATAACACATAACGCATAACGGATCACGCATTTCTCATAACGCATAACGCATAACGCATAACGCATAACTCATAACGCATAACGCATAACTCATAACGCATAACGCATAACGCATAACGCATAACGCATAACGCATAACGCATAACGCATAACGCATAACGCATAACGGATCACGCATAACGCATAACGCATAACGCATAACGCACAACGCATAACGCATAACGCATAACGCATAACGCATAACGCAAATCGCATAACGCACATCGCATAACGCATAACGCATAACGCATAACGCATAACGCAAATAGCATAACGCATAACGCATAACGCATAACGCATAACGCATAACGCGTAACGCATAACGCATAACGCATACCGGATCACGCATTACTCATAACGCATAACGCATAACGCATAACGCATAACGCATAACGCATAACGCATAACGCATAACGCAAATAGCATAACGCATAACGCATAACGCATAACGCATAACGCGTAACGCATAACGCATAACGCATACCGGATCACGCATTACTCATAACGCGTAACGCATGACGCATAACGCATAACGCATAACGCATAACGCATAACGCATAACGCAAATAGCATAACGCATAACGCATAACGCATAACGCATAACGCATAACGCATAACGGATAACGCACAACGCATAACACATAACGCATAACGCATAACACATAACGCATAACCCATAACGCATAACGCATAACGCATAACGCATAACGCATAACGCATAACGGATCACGCATTACTCATAACGCATAACGCATGACTCATAACGCACAACCCATAACTCATAACGCATATCGCATAACGCAAATCGCATAACGCACAACGCATAACGCATAGCGGATAACGCACAACGCATAACACATAACGCATAGCGCATAACGCATAATGCATAAAGCATAACGCATAACGCATAACGCATAACGCATAACGCATAACGCTTAATGCATAACGCATAACGGATCACGCATTACTCACAACGCATAACGCATAACGGATCACGCATTACTCATAACGCATAACGCATAACGCATAACGGATCACGCATTAATCATAACGCATAACGCATAACGCATAACGCATAACGCATAACGCATAACGCATAACGCATAACGCATAACACATAACGCATAACGGATCACGCATTTCTCATAACGCATAACGCATAACGCATAACGCATAACTCATAACGCATAACGCATAACTCATAACGCATAACGCATAACGCATAACGCATAACGCATAACGCATAACGCATAACGCATAACGCATAACGCATAACGGATCACGCATAACGCATAACGCATAACGCATAACGCACAACGCATAACGCATAACGCATAACGCATAACGCATAACGCGTAACGCATAACGCATACCGGATCACGCATTACTCATAACGCGTAACGCATAACGCATAACGCATAACGCATATCGCATAACGCATAACGCAAATAGCATAACGCATAACGCATAACGCATAACGCATAACGCATAACGGATCACGCATTACTCATTACGCATAACGCATAACGGATCACGCATCACTCATAACGCATAACGCATAGCGCATAACGCATAACGCATAACGCACAACGCATAACGCATAACGCATAACGCATAACGCATAACGCATAACGCGTAACGCATAACGCATAACGCATAACGCATAACGCATAACGCATAGCGCATAACGCATAACGCATAACGGATCACGCATTACTCATAACGCATAACGCATGACTCATAACGCACAACCCATAACATATAACGCATAACGCATAACGCAAATCGCATAACGCACAACGCATAACGCATAACGCATAACGCATAACGCATAACTCATAACCCATAACGCATAACGCATAACGCATAACGCATAACCCAAATCGCATAACGCATAACGCATAACGCATAACCCATAACGTATAACGCATAACTCATAACGCATAACGCATAACGTAAAACGCATAACGCATAGCGGATAACGCACAACGCATAACACATAACGCATAACGCATAACGCATAACGCATAAAGCATAACGCATAACGGATCTCGCATAACGCATAACGCATAACGCATAACGCATAACGGATCACGCATTACTCATAACGCATAACGCATGACTCATAACGCACAACCCATAACGCATAACGCATAACGCATAACGCAAATCGCATAACGCACAACGCATAACGCATAACGCATAACGCATAACGCATAAAGAATAACTCATAACCCATAACGCATAACGCATAACGCATAACGCATAACCCAAATCGCATAACGCATAACGCATAACGCATAACCCATAACGCATAACGCATAACACATAACGCATAACGGATCACGAATTTCTCATAACGCATAACGCATAACGCATAACGCATAACTCATAACGCATAACGCATAACTCATAACGCATAACGCATAACGCATAACGCATAACGCATAACGCATAACGCATAACGCATAACGCATAACGCATAACGCATAACGCATAACGCATAACGCATAACGGATCACGCATAACGCATAACGCATAACGCACAACGCATAACGCATAACGCATAACGCATAACGCATAACGCATAACGCGTAACGCATAACGCATAACGCATACCGGATCACGCATTACTCATAACGCGTAACGCATAACGCATAACGCATAACGCATAACGCATAACGCATAACGCATAACGGATAACGCACAACGCATAACACATAACGCATAACGCATAACACATAACGCATAACCCATAACGCATAACGCATAACGCATAACGCATGACGCATAACGCATAACGGATCACGCATTACTCATAACGCATAACGTATGACTCATAACGCACAACCCATAACTCATAACGCATAACGCATAACGCAAATCGCATAACGCACAACGCATAACGCATAACGCATAACGAATAACTCATAACGCATAACGCATAACGTAAAACGCATAACGCATAGCGGATAACGCACAACGCATAACACATAACGCATAACGCATAACGCATAACACATAACGCATAACGCATAACGCATAACGCGTAACGCATAACGCATAACGCATACCGGATCACGCATTACTCATAACGCGTAACGCATAACGCATAACGCATAACGCATATCGCATAACGCATAACGCAAATAGCATAACGCATAACGCATAACGCATAACGCATAACCCATAACGTATAACGCATAACTCATAACGCATAACGCATAACGTAAAACGCATAACGCATAGCGGATAACGCACAACGCATAACACATAACGCATAACGCATAACGCATAACGCATAAAGCATAACGCATAACGCATAACGCATAACGCATAACGCACAACGCATAACGCATAACGCATAACGCATAACGAATAACTCATAACCCATAACGCATAACGCATAACGCATAACGCATAACGCATAACCCAAATCGCATAACGCATAACGCATAACGCATAACCCATAACGTATAACGCATAACTCATAACGCATAACGCATAACGTAAAACGCATAACGCATAGCGGATAACGCACAACGCATAACACATAACGCATAACGCATAACGCATAACGCATAAAGCATAGCGGATAACGCACAACGCATAACACATAACGCATAACGCAAATCGCATAACGCACAACGCATAACGCATAACGCATAACGCATAACGAATAACTCATAACGCATAACGCATAACGTAAAACGCATAACGCATAGCGGATAACGCACAACGCATAACACATAACGCATAACGCATAACGCATAACACATAACGCATAACGCATAACGCATAACGCATAACGCATAACGCACAACGCATAACGCATAACGCATAACGCATAACGAATAACTCATAACCCATAACGCATAACGCATAACGCATAACGCATAACGCATAACCCAAATCGCATAACGCATAACGCATAACGCATAACCCATAACGTATAACGCATAACTCATAACGCATAACGCATAACGTAAAACGCATAACGCATAGCGGATAACGCACAACGCATAACACATAACGCATAACGCATAACGCATAACGCATAACTCATAACGCATAACGCATAACGCATAACGCATAACGCATAACGCATAACGCATAACGCATAACGCATAACGCATAACGCATAACGCATAACGCATAACGCATAACGCATAACGCATAACGCATAACGGATAACGCACAACGCATAACACATAACGCATAACGCATAACACATAACGCATAACTCATAACGCATAACGCATAACGCATAACGCATTACGCGTAACGCATAAAGCATAACGCATAACGGATCACGCATTACTCATAACCCATAACGCATAACGTATAACGCATAGCGCATAACGCATAATGCATAAAGCATAACGCATAACGCATAACGCATTACGCGTAACGCATAACGCATTACGCGTAACGCATAACGCATAACGCATAAAGCATAACGCATAACGGATCACGCATTACTCATAACCCATAACGCATAACGTATAACGCATAGCGCATAACGCATAATGCATAAAGCATAACGCATAACGAATAACTCATAACCTATAACGCATAACGCATAACGCATAACGCATAACGCATAACCCAAATCGCATAACGCATAACGCATAACGCATAACCCATAACGCATAACGCATAACGCATAACGCATAACGCATAACCCAAATCGCATAACGCATAACGCATAACGCATAACCCATAACGCATAACGCATAACACATAACGCATAACGGATCACGCATTTCTCATAACGCATAACGCATAACGCATAACGCATAACGCATAACGCATAACGCATAACGCACAACGCATAACGCATAACGCATAACGCATAACGCATAACGTATAACGCATAACTCATAACGCATAACGCATAACGTAAAACGCATAACGCATAGCGGATAACGCACAACGCATAACACATAACGCATAACGCATAACGCATAACGCATAAAGCATAACGCATAACGGATCTCGCATTACTCATAACGCATAACGCAAAACGCATAACGCCTAACGCATAACGCATGACGGATCACGCATTACTCATAACGCATAACGGATGACGCATTCCGCATAACGCATAACGCATAACGCATAACGCATAACGCATAACGCATAACGCATAACGCTTAACGCATGACCCATAGCGCATAACGCATTACGCGTAACGCATAACGCATTACGCGTAACGCATAACGCATAACGCATAAAGCATAACGCATAACGGATCACGAATTACTCATAACCCATAACGCATAACGTATAACGCATAGCGCATAACGCATAATGCATAAAGCATAACGCATAACGCATAACGCATAACGCATAACGCTTAATGCATAACGCATAACGGATCACGCATTACGCACAACGCATAACGCATAACGGATCACGCATTACTCATAACGCATAACGCATAACGCATAACGGATCACGCATTACTCATAACGCATAACGCATGACGCATAACGCATAACGCATAACGCATAACGCTTAACGCATAACGCATAACGCATAACACATAACGCATAACGGATCACGCATTTCTCATAACGCATAACGCATAACGCATAACGCATAACGCATAACGCATAACGCATAACGCATAACGCATAACGCATAACGCATAACGCATAACGCATAACGCTTAACGCATGACCCATAGCGCATAACGCATTGCGCGTAACGCATAACGCATTACGCGTAACGCATAAAGCATAACGCATAACGGATCACGCATTACTCATAACGCATAACGCATAACGTATAACGCATAACGCATAACGCATAACGCATAACGCATATCGCATAACGCATAACGCATTACGCGTAACGCATAACGCATTACGCGTAACGCATAACGCATAACGCATAAAGCATAACGCATAACGGATCACGCATTACTCATAACGCATAACGCATAACGCATAACGCATAAAACATAACGCCTAACGCATAACGCATGACGGATCACGCATTACTCATAACGCATAACGGATGACGCATTCCGCATAACGCATAACGCATAACGCATAACGCATAACGCATAACGCATAACGCATAACGCTTAACGCATGACCCATAGCGCATAACGCATTACGCGTAACGCATAACGCATTACGCGTAACGCATAACGCATAACGCATAAAGCATAACGCATAACGGATCACGCATTACTCATAACCCATAACGCATAACGTATAACGCATAAAGCATAACGCATAACGCATATCGCATTACGCGTAACGCATATCGCATTACGCGTAACGCATAACGCATTACGCGTAACGCATAACGCATAACGCATAAAGCATAACGCATAACGGATCACGCATTACTCATAACCCATAACGCATAAAGTATAACGCATAGCGCATAACGCATAATGCATAAAGCATAACGCATAACGCATAACGCTTAATGCATAACGCATAACGGATCACGCATTACTCACAACGCATAACGCATAACGGATCACGCATTACTCATAACGCATAACGCATAACGCATAACGGATCACGCATTACTCATAACGCATAACGCATAACGCATAACGCATAACGCATAACGCATAACGCATAACGCATAACGCATAACGCATAACACATAACGCATAACGGATCACGCATTTCTCATAACGCATAACGCATAACGCATAACGCATAACTCATAACGCATAACGCATAACTCATAACGCATAGCGCATAACGCATAACGCATAACGCATAACGCATAACGCATAACGCATAACGCATAACGCATAACGCATAACGGATCACGCATAACGCATAACGCATAACGCATAACGCACAACGCATAACGCATAACGCATAACGCATAACGCATAACGCGTAACGCATAACGCATAACGCATACCGGATCACGCATTACTCATAACGCGTAACGCATAACGCATAACGCATAACGCATATCGCATAACGCATAACGCAAATAGCATAACGCATAACGCATAACGCATAACGCATAACGCATAACGCATAACGCATAACGAATAACTCATAACGCATAACGCATAACGTAAAACGCATAACGCATAGCGGATAACGCACAACGCATAACACATAACGCATAACGCATAACGCATAACACATAACGCATAACGCATAACGCATAACGCATAACGCATAACGCACAACGCATAACGCATAACGCATAACGCATAACGAATAACTCATAACCCATAACGCATAACGCATAACGCATAACGCATAACGCATAACCCAAATCGCATAACGCATAACGCATAACGCATAACCCATAACGTATAACGCATAACTCATAACGCATAACGCATAACGTAAAACGCATAACGCATAGCGGATAACGCACAACGCATAACACATAACGCATAACGCATAACGCATAACGCATAACTCATAACGCATAACGCATAACGCATAACGCATAACGCATAACGCATAACGCATAACGCATAACGCATAACGCATAACGCATAACGCATAACGCATAACGCATAACGCATAACGCATAACGCATAACGGATAACGCACAACGCATAACACATAACGCATAACGCATAACACATAACGCATAACTCATAACGCATAACGCATAACGCATAACGCATTACGCGTAACGCATAAAGCATAACGCATAACGGATCCCGCATTACTCATAACCCATAACGCATAACGTATAACGCATAGCGCATAACGCATAATGCATAAAGCATAACGCATAACGCATAACGCATTACGCGTAACGCATAACGCATTACGCGTAACGCATAACGCATAACGCATAAAGCATAACGCATAACGGATCACGCATTACTCATAACCCATAACGCATAACGTATAACGCATAGCGCATAACGCATAATGCATAAAGCATAACGCATAACGAATAACTCATAACCTATAACGCATAACGCATAACGCATAACGCATAACGCATAACCCAAATCGCATAACGCATAACGCATAACGCATAACCCATAACGCATAACGCATAACGCATAACGCATAACGCATAACCCAAATCGCATAACGCATAACGCATAACGCATAACCCATAACGCATAACGCATAACACATAACGCATAACGGATCACGCATTTCTCATAACGCATAACGCATAACGCATAACGCATAACGCATAACGCATAACGCACAACGCATAACGCATAACGCATAACGCATAACGCATAACGTATAACGCATAACTCATAACGCATAACGCATAACGTAAAACGCATAACGCATAGCGGATAACGCACAACGCATAACACATAACGCATAACGCATAACGCATAACGCATAAAGCATAACGCATAACGGATCTCGCATTACTCATAACGCATAACGCAAAACGCATAACGCCTAACGCATAACGCATGACGGATCACGCATTACTCATAACGCATAACGGATGACGCATTCCGCATAACGCATAACGCATAACGCATAACGCATAACGCATAACGCATAACGCATAACGCATAACGCATGACCCATAGCGCATAACGCATTACGCGTAACGCATAACGCATAACGCATAACGCATAACGCATAACGCATAAAGCATAACGCATAACGGATCACGAATTACTCATAACCCATAACGCATAACGTATAACGCATAGCGCATAACGCATAATGCATAAAGCATAACGCATAACGCATAACGCATAACGCATAACGCTTAATGCATAACGCATAACGGATCACGCATTACGCACAACGCATAACGCATAACGAATAACGCATTACTCATAACGCATAACGCATAACGCATAACGGATCACGCATTACTCATAACGCATAACGCATGACGCATAACGCATAACGCATAACGCATAACGCTTAACGCATAACGCATAACGCATAACACATAACGCATAACGGATCACGCATTTCTCATAACGCATAACGCATAACGCATAACGCATAACGCATAACGCATAACGCATAACGCATAACGCATAACGCATAACGCATAACGCATAACGCTTAACGCATGACCCATAGCGCATAACGCATTGCGCGTAACGCATAACGCATTACGCGTAACGCATAAAGCATAACGCATAACGGATCACGCATTACTCATAACCCATAACGCATAACGTATAACGCATAGCGCATAACGCATAATGCATAAAGCATATCGCATAACGCATAACGCATTACGCGTAACGCATAACGCATTACGCGTAACGCATAACGCATAACGCATAAAGCATAACGCATAACGGATCACGCATTACTCATAACGCATAACGCATAACGCATAACGCATAAAACATAACGCCTAACGCATAACGCATGACGGATCACGCATTACTCATAACGCATAACGGATGACGCATTCCGCATAACGCATAACGCATAACGCATAACGCATAACGCATAACGCATAACGCATAACGCTTAACGCATGACCCATAGCGCATAACGCATTACGCGTAACGCATAACGCATTACGCGTAACGCATAACGCATAACGCATAAAGCATAACGCATAACGGATCACGCATTACTCATAACCCATAACGCATAACGTATAACGCATAAAGCATAACGCATAACGCATATCGCATTACGCGTAACGCATATCGCATTACGCGTAACGCATAACGCATTACGCGTAACGCATAACGCATAACGCATAAAGCATAACGCATAACGGATCACGCATTACTCATAACCCATAACGCATAAAGTATAACGCATAGCGCATAACGCATAATGCATAAAGCATAACGCATAACGCATAACGCTTAATGCATAACGCATAACGGATCACGCATTACTCACAACGCATAACGCATAACGGATCACGCATTACTCATAACGCATAACGCATAACGCATAACGGATCACGCATTACTCATAACGCATAACGCATAACGCATAACGCATAACGCATAACGCATAACGCATAACGCATAACGCATAACGCATAACACATAACGCATAACGGATCACGCATTTCTCATAACGCATAACGCATAACGCATAACGCATAACTCATAACGCATAACGCATAACTCATAACGCATAGCGCATAACGCATAACGCATAACGCATAACGCATATCGCATAACGCATAACGCATAACGCATAACGCATAACGGATCACGCATAACGCATAACGCATAACGCATAACGCACAACGCATAACGCATAACGCATAACGCATAACGCATAACGCGTAACGCATAACGCATAACGCATACCGGATCACGCATTACTCATAACGCGTAACGCATAACGCATAACGCATAACGCATATCGCATAACGCATAACGCAAATAGCATAACGCATAACGCATAACGCATAACGCATAACGCATAACGGATCACGCATTACTCATTACGCATAACGCATAACGGATCACGCATCACTCATAACGCATAACGCATAGCGCATAACGCATAACGCATAACGCACAACGCATAACGCATAACGCATAACGCATAACGCATAACGCATAACGCGTAACGCATAACGCATAACGCATAACGCATAACGCATAACGCATAACGCATAACGGATCACGCATTACTCATAACGCATAACGCATGACTCATAACGCACAACCCATAACTCATAACGCATAACGCATAACGCAAATCGCATAACGCACAACGCATAACGCATAACGCATAACGGATCACGCATTACTCATAACGCATAACGCATGACTCATAACGCACAACCCATAACGCATAACGCATAACGCATAACGCATAACGCATAACGCATAACGCATAACGCATAACGGATCACGCATAACGCATAACGTATAACGCATAACGCACAACGCATAACGCATAACGCATAACGCATAACGCATAACGCGTAACGCATAACGCATAACGCATACCGGATCACGCATTACTCATAACGCGTAACGCATAACGCATAACGCATAACGCATAACGCATAACGCAAATAGCATAACGCATAACCCATAACGCATAACGCATAACGCATAACGGATCACGCATTACTCATTACGCATAACGCATAACGGATCACGCATCACTCATAACGCATAACGCATAGCGCATAACGCATAACGCATAACGCACAACGCATAACGCATAACGCATAACGCATAACGCATAACGCATAACGCATAACGCGTAACGCATAACGCATAACGCATAACGCATAACGCATAACGCATAACGGATCACGCATTACTCATTACGCATAGCGGATAACGCATAGCGCATAACGCATAATGCATAAAGCATAACGCATAACGCATATCGCATTACGCGTAACGCATAACGCATTACGCGTAACGCATAACGCATAACGCATAAAGCATAACGCATAACGGATCACGCATTACTCATAACCCATAACGCATAAAGTATAACGCATAGCGCATAACGCATAATGCATAAAGCATAACGCATAACGCATAACGCTTAATGCATAACGCATAACGGATCACGCATTACTCACAACGCATAACCCATAACGGATCACGCATTACTCATAACGCATAACGCATAACGCATAACGGATCACGCATTACTCATAACGCATAACGCATAACGCATAACGCATAACGCATAACGCATAACGCATAACGCATAACGCATAACGCATAACACATAACGCATAACGGATCACGCATTTCTCATAACGCATAACGCATAACGCATAACGCATAACTCATAACGCATAACGCATAACTCATAACGCATAGCGCATAACGCATAACGCATAACGCATAACGCATAACGCAAAACGCATAACGCATAACGCATAACGCATAACGGATCACGCATAACGCATAACGCATAACGCATAACGCACAACGCATAACGCATAACGCATAACGCATAACGCATAACGCGTAACGCATAACGCATAACGCATACCGGATCACGCATTACTCATAACGCGTAACGCATAACGCATAACGCATAACGCATATCGCATAACGCATAACGCAAATAGCATAACGCATAACGCATAACGCATAACGCATAACGCATAACGGATCACGCATTACTCATTACGCATAACGCATAACGGATCACGCATAACTCATAACGCATAACGCATAGCGCATAACGCATAACGCATAACGCACAACGCATAACGCATAACGCATAACGCATAACGCATAACGCATAACGCGTAACGCATAACGCATAACGCATAACGCATAACGCATAACGCATAACGCATAACGCATAACGGATCACGCATTACTCATAACGCATAACGCATGACTCATAACGCACAACCCATAACTCATAACGCATAACGCATAACGCAAATCGCATAACGCACAACGCATAACGCATAACGCATAACGCATAACGAATAACTCATAACCCATAACGCATAACGCATAACGCATAACGCATAACGCATAACCCAAATCGCATAACGCATAACGCATAACGCATAACCCATAACGTATAACGCATAACTTATAACGCATAACGCATAACGTAAAACGCATAACGCATAGCGGATAACGCACAACGCATAACACATAACGCATAACGCATAACGCATAACGCATAAAGCATAACGCATAACGGATCTCGCATAACGCATAACGCATAACGCATAACGCATAACGGATCACGCATTACTCATAACGCATAACGCATGACTCATAACGCACAACCCATAACGCATAACGCATAACGCATAACGCATAACGCATAACGCATAACGCATAACGCATAACGGATCACGCATAACGCATAACGTATAACGCATAACGCACAACGCATAACGCATAACGCATAACGCATAACGCATAACGCATAACGCATAACGCATAACGCATACCGGATCACGCATTACTCATAACGCGTAACGCATAACGCATAACGCATAACGCATAACGCATAACGCAAATAGCATAACGCATAACCCATAACGCATAACGCATAACGCATAACGCATAACGGATCACGCATTACTCATTACGCATAACGCATAACGGATCACGCATCACTCATAACGCATAACGCATAGCGCATAACGCATAACGCATAACGCACAACGCATAACGCATAACGCATAACGCATAACGCATAACGCATAACGCGTAACGCATAACGCATAACGCATAACGCATAACGCATAACGGATCACGCATTACTCATTACGCATAGCGGATAACGCACAACGCATAACACATAACGCATAGCGCATAACGCATAATGCATAAAGCATAACGCATAACGCATAACGCATAACGCATAACGCTTAATGCATAACGCATAACGGATCACGCATTACTCACAACGCATAACGCATAACGGATCACGCATTACTCATAACGCATAACGCATAACGCATAACGGATCACGCATTACTCATAACGCATAACGCATAACGCATAACGCCAAACGCATAACGCATAACGCATAACACATAACGCATAACGGATCACGCATTTCTCATAACGCATAACGCATAACGCATAACGCATAACTCATAACGCATAACGCATAACTCATAACGCATAACGCATAACGCATAACGCATAACGCATAACGCATAACGCATAACGCATAACGCATAACGCATAACGGATCACGCATAACGCATAACGCATAACGCATAACGCACAACGCATAACGCATAACGCATAACGCATAACGCATAACGCATAACGCGTTACGCATAACGCATAACGCATACCGGATCACGCATTACTCATAACGCGTAACGCATAACGCATAACGCATAACGCATATCGCATAACGCATAACGCAAATAGCATAACGCATAACGCATAACGCATAACGCATAACGGATCACGCATTACTCATTACGCATAACGCATAACGGATCACGCATCACTCATAACGCATAACGCATAGCGCATAACGCATAACGCATAACGCACAACGCATAACGCATAACGCATAACGCATAACGCGTAACGCATAACGCATAACGCATAACGCATAAAGCATAACGCATAACGCATAACGCATAACGGATCACGCATTACTCATAACCCATAACGCATGACTCATAACGCACAACCCATAACATATAACGCATAACGCATAACGCAAATCGCATAACGCACAACGCATAACGCATAACGCATAACGCATAACGAATAACTCATAACCCATAACGCATAACGCATAACGCATAACGCATAACGCATAACCCAAATCGCATAACGCATAACGCATAACGCATAACCCATAACGTATAACGCATAACTTATAACGCATAACGCATAACGTAAAACGCATAACGCATAGCGGATAACGCACAACGCATAACACATAACGCATAACGCATAACGCATAACGCATAAAGCATAACGCATAACGGATCTCGCATAACGCATAACGCATAACGCATAACGCATAACGGATCACGCATTACTCATAACGCATAACGCATGACTCATAACGCACAACCCATAACGCATAACGCATAACGCATAACGCATAACGCATAACGCATAACGCATAACGCATAACGGATCACGCATAACGCATAACGTATAACGCATAACGCACAACGCATAACGCATAACGCATAACGCATAACGCGTAACGCATAACGCATAACGCATACCGGATCACGCATTACTCATAACGCGTAACGCATAACGCATAACGCATAACGCATAACGCATAACGCAAATAGCATAACGCATAACCCATAACGCATAACGCATAACGCATAACGCATAACGGATCACGCATTACTCATTACGCATAACGCATAACGGATCACGCATCACTCATAACGCATAACGCATAGCGCATAACGCATAACGCATAACGCACAACGCATAACGCATAACGCATAACGCATAACGCATAACGCATAACGCGTAACGCATAACGCATAACGCATAACGCATAACGCATAACGGATCACGCATTACTCATTACGCATAGCGGATAACGCACAACGCATAACACATAACGCATAGCGCATAACGCATAATGCATAAAGCATAACGCATAACGCATAACGCATAACGCATAACGCTTAATGCATAACGCATAACGGATCACGCATTACTCACAACGCATAACGCATAACGGATCACGCATTACTCATAACGCATAACGCATAACGCATAACGGATCACGCATTACTCATAACGCATAACGCATAACGCATAACGCATAACGCCAAACGCATAACGCATAACGCATAACACATAACGCATAACGGATCACGCATTTCTCATAACGCATAACGCATAACGCATAACGCATAACTCATAACGCATAACGCATAACTCATAACGCATAACGCATAACGCATAACGCATAACGCATAACGCATAACGCATAACGCATAACGCATAACACATAACGCATAACGGATCACGCATTTCTCATAACGCATAACGCATAACGCATAACGCATAACTCATAACGCATAACGCATAACTCATAACGCATAACGCATAACGCATAACGCATAACGCATAACGCATAACGCATAACGCATAACGCATAACGCATAACGGATCACGCATAACGCATAACGCATAACGCATAACGCACAACGCATAACGCATAACGCATAACGCATAACGCATAACGCATAACGCGTTACGCATAACGCATAACGCATACCGGATCACGCATTACTCATAACGCGTAACGCATAACGCATAACGCATAACGCATATCGCATAACGCATAACGCAAATAGCATAACGCATAACGCATAACGCATAACGCATAACGGATCACGCATTACTCATTACGCATAACGCATAACGGATCACGCATCACTCATAACGCATAACGCATAGCGCATAACGCATAACGCATAACGCACAACGCATAACGCATAACGCATAACGCATAACGCATAACGCATAACGCATAACGCATAACGCATAACGCATAACGCATAACGCATAACGCATAACGGATCACGCATTACTCATAACCCATAACGCATGACTCATAACGCACAACCCATAACATATAACGCATAACGCATAACGCAAATCGCATAACGCATAACGCATAACGCATAACGCATAACGCATAACGAATAACTCATAACGCATAACGCATAACGCATAACGCATAACGCATAACGCATAACCCAAATCGCATAACGCATAACGCATAACGCATAACCCATAACGTATAACGCATAACTTATAACGCATAACGCATAACGTAAAACGCATAACGCATAGCGGATAACGCACAACGCATAACACATAACGCATAACGCATAACGCATAACGCATAAAGCATAACGCATAACGGATCTCGCATAACGCATAACGCATAACGCATAACGCATAACGGATCACGCATTACTCATAACGCATAACGCATGACTCATAACGCACAACCCATAACGCATAACGCATAACGCATAACGCATAACGCATAACGCATAACGCATAACGCATAACGGATCACGCATAACGCATAACGTATAACGCATAACGCACAACGCATAACGCATAACGCATAACGCATAACGCGTAACGCATAACGCATAACGCATACCGGATCACGCATTACTCATAACGCGTAACGCATAACGCATAACGCATAACGCATAACGCATAACGCAAATAGCATAACGCATAACCCATAACGCATAACGCATAACGCATAACGCATAACGGATCACGCATTACTCATTACGCATAACGCATAACGGATCACGCATCACTCATAACGCATAACGCATAGCGCATAACGCATAACGCATAACGCACAACGCATAACGCATAACGCATAACGCATAACGCATAACGCATAACGCGTAACGCATAACGCATAACGCATAACGCATAACGCATAACGGATCACGCATTACTCATTACGCATAGCGGATAACGCACAACGCATAACACATAACGCATAGCGCATAACGCATAATGCATAACGCATAACGCATAACGCATAACGCATAACGCATAACGCTTAATGCATAACGCATAACGGATCACGCATTACTCACAACGCATAACGCATAACGGATCACGCATTACTCATAACGCATAACGCATAACGCATAACGGATCACGCATTACTCATAACGCATAACGCATAACGCATAACGCATAACGCCAAACGCATAACGCATAACGCATAACACATAACGCATAACGGATCACGCATTTCTCATAACGCATAACGCATAACGCATAACGCATAACTCATAACGCATAACGCATAACTCATAACGCATAACGCATAACGCATAACGCATAACGCATAACGCATAACGCATAACGCATAACGCATAACGCATAACGGATCACGCATAACGCATAACGCATAACGCATAACGCATAACGCATAACGCATAACGCATAACGCATAACGCATAACGCATAACGCGTTACGCATAACGCATAACGCATACCGGATCACGCATTACTCATAACGCGTAACGCATAACGCATAACGCATAACGCATATCGCATAACGCATAACGCAAATAGCATAACGCATAACGCATAACGCATAACGCATAACGGATCACGCATTACTCATTACGCATAACGCATAACGGATCACGCATCACTCATAACGCATAACGCATAGCGCATAACGCATAACGCATAACGCACAACGCATAACGCATAACGCATAACGCATAACGCATAACGCATAACGCATAACGCATAACGCATAACGCATAACGCATAACGCATAACGCATAACGGATCACGCATTACTCATAACCCATAACGCATGACTCATAACGCACAACCCATAACATATAACGCATAACGCATAACGCAAATCGCATAACGCACAACGCATAACGCATAACGCATAACGCATAACGAATAACTCATAACCCATAACGCATAACGCATAACGCATAACACATAACGCATAACCCAAATCGCATAACGCATAACGCATAACGCATAACCCATAACGTATAACGCATAACTCATAACGCATAACGCATAACGTAAAACGCATAACGCATAGCGGATAACGCACAACGCATAACACATAACGCATAACGCATAACGCATAACGCATAAAGCATAACGCATAACGGATCTCGCATAACGCATAACGCATAACGCATAACGCATAACGGATCACGCATTACTCATAACGCATAACGCATGACTCATAACGCACAACCCATAACGCATAACGCATAACGCATAACGCAAATCGCATAACGCACAACGCATAACGCATAACGCATAACGCATAACGCATAAAGAATAACTCATAACCCATAACGCATAACGCATAACGCATAACGCATAACCCAAATCGCATAACGCATAACGCATAACGCATAACCCATAACGCATAACGCATAACACATAACGCATAACGGATCACGCATTTCTCATAACGCATAACGCATAACGCATAACGCATAACTCATAACGCATAACGCATAACGCATAACTCATAACGCATAACGCATAACGCATAACGCATAACGCATAACGCATAACGCATAACGCATGACGCATAACGCATAACGCATAACGCATAACGCATAACGCATAACGCATAACGCATAACGCATAACGCATAACGCATAACGGATCACGCATAACGCATAACGCACAACGCATAACGCATAACGCATAACGCATAACGCATAACGCATAACGCATAACGCATAACGCTTAACGCATGACCCATAGCGCATAACGCATTACGCGTAACGCATAACGCATTACGCGTAACGCATAAAGCTTAACGCATAACGGATCACGCATTACTCATAACCCATAACGCATAACGTATAACGCATAGCGCATAACGCATAATGCATAAAGCATAACGCATAACGCATAACGCATTACGCGTAACGCATAACGCATTACGCTTAAAGCATAACGCATAACGCATAAAGCATAACGCATAACTGATCACGCATTACTCATAACGCATAACGCATACCGCATAACGCATAAAACATAACGCCTAACGCATAACGCATGACGGATCACGCATTACTCATAACGCATAACGGATGACGCATTCCGCATAACGCATAACGCATAACGCATAACGCATAACGCATAACGCATAACGCTTAACGCATGACCCATAGCGCATAACGCATAACGCATAACGCATTACGCATAACGCATAACGCATAACGCATAACGCATAACGCATAACGCATAACGCATAACGCATAACGCATAACGCATAACGGATCACGCATAACGCATAACGCATAACGCACAACGCACAACGCATAACGCATAACGCATAACGCATAACGCATAACGCATAACGCATAACGCGTAACGCATAACGCATAATGCATACCGGATCACGCATTACTCATAACGCATAACGCATAACGTAAAACGCATAACGCATAGCGGATAACGCACAACGCATAACACATAACGCATAACGCATGACTCATAACGCACAACCCATAACGCATAACGCATAACGCATAACGCAAATCGCATAACGCACAACGCATAACGCATAAAGAATAACTCATAACCCATAACGCATAACGCATAACGCATAACGCATAACCCAAATCGCATAACGCATAACGCATAACGCATAACCCATAACGCATAACGCATAACACATAACGCATAACGGATCACGCATTTCTCATAACGCATAACGCAATACGCATAACGCATAACGCATAACTCATAACGCATAACGCATAACTCATAACGCATAACGCATAACGCATAACGCATAACGCATAACGCATAACGCATAACGCATAACGCATAACGCATAACGCATAACGCATAACGGATCACGCATAACGCATAACGCATAACGCATAAAGCATAACGCATAACGGATCACGCATTACTCATAACCCATAACGCATAACGTATAACGCATAGCGCATAACGCATAATGCATAAAGCATAACGCATAACGCATAACGCATAACGCATAACGCTTAATGCATAACGCATAACGGATCACGCATTACTCACAACGCATAACGCATAACGGATCACGCATTACTCATAACGCATAACGCATAACGCATAACGGATCACGCATTACTCATAACGCATAACGCATAACGCATAACGCATAACGCATAACGCATAACGCATAACACATAACGCATAACGGATCACGCATTTCTCATAACGCATAACGCATAACGCATAACTCATAACGCATAACGCATAACTCATAACGCATAACGCATAACGCATAACGCATAACGCATAACGCATAACGGATAACGCATAACGCATAACGCATAACGCATAACGCATAACGCATAACGCACAACGCATAACGCATAACGCATAACGCATAACGCATAACGCATAACGCGTAACGCATAACGCATAACGCATACCGGATCACGCATTACTCATAACGCGTAACGCATAAAGCTTAACGCATAACGGATCACGCATTACTCATAACCCATAACGCATAACGTATAACGCATAGCGCATAACGCATAATGCATAAAGCATAACGCATAACGCATAACGCATTACGCGTAACGCATAACGCATTACGCGTAACGCATAACGCATAACGCATAAAGCATAACGCATAACGGATCACGCATTACTCATAACGCATAACGCATACCGCATAACGCATAAAACATAACGCCTAACGCATAACGCATGACGGATCACGCATTACTCATAACGCATAACGGATGACGCATTCCGCATAACGCATAACGCATAACGCATAACGCATAACGCATAACGCATAACGCTTAACGCATGACCCATAGCGCATAACGCATAACGCATAACGCATTACGCATAACGCATAACGCATAACGCATAACGCATAACGCATAACGCATAACGCATAACGCATAACGCATAACGCATAACGCATAACGCATAACGGATCACGCATAACGCATAACGCATAACGCACAACGCACAACGCATAACGCATAACGCATAACGCATAACGCATAACGCATAACGCATAACGCGTAACGCATAACGCATAACGCATACCGGATCACGCATTACTCATAACGCATAACGCATAACGTAAAACGCATAACGCATAGCGGATAACGCACAACGCATAACACATAACGCATAACGCATGACTCATAACGCACAACCCATAACGCATAACGCATAACGCATAACGCAAATCGCATAACGCACAACGCATAACGCATAACGCATAAAGAATAACTCATAACCCATAACGCATAACGCATAACGCATAACGCATAACCCAAATCGCATAACGCATAACGCATAACGCATAACCCATAACGCATAACGCATAACACATAACGCATAACGGATCACGCATTTCTCATAACGCATAACGCAATACGCATAACGCATAACGCATAACTCATAACGCATAACGCATAACTCATAACGCATAACGCATAACGCATAACGCATAACGCATAACGCATAACGCATAACGCATAACGCATAACGCATAACGCATAACGCATAACGCATAACGCATAACGCATAACGGATCACGCATAACGCATAACGCATAACGCATAAAGCATAACGCATAACGGATCACGCATTACTCATAACCCATAACGCATAACGTATAACGCATAGCGCATAACGCATAATGCATAAAGCATAACGCGTAACGCATAACGCATAACGCATAACGCTTAATGCATAACGCATAACGGATCACGCATTACTCACAACGCATAACGCATAACGGATCACGCATTACTCATAACGCATAACGCATAACGCATAACGGATCACGCATTACTCATAACGCATAACGCATAACGCATAACGCATAACGCATAACGCATAACGCATAACACATAACGCATAACGGATCACGCATTTCTCATAACGCATAACGCATAACGCATAACTCATAACGCATAACGCATAACTCATAACGCATAACGCATAACGCATAACGCATAACGCATAACGCATAACGGATAACGCATAACGCATAACGCATAACGCATAACGCATAACGCATAACGCACAACGCATAACGCATAACGCATAACGCATAACGCATAACGCATAACGCGTAACGCATAACGCATAACGCATACCGGATCACGCATTACTCATAACGCGTAACGCATAACGCATAACGCATAACGCATATCGCATAACGCATAACGCAAATAGCATAACGCATAACGCATAACGCATAACGCATAACGGATCACGCATTACTCATTACGCATAACGCATAACGGATCACGCATCACTCATAACGCATAACGCATAGCGCATAACGCATAACGCATAACGCACAACGCATAACGCATAACGCATAACGCATAACGCATAACGCATAACGCATAACGCATAACGCATAACGCATAACGCATAACGCATAACGCATAACGCATAACGCATAACGGATCACGCATAACTCATAACGCATAACGCATGACTCATAACGCACAACCCATAACATATAACGCATAACGCATAACGCAAATCGCATAACGCACAACGCATAACGCATAATGCAGAACGCATAACGAATAACTCATAACCCATAACGCATAACGCATAACGCATAACGCATAACGCATAACCCAAATCGCATAACGCATAACGCATAACGCATAACCCATAACGTATAACGCATAACTCATAACGCATAACGCATAACGTAAAACCCATAACGCATAGCGGATAACGCACAACGCATAACACATAACGCATAACGCATAACGCATAACGCATAAAGCATAACGCATAACGGATCTCGCATAACGCATAACGCATAACGCATAACGCATAACGGATCACGCATTACTCATAACGCATAACGCATGACTCATAACGCACAACCCATAACGCATAACGCATAACGCATAACGCAAATCGCATAACGCACAACGCATAACGCATAACGCATAACGCATAACGCATAACGCATAAAGAATAACTCATAACCCATAACGCATAACGCATAACGCATAACGCATAACCCAAATCGCATAACGCATAACGCATAACGCATAACCCATAACGCATAACGCATAACACATAACGCATAACGGATCACGCATTTCTCATAACGCATAACGCATAACGCATAACGCATAACTCATAACGCATAACGCATAACTCATAACGCATAACGCATAACGCATAACGCATAACGCATAACGCATAACGCATAACGCATAACGCATAACGCATAACGCATAACGCATAACGCATAACGCATAACGCATAACGGATCACGCATAACGCATAACGCATAACGCACAACGCATAACGCATAACGCATAACGCATAACGCATAACGCATAACGCGTAACGCATAACGCATAACGCATACCGGATCACGCATTACTCATAACGCGTAACGCATAACGCATAACGCATAACGCATAACGCATAACGCATAACGCATAACGCATAACGCAAATAGCATAACGCATAACGCATAACGCATAACGCATAACGCATAACGCATAACGCATAACGGATCACGCATTACTCATTACGCATAACGCATAACGGATCACGCATCACTCATAACGCATAACGCATAGCGCATACCGCATAACGCATAACGCACAACGCATAACGCATAACGCATAACGCATAACGCATAACGCATAACGCATAACGCATAACGCATAACGCATAACGCATAACGCATAACGCATAACGCATAACGCATATCGGATCACGCATTTCTCATAACGCATAACGCATAACGCATAACGGATCACGCGTTACTCATAACGCATAACGCATAACGCATAACGCATAACGCATAACGCCTAACGCATAACGCATGACGGAACACGCATTACTCATAACGCATAACGGATGACGCATTCCGCATAACGCATAACGCATAACGCATAACGCTTAACGCATGACCCATAGCGCATAACGCATTACGCGTAACGCATAACGCATAACGCATAAAGCATTACGCATAACGGATCACGCATTACTCATAACCCATAACGCATAACGCATAACGCATAACGCATAGCGCATAACGCATAACACTTAACGGATCACGCATTACTCATAACGCATAACGCATAACGCATAACCCATAACGCATAACGCATAAAGCAAAACGCATAACGCATAACGCATAACGCATGACTCATAACGCACAACCCATAACGCATAACGCATAACGGATCACGCATTACTCATAACGCACAACGCATAACACATAACGCATAACGCATAACGCATAACGCATAACGCATAACGCATAAAGCATAACGCATAACGGATCTCGCATAACGCAAATAGCATAACGCATAACGCATAACGCATAACGCATAACGCATAACGCGTAACGCATAACGCATAACGCATACCGGATCACGCATTACTCATAACGCGTAACGCATAACGCATAACGCATAACGCATAACGCATAACGCATAACGCAAATAGCATAACGCATAACGCATAACGCATAACGCATAACGCATAACGCATAACGGATAACGCACAACGCATAACACATAACGCATAACGCATAACACATAACGCATAACCCATAACGCATAACGCATAACGCATAACGCATAACGCATAACGCATAACGGATCACGCATTACTCATAACGCATAACGCATGACTCATAACGCACAACCCATAACTCATAACGCATATCGCATAACGCAAATCGCATAACGCACAACGCATAACGCATAGCGGATAACGCACAACGCATAACACATAACGCATAGCGCATAACGCATAATGCATAAAGCATAACGCATAACGCATAACGCATAACGCATAACGCATAACGCATAACGCTTAATGCATAACGCATAACGGATCACGCATTACTCACAACGCATAACGCATAACGGATCACGCATTACTCATAACGCATAACGCATAACGCATAACGGATCACGCATTAATCATAACGCATAACGCATAACGCATAACGCATAACGCATAACGCATAACGCATAACGCATAACGCATAACGCATAACGGATCACGCATTTCTCATAACGCATAACGCATAACGCATAACGCATAACTCATAACGCATAACGCATAACTCATAACGCATAACGCATAACGCATAACGCATAACGCATAACGCATAACGCATAACGCATAACGCATAACGCATAACGGATCACGCATAACGCATAACGCATAACGCATAACGCACAACGCATAACGCATAACGCATAACGCATAACGCATAACGCATAACGCGTAACGCATAACGCATACCGGATCACGCATTACTCATAACGCGTAACGCATAACGCATAACGCATAACGCATATCGCATAACGCATACCGCAAATAGCATAACGCATAACGCATAACGCATAACGCATAACGCATAACGCATAACGGATCACGCATTACTCATTACGCATAACGCATAACGGATCACGCATCACTCATAACGCATAACGCATAGCGCATAACGCATAACGCATAACGCACAACGCATAACGCATAACGCATAACGCATAACGCATAACGCATAACGCGTAACGCATAACGCATAACGCATACCGGATCACGCATTACTCATAACGCGTAACGCATAACGCATAACGCATAACGCATAACGCATAACGCATAACGCAAATAGCATAACGCATAACGCATAACGCATAACGCATAACGCATAACGCATAACGCATAACGGATAACGCACAACGCATAACACATAACGCATAACGCATAACACATAACGCATAACCCATAACGCATAACGCATAACGCATAACGCATAACGCATAACGCATAACGCATAAAGCATAACGCATAACGGATCTCGCATAACGCAAATAGCATAACGCATAACGCATAACGCATAACGCATAACGCATAACGCGTAACGCATAACGCATAACGCATACCGGATCACGCATTACTCATAACGCGTAACGCATAACGCATAACGCATAACGCATAACGCATAACGCATAACGCAAATAGCATAACGCATAACGCATAACGCATAACGCATAACGCATAACGCATAACGCATAACGCATAACGGATAACGCACAACGCATAACACATAACGCATAACGCATGACACATAACGCATAACCCATAACGCATAACGCATAACGCATAACGCATAACGCATAACGCATAACGGATCACGCATTACTCATAACGCATAACGCATGACTCATAACGCACAACCCATAACTCATAACGCATATCGCATAACGCAAATCGCATAACGCACAACGCATAACGCATAGCGGATAACGCACAACGCATAACACATAACGCATAGCGCATAACGCATAATGCATAAAGCATAACGCATAACGCATAACGCATAACGCATAACGCATAACGCATAACGCTTAATGCATAACGCATAACGGATCACGCATTACTCACAACGCATAACGCATAACGGATCACGCATTACTCATAACGCATAACGCATAACGCATAACGGATCACGCATTAATCATAACGCATAACGCATAACGCATAACGCATAACGCATAACGCATAACGCATAACGCATAACGCATAACGCATAACGGATCACGCATTTCTCATAACGCATAACGCATAACGCATAACGCATAACTCATAACGCATAACGCATAACTCATAACGCATAACGCATAACGCATAACGCATAACGCATAACGCATAACGCATAACGCATAACGCATAACGCATAACGCATAACGGATCACGCATAACGCATAACGCATAACGCATAACGCACAACGCATAACGCATAACGCATAACGCATAACGCATAACGCATAACGCGTAACGCATAACGCATACCGGATCACGCATTACTCATAACGCGTAACGCATAACGCATAACGCATAACGCATATCGCATAACGCATACCGCAAATAGCATAACGCATAACGCATAACGCATAACGCATAACGCATAACGCATAACGGATCACGCATTACTCATTACGCATAACGCATAACGGATCACGCATCACTCATAACGCATAACGCATAGCGCATAACGCATAACGCATAACGCACAACGCATAACGCATAACGCATAACGCATAACGCATAACGCATAACGCGTAACGCATAACGCATAACGCATAACGCATAACGCATAACGCATAGCGCATAACGCATAACGCATAACGGATCACGCATTACTCATAACGCATAACGCATGACTCATAACGCACAACCCATAACATATAACGCATAACGCATAACGCAAATCGCATAATGCACAACGCATAACGCATAACGCATAACGCATAACGAATAACTCATAACCCATAAGGCATAACGCATAACGCATAACGCATAACCCAAATCGCATAACGCATAACGCATAACGCATAACCCATAACGTATAACGCATAACTCATAACGCATAACGCATAACGTAAAACGCATAACGCATAGCGGATAACGCACAACGCATAACACATAACGCATAACGCATAACGCATAACGCATAAAGCATAACGCATAACGGATCTCGCATAACGCATAACGCATAACGGATCACGCATTACTCATAACGCATAACGCATGACTCATAACGCACAACCCATAACGCATAACGCATAACGCATAACGCTTAACGCATGACCCATAGCGCATAACGCATTACGCGTAACGCATAACGCATAACGCATAAAGCATAACGCATAACGGATCACGCATTACTCATAACCCATAACGCATAACGTATAACGCATAGCGCATAACGCATAATGCATAAAGCATAACGCATAACGCATAACGCATAACGCATAACGCTTAATGCATAACGCATAACGGATCACGCATTACTCACAACGCATAACGCATAACGGATCACGCATTACTCATAACGCATAACGCATAACGCATAACGGATCACGCATTACTCATAACGCATAACGCATAACGCATAACGCATAACGCATAACGCATAACGCATAACGCATAACGCATAACGCATAACACATAACGCATAACGGATCACGCATTTCTCATAACGCATAACGCATAACGCATAACGCATAACGCATAACGCATAACGCATAACGCATAACGCATAACGCTTAACGCATGACCCATAGCGCATAACGCATTACGCGTAACGCATAACGCATTACGCGTAACGCATAAAGCATAACGCATAACGGATCACGCATTACTCATAACCCATAACGCATAACGTATAACGCATAGCGCATAACGCATAATGCATAAAGCATAACGCATAACGCATAACGCATAACGCATTACGCGTAACGCATAACGCATTACGCGTAACGCATAACGCATAACGCATAAAGCATAACGCATAACGGATCACGCATTACTCATAACGCATAACGCATACCGCATAACGCATAAAACATAACGCCTAACGCATAACGCATGACGGATCACGCATTACTCATAACGCATAACGGATGACGCATTCCGCATAACGCATAACGCATAACGCATAACGCATAACGCATAACGCATAACGCATAACGCTTAACGCATGACCCATAGCGCATAACGCATAACGCATTACGCGTAACGCATAACGCATAACGCATAAAGCATAACGCATAACGGATCACGCATTACTCATAACCCATAACGCATAACGTATAACGCATAGCGCATAACGCATAACGCATAATGCATAACGCATAACGCATAACGCATAACGCATAACGCATAACGCATAACGCATAACGCATAACGGATCACGCATTACTCATAACGCATAACGCATGACTCATAACGCACAACCCATAACTCATAACGCATATCGCATAACGCAAATCGCATAACGCACAACGCATAACGCATAGCGGATAACGCACAACGCATAACACATAACGCATAGCGCATAACGCATAATGCATAAAGCATAACGCATAACGCATAACGCATAACGCATAACGCATAACGCTTAATGCATAACGCATAACGGATCACGCATTACTCACAACGCATAACGCATAACGGATCACGCATTACTCATAACGCATAACGGATCACGCATTAATCATAACGCATAACGCATAACGCATAACGCATAACGCATAACGCATAACGCATAACGCATAACACATAACGCATAACGGATCACGCATTTCTCATAACGCATAACGCATAACGCATAACGCATAACTCATAACGCATAACGCATAACTCATAACGCATAACGCATAACGCATAACGCATAACGCATAACGCATAACGCATAACGCATAACGCATAACGGATCACGCATAACGCATAACGCATAACGCATAACGCACAACGCATAACGCATAACGCATAACGCATAACGCATAACGCATAACGCGTAACGCATAACGCATACCGGATCACGCATTACTCATAACGCGTAACGCATAACGCATAACGCATAACGCATATCGCATAACGCATAACGCAAATAGCATAACGCATAACGCATAACGCATAACGCATAACGCATAACGCATAACGGATCACGCATTACTCATTACGCATAACGCATAACGGATCACGCATCCCTCATAACGCATAACGCATAGCGCATAACGCATAACGCATAACGCACAACGCATAACGCATAACGCATAACGCATAACGCATAACGCATAACGCGTAACGCATAACGCATAACGCATAACGCATAACGCATAACGCATAGCGCATAACGCATAACGCATAACGGATCACGCATTACTCATAACGCATAACGCATGACTCATAACGCACAACCCATAACATATAACGCATAACGCATAACGCAAATCGCATAACGCACAACGCATAACGCATAACGCATAACGCATAACGAATAACTCATAACCCATAACGCATAACGCATAACGCATAACGCATAACGCATAACCCAAATCGCATAACGCATAACGCATAACGCATAACCCATAACGTATAACGCATAACTCATAACGCATAACGCATAACGTAAAACGCATAACGCATAGCGGATAACGCACAACGCATAACACATAACGCATAACGCATAACGCATAACGCATAAAGCATAACGCATAACGGATCACGCATAACGCATAACGCATAACGCATAAAGCATAACGCATAACGGATCACGCATTACTCATAACCCATAACGCATAACGTATAACGCATAGCGCATAACGCATAATGCATAAAGCATAACGCATAACGCATAACGCATAACGCATAACGCATAACGCTTAATGCATAACGCATAACGGATCACGCATTACTCACAACGCATAACGCATAACGGATCACGCATTACTCATAACGCATAACGCATAACGCATAACGGATCACGCATTACTCATAACGCATAACGCATAACGCATAACGCATAACGCATAACGCATAACGCATAACACATAACGCATAACGGATCACGCATTTCTCATAACGCATAACGCATAACGCATAACTCATAACGCATAACGCATAACTCATAACGCATAACGCATAACGCATAACGCATAACGCATAACGCATAACGGATAACGCATAACGCATAACGCATAACGCATAACGCATAACGCATAACGCATAACGCATAACGCATAACGGATCACGCATAACGCATAACGCATAACGCATAACGCACAACGCATAACGCATAACGCATAACGCATAACGCATAACGCATAACGCGTAACGCATAACGCATAACGCATACCGGATCACGCATTACTCATAACGCGTAACGCATAACGCATAACGCATAACGCATATCGCATAACGCATAACGCAAATAGCATAACGCATAACGCATAACGCATAACGCATAACGGATCACGCATTACTCATTACGCATAACGCATAACGGATCACGCATCACTCATAACGCATAACGCATAGCGCATAACGCATAACGCATAACGCACAACGCATAACGCATAACGCATAACGCATAACGCATAACGCATAACGCATAACGCATAACGCATAACGCATAACGCATAACGCATAACGCATAACGCATAACGCATAACGGATCACGCATAACTCATAACGCATAACGCATGACTCATAACGCACAACCCATAACATATAACGCATAACGCATAACGCAAATCGCATAACGCACAACGCATAACGCATAATGCAGAACGCATAACGAATAACTCATAACCCATAACGCATAACGCATAACGCATAACGCATAACCCAAATCGCATAACGCATAACGCATAACCCATAACGTATAACGCATAACTCATAACGCATAACGCATAACGTAAAACGCATAACGCATAGCGGATAACGCACAACGCATAACACATAAC
Source organism: Lasioglossum morio (assembly GCA_916610235.2). Lineage (NCBI taxonomy): Eukaryota > Metazoa > Arthropoda > Insecta > Hymenoptera > Halictidae > Lasioglossum > Lasioglossum morio. The sequence continues at coordinate 3,388,709 of CAKAJA020000289.1, forward strand.
GCATAACGCATAACGCATAACGCATAAAGCATAACGCATAACGGATCTCGCATAACGCATAACGCATAACGCATAACGCATAACGGATCACGCATTACTCATAACGCATAACGCATGACTCATAACGCACAACCCATAACGCATAACGCATAACGCATAACGCAAATCGCATAACGCACAACGCATAACGCATAACGCATAACGCATAACGCATAAGGAATAACTCATAACCCATAACGCATAACGCATAACGCATAACGCATAACCCAAATCGCATAACGCATAACGCATAACGCATAACCCATAACGCATAACGCATAACACATAACGCATAACGCATAACGCATAACGCGTAACGCATAACGCATACCGGATCACGCATTACTCATAACGCGTAACGCATAACGCATAACGCATAACGCATAACGCATAACGCATAACGCATAACGCAAATAGCATAACGCATAACGCATAACGCATAACGCATAACGCATAACGCATAACGCATAACGCATAACGGATCACGCATTACTCATTACGCATAACGCATAACGGATCACGCATCACTCATAACGCATAACGCATAGCGCATACCGCATAACGCATAACGCACAACGCATAACGCATAACGCATAACGCATAACGCATAACGCATAACGCATAACGCATAACGCATAACGCATAACGCATAACGCATAACGCATAACGCATAACGCATATCGGATCACGCATTTCTCATAACGCATAACGCATAACGCATAACGGATCACGCGTTACTCATAACGCATAACGCATAACGCATAACGCATAACGCATAACGCCTAACGCATAACGCATGACGGAACACGCATTACTCATAACGCATAACGGATGACGCATTCCGCATAACGCATAACGCATAACGCATAACGCATAACGCTTAACGCATGACCCATAGCGCATAACGCATTACGCGTAACGCATAACGCATAACGCATAAAGCATTACGCATAACGGATCACGCATTACTCATAACCCATAACGCATAACGCATAACGCATAGCGCATAACGCATAACACTTAACGGATCACGCATTACTCATAACGCATAACGCATAACGCATAACCCATAACGCATAACGCATAAAGCAAAACGCATAACGCATAACGCATAACGCATGACTCATAACGCACAACCCATAACGCATAACGCATAACGGATCACGCATTACTCATAACGCACAACGCATAACACATAACGCATAACGCATAACGCATAACGCATAACGCATAACGCATAAAGCATAACGCATAACGGATCTCGCATAACGCAAATAGCATAACGCATAACGCATAACGCATAACGCATAACGCATAACGCGTAACGCATAACGCATAACGCATACCGGATCACGCATTACTCATAACGCGTAACGCATAACGCATAACGCATAACGCATAACGCATAACGCATAACGCATAACGCAAATAGCATAACGCATAACGCATAACGCATAACGCATAACGCATAACGCATAACGCATAACGCATAACGGATAACGCACAACGCATAACACATAACGCATAACGCATAACACATAACGCATAACCCATAACGCATAACGCATAACGCATAACGCATAACGCATAACGCATAACGGATGACGCATTACTCATAACGCATAACGCATGACTCATAACGCACAACCCATAACTCATAACGCATATCGCATAACGCAAATCGCATAACGCACAACGCATAACGCATAGCGGATAACGCACAACGCATAACACATAACGCATAGCGCATAACGCATAATGCATAAAGCATAACGCATAACGCATAACGCATAACGCATAACGCATAACGCTTAATGCATAACGCATAACGGATCACGCATTACTCACAACGCATAACGCATAACGGATCACGCATTACTCATAACGCATAACGCATAACGCATAACGGATCACGCATTAATCATAACGCATAACGCATAACGCATAACGCATAACGCATAACGCATAACGCATAACGCATAACACATAACGCATAACGGATCACGCATTTCTCATAACGCATAACGCATAACGCATAACGCATAACTCATAACGCATAACGCATAACTCATAACGCATAACGCATAACGCATAACGCATAACGCATAACGCATAACGCATAACGCATAACGCATAACGCATAACGCATAACGCATAACGGATCACGCATAACGCATAACGCATAACGCATAACGCACAACGCATAACGCATAACGCATAACGCATAACGCATAACGCGTAACGCATAACGCATACCGGATCACGCATTACTCATAACGCGTAACGCATAACGCATAACGCATAACGCATATCGCATAACGCATAACGCAAATAGCATAACGCATAACGCATAACGCATAACGCATAACGCATAACGCATAACGGATCACGCATTACTCATTACGCATAACGCATAACGGATCACGCATCACTCATAACGCATAACGCATAGCGCATAACGCATAACGCATAACGCACAACGCATAACGCATAACGCATAACGCATAACGCATAACGCATAACGCGTAACGCATAACGCATAACGCATAACGCATAACGCATAACGCATAGCGCATAACGCATAACGCATAACGGATCACGCATTACTCATAACGCATAACGCATGACTCATAACGCACAACCCATAACATATAACGCATAACGCATAACGCAAATCGCATAACGCACAACGCATAACGCATAACGCATAACGCATAACGAATAACTCATAACCCATAACGCATAACGCATAACGCATAACGCATAACCCAAATCGCATAACGCATAACGCATAACGCATAACCCATAACGTATAACGCATAACTCATAACGCATAACGCATAACGTAAAACGCATAACGCATAGCGGATAACGCACAACGCATAACACATAACGCATAACGCATAACGCATAACGCATAAAGCATAACGCATAACGGATCTCGCATAACGCATAACGCATAACGGATCACGCATTACTCATAACGCATAACGCATGACTCATAACGCACAACCCATAACGCATAACGCATAACGCTTAACGCATGACCCATAGCGCATAACGCATTACGCGTAACGCATAACGCATAACGCATAAAGCATAACGCATAACGGATCACGCATTACTCATAACCCATAACGCATAACGTATAACGCATAGCGCATAACGCATAATGCATAAAGCATAACGCATAACGCATAACGCATAACGCATAACGCTTAATGCATAACGCATAACGGATCACGCATTACTCACAACGCATAACGCATAACGGATCACGCATTACTCATAACGCATAACGCATAACGCATAACGGATCACGCATTACTCATAACGCATAACGCATAACGCATAACGCATAACGCATAACGCATAACGCATAACGCATAACGCATAACGCATAACGCATAACGCATAACACATAACGCATAACGGATCACGCATTTCTCATAACGCATAACGCATAACGCATAACGCATAACGCATAACGCATAACGCATAACGCATAACGCATAACGCTTAACGCATGACCCATAGCGCATAACGCATTACGCGTAACGCATAACGCATTACGCGTAACGCATAAAGCATAACGCATAACGGATCACGCATTACTCATAACCCATAACGCATAACGTATAACGCATAGCGCATAACGCATAATGCATAAAGCATAACGCATAACGCATAACGCATAACGCATAACGCATTACGCGTAACGCATAACGCATTACGCGTAACGCATAACGCATAACGCATAAAGCATAACGCATAACGGATCACGCATTACTCATAACGCATAACGCATACCGCATAACGCATAAAACATAACGCCTAACGCATAACGCATGACGGATCACGCATTACTCATAACGCATAACGGATGACGCATTCCGCATAACGCATAACGCATAACGCATAACGCATAACGCATAACGCATAACGCATAACGCATAACGCTTAACGCATGACCCATAGCGCATAACGCATAACGCATTACGCGTAACGCATAACGCATAACGCATAAAGCATAACGCATAACGGATCACGCATTACCCATAACCCATAACGCATAACGTATAACGCATAGCGCATAACGCATAATGCATAATGCATAACGCATAACGCATAACGCATTACGCGTAACGCATAACGCATTACGCGTAACGCATAACGCATAACGCATAAAGCATAACGCATAACGGATCACGCATTACTCATAACCCATAACGCATAACGTATAACGCATAGCGCATAACGCATAATGCATAAAGCATAACGCTTAACGCATAACGCATAACGCATAACGCTTAATGCATAACGCATAATGCATAAAGCATAACGCTTAACGCATAACGCATAACGCATAACGCTTAATGCATAACGCATAACGGATCACGCATTACTCACAACGCATAACGCATAACGGATCACGCATTACTCATAACGCATAACGCATAACGCATAACGGATCACGCATTACTCATAACGCATAACGCATAACGCATAACGCATAACGCATAACGCATAACGCATAACGCATAACGGATCACGCATAACGCATAACGCATAACGCATAACGCACAACGCATAACGCATAACGCATAACGCATAACGTATAACGCATAACGCGTAACGCATAACGCATAACGCATACCGGATCACGCATTACTCATAACGCGTAACGCATAACGCATAACGCATAACGCATAACGCATAACGCATATCGCATAACGCATAACGCATAACGCATAACGCATAACGCATAACGCATAACGCATAACGGATCACGCATAACTCATAACGCATAACGCATGACTCATAACGCACAACCCATAACATATAACGCATAACGCATAACGCAAATCGCATAACGCACAACGCATAACGCATAATGCAGAACGCATAACGAATAACTCATAACCCATAACGCATAACGCATAACGCATAACGCATAACCCAAATCGCATAACGCATAACGCATAACGCATAACCCATAACGTATAACGCATAACTCATAACGCATAACGCATAACGTAAAACGCATAACGCATAGCGGATAACGCACAACGCATAACACATAACGCATAACGCATAACGCATAACGCATAAAGCATAACGCATAACGGATCTCGCATAACGCATAACGCATAACGCATAACGCATAACGCATAACGCATAACGCAAATAGCATAACGCATAACGCATAACGCATAACGCATAACGCATAACGCATAACGCATAACGCATAACGGATAACGCACAACGCATAACACATAACGCATAACGCATAACACATAACGCATAACCCATAACGCATAACGCATAACGCATAACGCATAACGCATAACGCATAACGGATCACGCATTACTCATAACGCATAACGCATGACTCATAACGCACAACCCATAACTCATAACGCATATCGCATAACGCAAATCGCATAACGCACAACGCATAACGCATAGCGGATAACGCACAACGCATAACACATAACGCATAGCGCATAACGCATAATGCATAAAGCATAACGCATAACGCATAACGCATAACGCATAACGCATAACGCTTAATGCATAACGCATAACGGATCACGCATTACTCACAACGCATAACGCATAACGGATCACGCATTACTCATAACGCATAACGCATAACGCATAACGGATCACGCATTAATCATAACGCATAACGCATAACGCATAACGCATAACGCATAACGCATAACGCATAACGCATAACACATAACGCATAACGGATCACGCATTTCTCATAACGCATAACGCATAACGCATAACGCATAACTCATAACGCATAACGCATAACTCATAACGCATAACGCATAACGCATAACGCATAACGCATAACGCATAACGCATAACGCATAACGCATAACGCATAACGCATAACGCATAACGCATAACGGATCACGCATAACGCATAACGCATAACGCATAACGCACAACGCATAACGCATAACGCATAACGCATAACGCATAACGCGTAACGCATAACGCATACCGGATCACGCATTACTCATAACGCGTAACGCATAACGCATAACGCATAACGCATATCGCATAACGCATAACGCAAATAGCATAACGCATAACGCATAACGCCTAACGCATAACGCATAACGCATAACGGATCACGCATTACTCATTACGCATAACGCATAACGGATCACGCATCACTCATAACGCATAACGCATAGCGCATAACGCATAACGCATAACGCACAACGCATAACGCATAACGCATAACGCATAACGCATAACGCATAACGCATAACGCACAACGCATAACGCATAACGCATAACGCATAACGCATAACGCATAACGCGTAACGCATAACGCATAACGCATAACGCATAACGCTTAACGCATGACCCATAGCGCATAACGCATTACGCGTAACGCATAACGCATAACGCATAAAGCATAACGCATAACGGATCACGCATTACTCATAACCCATAACGCATAACGTATAACGCATAGCGCATAACGCATAATGCATAAAGCATAACGCATAACGCATAACGCATAACGCATAACGCTTAATGCATAACGCATAACGGATCACGCATTACTCACAACGCATAACGCATAACGGATCACGCATTACTCATAACGCATAACGCATAACGCATAACGGATCACGCATTACTCATAACGCATAACGCATAACGCATAACGCATAACGCATAACGCATAACGCATAACGCATAACGCATAACGCATAACGCATAACGCATAACACATAACGCATAACGGATCACGCATTTCTCATAACGCATAACGCATAACGCATAACGCATAACGCATAACGCATAACGCATAACGCATAACGCATAACGCTTAACGCATGACCCATAGCGCATAACGCATTACGCGTAACGCATAACGCATTACGCGTAACGCATAAAGCATAACGCATAACGGATCACGCATTACTCATAACCCATAACGCATAACGTATAACGCATAGCGCATAACGCATAATGCATAAAGCATAACGCATAACGCATAACGCATAACGCATTACGCGTAACGCATAACGCATTACGCGTAACGCATAACGCATAACGCATAAAGCATAACGCATAACGGATCACGCATTACTCATAACGCATAACGCATACCGCATAACGCATAAAACATAACGCCTAACGCATAACGCATGACGGATCACGCATTACTCATAACGCATAACGGATGACGCATTCCGCATAACGCATAACGCATAACGCATAACGCATAACGCATAACGCATAACGCATAACGCATAACGCTTAACGCATGACCCATAGCGCATAACGCATAACGCATTACGCGTAACGCATAACGCATAACGCATAAAGCATAACGCATAACGGATCACGCATTACTCATAACCCATAACGCATAACGTATAACGCATAGCGCATAACGCATAATGCATAATGCATAACGCATAACGCATAACGCATTACGCGTAACGCATAACGCATTACGCGTAACGCATAACGCATAACGCATAAAGCATAACGCATAACGGATCACGCATTACTCATAACCCATAACGCATAACGTATAACGCATAGCGCATAACGCATAATGCATAAAGCATAACGCTTAACGCATAACGCATAACGCATAACGCTTAATGCATAACGCATAATGCATAAAGCATAACGCTTAACGCATAACGCATAACGCATAACGCTTAATGCATAACGCATAACGGATCACGCATTACTCACAACGCATAACGCATAACGGATCACTCATTACTCATAACGCATAACGCATAACGCATAACGGATCACGCATTACTCATAACGCATAACGCATAACGCATAACGCATAACGCATAACGCATAACGCATAACGCATAACGGATCACGCATAACGCATAACGCATAACGCATAACGCACAACGCATAACGCATAACGCATAACGCATAACGTATAACGCATAACGCGTAACGCATAACGCATAACGCATACCGGATCACGCATTACTCATAACGCGTAACGCATAACGCATAACGCATAACGCATAACGCATAACGCATATCGCATAACGCATAACGCAAATAGCATAACGCATAACGCATAACGCATAACGCATAACGGATCACGCATTACTCATTACGCATAACGCATAACGGATCACGCATCACTCATAACGCATAATGTTCACCGACACTTGAGTCAACTCATTTGTTTGACACAAGACATCGGAATCATAGATAAATAGATTCAATAGGGACCCCCTTTCCTCTCCACGGTAATTTGACACTGAAACGAGCTCTTGATGATGAAGGCATGTGGTGGGGATGCTCGATGATCCGAAACGGCATCGGAGCTCCTGCCGATTGTTCGATAATTCGGTCGTACCTCCTCTGCGAGTACACGCGATTAAGAAACGATTATCTCCCCTGTGAGATTAAGTCAACTCAGGTCAAAAAACTGAACTTACAACGCCGTGTTCCGTATTACGGGGAGCAAGGTAATAGGGTTGGTTCGGTCTAGGAAGCAGTCTTATATTGATTGATCTTAGTTTCACTAGTGCTTAATTGACATTAATGTTTATTTCACAATAGACGAAACAATCACTAGCACACACCAAGAACAGTTGTTGACTTAATCTCACAGGGGAGATAATCGTTTCTTAATCGCGTGTACTCGCAGAGGAGGTACGACCGAATTATCGAACAATCGGCAGGAGCTCCGATGCCGTTTCGGATCATCGAGCATCCCCACCACATGCCTTCATCATCAAGAGCTCGTTTCAGTGTCAAATTACCGTGGAGAGGAAAGGGGGGTCCCTATTGAATCTATTTATCTATGATTCCGATGTCTTGTGTCAAACAAACCGCCCGCCTTGCGCGAACGCGCAACTGAAACGAATTAGGGATTTGAATCTGTACAAACGAGCTCTGCTTCACATTCACACTTTTTGCGCTAGGTACAATATTTTCCTTACAACTAAAACTAAGTAACACCGGTGGCCGACGGTAGGCCGCGACCATTATCAATTAGTTTATTGGTAAACGACAAATACGAGTAATGGGTCTCTTATAGGTTGAAGCCGCAGTTTTTACATTGACTACTCTTACGTGCCCATCTTTGCCTGGAAATGTTTTTACAATTCTCCCAAGATCCCATTTGTTGGGAGGCAATATCGGGTTATCCAAAAGGACAACGTCTCCTTCTTGTACATCCCTCTGAACGGTTTGCCATTTATACCGGGATTGTAACTCCTGCAGGTATTCGCGGGACCATACCCTCCACAGTAGCTCGTGGAACTTTTGTAAAATCTGCCATCTCGATAAGTGAGACGTCGGTTCGTCAATTACTGATGGAATCGGGCGCGAAATCAACGGTCCGCCGGTTAGGAAATGGGATGGCGTAAGAATTTCTAGACACTCCGGGTCGTCTCGCACCCGAGTGAGGGGACGTGAGTTCAAAGTAGCCTCGATTTTACATAACAAAGTGGTCATTTCTTCCGTGGTAGGTGTAAACGACCCCATTATTCTACGAAGATGGTATTTTGTCAATCTAGCCGCGGCTTCCTGCATCCCTCCGTGATGAGGAGCACTCGGGGGATAGAATGTCCAGGTGATGCGTAAATTCGAACATCGATCTTTCATTTCTGGCGAGTTAATGATCTCGCTGAATTGGCGAGCGAGTTCGCGAGCAGCGCCAACGAAGTTCGTTCCGTTATCGCTCGTTATGGTCCTGGGAATTCCTCGTCTGGAAGCGAATCTATCGAAGGCTGCGAGGAATGTAGCCGTAGAACCGTCATCTACCAACTCTAAGTGAATTGCATGGGTGGCAAAGCAAATAAAAACAGCAATGTATTTTTTAGATGCCCGTTTTCCGCGTCCTCGCCCTTCTCTGACCTGATAAGGGCCAGCATAATCTACTCCAATGTTCGAAAAGGGGGGCGACGGACGACAACGTGAATTCACTAGATCTTGCATTATTTGTGAGCCTGTTTCCGCACGCCAACGCGCGCATTTGACGCATTGGTGGATCACACGTCGGACTGAGTTGCGTAACCCTAGAATCCAATACTTCTGTCGCGTTGTATACGTAGTCATTTGAGTCCCACCATGCAAGGATAACAAATGCGAATCCCGGATGACCAAATCGGAGACACGATGCTTTGGTAGTATCGCGGGGTGCTTTGTCTCCCAGGGTAGGAAGGAATTCCTCAGTCTCCCACCCACCCGTAAGACCCCGTATTGGTCAAGGAACGGGTTGAGTGGCAAGAGGGGCGATCGTTTGGAAAGCGGCTTATTATTTTCAAGCGAGAAGATCGCGGTCGTGAAGGAGTTGCGTTGGATTGAGCGCAGTATGGTGCGTTCCGCATCACGCAGCTCTGAGGCGAAGAGGAAAGGGGACGACGCTACGCAAGTTTGTTTTCGCGCTGCGTTAATAAATCGTCGCACATAGCCGAATACGCGGATCATTCGTTGCCAGCTTGAATAGCGAGACAGAGCGTCCCAATCATCGGTGGTTGTTGTGCTGTGAACGTTAGTTTTGCTTCTTTCTTCCTCCGTTTCGTAGGACCGGGGCTGAGCGGGCCATGATTCTTCGTCTCTCTTGAGCCACCACGGTCCCTCGTTCCAAAGCGTCGATGACAGTAGACTGTCAGCGCTCACGCCACGAGAATTTAAATCTGCAGGGTTAAATTGCGTGGGTACGTGTTTCCAAAGTGCATTCGGCAACGAAGTGTGGATGGCGGACGTCCTATTTGCCACCGTGGTTTTCCAAGTAGCCGGGTGTTTCCGTAGCCACGCAAGAACAATAGTTGAGTCTGTCCAACAAACTACCCGATTTACTGGGATCGAGATCGACTGCGTTACGTGAGCCATCAGTTTTGCCAACATCACTGCTCCATTCAGCTCTAAGATTGGGATGGAGACGGTTTTTAAGGGCGCTACTCTCGATTTGGCTGTGAGCAGCGTGGAGTGCACTTCGCCAGTGGACGACTTCACTCGTATATAAACTGCACACGAGTAAGCTGCTCGGGACGCATCGCTGAAGCCATGTAATTGCACTTCGCGCGAATCAGGGGCGTATTGAATCCATCGCGGTATCCTCATGGCGTTTAAAGCACGCCAGTCCACGCAAAAGGTATTCCAGGTGTTACGAGTGGCGTCCGATACATTGTCATCCCAATTGATCTTCTCAAGCCATTGTTGTTGCATCAATATCTTAGCGCGAATTACTATTGGAGACAACCAACCGAGAGGGTCGAATAGCGTAGCAATTTCCGACAATAGTTCACGTTTGCTAAGTTTACTCTGCCTAACCGCGAATTTTTTTAAATCGAAATAAAACGCGTCGTCCGAGGGGATCCACCTGATGCCGAGGATTTTCAACTCCGAATCGTTGAATATGCGTAGATCAACAGCATGGGAATGAATGGATTCGGGGATATTGCGCAAACTCTGCTTGCTATTGCCTGCCCATTTTCGTAGGTTGAATCCACCTAGAGCTAACAGCTGACAGACTTCTACTCTTGTCTTTTCGAGCAGCTGTTTGTCTGCCGCTCCCATGAATACGTCATCGACATAGATGCTGTTACTGAGGATCGGGGAAGCGAGGGGATAAGCCGAACCTTCCAGCGTGTTTACTTCTTGGATTACCCGCATCGATAGGTACGGGGCACACGCGGTTCCATAGGTGAGCGTATTTAACTCGTACGCCTCAAGATTACCGGTTGTTTCATTTTTCCACAAGATGCATTGATACTTGCGATCTTTGGGGTGAATCAGAACTTGCCGGAACATTTTTTCGATATCCGCGACGAGTACGTACTTATGTTTTCGCCACGCTAGCAAGATTCTGGAGATGTCTAGCTGCAATTTTGGACCGGTGTGTAATATGTCATTTAACGAATACCCGCTCGACGTTTTATTAGACGCATTAAAAACTACCCGCAATTTTGTGGTCAAGCTTTCCTCTCGGAGGACTGCTCGGTGTGGTATGTACGTCCTCGAACGGTCGATCGAGTCAAGGCGTGTCATATGTTCAAGGGATTCATATTCACGTATAAATTTCGTATACTCGCGCTTGAATTGTTCGTTTTCGCATAGCTTCCGCGTTAAGCGGTTAAGGGACGCGATGGATTGCCTAACGGAATCGCCGAGAAAGTCTTCCGGAGCCGATTTAAGGAAGGGCAGCCGCACTATGAATCGGCCTGTAGCATCTCGCGAATAAGTAGACTCAAAATGCTTTTCGCAATCGGTCTCCAGGGGCGTGAGTTCACGCGTTTCGGGGATCGTTTCCGTTTCCCAAAATCGAGATAATGCGCGTTCAAGCGGGTCCGTGCTTATTCCGTGATGTACTGTAATTGCCGATCGCGGGGATTCCGTCGGTTTAGTCGGTCCTGACAAGATCCAACCGAATATTGAGTTTTGGGCTAGCGGTCCCTGTTCTCGAATATGCCGGACGCCGGGCAGAATAATTTGGGTGAATATATCGGCGCCGAGCAGGACGTCTATTCTTTGGCTAGAGGCAGGAGTGGGGTCTGCAAGAGCGAGCTTTGATAGGTCTCCGAAATCCTCTACTTTGATCGCGGGTGGCACGTACTGGGAGATATTACGTACTACGAAGGCGCGGGTTAACAATGCGGGTGAAGACTGTTTAGCGCTACCTATACGAAGTTCCACACTATAGTTTATAGTGTTCGTGTGTTCACCGCCAAGGCCCGTCACGGAGATTGGTGAACGGGTTTTTTGCAACCACAATTGTTGCACTAGGTTCGTTGACACGAAGGAGGATTGCGACCCCTGATCTAAGAGCGCGCGGGCAAATCTTGTCTGACCGTTTGGCGCGAAAATTTTAATTAATGCGGTCGCTAGTAGGACGGTCCTTGCCCCGTTCAGACTGGATTCGGCAAAATGAGACGTGACCTTGTCCTCATGCTCTTCCGAACTCGAGGGCTGCGCCATTTGGGAGAGGGACGAAGTCCCTGAAAGTTCCTGCATAGGAGAAGGTAGGTCTGGTTTGGAAGGACTATAGGTTTTACTGTTCCGATTTTTAAAATTGTTGAACTTGGGTCTATTGGGGGCCCGGTTATCTCCTCGATGCAACAACGTGTGGTGTCTCTCACCACAATGACGGCATACATTCGTACTGGAACAAGTCGAAACAGTGTGACTCGCACCGAGGCAATTAATGCACACGTGTTGGGTCTTTATCGTCTCGAATCGGGCAAGCGGAGAGAGGCTCCGGAACGTGCTACAATCACGAGGATTGTGTGCTTCTTTACAGAGGAAACAAGTAATAGACGAACTAATTTCTTCGACGACATGCGTGGTAGATTTTAACCGTGAGACCTTGGGCAGGTTTGTGTGAGATGGAAGCTGTTGCTTGGACTGGTAGGACATCTTGACCGCCGCAGTTTGTTCTAAAATAAACTTTTCCATTGTCTCGTATGACGGATACTTGCGCGTGTCGCCGAGGGATTTATTCCACTCCAATTCCATGTCGCGATCGAATTTTTTTGATACGAAATATACCAGGTGGTCCCCTTCGGTACCCCGCCCTAATTTGTGCAACGCCTCGAGAGTATTACGATAGTGAATTGAGAATTGATTCAGAGAGTCCAATTGAGTCAATTTTATAGCTTTTAAGGAATAAAGTTTGTCCATTAAGGAATGTACAATGACTCGTTCATTATCATAAACCTCATTGAGGCGTGCCCATCCGATGTGGAAATTCGCGTCGGTTACATCAAGATGTTGTATTGCAGAGAACGCTTCGCCAGACAGAGAGCTTAATAAGTATTGCAATCTTTCCGCGTCGGTCAACGATTTATTCGCGATTATCGCCGAGTTAAAGCGTGACGCGAACGACTTCCACCCTGTATAATCGCCGCTAAATTTCGGGAGTTCAATTCGGGGCAATCTTACATGCGGGGGTTGATTCATTGGAGGCGCTTGGAAGACCATCGATGAGTTTGCCGCAGGGGGTGAGGTTGGGATGCGAAGCTTCGCCAATTGTTCCTTGAGGTAGGACCAGCCCTCGATATATGCATCCTCCATCCTGTCCATGGTATTGGCCTTGTAGTACGGAAGATCCTCCTTTGTTCTGTCCGCCTTTCGATTTGCTTGGAGGTAGCCGTTGAGGATGGAGATTTGTGTCCAAGTTTCCTGATACATGGTCAATCTGGACTCCAGGTACTCCACTGTATAGTTATCTACCCCTCTTTTCTTAGTGTTCGTTAATATTTTGGTTAATTGAGTGAACGCTTGTGTTTGACGTTCGAGCACCGCCTCGAAGGTCTCCGTGACACTTGTATTCATTGCCGACAACGGTTTTCTCCTTGACAGTCACAAACTCAACACACTCCCGTTTGAAAGTAACGGTTTGCTTCCGTTCGCCGAACTGATTCCGAACAACTCTTATCTTTCCGGATCCGGCTCGAAGGACCATTAATTTGTTCACCGACACTTGAGTCAACTCAGGTCAAAAAACTGAACTTACAACGCCGTGTTCCGTATTACGGGGAGCAAGGTAATAGGGTTGGTTCGGTCTAGGAAGCAGTCTTATATTGATTGATCTTAGTTTCACTAGTGCTTAATTGACATTAATGTTTATTTCACAATAGACGAAACAATCACTAGCACACACCAAGAACAGTTGTTGACTTAATCTCACAGGGGAGATAATCGTTTCTTAATCGCGTGTACTCGCAGAGGAGGTACGACCGAATTATCGAACAATCGGCAGGAGCTCCGATGCCGTTTCGGATCATCGAGCATCCCCACCACATGCCTTCATCATCAAGAGCTCGTTTCAGTGTCAAATTACCGTGGAGAGGAAAGGGGGTCCCTATTGAATCTATTTATCTATGATTCCGATGTCTTGTGTCAAACACATAACGCATAGCGCATAACGCATAACGCATAACGCATAACGCATAACGCATAACGCGTAACGCATAACGCATAACGCATAACGCATAACGCATAACGCATAACGCATAACGCATAACGGATCACGCATTACTCATAACGCATAACGCATGACTCATAACGCACAACCCATAACTCATAACGCATAACGCATAACGTAAAACGCATAACGCATAACGCATAGCGGATAACGCACAACGCATAACACATAACGCATAACGCATAACGCATAACGCATAACGCATAACGGATCACGCATAACGCATAACGCATAACGCATAACGCACAACGCATAACGCATAGCGCTAACGCATAACGCATAACGCATAACGGATCACGTATTACTCATAACGCATAACGCATAACGGATCACGCATTTCTCATAACGCATAACGCATAACGCTTAACGCATAACGCATAACGCATAACGCATAACGCATAACGCATAACGCATAACGCATAACGCATAACGCATAACGCATAACGCATAACGCATAATGCATATCGCATAATGCATAACGCATAACGCATAACGCATAACGCATAGCGCATAACGCATAACGCATAACGCATAACGCATAACGCATAAAGCATAACGCATAACGCATAACGCATAACGCATAATGCATAACGCATAACGCATAACGGATCACGCATTACTCATAACGCATAACGCATAACGGATCACGCATAACGCATAACGGATCACGCATTACTCATAACGCATAACGCATAACGCATAACGCATAACGCATAACGGATCTCGCATTTCTCATAACGCATAACGCATAACGCATAACGCATAACGCATAACGCATAACGCATAACGCATAACGCATAACCCATAACGCATAACGTATAAAGCAAAACGCATAACGCATAACGCATGACTCATAACGCACAACCCATAACGCATAACGCATAACGCAAATCGCATAACGCATAACGCATAACGCATAACGCATAACGCATAACGCATAACGCATAACGCATAACGCATAACGCATAACGCATAACGCATAATGCATAACGCATAACGCATAACGCATAACGCATAACGCATAACGCATAGCGCATAACGCATAACACATAACGCATAACGCATAACGCAAAACGCGTAACGCATAACGCTTAACGCATTACACATAACGGATCACGCATTACTCATAACGCATAACGCATAACGCATAACCCATAACGCATAACGCATAAAGCAAAACGCATAACGCATAACGCATAACGCATAACGGATCACGCATTACTCATAACGCATAACGCATAACGCATAACGCATATCGCATAACGCATAACGCATAACGCATAACGCATAACGCATAACGCATAACGCATAACGCTTAACGCATAACTCATAACGCATAACGCATAACGCATAACGGATCACGCATTACTCATAACGCATAACGCATAACGGATCACGCATTTCTCATAACGCATAACGCATAACGGATCACGTATTACTCATAACGCATAACGCATAACGGATCACGCATTTCTCATAACGCATAACGCATAACGCATAACGCATAACGCATAACGCATATCGCATAACGCATAACGCATAACGCATAACGCATAATGCATATCGCATAATGCATAACGCATAACGCATAACGCATAACGCATAACGCATAACGCATAACGCATAACGCATATCGCATAACGCATAACGCATAACGCGTAACGGATCTCGCATAACGCATAACGCATAACGCATAACGCATAACGCATAACGCATAACGCATAACGCATAATGCATAACGCATAACGCATAACGCATAACGCATAACGCATAACGCATAACGCATAACGCATAACGCATAACGCATAACGCATAACGCATAACGCATAACGCATAACGCATAACGCATAACGCATAAAGCATAACGCATAACGCATAACGCATAACGCATAAGGCATAACGCATAACGGATCACGCATTACTCATAACGCATAACGCATAACGGATCACGCATTACTCATAACGCATAACGCATAACGCATAACGCATAACGCATAACGGATCTCGCATTTCTCATAACGCATAACGCATAACGCATAACGCATAACGCATAACCCATAACGCATAAAGCATAAAGCAAAACGCATAACGCATAACGCATGACTCATAACGCACAACCCATTACGCATAACGCATAACGCAAATCGCATAACGCATAACGCATAACGCATAACGCATAACGCATAACGCATAACGCATAACGCATAACGCATAACGCATAACGCATAACGCATAACGCATAACGCATAACGCATAACGCATAACGCATAACGCATAACGCATAACGCATAGCGCATAACGCATAACGCATAACGCATAACGCATAACGCATAACGCATAACGCATAACGCATATCGCATAACGCATAACGCATAACGCAAAACGCGTAACGCATAACGCATAACGCATTACACGTAACGGATCACGCATTACTCATAACGCATAACGCATAACGCATAACCCATAACGCATAACGCATAAAGCAAAACGCATAACGCATAACGCATAACGCATAACGCATAACGCATAACGCATAACGCATAACGTATAACGCATAGCGCATAACGCATAATGCATAAAGCATAACGCATAACGCATAACGCATAACGCATAACGCATAACGCTTAATGCATAACGCATAACGGATCACGCATTACTCACAACGCATAACACATAACGGATCACGCATTATTCATAACGCATAACGCATAACGCATAACGCATAACGCATAACGCAAATAGCATAACGCATAACGCATAACGCATAACGCATAACGCATAACGGATCACGCATTACTCATTACGCATAACGCATAACGGATCACGCATCACTCATAACGCATAACGCATAACGCATAACGCATAACGCACAACGCATAACGCATAACGCATATCGCATAAAGCATAACGCGTAACGCATAACGCATAACGCATACCGGATCACGCATTACTCATAACGCGTAACGCATAACGCATAACGCATAACGCATAACGCATAACGCAAATAGCAT
This sequence comes from Lasioglossum morio, assembly GCA_916610235.2. Lineage (NCBI taxonomy): Eukaryota > Metazoa > Arthropoda > Insecta > Hymenoptera > Halictidae > Lasioglossum > Lasioglossum morio. The sequence goes on from CAKAJA020000289.1 coordinate 3,406,727, forward strand.
AACGCATAACGCATAACGCATAACGCATAACGCATAACGGATCACGCATTACTCATTACGCATAACGCATAACGGATCACGCATCACTCATAACGCATAACGCATAGCGCATAACGCATAACGCATAACGCACATCGCATAACGCATAGCGCATAACGCATAACGCATAACGCATAACGCATAACGCATAACGTATAACGCATAGCGCATAACGCATAATGCATAAAGCATAACGCAGAACGCATAACGCATAACGCATAACGCATAACGCTTAATGCATAACGCATAACGGATCACGCATTACTCACAACGCATAACGCATAACGGATCACGCATTACTCATAACCCATAACGCATAACGCATAACGCATAACGCATAACGCATAACGCATAACGCATAACGCATAACGGATCACGCATTACTCATAACGCATAACGCATGACTTATAACGCACAACCCATAACTCATAACGCATAACGCATAACGCAAATCGCATAACGCACAACGCAGAACGCATAACGCATAACGCATAACGAATAACTCATAACCCATAACGCATAACGAATAACGCATAACGCATAACCCAAATCGCATAACGCATAACGCATAACGCATAACCCATAACGTATAACGCATAACTCATAACGCATAACGCATAACGTAAAACGCATAACGCATAACGCATAACGCATAACGCATAACGCATAACGCATAACGCATAACGCATAACGCATAACGCATAATGCATAACGCATAACGCATAACGCATAACGCATAACGCATAACGCATAACGCATAACGCATAACGCATAACGCATAACGCATAACGCATAACGCATAACGCATAACGCATAACGCATAACGCATAACGCATAACGCATAAAGCATAACGCATAACGCATTACGAATAACGCATAATGCATAACGCATAACGCATAACGGATCACGCATTACTCATAACGCATAACGCATAACGGATCACGCATTACTCATAACGCATAACGCATAACGCATAACGCATAACGCATAACGCATAACGGATCTCGCATTTCTCATAACGCATAACGCATAACGCATAACGCATAACGCATAACCCATAACGCATAAAGCATAAAGCAAAACGCATAACGCATAACGCATGACTCATAACGCACAACCCATTACGCATAACGCATAACGCAAATCGCATAACGCATAACGCATAACGCATAACGCATAACGCATAACGCATAACGCATAACGCATAACGCATAACGCATAACGCATAACTCATAACGCATAACGCATAACGCATAACGCATAACGCATAGCGCATAACGCATAACGCATAACGCATAACGCATAACGTATAACCCAAATCGCATAACGCATAACGCATAACGCATAACCCATAACGTATAACGCATAACGCATAACGCATAACGCATAACGCATAACGCATAACGCATAACGCAAAACGCATAGCGGATAACGCACAACGCATAACACATAACGCATAACGCATAACGCATAACGCATAACGCATATCGCATAACGCATAACGCATAACGCATAGCGCATAACGCATAACGCATAACGCATAACGCATAACGCATAACGCATAACGCATAACGCATAACGGATCACGCATTACTCATAACGCATAACGCATAACGCATAACGCATAACGCATAACGCATAACGCATAACGCATAACGCATAACGCATAACGGATCACGCATTACTCATTACGCATAACGCATAACGGATCACGCATCACTCATAACGCATAACGCATAGCGCATAACGCATAACGCATAACGCACATCGCATAACGCATAGCGCATAACGCATAACGCATAACGCATAACGCATAACGCATAACGCATAACGTATAACGCATAGCGCATAACGCATAATGCATAAAGCATAACGCAGAACGCATAACGCATAACGCATAACGCATAACGCTTAATGCATAACGCATAACGGATCACGCATTACTCACAACGCATAACGCATAACGGATCACGCATTACTCATAACCCATAACGCATAACGCATAACGCATAACGCATAACGCATAACGCATAACGCATAACGGATCACGCATTACTCATAACGCATAACGCATGACTTATAACGCACAACCCATAACTCATAACGCATAACGCATAACGCAAATCGCATAACGCACAACGCAGAACGCATAACGCATAACGCATAACGAATAACTCATAACCCATAACGCATAACGAATAACGCATAACGCATAACCCAAATCGCATAACGCATAACGCATAACGCATAACCCATAACGTATAACGCATAACTCATAACGCATAACGCATAACGTAAAACGCATAACGCATAGCGGATAACGCACAACGCATAACACATAACGCATAACGCATAACGCATAAAGCATTACGCATAACGGATCTCGCATAACGCATAACGCATAACGCATAACGCATAACGCATAACGCATAACGCATAACGCATAACGCATAACGCATAACGCATAACGCATAACGCATAACGCATAACGCATAACGCATAACGCATAACGCATAACGCATAACGCATAACGCATAACGCATAACGCATAACGCATAACGCATAACGCATAACGCATAACGCATAACGCATAACGCATAACGCATAACGCATAACGCATAACGCATAACGCATAACGCATAACGCATAACGCATAACGCATAACGCATAACGCATAACGCATAAAGCATAACGCATAACGCATTACGAATAACGCATAATGCATAACGCATAACGCATAACGGATCACGCATTACTCATAACGCATAACGCATAACGGATCACGCATTACTCATAACGCATAACGCATAACGCATAACGCATAACGCATAACGCATAACGGATCTCGCATTTCTCATAACGCATAACGCATAACGCATAACGCATAACGCATAACCCATAACGCATAAAGCATAAAGCAAAACGCATAACGCATAACGCATGACTCATAACGCACAACCCATTACGCATAACGCATAACGCAAATCGCATAACGCATAACGCATAACGCATAACGCATAACGCATAACGCATAACGCATAACGCATAACGCATAACGCATAACGCAAATAGCATAACGCATAACGCATAACGCATAATGCATAAAGCATAACGCATAACGCATAACGCATAACGCATAACGCATAACGCTTAATGCATAACGCATAACGGATCACGCATTACTCACAACGCATAACGCATAACGGATCACGCATTACTCATAACGCATAACGCATAACGCATAACGCATAACGCAAATAGCATAACGCATAACGCATAACGCATTACGCATAACGCATAACGGATCACGCATTACTCATTACGCATAACGCATAACGGATCACGCATCACTCATAACGCATAACGCATAACGCATAACGCATAACGCATAACGCATAACGCACAACGCATAACGCATAACGCATATCGCATAAAGCATAACGCGTAACGCATAACGCATAACGCATACCGGATCACGCATTACTCATAACGCGTAACGCATAACGCATAACGCATAACGCATAACGCATAACGCAAATAGCATAACGCATAACGCATAACGCATAACGCATAACGCATAACGCATAACGGATCACGCATTACTCATTACGCATATCGCATAACGCATAACGCATAACCCATAACGCATAACGCATAACGCATAACCCAAATCGCATAACGCATAACGCATAACGCATAACGCATAGCGCATAACGCATAACGCATAACGCATAACGCATAACGCATAACGCATAACGCATAACGGATCTCGCATAACGCATAACGCATAACGCATAACGCATAACGGATCACGCATTACTCATAACGCATAACGCATGACTCATAACGCACAACCCATAACGCATAACGCATAACGCATAACGCAAATCGCATAACGCACAACGCATAACGCATAACGCATAACGCATAACGCATAACGAATAACTCATAACCCATAACGCATAAAGCATAACGCATAACGTATAACCCAAATCGCATAACGCATAACGCATAACGCATAACCCATAACGTATAACGCATAACGCATAACGCATAACGCATAACGCATAACGCATAACGCATAACGCATAACGCAAAACGCATAGCGGATAACGCACAACGCATAACACATAACGCATAACGCATAACGCATAACGCATAACGCATATCGCATAACGCATAACGCATAACGCATAGCGCATAACGCATAACGCATAACGCATAACGCATAACGCATAACGCATAACGCATAACGCATAACGGATCACGCATTACTCATAACGCATAACGCATAACGCATAACGCATAACGCATAACGCATAACGCATAACGCATAACGCATAACGCATAACGCATATCGCATAACGCATAACGCATAACGCATAGCGCATAACGCATAACGCATAACGCATAACGCATAACGCATAACGCATAACGGATCACGCATTACTCATAACGCATAACGCATAACGTATAACGCATAGCGCATAACGCATAATGCATAAAGCATAACGCATAACGCATAACGCATAACGCAAATAGCATAACGCATAACGCATAACGCATAACGCATAACGCATAACGCATAACGCATAACGCATAACGCATAACGCGTAACGCATAACCCAAATCGCATAACGCATAACGCATAACGCATAACGCATAGCGCATAACGCATAACGCATAACGCATAACGCATAACGCATAACGCATAACGCATAACGGATCTCGCATAACGCATAACGCATAACGCATAACGCATAACGGATCACGCATTACTCATAACGCATAACGCATATCGCATAACGCATAACGCATAACGCATAGCGCATAACGCATAACGCATAACGCATAACGCAAATCGCATAACGCACAACGCATAACGCATAACGCATAACGCATAACCCAAATCGCATAACGCATAACGCATAACGCATAACCCATAACGTATAACGCATAACGCATAACGCATAACGCATAACGCATAACGCATAACGCATAACGCATAACGCATAACGCAAAACGCATAGCGGATAACGCACAACGCATAACACATAACGCATAACGCATAACGCATAACGCATAACGCATAACGCATAACGCATATCGCATAACGCATAACGCATAACGCATAGCGCATAACGCATAACGCATAACGCATAACGCAAATCGCATAACGCACAACGCATAACGCATAACGCATAACGCATAACGCATAACGCATAACGCATAACGCATAACGCATAACGCAAATAGCATAACGCATAACGCATAACGCATAACGCATAACGCATAACGCATAACGTATAACGCATAGCTCATAACGCATAACGCATAACGCAAAACGCATAACGCATAGCGGATAACGCACAACGCATAACACATAACGCATAACGCATAACGCATAACGCATAAAGCATAACGCATAACGGATCTCGCATAACGAATAACGCATAACGCATAACGCATAACGCATAAAGCATAACGCATAACGCATAACGTATAACGCATAGCTCATAACGCATAACGCATAACGTAAAACGCATAACGCATAGCGGATAACGCACAACGCATAACACATAACGCATAACGCATAACGCATAACGCATAAAGCATAACGCATAACGGATCTCGCATAACGCATAACGCATAACGCATAACGCATAACGCATAACGCATAACGCATAACGCATAACGCATAACGCATAACGCATAACGCATAACGCATAACGCATAACGCATAACGCATAACGGATCACGCATTACTCATAACGCATAACGCATAACGCATTACGCATAACGCATAACGCATAACGCAAATAGCATAACGCATAACGCATAACGCATAACGCATAACGCATAACGCATAACGGATCACACATTACTCATTACGCATAACGCATAACGGATCACGCATCACTCATAACGCATAACGCATAACGCATAACGCATAACGCATAACGCATAACGCACAACGCATAACGCATAACGCATAACGCATAACGCATAACGCGTAACGCATAACGCATAACGCCTACCGGATCACGCATTACTCATAACGCGTAACGCATAACGCATAACGCATAACGCATAACGCATAACGCATAACGCATAACGCATAACGGATCACGCATTACTCATTACGCATAACGCATAACGGATCACGCATCACTCATAACGCATAACGCATAGCGCATAACGCATAACGCATAACGCACAACGCATAACGCATAACGCACAACACATAACGCATAACGCATAACACATAACGCATAACCCATAACGCATAACGCATAACGCATAACGCATAACGCATAACGCATAACGGATCACGCATTACTCATAACGCATAACGCATGACTCATAACGCACAACCCATAACTCATAACGCATAACGCATAACGCAAATCGCATAACGCACAACGCAGAACGCATAACGCATAACGCATAACGCAAATCGCATAACGCACAACGCAGAACGCATAACGCATAACGCATAACGCATAACGAATAACTCATAACCCATAACGCATAACGCATAACGCATAACGCATAACCCAAATCGCATAACGCATAACGCATAACGCATAACCCATAACGTATAACGCATAACTCATAACGCATAACGCATAACGTAAAACGCATAACGCATAGCGGATAACGCACAACGCATAACACATAACGCATAACGCATAACGCATAAAGCATTACGCATAACGGATCTCGCATAACGCATAACGCATAACGCATAACGCATAACGGATCACGCATTACTCATAACGCATAACGCATGACTCATAACGCACAACCCATAACGCATAACGCATAACGCATAACGCATAACGCATAACGCATAACGCATAACGCATTACTCATAACGCATAACGCATAACGCATAACGCATAACGCATAACGCATAACGCATAACGCATAACGCATAACGCATAACGTATAACGCATAACTCATAACGCATTACTCATAACGCATAACGCATAACGCATAACGCATAACGCATAACGCATAACGCATAACGCATAACGCATAACGCATAACGCAAATAGCATAACGCATAACGCATAACGCATAACGCATAACGCATAACGTATAACGCATAGCTCATAACGCATAACGCATAACGTAAAACGCATAACGCATAGCGGATAACGCACAACGCATAACACATAACGCATAACGCATAACGCATAACGCATAAAGCATAACGCATAACGGATCTCGCATAACGCATAACGCATAACGCATAACGCATAACGCATAACGCATAACGCATAACGCATTACTCATAACGCATAACGCATAACGCATAACGCATAACGCATAACGCATTACTCATAACGCATAACGCATAACGCATAACGCATAACGCATAACGCAAATAGCATAACGCATAACGCATACCGCATAACGCATAACGCATAACGGATCACGCATTACTCATAACGCATAACGCATAACGCATTACGCATAACGCATAACGCATAACGCATAACGCATAACGCATAACGCATAACCCATAACGCATAACGCATAACGCATAACGCATAACGCATAATGCATAACGCATAACGCATAACGGATCACGCATTACTCATAACGCATAACGCATAACGCATTACGCATAACGCATAACGCATAACGCAAATAGCATAACGCATAACGCATAACGCATAACGCATAACGCATAACGCATAACGGATCACACATTACTCATTACGCATAACGCATAACGGATCACGCTTCACTCATAACGCATAACGCATAACGCATAACGCATAACGCATAACGCACAACGCATAACGCATAACGCATAACGCATAACGCATAACGCATAACGCATAACGCGTAACGCATAACGCATAACGCATACCGGATCACGCATTACTCATAACGCGTAACGCATAACGCATAATGCATAACGCATAACGCATAACGCAAATAGCATAACGCATAACGCATAACGCATAACGCATAACGCATAACGGATCACGCATTACTCATTACGCATAACGCATAACGGATCACGCATCACTCATAACGCATAACGCATAGCGCATAACGCATAACGCGTAACGCACAACGCATAACGCATAACGCATAACGCATAACGCATAACGCATAACGCATAACGCGTAACGCATAACGCATAACGCATAACGCATAACGCATAACGCATAACGCATAACGCATAACGGATAACGCACAACGCATAACACATAACGTATAACGCATAACACATAACGCATAACCCATAACGCATAACGCATAACGCATAACGCATAACGCATAACGCATAACGGATCACGCATTACTCATAACGCATAACGCATGACTCATAACGCACAACCCATAACGCATAACGCATAACGCATAACGCAAATCGCATAACGCACAACGCATAACGCATAACGCATAACGCATAACGAATAACTCATAACCCATAACGCATAACGCATAACGCATAACGCATAACCCAAATCGCATAACGCATAACGCATAACGCATAACGGATCACGCATTACTCATAACGCATAACGCATAACGCATAACGGATCTCGCATAACGCATAACGCATAACGCATAACGCATAACGGATCACGCATTACTCATAACGCATAACGCATGACTCATAACGCACAACCCATAACGCATAACGCATAACGCATAACGCAAATCGCATAACGCACAACGCATATCGCATAACGCATAACGCATAACGCATAACGCATAACGCATAACGCATAACGCATAACGCATAACGCATAACGGATCACGCATTACTCATAACGCGTAACGCATAACGCATAACGCATATCGCATAACGCATAACGCATAACGCATAACGCATAACGCATAACGTATAACGCATAACGCATAACGCATAACGCATAACGCTTAACGCATAACTCATAACGCATAACGCATAACGGATCACGCATTACTCATAACGCATAACGCATAACGGATCACGCATTTCTCATAACGCATAACGCATAACGGATCACGCATTACTCATAACGCATAACGCATAACGCATAACGGATCACGCGTTACTCATAATGCATAACGCATAACGCATAACGCATAACGCATAGCGCTAACACATAACGCATAACGCATAACGCATAACGGATCACGTATTACTCATAACGCATAACGCATAACGGATCACGCATTTCTCATAACGCATAACGCATAACGCATAACGCATAACGCATAACGCATAACGCATAACGCATAACGCATAACGCATAACGCATAACGCATAACGCATAACGCATAACGCATAACGCATAACGCATAACGCATAATGCATATCGCATAATGCATAACGCATAACGCATAACGCATAACGCATAACGCATAGCGCATAACGCATAACGCATAACGCATAACGCATAACGCATAAAGCATAACACATAACGCATAACGCATAACGCATAATGCATAACGCATAACGGATCACGCATTACTCATAACGCATAACGCATAACGGATCACGCATTACTCATAACGCATAACGCATAACGCATAACGCATAACGCATAACGGATCTCGCATTTCTCATAACGCATAACGCATAACGCATAACGCATAACGCATAACGCATAACGCATAACGCATAACCCATAACGTATAACGCATAAAGCAAAACGCATAACGCATAACGCATGACTCATAACGCACAACCCATAACGCATAACGCATAACGCATAACGCATAACGCATAACGCATAACGCATAACGCATAACGCATAACGCATAACGCATAACGCATAACGCATAACGGATCTCGCATAACGCATAACGCATAACGCATAACGGATCACGCATTACTCATAACGCATAACGCATGACTCATAACGCACAACCCATAACGCATAACGCATAACGCATAACGCAAATCGCATAACGCACAACGCATAACGCATAACGCATAACGCATAACGCATAACGAATAACTCATAACCCAAAACGCATAACGCATAACGCATAACGCATAACCCAAATCGCATAACGCATAACGCATAACGCATAACCCATAACGTATAACGCATAACGCATAACGCATAACGCATAACGCATAACGCATAACGCATAACGCATAACGCAAAACGCATAGCGGATAACGCACAACGCATAACACATAACGCATAACGCATAACGCATAACACATAACGCATAACGCATAACGCATAACGCATAACGCATAACGCATAACGCATAACGCATAACGCATAACGCATAGCGCATAACGCATAACGCATAACGCATAACGCATAACGCATAACGCATAGCGCATAACGCATAACGCATAACGCATAACGCATAACGCATAACGCATAACGCATAACGCATAACGCATAACGCAAAACGCGTAACGCATAACGCATAACGCATTACACATAACGGATCACGCATTACTCATAACGCATAACGCATAACGCATAACCCATAACGCATAACGCATAAAGCAAAACGCATAACGCATAACGCATAACGCATAACGCATAACGCATAACGGACCACGCATTACTCATAACGCATAACGCATAACGCATAACGCATATCGCATAACGCATAACGCATAACGCATAACGCATAACGCATAACGCATAACGCATAACGCATAACGCATAACGCGTAACGCATAACGCATAACGCATAACGCATAACGCATAACGCATAACGGATAACGCACAACGCATAACACATAACGTATAACGCATAACACATAACGCATAACCCATAACGCATAACGCATAACGCATAACGCATAACGGATCTCGCATAACGCATAACGCATAACGCATAACGCATAACGGATCACGCATTACTCATAACGCATAACGCATGACTCATAACGCACAACCCATAACGCATAACGCATAACGCATAACGCAAATCGCATAACGCACAACGCATAACGCATAACGCATAACGCATAACGCATAACGAATAACTCATAACCCATAACGCATAACGCATAACGCATAACGCATAACCCAAATCGCATAACGCATAACGCATAACGCATAACCCATAACGTATAACGCATAACGCATAACGCATAACGCATAACGCATAACGCATAACGCATAACGCATAACGCATAACGCAAAACGCATAGCGGATAACGCACAACGCATAACACATAACGCATAACGCATAACGCATAACGCATAACGCATAACGCATAACGCATATCGCATAACCCATAACGCATAACGCATAACGCATAACGCATAACGCATAACGCATAACGCATAACGCATAACGCATAACGCATAACGCAAAACGCATAGCGGATAACGCACAACGCATAACACATAACGCATAACGCATAACGCATAACACATAACGCATAACGCATAACGCATAACGCATAACGCATAACGCATAACGCATAACGCATAACGCATAACGCATAGCGCATAACGCATAACGCATAACGCATAACGCATAACGCATAACGCATAGCGCATAACGCATAACGCATAACGCATAACGCATAACGCATAACGCATAACGCATAACGCATAACGCATAACGCAAAACGCGTAACGCATAACGCATAACGCATTACACATAACGGATCACGCATTACTCATAACGCATAACGCATAACGCATAACCCATAACGCATAACGCATAAAGCAAAACGCATAACGCATAACGCATAACGCATAACGCATAACGCATAACGGACCACGCATTACTCATAACGCATAACGCATAACGCATAACGCATATCGCATAACGCATAACGCATAACGCATAACGCATAACGCATAACGCATAACGCATAACGCATAACGCATAACGCGTAACGCATAACGCATAACGCATAACGCATAACGCATAACGCATAACGGATAACGCACAACGCATAACACATAACGTATAACGCATAACACATAACGCATAACCCATAACGCATAACGCATAACGCATAACGCATAACGGATCTCGCATAACGCATAACGCATAACGCATAACGCATAACGGATCACGCATTACTCATAACGCATAACGCATGACTCATAACGCACAACCCATAACGCATAACGCATAACGCATAACGCAAATCGCATAACGCACAACGCATAACGCATAACGCATAACGCATAACGCATAACGAATAACTCATAACCCATAACGCATAACGCATAACGCATAACGCATAACCCAAATCGCATAACGCATAACGCATAACGCATAACCCATAACGTATAACGCATAACGCATAACGCATAACGCATAACGCATAACGCATAACGCATAACGCATAACGCATAACGCAAAACGCATAGCGGATAACGCACAACGCATAACACATAACGCATAACGCATAACGCATAACGCATAACGCATAACGCATAACGCATATCGCATAACCCATAACGCATAACGCATAACGCATAACGAATAACTCATAACCCATAACGCATAACGCATAACGCATAACGCATTACTCATAACGCGTAACGCATAACGCATAATGCATAACGCATAACGCATAACGCAAATAGCATAACGCATAACGCATAACGCATAACGCATAACGCATAACGCATAACGCATAACGCATAACGCATAACGGATCACGCATTACTCATTACGCATAACGCATAACGGATCACGCATCACTCATAACGAATAACGCATAGCGCATAACGCATAACCCATAACGCACAACGCATAACGCATAACGCATAACGCATAACGCATAACGCATAACGCATAACGCGTAACGCATAACGCATAACGCATAACGCATAACGCATAACGCATAACGCATAACGGATAACGCACAACGCATAACACATAACGTATAACGCATAACACATAACGCATAACCCATAACGCATAACGCATAACGCATAACGCATAACGCATAACGCATAACGCATAACGCATAACGGATAACGCACAACGCATAACACATAACGTATAACGCATAACACATAACGCATAACCCATAACGCATAACGCATAACGCATAACGCATAACGCATAACGGATCACGCATTACTCATAACGCATAACGCATGACTCATAACGCACAACCCATAACGCATAACGCATAACGCATAACGCAAATCGCATAACGCACAACGCATAACGCATAACGCATAACGCATAACGCATAACGCATAACGAATAACTCATAACCCATAACGCATAACGCATAACGCATAACGCATAACCCAAATCGCATAACGCATAACGCATAACGCATAACGGATCACGCATTACTCATAACGCATAACGCATAACGGATCACGCATTACTCATAACGCATAACGCATGACTCATAACGCACAACCCATAACGCATAACGCATAACGCATAACGCAAATCGCATAACGCACAACGCATAACGCATAACGCATAACGCATAACGCATAACGCATAACGAATAACTCATAACCCATAACGCATAACGCATAACGCATAACGCATAACCCAAATCGCATAACGCATAACGCATAACGCATAACCCATAACGTATAACGCATAACGCATAACGCATAACGCATAACGCATAACGCAAAACGCATAGCGGATAACGCACAACGCATAACACATAACGCATAACGCATAACGCATAACGCATAACGCATAACGCATAACGCATAACGCATATCGCATAACGCATAACGCATAACGCATAGCGCATAACGCATAACGCATAACGCATAACGCATAACGCATAACGCATAACGCATAGCGCATAACGCATAACGCATAACGCATAACGCAAAACGCGTAACGCATAACGCATAACGCATTACACATAACGGATCACGCATTACTCATAACGCATAACGCATAACCCATAATGCATAACGCATAACGCATAAAGCAAAACGCATAACGCATAACGCATAACGCATAACGCATAACGCATAACGGATCACGCATTACTCATAACGCATAACGCATAACGCATAACGCATATCGCATAACGCATAACGCATAACGCATAACGCATAACGCATAACGCATAACGCATAACGCATAACGGATCACGCATTACTCATAACGCGTAACGCATAACGCATAACGCATATCGCATAACGCATAACGCATAACGCATAACGCATAACGCATAACGCATAACGCATAACGCATAACGCATAACGCATAACGCTTAACGCATAACTCATAACGCATAACGCATAACGGATCACGCATTACTCATAACGCATAACGCATAACGGATCACGCATTTCTCATAACGCATAACGCATAACGGATCACGCATTACTCATAACGCATAACGCATAACGCATAACGGATCACGCGTTACTCATAATGCATAACGCATAACGCATAACGCATAACGCATAGCGCTAACGCATAACGCATAACGCATAACGCATAACGGATCACGTATTACTCATAACGCATAACGCATAACGGATCACGCATTTCTCATAACGCATAACGCATAACGCATAACGCATAACGCATAACGCATAACGCATAACGCATAACGCATAACGCATAACGCATAACGCATAACGCATAACGCATAACGCATAACGCATAATGCATATCGCATAATGCATAACGCATAACGCATAACGCATAACGCATAACGCATAGCGCATAACGCATAACGCATAACGCATAACGCATAACGCATAAAGCATAACACATAACGCATAACGCATAACGCATAACGCATAATGCATAACGCATAACGCATAACGGATCACGCATTACTCATAACGCATAACGCATAACGGATCACGCATTACTCATAACGCATAACGCATAACGCATAACGCATAACGCATAACGGATCTCGCATTTCTCATAACGCATAACGCATAACGCATAACGCATAACGCATAACGCATAACGCATAACGCATAACGCATAACGTATAACGCATAAAGCAAAACGCATAACGCATAACGCATGACTCATAACGCACAACCCATAACGCATAACGCATAACGCATAACGCATAACGCATAACGCATAACGCATAACGCATAACGCATAACGCATAACGCATAACGGATCTCGCATAACGCATAACGCATAACGCATAACGGATCACGCATTACTCATAACGCATAACGCATGACTCATAACGCACAACCCATAACGCATAACGCATAACGCATAACGCAAATCGCATAACGCACAACGCATAACGCATAACGCATAACGCATAACGCATAACGAATAACTCATAACCCAAAACGCATAACGCATAACGCATAACGCATAACCCAAATCGCATAACGCATAACGCATAACGCATAACCCATAACGTATAACGCATAACGCATAACGCATAACGCATAACGCATAACGCATAACGCATAACGCATAACGCAAAACGCATAGCGGATAACGCACAACGCATAACACATAACGCATAACGCATAACGCATAACGCATAACGCATAACGCATAACGCATAACGCATAACGCATAACGCATAACGCATAACGCATAACGCATAACGCATAGCGCATAACGCATAACGCATAACGCATAACGCAAAACGCATAACGCATAGCGCATAACGCATAACGCATAACGCATAACGCATAACGCATAACGCATAACGCATAACGCATAACGCAAAACGCGTAACGCATAACGCATAACGCATTACACATAACGGATCACGCATTACTCATAACGCATAACGCATAACGCATAACCCATAACGCATAACGCATAAAGCAAAACGCATAACGCATTACGCATAACGCATAACGCATAACGCATAACGGACCACGCATTACTCATAACGCATAACGCATAACGCATAACGCATATCGCATAACGCATAACGCATAACGCATAACGCATAACGCATAACGCATAACGCATAACGCATAACGCTTAACGCATAACTCATGACGCATAACGCATAACGGATCACGCATTACTCATAACGCATAACGCATAACGCATAACGCATAACGCATAACGCATAACGCATAACGCATAACGCATAACGCATAACGCATAACGCATAACGCATAACGCATAACGCATAACGCATAACGCATAATGCATATCGCATAATGCATAACGCATAACGCATAACGCATAACGCATAACGCATAGCGCATAACGCATAACGCATAACGCATAACGCATAACGCATAAAGCATAATGCATATCGCATAATGCATAACGCATAACGCATAACGCATAACGCATAACGCATAGCGCATAACGCATAACGCATAACGCATAACGCATAACGCATAAAGCATAACGCATAACGCATAACGCATAACGCATAATGCATAACGCATAACGGATCACGCATTACTCATAACGCATAACGCATAACGGATCACGCATTACTCATAACGCATAACGCATAACGCATAACGCATAATGCATAACGGATCTCGCATTTCTCATAACGCATAACGCATAACGCATAACGCATAACGCATAACGCATAACGCATAACGCATAACGCATAACCCATAACGCATAACGCATAAAGCAAAACGCATAACGCATAACGCATAACGCATAACGCATAACGCATAACGCATAACGCATAACGCATAACGCATAACGCATAACGCATAACGCATAACGAATAACGCATAACGCATAACGCATAACGCATAACGCATAACGCATAACGCATAGCGCATAACGCATAACACATAACGCATAACGCATAACGCATAACGCATAACGCATAACGCATAACGCATTACACATAACGGATCACGCATTACTCATAACGCATATCGCATAACGCATAACGCATAACGCATAACGCATAACGCATAACGCATAACGCATAACGCATAACGCATAACGCTTAACGCATAACTCATAACGCATAACGCATAACGCATAACGGATCACGCATTACTCATAACGCATAACGCATAACGGATCACGCATTTCTCATAACGCATAACGCATAACGGATCACGTATTACTCATAACGCATAACGCATAACGGATCACGCATTTCTCATAACGCATAACGCATAACGCATAACGCATAACGCATAACGCATAACGCATAACGCGTAACGGATCTCGCATTACTCATAACGCATAACGCATAACGCATAACGCATAACGCATAACGCATAACGCATAACGCATAACGCATAACGCATAACGCATAACGCATAACGCATAACGCATAACGCATAACGCATAACGCATGACGCATAACGCATAACGCATAACGCATAACGCATAACGCATAACGCATAACGCATAACGCATAACGCATAACGCATAACGCATAACGCATAACGCATAACGCATAACGCATAACGCATAACGCATAACGCATAACGCATAACGCATAACGCATAACGCATAACGCATAACGCATAACGCATAACGCATAACGCATAAAGCATAACGCATAACGCATAACGCATAACGCATAACGCATAATGCATAACGCATAACGCATAACGGATCACGCATTACACATAACGCATAACGCATAACGGATCACGCATTACTCATAACGCATAACGCATAACGCATAACGGATCTCGCATTTCTCATAACGCATAACGCATAACGCATAACGCATAACGCAAAACGCGTAACGCATAACGCATAACGCATTACACATAACGGATCACGCATTACTCATAACGCATAACGCATAACGCATAACGCATAACCCATAACGCATAACGCATAAAGCAAAACGCATAACGCATAACGCATAACGCATAACGCATAACGAATAACGCATAACGCATAACGCATAACGGACCACGCATTACTCATAACGCATAACGCATAACGCATAACGCATATCGCATAACGCATAACGCATAACGCATAACGCATAACGGATCACGTATTACTCATAACGCATAACGCATAACGGATCACGGATTTCTCATAACGCATAACGCATAACGCATAACGCATAACGCATAACGCATAACGCATAACGCATAACGCATAACGCATAACGCATAACGCATAACGCATAACGCATAACGCATAATGCATATCGCATAATGCATAACGCATAACGCATAACGCATAACGCATAACGCATAATGCATATCGCATAATGCATAACGCATAACGCATAACGCATAACGCCTAACGCATAGCGCATAACGCATAACGCATAACGCATAACGCATAAAGCATAACGCATAACGCATAACGCATAACGCATAATGCATAACGCATAACGCATAACGGATCACGCATTACGCATAACGCATAACGCATAACGGAATTACGCATTACTCATAACGCATAACGCATAACGCATAACGCATAACGGATCTCGCATTTCTCATAACGCATAACGCATAATGCATAACACATAACGCATAACGCATAACGCATAACGCATAACCCATAACGCATAACGCATAAAGCAAAACGCATAACGCATAACGCATGACTCATAACGCACAACCCATAACGCATAACGCATAACGCAAATCGCATAACGCATAACGCATAACGCATAACGCATAACGCATAACGCATAACGCATAACGCATAACGCATAACGCATAACGCATAACGCATAACGCATAACGCATAACGCATAACGCATAACGCATAACGCATAACGCATAACGCATAGCGCATAACGCATAACGCATAACGCATAACGCATAACGCATAACGCATAACGCATAACGCAAAACGCATAACGCATAACGCATAACGCATTACACATAACGGATCACGCATTACTCATAACGCATAACGCATAACGCATAACCCATAACGCATAACGCATAAAGCAAAACGCATAACGCATAACGCATAACGCATAACGCATAACGCATAACGCATAACGGATCACGCATTACTCATAACGCATAACGCATAACGCATAACGCATATCGCATAACGCATAACGCATAACGCATATCGCATAACGCATAACGCATAACGCATAACGCATAACGCATAACGCATAACGCATAACGCATAACGCATATCGCTTAACGCATAACTCATAACGCATAACGCATAACGCATAACGGATCACGCATTACTCATAACGCATAACGCATAACGGATCACGCATTTCTCATAACGCATAACGCATAACGGATCACGTATTACTCATAACGCATAACGCATAACGGATCACGCATTTCTCATAACGCATAACCCATAACGCATAACGCATAACGCATAACGCATAACGCATAACGCATAACGCATAACGCATAACGCATAACGCATAACTCATAACGCATAACGCATAACGCATAACGCATAACGCATAACGCATAACGCATAACGCATAACGCATAACGCATAACGCATAACGCATAACGCATAACGCATAACGGATCACGCATTACTTATAACGCATAACGCATAACGCATAACGCATAACGCATAACGCATAACGCATAACGCATAACGCATAACGCATAACGCATAACGCATAACGCATAACGCATAACGCATAACGCATAACGCATAACGCATAACGCATAACGCATAACGCATAACGCATAACGCATAACGCATAACGCATAACGCATAACGCATAACGCATAATGCATAACGCATAACGCATAACGCATAACGCATAACGCATAACGCATAACGCATAACGCATAACGCATAACGCATAACGCATAACGCATAACGCATAACGCATAACGCATCACGCATCACGCATAACGCATAACGCAAATCGCATAACGCATAACGCATAACGCATAACGCATAACGCATAACGTATAACGCATAACTCATAACGCATAACGCGTAACGTAAAACGCATTACTCATAACGCATAACGCATAACGGATCACGCATTTCTCATAACGCATAACGCATAACGGATCACGTATTACTCATAACGCATAACGCATAACGGATCACGCATTTCTCATAACGCATAACGCATAACGCATAACGCATAACGCATAACGCATAACGCATAACGCATTACGCATAACGCATAACGCATAACGCATAACGCATAACGCATAACGGATCACGCATTACTCATAACTCATAACGCATAACGGATCACGCATTTCTCATAACGCATAACGCATAACGCATAACGCATAACGCATAACGCATATCGCATAACGCATAACGCATAACGCATAACGCATAACGCATAACGCATAACGCATAACGCATAACGCATAACGCATAACGCATAACGCGTAACGGATCTCGCATTACTCATAACGCATAACGCAAAACGCATAACGCCTAACGCATAACGCATGACGGATCACGCATTACTCATAACGCAGAACGGATGACGCATTCCGCATAACGCATAACGCATAACGCATAACGCTTAACGCATGACCCATAGCGCATAACGCATTACGCGTAACGCATAACGCATAACGCATAAAGCATAACGCATAACGGATCACGCATTACTCATAACCCATAACGCAAAACGCATAACGCCTAACGCATAACGCATGACGGATCACGCATTACTCATAACGCATAACGGATGACGCATTCCGCATAACGCATAACGCATAACGCATAACGCATAACGCATAACGCATAACGCATAATGCATAACGCATAACGCATAAAGCATAACGCATAACGCATATCGGATCACGCATTTCTCATAACGCATAACGCATAACGCATAACGGATCACGCGTTACTCATAACGCATAACGCATAACGCATAACGCATAACGCATAACGCATAACGGATCACGCGTTACTCATAACGCATAACGCATAACGCATAACGCATAACACGTAACGGATCTCGCATTACTCATAACGCATAACGCAAAACGCATAACGCCTAACGCATAACGCATGACGGATCACGCATTACTCATAACGCATAACGGATGACGCATTCCGCATAACGCATAACGCATAACGCATAACGCATAACGCTTAACGCATGACCCATAGCGCATAACGCATTACGCGTAACGCATAACGCATAACGCATAAAGCATTACGCATAACGGATCACGCATTACTCATAACCCATAACGCATAACGCATAACACATAACGCATAGCGCATAACGCATAACACATTACGGATCACGCATTACTCATAACGCATAACGCATAACGCATAACCCATAACGCATAACGCATAAAGCAAAACGCATAACGCATAACGCATAACGCATAACGCATAACGCATAACGCAAATCGCATAACGCATAACGCATAACGCATAAAGCATAACGCATAACGCATAACGCATAACGGATCTCGCATTACTCATAACGCATAACGCATAACGCATAACGCATAACGCATAAAGCATAACGCATAACGCATATCGGATCACGCATTTCTCATAACGCATAACGCATAACGCATAACGGATCAGGCGTTACTCATAACGCATAACGCATAACGCATAACGCATAACGCATAACGCATAACGCATAACGCATAACGCATAACGCATAACGGATCACGCGTTACTCATAACGCATAACGCATAACGCATAACGCGTAACGGATATCGCATTACTCATAACGCATAACGCAAAACGCATAACGCCTAACGCATAACGCATGACGGATCACGCATTACTCATAACGCATAACGGATGACGCATTCCGCATAACGCATAACGCATAACGCTTAACGCATGACCCATAGCGCATAACGCATTACGCGTAACGCATAACGCATAACGCATAAAGCATTACGCATAACGGATCACGCATTACTCATAACCCATAACCCATAACGCATAACGCATAACGCATAACGCATAACGCAAATCGCATAACGCATAACGCATAACGCATAAAGCATAACGCATAACGCATAACGCATAACGGATCACTCATTTCTCATAACGCATAACGCATAACGCATAACGCATAACGGATCACGCGTTACTCATAACGCATAACGGATCACGCATTACTCATAACGCATAACGCATAAAGCATAACCCATAACGCATAACGCATAAAGCAAAACGCATAACGCATAACGCATAACGCATAACGCATAACGCATAACGCATAACGCATAACGCATAACGCATAACGCATAACGCATAACGCATAACGCATAACGCATAACGCATAACGCATAACGCATAACGCATAACGCATAACGCATAACGCATAACGCATAACGCATAACGCATAACGCATAGCGCATAACGCATAACACATAACGCATAACGCATAACGCAAAACGCGTAACGCATAACGCATAACGCATTACACATAACGGATCACGCATTACTCATAACGCATATCGCATAACGCATAACGCATAACGCATAACGCATAACGCATAACGCATAACGCATAACGCATAACGCATAACGCATAACGCATAACTCATAACGCATAACGCATAACGCATAACGGATCACGCATTACTCATAATGCATAACGCATAACGGATCACGCATTTCTCATAACGCATAACGCATAACGGATCACGCATTACTCATAACGCATAACGCATAACGGATCACGCATTTCTCATAACTAATAACGCATAACGCATAACGCATAACGCATAACGCATAACGCATAACGCATAACGCATAACGCATAACGCATAACGCATAACGCATAATGCATATCGCATAATGCATAACGCATAACGCATAACGCATAACGCATAACGCATAACGCATAACGCATATCGCATAACGCATAACGCATAACGCGTAACGGATCTCGCATTACTCATAACGCATAACGCATAACGCATAACGCATAACGCATAACGCATAACGCATAACGCATAACGCATAACGCATAACGCATAACGCATAACGCATAACGCATAACGCATAACGCATAACGCATAACGCATAACGCATAACGCATAACGCATAACGCATAACGCATAACGCATAACGCATAACGCATAACGCATAACGCATAAAGCATAACGCATAACGCATAACGCATAACGCATAACGCATAACGCATAACGCATAACGCATAACGCATAACGCATAACGCATAAAGCATAACGCATAACGCATAACGCATAACGCATAACGCATAATGCATAACGCATAACGCATAACGGATCACGCATTACACATAACGCATAACGCATAACGGATCACGCATTACTCATAACGCATAACGCATAACGCATAACGGATCTCGCATTTCTCATAACGCATAACGCATAACGCATAACGCATAACGCATAACCCATAACGCATAAAGCATATAGCAAAACGCATAACGCATAACGCATGACTCATAACGCACAACCCATAACGCATAACGCATAACGCAAATCGCATAACGCATAACGCATAACGCATAACGCATAACGCATAACGCATAACGCATAACGCATAACGCATAACGCATAGCGCATAACGCATGACGCATAACGCATAACGCATAACGCACAACGCATAACGCATAACGCAAAACGCGTAACGCATAACGCATAACGCATTACACATAACGGATCACGCATTACTCATAACGCATAACGCATAACGCATAACCCATAACGCATAACGCATAAAGCAAAACGCATAACGCATAACGCATAACGCATAACGCATAACGCATAACGCATAACGGATCACGCATTACTCATAACGCATAACGCATAACGCATAACGCATATCGCATAACGCATAACGCATAACGCATAACGCATAACGGATCACGTATTACTCATAACGCATAACGCATAACGGATCACGCATTTCTCATAACGCATAACGCATAACGCATAACGCATAACGCATAACGCATAACGCATAACGCATAACGCATAACGCATAACGCATAACGCATAACGCATAATGCATATCGCATAATGCATAACGCATAACGCATAACGCATAACGCATAATGCATATCGCATAATGCATAACGCATAACGCATAACGCATAACGCCTAACGCATAGCGCATAACGCATAACGCATAACGCATAACGCATAAAGCATAACGCATAACGCATAACGCATAACGCATAATGCATAACGCATAACGCATAACGCATAACGCATAACGCATAACGCATAACGCATAACGCATAACGCATAACGCATAACGCATAACGCATAACGCATAACGCATAACGCATAACGCATAACGCATAACGCATAAAGCATAACGCATAACGCATAACGCATAACGCATAACGCATAATGCATAACGCATAACGCATAACGGATCACGCATTACACATAACGCATAACGCATAACGGATCACGCATTACTCATAACGCATAACGCATAACGCATAACGGATCTCGCATTTCTCATAACGCATAACGCATAACGCATAACGCATAACGCATAACCCATAACGCATAAAGCATATAGCAAAACGCATAACGCATAACGCATGACTCATAACGCACAACCCATAACGCATAACGCATAACGCAAATCGCATAACGCATAACGCATAACGCATAACGCATAACGCATAACGCATAACGCATAACGCATAACGCATAGCGCATAACGCATAACGCATAACGCATAACGCATAACGCACAACGCATAACGCATAACGCAAAACGCGTAACGCATAACGCATAACGCATTACACATAACGGATCACGCATTACTCATAACGCATAACGCATAACGCATAACCCATAACGCATAACGCATAAAGCAAAACGCATAACGCATAACGCATAACGCATAACGCATAACGCATAACGCATAACGCATAACGGATCACGCATTACTCATAACGCATAACGCATAACGCATAACGCATATCGCATAACGCATAACGCATAACGCATAACGCATAACGCATAACGCATAACGCATAACGCATAACGCATAATGCATAACGCATAACGCATAACGCATAACGCCTAACGCATAGCGCATAACGCATAACGCATAACGCATAACGCATAAAGCAAAACGCATAACGCATAACGCATGACTCATAACGCACAACCCATAACGCATAACGCATAACGCAAATCGCATAACGCATAACGCATAACGCATAACGCATAACGCATAACGCATAACGCATAACGCATATCGCATAACGCATAACGCATAACGCATAACGCATAACGGATCACGTATTACTCATAACGCATAACGCATAACGGATCACGCATTTCTCATAACGCATAACGCATAACGCATAACGCATAACGCATAACGCATAACGCATAACGCATAACGCATAACGCATAACGCATAACGCATAACGCATAACGCATAATGCATAACGCATAACGCATAACGCATAACGCCTAACGCATAGCGCATAACGCATAACGCATAACGCATAACGCATAAAGCAAAACGCATAACGCATAACGCATGACTCATAACGCACAACCCATAACGCATAACGCATAACGCAAATCGCATAACGCATAACGCATAACGCATAACGCATAACGCATAACGCATAACGCATAACGCATAACACATAACGCATAACGCATAACGCAAAACGCATAACGCATAACGCATAACGCATTACACATAACGGATCACGCATTACTCATAACGCATAACGCATAACGCATAACCCATAACGCATAACGCATAAAGCAAAACGCATAACGCATAACGCATAACGCATAACGCATAACGCATAACGCATAACGCATAACGCATAACGCATAACGGATCACGCATTACTCATAACGCATAACGCATAACGCATAACGCATATCGCATAACGCATAACGCATAACGCATATCGCATAACGCATAACGCATAACGCATAACGCATAACGCATAACGCATAACGCATAACGCATAACGCATATCGCTTAACGCATAACTCATAACGCATAACGCATAACGCATAACGGATCACGCATTACTCATAACGCATAACGCATAACGGATCACGCATTTCTCATAACGCATAACGCATAACGGATCACGTATTACTCATAACGCATAACGCATAACGGATCACGCATTTCTCATAACGCATAACCCATAACGCATAACGCATAACGCATAACGCATAACGCATAACGCATAACGCATAACGCATAACGCATAACGCATAACGCATAACGCATAACGCATAACGCTTAACGCATGACCCATAGCGCATAACGCATTACGCGTAACGCATAACGCATAACGCATAAAGCATTACGCATAACCCATAACGCATAACGCATAAAGCAAAACGCATAACGCATAACGCATAACGCATAACGCATAACGCAAATCGCATAACGCATAACGCATAACGCATAAAGCATAACGCATAACGCATAACGCATAACGGATCACTCATTTCTCATAACGCATAACGCATAACGCATAACGGATCACGCGTTACTCATAACGCATAACGGATCACGCATTACTCATAACGCATAACGCATAAAGCATAACCCATAACGCATAACGCATAAAGCAAAACGCATAACGCATAACGCATGACTCATAACGCACAACCCATAACGCATAACGCATAACGCATAACGCATAACGCATAACGCATAACGATTAACGCATGACCCATAGCGCATAACGCATAACGCATAACGGATCACGCATTACTCATAACGCATAACGCATAACGCATTACGCATAACGCATAACGCATAACGCAAATAGCATAACGTATAACGCATAACGCATAACGCATAACGGATCACACATTACTCATTACGCATAACGCATAACGGATCACGCATCACTCATAACGCATAACGCATAACGCATAACGCATAACGCACAACGCATAACGCATAACGCATAACGCATAACGCATAACGCGTAAAGCATAACGCATAACGCATACCGGATCACGCATTACTCATAACGCGTAACGCATAACGCATAATGCATAACGCATAACGCAAATAGCATAACGCATAACGCATAACGCATAACGCATAACGCATAACGGATCACGCATTACTCATTACGCATAACGCATAACGGATCACGCATCACTCATAACGCATAACGCATAACGCATAGCGCATAACGCATAACGCATAACGCACAACGCATAACGCATAACGCATAACGCATAACGCATAACGCGTAACGCATAACGCATAACGCATAACGCATAACGCATAACGGATCACGCATTACTCATAACGCATAACGCATGACTCATAACGCACAACCCATAACGCATAACGCATAACGCATAACGCTTATCGCATAACGCACAACGCATAACGCATAACGCATAACGAATAACTCATAACCCATAACGCATAACGCATAACGCATAACGCATAACCCAAATCGCATAACGCATAACGCATAACGCATAACCCATAACGTATAACGCATAACTCATAACGCATAACGCATAACGTAAAACGCATAACGCATAGCGGATAACGCACAACGCATAACACATAACGCATAACGCATAACGCATAACGCATAAAGCATAACGCATAACGGATCTCGCATAACGCATAACGCATAACGCATAACGCATAACGGATCACGCATTACTCATAACGCATAACGCATGACTCATAACGCACAACCCATAACGCATAACGCATAACGCATAACGCAAATCGCATAACGCACAACGCATAACGCATAACGCATAACGCATAACGCATAACGCATAACGCATAACGCATAACGCATAACGCATAACGCATAACGCACAACGCATATCGCATAACGCATAACGCACAACGCATATCGCATAACGCATAACGCATAACGCATAACGCATAACGCATAACGCATAACGCATAACGCATAACGCATAACGCATAACGCATAACGCATAACGCATAACGCATAACGCATAACGTATAACGCATAACGCACAACGCATATCGCATAACGCATAACGCATAACGCATAACGCATAACGCATAACGCATAACGCATAACGCATAACGTATAACGCATAACGCATAACGCACAACGCATATCGCATAACGCATAACGCATAATGCATAACGCATGGCGCCTAACTCAAAATGCATAACGCATAACGCATAACGCATAACGCACAACGCATATCGCATAACGCATAACGCACAACGCATATCGCATAACGCATAACGCATAACGCATGGCGCATAACTCAAAATGCATAACGCATAACGCATAACGCATAACGCATAACGCATAACGCATAACGCATAACGCATAACGCATAACGCATAACGCATAACGCATAACGCATAACGCATAACGCATAACGCATAACGCATAACGCATAACGCATAACGCATAACGCATAACGCATAACGCATAACGCATAACGTATAACGCATAACGCATAACGCATAACGCATAACGCATAACGCATAACGCATAACGCATAACGCATAACGCATAACGCATAACGCATAACGCACAACGCATATCGCATAACGCATAACGCATAACGCACAACGCATATCGCATAACGCATAACGCATAACGCATAACGCATGGCGCATAACTCAAAATGCATAACGCATAACGCATAACGCATAACGCATAACGCATAACGCATAACGCATAACGCATAACGCATAACGCATAACGCATAACGCATAACGCATAACGCATAACGCATAACGCATAACGCATAACGCATAACGCATAACGCATAACGCATAACGCATAACGCATAACGTATAACGCATAACGCACAACGCATATCGCATAACGCATAACGCATAACGCATAACGCATAACGCATAACGCATAACGCATAACGCATAACGCATAACGTATAACGCATAACGCATAACGCACAACGCATATCGCATAACGCATAACGCATAATGCATAACGCATGGCGCATAACTCAAAATGCATAACGCATAACGCATAACGCATAACGCAAACGTATAACGCACAACGCATAACGAATACAGCAAAACGCATAATGCTTAACGCATAACGGATCACGCATAACGCATAAGGCATAACGCATAACGCATAACGCATATCGAATAACGCATAACGTGTAACTCATAACGCATAACGCATAAAGCATAATGCTTAACGCATAACGTATAACGCTTATCGCATAACGCATAACGCATAACGTATAACGCATAACGCATACCGTAGAACGCATAACGCATAATGCATAACGCAAACGTATAACGCACAACGCATAACGCATAACGCATAACGCATAACGCATAACGCATAACGCATAACGCATAACGCATAACGCATAACGCACAACGCATATCGCATAACGCATAACGCATAACGCATAACGCATAACGCATAACGCATAACGCACAACGCATATCGCATAACGCATAACGCATAACGCATAACGCATAACGCATAACGCATAACGCATAACGCACAACGCATATCGCATAACGCATAACGCATAACGCATAACGCATAACGCATAACGCATATCGAATAACGCATAACGTGTGACTCATAACGCATAACGCATAAAGCATAATTCATAACGCATAACGCATAACGCATAACGCATAACGCATAACGCATAACGCACAACGCATATCGCATAACGCATAACGCATAACGCATAACGCATGGCGCATAACTCAAAATGCATAACGCATAACGCATAACGCATAACGCATAACGCATAACGCATAACGCATAACGCATAACGCATAACGCATAACGCATAACGCATAACGCATAACGCATAACGCATAACGCATAACGCATAACGCATAACGCACAACGCATATCGCATAACGCATAACGCATAACGCACAACGCATATCGCATAACGCATAACGCATAACGCATAACGCATGGCGCATAACTCAAAATGCATAACGCATAACGCATAACGCATAACGCATAACGCATAACGCACAACGCAAAACGCATAACGCATAACGCATAACGCATAACGAATGGCGCATAACTGAAAATGCATAACGCATAACGCATAACGCATAACGCAAACGTATAACGCACAACGCATAACGAATACAGCAAAACGCATAATGCTTAACGCATAACGGATCACGCATAACGCATAACGCACAACGCATATCGCATAACGCATAACGCATAACGCATAACGCATGGCGCATAACTCAAAATGCATAACGCATATCGCATAACTTACAACGTATAACGCATAACGCATAACGCATAACGCATAACGCATAACGCATAACGCATAACGCATAACGCACAACGCATATCGCATAACGCATAACGCATAACGCATAACGCATAACGCATAACGCATATCGAATAACGCATAACGTGTGACTCATAACGCATAACGCATAAAGCATAATGCATAACGCATAACGCATAACGCATAACGCATAACGCATAACGCATAACGCACAACGCATATCGCATAACGCATAACGCATAACGCATAACGCATGGCGCATACCTCAAAATGCATAACGCATAACGCATAACGCATAACGCATAACGCATAACGCATAACGCATAACGCATAACGCATAACGCATAACGCATAACGCATAACGCATAACGCATAACGCATAACGCATAACGCACAACGCATATCGCATAACGCATAACGCATAACGCACAACGCATATCGCATAACGCATAACGCATAACGCATAACGCATGGCGCATAACTCAAAATGCATAACGCATAACGCATAACGCATAACGCATAACGCATAACGCATAACGCATAACGCATAACGCATAACGCATAACGCATAACGCATAACGCATAACGCATAACGCATAACGCATAACGCATAACGCATAACGCATAACGCATAACGCATAACGCATAACGTATAACGCATAACGCACAACGCATATCGCATAACGCATAACGCATAACGCATAACGCATAACGCATAACGCATAACGCATAACGCATAACGCATAACGCATAACGCATAACGCATAACGCATAACGCACAACGCATATCGCATAACGCATAACGCATAATGCATAACGCATGGCGCATAACTCAAAATGCATAACGCATAACGCATAACGCATAACGCAAACGTATAACGCACAACGCATAACGAATACAGCAAAACGCATAATGCTTAACGCATAACGGATCACGCATAACGCATAAGGCATAACGCATAACGCATAACGCATATCGAATAACGCATAACGTGTAACTCATAACGCATAACGCATAAAGCATAATGCTTAACGCATAACGCATAACGCTTATCGCATAACGCATAACGCATAACGTATAACGCATAACGCATACCGTATAACGCATAACGCATAATGCATAACGCAAACGTATAACGCACAACGCATAACGCATAACGCATAACGCATAACGCATAACGCATAACGCATAACGCATGACGCATAACGCATAACGCATATCGCATAACACATAACGCATAACCCATAACGCATAACGCATAACGCATAACGCATAACGCATAACGCATAACGCATAACGCATAACGCATAACGCATAACGCATAACGCATAATGCATAACACATAACGCATAACGCATAACGCATAACGCATAACGCATAACGCATAACGCATAACGCATAACGCATAACGCATAACGCATAACGCATAACGCATAACGCATAACGCATAACGCATAACGCATAACGCCTTACGGATCAGGCATAACGCATAACGCATAATGCATAACACATAACGCATAACGCATAACGCATAACGCATAACGCATAACGCATAACGCATAACGCATAACGCATAACGCATAACGCATAACGCATAACGCATAACGCATAACACATAACGCATAACGAATACAGCAAAACGCATAATGCTTAACGCATAACGGATCACGCATAACGCATAACGCATAACGCATAACGCATAACGCATATCGCATAACGCATAACGCATAACGCATAACGCATGGCGCATAACTCAAAATGCATAACGCATAACGCATAACGCATAACGCATAACGCATAACGCATAACGCATAACGCATAACGCATAACGCATAACGCATAACGCATAACGCATAACGCAAACGTATAACGCACAACGCATAACGAATACAGCAAAACGCATAATGCTTAACGCATAACGGATCACGCATAACGCATAACGCATAACGCATAACGCATATCGCATAACGCATAACGCATAACGCATAACGCATAACGCATAACGCATAACGCACAACGCATATCGCATAACGCATAACGCATAACGCATAACGCATGGCGCATAACTCAAAATGCATAACGCATAACGCATAACGCATAACGCATAACGCATAACGCATAACGCATAACGCATAACGCACAACGCACATCGCATAACGCATAACGCATGGCGCATAACTCAAAATGCATAACGCATAACGCATAACGCATAACGCATAACGCAAACGTATAACGCACAACGCATAACGAATACAGCAAAACGCATAATGCTTAACGCATAACGGATCACGCATAACGCATAAGGCATAACGCATAACGCATAACGCATATCGAATAACGCATAACGTGTAACTCATAACGCATAACGCATAAAGCATAATGCTTAACGCATAACGCATAACGCTTATCGCATAACGCATAAGGCATAACGCATAACGCATAACGCATATCGAATAACGCATAACGTGTAACTCATAACGCATAACGCATAAAGCATAATGCTTAACGCATAACGCATAACGCTTATCGCATAACGCATAACTCAAAATGCAAAACGCATAACGCATAACGCATAACGCAAACGTATAACGCACAACGCATAACGAATACAGCAAAACGCATAATGCTTAACGCATAACGGATCACGCATAACGCATAACGCACAACGCATATCGCATAACGCATAACGCATAACGCATAACGCACAACGCATATCGCATAACGCATAACGCATGGCGCATAACTCAAAATGCATAACGCATAACGCATAACGCATAACGCATAACGCATAACGCAAACGTATAACGCACAACGCATAACGAATACAGCAAAACGCATAATGCTTAACGCATAACGGATCACGCATAACGCATAACGCATAACGCATAACGCATATCGCATAACGCATAACGCATAACGCATAACGCATGGCGCATAACTCAAAATGCATAACGCATAACGCATAACGCATAACGCATAACGCATAACGCATAACGCATAACGCATAACGCATAACGCATAACGCATAACGCACAACTCATATCGCATAACGCATAACGCACAACGCATATCGCATAACGCATAACGCATAACGCATGGCGCATAACTCAAAATGCGTAACGCATAACGCATAACGCATAACGCATAACGCATAACGCATAACGCATAACGCATAACGCATAACGCATAACGCATAACGCATAACGCATAACGCATAACGCATAACGCATAACGCATAACGCATAACGTATAACGCATAACGCACAACGCATATCGCATAACGCATAACGCATAACGCATAACGCATAACGCATAACGCATAACGCATAACGCATAACGCATAACGTATAACGCATAACGCATAACGCACAACGCATATCGCATAACGCATAACGCATAATGCATAACGCATGGCGCATAACTCAAAATGCATAACGCATAACGCATGGCGCATAACTCAAAATGCATAACGCATAACGCATAACGCATAACGCATAACGCATAACGCATAACGCATAACGCATAACGCATAACGCATAACGCATAACGCATAACGCATAACGCATAACGCATAACGCATAACGCATAACGCATAACGCATAACGCATAACGCACAACGCATATCGCATAACGCATAACGCATAACGCATAACGCATGGCGCATAACTCAAAATGCATAACGCATAACGCATAACGCATAACGCATAACGCATAACGCATAACGCACAACGCATAACGCATAACGCATAACGCATAACGCATAACGCATAACGCATAACGCATAACGCATAACGCATAACGCATAACGCATAACGCATAACGCATAACGCATAACGCACAACGCATATCGCATAACGCATAACGCATAACGCATAACGCATGGCGCATAACTCAAAATGCATAACGCATAACGCATAACGCATAACGCATAACGCATAACGCATAACGCACAACGCATAACGCATAACGCATAACGCATAACGCATAACGCATAACGCATAACGCATAACGCATAACGCATAACGCATAACGCATAACGTATAACGCATAACGCACAACGCATATCGCATAACGCATAACGCATAACGCATAACGCATGGCGCATAACTCAAAATGCATAACGCATAACGCACAACGCATAACGCATAACGCATAACGCATAACGCATAACGCATAACGCATAACGCATAACGCATAACGCATAACGCATAACGCATAACGCATAACGCATAACGCATAACGCATAACGCATAACGCATAACGCATAACGTATAACGCATAACGCATAACGCACAACGCATATCGCATAACGCATAACGCATAATGCATAACGCATGGCGCATAACTCAAAATGCATAACGCATAACGCATAACGCATAACGCATAACGCATAACGCATAACGCATAGCGCATAACGCATAACGCATAACGCATAACGCATAACGCATAACGCATAACGCATAACGCATAACGCATAACGCATGGCGCATAACTCAAAATGCATAACGCATAACGCATAACGCATAACGCATAACGCATAACGCATAACGCATAACGCATAACGCATAACGCATAATGCACAACGCATATCGCATAACGCATAACGCATAATGCATAACGCATGGCGCATAACTCAAAATGCATAACGCATAACGCATAACGCATAACGCATAACACATAACGCATAACGCATAACGCATAACGCACAACGCATATCGCATAACGCATAACGCATAACGCATAACGCATGGCGCATAACTCAAAATGCATAACGCATAACGCATAACGCATAACGCATAACGCATAACGCATAACGCATAACGCATAACGCATAACGCATAACGCATAACGCATAACGCATAACGCATAACGCACAACGCATATCGCATAACGCATAACGCATGGCGCATAACTCAAAATGCATAACGCATAACGCATAACGCATAACGCATAACGCATAACGCATAACGCATAACGCACAACGCACATCGCATAACGCATAACGCATGGCGCATAACGCATAACGCATAACGCATAACGCATAACGCATAACGCAAACGTATAACGCACAACGCATAACGAATACAGCAAAACGCATAATGCTTAACGCATAACGGATCACGCATAACGCATAAGGCATAACGCATAACGCATAACGCATATCGAATAACGCATAACGTGTAACTCATAACGCATAACGCATAAAGCATAATGCTTAACGCATAACGCATAACGCTTATCGCATAACGCATAAGGCATAACGCATAACGCATAACGCATATCGAATAACGCATAACGTGTAACTCATAACGCATAACGCATAAAGCATAATGCTTAACGCATAACGCATAACGCTTATCGCATAACGCATAACTCAAAATGCAAAACGCATAACGCATAACGCATAACGCAAACGTATAACGCACAACGCATAACGAATACAGCAAAACGCATAATGCTTAACGCATAACGGATCACGCATAACGCATAACGCACAACGCATATCGCATAACGCATAACGCATAACGCATAACGCACAACGCATATCGCATAACGCATAACGCATGGCGCATAACTCAAAATGCATAACGCATAACGCATAACGCATAACGCATAACGCATAACGCAAACGTATAACGCACAACGCATAACGAATACAGCAAAACGCATAATGCTTAACGCATAACGGATCACGCATAACGCATAACGCATAACGCATAACGCATATCGCATAACGCATAACGCATAACGCATAACGCATGGCGCATAACTCAAAATGCATAACGCATAACGCATAACGCATAACGCATAACGCATAACGCATAACGCATAACGCATAACGCATAACGCATAACGCATAACGCATAACGCACAACTCATATCGCATAACGCATAACGCACAACGCATATCGCATAACGCATAACGCATAACGCATGGCGCATAACTCAAAATGCATAACGCATAACGCATAACGCATAACGCATAACGCATAACGCATAACGCATAACGCATAACGCATAACGCATAACGCATAACGCATAACGCATAACGCATAACGCATAACGCATAACGCATAACGCATAACGCATAACGCATAACGCATAACGTATAACGCATAACGCACAACGCATATCGCATAACGCATAACGCATAACGCATAACGCATAACGCATAACGCATAACGCATAACGCATAACGCATAACGTATAACGCATAACGCATAACGCACAACGCATATCGCATAACGCATAACGCATAATGCATAACGCATGGCGCATAACTCAAAATGCATAACGCATAACGCATAACGCATAACGCACAACGCATATCGCATAACGCATAACGCACAACGCATATCGCATAACGCATAACGCATAACGCATGGCGCATAACTCAAAATGCATAACGCATAACGCATAACGCATAACGCATAACGCATAACGCATAACGCATAACGCATAACGCATAACGCATAACGCATAACGCATAACGCATAACGCATAACGCATAACGCATAACGCATAACGCATAACGCATAACGCATAACACATAACGCATAACGTATAACGCATAACGCATAACGCATAACGCATAACGCATAACGCATAACGCATAACGCATAACGCATAACGCATAACGCATAACGCATAACGCACAACGCATATCGCATAACGCATAACGCATAACGCACAACGCATATCGCATAACGCATAACGCATAACGCATAACGAATGGCGCATAACTCAAAATGCATAACGCATAACGCATAACGCATAACGCATAACGCATAACGCATAACGCATAACGCATAACGCATAACGCATAACGCATAACGCATAACGTATAACGCATAACGCATAACGCACAACGCATATCGCATAACGCATAACGCATAATGCATAACGCATGGCGCATAACTCAAAATGCATAACGCATAACGCATAACGCATAACGCACAACGCATATCGCATAACGCATAACGCACAACGCATATCGCATAACGCATAACGCATAACGCATGGCGCATAACTCAAAATGCATAACGCATAACGCATAACGCATAACGCATAACGCATAACGCATAACGCATAACGCATAACGCATAACGCATAACGCATAACGCATAACGCATAACGCATAACGCATAACGCATAACGCATAACGCATAACGCATAACACATAACGCATAACGTATAACGCATAACGCATAACGCATAACGCATAACGCATAACGCATAACGCATAACGCATAACGCATAACGCATAACGCATAACGCACAACGCATATCGCATAACGCATAACGCATAACGCACAACGCATATCGCATAACGCATAACGCATAACGCATAACGCATGGCGCATAACTCAAAATGCATAACGCATAACGCATAACGCATAACGCATAACGCATAACGCATAACGCATAACGCATAACGCATAACGCATAACGCATAACGCATAACGCATAACGCATAACGCATAACGCATAACGCATAACGCGTAACGTATAACGCATAACGCACAACGCATATCGCATAACGCATAACGCATAACGCATAACGCATAACGCATAACGCATAACGCATAACGCATAACGCATAACGTATAACGCATAACGCATAACGCACAACGCATATCGCATAACGCATAACGCATAATGCATAACGCATGGCGCATAACTCAAAATGCATAACGCATAACGCATAACGCATAACGCATAACGCATAACGCATAACGCATAACGCATAACGCATAACGCATAACGCATAACGCATAACGCATAACGCATAACGCATAACGCATAACGCATAACGCATAACGCATAACGCATAACGCATAACACATAACGCATAACGTATAACGCATAACGCATAACGCATAACGCATAACGCATAACGCATAACGCATAACGCATAACGCATAACGCATAACGCATAACGCACAACGCATATCGCATAACGCATAACGCATAACGCACAACGCATATCGCATAACGCATAACGCATAACGCATAACGCATGGCGCATAACTCAAAATGCATAACGCATAACGCATAACGCATAACGCATAACGCATAACGCATAACGCATAACGCATAACGCATAACGCATAACGCATAACGCATAACGCATAACGCATAACGCATAACGCATAACGCATAACGCGTAACGTATAACGCATAACGCACAACGCATATCGCATAACGCATAACGCATAACGCATAACGCATAACGCATAACGCATAACGCATAACGCATAACGCATAACGTATAACGCATAACGCATAACGCACAACGCATATCGCATAACGCATAACGCATAATGCATAACGCATGGCGCATAACTCAAAATGCATAACGCATAACGCATAACGCATAACGCATAACGCATAACGCATAACGCATAACGCATAACGCATAACGCATAACGCATAACGCATAACGCATAACGCATGGCGCATAACTCAAAATGCATAACGCATAACGCATAACGCATAACGCATAACGCATAACGCATAACGCATAACGCATAACGCATAATGCACAACGCATATCGCATAACGCATAACGCATAATGCATAACGCATGGCGCATAACTCAAAATGCATAACGCATAACGCATAACGCATAACGCATAACGCATAACGCATAACGCATAACACACAACGCATATCGCATAACGCATAACGCATAACGCATGGCGCATAACTCAAAATGCATAACGCATAACGCATAACGCATAACGCATAACGCATAACGCATAACGCATAACGCATAACGCATAACGCATAACGCATAACGCATAACGCATAACGCATAACGCATAACGCATAACGCATAACGCATAACGCATAACGCATAACGCATAACGCATAACGCACAACGCATATCGCATAACGCATAACGCATAACGCATAACGCATGGCGCATAACTCAAAATGCATAACGCATAACGCATAACGCATAACGCATAACGCATAACGCATAACGCATAACGCACAACGCACATCGCATAACGCATAACGCATGGCGCATAACTCAAAATGCATAACGCATAACGCATAACGCATAACGCATAACGCATAACGCAAACGTATAACGCACAACGCATAACGAATACAGCAAAACGCATAATGCTTAACGCATAACGGATCACGCATAACGCATAAGGCATAACGCATAACGCATAACGCATATCGAATAACGCATAACGTGTAACTCATAACGCATAACGCATAAAGCATAATGCTTAACGCATAACGCATAACGCTTATCGCATAACGCATAAGGCATAACGCATAACGCATAACGCATATCGAATAACGCATAACGTGTAACTCATAACGCATAACGCATAAAGCATAATGCTTAACGCATAACGCATAACGCTTATCGCATAACGCATAACTCAAAATGCAAAACGCATAACGCATAACGCATAACGCAAACGTATAACGCACAACGCATAACGAATACAGCAAAACGCATAATGCTTAACGCATAACGGATCACGCATAACGCATAACGCACAACGCATATCGCATAACGCATAACGCATAACGCATAACGCACAACGCATATCGCATAACGCATAACGCATGGCGCATAACTCAAAATGCATAACGCATAACGCATAACGCATAACGCATAACGCATAACGCAAACGTATAACGCACAACGCATAACGAATACAGCAAAACGCATAATGCTTAACGCATAACGGATCACGCATAACGCATAACGCATAACGCATAACGCATATCGCATAACGCATAACGCATAACGCATAACGCATGGCGCATAACTCAAAATGCATAACGCATAACGCATAACGCATAACGCATAACGCATAACGCATAACGCATAACGCATAACGCATAACGCATAACGCATAACGCACAACGCATATCGCATAACGCATAACGCACAACGCATATCGCATAACGCATAACGCATAACGCATGGCGCATAACTCAAAATGCATAACGCATAACGCATAACGCATAACGCATAACGCATAACGCATAACGCATAACGCATAACGCATAACGCATAACGCATAATGCATAACGCATGGCGCCTAACTCAAAATGCATAACGCATAACGCATAACGCATAACGCACAACGCATATCGCATAACGCATAACGCACAACGCATATCGCATAACGCATAACGCATAACGCATGGCGCATAACTCAAAATGCATAACGCATAACGCATAACGCATAACGCATAACGCATAACGCATAACGCATAACGCATAACGCATAACGCATAACGCATAACGCATAACGCATAACGCATAACGCATAACGCATAACGCATAACGCATAACGCATAACGCATAACGCATAACACATAACGCATAACGTATAACGCATAACGCATAACGCATAACGCATAACGCATAACGCATAACGCATAACGCATAACGCATAACGCATAACGCATAACGCATAACGCATAACGCACAACGCATATCGCATAACGCATAACGCATAACGCACAACGCATATCGCATAACGCATAACGCATAACGCATAACGCATGGCGCATAACTCAAAATGCATAACGCATAACGCATAACGCATAACGCATAACGCATAACGCATAACGCATAACGCATAACGCATAACGCATAACGCATAACGCATAACGCATAACGCATAACGCATAACGCATAACGCATAACGCATAACGCATAACGCATAACGCATAACGCATAACGCATAACGCATAACGCATAACGCATAACGCATAACGTATAACGCATAACGCACAACGCATATCGCATAACGCATAACGCATAACGCATAACGCATAACGCATAACGCATAACGCATAACGCATAACGCATAACGTATAACGCATAACGCATAACGCACAACGCATATCGCATAACGCATAACGCATAATGCATAACGCATGGCGCATAACTCAAAATGCATAACGCATAACGCATAACGCATAACGCAAACGTATAACGCACAACGCATAACGAATACAGCAAAACGCATAATGCTTAACGCATAACGGATCACGCATAACGCATAAGGCATAACGCATATCGCATAACGCATAACGCATAACGCATAACGCATAACGCATAACGCAAACGTATAACGCACAACGCATAACGAATACAGCAAAACGCATAATGCTTAACGCATAACGGATCACGCATAACGCATAAGGCATAACGCATAACGCATAACGCATATCGAATAACGCATAACGTGTAACTCATAACGCATAACGCATAAAGCATAATGCTTAACGCATAACGCATAACGCTTATCGCATAACGCATAAGGCATAACGCATAACGCATAACGCATATCGAATAACGCATAACGTGTAACTCATAACGCATAACGCATAAAGCATAATGCTTAACGCATAACGCATAACGCTTATCGCATAACGCATAACTCAAAATGCAAAACGCATAACGCATAACGCATAACGCAAACGTATAACGCACAACGCATAACGAATACAGCAAAACGCATAATGCATAACGCATAACGGATAACGCATAACGCATAACGCACAACGCATATCGCATAACGCATAACGCATAACGCATAACGCACAACGCATATCGCATAACGCATAACGCATGGCGCATAACTCAAAATGCATAACGCATAACGCATAACGCATAACGCATAACGCATAACGCAAACGTATAACGCACAACGCATAACGAATACAGCAAAACGCATAATGCTTAACGCATAACGGATCACGCATAACGCATAACGCATAACGCATAACGCATATTGCATAACGCATAACGCATAACGCATAACGCATGGCGCATAACTCAAAATGCATAACGCATAACGCATAACGCATAACGCATAACGCATAACGCATAACGCATAACGCATAACGCATAACGCATAACGCATAACGCACAACGCATATCGCATAACGCATAACGCACAACGCATATCGCATAACGCATAACGCATAACGCATGGCGCATAACTCAAAATGCATAACGCATAACGCATAACGCATAACGCATAACGCATAACGCATAACGCATAACGCATAACGCATAACGCATAACGCATAACGCATAACGCATAACGCATAACGCATAACGCATAACGCATAACGCATAACGCATAACGCATAACGCATAACGCAAACGTATAACGCACAACGCATAACGAATACAGCAAAACGCATAATGCTTAACGCACAACGCATATCGCATAACGCATAACGCACAACGCATATCGCATAACGCATATCGCATAACGCATAACGCATAACGCATAACGCATAACGCATAACGCATAACGCATAACGCATAACGCATAACGCATAACGCATAACGCATAACGCATAACGCATAACGCATAACGCATAACGCATAACGCATAACGTATAACGCATAACGCACAACGCATATCGCATAACGCATAACGCATAACGCATAACGCATAACGCATAACGCATAACGCATAACGCATAACGCATAACGTATAACGCATAACGCATAACGCACAACGCATATCGCATAACGCATAACGCATAATGCATAACGCATGGCGCCTAACTCAAAATGCATAACGCATAACGCATAACGCATAACGCACAACGCATATCGCATAACGCATAACGCACAACGCATATCGCATAACGCATAACGCATAACGCATGGCGCATAACTCAAAATGCATAACGCATAACGCATAACGCATAACGCATAACGCATAACGCATAACGCATAACGCATAACGCATAACGCATAACGCATAACGCATAACGCATAACGCATAACGCATAACGCATAACGCATAACGCATAACGCATAACGCATAACACATAACGCATAACGTATAACGCATAACGCATAACGCATAACGCATAACGCATAACGCATAACGCATAACGCATAACGCATAACGCATAACGCATAACGCATAACGCATAACGCACAACGCATATCGCATAACGCATAACGCATAACGCACAACGCATATCGCATAACGCATAACGCATAACGCATAACGCATGGCGCATAACTCAAAATGCATAACGCATAACGCATAACGCATAACGCATAACGCATAACGCATAACGCATAACGCATAACGCATAACGCATAACGC
Organism: Lasioglossum morio; assembly: GCA_916610235.2. Taxonomy (NCBI): domain Eukaryota; kingdom Metazoa; phylum Arthropoda; class Insecta; order Hymenoptera; family Halictidae; genus Lasioglossum; species Lasioglossum morio. The sequence goes on from CAKAJA020000289.1 coordinate 3,449,950, forward strand.
ATAACGCATAACGCATAACGCATAACGCATAACGCATAACGCATAACGCATAACGCATAACGCATAACGCATAACGCATAACGCATAACGCATAACGCATAACGCATAACGTATAACGCATAACGCACAACGCATATCGCATAACGCATAACGCATAACGCATAACGCATAACGCATAACGCATAACGCATAACGCATAACGCATAACGCATAACGTATAACGCATAACGCATAACGCACAACGCATATCGCATAACGCATAACGCATAATGCATAACGCATGGCGCATAACTCAAAATGCATAACGCATAACGCATAACGCATAACGCAAACGTATAACGCACAACGCATAACGAATACAGCAAAACGCATAATGCTTAACGCATAACGGATCACGCATAACGCATAAGGCATAACGCATAACGCATAACGCATATCGAATAACGCATAACGTGTAACTCATAACGCATAACGCATAAAGCATAATGCTTAACGCATAACGTATAACGCTTATCGCATAACGCATAACGCATAACGTATAACGCATAACGCATACCGTAGAACGCATAACGCATAATGCATAACGCAAACGTATAACGCACAACGCATAACGCATAACGCATAACGCATAACGCATAACGCATAACGCATAACGCATAACGCACAACGCATATCGCATAACGCATAACGCATAACGCATAACGCATAACGCATAACGCATAACGCACAACGCATATCGCATAACGCATAACGCATAACGCATAACGCATAACGCATAACGCATAACGCATAACGCACAACGCATATCGCATAACGCATAACGCATAACGCATAACGCATAACGCATAACGCATATCGAATAACGCATAACGTGTGACTCATAACGCATAACGCATAAAGCATAATGCATAACGCATAACGCATAACGCATAACGCATAACGCATAACGCATAACGCACAACGCATATCGCATAACGCATAACGCATAACGCATAACGCATGGCGCATAACTCAAAATGCATAACGCATAACGCATAACGCATAACGCATAACGCATAACGCATAACGCATAACGCATAACGCATAACGCATAACGCATAACGCATAACGCATAACGCATAACGCATAACGCATAACGCATAACGCATAACGCATAACGCACAACGCATATCGCATAACGCATAACGCATAACGCACAACGCATATCGCATAACGCATAACGCATAACGCATAACGCATGGCGCATAACTCAAAATGCATAACGCATAACGCATAACGCATAACGCATAACGCATAACGCACAACGCAAATCGCATAACGCATAACGCATAACGCATAACGAATGGCGCATAACTGAAAATGCATAACGCATAACGCATAACGCATAACGCAAACGTATAACGCACAACGCATAACGAATACAGCAAAACGCATAATGCTTAACGCATAACGGATCACGCATAACGCATAACGCACAACGCATATCGCATAACGCATAACGCATAACGCATAACGCATGGCGCATAACTCAAAATGCATAACGCATATCGCATAACTTACAACGTATAACGCATAACGCATAACGCATAACGCATAACGCATAACGCATAACGCATAACGCATAACGCATAACGCATAACGCATAACGCACAACGCATATCGCATAACGCATAACGCATAACGCATAACGCATAACGCATAACGCATATCGAATAACGCATAACGTGTGACTCATAACGCATAACGCATAAAGCATAATGCATAACGCATAACGCATAACGCATAACGCATAACGCATAACGCATAACGCACAACGCATATCGCATAACGCATAACGCATAACGCATAACGCACGGCGCATAACTCAAAATGCATAACGCATAACGCATAACGCATAACGCATAACGCATAACGCATAACGCATAACGCATAACGCATAACGCATAACGCATAACGCATAACGCATAACGCATAACGCATAACGCATAACGCACAACGCATATCGCATAACGCATAACGCATAACGCACAACGCATATCGCATAACGCATAACGCATAACGCATAACGCATGGCGCATAACTCAAAATGCATAACGCATAACGCATAACGCATAACGCATAACGCATAACGCATAACGCATAACGCATAACGCATAACGCATAACGCATAACGCATAACGCATAACGCATAACGCATAACGCATAACGCATAACGCATAACGCATAACGCATAACGCATAACGCATAACGTATAACGCATAACGCACAACGCATATCGCATAACGCATAACGCATAACGCATAACGCATAACGCATAACGCATAACGCATAACGCATAACGCATAACGTATAACGCATAACGCATAACGCATAACGCACAACGCATATCGCATAACGCATAACGCATAATGCATAACGCATGGCGCATAACTCAAAATGCATAACGCATAACGCATAACGCATAACGCAAACGTATAACGCACAACGCATAACGAATACAGCAAAACGCATAATGCTTAACGCATAACGGATCACGCATAACGCATAAGGCATAACGCATAACGCATAACGCATATCGAATAACGCATAACGTGTAACTCATAACGCATAACGCATAAAGCATAATGCTTAACGCATAACGCATAACGCTTATCGCATAACGCATAACGCATAACGTATAACGCATAACGCATACCGTATAACGCATAACGCATAATGCATAACGCAAACGTATAACGCACAACGCATAACGCATAACGCATAACGCATAACGCATAACGCATAACGCATAACGCATAACGCATAACGCATAACGCATATCGCATAACACATAACGCATAACCCATAACGCATAACGCATAACGCATAACGCATAACGCATAACGCATAACGCATAACGCATAACGCATAACGCATAACGCATAACGCATAACGCATAATGCATAACACATAACGCATAACGCATAACGCATAACGCATAACGCATAACGCATAACGCATAACGCATAACGCATAACGCATAACGCATAACGCATAACGCATAACGCATAACGCATAACGCCTTACGGATCAGGCATAACGCATAACGCATAATGCATAACACATAACGCATAACGCATAACGCATAACGCATAACGCATAACGCATAACGCATAACGCATAACGCATAACGCATAACGCATAACGCATAACGCATAACGCATAACACATAACGCATAACGAATACAGCAAAACGCATAATGCTTAACGCATAACGGATCACGCATAACGCATAACGCATAACGCATAACGCATAACGCATATCGCATAACGCATAACGCATAACGCATAACGCATGGCGCATAACTCAAAATGCATAACGCATAACGCATAACGCATAACGCATAACGCATAACGCATAACGCATAACGCATAACGCATAACGCATAACGCATAACGCATAACGCATAACGCATAACGCATAACGCAAACGTATAACGCACAACGCATAACGAATACAGCAAAACGCATAATGCTTAACGCATAACGGATCACGCATAACGCATAACGCATAACGCATAACGCATATCGCATAACGCATAACGCATAACGCATAACGCATAACGCATAACGCATAACGCATAACGTATAACGCATAACGCATAACGCACAACGCATATCGCATAACGCATAACGCATAATGCATAACGCATGGCGCATAACTCAAAATGCATAACGCATAACGCATAACGCATAACGCACAACGCATATCGCATAACGCATAACGCACAACGCATATCGCATAACGCATAACGCATAACGCATGGCGCATAACTCAAAATGCATAACGCATAACGCATAACGCATAACGCATAACGCATAACGCATAACGCATAACGCATAACGCATAACGCATAACGCATAACGCATAACGCATAACGCATAACGCATAACGCATAACGTATAACGCATAACGCACAACGCATATCGCATAACGCATAACGCATAACGCATAACGCATAACGCATAACGCATAACGCATAACGCATAACGTATAACGCATAACGCATAACGCACAACGCATATCGCATAACGCATAACGCATAATGCATAACGCATGGCGCATAACTCAAAATGCATAACGCAGAACGCATAACGCATAACGCACAACGCATATCGCATAACGCATAACGCACAACGCATATCGCATAACGCATAACGCATAACGCATGGCGCATAACTCAAAATGCATAACGCATAACGCATAACGCATAACGCATAACGCATAACGCATAACGCATAACGCATAACGCATAACGCATAACGCATAACGCATAACGCATAACGCATAACGCATAACGCATAACGCATAACGCATAACACATAACGCATAACGTATAACGCATAACGCATAACGCATAACGCATAACGCATAACGCATAACGCATAACGCATAACGCATAACGCATAACGCACAACGCAAATCGCATAACGCATAACGCATAACGCACAACGCATATCGCATAACGCATAACGCATAACGCATAACGCATGGCGCATAACTCAAAATGCATAACGCATAACGCATAACGCATAACGCATAACGCATAACGCATAACGCATAACGCATAACGCATAACGCATAACGCATAACGCATAACGCATAACGCATAACGCATAACGCATAACGCATAACGCATAACGCATAACGCATAACGCATAACGCATAACGTATAACGCATAACGCACAACGCATATCGCATAACGCATAACGCATAACGCATAACGCATAACGCATAACGCATAACGCATAACGCATAACGCATAACGTATAACGCATAACGCATAACGCACAACGCATATCGCATAACGCATAACGCATAATGCATAACGCATGGCGCATAACTCAAAATGCATAACGCATAACGCATAACGCATAACGCATAACGCATAACGCATAACGCATAACGCATAACGCATAACGCTTAACGCATAACGCATGGCGCATAACTCAAAATGCATAACGCATAACGCATAACGCATAACGCATAACGCATAACGCATAACGCATAACGCATAACGCATAACGCATAACGCATAATGCACAACGCATATCGCATAACGCATAACGCATAATGCATAACGCATGGCGCATAACTCAAAATGCATAACGCATAACGCATAACGCATAACGCATAACGCATAACGCATAACGCATAACGCATAACGCACAACGCATATCGCATAACGCATAACGCATAACGCATAACGCATGGCGCATAACTCAAAATGCATAACGCATAACGCATAACGCATAACGCATAACGCATAACGCATAACGCATAACGCATAACGCATAACGCATAACGCATAACGCATAACGCATAACGCATAACGCATAACGCATAACGCATAACGCACAACGCATATCGCATAACGCATAACGCATAACGCATAACGCATGGCGCATAACTCAAAATGCATAACGCATAACGCATAACGCATAACGCATAACGCATAACGCATAACGCATAACGCATAACGCATAACGCACAACGCACATCGCATAACGCATAACGCATGGCGCATAACTCAAAATGCATAACGCATAACGCATAACGCATAACGCATAACGCAAACGTATAACGCACAACGCATAACGAATACAGCAAAACGCATAATGCTTAACGCATAACGGATCACGCATAACGCATAAGGCATAACGCATAACGCATAACGCATATCGAATAACGCATAACGTGTAACTCATAACGCATAACGCATAAAGCATAATGCTTAACGCATAACGCATAACGCTTATCGCATAACGCATAAGGCATAACGCATAACGCATAACGCATATCGAATAACGCATAACGTGTAACTCATAACGCATAACGCATAAAGCATAATGCTTAACGCATAACGCATAACGCTTATCGCATAACGCATAACTCAAAATGCAAAACGCATAACGCATAACGCATAACGCAAACGTATAACGCACAACGCATAACGAATACAGCAAAACGCATAATGCTTAACGCATAACGGATCACGCATAACGCATAACGCACAACGCATATCGCATAACGCATAACGCATAACGCATAACGCACAACGCATATCGCATAACGCATAACGCATGGCGCATAACTCAAAATGCATAACGCATAACGCATAACGCATAACGCATAACGCATAACGCAAACGTATAACGCACAACGCATAACGAATACAGCAAAACGCATAATGCTTAACGCATAACGGATCACGCATAACGCATAACGCATAACGCATAACGCATATCGCATAACGCATAACGCATAACGCATAACGCATGGCGCATAACTCAAAATGCATAACGCATAACGCATAACGCATAACGCATAACGCATAACGCATAACGCATAACGCATAACGCATAACGCATAACGCACAACTCATATCGCATAACGCATAACGCACAACGCATATCGCATAACGCATAACGCATAACGCATGGCGCATAACTCAAAATGCATAACGCATAACGCATAACGCATAACGCATAACGCATAACGCATAACGCATAACGCACAACGCATATCGCATAACGCATAACGCATAACGCATAGCGCATAACTCAAAATGCATAACGCATAACGCATAACGCATAACGCATAACGCATAACGCATAACGCATAACGCATAACGCATAACGCATAACGCATAACGCATAACGCATAACGCATAACGCATAACGCATAACGCATAACGCATAACGCATAACGCATAACGCATAACACATAACGCATAACGTATAACGCATAACGCATAACGCATAACGCATAACGCATAACGCATAACGCATAACGCATAACGCATAACGCATAACGCATAACGCATAACGCACAACGCATATCGCATAACGCATAACGCATAACGCACAACGCATATCGCATAACGCATAACGCATAACGCATAACGAATGGCGCATAACTCAAAATGCATAACGCATAACGCATAACGCATAACGCATAACGCATAACGCATAACGCATAACGCATAACGCATAACGCATAACGCATAACGTATAACGCATAACGCATAACGCACAACGCATATCGCATAACGCATAACGCATAATGCATAACGCATGGCGCATAACTCAAAATGCATAACGCATAACGCATAACGCATAACGCACAACGCATATCGCATAACGCATAACGCATAACGCATATCGCATAACGCATAACGCATAACGCATGGCGCATAACTCAAAATGCATAACGCATAACGCATAACGCATAACGCATAACGCATAACGCATAACGCATAACGCATAACGCATAACGCATAACGCATAACGCATAACGCATAACGCATAACGCATAACGCATAACGCATAACACATAACGCATAACGTATAACGCATAACGCATAACGCATAACGCATAACGCATAACGCATAACGCATAACGCATAACGCATAACGCATAACGCACAACGCATATCGCATAACGCATAACGCATAACGCACAACGCATATCGCATAACGCATAACGCATAACGCATAACGCATGGCGCATAACTCAAAATGCATAACGCATAACGCATAACGCATAACGCATAACGCATAACGCATAACGCATAACGCATAACGCATAACGCATAACGCATAACGCATAACGCATAACGCATAACGCATAACGCATAACGCGTAACGTATAACGCATAACGCACAACGCATATCGCATAACGCATAACGCATAACGCATAACGCATAACGCATAACGCATAACGCATAACGCATAACGCATAACGCATAACGCATAACGCATAACGCACAACGCATATCGCATAACGCATAACGCATAATGCATAACGCATGGCGCATAACTCAAAATGCATAACGCATAACGCATAACGCATAACGCATAACGCATAACGCATAACGCATAACGCATAACGCATAACGCATAACGCATAACGCATAACGCATAACGCATAACGCATAACGCATAACGCATAACGCATAACGCATAACGTATAACGCATAACGCATAACGCACAACGCATATCGCATAACGCATAACGCATAATGCATAACGCATGGCGCATAACTCAAAATGCATAACGCATAACGCATAACGCATAACGCATAACGCATAACGCATAACGCATAACGCATAACGCATAACGCATAACGCATAACGCATAACGCATAACGCATAACGCATGGCGCATAACTCAAAATGCATAACGCATAACGCATAACGCATAACGCATAACGCATAACGCATAACGCATAACGCATAACGCATAACGCATAACGCATAACGCATAATGCACAACGCATATCGCATAACGCATAACGCATAATGCATAACGCATGGCGCATAACTCAAAATGCATAACGCATAACGCATAACGCATAACGCATAACACATAACGCATAACGCATAACGCATAACGCACAACGCATATCGCATAACGCATAACGCATAACGCATAACGCATGGCGCATAACTCAAAATGCATAACGCATAACGCATAACGCATAACGCATAACGCATAACGCATAACGCATAACGCATAACGCATAACGCATAACGCATAACGCATAACGCATAACGCATAACGCATAACGCATAACGCATAACGCACAACGCATATCGCATAACGCATAACGCATGGCGCATAACTCAAAATGCATAACGCATAACGCATAACGCATAACGCATAACGCATAACGCATAACGCATAACGCACAACGCACATCGCATAACGCATAACGCATGGCGCATAACTCAAAATGCATAACGCATAACGCATAACGCATAACGCATAACGCAAACGTATAACGCACAACGCATAACGAATACAGCAAAACGCATAATGCTTAACGCATAACGGATCACGCATAACGCATAAGGCATAACGCATAACGCATAACGCATATCGAATAACGCATAACGTGTAACTCATAACGCATAACGCATAAAGCATAATGCTTAACGCATAACGCATAACGCTTATCGCATAACGCATAAGGCATAACGCATAACGCATAACGCATATCGAATAACGCATAACGTGTAACTCATAACGCATAACGCATAAAGCATAATGCTTAACGCATAACGCATAACGCTTATCGCATAACGCATAACTCAAAATGCAAAACGCATAACGCATAACGCATAACGCAAACGTATAACGCACAACGCATAACGAATACAGCAAAACGCATAATGCTTAACGCATAACGGATCACGCATAACGCATAACGCACAACGCATATCGCATAACGCATAACGCATAACGCATAACGCACAACGCATATCGCATAACGCATAACGCATGGCGCATAACTCAAAATGCATAACGCATAACGCATAACGCATAACGCATAACGCATAACGCAAACGTATAACGCACAACGCATAACGAATACAGCAAAACGCATAATGCTTAACGCATAACGGATCACGCATAACGCATAACGCATAACGCATAACGCATATCGCATAACGCATAACGCATAACGCATAACGCATGGCGCATAACTCAAAATGCATAACGCATAACGCATAACGCATAACGCATAACGCATAACGCATAACGCATAACGCATAACGCATAACGCACAACTCATATCGCATAACGCATAACGCACAACGCATATCGCATAACGCATAACGCATAACGCATGGCGCATAACTCAAAATGCATAACGCATAACGCATAACGCATAACGCATAACGCATAACGCATAACGCATAACGCATAACGCATAACGCATAACGCATAACGCATAACGCATAACGCATAACGCATAACGCATAACGCATAACGCATAACGCATAACGCATAACGCATAACGCATAACGCATAACGTATAACGCATAACGCACAACGCATATCGCATAACGCATAACGCATAACGCATAACGCATAACGCATAACGCATAACGCATAACGCATAACGCATAACGCATAACGCATAACGCATAACGCATAACGCATATCGCATAACGCATAACGCATAATGCATAACGCATGGCGCATAACTCAAAATGCATAACGCATAACGCATAACGCATAACGCACAACGCATATCGCATAACGCATAACGCACAACGCATATCGCATAACGCATAACGCATAACGCATAGCGCATAACTCAAAATGCATAACGCATAACGCATAACGCATAACGCATAACGCATAACGCATAACGCATAACGCATAACGCATAACGCATAACGCATAACGCATAACGCATAACGCATAACGCATAACGCATAACGCATAACGCATAACGCATAACACATAACGCATAACGTATAACGCATAACGCATAACGCATAACGCATAACGCATAACGCATAACGCATAACGCATAACGCATAACGCATAACGCATAACGCATAACGCACAACGCATATCGCATAACGCATAACGCATAACGCACAACGCATATCGCATAACGCATAACGCATAACGAATGGCGCATAACTCAAAATGCATAACGCATAACGCATAACGCATAACGCATAACGCATAACGCATAACGCATAACGCATAACGCATAACGCATAACGCATAACGTATAACGCATAACGCATAACGCACAACGCATATCGCATAACGCATAACGCATAATGCATAACGCATGGCGCATAACTCAAAATGCATAACGCATAACGCATAACGCATAACGCACAACGCATATCGCATAACGCATAACGCACAACGCATATCGCATAACGCATAACGCATAACGCATGGCGCATAACTCAAAATGCATAACGCATAACGCATAACGCATAACGCATAACGCATAACGCATAACGCATAACGCATAACGCATAACGCATAACGCATAACGCATAACGCATAACGCATAACGCATAACGCATAACACATAACGCATAACGTATAACGCATAACGCATAACGCATAACGCATAACGCATAACGCATAACGCATAACGCATAACGCATAACGCATAACGCATAACGCATAACGCACAACGCATATCGCATAACGCATAACGCATAACGCACAACGCATATCGCATAACGCATAACGCATAACGCATAACGCATTTCGCATAACTCAAAATGCATAACGCATAACGCATAACGCATAACGCATAACGCATAACGCATAACGCATAACGCATAACGCATAACGCATAACGCATAACGCATAACGCATAACGCATAACGCATAACGCATAACGCGTAACGTATAACGCATAACGCACAACGCATATCGCATAACGCATAACGCATAACGCATAACGCATAACGCATAACGCATAACGCATAACGCATAACGCATAACGTATAACGCATAACGCATAACGCACAACGCATATCGCATAACGCATAACGCATAATGCATAACGCATGGCGCATAACTCAAAATGCATAACGCATAACGCATAACGCATAACGCATAACGCATAACGCATAACGCATAACGCATAACGCATAACGCATAACGCATAACGCATAACGCATAACGCATAACGCATAACGCATGGCGCATAACTCAAAATGCATAACGCATAACGCATAACGCATAACGCATAACGCATAACGCATAACGCATAACGCATAACGCATAATGCACAACGCATATCGCATAACGCATAACGCATAATGCATAACGCATGGCGCATAACTCAAAATGCATAACGCATAACGCATAACGCATAACGCATAACGCATAACGCATAACGCATAACGCATAACACACAACGCATATCGCATAACGCATAACGCATAACGCATGGCGCATAACTCAAAATGCATAACGCATAACGCATAACGCATAACGCATAACGCATAACGCATAACGCATAACGCATAACGCATAACGCATAACGCATAACGCATAACGCATAACGCATAACGCATAACGCATAACGCATAACGCATAACGCATAACGCATAACGCACAACGCATATCGCATAACGCATAACGCATAACGCATAACGCATGGCGCATAACTCAAAATGCATAACGCATAACGCATAACGCATAACGCATAACGCATAACGCATAACGCATAACGCACAACGCACATCGCATAACGCATAACGCATGGCGCATAACTCAAAATGCATAACGCATAACGCATAACGCATAACGCATAACGCAAACGTATAACGCACAACGCATAACGAATACAGCAAAACGCATAATGCTTAACGCATAACGGATCACGCATAACGCATAAGGCATAACGCATAACGCATAACGCATATCGAATAACGCATAACGTGTAACTCATAACGCATAACGCATAAAGCATAATGCTTAACGCATAACGCATAACGCTTATCGCATAACGCATAACGCATAACGCATAACGCATAACGCATATCGAATAACGCATAACGTGTAACTCATAACGCATAACGCATAAAGCATAATGCTTAACGCATAACGCATAACGCTTATCGCATAACGCATAACTCAAAATGCAAAACGCATAACGCATAACGCATAACGCAAACGTATAACGCACAACGCATAACGAATACAGCAAAACGCATAATGCTTAACGCATAACGGATCACGCATAACGCATAACGCACAACGCATATCGCATAACGCATAACGCATAACGCATAACGCACAACGCATATCGCATAACGCATAACGCATGGCGCATAACTCAAAATGCATAACGCATAACGCATAACGCATAACGCATAACGCATAACGCAAACGTATAACGCACAACGCATAACGAATACAGCAAAACGCATAATGCTTAACGCATAACGGATCACGCATAACGCATAACGCATAACGCATAACGCATATCGCATAACGCATAACGCATAACGCATAACGCATGGCGCATAACTCAAAATGCATAACGCATAACGCATAACGCATAACGCATAACGCATAACGCATAACGCATAACGCATAACGCATAACGCATAACGCATAACGCATAACGCACAACGCATATCGCATAACGCATAACGCACAACGCATATCGCATAACGCATAACGCATAACGCATGGCGCATAACTCAAAATGCATAACGCATAACGCATAACGCATAACGCATAACGCATAACGCATAACGCATAACGCATAACGCATAACGCATAACGCATAACGCATAACGCATAACGCATAACGCATAACGCATAACGCATAACGCATAACGCATAACGCAAACGTATAACGCACAACGCATAACGAATACAGCAAAACGCATAATGCTTAACGCACAACGCATATCGCATAACGCATAACGCACAACGCATATCGCATAACGCATAACGCATAACGCATGGCGCATAACTCAAAATGCATAACGCATAACGCATAACGCATAACGCATAACGCATAACGCATAACGCATAACGCATAACGCATAACGCATAACGCATAACGCATAACGCATAACGCATAACGCATAACGCATAACGCATAACGCATAACGCATAACGTATAACGCATAACGCACAACGCATATCGCATAACGCATAACGCATAACGCATAACGCATAACGCATAACGCATAACGCATAACGCATAACGTATAACGCATAACGCATAACGCACAACGCATATCGCATAACGCATAACGCATAATGCATAACGCATGGCGCATAACTCAAAATGCATAACGCATAACGCATAACGCATAACGCACAACGCATATCGCATAACGCATAACGCACAACGCAGATCGCATAACGCATAACGCATAACGCATGGCGCATAACTCAAAATGCATAACGCATAACGCATAACGCATAACGCATAACGCATAACGCATAACGCATAACGCATAACGCATAACGCATAACGCATCACGCATAACGCATAACGCATAACGCATAACGCATAACGCATAACGCATAACACATAACGCATAACGGATAACGCATAACGCATAACGCATAACGCATAACGCATAACGCATAACGCATAACGCATAACGCATAACGCATAACGCATAACGCATAACGCACAACGCATATCGCATAACGCATAACGCATAACGCACAACGCATATCGCATAACGCATAACGCATAACGCATAACGCATGGCGCATAACTCAAAATGCATAACGCATAACGCACAACGCATAACGCATAACGCATAACGCATAACGCATAACGCATAACGCATAACGCATAACGCATAACGCATAACGCATAACGCATAACGCATAACGCATAACGCATAACGAATAACGTATAACGCATAACGCACAACGCATATCGCATAACGCATAACGCATAACGCATAACGCATAACGCATAACGCATAACGCATAACGCATAACGCATAACGTATAACGCATAACGCATAACGCACAACGCATATCGCATAACGCATAACGCATAATGCATAACGCATGGCGCATAACTCAAAATGCATAACGCATAACGCATAACGCATAACGCAAACGTATAACGCACAACGCATAACGAATACAGCAAAACGCATAATGCTTAACGCATAACGGATCACGCATAACGCATAAGGCATAACGCATAACGCATAACGCATATCGAATAACGCATAACGTGTAACTCATAACGCATAACGCATAAAGCATAATGCTTAACGCATAACGTATAACGCTTATCGCATAACGCATAACGCATAACGTATAACGCATAACGCATACCGTAGAACGCATAACGCATAATGCATAACGCAAACGTATAACGCACAACGCATAACGCATAACGCATAACGCATAACGCATAACGCATAACGCATGACGCATAACGCATAACGCATATCGCATAACACATAACGCATAACCCATAACGCATAACGCATAACGCATAACGCATAACGCATAACGCATAACGCATAACGCATAACGCATAACGCATAACGCATAACGCATAACGCACAACGCATATCGCATAACGCATAACGCATAACGCATAACGCATAACGCATAACGCATAACGCACAACGCATATCGCATAACGCATAACGCATAACGCATAACGCATAACGCATAACGCATAACGCATAACGCATAACGCACAACGCATATCGCATAACGCATAACGCATAACGCATAACGCATAACGCATAACGCATATCGAATAACGCATAACGTGTGACTCATAACGCATAACGCATAAAGCATAATGCATAACGCATAACGCATAACGCATAACGCATAACGCATAACGCATAACGCATAACGCACAACGCATATCGCATAACGCATAACGCATAACGCATAACGCATGGCGCATAACTCAAAATGCATAACGCATAACGCATAACGCATAACGCATAACGCATAACGCATAACGCATAACGCATAACGCATAACGCATAACGCATAACGCATAACGCATAACGCATAACGCATAACGCATAACGCATAACGCATAACGCGTAACGCATAACGCATAACGCATAACGCATAACGCATAACGCATAACGCATAACGCATAACGCATAACGCATAACGCATAACGCATAACGCACAACGCATATCGCATAACGCATATCGCATAACGCATAACGCATAACGCATAACGCATAACGCATAACGCATAACGCATAACGCATAACTCAAAATGCATAACGCATAACGCATAACGCATATCGCATAACGCATAACGCATAATGCATAACGCATGGCGCATAACTCAAAATGCATAACGCATAACGCATAACGCATAACGCAAACGTATAACGCACAACGCATAACGAATACAGCAAAACGCATAATGCTTAACGCATAACGCATAACGGATCACGCATAACGCATAAGGCATAACGCATAACGCATAACGCATATCGAATAACGCATAACGTGTAACTCATAACGCATAACGCATAAAGCATAATGCTTAACGCATAACGCATAACGCTTATCGCATAACGCATAACGCATAACGTATAACGCATAACGCATACCGCACAACGCATATCGCATAACGCATAACGCATAACGCATAACGCATAACGCATAACGCATAACGCATAACGCATAACGCATAACGCACAACGCATATCGCATAACGCATAACGCATAACGCATAACGCATAACGCATAACGCATAACGCATAACGCATAACGCATAACGCATAACGCACAACGCATATCGCATAACGCATAACGCATAACGCACAACGCATATCGCATAACGCATAACGCATAACGCATAACGCATGGCGCATAACTCAAAATGCATAACGCATAACGCATAACGCATAACGCACAACGCATAACGCATAACGCACAACGCAAATCGCATAACGCATAACGCATAACGCATAACGAATGGCGCATAACTGAAAATGCATAACGCATAACGCATAACGCATAACGCAAACGTATAACGCACAACGCATAACGAATACAGCAAAACGCATAATGCTTAACGCATAACGGATCACGCATAACGCATAACGCACAACGCATATCGCATAACGCATAATGCATAACGCATAACGCATGGCGCATAACTCAAAATGCATAACGCATATCGCATAACTTACAACGTATAACGCATAACGCATAACGCATAACGCATAACGCATAACGCATAACGCACAACGCATATCGCATAACGCATAACGCATAACGCATAACGCATAACGCATAACGCATATCGAATAACGCATAACGTGTGACTCATAACGCATAACGCATAAAGCATAATGCATAACGCATAACGCATAACGCATAACGCATAACGCATAACGCACAACGCATATCGCATAACGCATAACGCATAACGCATAACGCATGGCGCATAACTCAAAATGCATAACGCATAACGCATAACGCATAACGCATAACGCATAACGCATAACGCATAACGCATAACGCATAACGCATAACGCATAACGCATAACGCATAACGCATAACGCATAACGCATAACGCATAACGCATAACGCATAACGCACAACGCATATCGCATAACGCATAACGCATAACGCACAACGCATATCGCATAACGCATAACGCATAACGCATAACGCATGGCGCATAACTCAAAATGCATAACGCATAACGCATAACGCATAACGCATAACGCATAACGCATAACGCATAACGCATAACGCATAACGCATAACGCATAACGCATAACGCATAACGCATAACGCATAACGCATAACGCATAACGCATAACGCATAACGCATAACGCATAACGCATAACGCATAACGTATAACGCATAACGCACAACGCATATCGCATAACGCATAACGCATAACGCATAACGCATAACGCATAACGCATAACGCATAACGCATAACGCATAACGTATAACGCATAACGCATAACGCACAACGCATATCGCATAACGCATAACGCATAATGCATAACGCATGGCGCATAACTCAAAATGCATAACGCATAACGCATAACGCATAACGCAAACGTATAACGCACAACGCATAACGAATACAGCAAAACGCATAATGCTTAACGCATAACGGATCACGCATAACGCATAAGGCATAACGCATAACGCATAACGCATATCGAATAACGCATAACGTGTAACTCATAACGCATAACGCATAAAGCATAATGCTTAACGCATAACGCATAACGCTTATCGCATAACGCATAACGCATAACGTATAACGCATAACGCATACCGTATAACGCATAACGCATAACGCATAACGCACAACGCATATCGCATAACGCATAACGCATAACGCATAACGCATAACGCATAACGCATATCGAATAACGCATAACGTGTGACTCATAACGCATAACGCATAACGCACAACGCATATCGCATAACGCATAACGCATAACGCACAACGCATATCGCATAACGCATAACGCATAACGCATAACGCATGGCGCATAACTCAAAATGCATAACGCATAACGCATAACGCATAACGCATAACGCATAACGCATAACGCATAACGCATAACGCATAACGCATAACGCATAACGCATAACGCATAACGCATAACGCATAACGCATAACGCATAACGCATAACGCATAACGCATAACGCATAACGCATAACGCATAACGCATAACGCATAACGCATAACGCATAACGCATAACGCATAACGCATAACGCACAACGCATATCGCATAACGCATAACGCATAACGCAAAACGCATGGCGCATAACTCAAAATGCATAACGCATAACGCATAACGCATAACGCATAACGCATAACGCATAACGCATAACGCATAACGCATAACGCATAATGCACAACGCATATCGCATAACGCATAACGCACAACGCATATCGCATAACGCATAACGCATAACGCATAACGCATGGCGCATACCTCAAAATGCATAACGCATAACGCATAACGCATAACATATAACACATAACGCATAACGCATAACGCATAACGCATAACGCACAACGCATATCGCATAACGCATAACGCATAACGCATAACGCATGGCGCATAACTCAAAATGCAAAACGCATAACGCATAACGCAAACGTATAACGCACAACGCATAACGAATACAGAAAAACGCATAATGCTTAACGCATAACGGATCACGCATAACGCATAACGCATAACGCATAACGCATAACGCATATCGCATAACGCATAACGCATAACGCATAACGCATAACGCATGGCGCATAACTCAAAATGCATAACGCATAACGCATAACGCATAACGCATAACGCATAACGCATAACGCATAACGCATAACGCATAACGCATAACGCATAACGCATAACGCATAACGCATAACGCATAACGCATAACGCATAACGCATAACGCATAACGCACAACGCATATCGCATAACGCATAACGCACAACGCATATCGCATAACGCATAACGCATAACGCATAACGCATGGCGCATAACTCAAAATGCATAACGCATAACGCATAACGCATAACGCATAACGCATAACGCATAACGCAAACGTATAACGCACAACGCATAACGAATACAGCAAAACGCATAATGCTTAACGCATAACGGATCACGCATAACGCATAACGCACAACGCATATCGCATAACGCATAACGCATAACGCATAACGCATAACGCATAACGCATAACGCATAACGCATAACGCACAACGCACATCGCATAACGCATAACGCATAACGCATCACGCATAACGCACAACGCATATCGGATAACGTATAACGCAAAACGCATAACGCATAACGCATAACCCATAACGCATAACGCATATCGCATAACGCATAACGCATAACGCATAACGCATGGCGCATAACTCAAAATGCATAACGCATAACGCATAACGCATAACGCATAACGCATAACGCATAACGCATAACGCATAACGCACAACGCATATCGCATAACGCATAACGCATAACGCATAACGCATAACTCAAAATGCATAACGCATAACGCATAACGCATAACGCATAACGCATAACGCATAACGCATAACGCATAACGCATAACGCATAACGCATAACGCATAACGCATAACGCATAACGCATAACGTATAACGCACAACGCATATCGCATAACGCATAACGCATAACGCATAACGCATGGCGCATAACTCAAAATGCATAACGCATAACGCATAACGCATAACGCATAACGCATAACGCATAACGCATAACGCATAACGCATAACGCATAACGCATAACGCATAACGCATAACGCATAACGCATAACGCATAACGCATAACGCATAACGCATAACGCATAACGCATAACGTATAACGCATAACGCATAACGCACAACGCATATCGCATAACGCATAACGCATAATGCATAACGCATGGCGCATAACTCAAAATGCATAACGCATAACGCATAACGCATAACGCAAACGTATAACGCACAACGCATAACGAATACAGCAAAACGCATAATGCTTAACGCATAACGGATCACGCATAACGCATAACGCATAACGCATAACGCATAACGCATATCGAATAACGCATAACGTGTAACTCATAACGCATAACGCATAAAGCATAATGCTTAACGCATAACGCATAACGCTTATCGCATAACGCATAACGCATAACGTATAACGCATAACGCATACCGTATAACGCATAACGCATAATGCATAACGCAAACGTATAACGCACAACGCATAACGCATAACGCATAACGCATAACGCATAACGCATAACGCATAACGCATAACGCATAACGCATAACGCATATCGCATAACACATAACGCATAACCCATAACGCATAACGCATAACGCATAACGCATAACGCATAACGCATAACGCATAACGCATAACGCATAACGCATAACGCATAACGCATAACGCATAACGCACAACGCATATCGCATAACGCATAACGCATAACGCATAACGCATAACGCATAACGCATAACGCACAACGCATATCGCATAACGCATAACGCATAACGCATAACGCATAACGCATAACGCATAACGCACAACGCATAACGCATAACGCATAACGCATAACGCATAACGCATAACGCATAACGCACAACGCATATCGCATAACTTATAACGCATAACGCACAACGCATATCGCATAACGCATAACGCATAACGCATAACGCATGGCACATAACTCAAAATGCATAACGCATAACGCATAACGCATAACGCATAACGCATAACGCAAATCGCATAACGCATAACGCATAACGCATAACGAATGGCGCATAACTGAAAATGCATAACGCATAACGCATAACGCATAACGCAAACGTATAACGCACAACGCATAACGAATACAGCAAAACGCATAATGCTTAACGCATAACGGATCACGCATAACGCATAACGCACAACGCATATCGCATAACGCATAACGCATAACGCATAACGCATGGCGCATAACTCAAAATGCATAACGCATATCGCATAACTTACAACGTATAACGCATAACGCATAACGCATAACGCATAACGCATAACGCATAACGCATAACGCATAACGCATAACGCATAACGCATAACGCATAACGCATAACGCATAACGCATAACGCATAACGCATAACGCATAACGCATAACGCATATCGCATAATGCATAACGCATAACGCATAACGCATAACGTATAACGCAAAACGCATAACGCATAACGTTACCGCATAAGGCTTTATGCATGATGCATATCGCATAACGCATAACGCATAACGCATAACTCATAACGTATAACGCATAACGCATAATGCATAACGCATAACGCATAACGCACAACGCATATCGCATAACGCATAACGCATAACGCATAACGCATGGCGCATAACTCAAAATGCATAACGCATAACGCATAACGCATAACGCATAACGCATAACGCATAACGCATAACGCATAACGCATAACGCATAACGCATAACGCATAACGCATAACGCATAACGCATAACGCATAACGCATAACGCATAACGCATAACGCATAACGCACAACGCATATCGCATAACGCATAACGCATAACGCATAACGCATGGCGCATAACTCAAAATGCATAACGCATAACGCATAACGCATAACGCATAACGCATAACGCATAACGCATAACGCATAACGCATAACGCATAACGCATAACGCATAACGCATAACGCATAACGCATAACGCACAACGCATATCGCATAACTTATAACGCATAACGCACAACGCATATCGCATAACGCATAACGCATAACGCATAACGCATGGCAAATAACTCAAAATGCATAACGCATAACGCATAACGCATAACGCATAACGCACAACGCAAATCGCATAACGCATAACGCATAACGCATAACGAATGGAGCATAACTGAAAATGCATAACGCATAACGCATAACGCATAACGCAAACGTATAACGCACAACGCATAACGAATACAGCAAAACGCATAATGCTTAACGCATAACGGATCACGCATAACGCATAACGCACAACGCATATCGCATAACGCATAACGCATAACGCATAACGCATGGCGCATAACTCAAAATGCATAACGCATATCGCATAACTTACAACGTATAACGCATAACGCATAACGCATAACGCATAACGCATAACGCATAACGCATAACGCATAACGCATAACGCATAACGCATAACGCATAACGCATAACGCATAACGCATAACGCATAACGCATAACGCATAACGCATAACGCATAACGCATAACGCATATCGCATAATGCATAACGCATAACGCATAACGCATAACGTATAACGCAAAACGCATAGCGCATAACGTTACCGCATAAGGCTTTATGCATGATGCATATCGCATAACGCATAACGCATAACGCATAACTCATAACGTATAACGCATAACGCATAATGCATAACGCATAACGCATAACGCATAACGCACAACGCAAACGTATAACGCACAACGCATAATGCATAACGCATAACGCATAACGCATAACGCATAACGCATGGCGCATAACGCAAAATGCATAACGCATAACGCATAACGCATAACGCATACGGCATAACGCATAACGCATAACGCATAACGCACAACGCATATCGCATAACGCATAACGCATAACGCACAACGCATATCGCATAACTTATAACGCATAACGCACAACGCATATCGCATAACGCATAACGCATAACGCATAACGCATGGCAAATAACTCAAAATGCATAACGCATAACGCATAACGCATGGCGCATAACTCAAAATGCATAACGCATAACGCATAACGCATAACGCATAACGCATAACGCATAACGCATAACGCATAACGCATAACGCATAACGCATAACGCATAACGCATAACGCATAACGCATAACGCATAACGCATAACGCATAACGCATAACGCATAACGCATAACGCACAACGCATATCGCATAACGCATAACGCATAACGCATAACGCATGGCGCATAACTCAAAATGCATAACGCATAACGCATAACGCATAACGCATAACGCATAACGCATAACGCATAACGCATAACGCATAACGCATAACGCATAACGCATAACGCATAACGCATAACGCATAACGCATAACGCACAACGCATATCGCATAACTTATAACGCATAACGCACAACGCATATCGCATAACGCATAACGCATAACGCATAACGCATGGCAAATAACTCAAAATGCATAACGCATAACGCATAACGCATAACGCATAACGCACAACGCAAATCGCATAACGCATAACGCATAACGCATAACGAATGGCGCATAACTGAAAATGCATAACGCATAACGCAAACGTATAACGCACAACGCATAACGAATACAGCAAAACGCATAATGCTTAACGCATAACGGATCACGCATAACGCATAACGCACAACGCATATCGCATAACGCATAACGCATAACGCATAACGCATGGCGCATAACTCAAAATGCATAACGCATATCGCATAACTTACAACGTATAACGCATAACGCATAACGCATAACGCATAACGCATAACGCATAACGCATAACGCATAACGCATAACGCATAACGCATAACGCATAACGCATAACGCATAACGCATAACGCATAACGCATAACGCATAACGCATAACGCATAACGCATAACGCATAACGCATATCGCATAATGCATAACGCATAACGCATAACGCATAACGTATAACGCAAAACGCATAACGCATAACGTTACCGCATAAGGCTTTATGCATGATGCATATCGCATAACGCATAACGCATAACGCATAACTCATAACGTATAACGCATAACGCATAATGCATAACGCATAACGCATAACGCATAACGCACAACGCAAACGTATAACGCACAACGCATAATGCATAACGCATAACGCATAACGCATAACGCATAACGCATGGCGCATAACGCAAAATGCATAACGCATAACGCATAACGCATAACGCATACGGCATAACGCATAACGCATAACGCATAACGCACAACGCATATCGCATAACGCATAACGCATAACGCATAACGCATGGCGCATAACTCAAAATGCATAACGCATAACGCATAACGCATAACGCATAACGCATAACGCATAACGCATAACGCATAACGCATAACGCATAACGCATAACGCATAACGCATAACGCATAACGCATAACGCATAACGCATAACGCATAACGCATAACGCATAACGCATAACGCATAACGCATAACGCATAACGCATAACGCATAACGCATAACTCAAAATGCATAACGCATAACGCATAACGCATAACGCATAACGCATAACGCATAACGCATAACGCATAACGCATAACGCATAACGCATAACGCATAATGCACAACGCATATCGCATAACGCATAACGCACAACGCATATCGCATAACGCATAACGCATAACGCATAACGCATGGCGCATACCTCAAAATGCATAACGCATAACGCATAACGCATAACATATAACACATAACGCATAACGCATAACGCATAACGCATAACGCATAACGCATATCGCATAACGCATAACGCATAACGCATAACGCATGGCGCATAACTCAAAATGCAAAACGCATAACGCATAACGCAAACGTATAACGCACAACGCATAACGAATACAGCAAAACGCATAATGCTTAACGCATAACGGATCACGCATAACGCATAACGCATAACGCATAACGCATAACGCATATCGCATAACGCATAACGCATAACGCATAACGCATGGCGCATAACTCAAAATGCATAACGCATAACGCATAACGCATAACGCATAAACATAACGCATAACGCATAACGCATAACGCATAACGCATAACGCATGGCGCATAACTCAAAATGCATAACGCATAATGCATAACGCATAACGCATAACGCATAACGCATAACGCAAACGTATAACGCACAACGCATAACGAATACAGCAAAACGCATAATGCTTAACGCATAACGGATCACGCATAACGCATAACGCACAACGCATATCGCATAACGCATAACGCATAACGCATAACGCATGGCGCATAACGCATAACGCATAATGCATAACGCATGGCGCATAACTCAAAATGCATAACGCATAACGCATAACGCATAACGCATAACGCATAACGCATAACGCATAACGCATAACGCATAACGCACAACGCATATCGCATAACGCATAACGCACAACGCATATCGCATAACGCATAACGCATAACGCATAACGCATGGCGCATAACTCAAAATGCATAACGCATAATGCATAACGCATAACGCATAACGCATAACGCATAACGCAAACGTATAACGCACAACGCATAACGAATACAGCAAAACGCATAATGCTTAACGCATAACGGATCACGCATAACGCATAACGCACAACGCATATCGCATAACGCATAACGCATAACGCATAACGCATAGCGCATAACGCATAACGCATAATGCATAACGCATGGCGCATAACTCAAAATGCATAACGCATAACGCATAACGCATAACGCAAACGTATAACGCACAACGCATAACGAATACAGCAAAACGCATAATGCTTAACGCATAACGGATCACGCATAACGCATATGGCATAACGCATAACGCATATCGAATAACGCATAACGTGTAACTCATAACGCATAACGCATAAAGCATAATGCTTAACGCATAACGCATAACGCTTATCGCATAACGCATAACGCATAACGTATAACGCATAACGCATACCGTATAACGCATAACGCATAATGCATAACGCAAACGTATAACGCACAACGCATAACGCATAACGCATAACGCATAACGCATAACGCATAACGCATAACGCATGACGCATAACGCATAATGCATATCGCATAACTCATAACGCATAACCCATAACGCATAACGCATAACGCATAACGCATAACGCATAACGCATAACGCATAACGCATAACGCATAACGCATAACGCATAACGCATAACGCACAACGCATATCGCATAACGCATAACGCATAACGCATAACGCATAACGCATAACGCATAACGCACAACGCATATCGCATAACGCATAACGCATAACGCATAACGCACAACGCACATCGCATAACGCATAACGCATAACGCATCACGCATAACGCACAACGCATATCGGATAACGTATAACGCAAAACGCATAACGCATAACGCATAACCCATAACGCATAACGCATATCGCATAACGCATAACGCATAACGCATAACGCATGGCGCATAACTCAAAATGCATAACGCATAACGCATAACGCATAACGCATAACGCATAACGCATAACGCATAACGCATAACGCACAACGCATATCGCATAACGCATAACGCATAACGCATAACGCATAACTCAAAATGCATAACGCATAACGCATAACGCATAACGCATAACGCATAACGCATAACGCATAACGCATAACGCATAACGCATAACGCATAACGCATAACGCATAACGCATAACGCATAACGTATAACGCACAACGCATATCGCATAACGCATAACGCATAACGCATAACGCATGGCGCATAACTCAAAATGCATAACGCATAACGCATAACGCATAACGCATAACGCATAACGCATAACGCATAACGCATAACGCATAACGCATAACGCATAACGCATAACGCATAACGCATAACGCATAACGCATAACGCATAACGCATAACGCATAACGCATAACGTATAACGCATAACGCATAACGCACAACGCATATCGCATAACGCATAACGCATAATGCATAACGCATGGCGCATAACTCAAAATGCATAACGCATAACGCATAACGCATAACGCAAACGTATAACGCACAACGCATAACGAATACAGCAAAACGCATAATGCTTAACGCATAACGGATCACGCATAACGCATAAGGCATAACGCATAACGCATAACGCATATCGAATAACGCATAACGTGTAACTCATAACGCATAACGCATAAAGCATAATGCTTAACGCATAACGCATAACGCTTATCGCATAACGCAAAACGCATAACGTATAACGCATAACGCATACCGTATAACGCATAACGCATAATGAATAACGCAAACGCATAACGCACAACGCATAACGCATAACGCATAACGCATAACGCATAACGCATAACGCATAACGCATGACGCATAACGCATAACGCATATCGCATAACACATAACGCATAACCCATAACGCATAACGCATAACGCATAACGCATAACGCATAACGCATAACGCATAACGCATAACGCATAACGCATAACGCATAACGCATAACGCATAACGCACAACGCATATCGCATAACGCATAACGCATAACGCATAACGCATAACGCATAACGCATAACGCACAACGCATATCGCATAACGCATAACGCATAACGCATAACGCATAACGCATAACGCATAACGCACAACGCATAACGCATAACGCATAACGCATAACGCATAACGCATAACGCATAACGCACAACGCATATCGCATAACTTATAACGCATAACGCACAACGCATATCGCATAACGCATAACGCATAACGCATAACGCATGGCAAATAACTCAAAATGCATAACGCATAACGCATAACGCATAACGCATAACGCACAACGCAAATCGCATAACGCATAACGCATAACGCATAACGAATGGCGCATAACTGAAAATGCATAACGCATAACGCATAACGCATAACGCAAACGTATAACGCACAACGCATAACGAATACAGCAAAACGCATAATGCTTAACGCATAACGGATCACGCATAACGCATAACGCACAACGCATATCGCATAACGCATAACGCATAACGCATAACGCATGGCGCATAACTCAAAATGCATAACGCATATCGCATAACTTACAACGTATAACGCATAACGCATAACGCATAACGCATAACGCATAACGCATAACGCATAACGCATAACGCATAACGCATAACGCATAACGCATAACGCATAACGCATAACGCATAACGCATAACGCATAACGCATAACGCATATCGCATAATGCATAACGCATAACGCATAACGCATAACGTATAACGCAAAACGCATAACGCATAACGTTACCGCATAAGGCTTTATGCATGATGCATATCGCATAACGCATAACGCATAACGCATAACTCATAACGTATAACGCATAACGCATAATGCATAACGCATAACGCATAACGCACAACGCATATCGCATAACGCATAACGCATAACGCATAACGCATGGCGCATAACTCAAAATGCATAACGCATAACGCATAACGCATAACGCATAACGCATAACGCATAACGCATAACGCATAACGCATAACGCATAACGCATAACGCATAACGCATAACGCATAACGCATAACGCATAACGCATAACGCATAACGCATAACGCATAACGCATAACGCACAACGCATATCGCATAACGCATAACGCATAACGCATAACGCATGGCGCATAACTCAAAATGCATAACGCATAACGCATAACGCATAACGCATAACGCATAACGCATAACGCATAACGCATAACGCATAACGCATAACGCATAACGCATAACGCATAACGCATAACGCATAACGCACAACGCATATCGCATAACTTATAACGCATAACGCACAACGCATATCGCATAACGCATAACGCATAACGCATAACGCATGGCAAATAACTCAAAATGCATAACGCATAACGCATAACGCATAACGCACAACGCAAATCGCATAACGCATAACGCATAACGCATAACGAATGGAGCATAACTGAAAATGCATAACGCATAACGCATAACGCATAACGCAAACGTATAACGCACAACGCATAACGAATACAGCAAAACGCATAATGCTTAACGCATAACGGATCACGCATAACGCATAACGCACAACGCATATCGCATAACGCATAACGCATAACGCATAACGCATGGCGCATAACTCAAAATGCATAACGCATATCGCATAACTTACAACGTATAACGCATAACGCATAACGCATAACGCATAACGC
The DNA here is from genome assembly GCA_916610235.2 of Lasioglossum morio. Classification (NCBI taxonomy): domain Eukaryota; kingdom Metazoa; phylum Arthropoda; class Insecta; order Hymenoptera; family Halictidae; genus Lasioglossum; species Lasioglossum morio. Next base: position 3,478,795 of record CAKAJA020000289.1, read on the forward strand.
ATAACGCATAACGCATAACGCATAACGCATAACGCATAACGCATAACGCATAACGCATAACGCATAACGCATAACGCATAACGCATAACGCATAACGCATAACGCATAACGCATATCGCATAATGCATAACGCATAACGCATAACGCATAACGTATAACGCAAAACGCATAACGCATAACGTTACCGCATAAGGCTTTATGCATGATGCATATCGCATAACGCATAACGCATAACGCATAACTCATAACGTATAACGCATAACGCATAATGCATAACGCATAACGCATAACGCATAACGCACAACGCAAACGTATAACGCACAACGCATAATGCATAACGCATAACGCATAACGCATAACGCATAACGCATGGCGCATAACGCAAAATGCATAACGCATAACGCATAACGCATAACGCATACGGCATAACGCATAACGCATAACGCATAACGCACAACGCATATCGCATAACGCATAACGCATAACGCACAACGCATATCGCATAACTTATAACGCATAACGCACAACGCATATCGCATAACGCATAACGCATAACGCATAACGCATGGCAAATAACTCAAAATGCATAACGCATAACGCATAACACATGGCGCATAACTCAAAATGCATAACGCATAACGCATAACGCATAACGCATAACGCATAACGCATAACGCATAACGCATAACGCATAACGCATAACGCATAACGCATAACGCATAACGCATAACGCATAACGCATAACGCATAACGCATAACGCATAACGCATAACGCACAACGCATATCGCATAACGCATAACGCATAACGCATAACGCATGGCGCATAACTCAAAATGCATAACGCATAACGCATAACGCATAACGCATAACGCATAACGCATAACGCATAACGCATAACGCATAACGCATAACGCATAACGCATAACGCATAACGCATAACGCATAACGCATAACGCATAACGCATAACGCACAACGCATATCGCATAACTTATAACGCATAACGCACAACGCATATCGCATAACGCATAACGCATAACGCATAACGCATGGCAAATAACTCAAAATGCATAACGCATAACGCATAACGCATAACGCATAACGCACAACGCAAATCGCATAACGCATAACGCATAACGCATAACGAATGGCGCATAACTGAAAATGCATAACGCATAACGCATAACGCATAACGCAAACGTATAACGCACAACGCATAACGAATACAGCAAAACGCATAATGCTTAACGCATAACGGATCACGCATAACGCATAACGCACAACGCATATCGCATAACGCATAACGCATAACGCATAACGCATGGCGCATAACTCAAAATGCATAACGCATATCGCATAACTTACAACGTATAACGCATAACGCATAACGCATAACGCATAACGCATAACGCATAACGCATAACGCATAACGCATAACGCATAACGCATAACGCATAACGCATAACGCATAACGCATAACGCATAACGCATAACGCATAACGCATAACGCATAACGCATAACGCATAACGCATATCGCATAATGCATAACGCATAACGCATAACGCATAACGTATAACGCAAAACGCATAACGCATAACGTTACCGCATAAGGCTTTATGCATGATGCATATCGCATAACGCATAACGCATAACGCATAACTCATAACGTATAACGCATAACGCATAATGCATAACGCATAACGCATAACGCATAACGCACAACGCAAACGTATAACGCACAACGCATAATGCATAACGCATAACGCATAACGCATAACGCATAACGCATGGCGCATAACGCAAAATGCATAACGCATAACGCATAACGCATAACGCATACGGCATAACGCATAACGCATAACGCATAACGCACAACGCATATCGCATAACGCATAACGCATAACGCATAACGCATGGCGCATAACTCAAAATGCATAACGCATAACGCATAACGCATAACGCATAACGCATAACGCATAACGCATAACGCATAACGCATAACGCATAACGCATAACGCATAACGCATAACGCATAACGCATAACGCATAACGCATAACGCATAACGCATAACGCATAACGCATAACGCATAACGCATAACGCATAACGCATAACGCATAACTCAAAATGCATAACGCATAACGCATAACGCATAACGCATAACGCATAACGCATAACGCATAACGCATAACGCATAACGCATAACGCATAACGCATAATGCACAACGCATATCGCATAACGCATAACGCACAACGCATATCGCATAACGCATAACGCATAACGCATAACGCATGGCGCATACCTCAAAATGCATAACGCATAACGCATAACGCATAACATATAACACATAACGCATAACGCATAACGCATAACGCATAACGCACAACGCATATCGCATAACGCATAACGCATAACGCATAACGCATGGCGCATAACTCAAAATGCAAAACGCATAACGCATAACGCAAACGTATAACGCACAACGCATAACGAATACAGCAAAACGCATAATGCTTAACGCATAACGGATCACGCATAACGCATAACGCATAACGCATAACGCATAACGCATATCGCATAACGCATAACGCATAACGCATAACGCATGGCGCATAACTCAAAATGCATAACGCATAACGCATAACGCATAACGCATAAACATAACGCATAACGCATAACGCATAACGCATAACGCATAACGCATGGCGCATAACTCAAAATGCATAACGCATAATGCATAACGCATAACGCATAACGCATAACGCATAACGCAAACGTATAACGCACAACGCATAACGAATACAGCAAAACGCATAATGCTTAACGCATAACGGATCACGCATAACGCATAACGCACAACGCATATCGCATAACGCATAACGCATAACGCATAACGCATGGCGCATAACGCATAACGCATAATGCATAACGCATGGCGCATAACTCAAAATGCATAACGCATAACGCATAACGCATAACGCATAACGCATAACGCATAACGCATAACGCATAACGCATAACGCACAACGCATATCGCATAACGCATAAGGCACAACGCATATCGCATAACGCATAACGCATAACGCATAACGCATGGCGCATAACTCAAAATGCATAACGCATAATGCATAACGCATAACGCATAACGCATAACGCATAACGCAAACGTATAACGCACAACGCATAACGAATACAGCAAAACGCATAATGCTTAACGCATAACGGATCACGCATAACGCATAACGCACAACGCATATCGCATAACGCATAACGCATAACGCATAACGCATGGCGCATAACGCATAACGCATAATGCATAACGCATGGCGCATAACTCAAAATGCATAACGCATAACGCATAACGCATAACGCAAACGTATAACGCACAACGCATAACGAATACAGCAAAACGCATAATGCTTAACGCATAACGGATCACGCATAACGCATATGGCATAACGCATAACGCATATCGAATAACGCATAACGTGTAACTCATAACGCATAACGCATAAAGCATAATGCTTAACGCATAACGCATAACGCTTATCGCATAACGCATAACGCATAACGTATAACGCATAACGCATACCGTATAACGCATAACGCATAATGCATAACGCAAACGTATAACGCACAACGCATAACGTATAACGCATAACGCACAACGCATATCGCATAACGCATAACGCATAACGCATAACGCATAACGCATAACGCATAACGCATAACGCATAACGTATAACGCATAACGCATAACGCACAACGCATATCGCATAACGCATAACGCATAATGCATAACGCATGGCGCATAACTCAAAATGCATAACGCATAACGCATAACGCATAACGCACAACGCATATCGCATAACGCATAACGCACAACGCAGATCGCATAACGCATAACGCATAACGCATGGCGCATAACTCAAAATGCATAACGCATAACGCATAACGCATAACGCATAACGCATAACGCATAACGCATAACGCATAACGCATAACGCATAACGCATCACGCATAACGCATAACGCATAACGCATAACGCACAACGCATATCGCATAACGCATAACGCATAACGCATAACGCATAACGCATAACGCATAACGCACAACGCATATCGCATAACGCATAACGCATAACGCATAACGCATAACGCATAACGCATAACGCACAACGCATATCGCATAACGCATAACGCATAAAGCATAAAGCATAACGTATAACGCATAACGCATATCGCATAACGCATAACGCATAACCCATAACGCATAACGCATAACGCATAACGCATAACGCATAACGCATAACGCATAACGCATAACGCATAACGCATAACGCATAACGCATAACGCATAACGCATAACGCATAACGCATAACGCACAACACATATCGCATAACGCATAACGCATAACGCAAAACGCATGGCGCATAACTCAAAATGCATAACGCATAACGCATAACGCATAACGCACAACGCAAATCGCATAACGCATAACGCATAACGCATAACGAATGGAGCATAACTGAAAATGCATAACGCATAACGCATAACGCATAACGCAAACGTATAACGCACAACGCATAACGAATACAGCAAAACGCATAATGCTTAACGCATAACGGATCACGCATAACGCATAACGCACAACGCATATCGCATAACGCATAACGCATAACGCATAACGCATGGCGCATAACTCAAAATGCATAACGCATATCGCATAACTTACAACGTATAACGCATAACGCATAACGCATAACGCATAACGCATAACGCATAACGCATAACGCATAACGCATAACGCATAACGCATAACGCATAACGCATAACGCATAACGCATAACGCATAACGCATAACGCATAACGCATAACGCATAACGCATAACGCATAACGCATAACGCATATCGCATAATGCATAACGCATAACGCATAACGCATAACGTATAACGCAAAACGCATAACGCATAACGTTACCGCATAAGGCTTTATGCATGATGCATATCGCATAACGCATAACGCATAACGCATAACTCATAACGTATAACGCATAACGCATAATGCATAACGCATAACGCATAACGCATAACGCACAACGCAAACGTATAACGCACAACGCATAATGCATAACGCATAACGCATAACGCATAACGCATAACGCATGGCGCATAACGCAAAATGCATAACGCATAACGCATAACGCATAACGCATACGGCATAACGCATAACGCATAACGCATAACGCACAACGCATATCGCATAACGCATAACGCATAACGCACAACGCATATCGCATAACTCATAACGCATAACGCACAACGCATATCGCATAACGCATAACGCATAACGCATAACGCATGGCAAATAACTCAAAATGCATAACGCATAACGCATAACACATGGCGCATAACTCAAAATGCATAACGCATAACGCATAACGCATAACGCATAACGCATAACGCATAACGCATAACGCATAACGCATAACGCATAACGCATAACGCATAACGCATAACGCATAACGCATAACGCATAACGCATAACGCATAACGCATAACGCATAACGCACAACGCATATCGCATAACGCATAACGCATAACGCATAACGCATGGCGCATAACTCAAAATGCATAACGCATAACGCATAACGCATAACGCATAACGCATAACGCATAACTCATAACGCATAACGCATAACGCATAACGCATAACGCATAACGCATAACGCATAACGCATAACGCATAACGCATAACGCATAACGCACAACGCATATCGCATAACTTATAACGCATAACGCACAACGCATAACGCATAACGCATAACGCATAACGCATAACGCATGGCAAATAACTCAAAATGCATAACGCATAACGCATAACGCATAACGCATAACGCACAACGCAAATCGCATAACGCATAACGCATAACGCATAACGAATGGCGCATAACTGAAAATGCATAACGCATAACGCATAACGCATAACGCAAACGTATAACGCACAACGCATAACGAATACAGCAAAACGCATAATGCTTAACGCATAACGGATCACGCATAACGCATAACGCACAACGCATATCGCATAACGCATAACGCATAACGCATAACGCATGGCGCATAACTCAAAATGCATAACGCATATCGCATAACTTACAACGTATAACGCATAACGCATAACGCATAACGCATAACGCATAACGCATAACGCATAACGCATAACGCATAACGCATAACGCATAACGCATAACGCATAACGCATAACGCATAACGCATAACGCATAACGCATAACGCATAACGCATAACGCATAACGCATATCGCATAATGCATAACGCATAACGCATAACGCATAACGTATAACGCAAAACGCATAACGCATAACGTTACCGCATAAGGCTTTATGCATGATGCATATCGCATAACGCATAACGCATAACGCATAACTCATAACGTATAACGCATAACGCATAATGCATAACGCATAACGCATAACGCATAACGCACAACGCAAACGTATAACGCACAACGCATAATGCATAACGCATAACGCATAACGCATAACGCATAACGCATGGCGCATAACGCAAAATGCATAACGCATAACGCATAACGCATAACGCACAACGCATATCGCATAACGCATAACGCATAACGCACAACGCATATCGCATAACTTATAACGCATAACGCACAACGCATATCGCATAACGCATAACGCATAACGCATAACGCATGGCAAATAACTCAAAATGCATAACGCATAACGCATAACACATGGCGCATAACTCAAAATGCATAACGCATAACGCATAACGCATAACGCATAACGCATAACGCATAACGCATAACGCATAACGCATAACGCATAACGCATAACGCATAACGCATAACGCATAACGCATAACGCATAACGCATAACGCATAACGCATAACGCATAACGCACAACGCATATCGCATAACGCATAACGCATAACGCATAACGCATGGCGCATAACTCAAAATGCATAACGCATAACGCATAACGCATAACGCATAACGCATAACGCATAACGCATAACGCATAACGCATAACGCATAACGCATAACGCATAACGCATAACGCATAACGCATAACGCATAACGCACAACGCATATCGCATAACTTATAACGCATAACGCATAACGCATATCGCATAACGCATAACGCATAACGCATAACGCATGGCAAATAACTCAAAATGCATAACGCATAACGCATAACGCATAACGCATAACGCACAACGCAAATCGCATAACGCATAACGCATAACGCATAACGAATGGCGCATAACTGAAAATGCATAACGCATAACGCATAACGCATAACGCAAACGTATAACGCACAACGCATAACGAATACAGCAAAACGCATAATGCTTAACGCATAACGGATCACGCATAACGCATAACGCACAACGCATATCGCATAACGCATAACGCATAACGCATAACGCATGGCGCATAACTCAAAATGCATAACGCATATCGCATAACTTACAACGTATAACGCATAACGCATAACGCATAACGCATAACGCATAACGCATAACGCATAACGCATAACGCATAACGCATAACGCATAACGCATAACGCATAACGCATAACGCATAACGCATAACGCATAACGCATAACGCATAACGCATAACGCATAACGCATATCGCATAATGCATAACGCATAACGCATAACGCATAACGTATAACGCAAAACGCATAACGCATAACGTTACCGCATAAGGCTTTATGCATGATGCATATCGCATAACGCATAACGCATAACGCATAACTCATAACGTATAACGCATAACGCATAATGCATAACGCATAACGCATAACGCATAACGCACAACGCAAACGTATAACGCACAACGCATAATGCATAACGCATAACGCATAACGCATAACGCATAACGCATGGCGCATAACGCAAAATGCATAACGCATAACGCATAACGCATAACGCATACGGCATAACGCATAACGCATAACGCATAACGCACAACGCATATCGCATAACGCATAACGCATAACGCATAACGCATGGCGCATAACTCAAAATGCATAACGCATAACGCATAACGCATAACGCATAACGCATAACGCATAACGCATAACGCATAACGCATAACGCATAACGCATAACGCATAACGCATAACGCATAACGCATAACGCATAACGCATAACGCATAACGCATAACGCATAACGCATAACGCATAACGCATAACGCATAACGCATAACGCATAACTCAAAATGCATAACGCATAACGCATAACGCATAACGCATAACGCATAACGCATAACGCATAACGCATAACGCATAACGCATAACGCATAACGCATAATGCACAACGCATATCGCATAACGCATAACGCACAACGCATATCGCATAACGCATAACGCATAACGCATAACGCATGGCGCATACCTCAAAATGCATAACGCATAACGCATAACGCATAACATATAACACATAACGCATAACGCATAACGCATAACGCATAACGCATAACGCATATCGCATAACGCATAACGCATAACGCATAACGCATGGCGCATAACTCAAAATGCAAAACGCATAACGCATAACGCAAACGTATAACGCACAACGCATAACGAATACAGCAAAACGCATAATGCTTAACGCATAACGGATCACGCATAACGCATAACGCATAACGCATAACGCATAACGCATATCGCATAACGCATAACGCATAACGCATAACGCATGGCGCATAACTCAAAATGCATAACGCATAACGCATAACGCATAACGCATAAACATAACGCATAACGCATAACGCATAACGCATAACGCATAACGCATGGCGCATAACTCAAAATGCATAACGCATAATGCATAACGCATAACGCATAACGCATAACGCATAACGCAAACGTATAACGCACAACACATAACGAATACAGCAAAACGCATAATGCTTAACGCATAACGGATCACGCATAACGCATAACGCACAACGCATATCGCATAACGCATAACGCATAACGCATAACGCATGGCGCATAACGCATAACGCATAATGCATAACGCATGGCGCATAACTCAAAATGCATAACGCATAACGCATAACGCATAACGCATAACGCATAACGCATAACGCATAACGCATAACGCATAACGCACAACGCATATCGCATAACGCATAACGCACAACGCATATCGCATAACGCATAACGCATAACGCATAACGCATAACGCATAACTCAAAATGCATAACGCATAATGCATAACGCATAACGCATAACGCATAACGCATAACGCAAACGTATAACGCACAACGCATAACGAATACAGCAAAACGCATAATGCTTAACGCATAACGGATCACGCATAACGCATAACGCACAACGCATATCGCATAACGCATAACGCATAACGCATAACGCATGGCGCATAACGCATAACGCATAATGCATAACGCATGGCGCATAACTCAAAATGCATAACGCATAACGCATAACGCATAACGCAAACGTATAACGCACAACGCATAACGAATACAGCAAAACGCATAATGCTTAACGCATAACGGATCACGCATAACGCATATGGCATAACGCATAACGCATATCGAATAACGCATAACGTGTAACTCATAACGCATAACGCATAAAGCATAATGCTTAACGCATAACGCATAACGCTTATCGCATAACGCATAACGCATAACGTATAACGCATAACGCATACCGTATAACGCATAACGCATAATGCATAACGCAAACGTATAACGCACAACGCATAACGTATAACGCATAACGCACAACGCATATCGCATAACGCATAACGCATAACGCATAACGCATAACGCATAACGCATAACGCATAACGCATAACGTATAACGCATAACGCATAACGCACAACGCATATCGCATAACGCATAACGCATAATGCATAACGCATGGCGCATAACTCAAAATGCATAACGCATAACGCATAACGCATAACGCACAACGCATATCGCATAACGCATAACGCACAACGCAGATCGCATAACGCATAACGCATAACGCATGGCGCATAACTCAAAATGCATAACGCATAACGCATAACGCATAACGCATAACGCATAACGCATAACGCATAACGCATAACGCATAACGCATAACGCATCACGCATAACGCATAACGCATAACGCATAACGCACAACGCATATCGCATAACGCATAACGCATAACGCATAACGCATAACGCATAACGCATAACGCACAACGCATATCGCATAACGCATAACGCATAACGCATAACGCATAACGCATAACGCATAACGCACAACGCATATCGCATAACGCATAACGCATAAAGCATAAAGCATAACGTATAACGCATAACGCATATCGCATAACGCATAACGCATAACCCATAACGCATAACGCATAACGCATAACGCATAACGCATAACGCATAACGCATAACGCATAACGCATAACGCATAACGCATAACGCATAACGCATAACGCATAACGCATAACGCATAACGCATAACGCATAACGCATAACGCATAACGCACAACACATATCGCATAACGCATAACGCATAACGCAAAACGCATGGCGCATAACTCAAAATGCATAACGCATAACGCATAACGCATAACGCATAACGCATAACGCATAACGCATAACGCATAACGCATAACGCATAACGCATAATGCACAACGCATATCGCATAACGCATAACGCACAACGCATATCGCATAACGCATAACGTATAACGCATAACGCATGGCGCATACCTCAAAATGCATAACGCATAACGCATAACGCATAACATATAACACATAACGCATGACGCATAACGCATAACGCATAACGCACAACGCATATCGCATAACGCATAACGCATAACGCATAACGCATGGCGCATAACTCAAAATGCAAAATGCATAACGCATAACGCATAACGCAAACGTATAACGCATAACGCATAACGAATACAGCAAAACGCATAATGCTTAACGCATAACGGATCACGCACAACGCATATCGCATAACGCATAACGCACAACGCATATCGCATAACGCATAACGCATAACGCATAACGCATGGCGCATAACTCAAAATGCATAACGCATAACGCATAACGCATAACGCATAACGCATAACGCATAACGCATAACGCAAACGTATAACGCACAACGCATAACGAATACAGCAAAACGCATAATGCTTAACGCATAACGGATCACGCATAACGCATAACGCACAACGCATATCGCATAACGCATAACGTGTGACTCATAACGCATAACGCATAAAGCATAATGCATAACGCATAACGCATAACGCATAACGCATAACGCATAACGCATAACGCATAACGCACAACGCATATCGCATAACGCATAACGCATAACGCATAACGCATAACTCAAAATGCATAACGCATAACGCATAACGCATAACGCATAACGCATAACGCATAACGCATAACGCATAACGCATAACGCACAACGCATATCGCATAACGCATAACGCATAACGCATAACGCATAACGCATGGCGCATAACTCAAAATGCATAACGCATAACGCATAACGCATAACGCATAACGCATAACGCATAACGCATAACGCATAACGCATAACGCATAACGCATAACGCATAACGCATATCGCATAACGCATAACGCATAACGCATAACGCATAACGCATAACGTATAACGCATAACGCATAACGCACAACGCATATCGCATAACGCATAACGCATAATGCATAACGCATGGCGCATAACTCAAAATGCATAACGCATAACGCATAACGCATAACGCAAACGTATAACGCACAACGCATAACGAATACAGCAAAACGCATAATGCTTAACGCATAACGGATCACGCATAACGCATAAGGCATAACGCATAACGCATAACGCATATCGAATAACGCATAACGTGTAACTCATAACGCATAACGCATAAAGCATAATGCTTAACGCATAACGCATAACGCTTATCGCATAACGCATAACGCATAACGTATAACGCATAACGCATATCGTATAACGCATAACGCATAATGCATAACGCAAACGTATAACGCACAACGCATAACGCATAACGCATAACGCATAACGCATAACGCATAACGCATAACGCATGACGCATAACGCATAACGCATATCGCATAACACATAACGCATAACCCATAACGCATAACGCATAACGCATAACGCATAACGCATAACGCATAACGCATAACGCATAACGCATAACGCATAACGCATAACGCATAACGCACAACGCATATCGCATAACGCATAACGCATAACGCATAACGCATAACGCATAACGCATAACGCACAACGCATATCGCATAACGCATAACGCATAACGCATAACGCATAACGCATAACGCATAACGCATAACGCACAACGCATATCGCATAACGCATAACGCATAACGCATAACGCATAACGCATAACGCATATCGAATAACGCATAACGTGTGACTCATAACGCATAACGCATAAAGCATAATGCATAACGCATAACGCATAACGCATAACGCATAACGCATAACGCATAACGCACAACGCATATCGCATAACGCATAACGCATAACGCATAACGCATGGCGCATAACTCAAAATGCATAACGCATAACGCATAACGCATAACGCATAACGCATAACGCATAACGCATAACGCATAACGCATAACGCATAACGCATAACGCATAACGCATAACGCATAACGCATAACGCATAACGCACAACGCATATCGCATAACTTATAACGCATAACGCACAACGCATATCGCATAACGCATAACGCATAACGCATAACGCATGGCAAATAACTCAAAATGCATAACGCATATCGCATAACTTACAACGTATAACGCATAACGCATAACGCATAACGCATAACGCATAACGCATAACGCATAACGCATAACGCATAACGCATAACGCATAACGCATAACGCATAACGCATAACGCATAACGCATAACGCATAACGCATAACGCATAACGCATAACGCATAACGCATATCGCATAATGCATAACGCATAACGCATAACGCATAACGTATAACGCAAAACGCATAACGCATAACGTTACCGCATAAGGCTTTATGCATGATGCATATCGCATAACGCATAACGCATAACGCATAACTCATAACGTATAACGCATAACGCATAAAGCATAACGCATAACGCATAACGCATAACGCACAACGAAAACGTATAACGCACAACGCATAATGCATAACGCATAACGCATAACGCATAACGCATAACGCATGGCGCATAACGCAAAATGCATAACGCATAACGCATAACGCATAACGCATACGGCATAACGCATAACGCATAACGCATAACGCACAACGCATATCGCATAACGCATAACGCATAACGCATAACGCATGGCGCATAACTCAAAATGCATAACGCATAACGCATAACGCATAACGCATAACGCATAACGCATAACGCATAACGCATAACGCATAACGCATAACGCATAACGCATAACGCATAACGCATAACGCATAACGCATAACGCATAACGCATAACGCATAACGCATAACGCATAACGCATAACTCAAAATGCATAACGCATAACGCATAACGCATAACGCATAACGCATAACGCATAACGCATAACGCATAACGCATAACGCATAACGCATAACGCATAATGCACAACGCATATCGCATAACGCATAACGCACAACGCATATCGCATAACGCATAACGCATAACGCATAACGCATGGCGCATACCTCAAAATGCATAACGCATAACGCATAACGCATAACATATAACACATAACGCATAACGCATAACGCATAACGCATAACGCACAACGCATATCGCATAACGCATAACGCATAACGCATAACGCATGGCGCATAACTCAAAATGCAAAACGCATAACGCATAACGCAAACGTATAACGCACAACGCATAACGAATACAGCAAAACGCATAATGCTTAACGCATAACGGATCACGCATAACGCATAACGCATAACGCATAACGCATAACGCATAACGCATAACGCATAACGCATAACGCATAACGCATGGCGCATAACTCAAAATGCATAACGCATAACGCATAACGCATAACGCATAACGCATAACGCATAACGCATAACGCATAACGCATAACGCATAACGCATAACGCATAACGCATAACGCATAACGCATAACGCATAACGCATAACGCACAACGCATATCGCATAACGCATAACGCACAACGCATATCGCATAACGCATAACGCATAACGCATAACGCATGGCGCATAACTCAAAATGCATAACGCATAACGCATAACGCATAACGCATAACGCATAACGCATAACGCAAACGTATAACGCACAACGCATAACGAATACAGCAAAACGCATAATGCTTAACGCATAACGGATCACGCATAACGCATAACGCACAACGCATATCGCATAACGCATAACGCATAACGCATAACGCATGGCGCATAACGCATAACGCATAATGCATAACGCATGGCGCATAACTCAAAATGCATAACGCATAACGCATAACGCATAACGCAAACGTATAACGCACAACGCATAACGAATACAGCAAAACGCATAATGCTTAACGCATAACGGATCACGCATAACGCATAACGCACAACGCATATCGCATAACGCATAACGCATAACGCATAACGCATGGCGCATAACGCATAACGCATAATGCATAACGCATGGCGCATAACTCAAAATGCATAACGCATAACGCATAACGCATAACGCAAACGTATAACGCACAACGCATAACGAATACAGCAAAACGCATAATGCTTAACGCATAACGGATCACGCATAACGCATAAGGCATAACGCATAACGCATATCGAATAACGCATAACGTGTAACTCATAACGCATAACGCATAAAGCATAATGCTTAACGCATAACGCATAACGCTTATCGCATAACGCATAACGCATAACGTATAACGCATAACGCATACCGTATAACGCATAACGCATAATGCATAACGCAAACGTATAACGCACAACGCATAACGCATAACGCATAACGCATAACGCATAACGCATAACGCATAACGCATGACGCATAACGCATAACGCATATCGCATAACACATAACGCATAACCCATAACGCATAACGCATAACGCATAACGCATAACGCATAACGCATAACGCATAACGCATAACGCATAACGCATAACGCATAACGCATAACGCACAACGCATAACGCACAACGCATATCGCATAACGCATAACGCATAACGCATAACGCATAACGCATAACGCACAACGCATATCGCATAACGCATAACGCACAACGCATATCGCATAACGCATAACGCATAACGCATAACGCATGGCGCATAACTCAAAATGCATAACGCATAACGCATAACGCATAACGCATAACGCATAACGCATAACGCAAACGTATAACGCACAACGCATAACGAATACAGCAAAACGCATAATGCTTAACGCATAACGGATCACGCATAACGCATAACGCACAACGCATATCGCATAACGCATAACGCATAACGCATAACGCATGGCGCATAACGCATAACGCATAATGCATAACGCATGGCGCATAACTCAAAATGCATAACGCATAACGCATAACGCATAACGCAAACGTATAACGCACAACGCATAACGAATACAGCAAAACGCATAATGCTTAACGCATAACGGATCACGCATAACGCATAAGGCATAACGCATAACGCATATCGAATAACGCATAACGTGTAACTCATAACGCATAACGCATAAAGCATAATGCTTAACGCATAACGCATAACGCTTATCGCATAACGCATAACGCATAACGTATAACGCATAACGCATACCGTATAACGCATAACGCATAATGCATAACGCAAACGTATAACGCACAACGCATAACGCATAACGCATAACGCATAACGCATAACGCATAACGCATAACGCATAACGCATGACGCATAACGCATAACGCATATCGCATAACACATAACGCATAACCCATAACGCATAACGCATAACGCATAACGCATAACGCATAACGCATAACGCATAACGCATAACGCATAACGCATAACGCATAACGCATAACGCACAACGCATAACGCACAACGCATATCGCATAACGCATAACGCATAACGCATAACGCATAACGCATAACGCATAACGCACAACGCATATCGCATAACGCATAACGCATAACGCATAACGCATAACGCATAACGCATAACGCACAACGCATATCGCATAACGCATAACGCATAACGCATAACGCATAACGCATAACGCATAACGCATAACGCATGGCGCATAACTCAAAATGCATAACGCATAACGCATAACGCATAACGCATAACGCATAACGCATAACGCATAACGCATAACGCATAACGCATAACGCATAACGCATAACGCATAACGCATAACGCATAACGCATAACGCATAACGCATAACGCACAACGCATATCGCATAACTTATAACGCATAACGCACAACGCATATCGCATAACGCATAACGCATAACGCATAACGCATAACGCATGGCAAATAACTCAAAATGCATAACGCATAACGCATAACGCATAACGCACAACGCAAATCGCATAACGCATAACGCATAACGCATAACGAATGGCGCATAACTGAAAATGCATAACGCATAACGCATAACGCATAACGCAAACGTATAACGCACAACGCATAACGAATACAGCAAAACGCATAATGCTTAACGCATAACGGATCACGCATAACGCATAACGCACAACGCATATCGCATAACGCATAACGCACAACGCATATCGCATAACGCATAACGCATAACGCATAACGCATGGCGCATAACTCAAAATGCAAAACGCATAACGCATAACGCAAACGTATAACGCATAACGCATAACGCATAACGCATAACGCATGGCGCATAACTCAAAATGCATAACGCATAACGCATAACGCATAACGCATAACGCATAACGCATAACGCATAACGCATAACGCATAACGCATAACGCATAACGCATAACGCATAACGCATAACGCATAACGCATAACGCATAACGCATAACGCATAACGCATAACGCATATCGCATAACGCATAACGCATAACGCATAACGCATAACGCATAACGCATAACGCATAACGCATAACGCATAACGCATAACGCACAACGCATATCGCATAACGCATAACGCATAACGCACAACGCATATCGCATAACGCATAACGCATAACGCATGGCGCATAACTCAAAATGCATAACGCATAACGCATAACGCATAACGCATAACGCATAACGCATAACGCATAACGCATAACGCATAACGCATAACGCATAACGCATAACGCATAACGCATAACGCATAACGCATAACGCATAACGCATAACGCATAACGCATAACGCATAACGCATAACGCACAACGCATATCGCATAACGCATAACGCATAACGCAAAACGCATTTCGCATAACTCAAAATGCATAACGCATAACGCATAACGCATAACGCATAACGCATAACGCATAACGCATAACGCATAACGCATAACGCATAATGCACAACGCATATCGCATAACGCATAACGCACAACGCATATCGCATAACGCATAACGCATAACGCATAACGCATGGCGCATACCTCAAAATGCATAACGCATAACGCATAACGCATAACATATAACACATAACGCATAACGCATAACGCATAACGCATAACGCACAACGCATATCGCATAACGCATAACGCATAACGCATAACGCATGGCGCATAACTCAAAATGCAAAACGCATAACGCATAACGCAAACGTATAACGCACAACGCATAACGAATACAGCAAAACGCATAATGCTTAACGCATAACGGATCACGCATAACGCATAACGCATAACGCATAACGCATAACGCATATCGCATAACGCATAACGCATAACGCATAACGCATAACGCATGGCGCATAACTCAAAATGCATAACGCATAACGCATAACGCATAACGCATAACGCATAACGCATAACGCATAACGCATAACGCATAACGCATAACGCATAACGCATAACGCATAACGCATAACGCATAACGCATAACGCACAACGCATATCGCATAACGCATAACGCACAACGCATATCGCATAACGCATAACGCATAACGCATAACGCATGGCGCATAACTCAAAATGCATAACGCATAACGCATAACGCATAACGCATAACGCATAACGCATAACGCAAACGTATAACGCACAACGCATAACGAATACAGCAAAACGCATAATGCTTAACGCATAACGGATCACGCATAACGCATAACGCACAACGCATATCGCATAACGCATAACGCATAACGCATAACGCATGGCGCATAACTCAAAATGCATAACGCATAACGCATAACGCATAACGCATAACGCATAACGCATAACGCATAACGCATAACGCATAACGCATAACGCATAACGCACAACGCACATCGCATAACGCATAACGCATAACGCATCACGCATAACGCACAACGCATATCGCATAACGCATAACGCATAACGCATAACGCATGGCGCATACCTCAAAATGCATAACGCATAACGCATAACGCATAACATATAACCCATAACGCATAACGCATAACGCATAACGCATAACGCACAACGCATATCGCATAACGCATAACGCATAACGCATAACGCATGGCGCATAACTCAAAATGCAAAACGCATAACGCATAACGCAAACGTATAACGCACAACGCATAACGAATACAGAAAAACGCATAATGCTTAACGCATAACGGATCACGCATAACGCATAACGCATAACGCATAACGCATAACGCATATCGCATAACGCATAACGCATAACGCATAACTCATAACGCATGGCGCATAACTCAAAATGCATAACGCATAACGCATAACGCATAACGCATAACGCATAACGCATAACGCATAACGCATAACGCATAACGCATAACGCATAACGCATAACGCATAACGCATAACGCATAACGCATAACGCATAACGCACAACGCATATCGCATAACGCATAACGCACAACGCATATCGCATAACGCATAACGCATAACGCATAACGCATGGCGCATAACTCAAAATGCATAACGCATAACGCATAACGCATAACGCATAACGCATAACGCATAACGCAAACGTATAACGCACAACGCATAACGAATACAGCAAAACGCATAATGCTTAACGCATAACGGATCACGCATAACGCATAACGCACAACGCATATCGCATAACGCATAACGCATAACGCATAACGCATGGCGCATAACTCAAAATGCATAACGCATAACGCATAACGCATAACGCATAACGCATAACGCATAACGCATAACGCATAACGCATAACGCATAACGCATAACGCACAACGCACATCGCATAACGCATAACGCATAACGCATCACGCATAACGCACAACGCATATCGGATAACGTATAACGCAAAACGCATAACGCATAACGCATAACCCATAACGCATAACGCATGTCGGATCACTCATAACGCATAACGCATAACGCATAAAGCATAAAGCATAACGTATAACGCATAACGCATAACGCATATCGCATAACGCATAACGCATAACCCATAACGCATAACGCATAACGCATAACGCATAACGCATAACGCATAACGCATAACGCATAACGCATAACGCATAACGCATAACGCATAACGCATAACGCATAACGCATAACGCATAACGCATAACACACAACACATATCGCATAACGCATAACGCATAACGCAAAACGCATGGCGCATAACTCAAAATGCATAACGCATAACGCATAACACATAACGCATAACGCATAACGCATAACGCATAACGCATAACGCATAACGCATAATGCACAACGCATATCGCATAACGCATAACGCACAACGCATATCGCATAACGCATAACGCATAACGCATAACGCATGGCGCATACCTCAAAATGCATAACGCATAACGCATAACGCATAACATATAACACATAACGCATGACGCATAACGCATAACGCATAACGCATAACGCATATCGCATAACGCATAACGCATAACGCATAACGCATGGCGCATAACTCAAAATGCAAAACGCATAACGCATAACGCATAACGCAAACGTATAACGCATAACGCATAACGAATACAGCAAAACGCATAATGCTTACCGCATAACGGATCACGCACAACGCATATCGCATAACGCATAACGCACAACGCATATCGCATAACGCATAACGCATAACGCATAACGCATGGCGCATAACTCAAAATGCATAACGCATAACGCATAACGCATAACGCATAACGCATAACGCATAACGCAAACGCATAACGCATAACGCATAACGCATAACGCATAACGCATAACGCATAACGCATAACGCATAACGCATAACGCATAACGCATAACGCATAACGCATAACGCATAACGCATAACGCATAACGCATAACGCATAACGCATAACGCATAACGCATAACGCATAACGCATAACGCATAACGCATAACGCATAACGCATAACGCATAACGCACAACGCATATCGCATAACGCATAACGCATAACGCACAACGCATATCGCATAACGCATAACGCATAACGCATGGCGCATAACTCAAAATGCATAACGCATAACGCATAACGCATAACGCATAACGCATAACGCATAACGCATAACGCATAACGCATAACGCATAACGCATAACGCATAACGCATAACGCATAACGCATAACGCATAACGCATAACGCATAACGCATAACGCACAACGCATATCGCATAACGCATAACGCATAACGCAAAACGCATGGCGCATAACTCAAAATGCATAACGCATAACGCATAACGCATAACGCATAACGCATAACGCATAACGCATAACGCATAACGCATAATGCACAACGCATATCGCATAACGCATAACGCACAACGCATATCGCATAACGCATAACGCATAACGCATAACGCATGGCGCATACCTCAAAATGCATAACGCATAACGCATAACGCATAACATATAACACATAACGCATAACGCATAACGCATAACGCATAACGCACAACGCATATCGCATAACGCATAACGCATAACGCATAACGCATGGCGCATAACTCAAAATGCAAAACGCATAACGCATAACGCAAACGTATAACGCACAACGCATAACGAATACAGCAAAACGCATAATGCTTAACGCATAACGGATCACGCATAACGCATAACGCATAACGCATAACGCATAACGCATATCGCATAACGCATAACGCATAACGCATAACGCATAACGCATGGCGCATAACTCAAAATGCATAACGCATAACGCATAACGCATAACGCATAACGCATATCGCATAACGCATAACGCATAACGCATAACGCATGGCGCATACCTCAAAATGCATAACGCATAACGCATAACGCATAACATATAACACATAACGCATGACGCATAACGCATAACGCATAACGCACAACGCATATCGCATAACGCATAACGCATAACGCATAACGCATGGCGCATAACTCAAAATGCAAAACGCATAACGCATAACGCATAACGCAAACGTATAACGCATAACGCATAACGAATACAGCAAAACGCATAATGCTTACCGCATAACGGATCACGCACAACGCATATCGCATAACGCATAACGCACAACGCATATCGCATAACGCATAACGCATAACGCATAACGCATGGCGCATAACTCAAAATGCATAACGCATAACGCATAACGCATAACGCATAACGCATAACGCATAACGCATAACGCAAACGCATAACGCATAACGCATAACGAATACAGCAAAACGCATAATGCTTAACGCATAACGGATCACGCATAACGCATAACGCACAACGCATATCGCATAACGCATAACGTGTGACTCATAACGCATAACGCATAAAGCATAATGCATAACGCATAACGCATAACGCATAACGCATAACGCACAACGCATATCGCATAACGCATAACGCATAACGCATAACGCATAACTCAAAATGCATAACGCATAACGCATAACGCATAACGCATAACGCATAACGCATAACGCATAACGCATAACGCATAACGCATAACGCATAACGCATAACGCATAACGCATAACGCATAACGCATAACGTATAACGCACAACGCAAATCGCATAACGCATAACGCATAACGCATAACGCATGGCGCATAACTCAAAATGCATAACGCATAACGCATAACGCATAACGCATAACGCATAACGCATAACGCATAACGCATAACGCATAACGCATAACGCATAACGCATAACGCATAACGCATAACGCATAACGCATAACGCATAACGCATAACGCATAACGCATAACGTATAACGCATAACGCATAACGCACAACGCATATCGCATAACGCATAACGCATAATGCATAACGCATGGCGCATAACTCAAAATGCATAACGCATATCGCATAACGCATAACGCATAACGCATAAAGCATAACGAATACAGCAAAACGCATAATGCTTAACGCATAACGGATCACGCATAACGCATAAGGCATAACGCATAACGCATAACGCATATCGAATAACGCATAACGTGTAACTCATAACGCATAACGCATAAAGCATAATGCTTAACGCATAACGCATAACGCTTATCGCATAACGCATAACGCATAACGTATAACGCATAACGCATACCGTATAACGCATAACGCATAATGCATAACGCAAACGTATAACGCACAACGCATAACGCATAACGCATAACGCATAACGCATAACGCATAACGCATAACGCATAACGCATGACGCATAACGCATAACGCATATCGCATAACACATAACGCATAACCCATAACGCATAACGCATAACGCATAACGCATAACGCATAACGCATAACGCATAACGCATAACGCATAACGCATAACGCATAACGCATAACGCATAACGCATAACGCACAACGCATATCGCATAACGCATAACGCATAACGCATAACGCATAACGCATAACGCATAACGCACAACGCATATCGCATAACGCATAACGCATAACGCATAACGCATAACGCATAACGCATAACGCATAACGCATATCGCATAACGCATAACGCATAACGCATAACGCATAACGCATAACGCATATCGAATAACGCATAACGTGTGACTCATAACGCATAACGCATAAAGCATAATGCATAACGCATAACGCATAACGCATAACGCATAACGCATAACGCATAACGCACAACGCATATCGCATAACGCATAACGCATAACGCATAACGCATGGCGCATAACTCAAAATGCATAACGCATAACGCATAACGCATAACGCATAACGCATAACGCATAACGCATAACGCATAACGCATAACGCATAACGCATAACGCATAACGCATAACGCATAACGCATAACGCATAACGCATAACGCATAACGCATAACGCATAACGCATAACGCATAACGCATAACGCATAACGCATAACGCACAACGCATATCGCATAACTTATAACGCATAACGCACAACGCATATCGCATAACGCATAACGCATAACGCATAACGCATGGCAAATAACTCAAAATGCATAACGCATAACGCATAACGCATAACGCATAACGCACAACGCATATCGCATAACGCATAACGCATAACGCATAACGAATGGCGCATAACTGAAAATGCATAACGCATAACGCATAACGCATAACGCAAACGTATAACGCCCAACGCATAACGAATACAGCAAAACGCATAATGCTTAACGCATAACGGATCACGCATAACGCATAACGCACAACGCATATCGCATAACGCATAACGCATAACGCATAACGAATGGCGCATAACTGAAAATGCATAACGCATATCGCATAACTTACAACGTATAACGCATAACGCATAACGCATAACGCATAACGCATAACGCATAACGCATAACGCATAACGCATAACGCATAACGC
Organism: Lasioglossum morio; assembly: GCA_916610235.2. Lineage (NCBI taxonomy): Eukaryota > Metazoa > Arthropoda > Insecta > Hymenoptera > Halictidae > Lasioglossum > Lasioglossum morio. The sequence goes on from CAKAJA020000289.1 coordinate 3,502,822, forward strand.
ATAACGCATAACGCATAACGCATAACGCATAACGCATAACGCATAACGCATAACGCATAACGCATATCGCATAATGCATAACGCATAACGCATAACGCATAACGTATAACGCAAAACGCATAACGCATAACGTTACCGCATAAGGCTTTATGCATGATGCATATCGCATAACGCATAACGCATAACGCATAACTCATAACGTATAACGCATAACGCATAATGCATAACGCATAACGCATAACGCATAACGCACAACGCAAACGTATAACGCACAACGCATAATGCATAACGCATAACGCATAACGCATAACGCATAACGCATGGCGCATAACGCAAAATGCATATCGCATAACGCATAACGCATAACGCATACGGCATAACGCATAACGCATAACGCATAACGCACAACGCATATCGCATAACGCATAACGCATAACGCATAACGCATGGCGCATAACTCAAAATGCATAACGCATAACGCATAACGCATAACGCATAACGCATAACGCATAACGCATAACGCATAACGCATAACGCATAACGCATAACGCATAACGCATAACGCATAACGCATAACGCATAACGCATAACGCATAACGCATAACGCATAACGCATAACTCAAAATGCATAACGCATAACGCATAACGCATAACGCATAACGCATAACGCATAACGCATAACGCATAACGCATAACGCATAACGCATAACGCATAATGCACAACGCATATCGCATAACGCATAACGCACAACGCATATCGCATAACGCATAACGCATAACGCATAACGCATGGCGCATACCTCAAAATGCATAACGCATAACGCATAACGCATAACATATAACACATAACGCATAACGCATAACGCATAACGCATAACGCAAAACGCATATCGCATAACGCATAACGCATAACGCATAACGCATGGCGCATAACTCAAAATGCATAACGCATAACGCATAACGCATAACGCATAACGCATAACGCATAACGCAAACGTATAACGCACAACGCAAACGTATAACGCACAACGCATAATGCATAACGCATAACGCATAACGCATAACGCATAACGCATGGCGCATAACGCAAAATGCATATCGCATAACGCATAACGCATAACGCATACGGCATAACGCATAACGCATAACGCATAACGCACAACGCATATCGCATAACGCATAACGCATAACGCATAACGCATGGCGCATAACTCAAAATGCATAACGCATAACGCATAACGCATAACGCATAACGCATAACGCATAACGCATAACGCATAACGCATAACGCATAACGCATAACGCATAACGCATAACGCATAACGCATAACGCATAACGCATAACGCATAACGCATAACGCATAACGCATAACGCATAACGCATAACGCATATCGAATAACGCATAACGTGTAACTCATAACGCATAACGCATAAAGCATAATGCTTAACGCATAACGCATAACGCTTATCGCATAACGCATAACGCATAACGTATAACGCATAACGCATACCGTATAACGCATAACGCATAATGCATAACGCAAACGTATAACGCACAACGCATAACGCATAACGCATAACGCATAACGCATAACGCATAACGCATAACGCATAACGCATAACGCATGGCGCATAACTCAAAATGCATAACGCATAACGCATAACGCATAACGCATAACGCATAACGCATAACGCATAACGCATAACGCATAACGCATAACGCATAACGCATAACGCATAACGCATAACGCATAACGCATAACGCATAACGCATAACGCACAACGCATATCGCATAACGCATAACGCACAACGCATATCGCATAACGCATAACGCATAACGCATAACGCATGGCGCATAACTCAAAATGCATAACGCATAACGCATAACGCATAACGCATAACGCAAACGTATAACGCACAACGCATAACGAATACAGCAAAACGCATAATGCTTAACGCATAACGGATCACGCATAACGCATAACGCACAACGCATATCGCATAACGCATAACGCATAACGCATAACGCATGGCGCATAACGCATAACGCATAATGCATAACGCATGGCGCATAACTCAAAATGCATAACGCATAACGCATAACGCATAACGCAAACGTATAACGCACAACGCATAACGAATACAGCAAAACGCATAATGCTTAACGCATAACGGATCACGCATAACGCATAACGCATAACGCATAACGCATAACGCATATCGCATAACGCATAACGCATAACGCATAACGCATGGCGCATAACTCAAAATGCATAACGCATAACGCATAACGCATAACGCATAACGCATAACGCATAACGCATAACGCATAACGCATAACGCATAACGCATAACGCATAACGCATAACGCATAACGCATAACGCATAACGCATAACGCATAACGCATAACGCACAACGCATATCGCATAACGCATAACGCACAACGCATATCGCATAACGCATAACGCATAACGCATAACGCATGGCGCATAACTCAAAATGCATAACGCATAACGCATAACGCATAACGCATAACGCATAACGCATAACGCAAACGTATAACGCACAACGCATAACGAATACAGCAAAACGCATAATGCTTAACGCATAACGGATCACGCATAACGCATAACGCACAACGCATATCGCATAACGCATAACGCATAACGCATAACGCATGGCGCATAACGCATAACGCATAATGCATAACGCATGGCGCATAACTCAAAATGCATAACGCATAACGCATAACGCATAACGCAAACGTATAACGCACAACGCATAACGAATACAGCAAAACGCATAATGCTTAACGCATAACGGATCACGCATAACGCATAAGGCATAACGCATAACGCATAACGAATAACGCATAACGTGTAACTCATAACGCATAACGCATAAAGCATAATGCTTAACGCATAACGCATAACGCTTATCGCATAACGCATAACGCATAACGTATAACGCATAACGCATACCGTATAACGCATAACGCATAATGCATAACGCAAACGTATAACGCACAACGCATAACGCATAACGCATAACGCATAACGCATAACGCATAACGCATAACGCATGACGCATAACGCATAACGCATATCGCATAACACATAACGCATAACCCATAACGCATAACGCATAACGCATAACGCATAACGCATAACGCATAACGCATAACGCATAACGCATAACGCATAACGCATAACGCATAACGCATAACGCACAACGCATATCGCATAACGCATAACGCATAACGCATAACGCATAACGCATAACGCATAACGCATAACGCACAACGCATATCGCATAACGCATAACGCATAACGCATAACGCATAACGCATAACGCATAACGCACAACGCATATCGCATAACGCATAACGCATAACGCATAACGCATAACGCATAACGCATAACGCATAACGCATGGCGCATAACTCAAAATGCATAACGCATAACGCATAACGCATAACGCATAACGCACAACGCATAACGCATAACGCATAACGCATAACGCATAACGCATAACGCATAACGCATAACGCATAACGCATAACGCATAACGCACAACGCATATCGCATAACTTATAACGCATAACGCACAACGCATATCGCATAACGCATAACGCATAACGCATAACGCATAACGCATGGCAAATAAATCAAAATGCATAACGCATAACGCATAACGCATAACGCATAACGCACAACGCAAATCGCATAACGCATAACGCATAACGCATAACGAATGGCGCATAACTGAAAATGCATAACGCATAACGCATAACGCATAACGCAAACGTATAACGCACAACGCATAACGAATACAGCAAAACGCATAATGCTTAACGCATAACGGATCACGCATAACGCATAACGCACAACGCATAACGCATAACGCATAACGCATAACGCATAACGCATAACGCATAACGCATAACGCATGGCGCATAACTCAAAATGCATAACGCATAACGCATAACGCATAACGCACAACGCAAACGTATAACGCACAACGCATAATGCATAACGCATAACGCATAACGCATAACGCATAACGCATGGCGCATAACGCAAAATGCATAACGCATAACGCATAACGCATAACGCATACGGCATAACGCATAACGCATAACGCATAACGCACAACGCATATCGCATAACGCATAACGCATAACGCATAACGCATGGCGCATAACTCAAAATGCATAACGCATAACGCATAACGCATAACGCATAACGCATAACGCATAACGCATAACGCATAACGCATAACGCATAACGCATAACGCATAACGCATAACGCATAACGCATAACGCATAACGCATAACGCATAACGCATAACGCATAACGCATAACGCATAACGCATAACGCATAACGCATAACGCATAACGCATAACGCATAACGCATAACGCATAACGCATAACGCATAACGCATAACGCATAACGCATAACGCATAACGCATAACGCATAACGCACAACGCATATCGCATAACGCATAACGCATAACGCACAACGCATATCGCATAACGCATAACGCATAACGCATGGCGCATAACTCAAAATGCATAACGCATAACGCATAACGCATAACGGATAACGCATAACGCATAACGCATAACGCATGACGCATAACGCATAACGCATAACGCATAACGCATAACGCATAACGCATAACGCATATCGCATAACGCATAACGCATAACGCACAACGCATATCGCATAACGCATAACGCATAACGCAAAACGCATGGCGCATAACTCAAAATGCATAACGCATAACGCATAACGCATAACGCATAACGCATAACGCATAACGCATAACGCATAACGCATAACGCATAACGCATCATGCACAACGCATATCGCATAACGCATAACGCACAACGCATATCGCATAACGCATAACGCATAACGCATAACGCATGGCGCATACCTCAAAATGCATAACGCATAACGCATAACGCATAACATATAACACATAACGCATAACGCATAACGCATAACGCATAACGCACAACGCATATCGCATAACGCATAACGCATAACGCATAACGCATGGCGCATAACTCAAAACGCAAAACGCATAACGCATAACGCAAACGTATAACGCACAACGCATAACGAATACAGCAAAACGCATAATGCTTAACGCATAACGGATCACGCATAACGCATAACGCATAACGCATAACGCATAACGCATATCGCATAACGCATAACGCATAACGCATAACGCATGGCGCATAACTCAAAATGCATAACGCATAACGCATAACGCATAACGCATAACGCATAACGCATAACGCATAACGCATAACGCATAACGCATAACGCATAACGCATAACGCATAACGCATAACGCATAACGCATAACGCATAACGCATATGGCATAACGCACAACGCATATCGCATAACGCATAACGCACAACGCATATCGCATAAAGCATAACGCATAACGCATAACGCATGGCGCATAACTCAAAATGCATAACGCATAACGCATAACGCATAACGCATAACGCATAACGCATAACGCAAACGTATAACGCACAACGCATAACGAATACAGCAAAACGCATAATGCTTAACGCATAACGGATCACGCATAACGCATAACGCACAACGCATATCGCATAACGCATAACGCATAACGCATAACGCATGGCGCATAACTCAAAATGCATAACGCATAACGCATAACGCATAACGCATAACGCATAACGCATAACGCATAACGCATAACGCATAACGCATAACGCACAACGCACATCGCATAACGCATAACGCATAACGCATCACGCATAACGCACAACGCATATCGGATAACGTATAACGCAAAACGCATAACGCATAACGCATAACCCATAACGCATAACGCATGTCGGATCACTCATAACGCATAACGCATAACGCATAAAGCATAAAGCATAACGTATAACGCATAACGCATATCGCATAACGCATAACGCATAACCCATAACGCATAACGCATAACGCATAACGCATAACGCATAACGCATAACGCATAACGCATAACGCATAACGCATAACGCATAACGCATAACGCATAACGCATAACGCATAACGCATAACGCACAACGCATATCGCATAACGCATAACGCATAACGCACAACGCATATCGCATAACGCATAACGCATAACGCATGGCGCATAACTCAAAATGCATAACGCATAACGCATAACGCATAACGCATAACGCATAACGCATAACGCATAACGCATAACGCATAACGCATAACGCATAACGCATAACGCATAACGCATAACGCATAACGCATAACGCATAACGCATAACGCATAACGCATAACGCATAACGCATAACGCATAACGCATAACGCACAACGCATATCGCATAACGCATAACGCATAACGCAAAACGCATGGCGCATAACTCAAAATGCATAACGCATAACGCATAACGCATAACGCATAACGCATAACGCATAACGCATAACGCATAACGCATAACGCATAACGCACAACGCATATCGCATAACGCATAACGCATAACGCAAAACGCATGGCGCATAACTCAAAATGCATAACGCATAACGCATAACGCATAACGCATAACGCATAACGCATAACGCATAACGCATAACGCATAACGCATAACGCATAATGCACAACGCATATCGCATAACGCATAACGCACAACGCATATCGCATAACGCATAACGCATAACGCATAACGCATGGCGCATACCTCAAAATGCATAACGCATAACGCATAACGCATAACATATAACACATAACGCATAACGCATAACGCATAACGCACAACGCATATCGCATAACGCATAACGCATAACGCATAACGCATGGCGCATAACTCAAAATGCAAAACGCATAACGCATAACGCAAACGTATAACGCACAACGCATAACGAATACAGCAAAACGCATAATGCTTAACGCATAACGGATCACGCATAACGCATAACGCATAACGCATAACGCATAACGCATATCGCATAACGCATAACGCATAACGCATAACGCATGGCGCATAACTCAAAATGCATAACGCATAACGCATAACGCATAACGCATAACGCATAACGCATAACGCATAACGCATAACGCATAACGCATAACGCATAACGCATAACGCATAACGCATAACGCATAACGCATAACGCATAACGCATAACGCATAACGCATATGGCATAACGCACAACGCATATCGCATAACGCATAACGCACAACGCATATCGCATAAAGCATAACGCATAACGCATAACGCATGGCGCATAACTCAAAATGCATAACGCATAACGCATAACGCATAACGCATAACGCATAACGCATAACGCAAACGTATAACGCACAACGCATAACGAATACAGCAAAACGCATAATGCTTAACGCATAACGGATCACGCATAACGCATAACGCACAACGCATATCGCATAACGCATAACGCATAACGCATAACGCATGGCGCATAACTCAAAATGCATAACGCATAACGCATAACGCATAACGCATAACGCATAACGCATAACGCATAACGCACAACGCACATCGCATAACGCATAACGCATAACGCATCACGCATAACGCACAACGCATATCGGATAACGTATAACGCAAAACGCATAACGCATAACGCATAACCCATAACGCATAACGCATGTCGGATCACTCATAACGCATAACGCATAACGCATAAAGCATAAAGCATAACGTATAACGCATAACGCATATCGCATAACGCATAACGCATAACCCATAACGCATAACGCATAACGCATAACGCATAACGCATAACGCATAACGCATAACGCATAACGCATAACGCATAACGCATAACGCATAACGCATAACGCATAACGCATAACGCATAACGCATAACGCACAACGCATATCGCATAACGCATAACGCATAACGCACAACGCATATCGCATAACGCATAACGCATAACGCATGGCGCATAACTCAAAATGCATAACGCATAACGCATAACGCATAACGCATAACGCATAACGCATAACGCATAACGCATAACGCATAACGCATAACGCATAACGCATAACGCATAACGCATAACGCATAACGCATAACGCATAACGCATAACGCATAACGCATAACGCATAACGCATAACGCATAACGCACAACGCATATCGCATAACGCATAACGCATAACGCAAAACGCATGGCGCATAACTCAAAATGCATAACGCATAACGCATAACGCATAACGCATAACGCATAACGCATAACGCATAACGCATAACGCATAACGCATAATGCACAACGCATATCGCATAACGCATAACGCACAACGCATATCGCATAACGCATAACGCATAACGCATAACGCATGGCGCATACCTCAAAATGCATAACGCATAACGCATAACGCATAACATATAACACATAACGCATAACGCATAACGCATAACGCATAACGCACAACGCATATCGCATAACGCATAACGCATAACGCATGGCGCATAACTCAAAATGCAAAACGCATAACGCATAACGCAAACGTATAACGCACAACGCATAACGAATACAGCAAAACGCATAATGCTTAACGCATAACGGATCACGCATAACGCATAACGCATAACGCATAACGCATAACGCATATCGCATAACGCATAACGCATAACGCATAACGCATGGCGCATAACTCAAAATGCATAACGCATAACGCATAACGCATAACGCATAACGCATAACGCATAACGCATAACGCATAACGCATAACGCATAACGCATAACGCATAACGCATAACGCATAACGCATAACGCATAACGCATAACGCATAACGCATAACGCATAACGCATATGGCATAACGCACAACGCATATCGCATAACGCATAACGCACAACGCATATCGCATAACGCATAACGCATAACGCATAACGCATGGCGCATAACTCAAAATGCATAACGCATAACGCATAACGCATAACGCATAACGCATAACGCATAACGCAAACGTATAACGCACAACGCATAACGAATACAGCAAAACGCATAATGCTTAACGCATAACGGATCACGCATAACGCATAACGCACAACGCATATCGCATAACGCATAACGCATAACGCATAACGCATGGCGCATAACTCAAAATGCATAACGCATAACGCATAACGCATAACGCATAACGCATAACGCATAACGCATAACGCATAACGCATAACGCATAACGCACAACGCACATCGCATAACGCATAACGCATAACGCATCACGCATAACGCACAACGCATATCGGATAACGTATAACGCAAAACGCATAACGCATAACGCATAACCCATAACGCATAACGCATGTCGGATCACTCATAACGCATAACGCATAACGCATAAAGCATAAAGCATAACGTATAACGCATAACGCATATCGCATAACGCATAACGCATAACCCATAACGAATAACGCATAACGCATAACGCATAACGCATAACGCATAACGCATAACGCATAACGCATAACGCATAACGCATAACGCATAACGCATAACGCATAACGCATAACGCATAACGCATAACGCATAACGCATAACGCATAACGCATAACGCATAACGCATAACGCATAACGCACAACGCATATCGCATAACGCATAACGCATAACGCAAAACGCATGGCGCATAACTCAAAATGCATAACGCATAACGCATAACGCATAACGCATAACGCATAACGCATAACGCATAACGCATAACGCATAACGCATAACGCATAACGCATAATGCACAACGCATATCGCATAACGCATAACGCACAACGCATATCGCATAACGCATAACGCATAACGCATAACGCATGGCGCATTCCTCAAAATGCATAACGCATAACGCATAACGCATAACATATAACACATAACGCATGACGCATAACGCATAACGCATAACGCACAACGCATATCGCATAACGCATAACGCATAACGCATAACCCATGGCGCATAACTCAAAATGCAAAACGCATAACGCATAACCCATGGCGCATAACTCAAAATGCAAAACGCATAACGCATAACGCATAACGCAAACGTATAACGCATAACGCATAACGAATACAGCAAAACGCATAATGCTTAACGCATAACGGATCACGCACAACGCATATCGCATAACGCATAACGCACAACGCATATCGCATAACGCATAACGCATAACGCATGGCGCATAACTCAAAATGCATAACGCATAACGCATAACGCATAACGCATAACGCATAACGCATAACGCAAACGTATAACGCATAACGAATACAGCAAAACGCATAATGCTTAACGCATAACGGATCACGCATAACGCATAACGCACAACGCATATCGCATAACGCATAACGCATAACGCATAACGCATGGCGCATAACTCAAAATGCATAACGCATAACGCATAACGCATAACGCATAACGCATAACGCATAACGCATAACGCATAACGCATAACGCATAACGCACAACGCACATCGCATAACGCATAACGCATAACGCATCACGCATAACGCACAACGCATATCGGATAACGTATAACGCAAAACGCATAACGCATAACGCATAACCCATAACGCATAACGCATGTCGGATCAATCATAACGCATAACGCATAACGCATAAAGCATAAAGCATAACGTATAACGCATAACGCATATCGCATAACGCATAACGCATAACCCATAACGCATAACGCATAACGCATAACGCATAACGCATAACGCATAACGCATAACGCATAACGCATAACGCATAACGCATAACGCATAACGCATAACGCATAACGCATAACGCAGAACGCATAACGCATAACGCATAACGCATAACGCATAACGCATAACGCATAACGCATAACGCATAACGCATAACGCATAACGCATCACGCATAACGCACAACGCATAACGCATAACGCCTTACGGATCAGGCATAACGCATAACGCATAATGCATAACACATAACGCATAACGCATAACGCATAACGCATAACGCATAACGCATAACGCATAACGCATAACGCATAACGCATAACGCATAACGCATAACACATAACGCATAACGCATAACGCATAACGCATAACGCATAACGCATAACGCATAACGCATGTCGGATCACTCATAGCGCATAACGCATAACGCATAAAGCATAAAGCATAACGTATAACGCATAACGCATAACGCATAACGCATAACGCATAACGCATAACGCACAATGCATATCGCATAACGCATAACGCATAACGCAAAACGCATGGCGCATAACTCAAAATGCATAACGCATAACGCATAACGCATAACGCATAACGCATAACGCATAACGCATAACGCATAACGGATGACGCATAACGCATATCGCATAATGCACAACGCATATCGCATAACGCATAACGCACAACGCATATCGCATAACGCATAACGCATAACGCATAACGCATGGCGCATACCTCAAAATGCATAACGCATAACGCATAACGCATAACGCATAACACATAACGCATAACGCATAACGCATAACGCACAACGCATATCGCATAACGCATAACGCATAACGCATAACGCATGGCGCATAACTCAAAATGCAAAACGCATAACGCATAACGCATAACGCAAACGTATAACGCACAACGCATAACGAATACAGCAAAACGCATAATGCTTAACGCATAACGGATCACGCATAACGCATAACGCATAACGCATAACGCATATCGCATAACGCATAACGCATAACGCATAACGCATGGCGCATAACTCAAAATGCATAACGCATAACGCATAACGCATAACGCATAACGCATAACGCATAACGCATAACGCATAACGCATAACGCATAACGCATAACGCATAACGCATAACGCATAACGCATAACGCACAACGCATATCGCATAACGCATAACGCACAACGCATATCGCATAACGCATAACGCATAACGCATAACGCATGGCGCATAACTCAAAATGCATAACGCATAACGCATAACGCATAACGCATAACGCATAACGCATAACGCATAACGCATAACGCATAACGCATAACGCATAACGCATAACGCATGTCGGATCACTCATAGCGCATAACGCATAACGCATAAAGCATAAAGCATAACGTATAACGCATAACGCATAACGCATAACGCATAACGCATAACGCACAATGCATATCGCATAACGCATAACGCATAACGCATAACGCATGGCGCATAACTCAAAATGCATAACGCATAACGCATAACGCATAACGCATAACGCATAACGCATAACGCATAACGCATAACGCACAACGCACATCGCATAACGCATAACGCATGGCGCATAACTCAAAATGCATAACGCATAACGCATAACGCATAACGCATAACGCAAACGTATAACGCACAACGCATAACGAATACAGCAAAACGCATAATGCCTAACGCATAACGGATCACGCATAACGCATAAGGCATAACGCATAACGCATAACGCATATCGAATAACGCATAACGTGTAACTCATAACGCATAACGCATAAAGCATAATGCTTAACGCATAACGCATAACGCTTATCGCATAACGCATAAGGCATAACACATAACGCATAACGCATATCGAATAACGCATAACGTGTAACTCATAACGCATAACGCATAAAGCATAATGCTTAACGCATAACGCATAACGCTTATCGCATAACGCACAACTCAAAATGCATAACGCATAACGCATAACGCATAACGCAAACGTATAACGCACAACGCATAACGAATACAGCAAAACGCATAATGCTTAACGCATAACGGATCACGCATAACGCATAAGGCATAACGCATAACGCATATCGCATAACGCATAACGCATAACGCATAACGCATGGCGCATAACTCAAAATGCATAACGCATAACGCATAACGCATAACGCATAACGCATAACGCATAACGCACAACGCATATCGGATAACGCATAACGCATAACGCATAACGCATAACGCATAACGCATAACGCATAACGCATAACGCATAACGCATAACGCATAACGCATAACGCATAACGCATAACGCATAACGCATAACGCACAACGCATATCGCATAACGCATAACGCACAACGCATATCGCATAACGCATAACGCATAACGCATAACGCATGGCGCATAACTCAAAATGCATAACGCATAACGCATAACGCATAACGCATAACGCATAACGCATAACGCATAACGCATAACGCATAACGCATAACGCATGTCGGATCACTCATAGCGCATAACGCATAACGCATAAAGCATAAAGCATAACGTATAACGCATAACGCATAACGCATAACGCATAACGCATAACGCATAACGCACAATGCATATCGCATAACGCATAACGCATAACGCATAACGCATGGCGCATAACTCAAAATGCATAACGCATAACGCATAACGCATAACGCATAACGCATAACGCATAACGCATAACGCACAACGCACATCGCATAACGCATAACGCATGGCGCATAACTCAAAATGCATAACGCATAACGCATAACGCATAACGCATAACGCAAACGTATAACGCACAACGCATAACGAATACAGCAAAACGCATAATGCCTAACGCATAACGGATCACGCATAACGCATAAGGCATAACGCATAACGCATAACGCATATCGAATAACGCATAACGTGTAACTCATAACGCATAACGCATAAAGCATAATGCTTAACGCATAACGCATAACGCTTATCGCATAACGCATAAGGCATAACACATAACGCATAACGCATATCGAATAACGCATAACGTGTAACTCATAACGCATAACGCATAAAGCATAATGCTTAACGCATAACGCATAACGCTTATCGCATAACGCATAACTCAAAATGCATAACGCATAACGCATAACGCATAACGCAAACGTATAACGCACAACGCATAACGAATACAGCAAAACGCATAATGCTTAACGCATAACGGATCACGCATAACGCATAAGGCATAACGCATAACGCATATCGCATAACGCATAACGCATAACGCATAACGCATGGCGCATAACTCAAAATGCATAACGCATAACGCATAACGCATAACGCATAACGCATAACGCATAACGCACAACGCATATCGGATAACGTATAACGCAAAACGCATAACGCATAACGCATAACCCATAACGCATAACGCATGTCGGATCACTCATAACGCATAACGCATAACGCATAAAGCATAAAGCATAACGTATAACGCATAACGCATAACGCATAACGCATAACGCATAACGCATAACGCATAACGCATAACGCATAACGCATAACGCATAACGCATAGCGCATAACGCACAACGCATATCGCATAACGCATAACGCATAATGCATAACGCATGGCGCATAACTCAAAATGCATAACGCATAACGCATAACGCATAACGCAAACGTATAACGCACAACGCATAACGAATACAGCAAAACGCATAATGCTTAACGCATAACGGATCACGCATAACGCATAACGCATAACGCATATCGCATAACGCATAACGCATAACGCATAACGCATGGCGCATAACTCAAAATGCATAACGCATAACGCATAACGCATAACGCATAACGCATAACGCATAACGCATAACGCATAACGCATAACGCATAACGCATAACGCATATCGCATAACGCAGAACGCATAACGCATAACGCATAACGCATAACGCATAACGCATAACGCATAACGTATAACGCATAACGCATAACGCATAACGCATAACGCATAACGCATAACGCATAACGCATAACGCATAACGCATAACGCATAACGCATAACGCATGGCGCATAACGCATAACGCATAACGCATAACGCATAACGCATAACGCATAACGCATAACGCATAACACATAACGCATAACGCATAATGCACAACGCATATCGCATAACGCATAACGCATAACGCAAAACGCATGGCGCATAACTCAAAATGCATAACGCAAACGTATAACGCACAACGCATAACGAATACAGCAAAACGCATAATGCTTAACGCATAACGGATCACGCATAACGCATAACGCATAACGCATAACGCATAACGCATAACGCATAACGCATAACGCATAACGCATAACGCATAACGCATAACGCATGGCGCATAACGCATAACGCATAACGCATAACGCATAACGCATAACGCATAACGCATAACGCATAACACATAACGCATAACGCATAATGCACAACGCATAACGAATACAGCAAAACGCATAACGCTTAACGCATAACGGATCACGCATAACGCATAACGCATAATGCATAACGCATAACGCATAACGCATAAGGCATAATGCATAACGCATAAAGCGTAACGCATAACGCATAACGCAGAACGCATAACGCATAAAGCATAACGCATAACGCATAACGCATAACGCATAACGCATAACGCATAACGCATAACGCATAACGCATAACGCATAACGCATAACGCATAACGTTAACGCATAACCCATAACGCATAAGGCTAGATGCATGACGAATTTCGCATATCACATAACGCATAAGGCTTGATGCATGACGCATATCGCATAACGCATAACGCATAACCATAACGCATAACGCATAACCCATAACGCATAAAGCATAACGCATAACGCATAACGCATAACGCATAACGCATAACGCATAACGCATAACGCATAACGCATAACGCATAACGCATAACGCATACCGCATAACGCATAACGCATACCGCATAACGCATAACGCATAACGCATAACGCATAACGCATAACGGATAACGTATAACGCATAACGCATACCGCATAACGCATAACGCATAACGCATAACGCATAACGCATAACGCATAACGCATAACGCATAACGCATAACGTATAACGCATAACGCATAACGCATAAAGCATAACGCATACCGTATAACGCATAACGCATAACGCATAACGCATAACGCATAACGCATAACGCATAACGCATAACGCATAACGCATAACGCATAACGCATAACGCAAAACGCATAACGTTAACGCATAACCCATAACGCATAAGGCTAGATGCATGACGAATTTCGCATATCACATAACGCATAAGGCATGATGCATGACGCATATCGCATAACGCATAACGCATAACCATAACGCATAACGCATAACCCATAACGCATAAAGCATAACGCATAACGCATAACGCATAACGCATAACGCATAACGCATAACGCATAACGCATAACGCATAACGCATAACGCATAACGCATAACGCATAACGCATAACGCATACCGCATAACGCATAACGCATAACGCATAACGCATAACGCATAACGCATAACGCATAACGCATAACGCATAACGCATAACGCATAACGCATAACGCATCACGCATAACGCACAACGCATAACGCATAACGCCTTACGGATCAGGCATAACGCATAACGCATAATGCATAACACATAACGCATAACGCATAACGCATAACGCATAACGCATAACGCATAACGCATAACGCATAACGCATAACGCATAACGCATAACGCATAACGCATAACGCATAACGCATAACGCATAACGCATAACGCATAACGCATAACGCATAACGCATGTCGGATCACTCATAGCGCATAACGCATAACGCATAAAGCATAAAGCATAACGTATAACGCATAACGCATAACGCATAACGCATAACGCACAACGCATATCGCATAACGCATAACGCATAACGCAAAACGCATGGCGCATAACTCAAAATGCATAACGCATAACGCATAACGCATAACGCATAACGCATAACGCATAACGCATAACGCATAACGCATAACGGATAACGCATAACGCATATCGCATAATGCACAACGCATATCGCATAACGCATAACGCACAACGCATATCGCATAACTCATAACGCATAACGCATAACGCATGGCGCATACCTCAAAATGCATAACGCATAACGCATAACGCATAACGCATAACACATAACGCATAACGCATAACGCATAACGCATAACGCACAACGCATATCGCATAACGCATAACGCATAACGCATAACGCATGGCGCATAACTCAAAATGCAAAACGCATAACGCATAACGCATAACGCAAACGTATAACGCACAACGCATAACGAATACAGCAAAACGCATAATGCTTAACGCATAACGGATCACGCATAACGCATAACGCATAACGCATAACGCATAACGCATAACGCATAACGCATAACGCATAACGCATAACGCATAACGCATAACGCATGGCGCATAACGCATAACGCATAACGCATAACGCATAACGCATAACGCATAACGCATAACGCATAACACATAACGCATAACGCATAATGCACAACGCATAACGAATACAGCAAAACGCATAACGCTTAACGCATAACGGATCACGCATAACGCATAACGCATAATGCATAACGCATAACGCATAACGCATAAGGCATAATGCATAACGCATAAAGCGTAACGCATAACGCATAACGCAGAACGCATAACGCATAAAGCATAACGCATAACGCATACCGCATAACGCATAACGCATAACGCATAACGCATAACGCATAACGCATAACGCATAACGCATAACGCATAACGTTAACGCATAACCCATAACGCATAAGGCTAGATGCATGACGAATTTCGCATATCACATAACGCATAAGGCTTGATGCATGACGCATATCGCATAACGCATAACGCATAACCATAACGCATAACGCATAACCCATAACGCATAAAGCATAACGCATAACGCATAACGCATAACGCATAACGCATAACGCATAACGCATAACGCATAACGCATAACGCATAACGCATAACGCATACCGCATAACGCATAACGCATAACGCATAACGCATAACGCATAACGCATAACGCATAAAGCATAACGCATAACGCATACCGCATAACGCATAACGCATAACGCATAACGCATAACGCATAACGCATAACGCATAACGCATAACGTATAACGCATAACGCATACCGCATAACGCATAACGCATAACGCATAACGCATAACGCATAACGCATAACGCATAACGCATAACGTATAACGCATAACGCATAACGCATAACGCATAACGCATACCGTATAACGCATAACGCATAACGCATAACGCATAACGCATAATGCATAACGCATAACGCATAACGCATAACGCATAACGCATAACGCATAACGCATAACGCATAACGCAAAACGCATAACGTTAACGCATAACCCCTAACGCAATAACGCATAACGCATAACGTATAACGCATAACGCATACCGTATAACGCATAACGCATAACGCAAACGTATAGCGCACAACGGATAACGCATAAACCACAACCCATACTTCATAACGCCTAACGCATAATGCACAACGCATAACGAACACCGGAAAACCCATAACGCCTAACGCATAACGGATCACTCATAACGCCTAACGCATAACGGATCACTCATAACGCATAATGCATAACGCATAACGCATAAAGCATAACGCATAACGCATATCGCATAACGCAGAACGCATAACGCATAACGCATAACGCATAACGCATAACGCATAACGCATAACGCATATCGCATAACGCAGAACGCATAACGCATAACGCATAACGCATAACGCATAACGCATAACGCATAACGTATAACGCATAACGCATAACGCATAACGCAGAACGCATAACGCATAACGCATAACGCATAACGCATAACGCATAACGCGTAACGCATAACGCATAACGCAGAACGCATAACGCATAAAGCATAACGCATAACGCATACCGCATAACGCATAACGCATAACGCATAACGCATAACGTTAACGCATAACCCATAACGCATAAGGCTAGATGCATGACGAATTTCGCATATCACATAACGCATAAGGCTTGATGCATGACGCATATCGCATAACGCATAACGCATAACCATAACGCATAACGAATACAGCAAAACGCATAACGCTTAACGCATAACGGATCACGCATAACGCATAACGCATAACGCATAACGCATAACACATAACGCATAACACATAACGCATAACGCATAACGCATAACGCATAACGCATAACGCATAACGCATAACGCAAAACGCATAACGTTAACGCATAACCCCTAACGCAATTACGCATAACGCATAACGTATAACGCATAACGCATACCGTATAACGCATAACGCATAACGCAAACGTATAGCGCACAACGGATAACGCATAAACCACAACCCATACTTCATAACGCCTAACGCATAATGCACAACGCATAACGAACACCGGAAAACCCATAACGCCTAACGCATAACGGATCACTCATAACGCATAATGCATAACGCATAACGCATAAAGCATAACGCATAACGCATATCGCATAACGCAGAACGCATAACGCATAACGCATAACGCATAACGCATAACGCATAACGCATAACGTATAACGCATAACGCATAACGCATAACGCATAACGCATAACGCATAACGCATAACGCATAACGCATAACGCATAACGCATAACGCATAACGCATAACGCATAACGCATAACACATAATGCATAACGCATAATGCACAACGCATAACGAATACAGCAAAACGCATAACGCTTAACGCATAACGGATCACGCATAACGCATAACGCATAATGCATAACGCATAACGCATAACGCATAAGGCATAATGCATAACGCATAAAGCGTAACGCATAACGCATAACGCAGAACGCATAACGCATAAAGCATAACGCATAACGCATACCGCATAACGCATAACGCATAACGCATAACGCATAACGCATAACGCATAACGTATAACTCATAACGCATACCGCATAACGCATAACGCATAACGCATAACGCATAACGCATAACGCATAACGTATAACGCATAACGCATAACGCATAACGCATAACGCATACCGTATAACGCATAATGCATAACGCATAACGCATAACGCATAACGCATAACGCATAACGCATAACGCATAACGCAAAATGCATAACGTTAACGCATAACCCATAACGCATAAGGCTAGATGCATGACGAATTTCGCATATCACATAACGCATAAGGCTTGATGCATGACGCATATCGCATAACGCATAACGCATAACCATAACGCATAACGAATACAGCAAAACGCATAACGCTTAACGCATAACGGATCACGCATAACGCATAACGCATAACGCATAACGCATAACGCATAACGCATAACGCATACCGCATAACGCATAACGCATAACGCATAACGCATATCGCATAACGCATAACGCATAAAGCATTACGCATAACGCATACCGCATAACGCATAACGCATAACGCATAACGCATAACGCATAACGGATAACGTATAACGCATAACGCATACCGCATAACGCATAACGCATAACGCATAACGCATAACGCATAACGCATAACGCATAACGCATAACGCATAACGTATAACGCATAACGCATAACGCATAAAGCATAACGCATACCGTATAACGCATAACGCATAACGCATAACGCATAACGCATAACGCATAACGCATAACGCATAACGCATAACGCATAACGCATAACGCATAACGCATAACGCATAACGTTAACGCATAACCCATAACGCATAAGGCTAGATGCATGACGAATTTCGCATATCACATAACGCATAAGGCATGATGCATGACGCATATCGCATAACGCATAACGCATAACCATAACGCATAACGCATAACCCATAACGCATAAAGCATAACGCATAACGCATAACGCATAACGCATAACGCATAACGCATAACGCATAACGCATAACGCATAACGCATAACGCATAACGCATAACGCATAACGCATAACGCATACCGCATAACGCATAACGCATAACGCATAACGCATAACGCATAACGCATAACGCATAACGCATAACGCATAACGCATAACGCATAACGCATAACGCATCACGCATAACGCACAACGCATAACGCATAACGCCTTACGGATCAGGCATAACGCATAACGCATAATGCATAACACATAACGCATAACGCATAACGCATAACGCATAACGCATAACGCATAACGCATAACGCATAACGCATAACGCATAACGCATAACGCATAACGCATAACGCATAACGCATAACGCATAACGCATAACGCATAACGCATAACGCATAACGCATGTCGGATCACTCATAGCGCATAACGCATAACGCATAAAGCATAAAGCATAACGTATAACGCATAACGCATAACGCATAACGCATAACGCACAACGCATATCGCATAACGCATAACGCATAACGCAAAACGCATGGCGCATAACTCAAAATGCATAACGCATAACGCATAACGCATAACGCATAACGCATAACGCATAACGCATAACGCATAACGCATAACGGATAACGCATAACGCATATCGCATAATGCACAACGCATATCGCATAACGCATAACGCACAACGCATATCGCATAACTCATAACGCATAACGCATAACGCATGGCGCATACCTCAAAATGCATAACGCATAACGCATAACGCATAACGCATAACACATAACGCATAACGCATAACGCATAACGCATAACGCACAACGCATATCGCATAACGCATAACGCATAACGCATAACGCATGGCGCATAACTCAAAATGCAAAACGCATAACGCATAACGCATAACGCAAACGTATAACGCACAACGCATAACGAATACAGCAAAACGCATAATGCTTAACGCATAACGGATCACGCATAACGCATAACGCATAACGCACAACGCATATCGCATAACGCATAACGCATAACGCATAACGCATGGCGCATACCTCAAAATGCATAACGCATAACGCATAACGCATAACATATAACACATAACGCATAACGCATAACGCATAACGCATAACGCACAACGCATATCGCATAACGCATAACGCATAACGCATAACGCATGGCGCATAACTCAAAATGCAAAACGCATAACGCATAACGCATAACGCAAACGTATAACGCACAACGCATAACGAATACAGCAAAACGCATAATGCTTAACGCATAACGGATCACGCATAACGCATAACGCATAACGCATAACGCATAACGCATATCGCATAACGCATAACGCATAACGCATAACGCATGGCGCATAACTCAAAATGCATAACGCATAACGCACAACGCATATCGCATAACGCATAACGCATAACGCATAACGCATGGCGCATAACTCAAAATGCATAACGCATAACGCATAACGCATAACGCATAACGCATAACGCATAACGCATAACGCATAACGCATAACGCAAACGTATAACGCACAACGCATAACGAATACAGCAAAACGCATAATGCTTAACGCATAACGGATCACGCATAACGCATAACGCATAACGCATAACGCATAACGCATAACGCATAACGCATAACGCATAACGCATAACGCATAACGCATAACGCATAACGCACAACGCATATCGCATAACGCATAACGCACAACGCATATCGCATAACGCATAACGCATAACGCATAACGCATGGCGCATAACTCAAAATGCATAACGCATAACGCATAACGCATAACGCATAACGCATAACGCATAACGCAAACGTATAACGCACAACGCATAACGAATACAGCAAAACGCATAATGCTTAACGCATAACGGATCACGCATAACGCATAACGCACAACGCATATCGCATAACGCATAACGCATAACGCATAACGCATGGCGCATAACTCAAAATGCATAACGCATAACGCATAACGCATAACGCATAACGCATAACGCATAACGCATAACGCATAACGCATAACGCACAACGCACATCGCATAACGCATAACGCATAACGCATCACGCATAACGCACAACGCATATCGGATAACGTATAACG
Source organism: Lasioglossum morio (assembly GCA_916610235.2). Classification (NCBI taxonomy): domain Eukaryota; kingdom Metazoa; phylum Arthropoda; class Insecta; order Hymenoptera; family Halictidae; genus Lasioglossum; species Lasioglossum morio. The sequence continues at coordinate 3,525,693 of CAKAJA020000289.1, forward strand.
CAAAACGCATAACGCATAACGCATAATCCATAACGCATAACGCATGTCGGATCACTCATAACGCATAACGCATAACGCATAAAGCATAAAGCATAACGTATAACGCATAACGCATATCGCATAACGCATAACGCATAACCCATAACGCATAACGCATAACGCATAACGCATAACGCATAACGCATAACGCATAACGCATAACGCATAACGCATAACGCATAACGCATAACGCATAACGCATAACGCATAACGCATAACGCATAACGCATAACGCATAACGCATAACGCATAACGCATAACGCATAACGCATAACGCATAACGCATAACGCATAACGCATAACGCATAACGCATAACGCATAACGCATAACGCACAACGCATATCGCATAACGCATAACGCATAACGCAAAACGCATGGCGCATAACTCAAAATGCATAACGCATAACGCATAACGCATAACGCATAACGCATAACGCATAACGCATAACGCATAACGCATAACGCATAACGCATAACGCATAACGCATAATGCACAACGCATATCGCATAACGCATAACGCACAACGCATATCGCATAACGCATAACGCATAACGCATAACGCATGGCGCATACCTCAAAATGCATAACGCATAACGCATAACGCATAACATATAACACATAACGCATAACGCATAACGCATAACGCATAACGCACAACGCATATGGCATAACGCATAACGCATAACGCATAACGCATGGCGCATAACTCAAAATGCAAAACGCATAACGCATAACGCATAAAGCAAACGTATAACGCACAACGCATAACGAATACAGCAAAACGCATAATGCTTAACGCATAACGCATGGCGCATAACTCAAAATGCATAACGCATAACGCACAACGCATATCGCATAACGCATAACGCATAACGCATAACGCATGGCGCATAACTCAAAATGCATAACGCATAACGCATAACGCATAACGCATAACGCATAACGCATAACGCAAACGTATAACGCACAACGCATAACGAATACAGCAAAACGCATAATGCTTAAAGCATAACGTATAACTCATAACGCATATCGCATAACGCATAACGCATAACCCATAACGCATAACGCATAACGCATAACGCATAACGCATAACGCATAACGCATAACGCATAACGCATAACGCATAACGCATAACGCATAACGCATAACGCATAACGCATAACGCATAACGCATAACGCATAACGCATAACGCATAACGCATAACGCATAACGCATAACGCATAACGCATAACGCATAACGCATAACGCATAACGCATAACGCATAACGCATAACGCATAACGCACAACGCATATCGCATAACGCATAACGCATAACGCAAAACGCATGGCGCATAACTCAAAATGCATAACGCATAACGCATAACGCATAACGCATAACGCATAACGCATAACGCATAACGCATAACGCATAACGCATAACGCATAATGCACAACGCATATCGCATAACGCATAACGCACAACGCATATCGCATAACGCATAACGCATAACGCATAACGCATGGCGCATACCTCAAAATGCATAACGCATAACGCATAACGCATAACATATAACACATAACGCATAACGCATAACGCATAACGCATAATGCACAACGCATATCGCATAACGCATAACGCACAACGCATATCGCATAACTCATAACGCATAACGCATAACGCATGGCGCATACCTCAAAATGCATAACGCATAACGCATAACGCATAACGCATAACACATAACGCATAACGCATAACGCATAACGCATAACGCACAACGCATATCGCATAACGCATAACGCATAACGCATAACGCATGGCGCATAACTCAAAATGCAAAACGCATAACGCATAACGCATAACGCAAACGTATAACGCACAACGCATAACGAATACAGCAAAACGCATAATGCTTAACGCATAACGGATCACGCATAACGCATAACGCATAACGCATAACGCATATCGCATAACGCATAACGCATAACGCATAACGCATGGCGCATAACTCAAAATGCATAACGCATAACGCACAACGCATATCGCATAACGCATAACGCATAACGCATAACGCATGGCGCATACCTCAAAATGCATAACGCATAACGCATAACGCATAACATATAACACATAACGCATAACGCATAACGCATAACGCATAACGCATAACGCATAACGCATAACGCACAACGCAGATCGCATAACGCATAACGCATAACGCATAACGCATGGCGCATAACTCAAAATGCAAAACGCATAACGCATAACGCATAACGCAAACGTATAACGCACAACGCATAACGAATACAGCAAAACGCATAATGCTTAACGCATAACGGATCACGCATAACGCATAACGCATAACGCATAACGCATAACGCATATCGCATAACGCATAACGCATAACGCATAACGCATGGCGCATAACTCAAAATGCATAACGCATAACGCATAACGCATAACGCATAACGCATAACGCATAACGCATAACGCATAACGCATAACGCATAACGCATAACGCACAACGCATATCGCATAACGCATAACGCACAACGCATATCGCATAACGCATAACGCATAACGCATAACGCATGGCGCATAACTCAAAATGCATAACGCATAACGCATAACGCATAACGCATAACGCATAACGCATAACGCAAACGTATAACGCACAACGCATAACGAATACAGCAAAACGCATAATGCTTAACGCATAACGGATCACGCATAACGCATAACGCACAACGCATATCGCATAACGCATAACGCATAACGCATAACGCATGGCGCATAACTCAAAATGCATAACGCATAACGCATAACGCATAATGCATAACGCATAACGCATAACGCATAACGCATAACGCATAACGCACAACGCACATCGCATAACGCATAACGCATAACGCATCACGCATAACGCACAACGCATATCGGATAACGTATAACGCAAAACGCATAACGCATAACGCATAACCCATAACGCATAACCCATAACGCATAACGCATGTCGGATCACTCATAACGCATAACGCATAACGCACAACGCATATCGCATAACGCATAACGCATAACGCATAACGCATGGCGCATACCTCAAAATGCATAACGCATAACGCATAACGCATAACATATAACACATAACGCATAACGCATAACGCATAACGCATAACGCACAACGCAGATCGCATAACGCATAACGCATAACGCATAACGCATGGCGCATGACTCAAAATGCAAAACGCATAACGCATAACGCATAACGCAAACGTATAACGCACAACGCATAACGAATACAGCAAAACGCATAATGCTTAACGCATAACGGATCACGCATAACGCATAACGCATAACGCATAACGCATAACGCATATCGCATAACGCATAACGCATAACGCATAACGCATGGCGCATAACTCAAAATGCATAACGCATAACGCATAACGCATAACGCATAACGCATAACGCATAACGCATAACGCATAACGCATAACGCATAACGCATAACGCATAACGCACAACGCATATCGCATAACGCATAACGCACAACGCATATCGCATAACGCATAACGCATAACGCATAACGCATGGCGCATAACTCAAAATGCATAACGCATAACGCATAACGCATAACGCATAACGCATAACGCAAACGTATAACGCACAACGCATAACGAATACAGCAAAACGCATAATGCTTAACGCATAACGGATCACGCATAACGCATAACGCACAACGCATATCGCATAACGCATAACGCATAACGCATAACGCATGGCGCATAACTCAAAATGCATAACGCATAACGCATAACGCATAATGCATAACGCATAACGCATAACGCATAACGCATAACGCACAACGCACATCGCATAACGCATAACGCATAACGCATCACGCATAACGCACAACGCATATCGGATAACGTATAACGCAAAACGCATAACGCATAACGCATAACCCATAACGCATAACCCATAACGCATAACGCATGTCGGATCACTCATAACGCATAACGCATAACGCATAAAGCATAAAGCATAACGTATAACGCATAACGCATATCGCATAACGCATAACGCATAACGCATAACCCATAACGCATAACGCATAACGCATAACGCATAACGCATAACGCATAACGCATAACGCATAACGCATAACGCATAACGCATAACGCATAACGCATAACGCATAACGCATAACGCATAACGCATAACGCATAACGCATAACGCATAACGCATAACGCATAACGCATAACGCATAACGCATAACGCATAACGCATAACGCATAACGCATAACGCATAACGCATAACGCATAACGCATAACGCATAACGCATAACGCATAACGCATAACGCATAACGCATAACGCATAACGCACAACGCATATCGCATAACGCATAACGCATAACGCATAACGCATGGCGCATAACTCAAAATGCATAACGCATAACGCATAACGCATAACGCATAACGCATAACGCATAACGCATAACGCATAACGCATAACGCATAACGCATAATGCACAACGCATATCGCATAACGCATAACGCACAACGCATATCGCATAACGCATAACGCATAACGCATAACGCATGGCGCATACCTCAAAATGCATAACGCATAACGCATAACGCATAACATATAACACATAACGCATAACGCATAACGCATAACGCATAACGCACAACGCATATCGCATAACGCATAACGCATAACGCATAACGCATGGCGCATAACTCAAAATGCAAAACGCATAACGCATAACGCATAACGCAAACGTATAACGCACAACGCATAACGAATACAGCAAAACGCATAATGCTTAACGCATAACGGATCACGCATAACGCATAACGCATAACGCATAACGCATAACGCATATCGCATAACGCATAACGCATAACGCATAACGCATGGCGCATAACTCAAAATGCATAACGCATAACGCATAACGCATAACGCATAACGCATAACGCATAACGCATAACGCACAACGCAGATCGCATAACGCATAACGCATAACGCATAACGCATGGCGCATAACTCAAAATGCAAAACGCATAACGCATAACGCATAACGCAAACGTATAACGCACAACGCATAACGTATACAGCAAAACGCATAATGCTTAACGCATAACGGATCACGCATAACGCATAACGCATAACGCATAACGCATAACGCATAACGCATAACGCATAACGCATATCGCATAACGCATAACGCATAACGCATAACGCATCTCGCATAACTCAAAATGCATAACGCATAACGCATAACGCATAACGCATAACGCATAACGCATAACGCATAACGCATAACGCATAACGCATAACGCATAACGCATAACGCACAACGCATATCGCATAACGCATAACGCACAACGCATATCGCATAACGCATAACGCATAACGCATAACGCATGGCGCATAACTCAAAATGCATAACGCATAACGCATAACGCATAACGCATAACGCATAACGCAAACGTATAACGCACAACGCATAACGAATACAGCAAAACGCATAATGCTTAACGCATAACGGATCACGCATAACGCATAACGCACAACGCATATCGCATAACGCATAACGTATAACGCATAACGCATGGCGCATAACTCAAAATGCATAACGCATAACGCATAACGCATAACGCATAACGCACAACGCACATCGCATAACGCATAACGCATAACGCATCACGCATAACGCACAACGCATATCGGATAACGTATAACGCAAAACGCATAACGCATAACGCATAACCCATAACGCATAACGCATGTCGGATCACTCATAACGCATAACGCATAACTCATAAAGCATAAAGCATAACGTATAACGCATAACGCATATCGCATAACGCATAACGCATAACCCATAACGCATAACGCATAACGCATAACGCATAACGCATAACGCATAACGCATAACGCATAACGCATAACGCATAACGCATAACGCATAACGCATAACGCATAACGCATAACGCATAACGCATAACGCATAACGCATAACGCATAACGCATAACGCATAACGCATAACGCATAACGCATAACGCATAACGCATAACGCATAACGCATAACGCATAACGCATAACGCATAACGCATAACGCATAACGCATAACGCATAACGCATAACGCATAACGCATAACGCATAACGCATAACGCATAACGCATAACGCACAACGCATATCGCATAACGCATAACGCATAACGCAAAACGCATGGCGCATAACTCAAAATGCATAACGCATAACGCAAAACGCATGGCGCATAACTCAAAATGCATAACGCATAACGCATAACGCATAACGCATAACGCATAACGCACATCGCATAACGCATAACGCATAACGCATCACGCATAACGCACAACGCATATCGGATAACGTATAACGCAAAACGCATAACGCATAACGCATAACCCATAACGCATAACGCATGTCGGATCACTCATAACGCATAACGCATAACTCATAAAGCATAAAGCATAACGTATAACGCATAACGCATATCGCATAACGCATAACGCATAACCCATAACGCATAACGCATAACGCATAACGCATAACGCATAACGCATAACGCATAACGCATAACGCATAACGCATAACGCATAACGCATAACGCATAACGCATAACGCATAACGCATAACGCATAACGCATAACGCATAACGCATAACGCATAACGCATAACGCATAACGCATAACGCATAACGCATAACGCATAACGCATAACGCATAACGCATAACGCATAACGCATAACGCATAACGCATAACGCATAACGCATAACGCATAACGCATAACGCATAACGCATAACGCATAACGCATAACGCATAACGCATAACGCATAACGCATAACGCATAACGCACAACGCATATCGCATAACGCATAACGCATAACGCAAAACGCATGGCGCATAACTCAAAATGCATAACGCATAACGCATAACGCATAACGCATAACGCATAACGCATAACGCATAACGCATAACGCATAACGCATAACGCATAATGCACAACGCATATCGCATAACGCATAACGCACAACGCATATCGCATAACGCATAACGCATAACGCATAACGCATGGCGCATACCTCAAAATGCATAACGCATAACGCATAACGCATAACATATAACACATAACGCATAACGCATAACGCATAACGCATAACGCACAACGCATATCGCATAACGCATAACGCCTAACGCATAACGCATGGCGCATAACTCAAAATGCAAAACGCATAACGCATAACGCATAACGCAAACGTATAACGCACAACGCATAACGAATACAGCAAAACGCATAATGCTTAACGCATAACGGATCACGCATAACGCATAACGCATAACGCATAACGCATAACGCATATCGCATAACGCATAACGCATAACGCATAACGCATGGCGCATAACTCAAAATGCATAACGCATAACGCATAACGCATAACGCATAACGCATAACGCATAACGCATAACGCACAACGCAGATCGCATAACGCATAACGCATAACGCATAACGCATGGCGCATAACTCAAAATGCAAAACGCATAACGCATAACGCATAACGCAAACGTATAACGCACAACGCATAACGTATACAGCAAAACGCATAATGCTTAACGCATAACGGATCACGCATAACGCATAACGCATAACGCATAACGCATAACGCATAACGCATAACGCATAACGCATAACGCATATCGCATAACGCATAACGCATAACGCATAACGCATCTCGCATAACTCAAAATGCATAACGCATAACGCATAACGCATAACGCATAACGCATAACGCATAACGCATAACGCATAACGCATAACGCATAACGCATAACGCATAACGCATAACGCACAACGCATATCGCATAACGCATAACGCACAACGCATATCGCATAACGCATAACGCATAACGCATAACGCATGGCGCATAACTCAAAATGCATAACGCATAACGCATAACGCATAACGCATAACGCATAACGCATAACGCAAACGTATAACGCACAACGCATAACGAATACAGCAAAACGCATAATGCTTAACGCATAACGGATCACGCATAACGCATAACGCACAACGCATATCGCATAACGCATAACGTATAACGCATAACGCATGGCGCATAACTCAAAATGCATAACGCATAACGCATAACGCATAACGCATAACGCATAACGCATAACGCATAACGCATAACGCATAACGCATAACGCATAACGCACAACGCACATCGCATAACGCATAACGCATAACGCATCACGCATAACGCACAACGCATATCGGATAACGTATAACGCAAAACGCATAACGCATAACGCATAACCCATAACGCATAACGCATGTCGGATCACTCATAACGCATAACGCATAACTCATAAAGCATAAAGCATAACGTATAACGCATAACGCATATCGCATAACGCATAACGCATAACGCATAACGCATAACGCATAACGCATAACGCATAACGCATAACGCATAACGCATAACGCATAACGCATAACGCATAACGCATAACGCATAACGCATAACGCATAACGCATAACGCATAACGCATAACGCATAACGCATAACGCATAACGCATAACGCATAACGCATAACGCATAACGCATAACGCATAACGCATAACGCATAACGCATAACGCATAACGCATAACGCATAACGCATAACGCATAACGCATAACGCATAACGCATAACGCATAACGCATAACGCATAACGCACAACGCATATCGCATAACGCATAACGCATAACGCAAAACGCATGGCGCATAACTCAAAATGCATAACGCATAACGCATAACGCATAACGCATAACGCATAACGCATAACGCATAACGCATAACGCATAACGCAAAATGCACAACGCATATCGCATAACGCATAACGCACAACGCATATCGCATAACGCATAACGCATAACGCATAACGCATGGCGCATACCTCAAAATGCATAACGCATAACGCATAACGCATAACATATAACACATAACGCATAACGCATAACGCATAACGCATAACGCACAACGCATATCGCATAACGCATAACGCATAACGCATAACGCATAACGCATGGCGCATAACTCAAAATGCAAAACGCATAACGCATAACGCATAACGCAAACGTATAACGCACAACGCATAACGAATACAGCAAAACGCATAATGCTTAACGCATAACGGATCACGCATAACGCATAACGCAAAACGCATAACGCATAACGCATATCGCATAACGCATAACGCATAACGCATAACGCATGGCGCATAACTCAAAATGCATAACGCATAACGCATAACGCATAACGCATAACGCATAACGCATAACGCATAACGCATAACGCATAACGCATAACGCATAACGCATAACGCATAACGCACAACGCATATCGCATAACGCATAACGCACAACGCATATCGCATAACGCATAACGCATAACGCATGGCGCATAACTCAAAATGCATAACGCATAACGCATAACGCATAACGCATAACGCATAACGCATAACGCAAACGTATAACGCACAACGCATAACGAATACAGCAAAACGCATAATGCTTAACGCATAACGGATCACGCATAACGCATAACGCACAACGCATATCGCATAACGCATAACGCATAACGCATAACGCATGGCGCATAACTCAAAATGCATAACGCATAACGCATAACGCATAACGCATAACGCATAACGCATAACGCATAACGCATAACGCATAACGCACAACGCACATCGCATAACGCATAACGCATAACGCATCACGCATAACGCACACCGCATATCGGATAACGTATAACGCAAAACGCATAACGCATAACGCATAACGCATAACGCATAACGCATGTCGGATCACTCATAACGCATAACGCATAACGCATAAAGCATAAAGCATAACGTATAACGCATAACGCATATCGCATAACGCATAACGCATAACCCATAACGCATAACGCATAACGCATAACGCATAACGCATAACGCATAACGCATAACGCATAACGCATAACGCATAACGCATAACGCATAACGCATAACGCATAACGCATAACGCATAACGCATAACGCATAACGCATAACGCATAACGCATAACGCATAACGCATAACGCATAACGCATAACGCATCACGCATAACGCACAACGCATAACGCATAACGCCTTACGGATCAGGCATAACGCATAACGCATAATGCATAACGCATAACGCATAACGCATAACGCATAACGCATAACGCATAACGCATAACGCATAACGCATAACGCATAACGCATAACGCATAACGCATAACGCATATCGCATAACGCATAACGCATAACGCAAAACGCATGGCGCATAACTCAAAATGCATAACGCATAACGCATAACGCATAACGCATAACGCATAACGCATAACGCATAACGCATAACGCATAACGGATAACGCATAACGCATATCGCATAATGCACAACGCATATCGCATAACGCATAACGCACAACGCATATCGCATAACGCATAACGCATAACGCATAACGCATGGCGCATACCTCAAAATGCATAACGCATAACGCATAACGCATAACGCATAACACATAACGCATAACGCATAACTCAAAATGCAAAACGCATAACGCATAACGCAAACGTATAACGCACAACGCATAACGAATACAGCAAAACGCATAATGCTTAACGCATAACGGATCACGCATAACGCATAACGCATAACGCATAACGCATATCGCATAACGCATAACGCATAACGCATAACGCATGGCGCATAACTCAAAATGCATAACGCATAACGCATAACGCATAACGCATAACGCATAACGCATAACGCATAACGCATAACGCATAACGCATAACGCATAACGCATAACGCATAACGCATAACGCATAACGCACAACGCATATCGCATAACGCATAACGCACAACGCATATCGCATAACGCATAACGCATAACGCATAACGCATGGCGCATAACTCAAAAAGCATAACGCATAACGCATAACGCATAACGCATAACGCATAACGCATAACGCATAACGCATAACGCATAACGCATAACGCATAACGCATAACGCATAACGCATAACGCATAACGCATAACGCATAACGCATAACGCATAACGCATAACGCATAACGCATAACGCATAACGCATAACGCATAACGCACAACGCATATCGCATAACGCATAACGCATAATGCATAACGCATAACGCAAACGTATAACGCACAACGCATAACGAATACAGCAAAACGCATAATGCTTAACGCATAACGGATCACGCATAACGCATAACGCACAACGCATATCGCATAACGCATAACGCATAACGCATAACGCATAACGCATGGCGCATAACTCAAAATGCATAACGCATAACGCATAACGCATAACGCATAACGCATAACGCATAACGCACAACGCACATCGCATAACGCATAACGCATGGCGCATAACTCAAAATGCATCACGCATAACGCATAACGCATAACGCATAACGCAAACGTATAACGCACAACGCATAACGAATACAGCAAAACGCATAACGCATAACGCATAACGCATAACGCATAACGCATAACGCATAACGCATAACGCATAACGTATAACGCATAACGCATAACGCATAACGCATAACGCATACCGTATAACGCATAACGCATAACGCATAACGCATAACGCATAACGCATAACGCATAACGCATAACGCATAACGCAAAACGCATAACGTTAACGCATAACCCATAACGCATAAGGCTAGATGCATGACGAATTTCGCATATCACATAACGCATAAGGCTTGATGCATGACGCATATCGCATAACGCATAACGCATAACCATAACGCATAACGCATAACCCATAACGCATAAAGCATAACGCATAACGCATAACGCATAACGCATAACGCATAACGCATAACGCATAACGCATAACGCATAACGCATAACGCATACCGCATAACGCATAACGCATAACGCATAACGCATAACGCATAACGCATAACGCATAAAGCATAACGCATAACGCATAACGCATAACGCATGGCGCATAACTCAAAATGCATAACGCATAATGCATAACGCATAACGCATAACGCATAACGCATAACGCATAACGCACAACGCACATCGCATAACGCATAACGCATGGCGCATAACTCAAAATGCATAACGCATAACGCATAACGCATAACGCATAACGCAAACGTATAACGCACAACGCATAACGAATACAGCAAAACGCATAACGCATAACGCATAACGCATAACGCATAACGCATAACGCATAACGCATAACGCATAACGCATAACGCATAACGTATAACGCATAACGCATAACGCATAACGCATAACGCATACCGTATAACGCATAACGCATAACGCATAACGCATAACGCATAACGCATAACGCATAACGCATAACGCAAAACGCATAACGTTAACGCATAACCCATAACGCATAAGGCTAGATGCATGACGAATTTCGCATATCACATAACGCATAAGGCTTGATGCATGACGCATATCGCATAACGCATAACGCATAACCATAACGCATAACGCATAACCCATAACGCATAAAGCATAACGCATAACGCATAACGCATAACGCATAACGCATAACGCATAACGCATAACGCATAACGCATAACGCATAACGCATAACGCATACCGCATAACGCATAACGCATAACGCATAACGCAAAACGCATGGCGCATAACTCAAAATGCATAACGCATAACGCATAACGCATAACGCATAACGCATAACGCATAACGCATAACGCATAACGCATAACGCATAACGCATAACGCATAATGCACAACGCATATCGCATAACGCATAACGCACAACGCATATCGCATAACGCATAACGCATAACGCATAACGCATGGCGCATACCTCAAAATGCATAACGCATAACGCATAACGCATAACATATAACACATAACGCATAACGCATAACGCATAACGCATAACGCACAACGCATATCGCATAACGCATAACGCATAACGCATAACGCATAACGCATGGCGCATAACTCAAAATGCAAAACGCATAACGCATAACGCATAACGCAAACGTATAACGCACAACGCATAACGAATACAGCAAAACGCATAATGCTTAATGCATAACGGATCACGCATAACGCATAACGCAAAACGCATAACGCATAACGCATATCGCATAACGCATAACGCATAACGCATAACGCATGGCGCATAACTCAAAATGCATAACGCATAACGCATAACGCATAACGCATAACGCATAACGCATAACGCATAACGCATAACGCATAACGCATAACGCATAACGCATAACGCATAACGCATAACGCACAACGCATATCGCATAACGCATAACGCACAACGCATATCGCATAACGCATAACGCATAACGCATGGCGCATAACTCAAAATGCATAACGCATAACGCATAACGCATAACGCATAACGCATAACGCATAACGCATAACGCAAACGTATAACGCACAACGCATAACGAATACAGCAAAACGCATAATGCTTAACGCATAACGGATCACGCATAACGCATAACGCACAACGCATATCGCATAACGCATAACGCATAACGCATAACGCATGGCGCATAACTCAAAATGCATAACGCATAACGCATAACGCATAACGCATAACGCATAACGCATAACGCATAACGCATAACGCATAACGCACAACGCACATCGCATAACGCATAACGAATAACGCATCACGCATAACGCACACCGCATATCGGATAACGTATAACGCAAAACGCATAACGCATAACGCATAACCCATAACGCATAACGCATGTCGGATCACTCATAACGCATAACGCATAACGCATAAAGCATAAAGCATAACGTATAACGCATAACGCATATCGCATAACGCATAACGCATAACCCATAACGCATAACGCATAACGCATAACGCATAACGCATAACGCATAACGCATAACGCATAACGCATAACGCATAACGCATAACGCATAACGCATAACGCATAACGCATAACGCATAACGCATAACGCATAACGCATAACGCATAACGCATAACGCATAACGCATAACGCATAACGCATCACGCATAACGCACAACGCATAACGCATAACGCCTTACGGATCAGGCATAACGCATAACGCATAATGCATAACGCATAACGCATAACGCATAACGCATAACGCATAACGCATAACGCATAACGCCTAACGCATAACGCATAACGCATAACGCATAACGCATAACGCATAACGCATATCGCATAACGCATAACGCATAACGCAAAACGCATGGCGCATAACTCAAAATGCATAACGCATAACGCATAACGCATAACGCATAACGCATAACGCATAACGCATAACGCATAACGGATAACGCATAACGCATATCGCATAATGCACAACGCATATCGCATAACGCATAACGCACAACGCATATCGCATAACGCATAACGCATAACGCATAACGCATGGCGCATACCTCAAAATGCATAACGCATAACGCATAACGCATAACGCATAACACATAACGCATAACGCATAACTCAAAATGCAAAACGCATAACGCATAACGCAAACGTATAACGCACAACGCATAACGAATACAGCAAAACGCATAATGCTTAACGCATAACGGATCACGCATAACGCATAACGCATAACGCATAACGCATAACGCATAACGCATAACGCATAACGCATAACGCATGGCGCATAACTCAAAATGCATAACGCATAACGCATAACGCATAACGCATAACGCATAACGCATAACGCATAACGCATAACGCATAACGCATAACGCATAACGCATAACGCATAACGCATAACGCACAACGCATATCGCATAACGCATAACGCACAACGCATATCGCATAACGCATAACGCATAACGCATAACGCATGGCGCATAACTCAAAATGCATAACGCATAACGCATAACGCATAACGCATAACGCATAACGCATAACGCATAACGCATAACGCATAACGCATAACGCATAACGCATAACGCATAACGCATAACGCATAACGCATAACGCATAACGCATAACGCATAACGCATAACGCATAACGCATAACGCACAACGCATATCGCATAACGCATAACGCATAATGCATAACGCATAACGCAAACGTATAACGCACAACGCATAACGAATACAGCAAAACGCATAATGCTTAACGCATAACGGATCACGCATAACGCATAACGCACAACGCATATCGCATAACGCATAACGCATAACGCATAACGCATAACGCATGGCGCATAACTCAAAATGCATAACGCATAATGCATAACGCATAACGCATAACGCATAACGCATAACGCATAACGCACAACGCACATCGCATAACGCATAACGCATGGCGCATAACTCAAAATGCATAACGCATAACGCATAACGCATAACGCATAACGCAAACGTATAACGCACAACGCATAACGAATACAGCAAAACGCATAACGCATAACGCATAACGCATAACGCATAACGCATAACGCATAACGCATAACGCATAACGCATAACGTATAACGCATAACGCATAACGCATAACGCATAACGCATACCGTATAACGCATAACGCATAACGCATAACGCATAACGCATAACGCATAACGCATAACGCATAACGCAAAACGCATAACGTTAACGCATAACCCATAACGCATAAGGCTAGATGCATGACGAATTTCGCATATCACATAACGCATAAGGCTTGATGCATGACGCATATCGCATAACGCATAACGCATAACCATAACGCATAACGCATAACCCATAACGCATAAAGCATAACGCATAACGCATAACGCATAACGCATAACGCATAACGCATAACGCATAACGCATAACGCATAACGCATAACGCATACCGCATAACGCATAACGCATAACGCATAACGCATAACGCATAACGCATAACGCATAAAGCATAACGCATAACGCATACCGCATAACGCATAACGCATAACGCATAACGCATAACGCATAACGCATAACGCATAACGTATAACGCATAACGCATACCGCATAACGCATAACGCATAACGCATAACGCATAACGCATAACGCATAACGCATAACGCATAACGTATAACGCATAACGCATAACGCATAATGCATAACGCATAACGCATAACGCATAACGCATAACGCATAACGCATAACGCATAACGCATTACGCATAACGCATAACGCATAACGCATAACGCATAACGCATAACGCATAACGCATAACGCATAACGCATCACGCATAACGCACAACGCATAACGCATAACGCCTTACGGATCAGGCATAACGCATAACGCATAATGCATAACACATAACGCATAACGCATAACGCATAACGCATAACGCATAACGCATAACGCATAACGCATAACGCATAACGCATAACACATAACGCATAACGCATAACGCATAACGCATAACGCATAACGCATAACGCATGTCGGATCACTCATAGCGCATAACGCATAACGCATAAAGCATAAAGCATAACGTATAACGCATAACGCATAACGCATAACGCATAACGCATAACGCATAACGCATAACGCACAATGCATATCGCATAACGCATAACGCATAACGCAAAACGCATGGCGCATAACTCAAAATGCATAACGCATAACGCATAACGCATAACGCATAACGCATATCGAATAACGCATAACGTGTAACTCATAACGCATAACGCATAAAGCATAATGCTTATCGCATAACGCATAAGGCATAACGCATAACGCATAACGCATAACGCATCACGCATAACGCATAACGCATAACGCATAACGCATAACGCATAACGCATAACGCATAACGCATAACGCATCACGCATAACGCACAACGCATAACGCATAACGCCTTACGGATCAGGCATAACGCATAACGCATAACGCATAACGCATAACGCATAACGCATAACGCATAACGCATAACGCATAACACATAACGCATAACGCATAACGCATAACGCATAACGCATAACGCATAACGCATAACGCATGTCGGATCACTCATAGCGCATAACGCATAACGCATAAAGCATAAAGCATAACGTATAACGCATAACGCATAACGCATAACGCATAACGCATAACGCATAACGCACAATGCATATCGCATAACGCATAACGCATAACGCAAAACGCATGGCGCATAACTCAAAATGCATAACGCATAACGCATAACGCATAACGCATAACGCATATCGAATAACGCATAACGTGTAACTCATAACGCATAACGCATAAAGCATAATGCTTAACGCATAACGCATAACGCTTATCGCATAACGCATAAGGCATAACGCATAACGCATAACGCATATCGAATAACGCATAACGTGTAACTCATAACGCATAACGCATAAAGCATAATGCTTAACGCATAACGCATAACGCTTATCGCATAACGCATAACTCAAAATGCATAACGCATAACGCATAACGCATAACGCAAACGTATAACGCACAACGCATAACGAATACAGCAAAACGCATAACGCATAACGCATAACGCATAACGCATAACGCATAACGCATAACGCATAACGCATAACGCATGGCGCATAACTCAAAATGCATAACGCATAACGCATAACGCATAACGCATAACGCATAACGCATAACGCACAACGCACATCGCATAACGCATAACGCATGGCGCATAACTCAAAATGCATAACGCATAACGCATAACGCATAACGCATAACGCAAACGTATAACGCACAACGCATAACGAATACAGCAAAACGCATAATGCCTAACGCATAACGGATCACGCATAACGCATAAGGCATAACGCATAACGCATAACGCATATCGAATAACGCATAACGTGTAACTCATAACGCATAACGCATAAAGCATAATGCTTAACGCATAACGCATAACGCTTATCGCATAACGCATAAGGCATAACGCATAACGCATAACGCATATCGAATAACGCATAACGTGTAACTCATAACGCATAACGCATAAAGCATAATGCTTAACGCATAACGCATAACGCTTATCGCATAACGCATAACTCAAAATGCATAACGCATAACGCATAACGCATAACGCAAACGTATAACGCACAACGCATAACGAATACAGCAAAACGCATAATGCTTAACGCATAACGGATCACGCATAACGCATAAGGCATAACGCATAACGCATATCGCATAACGCATAACGCATAACGCATAACGCATAACGCATAACGCATAACGCATAACGCATAACGCATAACGCATAACGCATAACGCATAACGCATAACGCATAACGCATATCGCATAACGCAGAACGCATAACGCATAACGCATAACGCATAACGCATGACGCATAACGCATAACGCATAACGCATAACGCATAACGCATAACGCATATCGCATAACGCAGAACGCATAACGCATAACGCATAACGCATAACGCATAACGCATAACGCATAACGTATAACGCATAACGCATAACGCATAACGCATAACGCATAACGCATAACGCATAACGCATAACGCATAACGCATAACGCATAACGCATGGCGCATAACGCATAACGCATAACGCATAACGCATAACGCATAACGCATAACGCATAACGCATAACGCATAACGCATAACGCATAACGCATAACGCATAACGCATAACGCATAACACATAATGCATAACGCATAACGCATAACGCATAAAGCATAACGCATAACGCATAACGCATAACGCATAACACATAACGCATAACGCATAATGCACAACGCATAACGAATACAGCAAAACGCATAACGCTTAACGCATAACGGATCACGCATAACGCATAACGCATAATGCATAACGCATAACGCATAACGCATAACGCATAACGCATACCGTATAACGCATAACGCATAACGCATAACGCATAACGCATAACGCATAACGCATAACGCATAACGCATAACGCATAACGCAAAACGCATAACGTTAACGCATAACCCATAACGCATAAGGCTAGATGCATGACGAATTTCGCATATCACATAACGCATAAGGCTTGATGCATGACGCATATCGCATAACGCATAACGCATAACCATAACGCATAACGCATAACCCATAACGCATAAAGCATAACGCATAACGCATAACGCATAACGCATAACGCATAACGCATAACGCATAACGCATAACGCATAACGCATAACGCATACCGCATAACGCATAACGCATAACGCATAACGCATAACGCATAACCATAACGCATAACGCATAACCCATAACGCATAAAGCATAACGCATAACGCATAACGCATAACGCATAACGCATAACGCATAACGCATAACGCATAACGCATAACGCATACCGCATAACGCATAACGCATAACGCATAACGCATAACGCATAACGCATAACGCATAACGCATAAAGCATAACGCATAACGCATACCGCATAACGCATAACGCATAACGCATAACGCATAACGCATAACGCATAACGCATAACGTATAACGCATAACGCATAACGCATAACGCATAACGCATAACGCATAACGCATAACGCATAACGTATAACGCATAACGCATAACGCATAACGCATAACGCATACCGTATAACGCATAACGCATAACGCATAACGCATAACGCATAACGCATAACGCATAACGCATAACGCATAACGCATAACGCATAACGCATAACGCATAACGCATAACGCAAAACGCATAACGTTAACGCATAACCCCTAACGCAATAACGCATAACGCATAACGTATAACGCATAACGCATACCGTATAACGCATAACGCATACCGCATAACGCATAACGCATAACGCATAACGCATAACGCATAACGCATAACGCATAACGCATAAAGCATAACGCATAACGCATAACGCATAACGCATAACGCATAACGCATAACGCATAACGTATAACGCATAACGCATACCGCATAACGCATAACGCATAACGCATAACGCATAACGCATAACGCATAACGCATAACGCATAACGCATAACGCATAACGCATAACGCATAACGCATACCGCATAACGCATAACGCATAACGCATAACGCATAACGCATAACGCATAACGCATAACGCATAAAGCATAACGCATAACGCATAACGCATAACGCATAACGCATAACGCATAACGCATAACGTATAACGCATAACGCATACCGCATAACGCATAACGCATAACGCATAACGCATAACGCATAACGCATAACGCATAACGCATAACGCATAACGTATAACGCATAACGCATAACGCATAACGCATAACGCATACCGTATAACGCATAACGCATAACGCATAACGCATAACGCATAACGCATAACGCATAACGCATAACGCATAACGCATAACGCATAACGCATAACGCATAACGCATAACGCAAAACGCATAACGTTAACGCATAACCCCTAACGCAATAACGCATAACGCATAACGTATAACGCATAACGCATACCGTATAACGCATAACGCATAACGCAAACGTATAGCGCACAACGGATAACGCATAAACCACAACCCATACTTCATAACGCCTAACGCATAATGCACAACGCATAACGAACACCGGAAAACCCATAACGCCTAACGCATAACGGATCACTCATAACGCATAATGCATAACGCATAACGCATAAAGCATAACGCATAACGCATATCGCATAACGCAGAACGCATAACGCATAACGCATAACGCATAACGCATAACGCATAACGCATAACGCATAACGTATAACGCATAACGCATAACGCATAACGCAGAAGGCATAACGCATAACGCATAACGCATAACGCATAACGCATAACGCATAACGCATAACGCATAACGCATAACGCATAACGCATAACGCATAACGCATAACGCATAACGCATAACGCATAACGCATAATGCTTAACGCATAACGGATCACGCATAACGCATAACGCATAACGCATAACGCATAACGCATATCGCATAACGCATAACGCATAACGCATAACGCATGGCGCATAACTCAAAATGCATAACGCATAACGCATAACGCATAACGCATAACGCATAACGCATAACGCATAACGCACAACGCAGATCGCATAACGCATAACGCATAACGCATAACGCATAACGCATAACGCATAACGTATAACGCATAACGCATAACGCATAACGCAGAAGGCATAACGCATAACGCATAACGCATAACGCATAACGCATAACGCATAACGCATAACGCATAACGCATAACGCATAACGCATAACGCATAACGCATAACGCATAACGCATAACGTATAACGCATAACGCATAACGCATAACGCAGAAGGCATAACGCATAACGCATAACGCATAACGCATAACGCATAACGCATAACGCATAACGCATAACGCATAACGCATAACGCATAACGCATAACGCATAACGCATAACGCATAACGCATAATGCTTAACGCATAACGGATCACGCATAACGCATAACGCATAACGCATAACGCATAACGCATATCGCATAACGCATAACGCATAACGCATAACGCATGGCGCATAACTCAAAATGCATAACGCATAACGCATAACGCATAACGCATAACGCATAACGCATAACGCATAACGCATAACGCACAACGCAGATCGCATAACGCATAACGCATAACGCATAACGCATGGCGCATAACTCAAAATGCAAAACGCATAACGCATAACGCATAACGCAAACGTATAACGCACAACGCATAACGAATACAGCAAAACGCATAATGCTTAACGCATAACGGATCACGCATAACGCATAACGCATAACGCATAACGCATAACGCATATCGCATAACGCATAACGCATAACGCATAACGCATGGCGCATAACTCAAAATGCATAACGCATAACGCATAACGCATAACGCATAACGCATAACGCATAACGCATAACGCATAACGCATAACGCACAACGCATATCGCATAACGCATAACGCACAACGCATATCGCATAACGCATAACGCATAACGCATAACGCATGGCGCATAACTCAAAATGCATAACGCATAACGCATAACGCATAACGCATAACGCATAACGCATAACGCAAACGTATAACGCACAACGCATAACGAATACAGCAAAACGCATAATGCTTAACGCATAACGGATCACGCATAACGCATAACGCACAACGCATATCGCATAACGCATAACGCATAACGCATAACGCATGGCGCATAACTCAAAATGCATAACGCATAACGCATAACGCATAACGCATAACGCATAACGCATAACGCATAACGCATAACGCATAACGCACAAGGCACATCGCATAACGCATAACGCATAACGCATCACGCATAACGCACAACGCATATCGGATAACGTATAACGCAAAACGCATAACGCATAACGCATAACCCATAACGCATAACGCATGTCGGATCACTCATAACGCATAACGCATAACGCATAAAGCATAAAGCATAACGTATAACGCATAACGCATATCGCATAACGCATAACGCATAACCCATAACGCATAACGCATAACGCATAACGCATAACGTATAACGCATAACGCAGTACGCATAACGCATAACGCATAACGCATAACGCATAACGCATAACGCATAACGCATAACGCATAACGCATAACGCATAACGCATAACGCATAACGCATAACGCATAACGCATAACGCATAACGCATAACGCATAACGCATAACGCATAACGCAAAACGCATAACGTTAACGCATAACCCCTAACGCAATAACGCATAACGCATAACGTATAACGCATAACGCATACCGTATAACGCATAACGCATAACGCAAACGTATAGCGCACAACGGATAACGCATAAACCACAACCCATACTTCATAACGCCTAACGCATAATGCATAACGCATAACGCATAACGCACAAGGCACATCGCATAACGCATAACGCATAACGCATCACGCATAACGCACAACGCATATCGGATAACGTATAACGCAAAACGCATAACGCATAACGCATGGCGCATAACTCAAAATGCAAAACGCATAACGCATAACGCATAACGCAAACGTATAACGCACAACGCATAACGAATACAGCAAAACGCATAATGCTTAACGCATAACGGATCACGCATAACGCATAACGCATAACGCATAACGCATAACGCATATCGCATAACGCATAACGCATAACGCATAACGCATGGCGCATAACTCAAAATGCATAACGCATAACGCATAACGCATAACGCATAACGCATAACGCATAACGCATAACGCATAACGCATAACGCACAACGCATATCGCATAACGCATAACGCACAACGCATATCGCATAACGCATAACGCATAACGCATAACGCATGGCGCATAACTCAAAATGCATAACGCATAACGCATAACGCATAACGCATAACGCATAACGCATAACGCAAACGTATAACGCACAACGCATAACGAATACAGCAAAACGCATAATGCTTAACGCATAACGGATCACGCATAACGCATAACGCACAACGCATATCGCATAACGCATAACGCATAACGCATAACGCATGGCGCATAACTCAAAATGCATAACGCATAACGCATAACGCATAACGCATAACGCATAACGCATAACGCATAACGCATAACGCACAACGCACATCGCATAACGCATAACGCATAACGCATCACGCATAACGCACAACGCATATCGGATAACGTATAACGCAAAACGCATAACGCATAACGCATAACCCATAACGCATAACGCATGTCGGATCACTCATAACGCATAACGCATAACGCATAAAGCATAAAGCATAACGTATAACGCATAACGCATATCGCATAACGCATAACGCATAACCCATAACGCATAACGCATAACGCATAACGCATAACGTATAACGCATAACGCAGTACGCATAACGCATAACGCATAACGCATAACGCATAACGCATAACGCATAACGCATAACGCATAACGCATAACGCATAACGCATAACGCATAACGCATAACGCATAACGCATAACGCATAACGCATAACGCATAACGCATAACGCATAACGCATAACGCATAACGCATAACGCAAAACGCATAACGTTAACGCATAACCCCTAACGCAATAACGCATAACGCATAACGTATAACGCATAACGCATACCGTATAACGCATAACGCATAACGCAAACGTATAGCGCACAACGGATAACGCATAAACCACAACCCATACTTCATAACGCCTAACGCATAATGCATAACGCATAACGCATAACGCACAAGGCACATCGCATAACGCATAACGCATAACGCATCACGCATAACGCACAACGCATATCGGATAACGTATAACGCAAAACGCATAACGCATAACGCATAACCCATAACGCATAACGCATGTCGGATCACTCATAACGCATAACGCATAACGCATAAAGCATAAAGCATAACGTATAACGCATAACGCATATCGCATAACGCATAACGCATAACCCATAACGCATAACGCATAACGCATAACGCATAACGCATAACGCAGTACGCATAACGCATAACGCATAACGCATAACGCATGGCGCATAACTCAAAATGCATAACGCATAACGCATAACGCATAACGCATAACGCATAACGCATAACGCAAACGTATAACGCACAACGCATAACGAATACAGCAAAACGCATAATGCTTAACGCATAACGGATCACGCATAACGCATAACGCACAACGCATATCGCATAACGCATAACGCATAACGCATAACGCATGGCGCATAACTCAAAATGCATAACGCATAACGCATAACGCATAACGCATAACGCATAACGCACAACGCATATCGCATAACGCATAACGCATAACGCAAAACGCATGGCGCATAACTCAAAATGCATAACGCATAACGCATAACGCATAACGCATAACGCATAACGCATAACGCATAACGCATAACGCATAACGCATAATGCACAACGCATATCGCATAACGCATAACGCACAACGCATATCGCATAACGCATAACGCATAACGCATAACGCATGGCGCATACCTCAAAATGCATAACGCATAACGCATAACGCATAACATATAACACATAACGCATAACGCATAACGCATAACGCACAACGCATATCGCATAACGCATAACGCATAACGCATAACGCATGGCGCATAACTCAAAATGCAAAACGCATAACGCATAACGCATAACGCAAACGTATAACGCACAACGCATAACGAATACAGCAAAACGCATAATGCTTAACGCATAACGGATCACGCATAACGCATAACGCATAACGCATAACGCATAACGCATATCGCATAACGCATAACGCATAACGCATAACGCATGGCGCATAACTCAAAATGCATAACGCATAACGCATAACGCATAACGCATAACGCATAACGCATAACGCATAACGCATAACGCATAACGCATAACGCATAACGCATAACGCATAACGCATAACGCATAACGCACAACGCATATCGCATAACGCATAACGCACAACGCATATCGCATAACGCATAACGCATAACGCATGGCGCATAACTCAAAATGCATAACGCATAACGCATAACGCATAACGCATAACGCATAACGCATAACGCAAACGTATAACGCACAACGCATAACGAATACAGCAAAACGCATAATGCTTAACGCATAACGGATCACGCATAACGCATAACGCACAACGCATATCGCATAACGCATAACGCATAACGCATAACGCATGGCGCATAACTCAAAATGCATAACGCATAACGCATAACGCATAACGCATAACGCATAACGCATAACGCATAACGCATAACGCACAACGCACATCGCATAACGCATAACGCATAACGCATCACGCATAACGCACACCGCATATCGGATAACGTATAACGCAAAACGCATAACGCATAACGCATAACCCATAACGCATAACGCATGTCGGATCACTCATAACGCATAACGCATAACGCATAACGCATAACGCATAACGCATAACGCATAACGCATAACGCATAACGCATAACGCATAACGCATAACGCATAACGCATAACGCATAACGCATAACGCATAACGCATAACGCATAACGCATAACGCATAACGCATAACGCATAACGCATAACGCATAACGCATAACGCATAACGCATAACGCATAACGCATAACGCATAACGCATAACGCATAACGCATAACGCATAACGCATAACGCATCACGCATAACGCACAACGCATAACGCATAACGCCTTACGGATCAGGCATAACGCATAACGCATAATGCATAACACATAACGCATAACGCATAACGCATAACGCATAACGCATAACGCTTAACGCATAACGCATAACGCATAACGCATAACACATAACGCATAACGCATAACGCATAACGCATAACGCATAACGCATAACGCATGTCGGATCACTCATAGCGCATAACGCATAACCCATAAAGCATAAAGCATAACGTATAACGCATAACGCATAACGCATAACGCATAACGCATAACGCATAACGCACAATGCATATCGCATAACGCATAACGCAAAACGCATGGCGCATAACTCAAAATGCATAACGCATAACGCATAACGCATAACGCATAACGCATAACGCATAACGCATAACGGATAACGCATAACGCATATCGCATAATGCACAACGCATATCGCATAACGCATAACGCACAACGCATATCGCATAACGCATAACGCATAACGCATAACGCATGGCGCATACCTCAAAATGCATAACGCATAACGCATAACGCATAACGCATAACGCATAACACATAACGCATAACGCATAACTCAAAATGCAAAACGCATAACGCATAACGCATAACGCAAACGTATAACGCACAACGCATAACGAATACAGCAAAACGCATAATGCTTAACGCATAACGGATCACGCATAACGCATAACGCATAACGCATAACGCATATCGCATAACGCATAACGCATAACGCATAACGCATGGCGCATAACTCAAAATGCATAACGCATAACGCATAACGCATAACGCATAACGCATAACGCATAACGCATAACGCATAACGCATAACGCATAACGCATAACGCATAACGCATAACGCATAACGCACAACGCATATCGCATAACGCATAACGCACAACGCATATCGCATAACGCATAACGCATAACGCATAACGCATAACGCATAACGCAAACGTATAACGCACAACGCATAACGAATACAGCAAAACGCATAATGCTTAACGCATAACGGATCACGCATAACGCATAACGCATAACGCATAACGCATATCGCATAACGCATAACGCATAACGCATAACGCATGGCGCATAACTCAAAATGCATAACGCATAACGCATAACGCATAACGCATAACGCATAACGCATAACGCATAACGCATGGCGCATAACTCAAAATGCATAACGCATAACGCATAACGCATAACGCATAACGCATAACGCATAACGCATAACGCATAACGCATAACGCATAACGCATAACGCATAACGCATAACGCATAACGCATAACGCATAACGCATAACGCATAACGCATAACGCATAACGCATAACGCACAACGCATATCGCATAACGCATAACGCATAATGCATAACGCATAACGCAAACGTATAACGCACAACGCATAACGAATACAGCAAAACGCATAATGCTTAACGCATAACGGATCACGCATAACGCATAACGCACAACGCATATCGCATAACGCATAACGCATAACGCATAACGCATAACGCATGGCGCATAACTCAAAATGCATAACGCATAACGCATAACGCATAACGCATAACGCATAACGCATAACGCACAACGCACATCGCATAACGCATAACGCATGGCGCATAACTCAAAATGCATAACGCATAACGCATATCGCATAACGCATAACGCAAACGTATAACGCACAACGCATAACGAATACAGCAAAACGCATAACGCATAACGCATAACGCATAACGCATAACGCATAACGCATAACGCATAACGCATAACGCATAACGTATAACGCATAACGCATAACGCATAACGCATAACGCATACCGTATAACGCATAACGCATAACGCATAACGCATAACGCATAACGCATAACGCATAACGCATAACGCATAACGCATAACGCATAACGCATAACGCAAAACGCATAACGTTAACGCATAACCCATAACGCATAAGGCTAGATGCATGACGAATTTCGCATATCACATAACGCATAAGGCTTGATGCATGACGCATATCGCATAACGCATAACGCATAACCATAACGCATAACGCATAACCCATAACGCATAAAGCATAACGCATAACGCATAACGCATAACGCATAACGCATAACGCATAACGCATAACGCATAACGCATAACGCATAACGCATACCGCATAACGCATAACGCATAACGCATAACGCATAACGCATAACGCATAACGCATAAAGCATAACGCATAACGCATAACGCATAACGCATAACGCATGGCGCATAACTCAAAATGCATAACGCATAACGCATAACGCATAACGCATAACGCATAACGCATAACGCATAACGCACAACGCACATCGCATAACGCATAACGCATGGCGCATAACTCAAAATGCATAACGCATAACGCATAACGCATAACGCATAACGCAAACGTATAACGCACAACGCATAACGAATACAGCAAAACGCATAACGCATAACGCATAACGCATAACGCATAACGCATAACGCATAACGCATAACGCATAACGCATAACGTATAACGCATAACGCATAACGCATAACGCATAACGCATACCGTATAACGCATAACGCATAACGCATAACGCATAACGCATAACGCATAACGCAAAACGCATAACGTTAACGCATAACCCATAACGCATAAGGCTAGATGCATGACGAATTTCGCATATCACATAACGCATAAGGCTTGATGCATGACGCATATCGCATAACGCATAACGCATAACCATAACGCATAACGCATAACCCATAACGCATAAAGCATAACGCATAACGCATAACGCATAACGCATAACGCATAACGCATAACGCATAACGCATAACGCATAACGCATAACGCATACCGCATAACGCATAACGCATAACGCATAACGCATAACGCATAACGCATAAAGCATAACGCATAACGCATACCGCATAACGCATAACGCATAACGCATAACGCATAACGCATAACGCATAACGCATAACGTATAACGCATAACGCATACCGCATAACGCATAACGCATAACGCATAACGCATAACGCATAACGCATAACGCATAACGCATAACGTATAACGCATAACGCATAACGCATAACGCATAACGCATAACGCATAACGCATAACGCATAACGCATAACGCATAACGCATCACGCATAACGCATAACGCATAACGCATAACGCATAACGCATAACGCATAACGCATAACGCATAACGCATCACGCATAACGCACAACGCATAACGCATAACGCCTTACGGATCAGGCATAACGCATAACGCATAATGCATAACACATAACGCATAACGCATAACGCATAACGCATAACGCATAACGCATAACGCATAACGCATAACGCATAACGCATAACGCATAACGCATAACGCATAACGCATAACACATAACGCATAACGCATAACGCATAACGCATAACGCATAACGCATAACGCATGTCGGATCACTCATAGCGCATAACGCATAACGCATAAAGCATAAAGCATAACGTATAACGCATAACGCATAACGCATAACGCATAACGCATAACGCATAACGCACAATGCATATCGCATAACGCATAACGCATAACGCAAAACGCATGGCGCATAACTCAAAATGCATAACGCATAACGCATAACGCATATCGAATAACGCATAACGTGTAACTCATAACGCATAACGCATAAAGCATAATGCTTAACGCATAACGCATAACGCTTATCGCATAACGCATAAGGCATAACGCATAACGCATAACGCATATCGAATAACGCATAACGTGTAACTCATAACGCATAACGCATAAAGCATAATGCTTAACGCATAACGCATAACGCTTATCGCATAACGCATAACTCAAAATGCATAACGCATAACGCATAACGCATAACGCAAACGTATAACGCACAACGCATAACGAATACAGGAAAACGCATAACGCATAACGCATAACGCATATCGCATAACGCATAACGCATAACGCATAACGCATAACGCATGGCGCATAACTCAAAATGCATAACGCATAACGCATAACGCATAACGCATAACGCATAACGCATAACGCACAACGCACATCGCATAACGCATAACGCATGGCGCATAACTCAAAATGCATAACGCATAACGCATAACGCATAACGCATAACGCAAACGTATAACGCACAACGCATAACGAATACAGCAAAACGCATAATGCCTAACGCATAACGGATCACGCATAACGCATAAGGCATAACGCATAACGCATAACGCATATCGAATAACGCATAACGTGTAACTCATAACGCATAACGCATAAAGCATAATGCTTAACGCATAACGCATAACGCTTATCGCATAACGCATAAGGCATAACGCATAACGCATAACGCATATCGAATAACGCATAACGTGTAACTCATAACGCATAACGCATAAAGCATAATGCTTAACGCATAACGCATAACGCTTATCGCATAACGCATAACTCAAAATGCATAACGCATAACGCATAACGCATAACGCAAACGTATAACGCACAACGCATAACGAATACAGCAAAACGCATAATGCTTAACGCATAACGGATCACGCATAACGCATAAGGCATAACGCATAACGCATATCGCATAACGCATAACGCATAACGCATAACGCATGGCGCATACCGCATAACGCATAACGCATAACGCATAACGCATAACGCATAACGCATAACGCATAACGCATAACGTATAACGCATAACGCATAACGCATAACGCATAACGCATAACGCATAACGCATAACGCATAACGCATAACGCATAACGCATAACGCATAACGCATAACGCACAACGCATATCGCATAACGCATAACGCATAATGCATAACGCATAACGCAAACGTATAACGCACAACGCATAACGAATACAGCAAAACGCATAATGCTTAACGCATAACGGATCACGCATAACGCATAACGCACAACGCATATCGCATAACGCATAACGCATAACGCATAACGCATAACGCATGGCGCATAACTCAAAATGCATAACGCATAACGCATAACGCATAACGCATAACGCATAACGCATAACGCATAACGCACAACGCACATCGCATAACGCATAACGCATGGCGCATAACTCAAAATGCATAACGCATAACGCATATCGCATAACGCATAACGCAAACGTATAACGCACAACGCATAACGAATACAGCAAAACGCATAACGCATAACGCATAACGCATAACGCATAACGCATAACGCATAACGCATAACGCATAACGTATAACGCATAACGCATAACGCATAACGCATAACGCATACCGTATAACGCATAACGCATAACGCATAACGCATAACGCATAACGCATAACGCATAACGCATAACGCATAACGCATAACGCATAACGCATAACGCAAAACGCATAACGTTAACGCATAACCCATAACGCATAAGGCTAGATGCATGACGAATTTCGCATATCACATAACGCATAAGGCTTGATGCATGACGCATATCGCATAACGCATAACGCATAACCATAACGCATAACGCATAACCCATAACGCATAAAGCATAACGCATAACGCATAACGCATAACGCATAACGCATAACGCATAACGCATAACGCATAACGCATAACGCATAACGCATAACGCATACCGCATAACGCATAACGCATAACGCATAACGCATAACGCATAACGCATAACGCATAAAGCATAACGCATAACGCATAACGCATAACGCATAACGCATGGCGCATAACTCAAAATGCATAACGCATAACGCATAACGCATAACGCATAACGCATAACGCATAACGCATAACGCACAACGCACATCGCATAACGCATAACGCATGGCGCATAACTCAAAATGCATAACGCATAACGCATAACGCATAACGCATAACGCAAACGTATAACGCACAACGCATAACGAATACAGCAAAACGCATAACGCATAACGCATAACGCATAACGCATAACGCATAACGCATAACGCATAACGCATAACGCATAACGTATAACGCATAACGCATAACGCATAACGCATAACGCATACCGTATAACGCATAACGCATAACGCATAACGCATAACGCATAACGCATAACGCAAAACGCATAACGTTAACGCATAACCCATAACGCATAAGGCTAGATGCATGACGAATTTCGCATATCACATAACGCATAAGGCTTGATGCATGACGCATATCGCATAACGCATAACGCATAACCATAACGCATAACGCATAACCCATAACGCATAAAGCATAACGCATAACGCATAACGCATAACGCATAACGCATAACGCATAACGCATAACGCATAACGCATAACGCATAACGCATAACGCATACCGCATAACGCATAACGCATAACGCATAACGCATAACGCATAACGCATAAAGCATAACGCATAACGCATACCGCATAACGCATAACGCATAACGCATAACGCATAACGCATAACGCATAACGCATAACGTATAACGCATAACGCATACCGCATAACGCATAACGCATAACGCATAACGCATAACGCATAACGCATAACGCATAACGCATAACGTATAACGCATAACGCATAACGCATAACGCATAACGCATAACGCATAACGCATAACGCATAACGCATAACGCATAACGCATCACGCATAACGCATAACGCATAACGCATAACGCATAACGCATAACGCATAACGCATAACGCATAACGCATCACGCATAACGCACAACGCATAACGCATAACGCCTTACGGATCAGGCATAACGCATAACGCATAATGCATAACACATAACGCATAACGCATAACGCATAACGCATAACGCATAACGCATAACGCATAACGCATAACGCATAACGCATAACGCATAACGCATAACGCATAACGCATAACGCATAACACATAACGCATAACGCATAACGCATAACGCATAACGCATAACGCATAACGCATAACGCAAGTCGGATCACTCATAGCGCATAACGCATAACGCATAAAGCATAAAGCATAACGTATAACGCATAACGCATAACGCATAACGCATAACGCATAACGCATAACGCACAATGCATATCGCATAACGCATAACGCATAACGCAAAACGCATGGCGCATAACTCAAAATGCATAACGCATAACGCATAACGCATATCGAATAACGCATAACGTGTAACTCATAACGCATAACGCATAAAGCATAATGCTTAACGCATAACGCATAACGCTTATCGCATAACGCATAAGGCATAACGCATAACGCATAACGCATATCGAATAACGCATAACGTGTAACTCATAACGCATAACGCATAAAGCATAATGCTTAACGCATAACGCATAACGCTTATCGCATAACGCATAACTCAAAATGCATAACGCATAACGCATAACGCATAACGCAAACGTATAACGCACAACGCATAACGAATACAGCAAAACGCATAACGCATAACGCATAACGCATATCGCATAACGCATAACGCATAACGCATAACGCATAACGCATGGCGCATAACTCAAAATGCATAACGCATAACGCATAACGCATAACGCATAACGCATAACGCATAACGCACAACGCACATCGCATAACGCATAACGCATGGCGCATAACTCAAAATGCATAACGCATAACGCATAACGCATAACGCATAACGCAAACGTATAACGCACAACGCATAACGAATACAGCAAAACGCATAATGCCTAACGCATAACGGATCACGCATAACGCATAAGGCATAACGCATAACGCATAACGCATATCGAATAACGCATAACGTGTAACTCATAACGCATAACGCATAAAGCATAATGCTTAACGCATAACGCATAACGCTTATCGCATAACGCATAAGGCATAACGCATAACGCATAACGCATATCGAATAACGCATAACGTGTAACTCATAACGCATAACGCATAAAGCATAATGCTTAACGCATAACGCATAACGCTTATCGCATAACGCATAACTCAAAATGCATAACGCATAACGCATAACGCATAACGCAAACGTATAACGCACAACGCATAACGAATACAGCAAAACGCATAATGCTTAACGCATAACGGATCACGCATAACGCATAAGGCATAACGCATAACGCATATCGCATAACGCATAACGCATAACGCATAACGCATGGCGCATAACTCAAAATGCATAACGCATAACGCATAACGCATAACGCATAACGCACAACGCATATCGGATAACGTATAACGCATAACGCATAACGCATAACGCAAAACGCATAACGTTAACGCATAACCCATAACGCATAAGGCTAGATGCATGACGAATTTCGCATATCACATAACGCATAAGGCTTGATGCATGACGCATATCGCATAACGCATAACGCATAACCATAACGCATAACGCATAACCCATAACGCATAAAGCATAACGCATAACGCATAACGCATAACGCATAACGCATAACGCATAACGCATAACGCATAACGCATAACGCATAACGCATACCGCATAACGCATAACGCATAACGCATAACGCATAACGCATAACGCATAACGCATAACGCATAACGCATAACGCATAACGCATAACGCATAACGCATAACGCATAACGCATAACGCATAACGCATAACGCATAACGCATAACGCATAACGCATAACGCATAACGCATAACGCATAACGCATAACGCATAACGCATAACGCATAACGCATAACGCATAACGCATAACGCATAACGCATAACGCATAACGCAAACGCATAACGCATAGCGCATAACGCACAACGCATAACGCATAACGCATAATGCATAACGCATGGCGCATAACTCAAAATGCATAACGCATAACGCATAACGCATAACGCAAACGTATAACGCACAACGCATAACGAATACAGCAAAACGCATAATGCTTAACGCATAACGGATCACGCATAACGCATAACGCATAACGCATATCGCATAACGCATAACGCATAACGCATAAAGCATGGCGCATAACTCAAAATGCATAACGCATAACGCATAACGCATAACGCATAACGCATAACGCATAACGCATAACGCATAACGCATAACGCATAACGCATAACGCATATCGCATAACGCAGAACGCATAACGCATAACGCATAACGCATAACGCATAACGCATAACGCATAACGCATAACGTATAACGCATAACGCATAACGCATAACGCATAACGCATAACGCATAACGCATAACGCATAACGCATAACGCATAACGCATAACGCATAACGCATAACGCATGGCGCATAACGCATAACGCATAACGCATAACGCATAACGCATAACGCATAACGCATAACGCATAACGCATAACGCATAACGCATAACGCATAACGCATAACGCATAACGCATAACACATAATGCATAACGCATAACGCATAACGCATAACGCATAAAGCACAACGCATAACGCATAACGCATAACGCATAACACATAACGCATAACGCATAATGCACAACGCATAACGAATACAGCAAAACGCATAACGCTTAACGCATAACGGATCACGCATAACGCATAACGCATAATGCATAACGCATAACGCATAACGCATAACGCATAACGCATACCGTATAACGCATAACGCATAACGCATAACGCATAACGCATAACGCATAACGCATAACGCATAACGCATAACGCATAACGCAAAACGCATAACGTTAACGCATAACCCATAACGCATAAGGCTAGATGCATGACGAATTTCGCATATCACATAACGCATAAGGCTTGATGCATGACGCATATCGCATAACGCATAACGCATAACCATAACGCATAACGCATAACCCATAACGCATAAAGCATAAAGCATAACGCATAACGCATAACGCATAACGCATAACGCATAACGCATAACGCATAACGCATAACGCATAACGCATACCGCATAACGCATAACGCATAACGCATACCGCATAACGCATAACGCATAACGCATAAAGCATAACGCATAACGCATACCGCATAACGCATAACGCATAACGCATAACGCATAACGCATAACGCATAACGCATAACGCATAACGTATAACGCATAACGCATACCGCATAACGCATAACGCATAACGCATAACGCATAACGCATAACGCATAACGCATAACGCATAACGCATAACGCATAACGTATAACGCATAACGCATAACGCATAACGCATAACGCATACCGTATAACGCATAACGCATAACGCATAACGCATAACGCATAACGCATAACGCATAACGCATAACGCATAACGCATAACGCATAACGCATAACGCATAACGCAAAACGCATAACGTTAACGCATAACCCCTAACGCAATAACGCATAACGCATAACGTATAACGCATAACGCATACCGTATAACGCATAACGCATAACGCAAACGTATAGCGCACAACGGATAACGCATAAACCACAACCCATACTTCATAACGCCTAACGCATAATGCACAACGCATAACGAACACCGGAAAACCCATAACGCCTAACGCATAACGGATCACTCATAACGCATAATGCATAACGCATAACGCATAAAGCATAACGCATAACGCATATCGCATAACGCAGAACGCATAACGCATAACGCATAACGCATAACGCATAACGCATAACGCATAACGCATAACGTATAACGCATAACGCATAACGCATAACGCATAACGCAGAACGCATAACGCATAACGCATAACGCATAACGCATAACGCATAACGCATAACGCATAACGCATAACGCATAACGCATAACGCATAACGCATAACGCATAACGCATAACGCATAACGCATAACACATAATGCATAACGCATAACGCATAACGCATAACGCATAAAGCATAACGCATAACGCATAACGCATAACACATAACGCATAACGCATAATGCACAACGCATAACGAATAACGCATAATGCATAACGCATAACGCATAACGCATAAGGCATAATGCATAACGCATAAAGCGTAACGCATAACGCATAACGCAGAACGCATAACGCATAAAGCATAACGCATAACGCATACCGCATAACGCATAACGCATAACGCATAACGCATAACGCATAACGCATAACGTATAACGCATAACGCATACCGCATAACGCATAACGCATAACGCATAACGCATAACGCATAACGCATAACGCATAACGCATAACGTATAACGCATAACGCATAACGCATAACGCATACCGTATAACGCATAACGCATCACGCATAACGCATAACGCATAACGCATAACGCATAACGCATAACGCATAACGCAAAACGCATAACGTTAACGCATAACGCATAACGCATAACGCATAACGCATAACGCATAACGCAAAACGCATAACGTTAACGCATAACCCCTAACGCAATTACGCATAACGCATAACGCATAACGCATAACGCATAACGCATAACGCATAACGCATAACGCAAAACGCATAACGTTAACGCATAACCCCTAACGCAATTACGCATAACGCATAACGTATAACGCATAACGCATACCGTATAACGTATAACGCATAACGCAAACGTATAGCGCACAACGGATAACGCATAAACCACAACCCATACTTCATAACGCCTAACGCATAATGCACAACGCATAACGAACACCGGGAAACCCATAACGCCTAACGCATAACGCATAACGCATAACGTATAACGCATAACGCATAACGCATAACGCATAACGCATAACGCATAACGCATAACGCATAACGCATAACGCATAACGCATAACGCATAACGCATAACGCATAACGCATAACGCATAACGCATAACGCATAACGCATAACGCATAACGCATAACGCATAACGCATAACGCATAACGCATAACGCATAACGCATAACGCATAACACATAATGCATAACGCATAATGCACAACGCATAACGAATACAGCAAAACGCATAACGCTTAACGCATAACGGATCACGCATAACGCATAACGCATAATGCATAACGCATAACGCATAACGCATAAGGCATAATGCATAACGCATAAAGCGTAACGCATAACGCATAACGCAGAACGCATAACGCATAAAGCATAACGCATAACGCATACCGCATAACGCATAACGCATAACGCATAACGCATAACGCATAACGCATAACGCATAACGCATAACGTATAACGCATAACGCATACCGCATAACGCATAACGCATAACGCATAACGCATAACGCATAACGTATAACGCATAACGCATAACGCATAACGCATACCGTATAACGCATAACGCATAACGCATAACGCATAACGCATACCGCATAACGCATAACGCATAACGCATAACGCAAAACGCATAACGTTAACGCATAACCCATAACGCATAAGGCTAGATGCATGACGAATTTCGCATATCACATAACGCATAAGGCTTGATGCATGACGCATATCGCATAACGCATAACGCATAACCATAACGCATAACGAATACAGCAAAACGCATAACGCTTAACGCATAACGGATCACGCATAACGCATAACGCATAACGCATAACGCATAACGCATAACGCATAACGCATAACGCATAACGCATAACGCATACCGCATAACGCATAACGCATAACGCATAACGCATAACGCATAACGCATAACGCATAACGCATAACGCATAACGCATAACGCATCACGCATAACGCACAACGCATAACGCAAAACGCATAACGTTAACGCATAACCCATAACGCATAAGGCTAGATGCATGACGAATTTCGCATATCACATAACGCATAAGGCATGATGCATGACGCATATCGCATAACGCATAACGCATAACCATAACGCATAACGCATAACCCATAACGCATAAAGCATAACGCATAACGCATAACGCATAACGCATAACGCATAACGCATAACGCATAACGCATAACGCATAACGCATAACGCATAACGCATACCGCATAACGCATAACGCATAACGCATAACGCATAACGCATAACGCATAACGCATAACGCATAACGCATAACGCATAACGCATCACGCATAACGCACAACGCATAACGCATAACGCCTTACGGATCAGGCATAACGCATAACGCATAATGCATAACACATAACGCATAACGCATAACGCATAACGCATAACGCATAACGCATAACGCATAACGCATAACGCATAACGCATAACGCATAACACATAACGCATAACGCATAACGCATAACGCATAACGCATAACGCATAACGCATAACGCATAACGCATGTCGGATCACTCATAGCGCATAACGCATAACGCATAAAGCATAAAGCATAACGTATAACGCATAACGCATAACGCATAACGCATAACGCATAACGCATAACGCACAACGCAAATCGCATAACGCATAACGCATAACGCAAAACGCATGGCGCATAACTCAAAATGCATAACGCATAACGCATAACGCATAACGCATAACGCATAACGCATAACGCATAACGCATAACGCATAACGGATAACGCATAACGCATATCGCATAATGCACAACGCATATCGCATAACGCATAACGCACAACGCATATCGCATAACGCATAACGCATAACGCATAACGCATGGCGCATACCTCAAAATGCATAACGCATAACGCATAACGCATAACGCATAACACATAACGCATAACGCATAACGCATAACGCACAACGCATAACGCATAACGCATAACGCATAACGCATAACGCATGGCGCATAACTCAAAATGCAAAACGCATAACGCATAACGCATAACGCAAACGTATAACGCACAACGCATAACGAATACAGCAAAACGCATAATGCTTAACGCATAACGGATCACGCATAACGCATAACGCATAACGCATAACGCATATCGCATAACGCATAACGCATAACGCATAACGCATGGCGCATAACTCAAAATGCATAACGCATAACGCATAACGCATAACGCATAACGCATAACGCATAACGCATAACGCATAACGCATAACGCATAACGCATAACGCACAACGCATATCGCATAACGCATAACGCACAACGCATATCGCATAACGCATAACGCATAACGCATAACGCATGGCGCATAACTCAAAATGCATAACGCATAACTCAAAATGCATAACGCATAACGCATAACGCATAACGCATAACGCATAACGCATAACGCATAACGCATAACGCATAACGCATAACGCACAACGCATATCGCATAACGCATAACGCATAATGCATAACGCATAACGCAAACGTATAACGCACAACGCATAACGAATACAGCAAAACGCATAATGCTTAACGCATAACGGATCACGCATAACGCATAACGCACAACGCATATCGCATAACGCATAACGCATAACGCATAACGCATGGCGCATAACTCAAAATGCATAACGCATAACGCATAACGCATAACGCATAACGCATAACGCATAACGCACAACGCACATCGCATAACGCATAACGCATGGCGCATAACTCAAAATGCATAACGCATAACGCGTAACGCATAACGCATAACGCAAACGTATAACGCACAACGCATAACGAATACAGCAAAACGCATAATGCCTAACGCATAACGGATCACGCATAACGCATAAGGCATAACGCATAACGCATAACGCATATCGAATAACGCATAACGTGTAACTCATAACGCATAACGCATAAAGCATAATGCTTAACGCATAACGCATAACGCTTATCGCATAACGCACAAGGCATAACGCATAACGCATAACGCATATCGAATAACGCATAACGTGTAACTCATAACGCATAACGCATAAAGCATAATGCTTAACGCATAACGCATAACGCTTATCGCATAACGCATAACTCAAAATGCATAACGCATAACGCATAACGCATAACGCAAACGTATAACGCACAACGCATAACGAATACAGCAAAACGCATAATGCTTAACGCATAACGGATCACGCATAACGCATAAGGCATAACGCATAACGCATATCGCATAACGCATAACGCATAACGCATAACGCATGGCGCATAACTCAAAATGCATAACGCATAACGCATAACGCATAACGCATAACGCATAACGCACAACGCATATCGGATAACGTATAACGCAAAACGCATAACGCATAACGCATAACGCATAACGCATAACGCATGTCGGATCACTCATAACGCATAACGCATAACGCATAAAGCATAAAGCATAACGTATAACGCATAACGCATATCGCATAACGCATAACGCATAACCCATAACGCATAACGCATAACGCATAACGCATAACGCATAACGCATAACGCATAACGCATAACGCATAACGCATAACGCATAACGCATAACGCATAACGCATAACGCATAACGCATAACGCATAACGCATAACGCATAACGCATAACGCATAACGCATAACGCATAGCGCATAACGCACAACACATATCGCGTAACGCATAACGCATAATGCATAACGCATGGCGCATAACTCAAAATGCATAACGCATAACGCATAACGCATAACGCAAACGTATAACGCACAACGCATAACGAATACAGCAAAACGCATAATGCTTAACGCATAACGGATCACGCATAACGCATAACGCATAACGCATACCGCATAACGCATAACGCATAACGCATAACGCATAACGCATAACGCATAACGCATAACGCATAACGCATAACGCATAACGCATAACGCATAACGCATAACGCATAACGCATAACGCAAAACGCATAACGTTAACGCATAACCCATAACGCATAAGGCTAGATGCATGACGAATTTCGCATATCACATAACGCATAAGGCTTGATGCATGACGCATATCGCATAACGCATAACGTATAACGCATAACGCATACCGCATAACGCATAACGCATAACGCATAACGCATAACGCATAACGCATAACGCATAACGCAAAACGCATAACGTTAACGCATAACCCCTAACGCAATAACGCATAACGCATAACGTATAACGCATAACGCATACCGTATAACGCATAACGCATAACGCAAACGTATAGCGCACAACGGATAACGCATAAACCACAACCCATACTTCATAACGCCTAACGCATAATGCACAACGCATAACGAACACCGGAAAACCCATAACGCCTAACGCATAACGGATCACTCATAACGCATAATGCATAACGCATAACGCATAAAGCATAACGCATAACGCATATCGCATAACGCAGAACGCATAACGCATAACGCATAACGCATAACGCATAACGCATAACGCATAACGCATAACGTATAACGCATAACGCATAACGCATAACGCATAACGCATAACGCATAACGCATAACGCATAACGCATAACGCATAACGCATAACGCATAACGCATAACGCATAACGCATAACGCATAACGCATAACGCATAACGCATAACACATAACGCATAACGCATAACGCATAACGCATAACGCATAACGCATAACGCATAACACATAATGCATAACGCATAACGCATAACGCATAACGCATAAAGCATAACGCATAACGCATAACGCATAACACATAACGCATAACGCATAATGCACAACGCATAACGAATACAGCAAAACGCATAACGCTTAACGCATAACGGATCACGCATAACGCATAACGCATAATGCATAACGCATAACGCATAACGCATAAGGCATAAAGCGTAACGCATAACGCATAACGCAGAACGCATAACGCATAAAGCATAACGCATAACGCATACCGCATAACGCATAACGCATAACGCATAACGCATAACGCATAACGCATAACGCATAACGCATAACGCATAACGCATAACGCATAACGCATAACGCATAACGCATAACGCATAACGCATAACGCATAACGCATAACACATAATGCATAACGCATAACGCATAACGCATAACGCATAAAGCATAACGCATAACGCATAACGCATAACGCATAACACATAACGCATAACGCATAATGCACAACGCATAACGAATACAGCAAAACGCATAACGCTTAACGCATAACGGATCACGCATAACGCATAACGCATAATGCATAACGCATAACGCATAACGCATAACGCATAACGCATACCGTATAACGCATAACGCATAACGCATAACGCATAACGCATAACGCATAACGCATAACGCATAACGCATAACGCATAACGCATAACGCAAAACGCATAACGTTAACGCATAACCCATAACGCATAAGGCTAGATGCATGACGAATTTCGCATATCACATAACGCATAAGGCTTGATGCATGACGCATATCGCATAACGCATAACGCATAACCATAACGCATAACGCATAACCCATAACGCATAAAGCATAACGCATAACGCATAACGCATAACGCATAACGCATAACGCATAACGCATAACGCATAACGCATAACGCATACCGCATAACGCATAACGCATAACGCATAACGCATAACGCATAACGCATAAAGCATAACGCATAACGCATACCGCATAACGCATAACGCATAACGCATAA
The DNA here is from genome assembly GCA_916610235.2 of Lasioglossum morio. Taxonomy (NCBI): domain Eukaryota; kingdom Metazoa; phylum Arthropoda; class Insecta; order Hymenoptera; family Halictidae; genus Lasioglossum; species Lasioglossum morio. The sequence goes on from CAKAJA020000289.1 coordinate 3,569,421, forward strand.
CGCATAACGCATAACGCATAACGCATAACGCATAACGTATAACGCATAACGCATACCGCATAACGCATAACGCATAACGCATAACGCATAACGCATAACGCATAACGCATAACGCATAACGCATAACGCATAACGTATAACGCATAACGCATAACGCATAACGCATAACGCATACCGTATAACGCATAACGCATAACGCATAACGCATAACGCATAACGCATAACGCATAACGCATAACGCATAACGCATAACGCATAACGCATAACGCATAACGCAAAACGCATAACGTTAACGCATAACCCCTAACGCAATAACGCATAACGCATAACGTATAACGCATAACGCATACCGTATAACGCATAACGCATAACGCAAACGTATAGCGCACAACGGATAACGCATAAACCACAACCCATACTTCATAACGCCTAACGCATAATGCACAACGCATAACGAACACCGGAAAACCCATAACGCCTAACGCATAACGGATCACTCATAACGCATAATGCATAACGCATAACGCATAACGCATAACGCATAACGCATAACGCATAACGCATAACGCATAACGCATAACGCATAACGCATAACGCATAACGCATAACGCATAACGCATAACGCATAACGCATAACGCATAACGCATAACGCATAACGCATAACGCATAACGCATAACGCATAACGCATAACGCATAACGCATAACGCATAGCGCATAACGCACAACACATATCGCGTAACGCATAACGCATAATGCATAACGCATGGCGCATAACTCAAAATGCATAACGCATAACGCATAACGCATAACGCAAACGTATAACGCACAACGCATAACGAATACAGCAAAACGCATAATGCTTAACGCATAACGGATCACGCATAACGCATAACGCATAACGCATACCGCATAACGCATAACGCATAACGCATAACGCATAACGCATAACGCATAACGCATAACGCATAACGCATAACGCATAACGCATAACGCATAACGCATAACGCATAGCGCATAACGCACAACACATATCGCGTAACGCATAACGCATAATGCATAACGCATGGCGCATAACTCAAAATGCATAACGCATAACGCATAACGCATAACGCAAACGTATAACGCACAACGCATAACGAATACAGCAAAACGCATAATGCTTAACGCATAACGGATCACGCATAACGCATAACGCATAACGCATACCGCATAACGCATAACGCATAACGCATAACGCATAACGCATAACGCATAACGCATAACGCATAACGCATAACGCATAACGCATAACGCATAACGCATAACGCATAACGCATAACGCATAACGCATAACGCAAAACGCATAACGTTAACGCATAACCCATAACGCATAAGGCTAGATGCATGACGAATTTCGCATATCACATAACGCATAAGGCTTGATGCATGACGCATATCGCATATCGCATAACGCATAACGCATAACGCATAACGCATAACGCATAACGCATAACGCATAACGCATAACGCATAACGCATAACGCATAACGCAAAACGCATAACGTTAACGCATAACCCCTAACGCAATAACGCATAACGCATAACGTATAACGCATAACGCATACCGTATAACGCATAACGCATAACGCAAACGTATAGCGCACAACGGATAACGCATAAACCACAACCCATACTTCATAACGCCTAACGCATAATGCACAACGCATAACGAACACCGGAAAACCCATAACGCCTAACGCATAACGGATCACTCATAACGCATAATGCATAACGCATAACGCATAAAGCATAACGCATAACGCATATCGCATAACGCAGAACGCATAACGCATAACGCATAACGCATAACGCATAACGCATAACGCATAACGCATAACGTATAACGCATAACGCATAACGCATAACGCATAACGCATAACGCATAACGCATAACGCATAACGCATAACGCATAACGCATAACGCATAACGCATAACGCATAACGCATAACGCATAACGCATAACGCATAACGCATAACGCATAACGCATAACGCATAACGCATAACGCATAACACATAATGCATAACGCATAACGCATAACGCATAACGCATAAAGCATAACGCATAACGCATAACGCATAACACATAACGCATAACGCATAATGCACAACGCATAACGAATACAGCAAAACGCATAACGCTTAACGCATAACGGATCACGCATAACGCATAACGCATAATGCATAACGCATAACGCATAACGCATAAGGCATAATGCATAACGCATAAAGCGTAACGCATAACGCATAACGCAGAACGCATAACGCATAAAGCATAACGCATAACGCATACCGCATAACGCATAACGCATAACGCATAACGCATAACGCATAACGCATAACGCATAACGCATAACGCATAACGCATAACGCATAACGCATAACGCATAACGCATAACGCATAACGCATAACGCATAACACATAATGCATAACGCATAACGCATAACGCATAACGCATAAAGCATAACGCATAACGCATAACGCATAACGCATAACACATAACGCATAACGCATAATGCACAACGCATAACGAATACAGCAAAACGCATAACGCTTAACGCATAACGGATCACGCATAACGCATAACGCATAATGCATAACGCATAACGCATAACGCATAACGCATAACGCATACCGTATAACGCATAACGCATAACGCATAACGCATAACGCATAACGCATAACGCATAACGCATAACGCATAACGCATAACGCAAAACGCATAACGTTAACGCATAACCCATAACGCATAAGGCTAGATGCATGACGAATTTCGCATATCACATAACGCATAAGGCTTGATGCATGACGCATATCGCATAACGCATAACGCATAACCATAACGCATAACGCATAACCCATAACGCATAAAGCATAACGCATAACGCATAACGCATAACGCATAACGCATAACGCATAACGCATAACGCATAACGCATAACGCATAACGCATACCGCATAACGCATAACGCATAACGCATAACGCATAACGCATAACGCATAACGCATAAAGCATAACGCATAACGCATACCGCATAACGCATAACGCATAACGCATAACGCATAACGCATAACGCATAACGCATAACGCATAACGTATAACGCATAACGCATACCGCATAACGCATAACGCATACCGCATAACGCATAACGCATAACGCATAACGCATAACGCATAACGCATAACGCATAAAGCATAACGCATAACGCATACCGCATAACGCATAACGCATAACGCATAACGCATAACGCATAACGCATAACGCATAACGCATAACGTATAACGCATAACGCATACCGCATAACGCATAACGCATAACGCATAACGCATAACGCATAACGCATAACGCATAACGCATAACGCATAACGCATAACGTATAACGCATAACGCATAACGCATAACGCATAACGCATACCGTATAACGCATAACGCATAACGCATAACGCATAACGCATAACGCATAACGCATAACGCATAACGCATAACGCATAACGCATAACGCATAACGCATAACGCAAAACGCATAACGTTAACGCATAACCCCTAACGCAATAACGCATAACGCATAACGTATAACGCATAACGCATACCGTATAACGCATAACGCATAACGCAAACGTATAGCGCACAACGGATAACGCATAAACCACAACCCATACTTCATAACGCCTAACGCATAATGCACAACGCATAACGAACACCGGAAAACCCATAACGCCTAACGCATAACGGATCACTCATAACGCATAATGCATAACGCATAACGCATAAAGCATAACGCATAACGCATATCGCATAACGCAGAACGCATAACGCATAACGCATAACGCATAACGCATAACGCATAACGCATAACGCATAACGTATAACGCATAACGCATAACGCATAACGCAGAACGCATAACGCATAACGCATAACGCATAACGCATAACGCATAACGCATAACGCATAACGCATAACGCATAACGCATAACGCATAACGCATAACGCATAACGCATAACGCATAACGCATAACGCATAACGCATAACGCATAACACATAATGCATAACGCATAACGCATAACGCATAACGCATAAAGCATAACGCATAACGCATAACGCATACCGTACAACAAATAACGCATAACGCATAATGCACAACGCATAACGAATACAGCAAAGGCATAACGATTAACGAATAACGGATCACGCATAAGGCATAACGCATAATGCATAACGCATAACGCATAACGCATAAGGCATAATGCATAACGCATAAAGCGTAACGCATAACGCATAACGCAGAACGCATAACGCATAAAGCATAACGCATAACGCATACCGCATAACGCATAACGCATAACGCATAACGCATAACGCATAACGCATAACGTATAACGCATAACGCATACCGCATAACGCATAACGCATAACGCATAACGCATAACGCATAACGCATAACGCATAACGCATAACGTATAACGCATAACGCATAACGCATAACGCATACCGTATAACGCATAACGCATAACGCATAACGCATAACGCATAACGCATAACGCATAACGCATAACGCATAACGCATAACGCATAACGCATAACGCATAACGCAAAACGCATAACGTTAACGCATAACCCATAACGCATAAGGCTAGATGCATGACGAATTTCGCATATCACATAACGCATAAGGCTTGATGCATGACGCATATCGCATAACGCATAACGCATAACCATAACGCATAACGAATACAGCAAAACGCATAACGCTTAACGCATAACGGATCACGCATAACGCATAACGCATAACGCATAACGCATAACGCATAACGCATAACGCAAAACGCATAACGTTAACGCATAACCCCTAACGCAATTACGCATAACGCATAACGTATACCGCATAACGCATACCGTATAACGTATAACGCATAACGCAAACGTATAGCGCACAACGGATAACGCATAAACCACAACCCATACTTCATAACGCCTAACGCATAATGCACAACGCATAACGAACACCGGAAAACCCATAACGCCTAACGCATAACGGATCACTCATAACGCATAATGCATAACGCATAACGCATAAAGCATAACGCATAACGCATATCGCATAACGCAGAACGCATAACGCATAACGCATAACGCATAACGCATAACGCATAACGCATAACGTATAACGCATAACGCATAACGCATAACGCATAACGCATAACGCATAACGCATAACGCATAACGCATAACGCATAACGCATACCGCATAACGCATAACGCATAACGCATAACGCATAACGCATAACGCATAACGCATAACGCATAACGCATAACGCATAACGCATAACGCATAACACATAATGCATAACGCATAATGCACAACGCATAACGAATACAGCAAAACGCATAACGCTTAACGCATAACGGATCACGCATAACGCATAACGCATAATGCATAACGCATAACGCATAACGCATAACGCATAAGGCATAATGCATAACGCATAAAGCGTAACGCATAACGCATAACGCAGAACGCATAACGCATAAAGCATAACGCATAACGCATACCGCATAACGCATAACGCATAACGCATAACGCATAACGCATAACGCATAACGCAAAACGCATAACGTTAACGCATAACCCATAACGCATAAGGCTAGATGCATGACGAATTTCGCATATCACATAACGCATAAGGCTTGATGCATGACGCATATCGCATAACGCATAACGTATAACGCATAACGCATACCGCATAACGCATAACGCATAACGCATAACGCATAACGCATAACGCATAACGCATAACGCATAACGCAAAACGCATAACGTTAACGCATAACCCCTAACGCAATAACGCATAACGCATAACGTATAACGCATAACGCATACCGTATAACGCATAACGCATAACGCAAACGTATAGCGCACAACGGATAACGCATAAACCACAACCCATACTTCATAACGCCTAACGCATAATGCACAACGCATAACGAACACCGGAAAACCCATAACGCCTAACGCATAACGGATCACTCATAACGCATAATGCATAACGCATAACGCATAACGCATAAGGCATAATGCATAACGCATAAAGCGTAACGCATAACGCATAACGCATAACGCATAACGTATAACGCATAACGCATAACGCATAACGCATAACGCATAACGCATAACGCATAACGCATAACGCATAACGCATAACGCATAACGCATAACGCATAACGCATAACGCATAACGCATAACGCATAACGCATAACGCATAACGCATAACGCATAACGCATAACGCATAACGCATAACACATAATGCATAACGCATAACGCATAACGCATAACGCATAAAGCATAACGCATAACGCATAACGCATAACACATAACGCATAACGCATAATGCACAACGCATAACGAATACAGCAAAACGCATAACGCTTAACGCATAACGGATCACGCATAACGCATAACGCATAATGCATAACGCATAACGCATAACGCATAAGGCATAATGCATAACGCATAAAGCGTAACGCATAACGCATAACGGAGAACGCATAACGCATAAAGCATAACGCATAACGCATACCGCATAACGCATAACGCATAACGCATAACGCATAACGCATAACGCATAACGCATAACGCATAACGCATAACGCATAACGCATAACGCATAACGCATAACGCATAACGCATAACGCATAACGCATAACGCATAATGCATAACGCATAACGCATAACGCATAACGCATAAAGCATAACGCATAACGCATAACGCATAACGCATAACACATAACGCATAATGCACAACGCATAACGAATACAGCAAAACGCATAACGCTTAACGCATAACGGATCACGCATAACGCATAACGCATAATGCATAACGCATAACGCATAACGCATAACGCATAACGCATACCGTATAACGCATAACGCATAACGCATAACGCATAACGCATAACGCATAACGCATAACGCATAACGCATAACGCATAACGCATAACGCAAAACGCATAACGTTAACGCATAACCCATAACGCATAAGGCTAGATGCATGACGAATTTCGCATATCACATAACGCATAAGGCTTGATGCATGACGCATATCGCATAACGCATAACGCATAACCATAACGCATAACGCATAACCCATAACGCATAAAGCATAACGCATAACGCATAACGCATAACGCATAACGCATAACGCATAACGCATAACGCATAACGCATAACGCATAACGCATACCGCATAACGCATAACGCATAACGCATAACGCATAACGCATAACGCATAACGCATAAAGCATAACGCATAACGCATACCGCATAACGCATAACGCATAACGCATAACGCATAACGCATAACGCATAACGCATAACGCATAACGTATAACGCATAACGCATACCGCATAACGCATAACGCATAACGCATAACGCATAACGCATAACGCATAACGCATAACGCATAACGCATAACGCATAACGTATAACGCATAACGCATAACGCATAACGCATAACGCATACCGTATAACGCATAACGCATAACGCATAACGCATAACGCATAACGCATAACGCATAACGCATAACGCATAACGCATAACGCATAACGCATAACGCATAACGCAAAACGCATAACGTTAACGCATAACCCCTAACGCAATAACGCATAACGCATAACGTATAACGCATAACGCATACCGTATAACGCATAACGCATAACGCAAACGTATAGCGCACAACGGATAACGCATAAACCACAACCCATACTTCATAACGCCTAACGCATAATGCACAACGCATAACGAACACCGGAAAACCCATAACGCCTAACGCATAACGGATCACTCATAACGCATAATGCATAACGCATAACGCATAAAGCATAACGCATAACGCATATCGCATAACGCAGAACGCATAACGCATAACGCATAACGCATAACGCATAACGCATAACGCATAACGCATAACGTATAACGCATAACGCATAACGCATAACGCAGAACGCATAACGCATAACGCATAACGCATAACGCATAACGCATAACGCATAACGCATAACGCATAACGCATAACGCATAACGCATAACGCATAACGCATAACACATAATGCATAACGCATAACGCATAACGCATAACGCATAAAGCATAACGCATAACGCATAACGCATAACACATAACGCATAACGCATAATGCACAACGCATAACGAATACAGCAAAACGCATAACGCTTAACGCATAACGGATCACGCATAACGCATAACGCATAATGCATAACGCATAACGCATAACGCATAAGGCATAATGCATAACGCATAAAGCGTAACGCATAACGCATAACGCAGAACGCATAACGCATAAAGCATAACGCATAACGCATAACGCATAACGCATAACGCATAACGCATAACGCATAACGCATAACGCATAACGTATAACGCATAACGCATACCGCATAACGCATAACGCATAACGCATAACGCATAACGCATAACGCATAACGCATAACGCATAACGCATAACGTATAACGCATAACGCATAACGCATAACGCATACCGTATAACGCATAACGCATAACGCATAACGCATAACGCATAACGCATAACGCATAACGCATAACGCATAACGCATAACGCATAACGCAAAACGCATAACGTTAACGCATAACCCATAACGCATAAGGCTAGATGCATGACGAATTTCGCATATCACATAACGCATAAGGCTTGATGCATGACGCATATCGCATAACGCATAACGCATAACCATAACGCATAACGAATACAGCAAAACGCATAACGCTTAACGCATAACGGATCACGCATAACGCATAACGCATAACGCATAACGCATAACGCATAACGCAAAACGCATAACGTTAACGCATAACCCCTAACGCAATTACGCATAACGCATAACGTATAACGCATAACGCATACCGTATAACGTATAACGCATAACGCAAACGTATAGCGCACAACGGATAACGCATAAACCACAACCCATACTTCATAACGCCTAACGCATAATGCACAACGCATAACGAACACCGGGAAACCCATAACGCCTAACGCATAACGGATCACTCATAACGCATAATGCATAACGCATAACGCATAAAGCATAACGCATAACGCATATCGCATAACGCAGAACGCATAACGCATAACGCATAACGCATAACGCATAACGCATAACGCATAACGCATAACGTATAACGCATAACGCATAACGCATAACGCATAACGCATAACGCATAACGCATAACGCATAACGCATAACGCATAACGCATAACGCATAACGCATAACGCATAACGCATAACGCATAACGCATAACGCATAACGCATAACGCATAACGCATAACGCATAACGCATAACGCATAACGCATAACGCATAACGCATAACACATAATGCATAACGCATAATGCACAACGCATAACGAATACAGCAAAACGCATAACGCTTAACGCATAACGGATCACGCATAACGCATAACGCATAATGCATAACGCATAACGCATAACGCATAACGCATAAGGCATAATGCATAACGCATAAAGCGTAACGCATAACGCATAACGCAGAACGCATAACGCATAAAGCATAACGCATAACGCATAACGCATAACGCATAACGCATAACGCATAACGCATAACGCATAACGCATAACGCATAACGCATAACGTATAACGCATAACGCATACCGCATAACGCATAACGCATAACGCATAACGCATAACGCATAACGTATAACGCATAACGCATAACGCATAACGCATAACGCATACCGTATAACGCATAACGCATAACGCATAACGCATAACGCATACCGCATAACGCATAACGCATAACGCATAACGCAAAACGCATAACGTTAACGCATAACCCATAACGCATAAGGCTAGATGCATGACGAATTTCGCATATCACATAACGCATAAGGCTTGATGCATGACGCATATCGCATAACGCATAACGCATAACCATAACGCATAACGAATACAGCAAAACGCATAACGCTTAACGCATAACGGATCACGCATAACGCATAACGCATAACGCATAACGCATAACGCATAACGCATAACGCATAACGCATAACGCATAACGCATACCGCATAACGCATAACGCATAACGCATAACGCATAACGCATAACGCATAACGCATAACGCATAACGCATAACGCATAACGCATAACGCATAACGCACAACGCATAACGCAAAACGCATAACGTTAACGCATAACCCATAACGCATAAGGCTAGATGCATGACGAATTTCGCATATCACATAACGCATAAGGCATGATGCATGACGCATATCGCATAACGCATAACGCATAACCATAACGCATAACGCATAACCCATAACGCATAAAGCATAACGCATCACGCATAACGCATAACGCATAACGCATAACGCATAACGCATAACGCATAACGCATAACGCATAACGCATAACGCATAACGCATACCGCATAACGCATAACGCATAACGCATAACGCATAACGCATAACGCATAACGCATAACGCATAACGCATAGCGCATAACGCATAACGCATCACGCATAACGCACAACGCATAACGCATAACGCCTTACGGATCAGGCATAACGCATAACGCATAATGCATAACACATAACGCATAACGCATAACGCATAACGCATAACGCATAACGCATAACGCATAACGCATAACGCATAACGCATAACGCATAACACATAACGCATAACGCATAACGCATAACGCATAACGCATAACGCATAACGCATAACGCATAACGCATGTCGGATCACTCATAGCGCATAACGCATAACGCATAAAGCATAAAGCATAACGTATAACGCATAACGCATAACGCATAACGCATAACGCATAACGCATAACGCACAACGCAAATCGCATAACGCATAACGCATAACGCAAAACGCATGGCGCATAACTCAAAATGCATAACGCATAACGCATAACGCATAACGCATAACGCATAACGCATAACGCATAACGCATAACGCATAACGCATAACGCATATCGCATAATGCACAACGCATATCGCATAACGCATAACGCACAACGCATATCGCATAACGCATAACGCATAACGCATAACGCATGGCGCATACCTCAAAATGCATAACGCATAACGCATAACGCATAACGCATAACGCATAACGCATAACGCATAACGCATAACGCACAACGCATATCGCATAACGCATAACGCATAACGCATAACGCATGGCGCATAACTCAAAATGCAAAACGCATAACGCATAACGCATAACGCAAACGTATAACGCACAACGCATAACGAATACAGCAAAACGCATAATGCTTAACGCATAACTGATCACGCATAACGCATAACGCATAACGCATAACGCATATCGCATAACGCATAACGCATAACGCATAACGCATGGCGCATAACTCAAAATGCATAACGCATAACGCATAACGCATAACGCATAACGCATAACGCATAACGCATAACGCATAACGCATAACGCATAACGCATAACGCACAACGCATATCGCATAACGCATAACGCACAACGCATATCGCATAACGCATAACGCATAACGCATAACGCATGGCGCATAACTCAAAATGCATAACGCATAACGCATAACGCATAACGCATAACGCATAACGCATAACGCATAACGCATAACGCATAACGCATAACGCATAACGCATAACGCATAACGCATAACGCAAACGTATAACGCATAACGCATAATGCATAACGCATAACGCAAACGTATAACGCACAACGCATAACGAATACAGCAAAACGCATAATGCTTAACGCATAACGGATCACGCATAACGCATAACGCACAACGCATATCGCATAACGCATAACGCATAACGCATAACGCATGGCGCATAACTCAAAATGCATAACGCATAACGCATAACGCATAACGCATAACGCATAACGCATAACGCACAACGCACATCGCATAACGCATAACGCATGGCGCATAACTCAAAATGCATAACGCATAACGCGTAACGCATAACGCATAACGCAAACGTATAACGCACAACGCATAACGAATACAGCAAAACGCATAATGCCTAACGCATAACGGATCACGCATAACGCATAAGGCATAACGCATAACGCATAACGCATATCGAATAACGCATAACGTGTAACTCATAACGCATAACGCATAAAGCATAATGCTTAACGCATAACGCATAACGCTTATCGCATAACGCACAAGGCATAACGCATAACGCATAACGCATATCGAATAACGCATAACGTGTAACTCATAACGCATAACGCATAAAGCATAATGCTTAACGCATAACGCATAACGCTTATCGCATAACGCATAACTCAAAATGCATAACGCATAACGCATAACGCATAACGCAAACGTATAACGCACAACGCATAACGAATACAGCAAAACGCATAATGCTTAACGCATAACGGATCACGCATAACGCATAAGGCATAACGCATAACGCATATCGCATAACGCATAACGCATAACGCATAACGCATGGCGCATAACTCAAAATGCATAACGCATAACGCATAACGCATAACGCATAACGCATAACGCACAACGCATAACGGATAACGTATAACGCAAAACGCATAACGCATAACGCATAACCCATAACGCATAACGCATGTCGGATCACTCATAACGCATAACGCATAACGCATAAAGCATAAAGCATAACGTATAACGCATAACGCATATCGCATAACGCATAACGCATAACCCATAACGCATAACGCATAACGCTTAACGCATAACGCATAACGCATAACGCATAACGCATAACGCATAACGCATAACGCATAACGCATAACGCATAACGCATAACGCATAACGCATAACGCATAACGCATAACGCATAGCGCATAACGCACAACGCATATCGCGTAACGCATAACGCATAATGCATAACGCATGGCGCATAACTCAAAATGCATAACGCATAACGCATAACGCAAACGTATAACGCACAACGCATAACGAAAACAGCAAAACGCATAATGCTTAACGCATAACGGATCACGCATAACGCATAACGCATAACGCATACCGCATAACGCATAACGCATAACGCATAACGCATAACGCATAACGCATAACGCATAACGCATAACGTATAACGCATAACGCATACCGCATAACGCATAACGCATAACGCATAACGCATAACGCATAACGCATAACGCATAACGCATAACGTATAACGCATAACGCATAACGCATAACGCATAACGCATACCGTATAACGCATAACGCATAACGCATAACGCATAACGCATAACGCATAACGCATAACGCATAACGCATAACGCATAACGCAAAACGCATAACGTTAACGCATAACCCATAACGCATAAGGCTAGATGCATGACGAATTTCGCATATCACATAACGCATAAGGCTTGATGCATGACGCATATCGCATAACGCATAACGTATAACGCATAACGCATACCGCATAACGCATAACGCATAACGCATAACGCATAACGCATAACGCATAACGCATAACGCAAAACGCATAACGTTAACGCATAACCCCTAACGCAATAACGCATAACGCATAACGTATAACGCATAACGCATACCGTATAACGCATAACGCATAACGCAAACGTATAGCGCACAACGGATAACGCATAAACCACAACCCATACTTCATAACGCCTAACGCATAATGCACAATGCATAACGAACACCGGAAAACCCATAACGCCTAACGCATAACGGATCACTCATAACGCATAATGCATAACGCATAACGCATAAAGCATAACGCATAACGCATACCGCATAACGCAGAACGCATAACGCATAACGCATAACGCATAACGCATAACGCATAACGCATAACGTATAACGCATAACGCATAACGCATAACGCATAACGCATAACGCATAACGCATAACGCATAACGCATAACGCATAACGCATAACGCATAACGCATAACGCATAACGCATAACGCATAACGCATAACGCATAACGCATAACGCATAACGCATAACGCATAACGCATAACGCATAACGCATAACGCATAACGCATAACGCATAACGCATAACACATAATGCATAACGCATAACGCATAACGCATAACGCATAAAGCATAACGCATAACGCATAACGCATAACACATAACGCATAACGCATAATGCACAACGCATAACGAATACAGCAAAACGCATAACGCTTAACGCATAACGGATCACGCATAACGCATAACGCATAATGCATAACGCATAACGCATAACGCATAAGGCATAATGCATAACGCATAAAGCGTAACGCATAACGCATAACGCAGAACGCATAACGCATAAAGCATGACGCATATCGCATACCGCATAACGCATAACGCATAACGCATAACGCATAACGCATAACGCATAACGTATAACGCATAACGCATACCGCATAACGCATAACGCATAACGCATAACGCATAACGCATAACGCATAACGCATAACGCATAACGTATAACGCATAACGCATAACGCATAACGCATAACGCATAACGCATACCGTATAACGCATAACGCATAACGCATAACGCATAACGCATAACGCATAACGCATAACGCATAACGCATAACGCATAACGCATAACGCATAACGCATAACGCAAAACGCATAACGTTAACGCATAACCCATAACGCATAAGGCTAGATGCATGACGAATTTCGCATATCACATAACGCATAAGGCTTGATGCATGACGCATATCGCATAACGCATAACGCATAACCATAACGCATAACGAATACAGCAAAACGCATAACGCTTAACGCATAACGTATCACGCATAACGCATAACGCAAAACGCATAACGCATACCGCATAACGCATAACGCATAACGCATAACGCATAACGCATAACGCATAACGTATAACGCATAACGCATACCGCATAACGCATAACGCATAACGCATAACGCATAACGCATAACGCATAACGCATAACGCATAACGTATAACGCATAACGCATAACGCATAACGCATAACGCATAACGCATACCGTATAACGCATAACGCATAACGCATAACGCATAACGCATAACGCATAACGCATAACGCATAACGCATAACGCATAACGCATAACGCATAACGCATAACGCATAACGCAAAACGCATAACGTTAACGCATAACCCCTAACGCAATAACGCATAACGCATAACGTATAACGCATAACGCATACCGTATAACGCATAACGCATAACGCAAACGTATAGCGCACAACGGATAACGCATAAACCACAAACCATACTTCATAACGCCTAACGCATAATGCACAACGCATAACGAACACCGGAAAACCCATAACGCCTAACGCATAACGGATCACTCATAACGCATAATGCATAACGCATAACGCATAAAGCATAACGCATAACGCATATCGCATAACGCAGAACGCATAACGCATAACGCATAACGCATAACGCATAACGCATAACGCATAACGTATAACGCATAACGCATAACGCATAACGCATAACGCATAACGCATAACGCATAAAGCATAACGCATAACGCATATCGCATAACGCAGAACGCATAACGCATAACGCATAACGCATAACGCATAACGCATAACGCATAACGTATAACGCATAACGCATAACGCATAACGCATAACGCATAAAGCATAACGCATAACGCATAACGCATAACACATAACGCATAACGCATAATGCACAACGCATAACGAATACAGCAAAACGCATAACGCTTAACGCATAACGGATCACGCATAACGCATAACGCATAATGCATAACGCATAACGCATAACGCATAAGGCATAATGCATAACGCATAAAGCGTAACGCATAACGCATAACGCAGAACGCATAACGCATAAAGCATAACGCATAACGCATACCGCATAACGCATAACGCATAACGCATAACGCATAACGCATAACGCATAACGCATAACGCATAACGTATAACGCATAACGCATAACGCATAACGCATAACGCATAACGCATAACGCATAACGCATAACGCATAACGTATAACGCATAACACATAAAGCATAACGCATAACGCATACCGTATAACGCATAACGCATAACGCATAACGCATAACGCATAACGCATAACGCATAACGCATAATGCATAACGCATAACGCATAACGCAAAACGCATAACGTTAACGCATAACCCATAACGCATAAGGCTAGATGCATGACGAATTTCGCATATCACATAACGCATAAGGCTTGATGCATGACGCATATCGCATAACGCATAACGCATAACGCATAACGCATAACGCATAACGCATAACGCATAACGCATAACGCATAACGCATAACGCATAACGCATAACGCATAACGCAAAACGCATAACGTTAACGCATAACCCCTAACGCAATAACGCATAACGCATAACGTATAACGCATAACGCATACCGTATAACGCATAACGCATAACGCAAACGTATAGCGCACAACGGATAACGCATAAACCACAACCCATACTTCATAACGCCTAACGCATAATGCACAACGCATAACGAACACCGGAAAACCCATAACGCCTAACGCATAACGGATCACTCATAACGCATAATGCATAACGCATAACGCATAAAGCATAACGCATAACGCATATCGCATAACGCAGAACGCATAACGCGTAACGCATAACGCATAACGCATAACGCATAACGCATAACGTATAACGCATAACGCATAACGCATAACGCATAACGCATAACGCATAACGCATAACGCATAACGCATAACGTATAACGCATAACGCATAACGCATAACGCATAACGCATAACGCATAACGCATAACGCATAACGCATAACGCATAACGCATAACGCATAACGCATAACGCATAACGCATAACGCATAACGCATAACGCATAACGCATAACGCATAACGCATAACGCATAACGCATAACGCATAACGCATAACGCATAACACATAACGCATAACGCATAACGCATAACGCATAACGCATAACGTATAACGCATAACGCATACCGCATAACGCATAACGCATAACGCATATCGCATAACTTCTAACTCATAACGCATAACGCATAAAGCATAACGCATAAGGCATAACGCATAACGCATATCGCATAACGCACAACGCATAACGCATAACGCATAACATATAACGCATAACGCATAACGCATAACGCATAACGCATAATGCATAACGCATAACGCATAAAGCATAACGCATAACGCATAACACATAACGCATAACGCATAATGCATAACGCTTAAAGCATATCGCATAACGCATAACGCATAACGTATAACGCATAACGCATACCGTATAACGCATAACGCATAACGCATAACGCAAACGTATAACGCACAACGCATAACGCATAACGCATAACGCATAACGCATAACACATAACGCATAACGCATAACGCATAACGCATAACGCATAACGCATAACGCATAACGCATAACGCACAACGCATAACGCATAACGTATAAAGCATAACGCATAACGCATAACGCATAACGCATAACGCATAACGCATAACGTATAACGCATAACGCATAACGCATAACGCATAACGCATAACGTGTAACTCATAACACATATCGCATAAAGCATAACGCATAAGGCATAACGCATAACGCATATCGCATAACGCATAACGCATAACGTATAACGCATAACGCATACTGTATAACGCATAACGCATAACGCATAACGCAAACGTATAACGCACAACGCATAACGCAGAAAGCATAACGCATAACGCATAACGCATAACGCATAACGCATAACGCATAACGCATAACGCAAACGTATAGCGCACAACGCATAACGCATAAACCATAACCCATACTTAATAACGCATAACGCATAATGCACAACGCATAACGAACACCGGAAAACCCATAACGCCTAACGCATAACGGATCACGCATAACGCATCATGCATAACGCATAAAGCATAACGCATAACGCATAACGCATAACCCCTAACGCATAACGCATAACGCATAACGCATAACGCATAACGCATAACGCATAACGCATAACGTGTAACTCATAACGCATAACGCATAAAGCATAACGCATAACGCATAACACATAACGCATATCGCATAACGCATAACGCAAAACGTATATCGCATACCGTATAACGCATAACGCATAACGCATAACGCAGACGTATAACGCACAACCCATAACGCATAACGCATAACGCATAACGCATAACGCATAACGCATAACGTATAACGCATAACGCATACCGTGTAACGCATAACGCATAACGCATAACGCATAACGCATACCGTATAACGCATAACGCATAACGCATAGCGCATAACGCATAACGCATAACGCATAACGTATAACGCATAACGCATAACGCATAAAGCATAACGCATGAGGCATAACGCATGAAGCATAACCCATAACGCAAAACGCATAACGCATAGCGTATAACGCATAACGCATACCGTATAACGCATAACGCATAACGCATAACGCATAACGCAAACGTATAGCGCACAACGCATAATGAATAAACCATAACCCATACTTCATAACGCATAACGCATAATGCACAACGCATATCGAACACCGGAAAACCCATAACGCCTAACGCATAACGGATCACGCATAACGCATAATGCATGACGCATAAAGCATAACGCATAACGCATAACGCATAACCCCTAACACATAACGCATAACGCATAACGCTTAACGCATGACGCATATCGCATAACGCATAACGCATAATGCGTAACGCATAAAGCATAACGCATAACGCATAACGTGTAACTCATAACACATATCGCATAAAGCATAACGCATAAGGCATATCGCATAACGCACATCGCATAACGCATAACGCATAACGTATAACGCATAACGCATACTGTATAACGCATAACGCATAACGCATAACGCATAACGCATAACGCATAACGCATAACGTATAACGCATAACGCATAACGCATAACGCATAACGCATAACGCATAACGCATAACGCATAACGCATAACGCATAACGCATAACGCATAACGCATAACGCATAACGCATAACGCATAACGCATAACGCATAACGCATAACGCATAACGCATAACGCATAACGCATAACGCATAACGCATAACGCATAACGCATAACGCATAACGCATAACGCATAACGCATAACGCATAACGCATAACGCAAAACGCATAACGTTAACGCATAACCCATAACGCATAAGGCTAGATGCATGACGAATTTCGCATATCACATAACGCATAAGGCTTGATGCATGACGCATATCGCATAACGCATAACGTATAACGCATAACGCATACCGCATAACGCATAACGCATAACGCATAACGCATAACGCATAACGCATAACGCATAACGCAAAACGCATAACGTTAACGCATAACCCCTAACGCAATAACGCATAACGCATAACGTATAACGCATAACGCATACCGTATAACGCATAACGCATAACGCAAACGTATAGCGCACAACGGATAACGCATAAACCACAACCCATACTTCATAACGCCTAACGCATAATGCACAACGCATAACGAACACCGGAAAACCCATAACGCCTAACGCATAACGGATCACTCATAACGCATAATGCATAACGCATAACGCATAAAGCATAACGCATAACGCATATCGCATAACGCAGAACGCATAACGCATAACGCATAACGCATAACGCATAACGCATAACGCATAACGCATAACGTATAACGCATAACGCATAACGCATAACGCATAACGCATAACGCATAACGCATAACGCATAACGCATAACGCATAACGCATAACGCATAACGCATAACGCATAACGCATAACGCATAACGCATAACGCATAACGCATAACGCATAACGCATAACGCATAACGCATAAAGCATAACACATAATGCATAACGCATAACGCATAACGCATAACGCATAAAGCATAACGCATAACGCATAACGCATAACACATAACGCATAACGCATAATGCACAACGCATAACGAATACAGCAAAACGCATAACGCTTAACGCATAACGGATCACGCATAACGCATAACGCATAATGCATAACGCATAACGCATAACGCATAAGGCATAATGCATAACGCATAAAGCGTAACGCATAACGCATAACGCAGAACGCATAACGCATAAAGCATAACGCATAACGCATACCGCATAACGCATAACGCATAACGCATAACGCATAACGCATAACGCATAACGCATAACGCATAACGCATAACGCATAACGCATAATGCATAACGCATAACGCATAACGCATAACGCATAACGCATAACACATAATGCATAACGCATAACGCATAACGCATAACGCATAAAGCATAACGCATAACGCATAACGCATAACGCATAACGCATAACGCATAACGCATAACGCATAACGCATAACGCATAACGCATAACGCATAAAGCATAACACATAATGCATAACGCATAACGCATAACGCATAACGCATAAAGCATAACGCATAACGCATAACGCATAACACATAACGCATAACGCATAATGCACAACGCATAACGAATACAGCAAAACGCATAACGCTTAACGCATAACGGATCACGCATAACGCATAACGCATAATGCATAACGCATAACGCATAACGCATAAGGCATAATGCATAACGCATAAAGCGTAACGCATAACGCATAACGCAGAACGCATAACGCATAAAGCATAACGCATAACGCATACCGCATAACGCATAACGCATAACGCATAACGCATAACGCATAACGCATAACGCATAACGCATAACGCATAACGCATAACGCATAATGCATAACGCATAACGCATAACGCATAACGCATAACGCATAACACATAATGCATAACGCATAACGCATAACGCATAACGCATAAAGCATAACGCATAACGCATAACGCATAACGCATAACACATAACGCATAACGCATAATGCACAACGCATAACGAATACAGCAAAACGCATAACGCTTAACGCATAACGGATCACGCATAACGCATAACGCATAATGCATAACGCATAACGCATAACGCATAACGCATAACGCATACCGTATAACGCATAACGCATAACGCATAACGCATAACGCATAACGCATAACGCATAACGCATAACGCATAACGCATAACGCAAAACGCATAACGTTAACGCATAACCCATAACGCATAAGGCTAGATGCATGACGAATTTCGCATATCACATAACGCATAAGGCTTGATGCATGACGCATATCGCATAACGCATAACGCATAACCATAACGCATAACGCATAACCCATAACGCATAAAGCATAACGCATAACGCATAACGCATAACGCATAACGCATAACGCATAACGCATAACGCATAACGCATAACGCATACCGCATAACGCATAACGCATAACGCATAACGCATAACGCATAACGCAAAACGCATAAAGCATAACGCATAACGCATACCGCATAACGCATAACGCATAACGCATAACGCATAACGCATAACGCATAACGCATAACGCATAACGTATAACGCATAACGCATACCGCATAACGCATAACGCATACCGCATAACGCATAACGCATAACGCATAACGCATAACGCATAACGCATAACGCATAAAGCATAACGCATAACGCATACCGCATAACGCATAACGCATAACGCATAACGCATAACGCATAACGCATAACGCATAACGCATAACGTATAACGCATAACGCATACCGCATAACGCATAACGCATAACGCATAACGCATAACGCATAACGTATAACGCATAACGCATAACGCATAACGCATAACGTATAACGCATAACGCATAACGCATAACGCATAACGCATACCGTATAACGCATAACGCATAACGCATAACGCATAACGCATAACGCATAACGCATAACGCATAACGCATAACGCATAACGCATAACGCATAACGCATAACGCATAACGCAAAACGCATAACGTTAACGCATAACCCCTAACGCAATAACGCATAACGCATAACGTATAACGCATAACGCATACCGTATAACGCATAACGCATAACGCAAACGTATAGCGCACAACGGATAACGCATAAACCACAACCCATACTTCATAACGCCTAACGCATAATGCACAACGCATAACGAACACCGGAAAACCCATAACGCCTAACGCATAACGGATCACTCATAACGCATAATGCATAACGCATAACGCATAAAGCATAACGCATAACGCATATCGCATAACGCATAACGCATAACGCATAACGCATAACGCATAACGCATAACGCATAACGCATAACGCATAACGTATAACGCATAACGCATAACGCATAACGCAGAACGCATAACGCATAACGCATAACGCATAACGCATAACGCATAACGCATAACGCATAACGCATAACGCATAACGCATAACGCATAACGCATAACGCATAACGCATAACGCATAACGCATAACGCATAACACATAATGCATAACGCATAACGCATAACGCATAACGCATAAAGCATAACGCATAACGCATAACGCATAACACATAACGCATAACGCATAATGCACAACGCATAACGAATACAGCAAAACGCATAACGCTTAACGCATAA
Source organism: Lasioglossum morio (assembly GCA_916610235.2). Classification (NCBI taxonomy): domain Eukaryota; kingdom Metazoa; phylum Arthropoda; class Insecta; order Hymenoptera; family Halictidae; genus Lasioglossum; species Lasioglossum morio. Next base: position 3,592,117 of record CAKAJA020000289.1, read on the forward strand.
CGGATCACGCATAAGGCATAACGCATAATGCATAACGCATAACGCATAACGCATAAGGCATAATGCATAACGCATAAAGCGTAACGCATAACGCATAACGCAGAACGCATAACGCATAAAGCATAACGCATAACGCATACCGCATAAAGCATAACGCATAACGCATAACGCATAACGCATAACGCATAACGTATAACGCATAACGCATACCGCATAACGCATAACGCATAACGCATAACGCATAACGCATAACGCATAACGCATAACGCATAACGTATAACGCATAACGCATAACGCATAACGCATACCGTATAACGCATAACGCATAACGCATAACGCATAACGCATAACGCATAACGCATAACGCATAACGCATAACGCATAACGCATAACGCATAACGCATAACGCAAAACGCATAACGTTAACGCATAACCCATAACGCATAAGGCTAGATGCATGACGAATTTCGCATATCACATAACGCATAAGGCTTGATGCATGACGCATATCGCATAACGCATAACGCATAACCATAACGCATAACGAATACAGCAAAACGCATAACGCTTAACGCATAACGGATCACGCATAACGCATAACGCATAACGCATAACGCATAACGCATAACGCATAACGCATAACGCATAACGTTAACGCATAACCCCTAACGCAATTACGCATAACGCATAACGTATAACGCATAACGCATACCGTATAACGTATAACGCATAACGCAAACGTATAGCGCACAACGGATAACGCATAAACCACAACCCATACTTCATAACGCCTAACGCATAATGCACAACGCATAACGAACACCGGGAAACCCATAACGCCTAACGCATAACGGATCACTCATAACGCATAATGCATAACGCATAACGCATAAAGCATAACGCATAACGCATATCGCATAACGCAGAACGCATAACGCATAACGCATAACGCATAACGCATAACGCATAACGCATAACGTATAACGCATAACGCATAACGCATAACGCATAACGCATAACGCATAACGCATAACGCATAACGCATAACGCATAACGCATAACGCATAACGCATAACGCATAACGCATAACGCATAACGCATAACGCATAACGCATAACGCATAACGCATAACGCATAACGCATAACGCATAACGCATAACGCATAACACATAATGCATAACGCATAATGCACAACGCATAACGAATACAGCAAAACGCATAACGCTTAACGCATAACGGATCACGCATAACGCATAACGCATAATGCATAACGCATAACGCATAACGCATAACGCATAAGGCATAATGCATAACGCATAAAGCGTAACGCATAACGCATAACGCAGAACGCATAACGCATAAAGCATAACGCATAACGCATACCGCATAACGCATAACGCATAACGCATAACACATAACGCATAACGCATAACGCAAAACGCATAACGTTAACGCATAACCCATAACGCATAAGGCTAGATGCATGACGAATTTCGCATATCACATAACGCATAAGGCTTGATGCATGACGCATATCGCATAACGCATAACGTATAACGCATAACGCATACCGCATAACGCATAACGCATAACGCATAACGCATAACGCATAACGCATAACGCATAACGCATAACGCAAAACGCATAACGTTAACGCATAACCCCTAACGCAATAACGCATAACGCATAACGTATAACGCATAACGCATACCGTATAACGCATAACGCATAACGCAAACGTATAGCGCACAACGGATAACGCATAAACCACAACCCATACTTCATAACGCCTAACGCATAATGCACAACGCATAACGAACACCGGAAAACCCATAACGCCTAACGCATAACGGATCACTCATAACGCATAATGCATAACGCATAACGCATAACGCATAAGGCATAATGCATAACGCATAAAGCGTAACGCATAACGCATAACGCATAACGCATAACGTATAACGCATAACGCATAACGCATAACGCATAACGTATAACGCATAACGCATAACGCATAACGCATAACGCATAACGCATAACGCATAACGCATAACGCATAACGCATAACGCATAACGCATAACGCATAACGCATAACGCATAACGCATAACGCATAACGCATAACACATAATGCATAACGCATAACGCATAACGCATAAAGCATAACGCATAACGCATAACGCATAACACATAACGCATAACGCATAATGCACAACGCATAACGAATACAGCAAAACGCATAACGCTTAACGCATAACGGATCACGCATAACGCATAACGCATAATGCATAACGCATAACGCATAACGCATAAGGCATAATGCATAACGCATAAAGCGTAACGCATAACGCATAACGGAGAACGCATAACGCATAAAGCATAACGCATAACGCATACCGCATAACGCATAACGCATAACGCATAACGCATAACGCATAACGCATAACGCATAACGCATAACGCATAACGCATAACGCATAACGCATAACGCATAACGCATAACGCATAACGCATAACGCATAACACATAATGCATAACGCATAACGCATAACGCATAACGCATAACGCATAACGCATAACGCATAACGCATAACGCATAACACATAACGCATAATGCACAACGCATAACGAATACAGCAAAACGCATAACGCTTAACGCATAACGGATCACGCATAACGCATAACGCATAATGCATAACGCATAACGCATAACGCATAACGCATAACGCATACCGTATAACGCATAACGCATAACGCATAACGCATAACGCATAACGCATAACGCATAACGCATAACGCATAACGCATAACGCATAACGCAAAACGCATAACGTTAACGCATAACCCATAACGCATAAGGCTAGATGCATGACGAATTTCGCATATCACATAACGCATAAGGCTTGATGCATGACGCATATCGCATAACGCATAACGCATAACCATAACGCATAACGCATAACCCATAACGCATAACGCATAACGCATAACGCATAACGCATAACGCATAACGCATAACGCATAACGCATAACGCATAACGCATAACGCATACCGCATAACGCATAACGCATAACGCATAACGCATAACGCATAACGCATAACGCATAAAGCATAACGCATAACGCATACCGCATAACGCATAACGCATAACGCATAACGCATAACGCATAACGCATAACGCATAACGCATAACGTATAACGCATAACGCATACCGCATAACGCATAACGCATAACGCATAACGCATAACGCATAACGCATAACGCATAACGCATAACGCATAACGTATAACGCATAACGCATAACGCATAACGCATAACGCATACCGTATAACGCATAACGCATAACGCATAACGCATAACGCATAACGCATAACGCATAACGCATAACGCATAACGCATAACGCATAACGCATAACGCATAACGCAAAACGCATAACGTTAACGCATAACCCCTAACGCAATAACGCATAACGCATAACGTATAACGCATAACGCATACCGTATAACGCATAACGCATAACGCAAACGTATAGCGCACAACGGATAACGCATAAACCACAACCCATACTTCATAACGCCTAACGCATAATGCACAACGCATAACGAACACCGGAAAACCCATAACGCCTAACGCATAACGGATCACTCATAACGCATAATGCATAACGCATAACGCATAAAGCATAACGCATAACGCATATCGCATAACGCAGAACGCATAACGCATAACGCATAACGCATAACGCATAACGCATAACGCATAACGCATAACGTATAACGCATAACGCATAACGCATAACGCAGAACGCATAACGCATAACGCATAACGCATAACGCATAACGCATAACGCATAACGCATAACGCATAACGCATAACGCATAACGCATAACGCATAACGCATAACGCATAACGCATAACGCATAACGCATAACGCATAACACATAATGCATAACGCATAACGCATAACGCATAACGCATAAAGCATAACGCATAACGCATAACGCATAACACATAACGCATAACGCATAATGCACAACGCATAACGAATACAGCAAAACGCATAACGCTTAACGCATAACGGATCACGCATAACGCATAACGCATAATGCATAACGCATAACGCATAACGCATAAGGCATAAAGCATAACGCATAAAGCGTAACGCATAACGCATAACGCAGAACGCATAACGCATAAAGCATAACGCATAACGCATACCGCATAACGCATAACGCATAACGCATAACGCATAACGCATAACGCATAACGTATAACGCATAACGCATACCGCATAACGCATAACGCATAACGCATAACGCATAACGCATAACGCATAACGCATAACGCATAACGCATAACGTATAACGCATAACGCATAACGCATAACGCATACCGTATAACGCATAACGCATAACGCATAACGCATAACGCATAACGCATAACGCATAACGCATAACGCATAACGCATAACGCATAACGCATAACGCAAAACGCATAACGTTAACGCATAACCCATAACGCATAAGGCTAGATGCATGACGAATTTCGCATATCACATAACGCATAAGGCTTGATGCATGACGCATATCGCATAACGCATAACGCATAACGCATAACGCATAACGAATACAGCAAAACGCATAACGCTTAACGCATAACGGATCACGCATAACGCATAACGCATAACGCATAACGCATAACGCATAACGCATAACGCAAAACGCATAACGTTAACGCATAACCCCTAACGCAATTACGCATAACGCATAACGTATAACGCATAACGCATACCGTATAACGTATAACGCATAACGCAAACGTATAGCGCACAACGGATAACGCATAAACCACAACCCATACTTCATAACGCCTAACGCATAATGCACAACGCATAACGAACACCGGGAAACCCATAACGCCTAACGCATAACGGATCACTCATAACGCATAATGCATAACGCATAACGCATAAAGCATAACGCATAACGCATATCGCATAACGCAGAACGCATAACGCATAACGCATAACGCATAACGCATAACGCATAACGCATAACGTATAACGCATAACGCATAACGCATAACGCATAACGCATAACGCATAACGCATAACGCATAACGCATAACGCATAACGCATAACGCATAACGCATAACGCATAACGCATAACGCATAACGCATAACGCATAACGCATAACGCATAACGCATAACGCATAACGCATAACGCATAACGCATAACGCATAACGCATAACGCATAACGCATAACACATAATGCATAACGCATAATGCACAACGCATAACGAATACAGCAAAACGCATAACGCTTAACGCATAACGGATCACGCATAACGCATAACGCATAATGCATAACGCATAACGCATAACGCATAACGCATAAGGCATAATGCATAACGCATAAAGCGTAACGCATAACGCATAACGCAGAACGCATAACGCATAAAGCATAACGCATAACGCATACCGCATAACGCATAACGCATAACGCATAACGCATAACGCATAACGCATAACGCATAACGCATAACGTATAACGCATAACGCATACCGCATAACGCATAACGCATAACGCATAACGCATAACGTATAACGCATAACGCATAACGCATAACGCATAACGCATACCGTATAACGCATAACGCATAACGCATAACGCATAACGCATACCGCATAACGCATAACGCATAACGCATAACGCAAAACGCATAACGTTAACGCATAACCCATAACGCATAAGGCTAGATGCATGACGAATTTCGCATATCACATAACGCATAAGGCTTGATGCATGACGCATATCGCATAACGCATAACGCATAACCATAACGCATAACGAATACAGCAAAACGCATAACGCTTAACGCATAACGGATCACGCATAACGCATAACGCATAACGCATAACGCATAACGCATAACGCATAACGCATAACGCATAACGCATAACGCATACCGCATAACGCATAACGCATAACGCATAACGCATAACGCATAACGCATAACGCATAACGCATAACGCATAACGCATAACGCATCACGCATAACGCACAACGCATAACGCAAAACGCATAACGTTAACGCATAACCCATAACGCATAAGGCTAGATGCATGACGAATTTCGCATATCACATAACGCATAAGGCATGATGCATGACGCATATCGCATAACGCATAACGCATAACCATAACGCATAACGCATAACCCATAACGCATAAAGCATAACGCATCACGCATAACGCATAACGCATAACGCATAACGCATAACGCATAACGCATAACGCATAACGCATAACGCATAACGCATAACGCATACCGCATAACGCATAACGCATAACGCATAACGCATAACGCATAACGCATAACGCATAACGCATAACGCATAGCGCATAACGCATAACGCATCACGCATAACGCACAACGCATAACGCATAACGCCTTACGGATCAGGCATAACGCATAACGCATAATGCATAACACATAACGCATAACGCATAACGCATAACGCATAACGCATAACGCATAACGCATAACGCATAACGCATAACGCATAACACATAACGCATAACGCATAACGCATAACGCATAACGCATAACGCATAACGCATAACGCATAACGCATGTCGGATCACTCATAGCGCATAACGCATAACGCATAAAGCATAAAGCATAACGTATAACGCATAACGCATAACGCATAACGCATAACGCATAACGCATAACGCACAACGCAAATCGCATAACGCATAACGCATAACGCAAAACGCATGGCGCATAACTCAAAATGCATAACGCATAACGCATAACGCATAACGCATAACGCATAACGCATAACGCATAACGCATAACGCATAACGGATAACGCATAACGCATATCGCATAATGCACAACGCATATCGCATAACGCATAACGCACAACGCATATCGCATAACGCATAACGCATAACGCATAACGCATGGCGCATACCTCAAAATGCATAACGCATAACGCATAACGCATAACGCATAACGCATAACGCATAACGCATAACGCATAACGCACAACGCATATCGCATAACGCATAACGCATAACGCATAACGCATGGCGCATAACTCAAAATGCAAAACGCATAACGCATAACGCATAACGCAAACGTATAACGCACAACGCATAACGAATACAGCAAAACGCATAATGCTTAACGCATAACTGATCACGCATAACGCATAACGCATAACGCATAACGCATAACGCATAACGCATAACGCATAACGCATAACGCATAACGCATAACTCAAAATGCATAACGCATAACGCATAACGCATAACGCATAACGCATAACGCATAACGCATAACGCATAACGCATAACGCATAACGCATAACGCACAACGCATATCGCATAACGCATAACGCACAACGCATATCGCATAACGCATAACGCATAACGCATAACGCATGGCGCATAACTCAAAATGCATAACGCATAACGCATAACGCATAACGCATAACGCATAACGCATAACGCATAACGCATAACGCATAACGCATAACGCATAACGCATAACGCATAACGCACAACGCATATCGCATAACGCATAACGCATAATGCATAACGCATAACGCAAACGTATAACGCACAACGCATAACGAATACAGCAAAACGCATAATGCTTAACGCATAACGGATCACGCATAACGCATAACGCACAACGCATATCGCATAACGCATAACGCATAACGCATAACGCATGGCGCATAACTCAAAATGCATAACGCATAACGCATAACGCATAACGCATAACGCATAACGCATAACGCACAACGCACATCGCATAACGCATAACGCATGGCGCATAACTCAAAATGCATAACGCATAACGCGTAACGCATAACGCATAACGCAAACGTATAACGCACAACGCATAACGAATACAGCAAAACGCATAATGCCTAACGCATAACGGATCACGCATAACGCATAAGGCATAACGCATAACGCATAACGCATATCGAATAACGCATAACGTGTAACTCATAACGCATAACGCATAAAGCATAATGCTTAACGCATAACGCATAACGCTTATCGCATAACGCACAAGGCATAACGCATAACGCATAACGCATATCGAATAACGCATAACGTGTAACTCATAACGCATAACGCATAAAGCATAATGCTTAACGCATAACGCATAACGCTTATCGCATAACGCATAACTCAAAATGCATAACGCATAACGCATAACGCATAACGCAAACGTATAACGCACAACGCATAACGAATACAGCAAAACGCATAATGCTTAACGCATAACGGATCACGCATAACGCATAAGGCATAACGCATAACGCATATCGCATAACGCATAACGCATAACGCATAACGCATGGCGCATAACTCAAAATGCATAACGCATAACGCATAACGCATAACGCATAACGCATAACGCACAACGCATATCGGATAACGTATAACGCAAAACGCATAACGCATAACGCATAACCCATAACGCATAACGCATGTCGGATCACTCATAACGCATAACGCATAACGCATAAAGCATAAAGCATAACGTATAACGCATAACGCATATCGCATAACGCATAACGCATAACCCATAACGCATAACGCATAACGCATAACGCATAACGCATAACGCATAACGCATAACGCATAACGCATAACGCATAACGCATAACGCATAACGCATAACGCATAACGCATAACGCATAACGCATAACGCATAACGCATAGCGCATAACGCACAACGCATATCGCGTAACGCATAACGCATAATGCATAACGCATGGCGCATAACTCAAAATGCATAACGCATAACGCATAACGCAAACGTATAACGCACAACGCATAACGAAAACAGCAAAACGCATAATGCTTAACGCATAACGGATCACGCATAACGCATAACGCATAACGCATACCGCATAACGCATAACGCATAACGCATAACGCATAACGCATAACGCATAACGCATAACGTATAACGCATAACGCATACCGCATAACGCATAACGCATAACGCATAACGCATAACGCATAACGCATAACGCATAACGCATAACGTATAACGCATAACGCATAACGCATAACGCATAACGCATACCGTATAACGCATAACGCATAACGCATAACGCATAACGCATAACGCATAACGCATAACGCATAACGCATAACGCATAACGCATAACGCATAACGCAAAACGCATAACGTTAACGCATAACCCATAACGCATAAGGCTTGATGCATGACGAATTTCGCATATCACATAACGCATAAGGCTTGATGCATGACGCATATCGCATAACGCATAACGTATAACGCATAACGCATACCGCATAACGCATAACGCATAACGCATAACGCATAACGCATAACGCATAACGCATAACGCAAAACGCATAACGTTAACGCATAACCCCTAACGCAATAACGCATAACGCATAACGTATAACGCATAACGCATACCGTATAACGCATAACGCATAACGCATAACGCATAACGCATAACGCATAACGTATAACGCATAACGCATAACGCATAACGCATAACGTATAACGCATAACGCATAACGCATAACGCATAACGCATACCGTATAACGCATAACGCATAACGCATAACGCATAACGCATAACGCATAACGCATAACGCATAACGCATAACGCATAACGCATAACGCATAACGCATAACGCATAACGCATAACGCATAACGCATAACGCATAACGCATAACGCATAACGCATAACGCATAACACATAATGCATAACGCATAACGCATAACGCATAACGCATAAAGCATAACGCATAACGCATAACGCATAACACATAACGCATAACGCATAATGCACAACGCATAACGAATACAGCAAAACGCATAACGCTTAACGCATAACGGATCACGCATAACGCATAACGCATAATGCATAACGCATAACGCATAACGCATAAGGCATAATGCATAACGCATAAAGCGTAACGCATAACGCATAACGCAGAACGCATAACGCATAAAGCATAACGCATATCGCATACCGCATAACGCATAACGCATAACGCATAACGCATAACGCATAACGCATAACGCATAACGTATAACGCATAACGCATACCGCATAACGCATAACGCATAACGCATAACGCATAACGCATAACGCATAACGCATAACGCATAACGTATAACGCATAACGCATAACGCATAACGCATAACGCATAACGCATACCGTATAACGCATAACGCATAACGCATAACGCATAACGCATAACGCATAACGCATAACGCATAACGCATAACGCATAACGCATAACGCATAACGCAAAACGCATAACGTTAACGCATAACCCATAACGCATAAGGCTAGATGCATGACGAATTTCGCATATCACATAACGCATAAGGCTTGATGCATGACGCATATCGCATAACGCATAACGCATAACCATAACGCATAACGAATACAGCAAAACGCATAACGCTTAACGCATAACGTATCACGCATAACGCATAACGCAAAACGCATAACGCATAACGCATAACGCATAACGCATAACGCATAACGCATAACGCATAACGCATAACGCATAACGCATAACGCATAACGCAAAACGCATAACGTTAACGCATAACCCCTAACGCAATAACGCATAACGCATAACGTATAACGCATACCGTATAACGCATAACGCATAACGCAAACGTATAGCGCACAACGGATAACGCATAAACCACAAACCATACTTCATAACGCCTAACGCATAATGCACAACGCATAACGAACACCGGAAAACCCATAACGCCTAACGCATAACGGATCACTCATAACGCATAATGCATAACGCATAACGCATAAAGCATAACGCATAACGCATATCGCATAACGCAGAACGCATAACGCATAACGCATAACGCATAACGCATAACGCATAACGCATAACGCATAACGCATAACGTATAACGCATAACGCATAACGCATAACGCATAACGCATAACGCATAACGCATAAAGCATAACGCATAACGCATATCGCATAACGCAGAACGCATAACGCATAACGCATAACGCATAACGCATAACGCATAACGCATAACGTATAACGCATAACGCATAACGCATAACGCATAACGCATAACGCATAACGCATAACGCATAACGCATAACGCATAACGCATAACGCATAACGCATAACGCATAACGCATAACGCATAACGCATAACGCATAACGCATAACGCATAACGCATAAAGCATTACGCATAACGCATACCGCATAACGCATAACGCATAACGCATAACGCATAACGCATAACGCATAACGTATAACGCATAACGCATACCGCATAACGCATAACGCATAACGCATAACGCATAACGCATAACGCATAACGCATAACGCATAACGCATAACGCATAACGCATAACGCAAAACGCATAACGTTAACGCATAACCCATAACGCTTAAGGCTAGATGCATGACGAATTTCGCATATCACATAACGCATAAGGCATGATGCATGACGCATATCGCATAACGCATAACGCATAACGCATAACGCATAAAGCATAACGCATAACGCATAACGCATAACACATAACGCATAACGCATAATGCAGAACGCATAACGAATACAGCAAAACGCATAACGCTTAACGCATAACGGATCACGCATAACGCATAACGCATAATGCATAACGCATAACGCATAACGCATAAGGCATAATGCATAACGCATAAAGCGTAACGCATAACGCATAACGCAGAACGCATAACGCATAAAGCATAACGCATAACGCATACCGCATAACGCATAACGCATAACGCATAACGCATAACGCATAACGCATAACGCATAACGTATAACGCATAACGCATAACGCATAACGCATAACGCATTACGCATAACGCATAACGCATAACGCATAACGTATAACGCATAACGCATAAAGCATAACGCATAACGCATACCGTATAACGCATAACGCATAACGCATAACGCATAACGCATAACGCATAACGCATAACGCATAACGCATAATGCATAACGCATAACGCATAACGCAAAACGCATAACGTTAACGCATAACCCATAACGCATAAGGCTAGATGCATGACGAATTTCGCATATCACATAACGCATAAGGCTTGATGCATGACGCATATCGCATAACGCATAACGCATAACGCATAACGCATAACGCATAACGCATAACGCATAACGCATAACGCATAACGCATAACGCATAACGCATAACGCATAACGCATAACGCATAACGCATAACGCAAAACGCATAACGTTAACGCATAACCCCTAACGCAATAACGCATAACGCATAACGTATAACGCATAACGCATACCGTATAACGCATAACGCATAACGCAAACGTATAGCGCACAACGGATAACGCATAAACCACAACCCATACTTCATAACGCCTAACGCATAATGCACAACGCATAACGAACACCGGAAAACCCATAACGCCTAACGCATAACGGATCACTCATAACGCATAATGCATAACGCATAACGCATAAAGCATAACGCATAACGCATATCGCATAACGCAGAACGCATAACGCGTAACGCATAACGCATAACGCATAACGCATAACGCATAACGTATAACGCATAACGCATAACGCATAACGCATAACGCATAACGCATAACGCATAACGCATAACGCATAACGTATAACGCATAACGCATAACGCATAACGCATAACGCATAACGCATAACGCATAACGCATAACGCATAACGCATAACGCATAACGCATAACGCATAACGCATAACGCATAACGCATAACGCATAACGCATAACGCATAACGCATAACGCATAACGCATAACGCATAACGCATAACGCATAACGCATAACGCATAACACATAACGCATAACGCATAACGCATAACGCATAACGCATAACGTATAACGCATAACGCATACCGCATAACGCATAACGCATAACGCATATCGCATAACTTGTAACTCATAACGCATAACGCATAAAGCATAACGCATAAGGCATAACGCATAACGCATATCGCATAACGCACAACGCATAACGCATAACGCATAACATATAACGCATAACGCATAACGCATAACGCATAACGCATAACGCATAACGCATAACGCATAAAGCATAACGCATAACGCATAACACATAACGCATAACGCATAATGCATAACGCTTAAAGCATATCGCATAACGCATAACGCATAACGTATAACGCATAACGCATACCGTATAACGCATAACGCATAACGCATAACGCAAACGTATAACGCACAACGCATAACGCATAACGCATAACGCATAACGCATAACATATAACGCATAACGCATAACGCATAACGCATAACGCATAACGCATAACGCATAACGCATAACGCACAACGCATAACGCATAACGTATAAAGCATAACGCATAACGCATAACGCATAACGCATAACGCATAACGCATAACGTATAACGCATAACGCATAACGCATAACGCATAACGCATAACGTGTAACTCATAACACATATCGCATAAAGCATAACGCATAAGGCATAACGCATAACGCATATCGCATAACGCATAACGCATAACGCATAACGCATAACGCATACCGTATAACGCATAACGCATAACGCATAACGCAAACGTATAACGCACAACGCATAACGCATAAACCATAACGCATAACGCATAACGCATAACGCATAACGCATAACGCATAACGCATAACGCAAACGTATAGCGCACAACGCATAACGCATAAACCATAACCCATACTTAATAACGCATAACGCATAATGCACAACGCATAACGAACACCGGAAAACCCATAACGCCTAACGCATAACGGATCACGCATAACGCATCATGCATAACGCATAAAGCATAACGCATAACGCATAACGCATAACCCCTAACGCATAACGCATAACGCATAACGCATAACGCATAACGCATAACGCATAACGCATAACGTGTAACTCATAACGCATAACGCATAAAGCATAACGCATAACGCATAACACATAACGCATATCGCATAACGCATAACGCAAAACGTATATCGCATACCGTATAACGCATAACGCATAACGCATAACGCAGACGTATAACGCACAACCCATAACGCATAACGCATAACGCATAACGCATAACGCATAACGCATAACGCATAACGCATAACGTATAACGCATAACGCATACCGTGTAACGCATAACGCATAACGCATAACGCATAACGCATACCGTATAACGCATAACGCATAACGCATAGCGCATAACGCATAACGCATAACGCATAACGTATAACGCATAACGCATAACGCATAAAGCATAACGCATGACGCATAACGCATGAAGCATAACCCATAACGCATAACGCATAACGCATAACGCATAACCCCTAACGCAATAACGCATAACGCATAACGCATAACGTGTAACTCATAACACATATCGCATAAAGCATAACGCATAAGGCATAACGCATAACGCATATCGCATAACGCATAACGCATAACGTATAACGCATAACGCATACTGTATAACGCATAACGCATAACGCATAACGCATAACGCATAACGCATAACCCCTAACGCAATAACGCATAACGCATAACGCATAACGTGTAACTCATAACACATATCGCATAAAGCATAACGCATAAGGCATAACGCATAACGCATATCGCATAACGCATAACGCATAACGTATAACGCATAACGCATAACGCATAACGCATAAAGCATAACGCATAACGCATAACACATAACGCATATCGCATAACGCATAACGCAAAACGTATATCGCATACCGTATAACGCATAACGCATAACGCATAACGCAGACGTATAACGCACAACCCATAACGCATAACGAACAACGGATAACGCATAACGCATAACGCATAACGAATACCGCAAAACGTATATCGCCTAACACATAACGGATCACACATAACGCATAACGCATAACGCATAACGCATAACGCATAACGCATAACGCATAACGCATAACGCATAACGCATAACGCATAACGCATAACGCATAACGCATAACGCATAACATATAACGCATAACGCATAACGCATAACGCATAACGCATAACGCATAACGCATAACGCATACCGCATAATGCATAACGCATAACGCATAACGCATAACGAATAACGCATAACGCATAACGCATAACGCATAACGCATAACGCATAACGTATAACTCATAACGTATAACGCATAACGCATGACGCATAACGCATAACGCATAACGCATAACGCATAACGCATAACGCATAACGCATAACGCATAACGCATAACTCATAACGCATAACGCATAACGAATAACCGCTAACGCAATAACGCATAACGCATAACGTGTAACTCATAACGCATAACGCATAAAGCATAACGCATAACGCATAACGCATAACGCATAACGCATAACGCATAACGCATAACGCATAACGCATAACGCATAACGCATAACGCATAACGTATAACGCATAACGCATAACGCATAACGCATAACGCATAACGCATAACGTATAACGCGTAACCCATAACGCATAACTCATAAAGTATAACGCATAACGCATAACGCATAACGCATAAGGCATAACGCATAACGCATATCGCATAACGCATAACGCATAACGTATAACGCATAACGCATAACGCATAACGCATAAAGCATAACGCATAACGCATAACACATAACGCATATCGCATAACGCATAACGCAAAACGTATATCGCATACCGTATAACGCATAACGCATAACGCATAACGCAGACGTATAACGCACAACCCATAACGCATAACGAACAACGGATAACGCATAACGCATAACGCATAACGAATACCGCAAAACGTATATCGCCTAACACATAACGGATCACACATAACGCATAACGCATAACGTATAACGCATAACGCATAACGCATAACGCATAACGCATAACGCATAACGCATAACGCATAACGCATAACGCATAACGCATAACGCATAACGCATAACATATAACGCATAACGCATAACGCATAACGCATAACGCATAACGTGTAACTCATAACGCATAACGCATAAAGCGTAACGCATAACGCATAACGCATAACGCATAACGCATATCGCATAACGCATAACGCATAACGTATAACGCATAACGCATACCGTATAACGCATAACGCATAACGCATAACGCAAACGTATAACGCACAACGCATAACGCATAACGCATAACGCATAACGCATAACGTATAACGCATAACGCATAACGCATAACGCATAACGCATAACGCATAACGCATAACGCATAACGCATAACGCATAACGCATAACATATAACGCATAACGCATAACGCATAACGCATAACGCATAACGAATACCGCAAAACGTATATCGCCTAACACATAACGGATCACACATAACGCATAACGCATAACGTATAACGCATAACGCATAACGCATAACGCATAACGCATAACGCATAACGCATAACGCATAACGCATAACGCATAACGCATAACATATAACGCATAACGCATAACGCATAACGCATAACGCATAACGTGTAACTCATAACGCATAACGCATAAAGCGTAACGCATAACGCATAACGCATAACGCATAACGCATATCGCATAACGCATAACGCATAACGTATAACGCATAACGCATACCGTATAACGCATAACGCATAACGCATAACGCAAACGTATAACGCACAACGCATAACGCATAACGCATAACGCATAACGCATAACATATAACGCATAACGCATAACGCATAACGCATAACGCATAACGCATAACGCATAAAGCATAACGCATAACGCATAACACATAACGCATAACGTGTAACTCATAACGCATAACGCATAAAGCGTAACGCATAACGCATAACGCATAACGCATAACGCATATCGCATAACGCATAACGCATAACGTATAACGCATAACGCATACCGTATAACGCATAACGCATAACGCATAACGCAAACGAATAACGCACAACGCATAACGCATAACGCATAACGCATAACGCATAACATATAACGCATAACGCATAACGCATAACGCATAACGCATAACGCATAACGCATAACGCATAACGCATAACGCATAACGCACAACGCATAACGCATAACGTATAAAGCATAACGCATAACGCATAACGCATAACGCATAACGCATAACGCATAACGCATAACCCCTAACGCAATAACGCATAACGCATAACGCATAACGCATAACGTGTAACTCATAACACATATCGCATAAAGCATAACGCATAAGGCATAACGCATAACGCATATCGCATAACGCATAACGCATAACGTATAACGCATAACGCATACTGTATAACGCATAACGCATAACGCATAACGCAAACGTATAACGCACAACGCATAACGCAGAAAGCATAACGCATAACGCATAACGCATAACGCATAACGCATAACGCATAACGCATAACGCATAACGCAAACGTATAGCGCACAACGCATAACGCATAAACCATAACCCATACTTAATAACGCATAACGCATAATGCACAACGCATAACGAACACCGGAAAACCCATAACGCCTAACGCATAACGGATCACGCATAACGCATCATGCATAACGCATAAAGCATAACGCATAACGCATAACGCATAACCCCTAACGCATAACGCATAACGCATAACGCATAACGCATAACGCATAACGCATAACGCATAACGTGTAACTCATAACGCATAACGCATAAAGCATAACGCATAACGCATAACACATAACGCATATCGCATAACGCATAACGCAAAACGTATATCGCATACCGTATAACGCATAACGCATAACGCATAACGCAGACGTATAACGCACAACCCATAACGCATAACGCATAACGCATAACGCATAACGCATAACGCATAACGCATAACGCATAACGCATAACGTATAACGCATAACGCATACCGTGTAACGCATAACGCATAACGCATAACGCATAACGCATACCGTATAACGCATAACGCATAACGCATAGCGCATAACGCATAACGCATAACGCATAACGTATAACGCATAACGCATAACGCATAAAGCATAACGCATGACGCATAACGCATGAAGCATAACCCATAACGCATAACGCATAACGCATAGCGTATAACGCATAACGCATACCGTATAACGCATAACGCATAACGCATAACGCAAACGTATAGCGCACAACGCATAATGAATAAACCATAACCCATACTTCATAACGCATAACGCATAATGCACAACGCATATCGAACACCGGAAAACCCATAACGCCTAACGCATAACGGATCACGCATAACGCATAATGCATGACGCATAAAGCAGAACGCATAACGCATAACGCATAACCCCTAACGCATAACGCATAACGCATAACGCTTAACGCATGACGCATATCGCATAACGCATAACGCATAATGCATAACGCATAAAGCATAACGCATAACGCATAACGCATAACGCATAACGCATAACGCATAAAGCATAACGCATAACGCATAACGCATAACGCATAACCCCTAACGCAATAACGCATAACGCATAACGCATAACGTGTAACTCATAACACATATCGCATAAAGCATAACGCATAAGGCATAACGCATAACGCATATCGCATAACGCATAACGCATAACGTATAACGCATAACGCATACTGTATAACGCATAACGCATAACGCATAACGCATAACGCATAACGCATAACCCCTAACGCAATAACGCATAACGCATAACGCATAACGTGTAACTCATAACACATATCGCATAAAGCATAACGCATAAGGCATAACGCATAACGCATATCGCATAACGCATAACGCATAACGTATAACGCATAACGCATAACGCATAACGCATAACGCATAACGCATAACGCATAACACATAACGCATATCGCATAACGCATAACGCAAAACGTATATCGCATACCGTATAACGCATAACGCATAACGCATAACGCAGACGTATAACGCACAACCCATAACGCATAACGAACAACGGATAACGCATAACGCATAACGCATAACGAATACCGCAAAACGTATATCGCCTAACACATAACGGATCACACATAACGCATAACGCATAACGTATAACGCATAACGCATAACGCATAACGCATAACGCATAACGCATAACGCATAACGCATAACGCATAACGCATAACGCATAACGCATAACGCATAACATATAACGCATAACTCATAACGCATAACGCATAACGCATAACGCATAACGCATAACGCATACCGCATAATGCATAACGCATAACGCATAACGCATAACGAATAACGCATAACGCATAACGCATAACGCATAACGCATAACGTATAACTCATAACGTATAACGCATAACGCATGACGCATAACGCAGAACGCATAACGCATAACGCATAACGCATAACGCATAACGCATAACGCATAACTCATAACGCATAACGCATAACGAATAACCGCTAACGCAATAACGCATAACGCATAACGTGTAACTCATAACGCATAACGCATAAAGCATAACGCATAACGCATAACGCATAACGCATAACGCATAACGCATAACGCATAACGCATAACGCATAACGCATAACGCATAACGCATAACGCATAACGTATAACGCATAACGCATAACGCATAACGCATAACGCATAACGCATAACGTATAACGCGTAACCCATAACGCATAACTCATAACTTATAACGCATAACGCATAACGCATAACGCATAACGCATAACGCATAACGCATAACGCATAACGCATAACGCATAACGCATAACGCATAACGCATAACGCATAACGCATAACGCATAACGCATAACGCATAACGCATAACGCATAACGCATAACGCATAACGCATAACGCATAACGCATAACGCATAACGCATAACGCATAACGCATAACGCATAACGCATAACGCATAACGCATAACGCATAACGCATAACGCATAACGCATAACGCATAACGCATAACGCATAACGCATAACGCATAACGCATAACGCATAACGCATAACGCATAACGCATAACGCATAACGCATAACGCATAACGCATAACGCATAACGCATAACGCATAACGCATTACGCATAACGCATAAAGTATAACACATAACGCATAACGCATTACGCATAACGCATCACGCATAACGCATAACGCATAACGCATAACGCATAACGCATATCGCATAAAACATAACGCATCACGCATAACGTACAACGTATAACGCATAACGCATAACGCATAACGCATAACGCATAACGCATAACGCATAACGTATATCGCATAACACATAACGCATAACCTATAACGCATAACGCATAAGGCATAACGCATAACGTTAACGCATAACGCATAACGCGTAACGCATAACGGATCACGCATAACGCATAAAGCATAACGCATAAAGCATAACGCATAACGCATAACGCATAACGCATAAAGCATAACGCATAACGCATAACGCATAACGCATATCGCATAACGCATAACGCATAACGTATAACGCATAACGCATACCGTATAACGCATAACGCATAATGCATAACGCAAACGTATAACGCACAACGCATAACGCATAACGCATAACGCATAACGCATAACGCATTACGCATAACGCATAAAGTATAACACATAACGCATAACGCATTACGCATAACGCATCACGCATATCGCATAACGCATAACGCATAACGCATATCGCATAAAACATAACGCATCACGCATAATGTACAACGTATAACGCATAACGCATAACGCATAACGCATAACGCATAACGCATAACGTATATCGCATAACACATAACGCATAACCTATAACGCATAACGCATAAGGCATAACGCATAACGTTAACGCATAACGCATAACGCCTAACGCATAACGGATCACGCATAACGCATAAAGCATAACGCATAAAGCATAACGCATAACGCATAACGCATAAAGCATAACGCATACCGCATAACGCATAACGCATATCGCATAACGCATAACGCATAACGTATAACGCATAACGCATACCGTATAACGCATAACGCATAATGCATAACGCATAACGCATAACTTATAACTCATAACTCATAACGAATATCGCATAACGCATAACGCATAACGCATAATGCATAACGCATAAAGCATAACGCATAACGCATAACGCATAACGCAAACGTATAACGCCCAACCTTAACGCATAACGAATAACGCATAACGCATAACGCATAACGCATAACGCATAACGTATAACGCATAAAGCATAACGCATAACGCATAACGCATAACGTATAACGCATAACGCATAACGCATAACGCAAACGTATAACGCCCAACGCTTAACGCATAACGAATAACGCATAACGCATAACGCATAACGCATAACATATAACGCATAACGCATAACGCATGACGCATATCGCATAACGCATAACGCATAATGCATAACGCATAAAGCGTAACGCATAACGCAAACTCATAAGGCATAAGGCATAACGCATAACGCATAACGCATAACGCATGTCGGATCACTCATAACGCATAATGCATAACGCATAAAGCATAAAGCATAACGTATAACGCATAACGCATATCGCATAACGCATAACGCATAACGTATAACGCATGACGCATAACGCATATCACATAACACATAACGCATAATGCACAACGCATAACGAATACAGCAAAACGCATAACGCTTAACGCTTAACGCATAACGGATCACGCATAACGCATAATGCACAACGCATAACGAATACCGCAAAACGCATAACGCCTAACGCATAACGGATCACACATAACGCTTAACGCATAACGTATAACTCATAATGCACAACGCATATCGCATAACGTATAACGCATAACGCATAACGCATAACTCATAACGTATAACGTATAACGCATAATGCATAACGCATAACGCATAACGCATAACGCACAACGCATAATGCATAACGCATAACGAATACAGCAAAACGCATAATGCTTAACGCATAACGGATCACGCATAACGCATAACGCATAACGCATAACGCATTACGCATAACGCATCACGCATAACGGATAACGCATAACGCATAACGCATATCGCATAAAACATAACGCATAAAGCATAACGTACAACGTATAACGCATAACGCATAACGCATAACGCATAACGCATAACGCATAACGTATATCGCATAACACATAACGCATAACCCATAACGCATAACGCATAAGGCATAACGCATAACGTTAACGCATAACGTATAACGCCTAACGCATAACGGATCACGCATAACGCATAAAGCATAACGCATAACGCATAATGCATAACGCAAACGTATAACGCAAAACGCATAACGCATAACGTTACCGCATAAGGCTTTATGCATGATGCATATCGCATAACGCATAACGCATAACGCATAACGCATAACGCATAACGCATAACGCATAACGCATAACGCACAACGCATATCGCATAACGCATAACGCATAACGCACAACGCATATCGCATAACGCATAACGCATAACGCATAACGCATGGCGCATAACTCAAAATGCATAACGCATAACGCATAACGCATAACGCATAACGCATAACGCATAACGCATAACGCATAACGCATAACGCATAACGCATAACGCATAACGCATAACGCATAACGCATAACGCATAACGCATAACGCATAACGCATAACGCATAACATATAACACATAACGCATAACGCATAACGCATAACGCATAACGCACAACGCATATCGCATAACGCATAACGCATAACGCATAACGCATAACGCATAACGCATACCGCATAACGCATAACGCATAACGCATAACGCATATCGCATAACGCATAACGCATAAAGCATTACGCATAACGCATACCGCATAACGCATAACGCATAACGCATAACGCATAACGCATAACGCATAACGTATAACGCATAACGCATAACGCATAACGCATAACGCATAACGCATAACGCATAACGCATAACGCATAACGCATAACGCATAACGTATAACGCATAACGCATAACGCATAAAGCATAACGCATACCGTATAACGCATAACGCATAACGCATAACGCATAACGCATAACGCATAACGCATAACGCATAACGCATAACGCATAACGCATAACGCATAACGCAAAACGCATAACGTTAACGCATAACCCATAACGCATAAGGCTAGATGCATGACGAATTTCGCATATCACATAACGCATAAGGCATGATGCATGACACATATCGCATAACGCATAACGCATAACCATAACGCATAACGCATAACCCATAACGCATAAAGCATAACGCATAACGCATAACGCATAACGCATAACGCATAACGCATAACGCATTACGCATAACGCATAAAGTATAACACATAACGCATAACGCATTACGCATAACGCATCACGCATAACGCATAACGCATAACGCATAACGCATAACGCATAACGCATATCGCATAAAACATAACGCATCACGCATAACGTACAACGTATAACGCATAACGCATAACGCATAACGCATAACGCATAACGCATAACGCATAACGTATATCGCATAACACATAACGCATAACCTATAACGCATAACGCATAAGGCATAACGCATAACGTTAACGCATAACGCATAACGCGTAACGCATAACGGATCACGCATAACGCATAAAGCATAACGCATAAAGCATAACGCATAACGCATAACGCATAACGCATAAAGCATAACGCATACCGCATAACGCATAACGCATATCGCATAACGCATAACGCATAACGTATAACGCATAACGCATACCGAATAACGCATAACGCATAAAGCATAACGCAAACGTATAACGCACAACGCATAACGCATAACGCATAACGCATAACGCATAACGCATTACGCATAACGCATAAAGTATAACACATAACGCATAACGCATTACGCATAACGCATCACGCATATCGCATAACGCATAACGCATAACGCATATCGCATAAAACATAACGCATCACGCATAATGTACAACGTATAACGCATAACGCATAACGCATAACGCATAACGCATAACGCATAACGTATATCGCATAACACATAACGCATAACCTATAACGCATAACGCATAAGGCATAACGCATAACGTTAACGCATAACGCATAACGCCTAACGCATAACGGATCACGCATAACGCATAAAGCATAACGCATAAAGCATAACGCATAACGCATAACGCATAACGCATAAAGCATAACGCATACCGCATAACGCATAACGCATATCGCATAACGCATAACGCATAACGTATAACGCATAACGCATACCGTATAACGCATAACGCATAATGCATAACGCATAACGCATAACTTATAACTCATAACTCATAACGAATATCGCATAACGCATAACGCATAACGCATAATGCATAACGCATAAAGCATAACGCATAACGCATAACGCATAACGCAAACGTATAACGCCCAACCTTAACGCATAACGAATAACGCATAACGCATAACGCATAACGCATAACGCATAACGTATAACGCATAAAGCATAACGCATAACGCATAACGCATAACGTATAACGCATAACGCATAACGCATAACGCAAACGTATAACGCCCAACGCTTAACGCATAACGAATAACGCATAACGCATAACGCATAACGCATAACATATAACGCATAACGCATAACGCATGACGCATATCGCATAACGCATAACGCATAATGCATAACGCATAAAGCGTAACGCATAACGCAAACTCATAAGGCATAAGGCATAACGCATAACGCATAACGCATAACGCATGTCGGATCACTCATAACGCATAATGCATAACGCATAAAGCATAAAGCATAACGTATAACGCATAACGCATAACGCATAACGCATAACGCATAACGTATAACGCATGACGCATAACGCATATCACATAACACATAACGCATAATGCACAACGCATAACGAATACAGCAAAACGCATAACGCTTAACGCTTAACGCATAACGGATCACGCATAACGCATAATGCACAACGCATAACGAATACCGCAAAACGCATAACGCCTAACGCATAACGGATCACACATAACGCTTAACGCATAACGTATAACTCATAATGCACAACGCATATCGCATAACGTATAACGCAAAACGCATAACGCATAACGTTACCGCATAAGGCTTGATGCATGACGCATATCGCATAACGCATAACGCATAACTCATAACGTATAACGTATAACGCATAATGCATAACGCATAACGCATAACGCATAACGCACAACGCATAATGCATAACGCATAACGAATACAGCAAAACGCATAATGCTTAACGCATAACGGATCACGCATAACGCATAACGCATAACGCATAACGCATATCGAATAACGCATAACGTGTAACTCATAACGCATAACGCATAATGCATAACGCATAACGAACAACGGATAACGAATAACGCATAACGCATAACGCATAACGCATAACGCATAACGCATAACGCATTACGCATAACGCATAAAGTATAACACATAACGCATAACGCATAAAGTATAACACATAACGCATAACGCATTACGCATAACGCATCACGCATAACGGATAACGCATAACGCATAACGCATATCGCATAAAACATAACGCATAAAGCATAACGTACAACGTATAACGCATAACGCATAACGCATAACGCATAACGCATAACGCATAACGTATATCGCATAACACATAACGCATAACCCATAACGCATAACGCATAAGGCATAACGCATAACGTTAACGCATAACGTATAACGCCTAACGCATAACGGATCACGCATAACGCATAAAGCATAACGCATAACGCATAATGCATAACGCAAACGTATAACGCAAAACGCATAACGCATAACGTTACCGCATAAGGCTTTATGCATGATGCATATCGCATAACGCATAACGCATAACGCATAACTCATAACGTATAACGCATAACGCATAATGCATAACGCATAACGCATAACGCATAACGCATAACGCACAACGCAAACGTATAACGCACAACGCATAATGCATAACGCATAACGCATAACGCATAACGCATAACGCATGGCGCATAACGCAAAATGCATAACGCATAACGCATAACGCATAACGCATACGGCATAACGCATAACGCATAACGCATAACGCACAACGCATATCGCATAACGCATAACGCATAACGCCTAACGCATGGCGCATAACTCAAAATGCATAACGCATAACGCATAACGCATAACGCATAACGCATAACGCATAACGCATAACGCATAACGCATAACGCATAACGCATAACGCATAACGCATAACGCATAACGCATAACGCATAACGCATAACGCATAACGCATAACGCATAACGCATAACGCATAACGCATAACGCATAACGCATAACGCATAACGCATAACGCATAACGCATAACGCATAACGCATAACGCATAACGCATAACGCATAACGCACAACGCATATCGCATAACGCATAACGCATAACGCACAACGCATATCGCATAACGCATAACGCATAACGCATAACGCATGGCGCATAACTCAAAATGCATAACGCATAACGCATAACGCATAACGCATAACGCATAACGCATAACGCATAACGCATAACGCATAACGCATAACGCCTAACGCATAACGCATAACGCATAACGCATAACGCATAACGCATAACGCATAACGCATAACGCATAACATATAACACATAACGCATAACGCATAACGCATAACGCATAACGCATAACGCACAACGCATATCGCATAACGCATAACGCATAACGCATAACGCATAACGCATAACGCATACCGCATAACGCATAACGCATAACGCATAACGCATATCGCATAACGCATAACGCATAAAGCATTACGCATAACGCATACCGCATAACGCATAACGCATAACGCATAACGCATAACGCATAACGCATAACGTATAACGCATAACGCATACCGCATAACGCATAACGCATAACGCATAACGCATAACGCATAACGCATAACGCATAACGCATAACGTATAACGCATAACGCATAACGCATAAAGCATAACGCATACCGTATAACGCATAACGCATAACGCATAACGCATAACGCATAACGCATAACGCATAACGCATAACGCATAACGCATAACGCATAACGCATAACGCATAACGCATAACGCATAACGCAAAACGCATAACGTTAACGCATAACCCATAACGCATAAGGCTAGATGCATGACGAATTTCGCATATCACATAACGCATAAGGCATGATGCATGACGCATATCGCATAACGCATAACGCATAACCATAACGCATAACGCATAACCCATAACGCATAAAGAATAACGCATAACGCATAACGCATAACGCATAACGCATAACGCATAACGCATAACGCATAACGCATAACGCATAACGCATAACGCATAACGCATAACGCATAACGCACAACGCATATCGCATAACGCATAACGCATAACGCAAAACGCATGGCGCATAACTCAAAATGCATAACGCATAACGCATAACGCATAACGCATAACGCATAACACATAACGCATAACGCATAACGCATAACGCATAACGCATAACGCATAACGCATAACGCATAACGCATAACGCATAACGCATAACACATAACGCATAACGCATAACGCATAACGCATAACGCATAACGCATAACGCATAACGCATAACGCATAACGCATGTCGGATCACTCATAGCGCATAACGCATAACGCATAAAGCATAAAGCATAACGTATAACGCATAACGCATAACGCATAACGCATAACGCATAACGCACAACGCATATCGCATAACGCATAACGCATAACGCAAAACGCATGGCGCATAACTCAAAATGCATAACGCATAACGCATAACGCATAACGCATAACGCATAACGCATAACGCATAACGCATTACGGATAACGCATAACGCATATCGCATAATGCACAACGCATATCGCATAACGCATAACGCACAACGCATATCGCATAACGCATAACGCATAACGCATAACGCATGGCGCATACCTCAAAATGCATAACGCATAACGCATAACGCATAACGCATAACACATAACGCATAACGCATAACGCATAACGCATAACGCACAACGCATATCGCATAACGCATAACGCATAACGCATAACGCATGGCGCATAACTCAAAAAGCAAAACGCATAACGCATAACGCATAACGCAAACGTATAACGCACAACGCATAACGAATACAGCAAAACGCATAATGCTTAACGCATAACGGATCACGCATAACGCATAACGCATAACGCATAACGCATATCGCATAACGCATAACGCATAACGCATAACGCATGGCGCATAACTCAAAATGCATAACGCATAACGCACAACGCATATCGCATAACGCATAACGCATAACGCATAACGCATGGCGCATACCTCAAAATGCATAACGCATAACGCATAACGCATAACATATAACACATAACGCATAACGCATAACGCATAACGCATAACGCACAACGCATATCGCATAACGCATAACGCATAACGCATAACGCATGGCGCATAACTCAAAATGCAAAACGCATAACGCATAACGCATAACGCAAACGTATAACGCACAACGCATAACGAATACAGAAAAACGCATAATGCTTAACGCATAACGGATCACGCATAGCGCATAACGCATAACGCATAACGCATAACGCATATCGCATAACGCATAACGCATAACGCATAACGCATGGCGCATAACTCAAAATGCATAACGCATAACGCATAACGCATAACGCATAACGCATAACGCATAACGCATAACGCATAACGCATAACGCATAACGCACAACGCATATCGCATAACGCATAACGCACAACGCATATCGCATAACGCATAACGCATAACGCATAACGCATGGCGCATAACTCAAAATGCATAACGCATAACGCATAACGCATAACGCATAACGCATAACGCATAACGCAAACGTATAACGCACAACGCATAACGAACACAGCAAAACGCATAATGCTTAACGCATAACGGATCACGCATAACGCATAACGCACAACGCATATCGCATAACGCATAACTCATAACGCATAACGCATGGCGCATAACTCAAAATGCATAACGCATAACGCATAACGCATAACGCATAACGCATAACGCATAACGCATAACGCATAACGCATAACGCATAACGCACATCGCATAACGCATAACGCATAACGCATCACGCATAACGCACAACGCATATCGGATAACGTATAACGCAAAACGCATAACGCATAACGCATAACCCATAACGCATAACGCATGTCGGATCACTCATAACGCATAACGCATAACGCATAAAGCATAAAGCATAACGTATAACGCATAACGCATATCGCATAACGCATAACGCATAACCCATAACGCATAACGCATAACGCATAACGCATAACGCATAACGCATAACGCATAACGCATAACGCATAACGCATAACGCATAACGCATAACGCATAACGCATAACGCATAACGCATAACGCATAACGCATAACGCATAACGCATAACGCATAACGCATAACGCATAACGCATAACGCATAACGCACAACGCATATCGCATAACGCATAACGCATAACGCAAAACGCATGGCGCATAACTCAAAATGCATAACGCACAACGCATATCGCATAACGCATAACGCATAACGCATAACGCATGCCGCATAACTCAAAATGCAAAACGCATAACGCATAACGCATAACGCAAACGTATAACGCACAACGCATAACGAATACAGCAAAACGCATAATGCTTAACGCATAACGGATCACGCATAACGCATAACGCATAACGCATAACGCATAACGCATATCGCATAACGCATAACGCATAACGCATAACGCATGGCGCATAACTCAAAATGCATAACGCATAACGCATAACGCATAACGCATAACGCATAACGCATAACGCATAACGCATAACGCATAACGCATCACGCATAACGCATAACGCATAACGCATAACGTACAACGCATATCGCATAACGCATAACGCACAACGCATATCGCATAACGCATAACGCATAACGCATAACGCATGGCGCATAACTCAAAATGCATAACGCATAACGCATAACGCATAACGCATAACGCATAACGCAAACGTATAACGCACAACGCATAACGAATACAGCAAAACGCATAATGCTTAACGCATAACGGATCACGCATAACGCATAACGCACAACGCATATCGCATAACGCATAACGCATAACGCATAACGCATGGCGCATAACTCAAAATGCATAACGCATAACGCATAACGCATAACGCATAACGTATAACGCAAAACGCATAACGCATAACGCATAACCCATAACGCATAACGCACAACGCACATCGCATAACGCATAACGCATAACGCATCACGCATAACGCACACCGCATATCGGATAACGTATAACGCATAACGCATAACGCATAACGCATAACCCATAACGCATAACGCATGTCGGATCACTCATAACGCATAACGCATAACGCATAAAGCATAAAGCATAACGTATAACGCATAACGCATATCGCATAACGCATAACGCATAACTCATAACGCATAACGCATAACGCATAACGCATAACGCATAACGCATAACGCATAACGCATAACGCATAACGCATAACGCATAACGCATAACGCATAACGCATAACGCATAACGCATAACGCATAACGCACACCGCATATCGGATAACGTATAACGCAAAACGCATAACGCATAACGCATAACGCATAACGCACAACGCATATCGCATAACGCATAACGCATAACGCATAACGCATGCCGCATAACTCAAAATGCAAAACGCATAACGCATAACGCATAACGCAAACGTATAACGCACAACGCATATCGAATACAGCAAAACGCATAATGCTTAACGCATAACGGATCACGCATAACGCATAACGCATAACGCATAACGCATAACGCATATCGCATAACGCATAACGCATAACGCATAACGCATGGCGCATAACTCAAAATGCATAACGCATAACGCATAACGCATAACGCATAACGCATAACGCATAACGCATAACGCATAACGCATGGCGCATAACTCAAAATGCATAACGCATAACGCATAACGCATAACGCATAACGCATAACGCATAACGCAAACGTATAACGCACAACGCATAACGAACACAGCAAAACGCATAATGCTTAACGCATAACGGATCACGCATAACGCATAACGCACAACGCATATCGCATAACGCATAACTCATAACGCATAACGCATGGCGCATAACTCAAAATGCATAACGCATAACGCATAACGCATAACGCATAACGCATAACGCATAACGCATAACGCATAACGCACAACGCACATCGCATAACGCATAACGCATAACGCATCACGCATAACGCACAACGCATATCGGATAACGTATAACGCAAAACGCATAACGCATAACGCATAACCCATAACGCATAACGCATGTCGGATCACTCATAACGCATAACGCATAACGCATAAAGCATAAAGCATAACGTATAACGCATAACGCATATCGCATAACGCATAACGCATAACCCATAACGCATAACGCATAACGCATAACGCATAACGCATAACGCATAACGCATAACGCATAACGCATAACGCATAACGCATAACGCATAACGCATAACGCATAACGCATAACGCATAACGCATAACGCATAACGCATAACGCATAACGCATAACGCATAACGCATAACGCATAACGCATAACGCATAACGCTTAACGCATAACGCACAACGCATATCGCATAACGCATAACGCATAACGCATAACGCATGGCGCATAACTCAAAATGCATAACGCATAACGCATAACGCATAACGCATAACGCATAACGCATAACGCATAACGCATAACGCATAACGCATAACGCATAACGCATAACGCATAACGCATAACGCATAATGCACAACGCATATCGCATAACGCATAACGCACAACGCATATCGCATAACGCATAACGCATAACGCATAACGCATGGCGCATACCTCAAAATGCATAACGCATAACGCATAACGCATAACATATAACACATAACGCATAACGCATAACGCATAACGCACAACGCATATCGCATAACGCATAACGCATAACGCATAACGCATGCCGCATAACTCAAAATGCAAAACGCATAACGCATAACGCATAACGCAAACGTATAACGCACAACGCATAACGAATACAGCAAAACGCATAATGCTTAACGCATAACGGATCACGCATAACGCATAACGCATAACGCATAACGCATAACGCATATCGCATAACGCATAACGCATAACGCATAACGCATGGCGCATAACTCAAAATGCATAACGCATAACGCATAACGCATAACGCATAACGCATAACGCATAACGCATAACGCATAACGCATAACGCATAACGCATAACGCATAACGCATAACGCACAACGCATATCGCATAACGCATAACGCACAACGCATATCGCATAACGCATAACGCATAACGCATAACGCATGGCGCATAACTCAAAATGCATAACGCATAACGCATAACGCATAACGCATAACGCATAACGCAAACGTATAACGCACAACGCATAACGAATACAGCAAAACGCATAATGCTTAACGCATAACGGATCACGCATAACGCATAACGCACAACGCATATCGCATAACGCATAACGCATAACGCATAACGCATGGCGCATAACTCAAAATGCATAACGCATAACGCATAACGCATAACGCATAACGCATAACGCATAACGCATAACGCATAACGCATAACGCACAACGCACATCGCATAACGCATAACGCATAACGCATCACGCATAACGCACACCGCATATCGGATAACGTATAACGCAAAACGCATAACGCATAACGCATAACCCATAACGCATAACGCATGTCGGATCACTCATAACGCATAACGCATAACGCATAAAGCATAAAGCATAACGTATAACGCATAACGCATATCGCATAACGCATAACGCATAACCCATAACGCATAACGCATAACGCATAACGCATAACGCATAACGCATAACGCATAACGCATAACGCATAACGCATAACGCATAACGCATAACGCATAACGCATAACGCATAACGCATAACGCATAACGCATAACGCATAACGCATAACGCATAACGCATAACGCATAACGCATAACGCATAACGCATAACGCATAACGCATAACGCATAACGCATAACGCATAACGCATAACGCATAACGCATAACGCATAACGCATCACGCATAACGCACAACGCATAACGCATAACGCCTTACGGATCAGGCATAACGCATAACGCATAATGCATAACACATAACGCATAACGCATAACGCATAACGCATAACGCATAACGCATAACGCATAACGCATAACGCATAACGCATAACGCATAACGCATAACGCATAACGCATAACGCATAACGCATGTCGGATCACTCATAGCGCATAACGCATAACGCATAAAGCATAAAGCATAACGTATAACGCATAACGCATAACGCATAACGCATAACGCATAACGCATAACGCATAACGCACAATGCATATCGCATAACGCATAACGCATAACGCAAAACGCATGGCGCATAACTCAAAATGCATAACGCATAACGCATAACGCATAACGCATAACGCATAACGCATAACGCATAACGCATAACGGATAACGCATAACGCATATCGCATAATGCACAACGCATATCGCATAACGCATAACGCACAACGCATATCGCATAACGCATAACGCATAACGCATAACGCATGGCGCATACCTCAAAATGCATAACGCATAACGCATAACGCATAACGCATAACGCATAACACATAACGCATAACGCATAACTCAAAATGCAAAACGCATAACGCATAACGCATAACGCAAACGTATAACGCACAACGCATAACGAATACAGCAAAACGCATAATGCTTAACGCATAACGGATCACGCATAACGCATAACGCATAACGCATAACGCATATCGCATAACGCATAACGCATAACGCATAACGCATGGCGCATAACTCAAAATGCATAACGCATAACGCATAACGCATAACGCATAACGCATAACGCATAACGCATAACGCATAACGCATAACGCATAACGCATAACGCATAACGCATAACGCATAACGCATAACGCATAACGCACAACGCATATCGCATAACGCATAACGCACAACGCATATCGCATAACGCATAACGCATAACGCATAACGCATGGCGCATAACTCAAAATGCATAACGCATAACGCATAACGCATAACGCATAACGCATAACGCATAACGCATAACGCATAACGCATAACGCATAACGCATAACGCATAACGCATAACGCATAACGCATAACGCATAACGCATAACGCATAACGCATAACGCACAACGCATATCGCATAACGCATAACGCATAATGCATAACGCATAACGCAAACTTATAACGCACAACGCATAACGAATACAGCAAAACGCATAATGCTTAACGCATAACGGATCACGCATAACGCATAACGCACAACGCATATCGCATAACGCATAACTCATAACGCATAACGCATGGCGCATAACTCAAAATGCATAACGCATAACGCATAACCCATAACGCATAACGCATAACGCATAACGCATAACGCATAACGCATAACGCATAACGCATAACGCATAACGCATAACGCATAACGCATAACGCATAACGCATAACGCATAACGCATAACGCATAACGCATAACGCATAACGCATAACGCACACCGCATATCGGATAACGTATAACGCAAAACGCATAACGCATAACGCATAACGCATAACGCACAACGCATATCGCATAACGCATAACGCATAACGCATAACGCATGCCGCATAACTCAAAATGCAAAACGCATAACGCATAACGCATAACGCAAACGTATAACGCACAACGCATAACGAATACAGCAAAACGCATAATGCTTAACGCATAACGGATCACGCATAACGCATAACGCATAACGCATAACGCATAACGCATATCGCATAACGCATAACGCATAACGCATAACGCATGGCGCATAACTCAAAATGCATAACGCATAACGCATAACGCATAACGCATAACGCATAACGCATAACGCATAACGCATAACGCATGGCGCATAACTCAAAATGCATAACGCATAACGCATAACGCATAACGCATAACGCATAACGCATAACGCAAACGTATAACGCACAACGCATAACGAACACAGCAAAACGCATAATGCTTAACGCATAACGGATCACGCATAACGCATAACGCACAACGCATATCGCATAACGCATAACTCATAACGCATAACGCATGGCGCATAACTCAAAATGCATAACGCATAACGCATAACGCATAACGCATAACGCATAACGCATAACGCATAACGCATAACGCATAACGCACAACGCACATCGCATAACGCATAACGCATAACGCATCACGCATAACGCACAACGCATATCGGATAACGTATAACGCAAAACGCATAACGCATAACGCATAACCCATAACGCATAACGCATGTCGGATCACTCATAACGCATAACGCATAACGCATAAAGCATAAAGCATAACGTATAACGCATAACGCATATCGCATAACGCATAACGCATAACCCATAACGCATAACGCATAACGCATAACGCATAACGCATAACGCATAACGCATAACGCATAACGCATAACGCATAACGCATAACGCATAACGCATAACGCATAACGCATAACGCATAACGCATAACGCATAACGCATAACGCATAACGCATAACGCATAACGCATAACGCATAACGCATAACGCATAACGCTTAACGCATAACGCACAACGCATATCGCATAACGCATAACGCATAACGCATAACGCATGGCGCATAACTCAAAATGCATAACGCATAACGCATAACGCATAACGCATAACGCATAACGCATAACGCATAACGCATAACGCATAACGCATAACGCATAACGCATAACGCATAACGCATAACGCATAATGCACAACGCATATCGCATAACGCATAACGCACAACGCATATCGCATAACGCATAACGCATAACGCATAACGCATGGCGCATACCTCAAAATGCATAACGCATAACGCATAACGCATAACATATAACACATAACGCATAACGCATAACGCATAACGCATAACGCACAACGCATATCGCATAACGCATAACGCATAACGCATAACGCATGCCGCATAACTCAAAATGCAAAACGCATAACGCATAACGCATAACGCAAACGTATAACGCACAACGCATAACGAATACAGCAAAACGCATAATGCTTAACGCATAACGGATCACGCATAACGCATAACGCATAACGCATAACGCATAACGCATATCGCATAACGCATAACGCATAACGCATAACGCATGGCGCATAACTCAAAATGCATAACGCATAACGCATAACGCATAACGCATAACGCATAACGCATAACGCATAACGCATAACGCATAACGCATAACGCATAACGCATAACGCACAACGCATATCGCATAACGCATAACGCACAACGCATATCGCATAACGCATAACGCATAACGCATAACGCATGGCGCATAACTCAAAATGCATAACGCATAACGCATAACGCATAACGCATAACGCATAACGCATAACGCAAACGTATAACGCACAACGCATAACGAATACAGCAAAACGCATAATGCTTAACGCATAACGGATCACGCATAACGCATAACGCACAACGCATATCGCATAACGCATAACGCATAACGCATAACGCATGGCGCATAACTCAAAATGCATAACACATAACGCATAACGCATAACGCATAACGCATAACGCATAACGCATAACGCATAACGCATAACGCACAACGCACATCGCATAACGCATAACGCATAACGCATCACGCATAACGCACACCGCATATCGGATAACGTATAACGCAAAACGCATAACGCATAACGCATAACCCATAACGCATAACGCATGTCGGATCACTCATAACGCATAACGCATAACGCATAAAGCATAAAGCATAACGTATAACGCATAACGCATATCGCATAACGCATAACGCATAACCCATAACGCATAACGCATAACGCATAACGCATAACGCATAACGCATAACGCATAACGCATAACGCATAACGCATAACGCATAACGCATAACGCATAACGCATAACGCATAACGCATAACGCATAACGCATAACGCATAACGCATAACGCATAACGCATAACGCATAACGCATAACGCATAACGCATAACGCATAACGCATAACGCATAACGCATAACGCATAACGCATAACGCATAACGCATAACGCATCACGCATAACGCACAACGCATAACGCATAACGCCTTACGGATCAGGCATAACGCATAACGCATAATGCATAACACATAACGCATAACGCATAACGCATAACGCATAACGCATAACGCATAACGCATAACGCATAACGCATAACGCATAACACATAACGCATAACGCATAACGCATAACGCATTACGCATAACGCATAACGCATGTCGGATCACTCATAGCGCATAACGCATAACGCATAAAGCATAAAGCATAACGTATAACGCATAACGCATAACGCATAACGCATAACGCATAACGCATAACGCATAACGCACAATGCATATCGCATAACGCATAACGCATAACGCAAAACGCATGGCGCATAACTCAAAATGCATAACGCATAACGCATAACGCATAACGCATAACGCATAACGCATAACGCATAACGCATAACGCATAACGGATAACGCATAACGCATATCGCATAATGCACAACGCATATCGCATAACGCATAACGCACAACGCATATCGCATAACGCATAACGCATAACGCATAACGCATGGCGCATACCTCAAAATGCATAACGCATAACGCATAACGCATAACGCATAACGCATAACACATAACGCATATCGCATAACTCAAAATGCAAAACGCATAACGCATAACGCATAACGCAAACGTATAACGCACAACGCATAACGAATACAGCAAAACGCATAATGCTTAACGCATAACGGATCACGCATAACGCATAACGCATAACGCATAACGCATATCGCATAACGCATAACGCATAACGCATAACGCATGGCGCATAACTCAAAATGCATAACGCATAACGCATAACGCATAACGCATAACGCATAACGCATAACGCATAACGCATAACGCATAACGCATAACGCATAACGCATAACGCATAACGCACAACGCATATCGCATAACGCATAACGCACAACGCATATCGCATAACGCATAACGCATAACGCATAACGCATGGCGCATAACTCAAAATGCATAACGCATAACGCATAACGCATAACGCATAACGCATAACGCATAACGCATAACGCATAACGCATAACGCATAACGCATAACGCATAACGCATAACGCATAACGCATAACGCATAACGCATAACGCATAACGCATAACGCACAACGCATATCGCATAACGCATAACGCATAATGCATAACGCATAACGCAAACTTATAACGCACAACGCATAACGAATACAGCAAAACGCATAATGCTTAACGCATAACGGATCACGCATAACGCATAACGCACAACGCATATCGCATAACGCATAACGCATCACGCATAACGCACAACGCATAACGCATAACGCCTTACGGATCAGGCATAACGCATAACGCATAATGCATAACACATAACGCATAACGCATAACGCATAACGCATAACGCATAACGCATAACGCATAACGCATAACGCATAACGCATAACGCATAACACATAACGCATAACGCATAACGCATAACGCATAACGCATAACGCATAACGCATAACGCATGTCGGATCACTCATAGCGCATAACGCATAACGCATAAAGCATAAAGCATAACGTATAACGCATAACGCATAACGCATAACGCATAACGCATAACGCATAACGCACAATGCATATCGCATAACGCATAACGCATAACGCAAAACGCATGGCGCATAACTCAAAATGCATAACGCATAACGCATAACGCATAACGCATAACGCATATTGCATAACGCATAACGCATAACGCATAACGCATAACGCATGGCGCATAACTCAAAATGCATAACGCATAACGCATAACGCATAACGCATAACGCATAACGCACAACGCACATCGCATAACGCATAACGCATGGCGCATAACTCAAAATGCATAACGCATAACGCATAACGCAAACGTATAACGCACAACGCATAACGAATACAGCAAAACGCATAATGCCTAACGCATAACGGATCACGCATAACGCATAAGGCATAACGCATAACGCATAACGCATATCGAATAACGCATAACGTGTAACTCATAACGCATAACGCATAAAGCATAATGCTTAACGCATAACGCATAACGCTTATCGCATAACGCATAAGGCATAACGCATAACGCATAACGCATATCGAATAACGCATAACGTGTAACTCATAACGCATAACGCATAAAGCATAATGCTTAACGCATAACGCATAACGCTTATCGCATAACGCATAACTCAAAATGCATAACGCATAACGCATAACGCATAACGCAAACGTATAACGCACAACGCATAACGAATACAGCAAAACGCATAATGCTTAACGCATAACGGATCACGCATAACGCATAAGGCATAACGCATAACGCATATCGCATAACGCATAACGCATAACGCATAACGCATGGCGCATAACTCAAAATGCATAACGCATAACGCATAACGCATAACGCATAACGCATAACGCACAACGCATGGCGCATAACTCAAAATGCATAACGCATAACGCATAACGCATAACGCAAACGTATAACGCACAACGCATAACGAATACAGCAAAACGCATAATGCTTAACGCATAACGGATCACGCATAACGCATAAGGCATAACGCATAACGCATATCGCATAACGCATAACGCATAACGCATAACGCATGGCGCATAACTCAAAATGCATAACGCATAACGCATAACGCATAACGCATAACGCATAACGCATAACGCAAACGTATAACGCACAACGCATAACGAATACAGCAAAACGCATAATGCTTAACGCATAACGGATCACGCATAACGCATAACGCACAACGCATATCGCATAACGCATAACGCATAACGCATAACGCATGGCGCATAACACAAAATGCATAACGCATAACGCATAACGCATAACGCATAACGCATAACGCATAACGCATAACGCATAACGCATAACGCACAACGCACATCGCATAACGCATAACGCATAACGCATCACGCATAACGCACACCGCATATCGGATAACGTATAACGCAAAACGCATAACGCATAACGCATAACCCATAACGCATAACGCATGTCGGATCACTCATAACGCATAACGCATAACGCATAAAGCATAAAGCATAACGTATAACGCATAACGTATATCGCATAACGCATAACGCATAACCCATAACGCATAACGCATAACGCATAACGCATAACGCATAACGCATAACGCATAACGCATAACGCATAACGCATAACGCATAACGCATAACGCATAACGCATAACGCATAACGCATAACGCATAACGCATAACGCATAACGCATAACGCATAACGCATAACGCATAACGCATAACGCATAACGCATAACGCATCACGCATAACGCACAACGCATAACGCATAACGCCTTACGGATCAGGCATAACGCATAACGCATAATGCATAACACATAACGCATAACGCATAACGCATAACGCATAACGCATAACGCATAACGCATAACGCATAACGCATAACGCATAACACATAACGCATAACGCATAACGCATAACGCATAACGCATAACGCATAACGCATAACGCATGTCGGATCACTCATAGCGCATAACGCATAACGCATAAAGCATAAAGCATAACGTATAACGCATAACGCATAACGCATAACGCATAACGCATAACGCATAACGCATAACGCATAACGCACAATGCATATCGCATAACGCATAACGCATAACGCAAAACGCATGGCGCATAACTCAAAATGCATAACGCATAACGCATAACGCATAACGCATAACGCATAACGCATAACGCATAACGCATAACGGATAACGCATAACGCATATCGCATAATGCACAACGCATATCGCATAACGCATAACGCACAACGCATATCGCATAACGCATAACGCATAACGCATAACGCATGGCGCATACCTCAAAATGCATAACGCATAACGCATAACGCATA
The DNA here is from genome assembly GCA_916610235.2 of Lasioglossum morio. Lineage (NCBI taxonomy): Eukaryota > Metazoa > Arthropoda > Insecta > Hymenoptera > Halictidae > Lasioglossum > Lasioglossum morio. The sequence goes on from CAKAJA020000289.1 coordinate 3,633,504, forward strand.
ACGCATAACACATAACGCATAACGCATAACTCAAAATGCAAAACGCATAACGCATAACGCATAACGCAAACATATAACGCACAACGCATAACGAATACAGCAAAACGCATAATGCTTAACGCATAACGGATCACGCATAACGCATAACGCATAACGCATAACGCATATCGCATAACGCATAACGCATAACGCATAACGCATGGCGCATAACTCAAAATGCATAACGCATAACGCATAACGCATAACGCATAACGCATAACGCATAACGCATAACGCATAACGCATAACGCATAACGCATAACGCATAACGCATAACGCACAACGCATATCGCATAACGCATAACGCACAACGCATATCGCATAACGCATAACGCATAACGCATAACGCATGGCGCATAACTCAAAATGCATAACGCATAACGCATAACGCATAACGCATAACGCATAACGCATAACGCATAACGCATAACGCATAACGCATGGCGCATAACTCAAAATGCATAACGCATAACGCATAACGCATAACGCATAACGCAAACTTATAACGCACAACGCGAAACGAATACAGCAAAACGCATAATGCTTAACGCATAACGGATCACGCATAACGCATAACGCACAACGCATATCGCATAACGCATAACGCATAACGCATAACGCATAACGCATGGCGCATAACTCAAAATGCATAACGCATAACGCATAACGCATAACGCATAACGCAAACGTATAACGCACAACGCATAACGAATACAGCAAAACGCATAACGCATAACGCATAACGCATAACGCATAACGCATAACGCATAACGCATAACGCATAACGTATAACGCATAACGCATAACGCATAACGCATAACGCATACCGTATAACGCATAACGCATAACGCATAACGCATAACGCATAACGCATAACGCATAACGCATAACGCATAACGCATAACGCATAACGCAAAACGCATAACGTTAACGCATAACCCATAACGCATAAGGCTAGATGCATGACGAATTTCGCACATCACATAACGCATAAGGCTTGATGCATGACGCATATCGCATAACGCATAACGCATAACCATAACGCATAACGCATAACCCATAACGCATAAAGCATAACGCATAACGCATAACGCATAACGCATAACGCATAACGCATAACGCATAACGCATAACGCATAACGCATAACGCATAACGCATACCGCATAACGCATAACGCATAACGCATAACGCATAACGCATAACGCATAACGCATAAAGCATAACGCATAACGCATACCGCATAACGCATAACGCATAACGCATAACGCATAACGCATAACGCATAACGCATAACGTATAACGCATAACGCATACCGCATAACGCATAACGCATAACGCATAACGCATAACGCATAACGTATAACGCATAACGCATAACGCATAACGCATAACGCATAACGCATAACGCATAACGCATAACGCACAACGCATAACGCATAACGCATAACGCATAACGCATAACGCATAACGCATAACGCATAACGCATAACGCATCACGCATAACGCACAACGCATAACGCATAACGCCTTACGGATCAGGCATAACGCATAACGCATAATGCATAACACATAACGCATAACGCATAACGCATAACGCATAACGCATAACGCATAACGCATAACGCATAACGCATAACGCATAACGCATAACACATAACGCATAACGCATAACGCATAACGCATAACGCATAACGCATAACGCATAACGCATGTCGGATCACTCATAGCGCATAACGCATAACGCATAAAGCATAAAGCATAACGTATAACGCATAACGCATAACGCATAACGCATAACGCATAACGCATAACGCACAATGCATATCGCATAACGCATAACGCATAACGCAAAACGCATGGCGCATAACTCAAAATGCATAACGCATAACGCATAACGCATAACGCATAACGCATAACGCATAACGCATATTGCATAACGCATAACGCATAACGCATAACGCATAACGCATGGCGCATAACTCAAAATGCATAACGCATAACGCATAACGCATAACGCATAACGCATAACGCACAACGCACATCGCATAACGAATAACGCATGGCGCATAACTCAAAATGCATAACGCATAACGCATAACGCATAACGCAAACGTATAACGCACAACGCATAACGAATACAGCAAAACGCATAATGCCTAACGCATAACGGATCACGCATAACGCATAAGGCATAACGCATAACGCATAACGCATATCGAATAACGCATAACGTGTAACTCATAACGCATAACGCATAAAGCATAATGCTTAACGCATAACGCATAACGCTTATCGCATAACGCATAAGGCATAACGCATAACGCATATCGAATAACGCATAACGTGTAACTCATAACGCATAACGCATAAAGCATAATGCTTAACGCATAACGCATAACGCTTATCGCATAACGCATAACTCAAAATGCATAACGCATAACGCATAACGCATAACGCAAACGTATAACGCACAACGCATAACGAATACAGCAAAACGCATAATGCTTAACGCATAACGGATCACGCATAACGCATAAGGCATAACGCATAACGCATATCGCATAACGCATAACGCATAACGCATAACGCATGGCGCATAACTCAAAATGCATAACGCATAACGCATAACGCATAACGCATAACGCATAACGCATAACGCATAACGCAAACGTATAACGCACAACGCATAACGAATACAGCAAAACGCATAATGCTTAACGCATAACGGATCACGCATAACGCATAAGGCATAACGCATAACGCATATCGCATAACGCATAACGCATAACGCATAACGCATGGCGCATAACTCAAAATGCATAACGCATAACGCATAACGCATAACGCATAACGCATAACGCACAACGCATATCGGATAACGTATAACGCATAACGCATAACGCATAACGCAAAACGCATAACGTTAACGCATAACCCATAACGCATAAGGCTAGATGCATGACGAATTTCGCATATCACATAACGCATAAGGCTTGATGCATGACGCATATCGCATAACGCATAACGCATAACCATAACGCATAACGCATAACCCATAACGCATAAAGCATAACGCATAACGCATAACGCATAACGCATAACGCATAACGCATAACGCATAACGCATAACGCATAACGCATAACGCATAACGCATAACGCATAACGCATAACGCATAACGCATAACGCATAACGCAAAACGCATAACGTTAACGCATAACCCATAACGCATAAGGCTAGATGCATGACGAATTTCGCATATCACATAAGGCATAAGGCTTGATGCATGACGCATATCGCATAACGCATAACGCATAACCATAACGCATAACGCATAACCCATAACGCATAAAGCATAACGCATAACGCATAACGCATAACGCATAACGCATAACGCATAACGCATAACGCATAACGCATAACGCATAACGCATAACGCATAACGCATAACGCATAACCCATAACGCAAAATGCATAATGTTAACGCATAACCCATAACGCATAAGGCTAGATGCATGACGAATTTCGCATATCACATAACGCATAAGGCTTGATGCATGACGCATATCGCATAACGCATAAGTCATAACCATAACGCATAACGCATAACCCATAACGCATAAAGCATAACGCATAACGCATAACGCATAACGCATAACGCATAACGCATAACGCATAACGCATAACGCATAACGCATAACGCATAACGCATAACGCATACCGCATAACGCATAACGCATAACGCATAACGCATAACGCATAACGCATAAAGCATAACGCATAACGCATACCGCATAACGCATAACGCATAACGCATAACGCATAACGCATAACGCATAACGCATAACGCATAACGCATAACGTATAACGCATAACGCATACCGCATAACGCATAACGCATAACGCATAACGCATAACGCATAACGCATAACGCATAACGCATAACGCATAACGCATAACGCATAACGTATAACGCATAACGCATAACGCATAACGCATAACGCATACCGTATAACGCATAACGCATAACGCATAACGCATAACGCATAACGCATAACGCATAACGCATAACGCATAACGCATAACGCATAACGCATAACGCAAAACGCATAACGTTAACGCATAACCCCTAACGCAATAACGCATAACGCATAACGTATAACGCATAACGCATACCGTATAACGCATAACGCATAACGCAAACGTATAGCGCACAACGGATAACGCATAAACCACAACCCATACTTCATAACGCCTAACGCATAATGCACAACGCATAACGAACACCGGAAAACCCATAACGCCTAACGCATAACGGATCACTCATAACGCATAACGCATAACGCATAACGTATAACGCATAACGCATACCGCATAACGCATAACGCATAACGCATAACGCATAACGCATAACGCATAACGCATAACGCATAACGTATAACGCATAACGCATAACGCATAACGCATACCGTATAACGCATAACGCATAACGCATAACGCATAACGCATAACGCATAACGCATAACGCATAACGCATAACGCATAACGCATAACGCATAACGCATAACGCATAACGCATAAGGCATAACGCATAACGCATAACGTATAACGCATAACGCATACCGCATAACGCTTAACGCATAACGGATCACGCATAACGCATAACGCATAACGCATAACGCATAACGCATAACGCATAACGCATAACGCATAACGCATAACGCAAAACGCATAACGCATAACCCCTAACGCAATAACGCATAACGCATAACGTATAACGCATAACGCATACCGTATAACGCATAACGCATAACGCAAACGTATAGCGCACAACGGATAACGCATAAACCACAACCCATACTTCATAACGCCTAACGCATAATGCACAACGCATAACGAACACCGGAAAACCCATAACGCCTAACGCATAACGGATCACTCATAACGCATAATGCATAACGCATAACGCATAAAGCATAACGCATAACGCATATCGCATAACGCATAACGCATAACGCATAACGCATAACGCATAACGCATAACGCATAACGCATAACGTATAACGCATAACGCATAACGCATAACGCAGAACGCATAACGCATAACGCATAACGCATAACGCATAACGCATAACGCATAACGCATAACGCATAACGCATAACGCATAACGCATAACGCATAACGCATAACGCATAACGCATAACGCATAACGCATAACGCATAACGCATAACGCATAACACATAATGCATAACGCATAACGCATAACGCATAACGCATAAAGCATAACGCATAACGCATAACGCATAACGCATAACGTATAACGTATAACGCACAACGCATAACGAATACAGCAAAACGCATAATGCTTAACGCATAACGCATGGCGCATAACTCAAAATGCATAACGCATAACGCACAACGCATATCGCATAACGCATAACGCATAACGCATAATGCACAACGCATAACGAATACAGCAAAACGCATAACGCTTAACGCATAACGGATCACGCATAACGCATAACGCATAATGCATAACGCATAACGCATAACGCATAAGGCATAATGCATAACGCATAAAGCGTAACGCATAACGCATAACGCAGAACGCATAACGCATAAAGCATAACGCATAACGCATACCGCATAACGCATAACGCATAACGCATAACGCATAACGCATAACGTATAACGCATAACGCATACCGCATAACGCATAACGCATAACGCATAACGCATAACGCATAACGCATAACGCATAACGCATAACGTATAACGCATAACGCATAACGCATAACGCATACCGTATAACGCATAACGCATAACGCATAACGCATAACGCATAACGCATAACGCATAACGCATAACGCATAACGCATAACGCATAACGCATAACGCATAACGCATAACGCATAAGGCATAACGCATAACGCATAACGTATAACGCATAACGCATACCGCATAACGCTTAACGCATAACGGATCACGCATAACGCATAACGCATAACGCATAACGCATAACGCATAACGCATAACGCATAACGCATAACGCATAACGCATAACGCATAACGCATAACGCATAACGCATAACGCATAACGCATAACGCATAACGCATAACGCATAACGCATAACGTATAACGCATAACGCATACCGCATAACGCATAACGCATAACGCATAACGCATAACGCATAACGCATAACGCATAACGCATAACGCATAACGCATAACGCATAACGCATAACGCATAACGCATAACGCATAACGCAAAACGCATAACGTTAACGCATAACCCCTAACGCAATAACGCATAACGCATAACGTATAACGCATAACGCATACCGTATAACGCATAAAGCATAACGCAAACGTATAGCGCACAACGGATAACGCATAAACCACAACCCATACTTCATAACGCCTAACGCATAATGCACAACGCATAACGAACACCGGAAAACCCATAACGCCTAACGCATAACGGATCACTCATAACGCATAATGCATAACGCATAACGCATAAAGCATAACGCATAACGCATATCGCATAACGCATAACGCATAACGCATAACGCATAACGCATAACGCATAACGCATAACGCATAACGTATAACGCATAACGCATAACGCATAACGCAGAACGCATAACGCATAACGCATAACGCATAACGCATAACGCATAACGCATAACGCATAACGCATAACGCATAACGCATAACGCATAACGCATAACGCATAACGCATAACGCATAACGCATAACGCATAACGCATAACGCATAACGCATAACGCATAACGCATAACGCATAACGCATAACGCATAACGCAAAACGCATAACGTTAACGCATAACCCATAACGCATAAGGCTAGATGCATGACGAATTTCGCATATCACATAACGCATAAGGCTTGATGCATGACGCATATCGCATAACGCATAACGCATAACCATAACGCATAACGCATAACCCATAACGCATAAAGCATAACGCATAACGCATAACGCATAACGCATAACGCATAACGCATACCGCATAACGCATAACGCATAACGCATAACGCATAACGCATAACGCATAACGCATAAAGCATAACGCATAACGCATACCGCATAACGCATAACGCATAACGCATAACGCATAACGCATAACGCATAACGCATAACGTATAACGCATAACGCATACCGCATAACGCATAACGCATAACGCATAACGCATAACGCATAACGCATAACGCATAACGCATAACGCATAACGCATAACGCATAACGCATAACGCATAACGCATAACGCATAACGCATAACGCACAACGCATAACGCATAACGCATAACGCATAACGCATAACGCATAACGCATAACGCATAACGCATAACGCATAACGCATAACGCATAACGCATAACGCATAACGCATAACGCAAAACGCATAACGTTAACGCATAACCCATAACGCATAAGGCTAGATGCATGACGAATTTCGCATATCACATAACGCATAAGGCTTGATGCATGACGCATATCGCATAACGCATAACGCATAACCATAACGCATAACGCATAACCCATAACGCATAAAGCATAACGCATAACGCATAACGCATAACGCATAACGCATAACGCATAACGCATAACGCATAACGCATAACGCATAACGCATACCGCATAACGCATAACGCATAACGCATAACGCATAACGCATAACGCATAAAGCATAACGCATAACGCATACCGCATAACGCATAACGCATAACGCATAACGCATAACGCATAACGCATAACGCATAACGCATAACGTATAACGCATAACGCATACCGCATAACGCATAACGCATAACGCATAACGCATAACGCATAACGCATAACGCATAACGCATAACGTATAACGCATAACGCATAACGCATAACGCATAACGCATACCGTATAACGCATAACGCATAACGCATAACGCATAACGCATAACGCATAACGCATAACGCATAACGCATAACGCATAACGCATAACGCATAACGCATAACGCAAAACGCATAACGTTAACGCATAACCCCTAACGCAATAACGCATAATGCATAACGTATAACGCATAACGCATACCGTATAACGCATAACGCATAACGCAAACGTATAGCGCACAACGGATAACGCATAAACCACAACCCATACTTCATAACGCCTAACGCATAATGCACAACGCATAACGAACACCGGAAAACCCATAACGCCTAACGCATAACGGATCACTCATAACGCATAATGCATAACGCATAACGCATAAAGCATAACGCATAACGCATATCGCATAACGCATAACGCATAACGCATAACGCATAACGCATAACGCATAACGCATAACGCATAACGTATAACGCATAACGCATAACGCATAACGCAGAACGCATAACGCATAACGCATAACGCATAACGCATAACGCATAACGCATAACGCATAACGCATAACGCATAACGCATAACGCATAACGCATAACGCATAACGCATAACGCATAACGCATAACGCATAACGCATAACGCATAACGCATAACACATAATGCATAACGCATAACGCATAACGCATAACGCATAAAGCATAACGCATAACGCATAACGCATAACACATAACGCATAACGCATAATGCACAACGCATAACGAATACAGCAAAACGCATAACGCTTAACGCATAACGGATCACGCATAACGCATAACGCATAATGCATAACGCATAACGCATAACGCATAAGGCATAATGCATAACGCATAAAGCGTAACGCATAACGCATAACGCAGAACGCATAACGCATAAAGCATAACGCATAACGCATACCGCATAACGCATAACGCATAACGCATAACGCATAACGCATAACGTATAACGCATAACGCATACCGCATAACGCATAACGCATAACGCATAACGCATAACGCATAACGCATAACGCATAACGCATAACGCATAACGTATAACGCATAACGCATAACGCATAACGCATACCGTATAACGCATAACGCATAACGCATAACGCATAACGCATAACGCATAACGCATAACGCATAACGCATAACGCATAACGCATAACGCATAACGCATAACGCATAACGCATAACGCATAACGTATAACGCATAACGCATACCGCATAACGCTTAACGCATAACGGATCACGCATAACGCATAACGCATAACGCATAACGCATAACGCATAACGCATAACGCATAACGCATAACGCATAACGCATAACGCATAACGCATAACGTATAACGCATAACGCATAACGCATAACGCATAACGCATAACGCATAACGCATAACGCATAACGCATAACGCATAACGCATAACGCATAACGCATAACGCATAACGCATAACGCATAACGCATAACTCATAACGCATAACGCATAACGCATAACGCATAACGCATAACGCATAACGCATAACGCATAACGCATAACGCATAACGCATAACACATAATGCATAACGCATAATGCACAACGCATAACGAATACAGCAAAACGCATAACGCTTAACGCATAACGGATCACGCATAACGCATAACGCATAATGCATAACGCATAACGCATAACGCATAAGGCATAATGCATAACGCATAAAGCGTAACGCATAACGCATAACGCAGAACGCATAACGCATAAAGCATAACGCATAACGCATACCGCATAACGCATAACGCATAACGCATAACGCATAACGCATAACGCATAACGCATAACGTATAACGCATAACGCATACCGCATAACGCATAACGCATAACGCATAACGCATAACGCATAACGCATAACGCATAACGCATAACGTATAACGCATAACGCATAACGCATAACGCATAACGCATACCGTATAACGCATAACGCATAACGCATAACGCATAACGCATACCGCATAACGCATAACGCAAAACGCATAACGTTAACGCATAACCCATAACGCATAAGGCTAGATGCATGACGAATTTCGCATATCACATAACGCATAAGGCTTGATGCATGACGCATATCGCATAACGCATAACGCATAACCATAACGCATAACGAATACAGCAAAACGCATAACGCTTAACGCATAACGGATCACGCATAACGCATAACGCATAACGCATAACGCATAACGCCTAACGCATAACGCATACCGCATAACGCATAACGCATAACGCATAACGCATATCGCATAACGCATAACGCATAAAGCATTACGCATAACGCATACCGCATAACGCATAACGCATAACGCATAACGCATAACGCATAACGCATAACGTATAACGCATAACGCATACCGCATAACGCATAACGCATAACGCATAACGCATAACGCATAACGCATAACGCATAACGCATAACGCATAACGTATAACGCATAACGCATAACGCATAAAGCATAACGCATACCGTATAACGCATAACGCATAACGCATAACGCATAACGCATAACGCATAACGTATAACGCATAACGCATACCGCATAACGCTTAACGCATAACGGATCACGCATAACGCATAACGCATAACGCATAACGCATAACGCATAACGCATAACGCATAACGCATAACGCATAACGCAAAACGCATAACGTTAACGCATAACCCATAACGCATAAGGCTAGATGCATGACGAATTTCGCATATCACATAACGCATAAGGCATGATGCATGACGCATATCGCATAACGCATAACGCATAACCATAACGCATAACCCATAACGCATAAAGCATAACGCATAACGCATAACGCATAACGCATAACGCATAACGCATAACGCATAACGCATAACGCATAACGCATAACGCATAACGCATACCGCATAACGCATAACGCATAACGCATAACGCATAACGCATAACGCATAACGCATAACGCATAACGCATCACGCATAACGCACAACGCATAACGCATAACGCCTTACGGATCAGGCATAACGCATAACGCATAATGCATAACACATAACGCATAACGCATAACGCATAACGCATAACGCATAACGCATAACGCATAACGCATAACGCATAACGCATAACGCATAACGCATAACACATAACGCATAACGCATAACGCATAACGCATAACGCATAACGCATAACGCATAACGCATGTCGGATCACTCATAGCGCATAACGCATAACGCATAAAGCATAAAGCATAACGTATAACGCATAACGCATAACGCATAACGCATAACGCATAACGCATAACGCATAACGCACAACGCAAATCGCATAACGCATAACGCATAACGCAAAACGCATGGCGCATAACTCAAAATGCATAACGCATAACGCATAACGCATAACGCATAACGCATAACGCATAACGCATAACGCATAACGCATAACGGATAACGCATAACGCATATCGCATAATGCACAACGCATATCGCATAACGCATAACGCACAACGCATATCGCATAACGCATAACGCATAACGCATAACGCATGGCGCATACCTCAAAATGCATAACGCATAACGCATAACGCATAACGCATAACACATAACGCATAACGCATAACGCATAACGCACAACGCATATCGCATAACGCATAACGCATAACGCATAACGCATGGCGCATAACTCAAAATGCAAAACGCATAACGCATAACGCATAACGCAAACGTATAACGCACAACGCATAACGAATACAGCAAAACGCATAATGCTTAACGCATAACGGATCACGCATAACGCATAACGCATAACGCATAACGCATAACGCATATCGCATAACGCATAACGCATAACGCATAACGCATGGCGCATAACTCAAAATGCATAACGCATAACGCATAACGCATAACGCATAACGCATAACGCATAACGCATAACGCATAACGCATAACGCATAACGCATAACGCACAACGCATATCGCATAACGCATAACGCACAACGCATATCGCATAACGCATAACGCATAACGCATAACGCATGGCGCATAACTCAAAATGCATAACGCATAACGCATAACGCATAACGCATAACGCATAACGCATAACGCATAACGCATAACGCATAACGCATAACGCATAACGCATAACGCACAACGCATATCGCATAACGCATAACGCATAATGCATAACGCATAACGCAAACGTATAACGCACAACGCATAACGAATACAGCAAAACGCATAATGCTTAACGCATAACGGATCACGCATAACGCATAACGCACAACGCATATCGCATAACGCATAACGCATAACGGATAACGCATGGCGCATAACTCAAAATGCATAACGCATAACGCATAACGCATAACGCATAACGCATAACGCATAACGCACAACGCACATCGCATAACGCATAACGCATGGCGCATAACTCAAAATGCATAACGCATAACGCGTAACGCATAACGCATAACGCAAACGTATAACGCACAACGCATAACGAATACAGCAAAACGCATAATGCCTAACGCATAACGGATCACGCATAACGCATAAGGCATAACGCATAACGCATAACGCATATCGAATAACGCATAACGTGTAACTCATAACGCATAACGCATAAAGCATAATGCTTAACGCATAACGCATAACGCTTATCGCATAACGCATAAGGCATAACGCATAACGCATAACGCATATCGAATAACGCATAACGTGTAACTCATAACGCATCACGCATAAAGCATAATGCTTAACGCATAACGCATAACGCTTATCGCATAACGCATAACTCAAAATGCATAACGCATAACGCATAACGCATAACGCAAACGTATAACGCACAACGCATAACGAATACAGCAAAACGCATAATGCTTAACGCATAACGGATCACGCATAACGCATAAGGCATAACGCATAACGCATATCGCATAACGCATAACGCATAACGCATAACGCATTGCGCATAACTCAAAATGCATAACGCATAACGCATAACGCATAACGCATAACGCATAACGCACAACGCATATCGGATAACGTATAACGCAAAACGCATAACGCATAACGCATAACCCATAACGCATAACGCATGTCGGATCACTCATAACGCATAACGCATAACGCATAAAGCATAAAGCATAACGTATAACGCATAACGCATATCGCATAACGCATAACGCATAACCCATAACGCATAACGCATAACGCATAACGCATAACGCATAACGCATAACGCATAACGCATAACGCATAACGCATAACGCATAACGCATAACGCATAACGCATAACGCATAACGCATAACGCATAACGCATAACGCATAACGCATAACGCATAACGCATAACGCATAACGCATAACGCATAACGCATAACGCATAGCGCATAACGCACAACGCATATCGCGTAACGCATAACGCATAATGCATAACGCATGGCGCATAACTCAAAATGCATAACGCATAACGCATAACGCATAACGCAAACGTATAACGCACAACGCATAACGAATACAGCAAAACGCATAATGCTTAACGCATAACGGATCACGCATAACGCATAACGCATAACGCATACCGCATAACGCATAACGCATAACGCATAACGCATAACGCATAACGCATAACGCATAACGTATAACGCATAACGCATACCGCATAACGCATAACGCATAACGCATAACGCATAACGCATAACGCATAACGCATAACGCATAACGCATAACGCATAACGCATAACGCATAACGCATAACGCATACCGTATAACGCATAACGCATAACGCATAAACCACAACCCATACTTCATAACGCCTAACGCATAATGCACAACGCATAACGAACACCGGAAAACCCATAACGCCTAACGCATAACGGATCACTCATAACGCATAATGCATAACGCATAACGCATAAAGCATAACGCATAACGCATATCGCATAACGCAGAACGCATAACGCATAACGCATAACGCATAACGCATAACGCATAACGCATAACGTATAACGCATAACGCATAACGCATAACGCATAACGCATAACGCATAACGCATAACGCATAACGCATAACTCATAACGCATAACGCATAACGCATAACGCATAACGCATAACGCATAACGCATAACGCATAACGCATAACGCATAACGCATCACGCATAACGCACAACGCATAACGCATAACGCCTTACGGATCAGGCATAACGCATAACGCATAATGCATAACACATAACGCATAACGCATAACGCATAACGCATAACGCATAACGCATAACGCATAACGCATAACGCATAACGCATAACGCATAACGCATAACGCATAACACATAACGCATAACGCATAACGCATAACGCATAACGCATAACGCATAACGCATAACGCATGTCGGATCACTCATAGCGCATAACGCATAACGCATAAAGCATAAAGCATAACGTATAACGCATAACGCATAACGCATAACGCATAACGCATAACGCACAACGCAAATCGCATAACGCATAACGCATAACGCAAAACGCATGGCGCATAACTCAAAATGCATAACGCATAACGCATAACGCATAACGCATAACGCATAACGCATAACGCATAACGCATAACGGATAACGCATAACGCATATCGCATAATGCACAACGCATAACGCATAACGCACAACGCATATCGCATAACGCATAACGCATAACGCATAACGCATGGCGCATACCACAAAATGCATAACGCATAACGCATAACGCATAACGCATAACACATAACGCATAACGCATAACGCATAACGCATAACGCACAACGCATATCGCATAACGCATAACGCATAACGCATAACGCATGGCGCATAACTCAAAATGCAAAACGCATAACGCATAACGCATAACGCAAACGTATAACGCACAACGCATAACGAATACAGCAAAACGCATAATGCTTAACGCATAACGGATCACGCATAACGCATAACGCATAACGCATAACGCATATCGCATAACGCATAACGCATAACGCATAACGCATGGCGCATAACTCAAAATGCATAACGCATAACGCTTAACGCATAACGCATAACGCATAACGCATAACGCATAACGCATAATGCATAACGCATAACGCATAACGCACAACGCATATCGCATAACGCATAACGCACAACGCATATCGCATAACGCATAACGCATAACGCATAACGCATGGCGCATAACTCAAAATGCATAACGCATAACGCATAACGCATAACGCATAACGCATAACGCATAACGCATAACGCATAACGCATAACGCATAACGCACAACGCATATCGCATAACGCATAACGCATAATGCATAACGCATAACGCAAACGTATAACGCACAACGCATAACGAATACAGCAAAACGCATAATGCTTAACGCATAACGGATCACGCATAACGCATAACGCACAACGCATATCGCATAACGCATAACGCATAACGCATAACGCATGGCGCATAACTCAAAATGCATAACGCATAACGCATAACGCATAACGCATAACGCATAACGCATAACGCACAACGCATATCGCATAACGCATAACGCATGGCGCATAACTCAAAATGCATAACGCATAACGCGTAACGCATAACGCATAACGCAAACGTATAACGCACAACGCATAACGAATACAGCAAAACGCATAATGCCTAACGCATAACGGATCACGCATAACGCATAAGGCATAACGCATAACGCATAACGCATATCGAATAACGCATAACGTGTAACTCATAACGCATAACGCATAAAGCATAATGCTTAACGCATAACGCATAACGCTTATCGCATAACGCATAAGGCATAACGCATAACGCATAACGCATATCGAATAACGCATAACGTGTAACTCATAACGCATAACGCATAAAGCATAATGCTTAACGCATAACGCATAACGCTTATCGCATAACGCATAACTCAAAATGCATAACGCATAACGCATAACGCATAACGCAAACGTATAACGCACAACGCATAACGAATACAGCAAAACGCATAATGCTTAACGCATAACGGATCACGCATAACGCATAAGGCATAACGCATAACGCATATCGCATAACGCATAACGCATAACGCATAACGCATAACGCATAACGCATAACGCATAACGCATAACGCATAACGCATAACGCATAACGCATAACGCATAACGCATAACGCATAACGCATAACGCATAACGCATAACGCATAACGCATAACGCATAACGCATAACGCATAACGCATAGCGCATAACGCACAACGCATATCGCGTAACGCATAACGCATAATGCATAACGCATGGCGCATAACTCAAAATGCATAACGCATAACGCATAACGCATAACGCAAACGTATAACGCACAACGCATAACGAATACAGCAAAACGCATAATGCTTAACGCATAACGGATCACGCATAACGCATAACGCATAACGCATACCGCATAACGCATAACGCATAACGCATAACGCATAACGCATGGCGCATAACTCAAAATGCATAACGCATAACGCATAACGCATAACGCATAACGCATAACGCATAACGCATAACGCATAACGCATAACGCATAACGCACAACGCATATCGCATAACGCATAACGCACAACGCATATCGCATAACGCATAACGCATAACGCATAACGCATGGCGCATAACTCAAAATGCATAACGCATAACGCATAACGCATAACGCATAACGCATAACGCATAACGCATAACGCATAACGCATAACGCATAACGCACAACGCATATCGCATAACGCATAACGCATAATGCATAACGCATAACGCAAACGTATAACGCACAACGCATAACGAATACAGCAAAACGCATAATGCTTAACGCATAACGGATCACGCATAACGCATAACGCACAACGCATATCGCATAACGCATAACGCATAACGCATAACGCATGGCGCATAACTCAAAATGCATAACGCATAACGCATAACGCATAACGCATAACGCATAACGCATAACGCACAACGCACATCGCATAACGCATAACGCATGGCGCATAACTCAAAATGCATAACGCATAACGCGTAACGCATAACGCATAACGCAAACGTATAACGCACAACGCATAACGAATACAGCAAAACGCATAATGCCTAACGCATAACGGATCACGCATAACGGATCACGCATAACGCATAAGGCATAACGCATAACGCATAACGCATATCGAATAACGCATAACGTGTAACTCATAACGCATAACGCATAAAGCATAATGCTTAACGCATAACGCATAACGCTTATCGCATAACGCATAAGGCATAACGCATAACGCATAACGCATATCGAATAACGCATAACGTGTAACTCATAACGCATAACGCATAAAGCATAATGCTTAACGCATAACGCATAACGCTTATCGCATAACGCATAACTCAAAATGCATAACGCATAACGCATAACGCATAACGCAAACGTATAACGCACAACGCATAACGAATACAGCAAAACGCATAATGCTTAACGCATAACGGATCACGCATAACGCATAAGGCATAACGCATAACGCATATCGCATAACGCATAACGCATAACGCATCACGCATAACGCATAACGCATAACGCATAACGCATAACGCATAACGCATAACGCATAACGCATAACGCATAACGCATAACGCATAACGCATAACGCATAACGCATAACGCATAACGCATAACGCATAACGCATAGCGCATAACGCACAACGCATATCGCGTAACGCATAACGCATAATGCATAACGCATGGCGCATAACTCAAAATGCATAACGCATAACGCATAACGCATAACGCAAACGTATAACGCACAACGCATAACGAATACAGCATAACGCATAATGCTTAACGCATAACGGATCACGCATAACGCATAACGCATAACGCATACCGCATAACGCATAACGCATAACGCATAACGCATAACGCATAACGCATAACGCATAACGTATAACGCATAACGCATACCGCATAACGCATAACGCATAACGCATAACGCATAACGCATAACGCATAACGCATAACGCATAACGTATAACGCATAACGCATAACGCATAACGCATAACGCATACCGTATAACGCATAACGCATAACGCATAACGCATAACGCATAACGCATAACGCATAATGCATAACGCATAACGCATAACGCATAACGCATAACGCATAACGCAAAACGCATAACGTTAACGCATAACCCCTAACGCAATAACGCATAACGCATAACGTATAACGCATAACGCATACCGTATAACGCATAACGCATAACGCAAACGTATAGCGCACAACGGATAACGCATAAACCACAACCCATACTTCATAACGCCTAACGCATAATGCACAACGCATAACGAACACCGGAAAACCCATAACGCCTAACGCATAACGGATCACTCATAACGCATAACGCATAACGCATAACGCATAAAGCATAACGCATAACGCATATCTCATAACGCAGAACGCATAACGCATAACGCATAACGCATAACGCATAACGCATAACGCATAACGTATAACGCATAACGCATAACGCATAACGCATAACGCATAACGCATAACGCATAACGCATAACGCATAACGCATAACGCATAACGCATAACGCATAACGCATAACGCATAACGCATAACGCATAACGCATAACGCATAACGCATAACACATAATGCATAACGCATAACGCATAACGCATAACGCATAAAGCATAACGCATAACGCATAACGCATAACGCATAACGCAAACGTATAACGCACAACGCATAACGAATACAGCAAAACGCATAATGCTTAACGCATAACGGATCACGCATAACGCATAACGCATAACCCATACCGCATAACGCATAACGCATAACGCATAACGCATATCGCATAACGCATAACGCATAACGCATAACGCATGGCGCATAACTCAAAATGCATAACGCATAACGCATAACGCATAACGCATAACGCATAACGCATAACGCATAACGCATAACGCATAACGCATAACGCATAACGCATAACGCATAACGCATAACGCATAACGCACAACGCATATCGCATAACGCATAACGCACAACGCATATCGCATAACGCATAACGCATAACGCATAACGCATGGCGCATAACTCAAAATGCATAACGCATAACGCATAACGCATAACGCATAACGCATAACGCATAACGCATAACGCATAACGCATAACGCATAACGCATAACGCATAACGCACAACGCATATCGCATAACGCATAACGCATAATGCATAACGCATAACGCAAACGTATAACGCACAACGCATAACGAATACAGCAAAACGCATAATGCTTAACGCATAACGGATCACGCATAACGCATAACGCACAACGCATATCGCATAACGCATAACGCATAACGCATAACGCATGGCGCATAACTCAAAATGCATAACGCATAACGCATAACGCATAACGCATAACGCATAACGCATAACGCATAACGCACAACGCACATCGCATAACGCATAACGCATGGCGCATAACTCAAAATGCATAACGCATAACGCGTAACGCATAACGCATAACGCAAACGTATAACGCACAACGCATAACGAATACAGCAAAACGCATAATGCCTAACGCATAACGGATCACGCATAACGCATAAGGCATAACGCATAACGCATAACGCATATCGAATAACGCATAACGTGTAACTCATAACGCATAACGCATAAAGCATAATGCTTAACGCATAACGCATAACGCTTATCGCATAACGCATAAGGCATAACGCATAACGCATAACGCATATCGAATAACGCATAACGTGTAACTCATAACGCATAACGCATAAAGCATAATGCTTAACGCATAACGCATAACGCTTATCGCATAACGCATAACTCAAAATGCATAACGCATAACGCATAACGCATAACGCAAACGTATAACGCACAACGCATAACGAATACAGCAAAACGCATAATGCTTAACGCATAACGGATCACGCATAACGCATAAGGCATAACGCATAACGCATATCGCATAACGCATAACGCATAACGCATAACGCATGGCGCATAACTCAAAATGCATAACGCATAACGCATAACGCATAACGCATAACGCATAACGCACAACGCATATCGGATAACGTATAACGCAAAACGCATAACGCATAACGCATAACCCATAACGCATAACGCATGTCGGATCACTCATAACGCATAACGCATAACGCATAAAGCATAAAGCATAACGTATAACGCATAACGCATATCGCATAACGCATATCGCATAACGCATAACGCATAACGCATAACGCATGGCGCATAACTCAAAATGCATAACGCATAACGCATAACGCATAACGCATAACGCATGGCGCATAACTCAAAATGCATAACGCATAACGCATAACGCATAACGCATAACGCATAACGCACAACGCACATCGCATAACGCATAACGCATGGCGCATAACTCAAAATGCATAACGCATAACGCGTAACGCATAACGCATAACGCAAACGTATAACGCACAACGCATAACGAATACAGCAAAACGCATAATGCCTAACGCATAACGGATCACGCATAACGCATAAGGCATAACGCATAACGCATAACGCATATCGAATAACGCATAACGTGTAACTCATAACGCATAACCCATAAATCATAATGCTTAACGCATAACGCATAACGCTTATCGCATAACGCATAAGGAATAACGCATAACGCATAACGCATATCGAATAACGCATAACGTGTAACTCATAACGCATAACGCATAAAGCATAATGCTTAACGCATAACGCATAACGCTTATCGCATAACGCATAACTCAAAATGCATAACGCATAACGCATAACGCATAACGCAAACGTATAACGCACAACGCATAACGAATACAGCAAAACGCATAATGCTTAACGCATAACGGATCACGCATAACGCATAAGGCATAACGCATAACGCATATCGCATAACGCATAACGCATAACGCATAACGCATGGCGCATAACTCAAAATGCATAACGCATAACGCATAACGCATAACGCATAACGCATAACGCACAACGCATATCGGATAACGTATAACGCAAAACGCATAACGCATAACGCATAACCCATAACGCATAACGCATGTCGGATCACTCATAACGCATAACGCATAACGCATAAAGCATAAAGCATAACGTATAACGCATAACGCATATCGCATAACGCATAACGCATAACCCATAACGCATAACGCATAACGCATAACGCATAACGCATAACGCATAACGCATAACGCATAACGCATAACGCATAACGCATAACGCATAACGCATAACGCATAACGCATAACGCATAACGCATAACGCTTAACGCATAACGGATCACGCATAACGCATAACGCATAACGCATAACGCATAACGCATAACGCATAACGCATAACGCATAACGCATAACGCATAACGCATAACGCATAACGCATAACGCATAACGCATAACGCATAACGCATAACGCATAACGCATATCGCATAACGCATAACGCATAACCATAACGCATAACGAATACAGCAAAACGCATAACGCTTAACGCATAACGGATCACGCATAACGCATAACGCATAACGCATAACGCATAACGCATAACGCATAACGCATAACGCATAACGCATAACGCATAACGCATAACGCATAACGCATAACGCATAACGCATAACGCATAACGCATAACGCATAACGCATAACGCATAACGCAAAACGCATAACGTTAACGCATAACCCCTAACGCAATAACGCATAACGCATAACGTATAACGCATAACGCATACCGTATAACGCATAACGCATAACGCAAACGTATAGCGCACAACGGATAACGCATAAACCACAACCCATACTTCATAACGCCTAACGCATAATGCACAACGCATAACGAACACCGGAAAACCCATAACGCCTAACGCATAACGGATCACTCATAACGCATAATGCATAACGCATAACGCATAAAGCATAACGCATAACGCATATCGCATAACGCAGAACGCATAACGCATAACGCATAACGCATAACGCATAACGCATAACGCATAACGCATAACGTATAACGCATAACGCATAACGCATAACGCATAACGCATAACGCATAACGCATAACGCATAACGCATAACGCATAACGCATAACGCATAACGCATAACGCATAACGCATAACGCATAACGCATAACGCATAACGCATAACGCATAACGCATAACGCATAACGCATAACACATAATGCATAACGCATAACGCATAACGCATAACGCATAAAGCATAACGCATAACGCATAACGCATAACACATAACGCATAACGCATAATGCACAACACATAACGAATACAGCAAAACGCATAACGCTTAACGCATAACGGATCACGCATAACGCATAACGCATAATGCATAACGCATAACGCATAACGCATAAGGCATAATGCATAACGCATAAAGCGTAACGCATAACGCATAACGCAGAACGCATAACGAATAAAGCATAACGCATAACGCATACCGCATAACGCATAACGCATAACGCATAACGCATAACGCATAACGCATAACGCATAACGTATAACGCATAACGCATACCGCATAACGCATAACGCATAACGCATAACGCATAACGCATAACGCATAACGCATAACGCATAACGCATAACGTATAACGCATAACGCATAACGCATAACGCATAACGCATACCGTATAACGCATAACGCATAACGCATAACGCATAACGCATAACGCATAACGCATAACGCATAACGCATAACGCAAAACGCATAACGTTAACGCATAACCCATAACGCATAAGGCTAGATGCATGACGAATTTCGCATATCACATAACGCATAAGGCTTGATGCATGACGCATATCGCATAACGCATAACGCATAACCATAACGCATAACGAATACAGCAAAACGCATAACGCTTAACGCATAACGGATCACGCATAACGCATAACGCATAACGCATAACGCATAACGCATAACGCATAACGCATAACGCATACCGCATAACGCATAACGCATAACGCATAACGCATATCGCATAACGCATAACGCATAAAGCATTACGCATAACGCATACCGCATAACGCATAACGCATAACGCATAACGCATAACGCATAACGCATAACGTATAACGCATAACGCATAACGCATACCGTATAACGCATAACGCATAACGCATAACGCATAACGCATAACGCATAACGCATAACGCATAACGCATAACGTATAACGCATAACGCATAACGCATAACGCATAACGCATAACGCAAAACGCATAACGTTAACGCATAACCCATAACGCTTAAGGCTAGATGCATGACGAATTTCGCATATCACATAACGCATAAGGCATGATGCATGACGCATATCGCATAACGCATAACGCATAACGCATAACGCATAACGCATAAAGCATAACGCATAACGCATAACGCATAACACATAACGCATAACGCATAATGCACAACGCATAACGAATACAGCAAAACGCATAACGCTTAACGCATAACGGATCACGCATAACGCATAACGCATAATGCATAACGCATAACGCATAACGCATAAGGCATAATGCATAACGCATAAAGCGTAACGCATAACGCATAACGCAGAACGCATAACGCATAAAGCATAACGCATAACGCATACCGCATAACGCATAACGCATAACGCAAAACGCATAACGCATAACGCATAACGTATAACGCATAACGCATACCGCATAACGCATAACGCATAACGCATAACGCATAACGCATAACGCATAACGCATAACGCATAACGTATAACGCATAATGCATAAAGCATAACGCATAACGCATACCGTATAACGCATAACGCATAACGCATAACGCATAACGCATAACGCATAACGCATAACGCATAATGCATAACGCATAACGCATAACGCAAAACGCATAACGTTAACGCATAACCCATAACGCATAAGGCTAGATGCATGACGAATTTCGCATATCACATAACGCATAAGGCTTGATGCATGACGCATATCGCATAACGCATAACGCATAACCATAACGCATAACGAATACAGCAAAACGCATAACGCTTAACGCATAACGGATCACGCATAACGCATAACGCATAACGCATAACGCATAACGCATAACGCATAACGCATAACGCATAACGCATAACGCATAACGCATAACGCATAACGCATAACGCATAACGCATAACGCATAACGCATAACGCATAACGCATAACGCATAACGCAAAACGCATAACGTTAACGCATAACCCCTAACGCAATAACGCATAACGCATAACGTATAACGCATAACGCATACCGTATAACGCATAACGCATAACGCAAACGTATAGCGCACAACGGATAACGCATAAACCACAACCCATACTTCATAACGCCTAACGCATACTGCACAACGCATAACGAACACCGGAAAACCCATAACGCCTAACGCATAACGGATCACTCATAACGCATAATGCATAACGCATAACGCATAAAGCATAACGCATAACGCATATCGCATAACGCATAACGCATATCGCATAACGCATAACGCATAACGCATATCGCATAACGCATAACGCAAAACGCATAACGAATACAGCAAAACGCATAACGCTTAACGCATAACGGATCACGCATAACGCATAACGCATAACGCATAACGCATAACGCATAACGCATAACGCATAACGCATACCGCATAACGCATAACGCATAACGCATAACGCATATCGCATAACGCATAACGCATAAAGCATTACGCATAACGCATACCGCATAACGCATAACGCATAACGCATAACGCATAACGCATAACGCATAACGTATAACGCATAACGCATAACGCATACCGTATAACGCATAACGCATAACGCATAACGCATAACGCATAACGCATAACGCATAACGCATAACGCATAACGTATAACGCATAACGCATAACGCATAACGCATAACGCATAACGCAAAACGCATAACGTTAACGCATAACCCATAACGCTTAAGGCTAGATGCATGACGAATTTCGCATATCACATAACGCATAAGGCATGATGCATGACGCATATCGCATAACGCATAACGCATAACGCATAACGCATAACGCATAAAGCATAACGCATAACGCATAACGCATAACACATAACGCATAACGCATAATGCACAACGCATAACGAATACAGCAAAACGCATAACGCTTAACGCATAACGGATCACGCATAACGCATAACGCATAATGCATAACGTATAACGCATAACGCATAAGGCATAATGCATAACGCATAAAGCGTAACGCATAACGCATAACGCAGAACGCATAACGCATAAAGCATAACGCATAACGCATACCGCATAACGCATAACGCATAACGCAAAACGCATAACGCATAACGCATAACGTATAACGCATAACGCATACCGCATAACGCATAACGCATAACGCATAACGCATAACGCATAACGCATAACGCATAACGCATAACGTATAACGCATAACGCATAAAGCATAACGCATAACGCATACCGTATAACGCATAACGCATAACGCATAACGCATAACGCATAACGCATAACGCATAACGCATAATGCATAACGCATAACGCATAACGCAAAACGCATAACGTTAACGCATAACCCATAACGCATAAGGCTAGATGCATGACGAATTTCGCATATCACATAACGCATAAGGCTTGATGCATGACGCATATCGCATAACGCATAACGCATAACCATAACGCATAACGAATACAGCAAAACGCATAACGCTTAACGCATAACGGATCACGCATAACGCATAACGCATAACGCATAACGCATAACGCATAACGCATAACGCATAACGCATAACGCATAACGCATAACGCATAACGCATAACGCATAACGCATAACGCATAACGCATAACGCATAACGCATAACGCATAACGCATAACGCATAACGCAAAACGCATAACGTTAACGCATAACCCCTAACGCAATAACGCATAACGCATAACGTATAACGCATAACGCATACCGTATAACGCATAACGCATAACGCAAACGTATAGCGCACAACGGATAACGCATAAACCACAACCCATACTTCATAACGCCTAACGCATACTGCACAACGCATAACGAACACCGGAAAACCCATAACGCCTAACGCATAACGGATCACTCATAACGCATAATGCATAACGCATAACGCATAAAGCATAACGCATAACGCATATCGCATAACGCATAACGCATATCGCATAACGCATAACGCATAACGCATATCGCATAACGCATAGCGCAAAACGCATAACGCTTAACGCATAACGGATCACGCATAACGCATAACGCATAACGCATAACGCATAACGCATAACGCATAACGCATAACGCATACCGCATAACGCATAACGCATAACGCATAACGCATATCGCATAACGCATAACGCATAAAGCATTACGCATAACGCATACCGCATAACGCATAACGCATAACGCATAACGCATAACGCATAACGCATAACGCATAACGCATAACGCATAACGTATAACGCATAACGCATACCGCATAACGCATAACGCATAACGCATAACGCATAACGCATAACGCATAACGTATAACGCATAACGCATAACGCATAACGCATAACGCATACCGTATAACGCATAACGCATAACGCATAACGCATAACGCATAACGCATAACGCATAACGCATAACGCATAACGCATAACGCATAACGCATAACGCATAACGCAAAACGCATAACGTTAACGCATAACCCATAACGCATAAGGCTAGATGCATGACGAATTTCGCATATCACATAACGCATAAGGCTTGATGCATGACGCATATCGCATAACGCATAACGCATAACCATAACGCATAACGAATACAGCAAAACGCATAACGCTTAACGCATAACGGATCACGCATAACGCATAACGCATAACGCATAACGCATAACGCATAACGCATAACGCATAACGCATAACGCATAACGCATAACGCATAACGCATAACGCATAACGCATAACGCATAACGCATAACGCATAACGCATAACGCATAACGCATAACGCAAAACGCATAACGTTAACGCATAACCCCTAACGCAATAACGCATAACGCATAACGTATAACGCATAACGCATACCGTATAACGCATAACGCATAACGCAAACGTATAGCGCACAACGGATAACGCATAAACCACAACCCATACTTCATAACGCCTAACGCATACTGCACAACGCATAACGAACACCGGAAAACCCATAACGCCTAACGCATAACGGATCACTCATAACGCATAATGCATAACGCATAACGCATAAAGCATAACGCATAACGCATATCGCATAACGCAGAACGCATAACGCATAACGCATAACGCATAACGCATAACGCATAACGCATAACGTATAACGCATAACGCATAACGCATAACGCATAACGCATAACGCATAACGCATAACGCATAACGCATAACGCATAACGCATAACGCATAACGCATAACGCATAACGCATAACGCATAACGCATAACGCATAACGCATAACGCATAACGCATAACGCGTAACGCATAAAGCGTAACGCATAACGCATAACGCAGAACGCATAACGCATAAAGCATAACGCATAACGCATACCGCATAACGCATAACGCATAACGCATAACGCATAACGCATAACGCATAACGCATAACGTATAACGCATAACGCATACCGCATAACGCATAACGCATAACGCATAACGCATAACGCATAACGCATAACGCATAACGCATAACGCATAACGCATAACGCATAACGCACAACGCAAATCGCATAACGCATAACGCATAACGCAAAACGCATGGCGCATAACTCAAAATGCATAACGCATAACGCATAACGCATAACGCATAACGCATAACGCATAACGCATAACGCATAACGGATAACGCATAACGCATATCGCATAATGCACAACGCATATCGCATAACGCATAACGCACAACGCATATCGCATAACGCATAACGCATAACGCATAACGCATGGCGCATACCTCAAAATGCATAACGCATAACGCATAACGCATAACGCATAACACATAACGCATAACGCATAACGCATAACGCACAACGCATATCGCATAACGCATAACGTATAACGCATAACGCATACCGTATAACGCATAACGCATAACGCAAACGTATAGCGCACAACGGATAACGCATAAACCACAACCCATACTTCATAACGCCTAACGCATACTGCACAACGCATAACGAACACCGGAAAACCCATAACGCCTAACGCATAACGGATCACTCATAACGCATAATGCATAACGCATAACGCATAAAGCATAACGCATAACGCATATCGCATAACGCAGAACGCATAACGCATAACGCATAACGCATAACGCATAACGCATAACGCATAACGCATAACGTATAACGCATAACGCATAACGCATAACGCATAACGCATAACGCATAACGCATAACGCATAACGCATAACGCATAACGCATAACGCATAACGCATAACGCATAACGCATAACGCATAACGCATAACGCATAACGCATAACGCATAACGCATAACGCATAACGCATAACGCATAACACATAATGCATAACGCATAACGCATAACGCATAACGCATAAAGCATAACGCATAACGCATAACGCATAACACATAACGCATAACGCATAATGCACAACGCATAACGAATACAGCAAAACGCATAACGCTTAACGCATAACGGATCACGCATAACGCATAACGCATAATGCATAACGCATAACGCATAACGCATAAGGCATAATGCATAACGCATAAAGCGTAACGCATAACGCATAACGCAGAACGCATAACGCATAAAGCATAACGCATAACGCATACCGCATAACGCATAACGCATAACGCATAACGCATAACGCATAACGCATAACGCATAACGTATAACGCATAACGCATACCGCATAACGCATAACGCATAACGCATAACGCATAACGCATAACGCATAACGCATAACGCATAACGCATAACGCATAACGCACAACGCAAATCGCATAACGCATAACGCATAACGCAAAACGCATGGCGCATAACTCAAAATGCATAACGCATAACGCATAACGCATAACGCATAACGCATAACGCATAACGCATAACGCATAACGCATAACGGATAACGCATAACGCATATCGCATAATGCACAACGCATATCGCATAACGCATAACGCACAACGCATATCGCATAACGCATAACGCATAACGCATAACGCATGGCGCATACCTCAAAATGCATAACGCATAACGCATAACGCATAACACATAACGCATAACGCATAACGCATAACGCACAACGCATATCGCATAACGCATAACGCATACCGTATAACGCATAACGCATAACGCATAACGCATAACGCATAACGCATAACGCATAACGCATAATGCATAACGCATAACGCATAACGCAAAACGCATAACGTTAACGCATAACCCATAACGCATAAGGCTAGATGCATGACGAATTTCGCATATCACATAACGCATAAGGCTTGATGCATGACGCATATCGCATAACGCATAACGCATAACCATAACGCATAACGAATACAGCAAAACGCATAACGCTATACGCATAACGGATCACGCATAACGCATAACGCATAACGCATAACGCATAACGCATAACGCATAACGCATAACGCATAACGCATAACGCATAACGCATAACGCATAACGCATAACGCATAACGCATAACGCATAACGCAAAACGCATAACGTTAACGCATAACCCCTAACGCAATAACGCATAACGCATAACGTATAACGCATAACGCATACCGTATAACGCATAACGCATAACGCAAACGTATAGCGCACAACGGATAACGCATAAACCACAACCCATACTTCATAACGCCTAACGCATAACGCATAACGCATAACGAACACCGGAAAACCCATAACGCCTAACGCATAACGGATCACTCATAACGCATAATGCATAACGCATAACGCATAAAGCATAACGCATAACGCATATCGCATAACGCAGAACGCATAACGCATAACGCATAACGCATAACGCATAACGCATAACGCATAACGCATAACGTATAACGCATAACGCATAACGCATAACGCATAACGCATAACGCATAACGCATAACGCATAACGCATAACGCATAACGCGTAACGCATAAGGCATAATGCATAACGCATAAAGCGTAACGCATAACGCATAACGCAGAACGCATAACGCATAAAGCATAACGCATAACGCATACCGCATAACGCATAACGCATAACGCATAACGCATAACGCATAACGCATAACGCATAACGTATAACGCATAACGCATACCGCATAACGCATAACGCATAACGCATAACGCATAACGCATAACGCATAACGCATAACGCATAACGCATAACGCATAACGCATAACGCATAACGCATAACGCATAACGCATAACGCATAACGCATAACGCATAACGCAAAACGCATAACGTTAACGCATAACCCCTAACGCAATAACGCATAACGCATAACGTATAACGCATAACGCATACCGTATAACGCATAACGCATAACGCAAACGTATAGCGCACAACGGATAACGCATAAACCACAACCCATACTTCATAACGCCTAACGCATAATGCACAACGCATAACGAACACCGGAAAACCCATAACGCCTAACGCATAACGGATCACTCATAACGCATAATGCATAACGCATAACGCATAAAGCATAACGCATAACGCATATCGCATAACGCAGAACGCATAACGCATAACGCATAACGCATAACGCATAACGCATAACGCATAACGCATAACGCATAACGCATAACGTATAACGCATAACGCATAACGCATAACGCATAACGCATAACGCATAACGCATAACGCATAACGCATAACGCATAACGCATAACGCATAACGCATAACGCATAACGCATAACGCATAACGCATAACGCATAACGCATAACGCATAACGCATAACGCATAACGCATAACGCATAACGCATAATGCATAACGCATAACGCATAACGCATAACGCATAAAGCATAACGCATAACGCATAACGCATAACACATGACGCATAACGCATAATGCACAACGCATAACGAATACAGCAAAACGGATAACGCTTAACGCATAACGGATCACGCATAACGCATAACGCATAATGCATAACGCATAACGCATAACGCATAAGGCATAATGCATAACGCATAAAGCGTAACGCATAACGCATAACGCAGAACGCATAACGCATAAAGCATAACGCATAACGCATAACGCATAACGCATAACGCATAACGTATAACGCATAACGCATAACGCATAACGCATAACGCATAACGCATAACGCATAACGCATAACGCATAACGCATAACGCATAACGCATAACGCATAACGCATAACGCATAACGCATAACGCATACCGCATAACGCATAACGCATAACGCATAACGCATAACGCATAACGCAGAACGCATAACGCATAAAGCATAACGCATAACGCATACCGCATAACGCATAACGCATAACGCATAACGCATAACGCATAACGCATAACGTATAACGCATAACGCATACCGCATAACGCATACCGCATAACGCATAACGCATAACGCATAACGCATAACGCATAACGCATAACGTATAACGCATAACGCATACCGCATAACGCATAACGCATAACGCATAACGCATAACGCATAACGCATAACGCATAACGCATAACGCATAACGCATAACGCATAACGCATAACGCATAACGCATAACGCATAACGCATAACGCATAACGCATAATGCATAACGCATAACGCATAACGCATAAAGCATAACGCATAACGCATAACGCATTACACATGACGCATAACGCATAATGCACAACGCATAACGAATACAGCAAAACGCATAACGCTTAACGCATAACGGATCACGCATAACGCATAACGCATAATGCATAACGCATAACGCATAACGCATAAGGCATAATGCATAACGCATAAAGCGTAACGCATAACGCATAACGCAGAACGCATAACGCATAAAGCATAACGCATAACGCATACCGCATAACGCATAACGCATAACGCATAACGCATAACGCATAACGCATAACGTATAACGCATAACGCATACCGCATAACGCATAACGCATAACGCATAACGCATAACGCATAACGCATAACGCATAACGCATAACGTATAACGCATAACGCATAACGCATAACGCATAACGCATACCGTATAACGCATAACGCATAACGCATAACGCATAACGCATAACGCATAACGCAAAACGCATAACGTTAACGCATAACCCCTAACGCAATAACGCATAACGTATAACGCATAACGCATACCGTATAACGCATAACGCATAACGCAAACGTATAGCGCACAACGGATAACGCATAAACCACAACCCATACTTCATAACGCCTAACGCATAATGCACAACGCATAACGAACACCGGAAAACCCATAACGCCTAACGCATAACGGATCACTCATAACGCATAACGCATAACGCATAACGCATAACGCATAACGCATAACGCATATCGCATAACGCAGAACGCATAACGCATAACGCATAACGCATAACGCATAACGCATAACGCATAACGTATAACGCATAACGCATAACGCATAACGCATAACGCATAACGCATAACGCATAACGCATAACGCATAACGCATAACGCATAACGCATAACGCATAACGCATAACGCATAACGCATAACGCATAACGCATAACGCATAACGCATAACGCATAACACATAATGCATAACGCATAACGCATAACGCATAACGCATAAAGCATAACGCATAACGCATAACGCATAACGCATAACGCAAACGTATAACGCACAACGCATAACGAATACAGCAAAACGCATAATGCTTAACGCATAACGGATCACGCATAACGCATAACGCATAACGCATACCGCATAACGCATAACGCATAACGCATAACGCATAACGCATATCGCATAACGCATAACGCATAACGCATAACGCATGGCGCATAACTCAAAATGCATAACGCATAACGCATAACGCATAACGCATAACGCATAACGCATAACGCATAACGCATAACGCATAACGCATAACGCATAACGCATAACGCATAACGCATAACGCACAACGCATATCGCATAACGCATAACGCACAACGCATATCGCATAACGCATAACGCATAACGCATAACGCATGGCGCATAACTCAAAATGCATAACGCATAACGCATAACGCATAACGCATAACGCATAACGCATAACGCATAACGCATAACGCATAACGCATAACGCATAACGCATAACGCATAACGCACAACGCATATCGCATAACGCATAACGCATAATGCATAACGCATAACGCAAACGTATAACGCACAACGCATAAAGAATACAGCAAAACGCATAATGCTTAACGCATAACGGATCACGCATAACGCATAACGCACAACGCATATCGCATAACGCATAACGCATAACGCATAACGCATGGCGCATAACTCAAAATGCATAACGCATAACGCATAACGCATAACGCATAACGCATAACGCATAACGCACAACGCACATCGCATAACGCATAACGCATGGCGCATAACTCAAAATGCATAACGCATAACGCGTAACGCATAACGCATAACGCAAACGTATAACGCACAACGCATAACGAATACAGCAAAACGCATAATGCCTAACGCATAACGGATCACGCATAACGCATAAGGCATAACGCATAACGCATAACGCATATCGAATAACGCATAACGTGTAACTCATAACGCATAACGCATAAAGCATAATGCTTAACGCATAACGCATAACGCTTATCGCATAACGCATAAGGCATAACGCATAACGCATAACGCATATCGAATAACGCATAACGTGTAACTCATAACGCATAACGCATAAAGCATAATGCTTAACGCATAACGCATAACGCTTATCGCATAACGCATAACTCAAAATGCATAACGCATAACGCATAACGCATAACGCAAACGTATAACGCACAACGCATAACGAATACAGCAAAACGCATAATGCTTAACGCATAACGGATCACGCATAACGCATAAGGCATAACGCATAACGCATATCGCATAACGCATAACGCATAACGCATAACGCATGGCGCATAACTCAAAATGCATAACGCATAACGCATAACGCATAACGCATAACGCATAACGCACAACGCATATCGGATAACGTATAACGCAAAACGCATAACGCATAACGCATAACCCATAACGCATAACGCATGTCGGATCACTCATAACGCATAACGCATAACGCATAAAGCATAAAGCATAACGTATAACGCATAACGCATATCGCATAACGCATAACGCATAACCCATAACGCATAACGCATAACGCATAACGCATAACGCATAACGCATAACGCATAACGCATAACGCATAACGCATAACGCATAACGCATAACGCATAACGCATAACGCATAACGCATAACGCATAACGCATAACGCATAACGCATAACGCATAACGCATAACGCATAGCGCATAACGCACAACGCATATCGCGTAACGCATAACGCATAATGCATAACGCATGGCGCATAACTCAAAATGCATAACGCATAACGCATAACGCATAACGCAAACGTATAACGCACAACGCATAACGAATACAGCAAAACGCATAATGCTTAACGCATAACGGATCACGCATAACGCATAACGCATAACGCATAACGCATAACGTATAACGCATAACGCATACCGCATAACGCATAACGCATAACGCATAACGCATAACGCATAACGCATAACGCATAACGCATAACGTATAACGCATAACGCATAACGCATAACGCATAACGCATACCGTATAACGCATAACGCATAACGCATAACGCATAACGCATAACGCATAACGCATAACGCATAACGCATAACGCATAACGCATAACGCATAACGCATAACGCATAACGCATAACGCAAAACGCATAACGTTAACGCATAACCCCTAACGCAATAACGCATAACGCATAACGTATAACGCATAACGCACACCGTATAACGCATAACGCATAACGCATAACGCAAACGTATAGCGCACAACGGATAACGCATAAACCACAACCCATACTTCATAACGCCTAACGCATAATGCACAACGCATAACGAACACCGGAAAACCCATAACGCCTAACGCATAACGGATCACTCATAACGCATAATGCATAACGCATAACGCATAAAGCATAACGCATAACGCATAACGCATAACGCATAACGCATAACGCATAACGCACAACGCATAACGAATACAGCAAAACGCATAACGCTTAACGCATAACGGATCACGCATAACGCATAACGCATAATGCATAACGCATAACGCATAACGCATAACGCATAACGCATAACGCAAACGTATAGCGCACAACGGATAACGCATAAACCACAACCCATACTTCATAACGCCTAACGCATAATGCACAACGCATAACGAACACCGGAAAACCCATAACGCCTAACGCATAACGGATCACTCATAACGCATAATGCATAACGCATAACGCATAAAGCATAACGCATAACGCATATCGCATAACGCAGAACGCATAACGCATAACGCATAACGCATAACGCATAACGCATAACGTATAACCCATAACGCATAACGCATAACGCATAACGCATAACGCATAACGCATAACGCATAACGCATAACGCATAACGCATAACGCATAACGCATAACGCATAACGCATAACGCATAACGCATAACGCATAACGCATAACGCATAACGCATAACGCATAACGCATAACGCATAACGCATAACGCATAACGCATAACGCATAACGCATAACGCATAACACATAATGCATAACGCATAACGCATAACGCATAACGCATAACGCATAAAGCATAACGCATAACGCATAACGCATAACACATAACGCATAACGCATAATGCACAACACATAACGAATACAGCAAAACGCATAACGCTTAACGCATAACGGATCACGCATAACGCATAACGCATAATGCATAACGCATAACGCATAACGCATAAGGCATAATGCATAACGCATAAAGCGTAACGCATAACGCATAACGCAGAACGCATAACGCATAAAGCATAACGCATAACGCATACCGCATAACGCATAACGCATAACGCATAACGCATAACGCATAACGCATAACGCATAACGCATAACGTATAACGCATAACGCATACCGCATAACGCATAACGCATAACGCATAACGCATAACGCATAACGCATAACGCATAACGCATAACGTATAACGCATAACGCATAACGCATAACGCATAACGCATACCGTATAACGCATAACGCATAACGCATAACGCATAACGCATAACGCATAACGCATAACGCATAACGCATAACGCAAAACGCATAACGTTAACGCATAACCCATAACGCATAAGGCTAGATGCATGACGAATTTCGCATATCACATAACGCATAAGGCTTGATGCATGACGCATATCGCATAACGCATAACGCATAACCATAACGCATAACGAATACAGCAAAACGCATAACGCTTAACGCATAACGGATCACGCATAACGCATAACGCATAACGCATAACGCATAACGCATAACGCATAACGCATAACGCATACCGCATAACGCATAACGCATAACGCATAACGCATATCGCATAACGCATAACGCATAAAGCATTACGCATAACGCATACCGCATAACGCATAACGCATAACGCATAACGCATAACGCATAACGCATAACGTATAACGCATAACGCATACCGCATAACGCATAACGCATAACGCATAACGCATAACGCATAACGCATAACGCATAACGCATAACGCATAACGCAAAACGCATAACGTTAACGCATAACCCATAACGCTTAAGGCTAGATGCATGACGAATTTCGCATATCACATAACGCATAAGGCATGATGCATGACGCATATCGCATAACGCATAACGCATAACGCATAACGCATAAAGCATAACGCATAACGCATAACGCATAACACATAACGCATAACGCATAATGCACAACGCATAACGAATACAGCAAAACGCATAACGCTTAACGCATAACGGATCACGCATAACGCATAACGCATAATGCATAACGCATAACGCATAACGCATAAGGCATAATGCATAACGCATAAAGCGTAACGCATAACGCATAACGCAGAACGCATAACGCATAAAGCATAACGCATAACGCATACCGCATAACGCATAACGCATAACGCATAACGCATAACGCATAACGCATAACGTATAACGCATAACGCATACCGCATAACGCATAACGCATAACGCATAACGCATAACGCATAACACATAATGCATAACGCATAACGCATAACGCATAACGCATAAAGCATAACGCATAACGCATAACGCATAACACATAACGCATAACGCATAATGCACAACACATAACGAATACAGCAAAACGCATAACGCTTAACGCATAACGGATCACGCATAACGCATAACGCATAATGCATAACGCATAACGCATAACGCATAAGGCATAATGCATAACGCATAAAGCGTAACGCATAACGCATAACGCAGAACGCATAACGCATAAAGCATACCGTATAACGCATAACGCATAACGCATAACGCAAACGTATAGCGCACAACGGATAACGCATAAACCACAACCCATACTTCATAACGCCTAACGCATAATGCACAACGCATAACGAACACCGGAAAACCCATAACGCCTAACGCATAACGGATCACTCATAACGCATAATGCATAACGCATAACGCATAAAGCATAACGCATAACGCATATCGCATAACGCATAACGCATAACGCATAACGCACAACGCATAACGAATACAGCAAAACGCATAACGCTTAACGCATAACGGATCACGCATAACGCATAACGCATAATGCATAACGCATAACGCATAACGCATAACGCATAACGCATAACGCAAACGTATAGCGCACAACGGATAACGCATAAACCACAACCCATACTTCATAACGCCTAACGCATAATGCACAACGCATAACGAACACCGGAAAACCCATAACGCCTAACGCATAACGGATCACTCATAACGCATAATGCATAACGCATAACGCATAAAGCATAACGCATAACGCATATCGCATAACGCAGAACGCATAACGCATAACGCATAACGCATAACGCATAACGCATAACGCATAACGTATAACCCATAACGCATAACGCATAACGCATAACGCATAACGCATAACGCATAACGCATAACGCATAACGCATAACGCATAACGCATAACGCATAACGCATAACGCATAACGCATAACGCATAACGCATAACGCATAACGCATAACGCATAACGCATAACGCATAACGCATAACGCATAACGCATAACGCATAACGCATAACGCATAACGCATAACGCATAATGCATAACGCATAACGCATAACGCATAACGCATAACGCATAACGCATAAAGCATAACGCATAACGCATAACGCATAACACATAACGCATAACGCATAATGCACAACACATAACGAATAAAGCAAAACGCATAACGCTTAACGCATAACGGATCACGCATAACGCATAACGCATAATGCATAACGCATAACGCATAACGCATAAGGCATAATGCATAACGCATAAAGCGTAACGCATAACGCATAACGCAGAACGCATAACGCATAAAGCATAACGCATAACGCATACCGCATAACGCATAACGCATAACGCATAACGCATAACGCATAACGCATAACGCATAACGCATAACGTATAACGCATAACGCATACCGCATAACGCATAACGCATAACGCATAACGCATAACGCATAACGCATAACGCATAACGCATAACGTATAACGCATAACGCATAACGCATAACGCATAACGCATACCGTATAACGCATAAAGCATAACGCATAACGCATAACGCATAACGCATAACGCATAACGCAAAACGCATAACGTTAACGCATAACCCATAACGCATAAGGCTAGATGCATGACGAATTTCGCATATCACATAACGCATAAGGCTTGATGCATGACGCATATCGCATAACGCATAACGCATAACCATAACGCATAACGAATACAGCAAAACGCATAACGCTAAACGCATAACGGATCACGCATAACGCATAACGCATAACGCATAACGCATAACGCATAACGCATAACGCATAACGCATACCGCATAACGCATAACGCATAACGCATAACGCATATCGCATAACGCATAACGCATAAAGCATTACGCATAACGCATACCGCATAACGCATAACGCATAACGCATAACGCATAACGCATAACGCATAACGTATAACGCATAACGCATACCGCATAACGCATAACGCATAACGCATAACGCATAACGCATAACGCATAACGCATAACGCATAACGTATAACGCATAACGCATAACGCATAACGCATACCGTATAACGCATAACGCATAACGCATAACGCATAACGCATAACGCATAACGCATAACGCATAACGCATAACGCATAACGCATAACGCATAACGCATAACGCATAACGCAAAACGCATAACGTTAACGCATAACCCATAACGCTTAAGGCTAGATGCATGACGAATTTCGCATATCACATAACGCATAAGGCATGATGCATGACGCATATCGCATAACGCATAACGCATAACGCATAACGCATAAAGCATAACGCATAACGCATAACGCATAACACATAACGCATAACGCATAATGCACAACGCATAACGAATACAGCAAAACGCATAACGCTTAACGCATAACGGATCACGCATAACGCATAACGCATAATGCATAACGCATAACGCATAACGCATAAGGCATAATGCATAACGCATAAAGCGTAACGCATAACGCATAACGCAGAACGCATAACGCATAAAGCATAACGCATAACGCATACCGCATAACGCATAACGCATAACGCATAACGCATAACGCATAACGCATAACGTATAACGCATAACGCATACCGCATAACGCATAACGCATAACGCATAACGCATAACGCATAACGCATAACGCATAACGCATAACGCATAACGCATAACGTATAACGCATAACGCATAAAGCATAACGCATAACGCATACCGTATAACGCATAACGCATAACGCATAACGCATAACGCATAACGCATAACGCATAATGCATAACGCATAACGCATAACGCAAAACGCATAACGTTAACACATAACCCATAACGCATAAGGCTAGATGCATGACGAATTTCGCATATCACATAACGCATAAGGCTTGATGCATGACGCATATCGCATAACGCATAACGCATAACCATAACGCATAACGAATACAGCAAAACGCATAACGCTTAACGCATAACGGATCACGCATAACGCATAACGCATAACGCATAACGCATAACGCATAACGCATAACGCATAACGCATAACGCATAACGCATAACGCATAACGCATAACGCATAACGCATAACGCAAAACGCATAACGTTAACGCATAACCCCTAACGCAATAACGCATAACGCATAACGTATAACGCATAACGCATACCGTATAACGCATAACGCATAACGCAAACGTATAGCGCAAAACGGATAACGCATAAACCACAACCCATACTTCATAACGCCTAACGCATAATGCACAACGCATAACGAACACCGGAAAACCCATAACGCCTAACGCATAACGGATCACTCATAACGCATAATGCATAACGCATAACGCATAAAGCATAACGCATAACGCATATCGCATAACGCAGAACGCATAACGCATAACGCATAACGCATAACGCATAACGCATAACGCATAACGTATAACGCATAACGCATAACGCATAACGCATAACGCATAACGCATAACGCATAACGCATAACGCATAACGCATAACGCATAACGCATAACGCATAACGCATAACGCATAACGCATAACGCATAACGCATAACGCATAACGCATAACGCATAACGCATAACGCATAACGCATAACGCATAACGCATAACACATAATGCATAACGCATAACGCATAACGCATAACGCATAAAGCATAACGCATAACGCATAACGCATAACACATAACGCATAACGCATAATGCACAACGCATAACGAATACAGCAAAACGCATAACGCTTAACGCATAACGGATCACGCATAACGCATAACGCATAATGCATAACGCATAACGCATAACGCATAAGGCATAATGCATAACGCATAAAGCGTAACGCATAACGCATAACGCAGAACGCATAACGCATAAAGCATAACGCATAACGCATACCGCATAACGCATAACGCATAACGCATAACGCATAACGCATAACGCATAACGCATAACGTATAACGCATAACGCATACCGCATAACGCATAACGCATAACGCATAACGCATAACGCATAACGCATAACGCATAACGCATAACGCATAACGCATAACGCATAACGCATAACGCATAACGCATAACGCATAACGCATAACGCATAACGCATAACGCATAACGCAAAACGCATAACGTTAACGCATAACCCCTAACGCAATAACGCATAACGCATAACGTATAACGCATAACGCATACCGTATAACGCATAACGCATAACGCAAACGTATAGCGCACAACGGATAACGCATAAACCACAACCCATACTTCATAACGCCTAACGTATAATGCACAACGCATAACGAACACCGGAAAACCCATAACGCCTAACGCATAACGGATCACTCATAACGCATAATGCATAACGCATAACGCATAAAGCATAACGCATAACGCATATCGCATAACGCAGAACGCATAACGCATAACGCATAACGCATAACGCATAACGCATAACGTATAACGCATAACGCATAACGCATAACGCATAACGCATAACGCATAACGCATAACGCATAACGCATAACGCATAACGCATAACGCATAACGCATAACGCATAACGCATAACGCATAACGCATAACGCATAACGCATAACGCATAACGCATAACGCATAACGCATAACGCATAACGCATAACGCATAACGCATAACGCATAATGCATAACGCATAACGCATAACGCATAACGCATAAAGCATAACGCATAACGCATAACGCATAACACATGACGCATAACGCATAATGCACAACGCATAACGAATACAGCAAAACGCATAACGCTTAACGCATAACGGATCACGCATAACGCATAACGCATAATGCATAACGCATAACGCATAACGCATAAGGCATAATGCATAACGCATAAAGCGTAACGCATAACGCATAACGCAGAACGCATAACGCATAAAGCATAACGCATAACGCATACCGCATAACGCATAACGCACAACGCATAACGCATAACGCATAACGTATAACGCATAACGCATACCGCATAACGCATAACGCATAACGCATAACGCATAACGCATAACGCATAACGCATAACGCATAACGTATAACGCATAACGCATAACGCATAACGCATAACGCATACCGTATAACGCATAACGCATAACGCATAACGCATAACGCATAACGCATAACGCATAACGCATAACGCATAACGCATAACGCATAACGCATAACGCATAACGCATAACGCATAACGTTAACGCATATCCCATAACGCATAAGGCTAGATGCATGACGAATTTCGCATATCACATAACGCATAAGGCTTGATGCATGACGCATATCGCATAACGCATAACGCATAACCATAACGCATAACGAATACAGCAAAACGCATAACGCTTAACGCATAACGGATCACGCATAACGCATAACGCATAACGCATAACGCATAACGCATAACGCATAACGCATAACGCATAACGCATACCGCATAACGCATAACGCATAACGCATATCGCATAACGCATAACGCATAAAGCATTACGCATAACGCATACCGCATAACGCATAACGCATAACGCATAACGCATAACGCATAACGCATAACGTATAACGCATAACGCATACCGCATAACGCATAACGCATAACGCATAACGCATAACGCATAACGCATAACGCATAACGCATAACGCATAACGTATAACGCATAACGCATAACGCATAAAG
Organism: Lasioglossum morio; assembly: GCA_916610235.2. Classification (NCBI taxonomy): domain Eukaryota; kingdom Metazoa; phylum Arthropoda; class Insecta; order Hymenoptera; family Halictidae; genus Lasioglossum; species Lasioglossum morio. The sequence goes on from CAKAJA020000289.1 coordinate 3,676,616, forward strand.
CATAACGCATACCGTATAACGCATAACGCATAACGCATAACGCATAACGCATAACGCATAACGCATAACGCATAACGTATAACGCATAACGCATACCGCATAACGCATAACGCATAACGCATAACGCATAACGCATACCGCATAACGCATAACGCATAACGCATAACGCATAACGCATAACGCATAACGCATAACGTATAACGCATAACGCATACCGCATAACGCATAACGCATAACGCATAACGCATAACGCATAACGCATAACGCATAACGCATAACGCATAACGCATAACGCATAACGCATAACGCATAACGCATAACGCATAACGCATAACGCATAACGCAAAACGCATAACGTTAACGCATAACCCCTAACGCAATAACGCATAACGCATAACGTATAACGCATAACGCATACCGTATAACGCATAACGCATAACGCAAACGTATAGCGCACAACGGATAACGCATAAACCACAACCCATACTTCATAACGCCTAACGCATAATGCACAACGCATAACGAACACCGGAAAACCCATAACGCCTAACGCATAACGGATCACTCATAACGCATAATGCATAACGCATAACGCATAAAGCATAACGCATAACGCATATCGCATAACGCAGAACGCATAACGCATAACGCATAACGCATAACGCATAACGCATAACGCATAACGTATAACGCATAACGCATAACGCATAACGCATAACGCATAACGCATAACGCATAACGCATAACGCATAACGCATAACGCATAACGCATAACGCATAACGCATAACGCATAACGCATAACGCATAACGCATAACGCATAACGCATAACGCATAACGCATAACGCATAACGCACAACGCATAATGCATAACGCATAACGCATAACGCATAACGCATAAAGCATAACGCATAACGCATAACGCATAACACATGACGCATAACGCATAATGCACAACGCATAACGAATACAGCAAAACGCATAACGCTTAACGCATAACGGATCACGCATAACGCATAACGCATAATGCATAACGCATAACGCATAACGCATAAGGCATAATGCATAACGCATAAAGCGTAACGCATAACGCATAACGCAGAACGCATAACGCATAAAGCATAACGCATAACGCATACCGCATAACGCATAACGCATAACGCATAACGCATAACGCATAACGCATAACGCATAACGTATAACGCATAACGCATACCGCATAACGCATAACGCATAACGCATAACGCATAACGCATAACGCATAACGCATAACGCATAACGTATAACGCATAACGCATAACGCATAACGCATAACGCATACCGTATAACGCATAACGCATAACGCATAACGCATAACGCATAACGCATAACGCATAACGCATAACGCATAACGCATAACGCATAACGCATAACGCATAACGCATAACGCATAACGCATAACGCATAAGGCTAGATGCATGACGAATTTCGCATATCACATAACGCATAAGGCTTGATGCATGACGCATATCGCATAACGCATAACGCATAACCATAACGCATAACGAATACAGCAAAACGCATAACGCTTAACGCATAACGGATCACGCATAACGCATAACGCATAACGCATAACGCATAACGCATAACGCATAACGCATAACGCATAACGCATACCGCATAACGCATAACGCATAACGCATAACGCATATCGCATAACGCATAACGCATAAAGCATTACGCATAACGCATACCGCATAACGCATAACGCATAACGCATAACGCATAACGCATAACGCATAACGTATAACGCATAACGCATACCGCATAACGCATAACGCATAACGCATAACGCATAACGCATAACGCATAACGCATAACGCATAACGCATAACGCAAAACGCATAACGTTAACGCATAACCCCTAACGCAATAACGCATAACGCATAACGTATAACGCATAACGCATACCGTATAACGCATAACGCATAACGCAAACGTATAGCGCACAACGGATAACGCATAAACCACAACCCATACTTCATAACGCCTAACGCATAATGCACAACGCATAACGAACACCGGAAAACCCATAACGCCTAACGCATAACGGATCACTCATAACGCATAATGCATAACGCATAACGCATAAAGCATAACGCATAACGCATATCGCATAACGCAGAACGCATAACGCATAACGCATAACGCATAACGCATAACGCATAACGCATAACGTATAACGCATAACGCATAACGCATAACGCATAACGCATAACGCATAACGCATAACGCATAACGCATAACGCATAACGCATAACGCATAACGCATAACGCATAACGCATAACGCATAACGCATAACGCATAACGCATAACGCATAACGCATAACGCATAACGGATAACGCATAACGCATAACGCATAATGCATAACGCATAACGCATAACGCATAACGCATAAAGCATAACGCATAACGCATAACGCATAACACATGACGCATAACGCATAATGCACAACGCATAACGAATACAGCAAAACGCATAACGCTTAACGCATAACGGATCACGCATAACGCATAACGCATAATGCATAACGCATAACGCATAACGCATAAGGCATAATGCATAACGCATAAAGCGTAACGCATAACGCATAACGCAGAACGCATAACGCATAAAGCATAACGCATAACGCATAACGCATAACGCATAACGCATAACGCATAACGCATAACGCATAACGCATAACGTATAACGCATAACGCATACCGCATAACGCATAACGCATAACGCATAACGCATAACGCATAACGCATAACGCATAACGCATAACGCATAACGTATAACGCATAACGCATAACGCATAACGCATAACGCATACCGTATAACGCATAACGCATAACGCATAACGCATAACGCATAACGCATAACGCATAACGCATAACGCATAACGCATAACGCATAACGCAAAACGCATAACGCATAACGCATAACGCATAACGCATAACGCAAAACGCATAACGTTAACGCATAACCCATAACGCTTAAGGCTAGATGCATGACGAATTTCGCATATCACATAACGCATAAGGCATGATGCATGACGCATATCGCATAACGCATAACGCATATCGCATAACGCATAACGCATAACGCATACCGTATAACGCATAACGCATAACGCATAACGCATAACGCATAACGCATAACGCATAACGCATAACGCATAACGCATAACGCATAACGCATAACGCAAAACGCATAACGTTAACGCATATCCCATAACGCATAAGGCTAGATGCATGACGAATTTCGCATATCACATAACGCATAAGGCTTGATGCATGACGCATATCGCATAACGCATAACGCATAACCATAACGCATAACGAATACAGCAAAACGCATAACGCTTAACGCATAACGGATCACGCATAACGCATAACGCATAACGCATAACGCATAACGCATAACGCATAACGCATAACGCATACCGCATAACGCATAACGCATAACGCATAACGCATATCGCATAACGCATAACGCATAAAGCATTACGCATAACGCATACCGCATAACGCATAACGCATAACGCATAACGCATAACGCATAACGCATAACGTATAACGCATAACGCATACCGCATAACGCATAACGCATAACGCATAACGCATAACGCATAACGCATAACGCATAACGCATAACGTATAACGCATAACGCATAACGCATAAAGCATAACGCATACCGTATAACGCATAACGCATAACGCATAACGCATAACGCATAACGCATAACGCATAACGCATAACGCATAACGCATAACGCATAACGCATAACGCATAACGCAAAACGCATAACGTTAACGCATAACCCATAACGCTTAAGGCTAGATGCATGACGAATTTCGCATATCACATAACGCATAAGGCATGATGCATGACGCATATCGCATAACGCATAACGCATATCGCATAACGCATAACGCATAAAGCATTACGCATAACGCATACCGCATAACGCATAACGCATAACGCATAACGCATAACGCATAACGCATAACGTGTAACGCATAACGCATACCGCATAACGCATAACGCATAACGCATAACGCATAACGCATAACGCATAACGTATAACGCAAACGTATAGCGCACAACGGATAACGCATAAACCATAACCCATACTTCATAACGCCTAACGCATAATGCACAACGCATAACGAACACCGGAAAACCCATAACGCCTAACGCATAACGGATCACTCATAACGCATAATGCATAACGCATAACGCATAAAGCATAACGCATAACGCATATCGCATAACGCAGAACGCATAACGCATAACGCATAACGCATAACGCATACCGTATAACGCATAACGCATAACGCATAACGCATAACGAATAACGCTTAACGCATAACGCATAACGCATAACGCATAAAGTATAATGCAAAACGTATAACGCAAACGTATAACGCACAACGCATAACGCATAACGCATAACGCATATCGCATAACGCATAACGCATAACGCATAACGCATAACGCATAACGCATAACGCATAACGCATAACGCATAACGCATAACGCATAACGCATAACGCATAACGCATAACGCATACCGTATAACGCATAACGCATAACGCATAGCGCATAACGCATAACGCATAACGCATAACGCATAACGCATAACGCATAACGCATAACGCATAAAGCATAACGCATAACGCATAACGCATAACGCATAAAGCATAACGCATAACGCATAACGCATGAAGCATAACCCATAACGCATAACGCATAACGCATAACGTATAACGCATAACGCATACCGTATAACGCAAACGTATAGCGCACAACGCATAATGCATAAACCATAACCCATACTTCATAACGCATAACGCATAATGCACAACGCATATCGAACACCGGAAAACCCATAACCCCTAACGCATAACGGATCACGCATAACGCATAATGCATAACGCATAAAGTATAACGCATAACGCATAACCCCTAACGCAATAACGCATAACGCATAACGCATAACGCATAACGTGTAACTCATAACGCATAACGCATAAAGCATAACGCATAACGCATAACGCATAACGCATAACGCATAACGCATATCGCATAACGCATAACGCATAACGCATAACGTATAACGCATAACGCATACCGTATAACGCATAACGCATAACGCATAACGTATAACCCCTAACGCAATAACGCATAACGCATAACGCATAACGCATAACGCATAACGCATGAAGCATAACCCATAACGCATAACGCCTAACTCATAACGTATAACGCATAACGCATAACGCATATCGCATAACGCATAACGCATAACGTATAACGCATAACGCATACCGTATAACGCATAACGCATAACGCAAACGTATAACGCACAACGCATAACGCATAACGCATAACGCATAACGCATAACATATAACGCATAACGCATAACGCATAACCCATAACGCATAACGCATAACGCATAACTTATAAAGCATAACGCATAACGCATAACGCATAACGCAAAACGCATAAACCCTAACGCAATAACGCATAACGCATAACGCATATCGCATAACTTGTAACTCATAACGCATAACGCATAAAGCATAACGCATAAGGCATAACGCATAACGCATATCGCATAACGCATAACGCATAACGTATAACGCATAACGCATACTGTATAACGCATAACGCATAACGCATAACGCATAACGCATAACGCATAACGCATAACGCATAACGCATAAAGCATAACGCATAACGCATAACGCATAACGCATAACCCCTAACGCAATAACGCATAACGCATAACGCATAACGTGTAACTCATAACACATATCGCATAAAGCATAACGCATAAGGCATAACGCATAACGCATATCGCATAACGCATAACGCATAACGCAATAACGCATAACGCATAACGCATAACGTGTAACTCATAACACATATCGCATAAAGCATAACGCATAAGGCATAACGCATAACGCATATCGCATAACGCATAACGCATAACGCATAACGCATAACGCATAACGCATAACGCATAAAGCATAACGCATAACGCATAACACATAACGCATATCGCATAACGCATAACGCAAAACGTATATCGCATACCGTATAACGCATAACGCATAACGCATAACGCATAACGCAGACGTATAACGCACAACCCATAACGCATAACGAACAACGGATAACGCATAACGCATAACGCATAACGAATACCGCAAAACGTATATCGCCTAACACATAACGGATCACACATAACGCATAACGCATAACGTATAACGCATAACGCATAACGCATAACGCATAACGCATAACGCATAACGCATAACGCATAACGCATAACGCATAACGCATAACGCATAACATATAACGCATAACGCATAACGCATAACGCATAACGCATAACGTGTAACTCATAACGCATAACGCATAAAGCGTAACGCATAACGCATAACGCATAACGCATAACGCATATCGCATAACGCATAACGCATAACGTATAACGCATAACGCATACCGTATAACGCATAACGCATAACGCATAACGCAAACGTATAACGCACAACGCATAACGCATAACGCATAACGCATAACGCATAACATATAACGCATAACGCATAACGCATAACGCATAACGCATAACGCATAACGCATAACGCATAACGCACAACGCATAACGCATAACGTATAAAGCATAACGCATAACGCATAACGCATAACGCATAACGCATAACGCATAACGCATAACCCCTAACGCAATAACGCATAACGCATAACGCATAACGCATAACGTGTAACTCATAACACATATCGCATAAAGCATAACGCATAAGGCATAACGCATAACGCATAACGCATAACGCATAACGCATAACGTATAACGCATAACGCATACTGTATAACGCATAACGCATAACGCATAACGCAAACGTATAACGCACAACGCATAACGCAGAAAGCATAACGCATAACGCATAACGCATAACGCATAACGCATAACGCATAACGCATAACGCATAACGCATAACGCATAACGCAAACGTATAGCGCACAACGCATAACGCATAAACCATAACCCATACTTAATAACGCATAACGCATAATGCACAACGCATAACGAACACCGGAAAACCCATAACGCCTAACGCATAACGGATCACGCATAACGCATCATGCATAACGCATAAAGCATAACGCATAACGCATAACGCATAACCCCTAACGCATAACGCATAACGCATAACGCATAACGCATAACGCATAACGCATAACGTGTAACTCATAACGCATAACGCATAACGCATAAAGCATAACGCATAACGCATAACACATAACGCATATCGCATAACGCATAACGTGTAACTCATAACGCATAACGCATAACGCATAAAGCATAACGCATAACGCATAACACATAACGCATATCGCATAACGCATAACGCATAACGCATAACGTATAACGCATAACGCATAACGCATAAAGCATAACGCATGACGCATAACGCATGAAGCATAACCCATAACGCATAACGCATAACGCATAGCGTATAACGCATAACGCATACCGTATAACGCATAACGCATAACGCATAACGCAAACGTATAGCGCACAACGCATAATGAATAAACCATAACCCATACTTCATAACGCTGTCACGTGCGTAACAGACCTGGCAACCCGAGAAGTCCGACAAAGGCTCGGATTTGGCCGGGCCCTTGGCCAACCGTAATAAAACAATTTCCCAAAAATTGCAGGACGGCTGGGGACCCGTACGACCGAAAAACGGTAAAGCCAAAACCTTATAACAGAAACAATAAACTTCCTACTCCCAAAGTCCCATACAGACCACACCCACAACCATATCTACGCCAATTAGAAAACAGACATTCATCCCCACAAACGCAAAACACAACCAATAGAAATGTTACCAAAAAACACAAGTATCCAAGCGTACACCCGCACGACACTCGAAAAGCCGAATCTCGAACCGTCGACATCACTTCCGAACATTGACACGATTTTTGTACGGTGTCCATTTCTTTTAATAAACAATTTAAAGTGTTAAGTAAATTCACTGTGAACTACCCAAGTCCCGATCCCGGGTAAATTCCTTAAATGGTTTGACCCTAAAACAAAGGACAATAATATATTGCGTTACGATCGGTCTGAAAACGGGGTATCGTCGCGAACGTAACATTGGTGACAGCGGTGGGATCGTTTGTGGTAGTGAAGTGAATAATTACTCTCAAGATGGACCCGGCAACAGAGAACCAATCGCTGGAAGAACAGGAGAGACGGATAGAGGCTATGCAGAAAACCCTCGAAGATCAGCTAGCCCAACTACAAATCTGTAGGGACCAACTGTTGGAAGAACAGCAACGGTTGGCGTTTGAAAGGGAGCAACTAGCAACACAACAGGCCCAGTACGAAAACCTTAAAACCGCACAGCAACAGGAAGAATTATCCACCGCAATGATGGGCAATAATGGATATTATGTGACGCTGTACAAGGACGCACTAAATGCCATCCCCGAATTCGACGGAAAAAACATGGCCTTCGTGTGTTTCGCCGAGGGATGCGAAGAAGCTACGGATATGATCCCGTCCCACTGCGAAGACAGCCTGGTGAGGTCCATCAGGAACAAACTAAAAGGAGATGCACGACGGTCGATTCTCGGAATGAAATTCAACAGGGTGAGCGAATTAGTGGAGTACCTTAGATCTATATATGCGCCGCACGAAACAGTATACGAAGCTTTAGGGAAACTATCTAATGTATTTCAAAAATCAAGCGAGGGGGTGATAACTTTTGCGAATCGCGTCCGGGAATTAGGTAAGAGTATTACAGACGCGTTTCAAAAAGAAATCGGATCCGCTACATCCGCGTCCGCTGCTAGTACCGACAAGAATTTGCAGAAATGTTTTTTACGAGGTCTAAAACCGGAAATTTCAATACGAATGCCAACTACAGAATTTAAAAATATTAATGAGGCTATTTCCAAAGCAATTTTAGTCGAAAAAGAGAATAACGCCATTTTAACCATGCGCGGATCTTCCGATCAACCCGAGAAGCGCGAACAGAATAGTGCAATCTTCAAAATTGACACCCACCCAATTACTTGTCAACTTTGCAAAAAACCGGGGCACGAAGCACCCAATTGTTGGATACACAAAAACCTCCTTACATCGGGAAACAATCCAGAGAAAACGCAGTCCTCGCATGACAATGGTCCGGATTACGAAAAAATAGTCCAAATCGTATTAGAAACGCAACGCCGAACGTCTAACCTCCGCGGACGCGCGAACAGTAACCCCGAGCACGAGTACAGTACACGTTATGCCACCAGACCTTTTAGAAATCCCAATTTAAATTCTGGCAACTCCAAGTTTTGCAGATATTGCAAAAATAACGGGCACGTTATTGACGAATGTAGGAAACGCGCTTATAACAACAGTAGAGCAGGGAACCCTCAAGCTGAAAACAATAATCAAGCCCAATCGGGAAACTTTACAAATACCGCGCGGACAGGCGCACCACGCGGTCAACCGACGGAGCGCCAAGTATACAACATCGAGTCCGAGATCACCGAATCTGTAGCGCACGAATAAATTTAACTCGAAGTGGTTACGTGCCTGTTGTACGAATCAGCAGTTTCAATCTAATTTCGCCTTCAAATTTCATGGTCGATAGTGGATCGGGTCCTAACCTCATAAAAATTCGTTCTATCAACCCCTCCACTAAAATTGATCAAAACGAGATTCTCCAATTGAGCGGCATTACGACACAACAGGTACTGACCAGGGGGGAACTAAAAATAAATATCCTAGGGCGATTCGTAACCTTTCACGCGGTAGATAATAATTTCCCAATTATTCAAGAGGGCATCATCGGGTCCGACTTTCTCGTAGAGCAAAATGCCTGCATCAACTACAAAAACAAATGCCTGGAATGTGACACTCAGGTAATTCCATTCGAATCCCAGGAAAAGTTAGTGGTCCCCGCGAGGTCTCGAACACTAGGCTACGTTAAAATAGCCAACCCGACAATTGACCAGGGATATATTCCGCGTTTACGAGTGAAGGGAAATAAAGAAATATACCTGGGTGATGTACTAGCAACGGTTAATGACGGTCGAGCTTACCTAGACATCATTAACACGAGCCATCGCGACATCGAAATTGTAATCCCTACGGTAAAAATCCAGGAAGTTTCCCTCATTCAGGAAAATAAAAACCCTGCTCACCAAGGCCGTATTTGTAAGTTCGATAGTATAAAAAGATGCTCCCCTATTCCAAATCCAAATGCAGATTCGTCAAACTCAAGATTCTTTAAATACGGAGCATCCAAATCGCTGCCTATCAGCCAACCTATCAAATACGATCAAACTTCAACCAACCCACTCCAACCCTCAATAACGAAACCAACACCTATAAATGCTCGCGAAAGTCGCATCTCTTGTTCGGGAACAGAAACTCGAGAAAACATGGAACGTCCCCAAGAAATAAAGACTCTATTAAGATTAGATCACCTGAACTCGGAGGAACGCGCGCACATCACCAAGTTGGTGCAGGAATATGCCGATTGTTTTCATATACCTGGCGAACCCCTAGGGTTTACGACTGCAATTGAACACAGAATACTGACCACCGACGACCGACCCATAAGTAAAAGACAGTACCGTTTTCCACCTATCCATAAAAACGAAATTGAAAGACAAGTCCAAGATTTGTTAAAAGCCGGAGCGATAAAACCGTCCGATTCCCCCTACAACACGCCCGTTTGGATAGTACCCAAAAAATTAGATTCTCAGGGAAACAAACAATGGAGAATGGTGTTGGATTTCCGAACGTTAAACGAGAAGACAATCGGAGATGCATACCCACTACCCAACATTATTGATATCCTCGACCAATTAGGCGGCGCGAAGTACTTCTCAATATTCGATCTAGCGTCAGGATTTCACCAAATTCGTATGCATCCGAACGATAAACATAAAACGGCTTTTACAACACCGCATGGGCATTACGAATTCGAGCGAATGCCATTCGGTTTGAAAAACGCGCCCGCGACATTCCAGCGTTTAATGGATCGAGTACTGTCAGGACTGCAGGGTAACGAGGTTTTTGTATATCTAGATGACATAGTTATATATTCAAGCTCATTACGCGAACACGAAATCAAATTTCGGAAACTAATGGATAGACTGCGTATGGTTAATCTGAAATTACAGCCCGACAAATGTGAGTTTTTACGAAAAGAAGTGTGCTACCTCGGACATATTGTTAGCGAAAACGGTGTCCGGCCAAACCCCAAAAAATTAGAAGCCGTACAGGAATTCCCGGTTCCCAAAACACAAAAGAACATTAAGCAATTTCTTGGACTAGCAGGATATTATAGACGATTTATCCCAAACTTTTCTAGAATCGCAAAACCACTATCGCAATTATTAAAACAAGGTGAATCGTTTAAATGGACCGAAAAAGAACAAGATGCATTCCAAATCCTACGCGACAAACTGTGCGAAGAACCGGTACTACAATACCCCGATTTTAATAAACCATTTGTTTTGACCACTGACGCATCGGAATTTGCAATAGGAGGGGTGTTAAGTCAGGGTCCGATCGGCAGAGATAAACCAATAGCTTATACATCCCGGGTTTTAAACGGCTCAGAATTAAATTATCCCACAATAGAAAAGGAATTACTAGCTATCATATACTGTGTGAACCATTTTCGACCGTACTTGTATGGAAAAAAATTCGCACTAATAACTGATCATAAACCGCTCACCTGGCTGCATTCCGTTAAGGATCCTACCTCACGGTTATTGAGATGGAGATTAAAACTTGCCGAATACGAGTACGATATTTCGTATAAGGCAGGAAAAGCGAATGTAAATGCCGACGCACTGTCCCGAAATCCCATAGAAAGGCCTGCATACCCAATTCACACTGGGGAACCTGACATACTTTCGGACCCCGAAGACGAACAAATCCGAGAAAGGAACGACCACGCGAGAACATTCAAAACTCCGTCACCACAAACTGCAGAAATGAGGGAGGAAATGGAACCCATTATCGCTCACACAAATATGAGAACAAGAAGCCAAACTGCCCAACACATGGACGGACCAGTACAATTTACAGAGAAGGAACTTCGCGAGCGCCCCGTTAAACGATATAAAGTTAAAGCGATGATACACCGGGAACCTTCACCCATCACATTCCTCCCGACGACAGAATCCGTTGACGACAACGACAATGACAATGACAACGACGACGACGGCGACGGCGACGGCGACATTGATGACGACGACGACGACGACGACACTCCTTTGGCGACACGTTTAACGTCATATAACCCAAGTACACAAACCTTTCAAACCCCAGAACGAAGAACGACCAAGGACCCAAAAATATTACGACCACAAAACCCAATAATTATAGAAAACATATTCGAATCGGAAGAGGAAGAAGAAGGAGAAACGGACTACAGCAACGAAGACGAATTAGACCAAGATAACTTTGACCAGACAATCAAGAACCAAGAATTCCCACACGGCAGAGAAACAAGATCCACAAGGAACACAGTATTAAACCAACGCGATAAACTATACATGAGAAAAGATAACTCTCTGTACTTCCTCACCGAAAACGGGGACCCAGTAGACGAAGGAGCAAAGGAATTCGGGAAGAGGAGAGAACTACCCAGGTTACAGAATCCTCACACCGGAGATGTCATTTTCATAAAGAAAGGAAACAAATGGCACATAATAGTAATTTGCAAAAGAACGTTAGAAGAAAAAACAACATCAAAAACATTCGCGGAAGCCTTCCAAAATTTGAACAGAAGACTCGAGGAGCACAATATTGAAACAATAGGAATCGCAAAATTCGAGAAAATAGACGACATTGACTGGCAAGAAACATTAAGATTACTACGTAGCTCCATTACGGAAAAACACATAAAAATAATAGTCTGTCACGGAACAGTAATCGAACCAGATAGTCACCAACGAAGGAATATTCTCGAAGAAGCCCACTGTTCAACCGTAGGTGGACACAAAGGAATCACAAAGACCTACAATAGAATCCGACAAAGATTTTACTGGGAAAATCTGAAAGCCGATGTACAAAATTTCGTCCGGAACTGCATCGAGTGCCAACTAAAGAAGATATCCAGGAATAAAACGAAACAGCCCATGGCCATTACCGACACACCTGATACAGCATTCGATAAGGTTTCCATGGATATGGTGGGCCCACTACCAAGAACAGCAGAAGGAAACGAATATCTCCTCACGCTACAAGACAACTTGACGAAGTTTTCCATCGCCATACCGATGAGATCAGGAACCGCAGCAAGCGTGGCAAAAGCCCTCGTAAAGCATTTCGTCAGTATTTTTGGAGCACCCAGAGCCATACTCACGGACAGAGGCACCAATTTTACTAGTACACTTTTAAAACAATTATCCAAACACTTCCGCATAACTCGTTATTTGACCACAGCTTTCCACCCTCAATCAAATGGTTCGTTAGAACGCTCTCACGCGACCTTGATAGAATATATTAAACAGTACGTAGATAATAGACACGAGTGGGACGAATTTCCGGAATTAGCAACATTCTGTTATAACACTAGCGTACACGAAGCAACCGGGTTCACTCCTTATGAACTAATATTTGGAAAAGTAGCACGACAACCCTCCAGTCAATCATACAACGATACCGATATGCGAGACTACGGCGATTACCTCGCCGATATAATTCAAACACTGTACGACCTCCGAAAATTAGCACGCGAAAACTTAATAACGTCAAAACAGCGATCAAAAAAACACTACGACAGAAAAATTAATCCGCAAAACTTTCAGTTGAACGATTCTGTATTTTTACTGAAAGAACCTAAGAAAGGAAAATTATCAAATAATTATACCGGGCCCTATAAAATAATAGACACCATGGCAAACCATAATGTAAAGATTCTCGTAAACGGAAAACCTCGCGTTGTACACACCGACAAACTAAAATTAGCGCATATTTTATAATTACTAACCTTTAAATTATACCTTACTTAACTAAATAAGTACTATTATATTATATAAATACGAAAATTTATTAGAAACATAAGATAAACATATATACGCACAAAAAAAAAAAAAAAAAAAAAAAAAAAAAAAAAGGATCGAACTAACTCGTAAGTTAACATTAAGCGTTTAGATAATAATCAACAAATCGTTATAACACATACACTAATCATAAGATATCTAATATTAAGTAACACACGCATATACACTGTCCCAACAGATGACACACACACGCCACGTAATCAAACATACGAAATACCTTCCTACACAAACTATTCCATATGTTCGATTCAAATAAGGGGGAGGTGTCACGTGCGTAACAGACCTGGCAACCCGAGAAGTCCGACAAAGGCTCGGATTTGGCCGGGCCCTTGGCCAACCGTAATAAAACAATTTCCCAAAAATTGCAGGACGGCTGGGGACCCGTACGACCGAAAAACGGTAAAGCCAAAACCTTATAACAGAAACAATAAACTTCCTACTCCCAAAGTCCCATACAGACAACACCCACAACCATATCTACGCCAATTAGAAAACAGACATTCATCCCCACAAACGCAAAACACAACCAATAGAAATGTTACCAAAAAACACAAGTATCCAAGCGTACACCCGCACGACACTCGAAAAGCCGAATCTCGAACCGTCGACATCACTTCCGAACATTGACACGATTTTTGTACGGTGTCCATTTCTTTTAATAAACAATTTAAAGTGTTAAGTAAATTCACTGTGAACTACCCAAGTCCCGATCCCGGGTAAATTCCTTAAATGGTTTGACCCTAAAACAAAGGACAATAATATATTGCGTTACGATCGGTCTGAAAACGGGGTATCGTCGCGAACGTAACAACGCATAACGCATAATGCACAACGCATATCGAACACCGGAAAACCCATAACGCATAACGCATAACGCATAACGCATAACGCATAACGCATAACGCATAACGCATTACGCATAACGCATAAAGTATAACACATAACGCATAACGCATTACGCATAACGCATCACGCATAACGCATAACGCATAACGCATAACGCATATCGCATAAAACATAACGCATCACGCATAACGTACAACGTATAACGCATAACGCATAACGCATAACGCATAACGCATAACGCATAACGCATAACGCATAACGTATATCGCATAACACATAACGCATAACCTATAACGCATAACGCATATGGCATAACGCATAACGTTAACGCATAACGCATAACGCGTAACGCATAACGGATCACGCATAACGCATAAAGCATAACGCATAAAGCATAACGCATAACGCATAACGCATAACGCATAACGCATAACGCATACCGCATAACGCATAACGCATATCGCATAACGCATAACGCATAACGTATAACGCATAACGCATACCGTATAACGCATAACGCATAATGCATAACGCAAACGTATAACGCACAACGCATAACGCATAACGCATAACGCATAACGCATAACGCATTACGCATAACGCATAAAGTATAACACATAACGCATAACGCATTATGCATAACGCATCACGCATATCGCATAACGCATAACGCATAACGCATATCGCATAAAACATAACGCATCACGCATAATGTACAACGTATAACGCATAACGCATAACGCATAACGCATAACGCATAACGCATAACGTATATCGCATAACACATAACGCATAACCTATAACGCATAACGCATAAGGCATAACGCATAACGTTAACGCATAACGCATAACGCCTAACGCATAACGGATCACGCATAACGCATAAAGCATAACGCATAAAGCATAACGCATAACGCATAACGCATAACGCATAAAGCATAACGCATACCGCATAACGCATAACGCATATCGAATAACGCATAACGCATAACGTATAACGCATAACGCATACCGTATAACGCATAACGCATAATGCATAACGCATAACGCATAACTTATAACTCATAACTCATAACGAATATCGCATAACGCATAACGCATAACGCATAATGCATAACGCATAAAGCATAACGCATAACGCATAACGCAAACGTATAACGCCCAACCTTAACGCATAACGAATAACGCATAACGCATAACGCATAACGCATAACGCATAACGTATAACGCATAAAGCATAACGCATAACGCATAACGCATAACGTATAACGCATAACGCATAACGCATAACGCAAACGTATAACGCCCAACGCTTAACGCATAACGAATAACGCATAACGCATAACGCATAACGCATAACATATAACGCATAACGCATAACGCATGACGCATATCGCATAACGCATAACGCATAATGCATAACGCATAAAGCGTAACGCATAACGCAAACTCATAAGGCATAAGGCATAACGCATAACGCATAACGCATAACGCATGTCGGATCACTCATAACGCATAATGCATAACGCATAAAGCATAAAGCATAACGTATAACGCATAACGCATATCGCATAACGCATAACGCATAACGTATAACGCATGACGCATAACGCATATCACATAACACATAACGCATAATGCACAACGCATAACGAATACAGCAAAACGCATAACGCTTAACGCTTAACGCATAACGGATCACCATAACGCATAATGCACAACGCATAACGAATACCGCAAAACGCATAACGCCTAACGCATAACGGATCACACATAACGCTTAACGCATAACGTATAACTCATAATGCACAACGCATATCGCATAACGTATAACGCAAAACGCATAACGCATAACGTTACCGCATAAGGCTTGATGCATGACGCATATCGCATAACGCATAACGCATAACTCATAACGTATAACGTATAACGCATAATGCATAACGCATAACGCATAACGCATAACGCACAACGCATAATGCATAACGCATAACGAATACAGCAAAACGCATAATGCTTAACGCATAACGGATCACGCATAACGCATAACGCATAACGCATATCGAATAACGCATAACGTGTAACTCATAACGCATAACGCATAATGCATAACGCATAACGAACAACGGATAACGAATAACGCATAACGCATAACGCATAACGCATAACGCATAACGCATTACGCATAACGCATAAAGTATAACACATAACGCATAACGCATAAAGTATAACACATAACGCATAACGCATTACGCATAACGCATCACGCATAACGGATAACGCATAACGCATAACGCATATCGCATAAAACATAACGCATAAAGCATAACGTACAACGTATAACGCATAACGCATAACGCATAACGCATAACGCATAACGCATAACGTATATCGCATAACACATAACGCATAACCCATAACGCATAACGCATAACGCATAACGCATAACGCATAACGCATAAAGCATAACGCATAACGCAAAACGCATAACGCATATCGCATAACGCATAACGCATAACGCATAACGCATAACTTATAACTCATAACTCATAACGAATATCGCATAACGCATAACGCATAACGCATAACGCATAACGCATAATGCATAACGCATAAAGCATAACGCATAACGCATAACGCATAACGCATGACGCAAACGTATAACGCCCAACGCTTAACGCATAACGAATAACGCATAACGCATAACGCATAACGTATAACGCATAAAGCATAACGCATAACGCATAACGTATAACGCATAACGCATAACGCATAACGCAAACGTATAACGCCCAACGCTTAACGCATAACGAATAACGCATAACGCATAACGCATAACGCATAACGCATAACATATAACGCATAACGCATAACGCATGACGCATATCGCATAACGCATAACGCATAATGCATAACGCATAAAGCGTAACGCATAACGCAAACTCATAAGGCATAAGGCATAACGCATAACGCATAACGCATAACGCATGTCGGATCACTCATAACGCATAATGCATAACGCATAAAGCATAAAGCATAACGTATAACGCATAACGCATATCGCATAACGCATAACGCATAACGTATAACGTATAACGCATGACGCATAACGCATATCACATAACACATAACGCATAATGCACAACGCATAACGAATACAGCAAAACGCATAACGCTTAACGCTTAACGCATAACGGATCACGCATAACGCATAATGCACAACGCATAACGAATACCGCAAAACGCATAACGCATAACGTTACCGCATAAGGCTTGATGCATGACGCATATCGCATAACGCATAACGCATAACTCATAACGTATAACGTATAACGCATAATGCATAACGCATAACGCATAACGCATAACGCACAACGCATAATGCATAACGCATAACGCATAACGCATAACGCATGGCGCAAACGCAAAATGCATAACGCATAACGCATAACGCATAACGCATAACGCACAACGCATATCGCATAACGCATAACGCATAACGCATAACGCATGGCGCATAACTCAAAATGCATAACACATAACGCATAACGCATAACGCTTAAAGTATAACACATAACGCATAACGCATAAAGTATAACACATAACGTATAACGCACAACGCATAATGCATAACGCATAACGCATAACGCATAACACATGGCGCATAACGCAAAATGCATAACGCATAACGCATAACGCATAACGCATAACGCACAACGCATATCGCATAACGCATAACGCATAACGCATAACGCATGGCGCATAACTCAAAATGCATAACGCATAACGCATAACGCATAACGCATAACGCATAACGCATAACGCATAAGTCATAACGCACAACGCATATCGCATAACGTATAAGGCATAACGCATAATACATAACGTATAACGCATTATGCATAACGCATAACGCATAATGCATAACGCATAACGCAAACCCATAAGGCATAAGGCATAACGCATAACGCATAACGCATAACGCATGTCGGATCACGAATAACGCATAACGCATAACGCATAAAGCATAAAGCATAACGTATAACGCATAACGCATATCGCATAACACATAACGCATAACCCATAACGCACAACGCAGAACGCATAACGCATAACGCATAACGCATAACGCATAACGCATAACGCATAACGCATAACGCATAACGCATAACGCATAACGCATAACGGAAACTTATAACGCACAACGCATAACGCATAACGCATAACGCATAACGCATAACGCATAACGCATAACGCATAACGCATAACGTATAACGCATAACACATAACGCATAACCCATAACGCATAACGCATAAGGCATAACGCATAACGTTAACGCATAACGCATAACGCCTAACGCATAACGGATCACGCATAACGCATAAAGCATAACGCATAAAGCATAACGCATAACGCATAACGCATAACGCATAACGCATAAAGCATAACGCATACCGCATAACGCATAACGCATAACGCAAACTTATAACGCACAACGCATAACGCATAACGCATAACGCATAACGCATAACGCATAACGCATAACGCATAACGCATAACGCATAACGCATAACGCATAACGCATAAAGCATAAAGCATAACGTATAACGCATAACGCATATCGCATAACGCATAACGCATAACCCATAACGCATAACGCATAACGCATAACGCATAACGCATAACGCATAACGCATAACGCATAACGCATAACGCATAACGCATAACGCATAACGCATAACTCATAACGTATAACGCATAACGCATAACGCATAATGCATAACGCATAACGCATAACGCATAACGCATAACGCATAACGCATAACGCATAACGCATAAAGCATAACGCATAACGCATAACGCAAACTTATAACGCACAACGCATAACGCATAACGCATAACGCATAACGCATAACGCATAACGCATAACGCATAACGCATAACGCATAACGCATAACGCATAACGCATAACGCATAACGCATAACGCATAACGCATAACGCATAACGCATAACGCATAACGCATAACGCATAACGCATAACGCATAACGCATAACGCATAACGCATAACGCATAAAGCATAACGTATAACGCATAACGCATATCGCATAACGCATAACGCATAACCCATAACGCATAACGCATAACGCATAACGCATAACGCATAACGCATAACGCATAACGCATAACGCATAACGCATAACGCATAACGCATAACGCATAACGCATAACGCATAACGCATAACGCATAACGCATAACGCATAACGCATAACGCATAACGCATAAAGCATAACGTATAACGCATAACGCATATCGCATAACGCATAACGCATAACCCATAACGCATAACGCATAACGCATAACGCATAACGCATAACGCATAACGCATAACGCATAACGCATAACGCATAACGCATAACGCAAAACGCATAACGCATATCGCATAACGCATAACGCATAACGCATAACGCATAACTTATAACTCATAACTCATAACGAATATCGCATAACGCATAACGCATAACGCATAACGCATAACGCATAACGCATAACGCATAACGCATAACGCATAACGCATAACGCATAACGCATAACGCATAACGCATAACGCATAACGCATAACGCATAAAGCATAACGTATAACGCATAACGCATATCGCATAACGCATAACGCATAACCCATAACGCATAACGCATAACGCATAACGCATAACGCATAACGCATAACGCATAACGCATAACGCATAACGCATAACGCATAACGCAAAACGCATAACGCATATCGCATAACGCATAACGCATAACGCATAACGCATAACTTATAACTCATAACTCATAACGAATATCGCATAACGCATAACGCATAACGCATAACGCATAATGCATAACGCATAAAGCATAACGCATAACGCATAACGCATAACGCATGACGCAAACGTATAACGCCCAACGCTTAACGCATAACGAATAACGCATAACGCATAACGCATAACGTATAACGCATAAAGCATAACGCATAACGCATAACGTATAACGCATAACGCATAACGCATAACGCAAACGTATAACGCCCAACGCTTAACGCATAACGAATAACGCATAACGCATAACGCATAACGCATAACGCATAACATATAACGCATAACGCATAACGCATGACGCATATCGCATAACGCATAACGCATAATGCATAACGCATAAAGCGTAACGCATAACGCAAACTCATAAGGCATAAGGCATAACGCATAACGCATAACGCATAACGCATGTCGGATCACTCATAACGCATAATGCATAACGCATAAAGCATAAAGCATAACGTATAACGCATAACGCATATCGCATAACGCATAACGCATAACGTATAACGTATAACGCATGACGCATAACGCATATCACATAACACATAACGCATAATGCACAACGCATAACGAATACAGCAAAACGCATAACGCTTAACGCTTAACGCATAACGGATCACGCATAACGCATAACGCACAACGCATAACGAATACAGCAAAACGCATAACGCATAACGTTACCGCATAAGGCTTGATGAATGACGCATATCGCATAACGCATAACGCATAACTCATAACGTATAACGTATAACGCATAATGCATAACGCATAACGCATAACGCATAACGCACAACGCATAATGCATAACGCATAACGCATAACGCATAACGCATGGCGCAAACGCAAAATGCATAACGCATAACGCATAACGCATAACGCATAACGCACAACGCATATCGCATAACGCATAACGCATAACGCATAACGCATGGCGCATAACTCAAAATGCATAACACATAACGCATAACGCATAACGCTTAAAGTATAACACATAACGCAAAACGCATAAAGTATAACACATAACGTATAACGCACAACGCATAATGCATAACGCATAACGCATAACGCATAACACATGGCGCATAACGCAAAATGCATAACGCATAACGCATAACGCATAACGCATAACGCACAACGCATATCGCATAACGCATAACGCATAACGCATAACGCATGGCGCATAACTCAAAATGCATAACGCATAACGCATAACGCATAACGCATAACGCATAACGCATAACGCATAAAGCATAACGCATAACGCATAACGCATAACGCATAACGCATAAAGCATAACGCATACCGCATAACGCATAACGCATAACGCAAACTTATAACGCACAACGCATAACGCATAACGCATAACGCATAACGCATAACGCATAACGCATAACGCATAACGCATAACGCATAACGCATAACGCATAAAGCATAAAGCATAACGTATAACGCATAACGCATATCGCATAACGCATAACGCATAACCCATAACGCATAACGCATAACGCATAACGCATAACGCATAACGCATAACGCATAACGCATAACGCATAACGCATAACGCATAACGCATAACGCATAACGCATAACGCATAACTCATAACGTATAACGCATAACGCATAACGCATAATGCATAACGCATAACGCATAACGCATAACGCATAACGCATAACGCATAACGCATAACGCATAACGCATAACGCATAAAGCATAACGCATAACGCATAACGCAAACTTATAACGCACAACGCATAACGCATAACGCATAACGCATAACGCATAACGCATAACGCATAACGCATAACGCATAACGCATAACGCATAACGCATAACGCATAACGCATAACGCATAACGCATAACGCATAACGCATAACGCATAACGCATAACGCATAACGCATAACGCATAACGCATAAAGCATAACGTATAACGCATAACGCATATCGCATAACGCATAACGCATAACCCATAACGCATAACGCATAACGCATAACGCATAACGCATAACGCATAACGCATAACGCATAACGCATAACGCATAACGCATAACGCATAACGCATAACGCATAACGCATAACGCATAACGCATAACGCATAACGCATAACTCATAACGTATAACGCATAACGCATAACGCATAACGCATAACGCATAACGCATAACGCATAACGCATAACGCATAACGCATAAAGCATAACGCATAACGCATAACGCAAACTTATAACGCACAACGCATAACGCATAACGCATAACGCATAACGCATAACGCATAACGCATAACGCATAACGCATAACGCATAACGCATAACGCATAACGCATAACGCATAACGCATAACGCATAACGCATAACGCATAACGCATAACGCATAACGCATAACGCATAACGCATAAAGCATAACGCATAACGCATAACGCATAACGCATAAGGCATAACGCATAACGTTAACGCATAACGCATAACGCCTAACGCATAACGGATCACGCATAACGCATAAAGCATAACGCATAAAGCATAACGCATAACGCATAACGCATAACGCATAACGCATAACGCATAAAGCATAACGCATACCGCATAACGCATAACGCATAACGCATAACGCATAACGCAAACTTGTAACGCATTACGCATAACGGATCACGCATAACGCATAACGCATAACGAATACCGCAAAACGTATATCGCCTAACACATAACGGATCACGCATAACGCATAACGCATAACGTATAACGCATAACGCATAACGCATAACGCATAAAGCATAACGCATAACGCATAACGCATAACGCAAACTTATAACGCACAACGCATAACGCATAACGCATAACGCATAACGCATAACGCATAACGCATAACGCATAACGCATAACGCGTAACGCATAACGCATAACTCATAACGTATAACGCATAACGCATAACGCATAATGCATAACGCATAACGCATAACGCATAACGCATAACGCATAACGCATAACGCATAACGCATAACGCATAACGCATAACGCATAACGCATAACGCAAACTTATAACGCACAACGCATAACGCATAACGCATAACGCATAAGGCATAACGCATAACGTACAACGTATAACGCATAACGCATAACGCATAACGCATAACGCATAACGCATAACGCATAACGCATAACGCATAACGCATAACGCATAACGCATAACGCATAACGCATAACGCATAACGCATAACGCATTACGCATAACGCATAAAGTATAACACATAACGCATAACGCATAAAGTATAACACATAACGCAAAACGCATTACGCATAACGGATCACGCATAACGCATAACGCATAACGAATACCGCAAAACGTATATCGCCTAACACATAACGGATCACGCATAACGCATAACGCATAACGTATAACGCGTAACGCATAACGCATAACGCATAAAGCATAACGCATAACGCATAACGCATAACGCAAACTTATAACGCACAACGCATAACGCATAACGCATAACGCATAACGCATAACGCATAACGCATAACGCATAACGCATAACGCATAACGCATAACGCATAACGCATAACGCATAACGCATAACGCATAACGCATAACGCATAACGCATAACGCATAACGCATAACGCATAACGCATTACGCATAACGCATAAAGTATAACACATAACGCATAACGCATAAAGCATAACGCATAACGCATAACGCATAACGCATAAAGCATAACGCATAACGCATAACGCATAACGCATAACGCATATCGCATAACGCATAACGCATAACGTATAACGCATAACGCAAACCGTATAACGCATAACGCATAACGCAAACGTATAACGCACAACGCATAACGAATACAGCAAAACGCATAATGCTTAACGCATAACGAATCACGCATAACGCATAACGCATAACGCATAACGCATGACGCATAACGCATAACGCATATCGAATAACGCATAACGTGTAACTCATAACGCATAACGCATAAAGCATAACGTATAACGCATAACGCATAACGCATAACGCATAAAGCATAACGCATAACGCATAACGCAAACTTATAACGCACAACGCATAACGCATAACGCATAACGCATAACGCATAACGCATAACGCATAACGCGTAACGCATAACGCATAACTCATAACGTATAACGCATAACGCATAACGCATAATGCATAACGCATAACGCATAACGCATAACGCATAACGCATAACGCATAACGCATAACGCATAAAGCATAACGCATAACGCATAACGCAAACTTATAACGCACAACGCATAACGCATAACGCATAACGCATAAGGCATAACGCATAACGTACAACGTATAACGCATAACGCATAACGCATAACGCATAACGCATAACGCATAACGCATAACGCATAACGCATAACGCAAAGCGCATAACGCATAACGTATAACGCGTAACGCATACCGTATAACGCATAACGCATAACGCATAACGCATAATGCATAACGCATAACGCATAACGCATAACGCATAACGCATAACGCATAACGCACAACGCAAACGTATAACGCACAACGCATAATGCATAACGCATAACGCATAACGCATAACGCATGGCGCATAATGTAAAATGCATAACGCATAACGCATAACGCATAACGCATAACGCATAACGCATAACGCATAACGCATAACGCATAACGCATAACGCATATCGCATAAAACATAACGCATAAAGCATAACGTACAACGTATAACGCATAACGCATAACGCATAACGCATAACGCATAACGTATATCGCAAAACGCATAACGCATAATGCATAACGCATAACGCATAACGCATAACGCATAACGCATAACGCATAACGCATAACGCATAACGCATAACGCATAAAGCATAACGCATAACGTATAACGCAAAACGCATAACGCATAATGCATAACGCATAACGCATAACGCATAACGCATAACGCATAACGCATAACGCATAACGCATAAAGCACAACGCATAACGCATAACGCATAACGCAAACTTATAACGCACAACGCATAACGCATAACGCATAACGCATAACGCATAACGCATAACGCATAACGCATAACGCATAACGCATAACGCATAACGCATAACGCATAACGCATAACGCATAACGCATAACGCATTACGCATAACGCATAACGCATATCGCATAAAACATAACGCATCACGCATAACGTACAACGTATAACGCATAACGCATAACGCATAACGCATAACGCATAACGCATAACGCATAACGTATATCGCATAACACATAACGCATAACCCATAACGCATAACGCATAAGGCATAACTCATAACGTTAACGCATAACGCATAACGCCTAACGCTTAACGGATCACGCATAACGCATAACGCATAACGCATAACGCATAACGCATAACGTATAACGCATAACACATAACGCATAACGCATAACGAACAACGGATAACGCATAACGCATAACGCATAACGAATACCGCAAAACGTATATCGCCTAACACATAACGGATCACGCATAACGCATGGCGCATAATGTAAAATGCATAACGCATAACGCATAACGCATAACGCATGACGCATAACGCATAACGCATAACGCATAACGCATAACGCATAACGCATAACGCATAAAGCATAAAGCATAACGCATAACGCATAACGCATAACGCATAACGCATTACGCATAACGCATAAAGTATAACACATAACGCATAACGCATAAAGTATAACACATAACGCATAACGCATTACGCATATTGCATAACGTATAACGCAAAACGCATAACGCATAACGTTACCGCATAAGGCTTGATGCATGACGCATATCGCATAACGCATAACGCATAACTCATAACGTATAACGCAAAACGCATAACGCATAATGCATAACGCATAACGCATAACGCATAACGCATAACGCATAACGCATAACGCATAACGCATAACGCATAACGCATAACGCATAACGCATAACGCATAAAGCATAACGCATAACGCATAACGCATAACGCAAACTTATAACGCACAACGCATAACGCATAACGCATAACGCATAACGCATAACGCATAACGCATAACGCATAACGCATAAAGTATAACACATAACGCATAACGCATAAAGTATAACACATAACGCATAACGCATTACGCATATTGCATAACGTATAACGCAAAACGCATAACGCATAACGTTACCGCATAAGGCTTGATGCATGACGCATATCGCATAACGCATAACGCATAACTCATAACGTATAACGCAAAACGCATAACGCATAATGCATAACGCATAACGCATAACGCATAACGCATAACGCATAACGCATAACGCATAACGCATAACGCATAACGCATAACGCATAACGCATAACGCATAACGCATAAAGCATAACGCATAACGCATAACGCATAACGCAAACTTATAACGCACAACGCATAACGCATAACGCATAACGCATAACGCATAACGCCTAACGCATAACGCATAACGCATAACGCATAACGCATAACGCAAAACGCATAACGCATAACGCATAACGCATAACGCATAACGCATAACGCATAACGCATAACGCATAACGCATAACGCATAACGCATAACGCATAACGCATAACGCATAACGCATAACGCATTACGCATAACGCATAAAGTATAACACATAACGCATAACGCATTACGCATAACGCATCACGCATAACGCATAACGCATAACGCATAACGGATCACGCATAACGCATAAAGCATAACGCATAAAGCATAACGCATAACGCATAACGCATAACGCATAACGCATAAAGCATAACGCATACCGCATAACGCATAACGCATAACGCAAACTTATAACGCACAACGCATAACGCATAACGCATAACGCATAACGCATAACGCATAACGCATAACGCATAACGCATAACGCATAACGCATAAAGCATAAAGCATAACGTATAACGCATAACGCATATCGCATAACGCATAACGCATAACCCATAACGCATAACGCATAACGCATAACGCATAACGCATAACGCATAACGCATAACGCATAACGCATAACGCATAACGCATAACGCATAACGCATAACGCATAACGCATAACTCATAACGTATAACGCATAACGCATAACGCATAATGCATAACGCATAACGCATAACGCATAACGCATAACGCATAACGCATAACGCATAACGCATAACGCATAAAGCATAACGCATAACGCATAACGCAAACTTATAACGCACAACGCATAACGCATAACGCATAACGCATAACGCATAACGCATAACGCATAACGCATAACGCATAACGCATAACGCATAACGCATAACGCATAACGCATAACGCATAACGCATAACGCATAACGCATAACGCATAACGCATAACGCATAACGCATAACGCATAACGCATAACGCATAAAGCATAACGTATAACGCATAACGCATATCGCATAACGCATAACGCATAACCCATAACGCATAACGCATAACGCATAACGCATAACGCATAACGCATAACGCATAACGCATAACGCATAACGCATAACGCATAACGCATAACGCATAACGCATAACGCATAACGCATAACGCATAACGCATAACGCATAACTCATAACGTATAACGCATAACGCATAACGCATAACGCATAACGCATAACGCATAACGCATAACGCATAACGCATAAAGCATAACGCATAACGCATAACGCAAACTTATAACGCACAACGCATAACGCATAACGCATAACGCATAACGCATAACGCATAACGCATAACGCATAACGCATAACGCATAACGCATAACGCATAAC
The DNA here is from genome assembly GCA_916610235.2 of Lasioglossum morio. Lineage (NCBI taxonomy): Eukaryota > Metazoa > Arthropoda > Insecta > Hymenoptera > Halictidae > Lasioglossum > Lasioglossum morio. The sequence goes on from CAKAJA020000289.1 coordinate 3,705,280, forward strand.
GCATAACGCATAACGCATAACGCATAACGCATAACGCATAACGCATAAAGCATAACGCATAACGCATAACGCATAACGCATAAGGCATAACGCATAACGTTAACGCATAACGCATAACGCCTAACGCATAACGGATCACGCATAACGCATAAAGCATAACGCATAAAGCATAACGCATAACGCATAACGCATAACGCATAACGCATAACGCATAAAGCATAACGCATAACGCATAACGCATAACGCATAACGCATAACGCATAACGCAAACTTGTAACGCATTACGCATAACGGATCACGCATAACGCATAACGCATAACGAATACCGCAAAACGTATATCGCCTAACACATAACGGATCACGCATAACGCATAACGCATAACGTATAACGCATAACGCATAACGCATAACGCATAAAGCATAACGCATAACGCATAACGCATAACGCAAACTTATAACGCACAACGCATAACGCATAACGCATAACGCATAACGCATAACGCATAACGCATAACGCATAACGCATAACGCATAACGCGTAACGCATAACGCATAACTCATAACGTATAACGCATAACGCATAACGCATAATGCATAACGCATAACGCATAACGCATAACGCATAACGCATAACGCATAACGCATAACGCATAACGCATAAAGCATAACGCATAACGCATAACGCAAACTTATAACGCACAACGCATAACGCATAACGCATAACGCATAAGGCATAACGCATAACGTACAACGTATAACGCATAACGCATAACGCATAACGCATAACGCATAACGCATAACGCATAACGCATAACGCATAACGCATTACGCATAACGCATAACGCATAACGCATAACGCATAACGCATAACGCATTACGCATAACGCATAAAGTATAACACATAACGCATAACGCATAAAGTATAACACATAACGCAAAACGCATTACGCATAACGGATCACGCATAACGCATAACGCATAACGAATACCGCAAAACGTATATCGCCTAACACATAACGGATCACGCATAACGCATAACGCATAACGTATAACGCGTAACGCATAACGCATAACGCATAAAGCATAACGCATAACGCATAACGCATAACGCATAACGCAAACTTATAACGCACAACGCATAACGCATAACGCATAACGCATAACGCATAACGCATAACGCATAACGCATAACGCATAACGCATAACGCATAACGCATAACGCATAACGCATAACGCATAACGCATAACGCATAACGCATAACGCATAACGCATAACGCATAACGCATAACGCATAACGCATTACGCATAACGCATAAAGTATAACACATAACGCATAACGCATAAAGCATAACGCATAACGCATAACGCATAACGCATAAAGCATAACGCATAACGCATAACGCATAACGCATAACGCATATCGCATAACGCATAACGCATAACGTATAACGCATAACGCAAACCGTATAACGCATAACGCATAACGCAAACGTATAACGCACAACGCATAACGAATACAGCAAAACGCATAATGCTTAACGCATAACGAATCACGCATAACGCATAACGCATAACGCATAACGCATGACGCATAACGCATAACGCATATCGAATAACGCATAACGTGTAACTCATAACGCATAACGCATAAAGCATAATGCATAACGCATAACACATAACGCATATCGCATAACGCATAACGCATAACGTATAACGCATAACGCATACCGTATAACGCATAACGCATAACGCATAACGCATAACGCATAACGCATATCGCATAAAACATAACGCATAAAGCATAACGTACAACGTATAACGCATAACGCATAACGCATAACGCATAACGCATAACGCATAACGCATAACGCATAACGCATAACGCATAACGTATATCGCATATCACATAACGCATAACCCATAACGCATAACGCATAAGGCATAACGCATAACGTTAACGCATAACGCATAACGCCTAACGCATAACGGATCACGCATAAAGCATAAAGCATAACGCATAAAGCATAACGCATAACGCATAACGTATAACGCATAACGCATAAAGCATAACGCATAACGCATAACGCATAACGCATATCGCATAACGCATAACGCATTACGTATAACGCATAACGCATACCGTATAACGCATAACGCATAACGCAAACGTATAACGCACAACGCATAACGAATACAGCAAAACGCATAATGTTTAACACATAACGGATCACGCATAACGCATAACGCATAACGCATAACGCATAACGCATAACGCATAACGCATAACGCATAACGCATAACGCATAACGCATAACGCATAACGCATAACGCATAACGCATAACGCATAACGCATAACGCATAACGCATAACGCATAACGCATAACGCATAACGCATAACGCATAACGCATAACGCATAACGCATAACGAACAACGCATAACGCATAACGCATAACGCATAACGCATAACGCATAACGCATAACGCATAACGTATAACGCATAACGCATTACGCATAACGCATAAAGTATAACACATAACGCATAACGCATAAGGCATAACGCATAACGTTAACGCATAACGCATAACGCCTAACGCATAACGCAAACGTATAACGCACAACGCATAACGCATAACGAACAACGGATAACGCATAACGCATAACGCATAACGAATACCGCAAAACGTATATCGCCTAACACATAACGGATCACGCATAACGCATAACGCGTAACGTATAACGCATAACGCATAACGCATAACGCATAACGCATAACGCATAACGCATAGCGCATAACGCATAACGTATAACGCGTAACGCATACCGTATAACGCATAACGCATAACGCATAACGCATAATGCATAACGCATAACGCATAACGCATAACGCATAACGCATAACGCATAACGCATAACGCACAACGCAAACGTATAACGCACAACGCATAATGCATAACGCATAACGCATAACGCATAACGCATGGCGCATAATGTAAAATGCATAACGCATAACGCATAACGCATAACGCATAACACATAACGCATAACGCATAACGCATAACGCATAACGCATATCGCATAAAACATAACGCATAAAGCATAACGTACAACGTATAACGCATAACGCATAACGCATAACGCATAACGCATAACGTATATCGCAAAACGCATAACGCATAACGCATAACGCATAACGCATAACGCATAACGCATAACGCATAACGCATAACGCATAACGCATAACGCATAACGCATAAAGCATAACGCATAACGTATAACGCAAAACGCATAACGCATAATGCATAACGCATAACGCATAACGCATAACGCATAACGCATAACGCATAACGCATAACGCATAAAGCACAACGCATAACGCATAACGCATAACGCAAACTTATAACGCACAACGCATAACGCATAACGCATAACGCATAACGCATAACGCATAACGCATAACGCATAACGCATAACGCATAACGCATAACGCATAACGCATAACGCATAACGCATTACGCATAACGCATAACGCATATCGCATAAAACATAACGCATCACGCATAACGTACAACGTATAACGCATAACGCATAACGCATAACGCATAACGCATAACGCATAACGCATAACGTATATCGCATAACACATAACGCATAACCCATAACGCATAACGCATAAGGCATAACTCATAACGTTAACGCATAACGCATAACGCCTAACGCTTAACGGATCACGCATAACGCATAACGCATAACGCATAACGCATAACGCATAACGCATAACGCATAACGCATAACGCATAACGTATATCGCATAACACATAACGCATAACGCATAACGAACAACGGATAACGCATAACGCATAACGCATAACGAATACCGCAAAACGTATATCGCCTAACACATAACGGATCACGCATAACGCATGGCGCATAATGTAAAATGCATAACGCATAACGCATAACGCATAACGCATGACGCATAACGCATAACGCATAACGCATAACGCATAACGCATAACGCATAACGCATAACGCATAAAGCATAAAGCATAACGCATAACGCATAACGCATAACGCATTACGCATAACGCATAAAGTATAACACATAACGCATAACGCATAAAGTATAACACATAACGCATAACGCATTACGCATATTGCATAACGTATAACGCAAAACGCATAACGCATAACGTTACCGCATAAGGCTTGATGCATGACGCATATCGCATAACGCATAACGCATAACTCATAACGTATAACGCAAAACGCATAACGCATAATGCATAACGCATAACGCATAACGCATAACGCATAACGCATAACGCATAACGCATAACGCATAACGCATAACGCATAACGCATAACGCATATCGCATAACGCATAACGCATAACGCATAACGCATAACGCATAACGCAAACTTATAACGCACAACGCATAACGCATAACGCATAACGCATAACGCATAACGCATAACGCATAACGCATAAAGTATAACACATAACGCATAACGCATAAAGTATAACACATAACGCATAACGCATTACGCATATTGCATAACGTATAACGCAAAACGCATAACGCATAACGATACCGCATAAGGCTTGATGCATGACGCATATCGCATAACGCATAACGCATAACTCATAACGTATAACGCAAAACGCATAACGCATAATGCATAACGCATAACGCATAACGCATAACGCATAACGCATAACGCATAACGCATAACGCATAACGCATAACGCATAACGCATAACGCATAACGCATAACGCATAACGCATAACGCATAACGCATAACGCATAACGGATAACGCATAACGCATAAAGCATAACGCATAACGCATAACGCATAACGCAAACTTATAACGCACAACGCATAACGCATAACGCATAACGCATAACGCATAACGCCTAACGCATAACGCATAACGCATAACGCATAACGCATAACACATAACGCATAACGCATTACGCATAACGCATCACGCATAACGCATAACGCATAACGCATAACGCATAACGCATATCGCATAAAACATAACGCATCACGCATAACGTACAACGTATAACGCATAACGCATAACGCATAACGCATAACGCATAACGCATAACGTATATCGCATAACGCATACCGCATAACGCATAACGCATAACGCATAACGCAAACTTATAACGCACAACGCATAACGCATAACGCATAACGCATAACGCATAACGCATAACGCATAACGCATAACGCATAACGCATAACGCATAAAGCATAAACATAACGTATAACGCATAACGCATATCGCATAACGCATTACGCATAACCCATAACGCATAACGCATAACGCATAACGCATAACGCATAACGCATAACGCATAACGCATAACGCATAACGCATAACGCATAACGCATAACGCATAACGCATAATGCATAACGCATAACGCATAACGCATAACGCATAACGCATAACGCATAACGCATAAAGCATAACGCATAACGCATAACGCAAACTTATAACGCACAAAGCATAACGCATAACGCATAACGCATAACGCATAACGCATAACGCATAACGCATAACGCATAACGCATAACGCATAACGCATAACGCATAACGCATAACGCATAACGCATAACGCATAACGCATAACGCATAACGCATAACGCATAACGCATAACGCATAACGCATAACGCATAACGCATAACGCATAACGCATAACGCATAACGCATAAAGCATAAAGCATAACGTATAACGCATAACGCATATCGCATAACGCATAACGCATAACCCATAACGCATAACGCATAACGCATAACGCATAACGCATAACGCATAACGCATAACGCATAACGCATAACGCATAACGCATAACGCATAACGCATAACGCATAACGCATAACGCATAACGCATAACGCATAACGCATAACGCATAACGCATAACTCATAACGTATAACGCATAACGCATAACGCATAACGCATAACGCATAACGCATAACGCATAACGCATAACGCATAACGCATAACGCATAACGCATAAAGCATAACGCATAACGCATAACGCAAACTTATAACGCACAACGCATAACGCATAACGCATAACGCATAACGCATAACGCATAACGCATAACGCATAACGCATAACGCATAACGCATAACGCATAACGCATAACGCATAACGCATAACGCATAACGCATAACGCATAACGCATAACGCATAACGCATAACGCATAACGCATAACGCATAACGCATAAAGCATAACGCATAACGCATAACGCATAACGCATAACGCATAAGGCATAACGCATAACGTTAACGCATAACGCATAACGCCTAACGCATAACGGATCACGCATAACGCATAAAGCATAACGCATAAAGCATAACGCATAACGCATAACGCATAACGCATAACGCATAACGCATAAAGCATAACGCATACCGCATAACGCATAACGCATAACGCATAACGCAAACTTGTAACGCATTACGCATAACGGATCACGCATAACGCATAACGCATAACGAATACCGCAAAACGTATATCGCCTAACACATAACGGATCACGCATAACGCATAACGCATAACGTATAACGCATAACGCATAACGCATAACGCATAAAGCATAACGCATAACGCATAACGCAAACTTATAACGCACAACGCATAACGCATAACGCATAACGCATAACGCATAACGCATAACGCATAACGCGTAACGCATAACGCATAACTCATAACGTATAACGCATAACGCATAACGCATAATGCATAACGCATAACGCATAACGCATAACGCATAACGCATAACGCATAACGCATAACGCATAACGCATAAAGCATAACGCATAACGCATAACGCAAACTTATAACGCACAACGCATAACGCATAACGCATAACGCATAAGGCATAACGCATAACGTACAACGTATAACGCATAACGCATAACGCATAACGCATAACGCATAACGCATAACGCATAACGCATAACGCATAACGCAAAGCGCATAACGCATAACGTATAACGCGTAACGCATACCGTATAACGCATAACGCATAACGCATAACGCATAATGCATAACGCATAACGCATAACGCATAACGCATAACGCATAACGCATAACGCACAACGCAAACGTATAACGCACAACGCATAATGCATAACGCATAACGCATAACGCATAACGCATGGCGCATAATGTAAAATGCATAACGCATAACGCATAACGCATAACGCATAACGCATAACGCATAACGCATAACGCATAACGCATAACGCATAACGCATATCGCATAAAACATAACGCATAAAGCATAACGTACAACGTATAACGCATAACGCATAACGCATAACGCATAACGCATAACGTATATCGCAAAACGCATAACGCATAATGCATAACGCATAACGCATAACGCATAACGCATAACGCATAACGCATAACGCATAACGCATAACGCATAACGCATAACGCATAAAGCATAACGCATAACGTATAACGCAAAACGCATAACGCATAATGCATAACGCATAACGCATAACGCATAACGCATAACGCATAACGCATAACGCATAACGCATAAAGCACAACGCATAACGCATAACGCATAACGCAAACTTATAACGCACAACGCATAACGCATAACGCATAACGCATAACGCATAACGCATAACGCAAAACGCATAACGCATAACGCATAACGCATAACGCATAACGCATAACGCATAACGCATAACGCATAACGCATTACGCATAACGCATAACGCATATCGCATAAAACATAACGCATCACGCATAACGTACAACGTATAACGCATAACGCATAACGCATAACGCATAACGCATAACGCATAACGCATAACGTATATCGCATAACACATAACGCATAACCCATAACGCATAACGCATAAGGCATAACTCATAACGTTAACGCATAACGCATAACGCCTAACGCTTAACGGATCACGCATAACGCATAACGCATAACGCATAACGCATAACGCATAACGTATATCGCATAACGCATAACGCATAACGCATAACGAACAACGGATAACGCATAACGCATAACGCATAACGAATACCGCAAAACGTATATCGCCTAACACATAACGGATCACGCATAACGCATGGCGCATAATGTAAAATGCATAACGCATAACGCATAACGCATAACGCATGACGCATAACGCATAACGCATAACGCATAACGCATAACGCATAACGCATAACGCATAAAGCATAAAGCATAACGCATAACGCATAACGCATAACGCATAACGCATTACGCATAACGCATAAAGTATAACACATAACGCATAACGCATAAAGTATAACACATAACGCATAACGCATTACGCATATTGCATAACGTATAACGCAAAACGCATAACGCATAACGTTACCGCATAAGGCTTGATGCATGACGCATATCGCATAACGCATAACGCATAACTCATAACGTATAACGCAAAACGCATAACGCATAATGCATAACGCATAACGCATAACGCATAACGCATAACGCATAACGCATAACGCATAACGCATAACGCATAACGCATAACGCATAACGCATAACGCATAAAGCATAACGCATAACGCATAACGCATAACGCAAACTTATAACGCACAACGCATAACGCATAACGCATAACGCATAACGCATAACGCATAACGCATAACGCATAACGCATAAAGCATAACACATACCGCATAACGCATAACGAATAACACATAACGCATAACGCATTACGCATATTGCATAACGTATAACGCAAAACGCATAACGCATAACGTTACCGCATAAGGCTTGATGCATGACGCATATCGCATAACGCATAACGCATAACTCATAACGTATAACGCAAAACGCATAACGCATAATGCATAACGCATAACGCATAACGCATAACGCATAACGCATAACGCATAACGCATAACGCATAACGCATAACGCATAACGCATAACGCATAACGCATAACGCATAAAGCATAACGCATAACGCATAACGCATAACGCAAACTTATAACGCACAACGCATAACGCATAACGCATAACGCATAACGCATAACGCCTAACGCATAACGCATAACGCATAACGCATAACGCATAACGCAAAACGCATAACGCATAACGCATAACGCATAACGCATAACGCATAACGCATAACGCATAACGCATAACGCATAACGCATAACGCATAACGCATAACGCATAACGCATAACGCATAACGCATTACGCATAACGCATAAAGTATAACACATAACGCATAACGCATTACGCATAACGCATCACGCATAACGCATAACGCATAACGCATAACGCATAACGCATATCGCATAAAACATAACGCATCACGCATAACGTACAACGTATAACGCATAACGCATAACGCATAACGCATAACGCATAACGCATAACGCATAACGTATATCGCATAACACATAACGCATAACCCATAACGCATAACGCATAAGGCATAACTCATAACGTTAACGCATAACGCATAACGCCTAACGCATAACGCATAACGCATAACGCATATCGCATAAAACATAACGCATCACGCATAACGTACAACGTATAACGCATAACGCATAACGCATAACGCATAACGCATAACGCATAACGCATAACGCATAACGCATAACGCATAACGTATATCGCATAACACATAACGCATAACCCATAACGCATAACGCATAAGGCATAACTCATAACGTTAACGCATAACGCATAACGCCTAACGCTTAACGGATCACGCATAACGCATAAAGCATAACGCATAAAGCATAACGCATAACGCATAACGCATAACGCATAACGCATAACGCATAAAGCATAACGCATAACGCATCACGCATAACGCATAACGCATAACGCATAACGCATAACGCATATCGCATAAAACATAACGCATCACGCATAACGTACAACGCCTAACGCATAACTCAAACGTATAACGCACAACGCATAACGCATAACGAACAACGGATAACGCATAACGCATAACGCATAACGAATACCGCAAAACGTATATCGCCTAACACATAACGGATCACGCATAACGCATAACGCATAACGTATAACGCATAACGCATAACGCATAACGCATAACGCATAACGCATAACGCATAGCGCATAACGCATAACGCATAACGTATAACGCGTAACGCATACCGTATAACGCATAACGCATAACGCATAACGCATAATGCATAACGCATAACGCATAACGCATAACGCATAACGCATAACGCATAACGCACAACGCAAACGTATAACGCACAACGCATAACGCATAACGCATAATGCATAACGCATAACGCATAACGCATAACGCATAACGCATAACGCATAACGCATAACGCATAACGCATAACGCATAACGCATAACGCTTAAAGCATAACGCATAACGAATAACGCAAAACGCATAACGCATAATGCATAACGCATAACGCATAACGCATAACGCATAACGCATAACGCATAACGCATAACGCAAAACGCATAACGCATAACGCATAACGCATAAAGCATAACGCATAAAGCATAACGCATAACGCATATCGCATAAAACATAACGCATCACGCATAACGTACAACGTATAACGCATAACGCATAACGCATAACGCATAACGCATAACGCATAACGTATATCGCATAACACATAACGCATAACCCATAACGCATAACGCATAAGGCATAACTCATAACGTTAACGCATAACGCATAACGCCTAACGCTTAACGGATCACGCATAACGCATAACGCATAACGCATAACGCATAACGCATAACGCATAACGCATAACGCATTACGCATAACGCATAAAGTATAACACATAACGCATAACGCATAAAGTATAACACATAACGCATAACGCATTACGCATATTGCATAACGTATAACGCAAAACGCATAACGCATAACGTTACCGCATAAGGCTTGATGCATGACGCATATCGCATAACGCATAACGCATAACTCATAACGTATAACGCAAAACGCATAACGCATAATGCATAACGCATAACGCATAACGCATAACGCATAAAGCATAACGCATAAAGCATAACGCATAACGCATAACGTATATCGCAAAACGCATAACGCATAATGCATAACGCATAACGCATAACGCATAACGCATAACGCATAACGCATAACGCATAACGCATAACGCATAACGCATAACGCATAAAGCATAACGCATAACGTATAACGCAAAACGCATAACGCATAATGCATAACGCATAACGCATAACGCATAACGCATAACGCATAACGCATAACGCATAACGCATAAAGCACAACGCATAACGCATAACGCATAACGCAAACTTATAACGCACAACGCATAACGCATAACGCATAACGCATAACGCATAACGCATAACGCATAACGCATAACGCATAACGCATAACGCATAACGCATAACGCATAACGCATAACGCATAACGCATAACGCATTACGCATAACGCATAACGCATATCGCATAAAACATAACGCATCACGCATAACGTACAACGTATAACGCATAACGCATAACGCATAACGCATAACGCATAACGCATAACGCATAACGTATATCGCATAACACATAACGCATAACCCATAACGCATAACGCATAAGGCATAACTCATAACGTTAACGCATAACGCATAACGCCTAACGCTTAACGGATCACGCATAACGCATAACGCATAACGCATAACGCATAACGCATAACGTATATCGCATAACACATAACGCATAACGCATAACGAACAACGGATAACGCATAACGCATAACGCATAACGAATACCGCAAAACGTATATCGCCTAACACATAACGGATCACGCATAACGCATGGCGCATAATGTAAAATGCATAACGCATAACGCATAACGCATAACGCATGACGCATAACGCATAACGCATAACGCATAACGCATAACGCATAACGCATAACGCATAAAGCATAAAGCATAACGCATAACGCATAACGCATAACGCATAACGCATTACGCATAACGCATAAAGTATAACACATAACGCATAACGCATAAAGTATAACACATAACGCATAACGCATTACGCATATTGCATAACGTATAACGCAAAACGCATAACGCATAACGTTACCGCATAAGGCTTGATGCATGACGCATATCGCATAACGCATAACGCATAACTCATAACGTATAACGCAAAACGCATAACGCATAATGCATAACGCATAACGCATAACGCATAACGCATAACGCATAACGCATAACGCATAACGCATAACGCATAACGCATAACGCATAACGCATAACGCATAAAGCATAACGCATAACGCATAACGCATAACGCAAACTTATAACGCACAACGCATAACGCATAACGCATAACGCATAACGCATAACGCATAACGCATAACGCATAACGCATAAAGTATAACACATAACGCATAACGCATAAAGTATAACACATAACGCATAACGCATTACGCATATTGCATAACGTATAACGCAAAACGCATAACGCATAACGTTACCGCATAAGGCTTGATGCATGACGCATATCGCATAACGCATAACGCATAACTCATAACGTATAACGCAAAACGCATAACGCATAATGCATAACGCATAACGCATAACGCATAACGCATAACGCATAACGCATAACGCATAACGCATAACGCATAACGCATAACGCATAACGCATAACGCATAACGCATAAAGCATAACGCATAACGCATAACGCATAACGCAAACTTATAACGCACAACGCATAACGCATAACGCATAACGCATAACGCATAACGCCTAACGCATAACGCATAACGCATAACGCATAACGCATAACGCAAAACGCATAACGCATAACGCATAACGCATAACGCATAACGCATAACGCATAACGCATAACGCATAACGCATAACGCATAACGCATAACGCATAACGCATAACGCATAACGCATAACGCATTACGCATAACGCATAAAGTATAACACATAACGCATAACGCATTACGCATAACGCATCACGCATAACGCATAACGCATAACGCATAACGCATAACGCATATCGCATAAAACATAACGCATCACGCATAACGTACAACGTATAACGCATAACGCATAACGCATAACGCATAACGCATAACGCATAACGCATAACGTATATCGCATAACACATAACGCATAACCCATAACGCATAACGCATAAGGCATAACTCATAACGTTAACGCATAACGCATAACGCCTAACGCATAACGCATAACGCATAACGCATATCGCATAAAACATAACGCATCACGCATAACGTACAACGTATAACGCATAACGCATAACGCATAACGCATAACGCATAACGCATAACGCATAACGCATAACGCATAACGCATAACGTATATCGCATAACACATAACGCATAACCCATAACGCATAACGCATAAGGCATAACTCATAACGTTAACGCATAACGCATAACGCCTAACGCTTAACGGATCACGCATAACGCATAAAGCATAACGCATAAAGCATAACGCATAACGCATAACGCATAACGCATAACGCATAACGCATAAAGCATAACGCATAACGCATCACGCATAACGCATAACGCATAACGCATAACGCATAACGCATATCGCATAAAACATAACGCATCACGCATAACGTACAACGCCTAACGCATAACGCAAACGTATAACGCACAACGCATAACGCATAACGAACAACGGATAACGCATAACGCATAACGCATAACGAATACCGCAAAACGTATATCGCCTAACACATAACGGATCACGCATAACGCATAACGCATAACGTATAACGCATAACGCATAACGCATAACGCATAACGCATAACGCATAACGCATAGCGCATAACGCATAACGCATAACGTATAACGCGTAACGCATACCGTATAACGCATAACGCATAACGCATAACGCATAATGCATAACGCATAACGCATAACGCATAACGCATAACGCATAACGCATAACGCACAACGCAAACGTATAACGCACAACGCATAACGCATAACGCATAATGCATAACGCATAACGCATAACGCATAACGCATAACGCATAACGCATAACGCATAACGCATAACGCATAACGCATAACGCATAACGCTTAAAGCATAACGCATAACGTATAACGCAAAACGCATAACGCATAATGCATAACGCATAACGCATAACGCATAACGCATAACGCATAACGCATAACGCATAACGCAAAACGCATAACGCATAACGCATAACGCATAAAGCATAACGCATAAAGCATAACGCATAACGCATATCGCATAAAACATAACGCATCACGCATAACGTACAACGTATAACGCATAACGCATAACGCATAACGCATAACGCATAACGCATAACGTATATCGCATAACACATAACGCATAACCCATAACGCATAACGCATAAGGCATAACTCATAACGTTAACGCATAACGCATAACGCCTAACGCTTAACGGATCACGCATAACGCATAACGCATAACGCATAACGCATAACGCATAACGCATAACGCATAACGCATTACGCATAACGCATAAAGTATAACACATAACGCATAACGCATAAAGTATAACACATAACGCATAACGCATTACGCATATTGCATAACGTATAACGCAAAACGCATAACGCATAACGTTACCGCATAAGGCTTGATGCATGACGCATATCGCATAACGCATAACGCATAACTCATAACGTATAACGCAAAACGCATAACGCATAATGCATAACGCATAACGCATAACGCATAACGCATAAAGCATAACGCATAAAGCATAACGCATAACGCATAACGCATAACGCATAACGCATAACGCATAAAGCATAACGCATAACGCATCACGCATAACGCATAACGCATAACGCATAACGCATAACGCATATCGCATAAAACATAACGCATCACGCATAACGTACAACGCCTAACGCATAACGCAAACGTATAACGCACAACGCATAACGCATAACGAACAACGGATAACGCATAACGCATAACGCATAACGAATACCGCAAAACGTATATCGCCTAACACATAACGGATCACGCATAACGCATAACGCATAACGAATAACGCATAACGCATAACGCATAACGCATAACGCATAACGCATAACGCATAGCGCATAACGCATAACGCATAACGTATAACGCGTAACGCATACCGTATAACGCATAACGCATAACGCATAACGCATAATGCATAACGCATAACGCATAACGCATAACGCATAACGCATAACGCATAACGCACAACGCAAACGTATAACGCACAACGCATAACGCATAACGCATAATGCATAACGCATAACGCATAACGCATAACGCATAACGCATAACGCATAACGCATAACGCATAACGCATAACGCATAACGCATAAAGCATAACGCATAACGCATAACGCATAACGCCAACTTATAACGCACAACGCATAACGCATAACGCATAACGCATAACGCATAACGCATAACGCATAACGCATAACGCATAAAGCATAACGCATAACGCATAACGCATAACGCATAACGCATAACGCATAACGCATAACGCATAACGCATAACGCATTACGCATAACGCATAAAGTATAACACATAACGCATAACGCATTACGCATAACGCATCACGCATAACGCATAACGCATAACGCATAACGCATATCGCATAAAACATAACGCATCACGCATAACGTACAACGTATAACGCATAACGCATAACGCATAACGCATAACGCATAACGCATAACGCATAACGTATATCGCATAACACATAACGCATAACCCATAACGCATAACGCATAAGGCATAACTCATAACGTTAACGCATAACGCATAACGCCTAACGCTTAACGGATCACGCATAACGCATAACGCATAACGCATAACGCATAACGCATAACGCATAACGCATTACGCATAACGCATAAAGTATAACACATAACGCATAACGCATAAAGTATAACACATAACGCATAACGCATTACGCATATTGCATAACGTATAACGCAAAACGCATAACGCATAACGTTACCGCATAAGGCTTGATGCATGACGCATATCGCATAACGCATAACGCATAACGCATAACGCATAACCCATAACGCATAACGCATAACGCATAACGCATAACGCATAACGCATAACGCATAACGCATAACGCATAACGCATAACGCATAACGCATAACGCATAACGCATAACGCATAACGCATAACGCATAACGCATAACTCATAACGTATAACGCATAACGCATAACGCATAATGCATAACGCATAACGCATAACGCATAACGCATAACGCATAACGCATAACGCATAACGCATAAAGCATAACGCATAACGCATAACGCAAACTTATAACGCACAACGCATAACGCATAACGCATAACGCATAACGCATAACGCATAACGCATAACGCATAACGCATAACGCATAACGCATAACGCATAACGCATAAGGCATAACGCATAACGCATAACGCATAACGCATAACGCATAACGCATAACGCATAACGCATAACGCATAAAGCATAACGCATAACGCATAACGCATAACGCATAACGCATAACGCATAAGGCATAACGCATAACGTTAACGCATAACGCATAACGCCTAACGCATAACGGATCACGCATAACGCATAAAGCATAACGCATAAAGCATAACGCATAACGCATAACGCATAACGCATGACGCATAACGCATAAAGCATAACGCATACCGCATAACGCATAACGCATAACGCATAACGCAAACTTGTAACGCATTACGCATAACGGATCACGCATAACGCATAACGCATAACGAATACCGCAAAACGTATATCGCCTAACACATAACGGATCACGCATAACGCATAACGCATAACGTATAACGCATAACGCATAACGCATAACGCATAACGCATAACGCATAACGCATAACGCAAACTTATAACGCACAACGCATAACGCATAACGCATAACGCATAACGCATAACGCATAACGCATAACGCATAACGCATAACGCGTAACGCATAACGCATAACTCATAACGTATAACGCATAACGCATAACGCATAATGCATAACGCATAACGCATAACGCATAACGCATAACGCATAACGCATAACGCATAACGCATAAAGCATAACGCATAACGCATAACGCAAACTTATAACGCACAACGCATAACGCATAACGCATAACGCATAAGGCATAACGCATAACGTACAACGTATAACGCATAACGCATAACGCATAACGCATAACGCATAACGCATAACGCATAACGCAAAGCGCATAACGCATAACGTATAACGCGTAACGCATACCGTATAACGCATAACGCATAACGCATAACGCATAATGCATAACGCATAACGCATAACGCATAACGCATAACGCACAACGCAAACGTATAACGCACAACGCATAATGCATAACGCATAACGCATAACGCATAACGCATGGCGCATAATGTAAAATGCATAACGCATAACGCATAACGCATAACGCATAACACATAACGCATAACGCATAACGCATAACGCATAACGCATATCGCATAAAACATAACGCATAAAGCATAACGTACAACGTATAACGCATAACGCATAACGCATAACGCATAACGCATAACGTATATCGCAAAACGCATAACGCATAATGCATAACGCATAACGCATAACGCATAACGCATAACGCATAACGCATAACGCATAACGCATAACGCATAACGCATAACGCATAAAGCATAACGCATAACGTATAACGCAAAACGCATAACGCATAATGCATAACGCATAACGCATAACGCATAACGCATAACGCATAACGCATAACGCATAACGCATAAAGCACAACGCATAACGCATAACGCATAACGCAAACTTATAACGCACAACGCATAACGCATAACGCATAACGCATAACGCATAACGCATAACGCATAACGCATAACGCATAACGCATAACGCATAACGCATAACGCATAACGCATAACGCATAACGCATAACGCATAACGCATAACGCATAACGCATTACGCATAACGCATAACGCATATCGCATAAAACATAACGCATCACGCATAACGTACAACGTATAACGCATAACGCATAACGCATAACGCATAACGCATAACGCATAACGCATAACGTATATCGCATAACACATAACGCATAACCCATAACGCATAACGCATAAGGCATAACTCATAACGTTAACGCATAACGCATAACGCCTAACGCTTAACGGATCACGCATAACGCATAACGCATAACGCATAACGCATAACGCATAACGCATAACGTATATCGCATAACACATAACGCATAACGCATAACGAACAACGGATAACGCATAACGCCTAACGCTTAACGGATCACGCATAACGCATAACGCATAACGCATAACGCATAACGCATAACGCATAACGTATATCGCATAACACATAACGCATAACGCATAACGAACAACGGATAACGCATAACGCATAACGCATAACGAATACCGCAAAACGTATATCGCCTAACACATAACGGATCACGCATAACGCATGGCGCATAATGTAAAATGCATAACGCATAACGCATAACGCATAACGCATGACGCATAACGCATAACGCATAACGCAGAACGCATAACGCATAACGCATAACGCATAAAGCATAAAGCATAACGCATAACGCATAACGCATAACGCATAACGCATTACGCATAACGCATAAAGTATAACACATAACGCATAACGCATAAAGTATAACACATAACGCATAACGCATTACGCATATTGCATAACGTATAACGCATAACGCATAACGCATAACGCATAAAGCATAAAGCATAACGTATAACGCATAACGCATATCGCATAACGCATAACGCATAACCCATAACGCATAACGCATAACGCATAACGCATAACGCATAACGCATAACGCATAACGCATAACGCATAACGCATAACGCATAACGCATAACGCATAACGCATAACGCATAACTCATAACGTATAACGCATAACGCATAACGCATAATGCATAACGCATAACGCATAACGCATAACGCATAACGCATAACGCATAACGCATAACGCATAACGCATAAAGCATAACGCATAACGCATAACGAAAACTTATAACGCACAACGCATAACGCATAACGCATAACGCATAACGCATAACGCATAACGCATAACGCATAACGCATAACGCATAACGCATAACGCATAACGCATAACGCATAACGCATAACGCATAACGCATAACGCATAACGCATAACGCATAACGCATAACGCATAACGCATAAAGCATAACGTATAACGCATAACGCATATCGCATAACGCATAACGCATAACCCATAACGCATAACGCATAACGCATAACGCATAACGCATAACGCATAACGCATAACGCATAACGCATAACGCATAACGCATAACGCATAACGCATAACGCATAACGCATAACGCATAACGCATAACGCATAACGCATAACTCATAACGTATAACGCATAACGCATAACGCATAACGCATAACGCATAACGCATAACGCATAACGCATAACGCATAACGCATAAAGCATAACGCATAACGCATAACGCAAACTTATAACGCACAACGCATAACGCATAACGCATAACGCATAACGCATAACGCATAACGCATAACGCATAACGCATAACGCATAACGCATAACGCATAACGCATAACGCATAACGCATAACGCATAACGCATAACGCATAACGCATAAAGCATAACGCATAACGCATAACGCATAACGCATAAGGCATAACGCATAACGTTAACGCATAACGCATAACGCCTAACGCATAACGGATCACGCATAACGCATAAAGCATAACGCATAAAGCATAACGCATAACGCATAACGCATAACGCATAACGCATAACGCATAACGCATAACGCATAACGCATAACGCATAACGCATAACGCATAACGCATAACGCAAACTTGTAACGCATTACGCATAACGGATCACGCATAACGCATAACGCATAACGAATACCGCAAAACGTATATCGCCTAACACATAACGGATCACGCATAACGCATAACGCATAACGTATAACGCATAACGCATAACGCATAACGCATAACGCATAACGCATAACGCATAACGCATAACGCAAACTTATAACGCACAACGCATAACGCATAACGCATAACGCATAACGCATAACGCATAACGCATAACGCATAACGCATAACGCGTAACGCATAACGCATAACTCATAACGTATAACGCATAACGCATAACGCATAATGCATAACGCATAACGCATAACGCATAACGCATAACGCATAACGCATAACGCATAACGCATAACGCATAACGCATAACGCATAACGAATAACGCAAACTTATAACGCACAACGCATAACGCATAACGCATAACGCATAAGGCATAACGCATAACGTACAACGTATAACGCATAACGCATAACGCATAACGCATAACGCATAACGCATAACGCATAACGCATAACGCATAACGCATTACGCATAACGCATAACGCATAACGCATAACGCATAACGCATAACGCATTACGCATAACGCATAAAGTATAACACATAACGCATAACGCATAAAGTATAACACATAACGCAAAACGCATTACGCATAACGGATCACGCATAACGCATAACGCATAACGAATACCGCAAAACGTATATCGCCTAACACATAACGGATCACGCATAACGCATAACGCATAACGTATAACGCGTAACGCATAACGCATAACGCATAAAGCATAACGCATAACGCATAACGCATAACGCAAACTTATAACGCACAACGCATAACGCATAACGCATAACGCATAACGCATAACGCATAACGCATAACGCATAACGCATAACGCATAACGCATAACGCATAACGCATAACGCATAACGCATAACGCATAACGCATAACGCATAACGCATAACGCATAACGCATAACGCATAACGCATAACGCATTACGCATAACGCATAAAGTATAACACATAACGCATAACGCATAAAGCATAACGCATAACGCATAACGCATAACGCATAACGCATAACGCATAACGCATTACGCATAACGCATAAAGTATAACACATAACGCATAACGCATAAAGCATAACGCATAACGCATAACGCATAACGCATAAAGCATAACGCATAACGCATAACGCATAACGCATAACGCATAACGCATAACGTATATCGCATATCACATAACGCATAACCCATAACGCATAACGCATAAGGCATAACGCATAACGTTAACGCATAACGCATAACGCCTAACGCATAACGGATCACGCATAAAGCATAAAGCATAACGCATAAAGCATAACGCATAACGCATAACGTATAACGCATAACGCATAAAGCATAACGCATAACGCATAACGCATAACGCATATCGCATAACGCATAACGCATTACGTATAACGCATAACGCATACCGTATAACGCATAACGCATAACGCAAACGTATAACGCACAACGCATAACGAATACAGCAAAACGCATAATGTTTAACACATAACGGATCACGCATAACGCATAACGCATAACGCATAACGCATAACGCATAACGCATAACGCATAACGCATAACGCATAACGCATAACGCATAACGCATAACGCATAACGCATAACGCATAACGCATAACGCATAACGCATAACGCATAACGCATAACGCATAACGCATAACGCATAACGCATAACGCATAACGAACAACGCATAACGCATAACGCATAACGCATAACGCATAACGCATAACGCATAACGTATAACGCATAACGCATTACGCATAACGCATAAAGTATAACACATAACGCATAACGCATAAGGCATAACGCATAACGTTAACGCATAACGCATAACGCCTAACGCATAACGCAAACGTATAACGCACAACGCATAACGCATAACGAACAACGGATAACGCATAACGCATAACGCATAACGAATACCGCAAAACGTATATCGCCTAACACATAACGGATCACGCATAACGCATAACGCGTAACGTATAACGCATAACGCATAACGCATAACGCATAACGCATAACGCATAACGCATAGCGCATAACGCATAACGTATAACGCGTAACGCATACCGTATAACGCATAACGCATAACGCATAACGCATAATGCATAACGCATAACGCATAACGCATAACGCATAACGCATAACGCATAACGCATAACGCACAACGCAAACGTATAACGCACAACGCATAATGCATAACGCATAACGCATAACGCATAACGCATGGCGCATAATGTAAAATGCATAACGCATAACGCATAACGCATAACGCATAACACATAACGCATAACGCATAACGCATAACGCATAACGCATATCGCATAAAACATAACGCATAAAGCATAACGTACAACGTATAACGCATAACGCATAACGCATAACGCATAACGCATAACGTATATCGCAAAACGCATAACGCATAATGCATAACGCATAACGCATAACGCATAACGCATAACGCATAACGCATAACGCATAACGCATAACGCATAACGCATAACGCATAACGCATAACGTATAACGCAAAACGCATAACGCATAATGCATAACGCATAACGCATAACGCATAACGCATAACGCATAACGCATAACGCATAACGCATAAAGCACAACGCATAACGCATAACGCATAACGCAAACTTATAACGCACAACGCATAACGCATAACGCATAACGCATAACGCATAACGCATAACGCATAACGCATAACGCATAACGCATAACGCATAACGCATAACGCATAACGCATAACGCATTACGCATAACGCATAACGCATATCGCATAAAACATAACGCATCACGCATAACGTACAACGTATAACGCATAACGCATAACGCATAACGCATAACGCATAACGCATAACGCATAACGTATATCGCATAACACATAACGCATAACCCATAACGCATAACGCATAAGGCATAACTCATAACGTTAACGCATAACGCATAACGCCTAACGCTTAACGGATCACGCATAACGCATAACGCATAACGCATAACGCATAACGCATAACGCATAACGCATAACGTATATCGCATAACACATAACGCATAACGCATAACGAACAACGGATAACGCATAACGCATAACGCATAACGAATACCGCAAAACGTATATCGCCTAACTCATAACGGATCACGCATAACGCATGGCGCATAATGTAAAATGCATAACGCATAACGCATAACGCATAACGCATGACGCATAACGCATAACGCATAACGCATAACGCATAACGCATAACGCATAACGCATAACGCATAAAGCATAAAGCATAACGCATAACGCATAACGCATAACGCATTACGCATAACGCATAAAGTATAACACATAACGCATAACGCATAAAGTATAACACATAACGCATAACGCATTACGCATATTGCATAACGTATAACGCAAAACGCATAACGCATAACGTTACCGCATAAGGCTTGATGCATGACGCATATCGCATAACGCATAACGCATAACTCATAACGTATAACGCAAAACGCATAACGCATAATGCATAACGCATAACGCATAACGCATAACGCATAACGCATAACGCATAACGCATAACGCATAACGCATAACGCATAACGCATAACGCATAACGCATAACGCATAAAGCATAACGCATAACGCATAACGCATAACGCAAACTTATAACGCACAACGCATAACGCATAACGCATAACGCATAACGCATAACGCATAACGCATAACGCATAAAGTATAACACATAACGCATAACGCATAAAGTATAACACATAACGCATAACGCATTACGCATATTGCATAACGTATAACGCAAAACGCATAACGCATAACGTTACCGCATAAGGCTTGATGCATGACGCATATCGCATAACGCATAACGCATAACTCATAACGTATAACGCAAAACGCATAACGCATAATGCATAACGCATAACGCATAACGCATAACGCATAACGCATAACGCATAACGCATAACGCATAACGCATAACGCATAACGCATAACGCATAACGCATAACGCATAACGCATAACGCATAACGCATAACGCATAACGCATAACGCATAAAGCATAACGCATAACGCATAACGCATAACGCAAACTTATAACGCACAACGCATAACGCATAACGCATAACGCATAACGCATAACGCCTAACGCATAACGCATAACGCATAACGCATAACGCATAACACATAACGCATAACGCATTACGCATAACGCATCACGCATAACGCATAACGCATAACGCATAACGCATAACGCATATCGCATAAAACATAACGCATCACGCATAACGTACAACGTATAACGCATAACGCATAACGCATAACGCATAACGCATAACGCATAACGTATATCGCATAACGCATACCGCATAACGCATAACGCATAACGCATAACGCAAACTTATAACGCACAACGCATAACGCATAACGCATAACGCATAACGCATAACGCATAACGCATAACGCATAACGCATAACGCATAACGCATAAAGCATAAACATAACGTATAACGCATAACGCATATCGCATAACGCATTACGCATAACCCATAACGCATAACGCATAACGCATAACGCATAACGCATAACGCATAACGCATAACGCATAACGCATAACGCATAACGCATAACGCATAACGCATAACGCATAATGCATAACGCATAACGCATAACGCATAACGCATAACGCATAACGCATAACGCATAAAGCATAACGCATAACGCATAACGCAAACTTATAACGCACAAAGCATAACGCATAACGCATAACGCATAACGCATAACGCATAACGCATAACGCATAACGCATAACGCATAACGCATAACGCATAACGCATAACGCATAACGCATAACGCATAACGCATAACGCATAACGCATAACGCATAACGCATAACGCATAACGCATAACGCATAACGCATAACGCATAACGCATAACGCATAACGCATAAAGCATAAAGCATAACGTATAACGCATAACGCATATCGCATAACGCATAACGCATAACCCATAACGCATAACGCATAACGCATAACGCATAACGCATAACGCATAACGCATAACGCATAACGCATAACGCATAACGCATAACGCATAACGCATAACGCATAACGCATAACGCATAACGCATAACGCATAACGCATAACGCATAACGCATAACGCATAACTCATAACGTATAACGCATAACGCATAACGCATAACGCATAACGCATAACGCATAACGCATAACGCATAACGCATAACGCATAACGCATAAAGCATAACGCATAACGCATAACGCAAACTTATAACGCACAACGCATAACGCATAACGCATAACGCATAACGCATAACGCATAACGCATAACGCATAACGCATAACGCATAACGCATAACGCATAACGCATAACGCATAACGCATAACGCATAACGCATAACGCATAACGCATAACGCATAACGCATAACGCATAACGCATAACGCATAACGCATAACGCATAACGCATAAAGCATAACGCATAACGCATAACGCATAACGCATAACGCATAAGGCATAACGCATAACGTTAACGCATAACGCATAACGCCTAACGCATAACGGATCACGCATAACGCATAAAGCATAACGCATAAAGCATAACGCATAACGCATAACGCATAACGCATAACGCATAACGCATAACGCATAACGCATAACGCATAACGCATAACGCATAACGCATAACGCAAACTTGTAACGCATTACGCATAACGGATCACGCATAACGCATAACGCATAACGAATACCGCAAAACGTATATCGCCTAACACATAACGGATCACGCATAACGCATAACGCATAACGTATAACGCATAACGCATAACGCATAACGCATAACGCATAACGCATAACGCATAACGCAAACTTATAACGCACAACGCATAACGCATAACGCATAACGCATAACGCATAACGCATAACGCATAACGCGTAACGCATAACGCATAACTCATAACGTATAACGCATAACGCATAACGCATAATGCATAACGCATAACGCATAACGCATAACGCATAACGCATAACGCATAACGCATAACGCATAAAGCATAACGCATAACGCATAACGCAAACTTATAACGCACAACGCATAACGCATAACGCATAACGCATAAGGCATAACGCATAACGTACAACGTATAACGCATAACGCATAACGCATAACGCATAACGCATAACGCATAACGCATAACGCATAACGCATAACGCAAAGCGCATAACGCATAACGTATAACGCGTAACGCATACCGTATAACGCATAACGCATAACGCATAACGCATAATGCATAACGCATAACGCATAACGCATAACGCATAACGCATAACGCATAACGCACAACGCAAACGTATAACGCACAACGCATAATGCATAACGCATAACGCATAACGCATAACGCATGGCGCATAATGTAAAATGCATAACGCATAACGCATAACGCATAACGCATAACACATAACGCATAACGCATAACGCATAACGCATAACGCATAACGCATATCGCATAAAACATAACGCATAAAGCATAACGTACAACGTATAACGCATAACGCATAACGCATAACGCATAACGCATAACGTATATCGCAAAACGCATAACGCATAACGCATAACGCATAACGCATAACGCATAACGCATAACGCATAACGCATAACGCATAACGCATAACGCATAACGCATAACGCATAAAGCATAACGCATAACGTATAACGCAAAACGCATAACGCATAATGCATAACGCATAACGCATAACGCATAACGCATAACGCATAACGCATAACGCATAACGCATAAAGCACAACGCATAACGCATAACGCATAACGCAAACTTATAACGCACAACGCATAACGCATAACGCATAACGCATAACGCATAACGCATAACGCATAACGCATAACGCATAACGCATAACGCATAACGCATAACGCATAACGCATAACGCATAACGCATAACGCATAACGCATAACGCATATCGCATAAAACATAACGCATCACGCATAACGTACAACGTATAACGCATAACGCATAACGCATAACGCATAACGCATAACGCATAACGCATAACGTATATCGCATAACACATAACGCATAACCCATAACGCATAACGCATAAGGCATAACTCATAACGTTAACGCATAACGCATAACGCCTAACGCTTAACGGATCACGCATAACGCATAACGCATAACGCATAACGCATAACGCATAACGTATATCGCATAACACATAACGCATAACGCATAACGAACAACGGATAACGCATAACGCATAACGCATAACGAATACCGCAAAACGTATATCGCCTAACACATAACGGATCACGCATAACGCATGGCGCATAATGTAAAATGCATAACGCATAACGCATAACGCATAACGCATGACGCATAACGCATAACGCATAACGCATAACGCATAACGCATAACGCATAACGCATAAAGCATAAAGCATAACGCATAACGCATAACGCATAACGCATAACGCATTACGCATAACGCATAAAGTATAACACATAACGCATAACGCATAAAGTATAACACATAACGCATAACGCATTACGCATATTGCATAACGTATAACGCAAAACGCATAACGCATAACGTTACCGCATAAGGCTTGATGCATGACGCATATCGCATAACGCATAACGCATAACTCATAACGTATAACGCAAAACGCATAACGCATAATGCATAACGCATAACGCATAACGCATAACGCATAACGCATAACGCATAACGCATAACGCATAACGCATAACGCATAACGCATAACGCATAACGCATAAAGCATAACGCATAACGCATAACGCATAACGCAAACTTATAACGCACAACGCATAACGCATAACGCATAACGCATAACGCATAACGCATAACGCATAACGCATAACGCATAAAGTATAACACATAACGCATAACGCATAAAGTATAACACATAACGCATAACGCATTACGCATATAGCATAACGTATAACGCAAAACGCATAACGCATAACGTTACCGCATAAGGCTTGATGCATGACGCATATCGCATAACGCATAACGCATAACTCATAACGTATAACGCAAAACGCATAACGCATAATGCATAACGCATAACGCATAACGCATAACGCATAACGCATAACGCATAACGCATAACGCATAACGCATAACGCATAACGCATAACGCATAACGCATAACGCATAAAGCATAACGCATAACGCATAACGCATAACGCAAACTTATAACGCACAACGCATAACGCATAACGCATAACGCATAACGCATAACGCCTAACGCATAACGCATAACGCATAACGCATAACGCATAACGCAAAACGCATAACGCATAACGCATAACGCATAACGCATAACGCATAACGCATAACGCATAACGCATAACGCATAACGCATAACGCATAACGCATAACGCATAACGCATAACGCATAACGCATAACGCATTACGCATAACGCATAAAGTATAACACATAACGCATAACGCATTACGCATAACGCATCACGCATAACGCATAACGCATAACGCATAACGCATAACGCATATCGCATAAAACATAACGCATCACGCATAACGTACAACGTATAACGCATAACGCATAACGCATAACGCATAACGCATAACGCATAACGCATAACGTATATCGCATAACACATAACGCATAACCCATAACGCATAACGCATAAGGCATAACTCATAACGTTAACGCATAACGCATAACGCCTAACGCATAACGCATAACGCATAACGCATATCGCATAAAACATAACGCATCACGCATAACGTACAACGTATAACGCATAACGCATAACGCATAACGCATAACGCATAACGCATAACGCATAACGCATAACGCATAACGCATAACGTATATCGCATAACACATAACGCATAACCCATAACGCATAACGCATAAGGCATAACTCATAACGTTAACGCATAACGCATAACGCCTAACGCTTAACGGATCACGCATAACGCATAAAGCATAACGCATAAAGCATAACGCATAACGCATAACGCATAACGCATAACGCATAACGCATAACGCATAACGCATAACGCATCACGCATAACGCATAACGCATAACGCATAACGCATAACGCATATCGCATAAAACATAACGCATCACGCATAACGTACAACGCCTAACGCATAACGCAAACGTATAACGCACAACGCATAACGCATAACGAACAACGGATAACGCATAACGCATAACGCATAACGAATACCGCAAAACGTATATCGCCTAACACATAACGGATCACGCATAACGCATAACGCATAACGTATAACGCATAACGCATAACGCATAACGCATAACGCATAACGCATAACGCATAGCGCATAACGCATAACGCATAACGCATAACGCGTAACGCATACCGTATAACGCATAACGCATAACGCATAACGCATAATGCATAACGCATAACGCATAACGCATAACGCATAACGCATAACGCATAACGCACAACGCAAACGTATAACGCACAACGCATAACGCATAACGCATAATGCATAACGCATAACGCATAACGCATAACGCATAACGCATAACGCATAACGCATAACGCATAACGCATAACGCATAACGCATAACGCTTAAAGCATAACGCATAACGTATAACGCAAAACGCATAACGCATAATGCATAACGCATAACGCATAACGCATAACGCATAACGCATAACGCATAACGCATAACGCAAAACGCATAACGCATAACGCATAACGCATAAAGCATAACGCATAAAGCATAACGCATAACGCATATCGCATAAAACATAACGCATCACGCATAACGTACAACGTATAACGCATAACGCATAACGCATAACGCATAACGCATAACGCATAACGTATATCGCATAACACATAACGCATAACCCATAACGCATAACGCATAAGGCATAACTCATAACGTTAACGCATAACGCATAACGCCTAACGCTTAACGGATCACGCATAACGCATAACGCATAACGCATAACGCATAACGCATAACGCATAACGCATAACGCATTACGCATAACGCATAAAGTATAACACATAACGCATAACGCATAAAGTATAACACATAACGCATAACGCATTACGCATATTGCATAACGTATAACGCAAAACGCATAACGCATAACGTTACCGCATAAGGCTTGATGCATGACGCATATCGCATAACGCATAACGCATAACTCATAACGTATAACGCAAAACGCATAACGCATAATGCATAACGCATCACGCATAACGTACAACGCCTAACGCATAACGCAAACGTATAACGCACAACGCATAACGCATAACGAACAACGGATAACGCATAACGCATAACGCATAACGAATACCGCAAAACGTATATCGCCTAACACATAACGGATCACGCATAACGCATAACGCATAACGTATAACGCATAACGCATAACGCATAACGCATAACGCATAACGCATAACGCATAGCGCATAACGCATAACGCATAACGTATAACGCGTAACGCATACCGTATAACGCATAACGCATAACGCATAACGCATAATGCATAACGCATAACGCATAACGCATAACGCATAACGCATAACGCATAACGCATAACGCACAACGCAAACGTATAACGCACAACGCATAACGCATAACGCATAATGCATAACGCATAACGCATAACGCATAACGCATAACGCATAACGCATAACGCATAACGCATAACGCATAACGCATAACGCATAAAGCATAACGCATAACGCATAACGCATAACGCCAACTTATAACGCACAACGCATAACGCATAACGCATAACGCATAACGCATAACGCATAACGCATAACGCATAACGCATAACGCATAACGCACAACGCATAACGCATAACGCATAACGCATAACGCATAACGCATAACGCATAACGCATAACGCATTACGCATAACGCATAAAGTATAACACATAACGCATAACGCATTACGCATAACGCATCACGCATAACGCATAACGCATAACGCATAACGCATATCGCATAAAACATAACGCATCACGCATAACGTACAACGTATAACGCATAACGCATAACGCATAACGCATAACGCATAACGCATAACGCAAAACGTATAACGCATAACACATAACGCATAACCCATAACGCATAACGCATAAGGCATAACTCATAACGTTAACGCATAACGCATAACGCCTAACGCTTAACGGATCACGCATAACGCATAACGCATAACGCATAACGCATAACGCATAACGCATAACGCATTACGCATAACGCATAAAGTATAACACATAACGCATAACGCATAAAGTATAACACATAACGCATAACGCATTACGCATATTGCATAACGTATAACGCAAAACGCATAACGCATAACGTTACCGCATAAGGCTTGATGCATGACGCATATCGCATAACGCATAACGCATAACGCATAACGCATAACCCATAACGCATAACGCATAACGCATAACGCATAACGCATAACGCATAACGCATAACGCATAACGCATAACGCATAACGCATAACGCATAACGCATAACGCATAACGCATAACGCATAACGCATAACGCATAACTCATAACGTATAACGCATAACGCATAACGCATAATGCATAACGCATAACGCATAACGCATAACGCATAACGCATAACGCATAACGCATAACGCATAAAGCATAACGCATAACGCATAACGCAAACTTATAACGCACAACGCATAACGCATAACGCATAACGCATAACGCATAACGCATAACGCATAACGCATAACGCATAACGCATAACGCATAACGCATAACGCATAAGGCATAACGCATAACGCATAACGCATAACGCATAACGCATAACGCATAACGCATAACGCATAACGCATAAAGCATAACGCATAACGCATAACGCATAACGCATAACGCATAACGCATAAGGCATAACGCATAACGTTAACGCATAACGCATAACGCCTAACGCATAACGGATCACGCATAACGCATAAAGCATAACGCATAAAGCATAACGCATAACGCATAACGCATAACGCATGACGCATAACGCATAAAGCATAACGCATACCGCATAACGCATAACGCATAACGCATAACGCATAACGCATAACGCATAACGGATCACGCATAACGCATAACGCATAACGAATACCGCAAAACGTATATCGCCTAACACATAACGGATCACGCATAACGCATAACGCATAACGTATAACGCATAACGCATAACGCATAACGCATAAAGCATAACGCATAACGCATAACGCAAACGTATAACGCACAACGCATAACGCATAACGCATAACGCATAACGCATAACGCATAACGCATAACGCATAACGCATAACGCGTAACGCATAACGCATAACTCATAACGTATAACGCATAACGCATAACGCATAATGCATAACGCATAACGCATAACGCATAACGCATAACGCATAACGCATAACGCATAACGCATAACGCATAACGCATAACGCATAACGCAAACTTATAACGCACAACGCATAACGCATAACGCATAACGCATAAGGCATAACGCATAACGTACAACGTATAACGCATAACGCATAACGCATAACGCATAACGCATAACGCATAACGCATAACGCAAAGCGCATAACGCATAACGTATAACGCGTAACGCATACCGTATAACGCATAACGCATAACGCATAACGCATAATGCATAACGCATAACGCATAACGCATAACGCATAACGCACAACGCAAACGTATAACGCACAACGCATAATGCATAACGCATAACGCATAACGCATAACGCATGGCGCATAATGTAAAATGCATAACGCATAACGCATAACGCATAACGCATAACACATAACGCATAACGCATAACGCATAACGCATAACGCATATCGCATAAAACATAACGCATAAAGCATAACGTACAACGTATAACGCATAACGCATAACGCATAACGCATAACGCATAACGTATATCGCAAAACGCATAACGCATAATGCATAACGCATAACGCATAACGCATAACGCATAACGCATAACGCATAACGCATAACGCATAACGCATAACGCATAACGCATAAAGCATAACGCATAACGTATAACGCAAAACGCATAACGCATAATGCATAACGCATAACGCATAACGCATAACGCATAACGCATAACGCATAACGCATAACGCATAAAGCACAACGCATAACGCATAACGCATAACGCAAACTTATAACGCACAACGCATAACGCATAACGCATAACGCATAAAGCATAACGCATAACGCATAACGCATAACGCATAACGCATAACGCATAACGCATAACGCATAACGCATAACGCATAACGCATAACGCATAACGCATAACGCATAACGCATTACGCATAACGCATAACGCATATCGCATAAAACATAACGCATCACGCATAACGTACAACGTATAACGCATAACGCATAACGCATAACGCATAACGCATAACGCATAACGCATAACGTATATCGCATAACACATAACGCATAACCCATAACGCATAACGCATAAGGCATAACTCATAACGTTAACGCATAACGCATAACGCCTAACGCTTAACGGATCACGCATAACGCATAACGCATAACGCATAACGCATAACGCATAACGCATAACGTATATCGCATAACACATAACGCATAACGCATAACGAACAACGGATAACGCATAACGCCTAACGCTTAACGGATCACGCATAACGCATAACGCATAACGCATAACGCATAACGCATAACGCATAACGTATATCGCATAACACATAACGCATAACGCATAACGAACAACGGATAACGCATAACGCATAACGCATAACGAATACCGCAAAACGTATATCGCCTAACACATAACGGATCACGCATAACGCATGGCGCATAATGTAAAATGCATAACGCATAACGCATAACGCATAACGCATAACGCATAACGCATAACGCATAACGCAGAACGCATAACGCATAACGCATAACGCATAAAGCATAAAGCATAACGCATAACGCATAACGCATAACGCATAACGCATTACGCATAACGCATAAAGTATAACACATAACGCATAACGCATAAAGTATAACACATAACGCATAACGCATTACGCATATTGCATAACGTATAACGCAAAACGCATAACGCATAACGTTACCGCATAAGGCTTTATGCATGACGCATATCGCATAACGCATAACGCATAACTCATAACGTATAACGCAAAACGCATAACGCATAATGCATAACGCATAACGCATAACGCATAACGCATAACGCATAACGCATAACGCATAACGCATAACGCATAACGCATAACGCATAACGCATAACGCATAAAGCATAACGCATAACGCATAACGCATAACGCAAACTTATAACGCACAACGCATAACGCATAACGCATAACGCATAACGCATAACGCATAACGCATAACGCATAAAGTATAACACATAACGCATAACGCATAAAGTATAACACATAACGCATAACGCATTACGCATATTGCATAACGTATAACGCAAAACGCAAAACGCATAACGCATAACGTTACCGCATAAGGCTTGATGCATGACGCATATCGCATAACGCATAACGCATAACTCATAACGTATAACGCAAAACGCATAACGCATAATGCATAACGCATAACGCATAACGCATAACGCATAACGCATAACGCATAACGCATAACGCATAACGCATAACGCATAACGCATAACGCATAACGCATAAAGCATAACGCATAACGCATAACGCATAACGCAAACTTATAACGCACAACGCATAACGCATAACGCATAACGCATAACGCATAACGCCTAACGCATAACGCATAACGCATAACGCATAACGCATAACGCAAAACGCATAACGCATAACGCATAACGCATAACGCATAACGCATAACGCATAACGCATAACGCATAACGCATAACGCATAACGCATAACGCATAACGCATAACGCATAACGCATTACGCATAACGCATAAAGTATAACACATAACGCATAACGCATTACGCATAACGCATCACGCATAACGCATAACGCATAACGCATAACGCATAACGCATATCGCATAAAACATAACGCATCACGCATAACGTACAACGTATAACGCATAACGCATAACGCATAACGCATAACGCATAACGCATAACGCATAACGTATATCGCATAACACATAACGCATAACCCATAACGCATAACGCATAAGGCATAACTCATAACGTTAACGCATAACGCATAACGCCTAACGCATAACGCATAACGCATAACGCATATCGCATAAAACATAACGCATCACGCATAACGTACAACGTATAACGCATAACGCATAACGCATAACGCATAACGCATAACGCATAACGCATAACGCATAACGCATAACGTATATCGCATAACACATAACGCATAACCCATAACGCATAACGCATAAGGCATAACTCATAACGTTAACGCATAACGCATAACGCCTAACGCTTAACGGATCACGCATAACGCATAAAGCATAACGCATAAAGCATAACGCATAACGCATAACGCATAACGCATAACGCATAACGCATAAAGCATAACGCATAACGCATCACGCATAACGCATAACGCATAACGCATAACGCATAACGCATATCGCATAAAACATAACGCATCACGCATAACGTACAACGCATAACGCATAACGCAAACGTATAACGCACAACGCATAACGCATAACGAACAACGGATAACGCATAACGCATAACGCATAACGAATACCGCAAAACGTATATCGCCTAACACATAACGGATCACGCATAACGCATAACGCATAACGTATAACGCATAACGCATAACGCATAACGCATAACGCATAACGCATAACGCATAGCGCATAACGCATAACGCATAACGTATAACGCGTAACGCATACCGTATAACGCATAACGCATAACGCATAACGCATAATGCATAACGCATAACGCATAACGCATAACGCATAACGCATAACGCATAACGCACAACGCAAACGTATAACGCACAACGCATAACGCATAACGCATAATGCATAACGCATAACGCATAACGCATAACGCATAACGCATAACGCATAACGCATAACGCATAATGCATAACGCATAACGCATAACGCTTAAAGCATAACGCATAACGTATAACGCAAAACGCATAACGCATAATGCATAACGCATAACGCATAACGCATAACGCATAACGCATAACGCATAACGCATAACGCAAAACGCATAACGCATAACGCATAACGCATAAAGCATAACGCATAAAGCATAACGCATAACGCATATCGCATAAAACATAACGCATCACGCATAACGTACAACGTATAACGCATAACGCATAACGCATAACGCATAACGCATAACGCATAACGTATATCGCATAACACATAACGCATAACCCATAACGCATAACGCATAAGGCATAACTCATAACGTTAACGCATAACGCATAACGCCTAACGCTTAACGGATCACGCATAACGCATAACGCATAACGCATAACGCATAACGCATTACGCATAACGCATAAAGTATAACACATAACGCATAACGCATAAAGTATAACACATAACGCATAACGCATTACGCATATTGCATAACGTATAACGCAAAACGCATAACGCATAACGTTACCGCATAAGGCTTGATGCATGACGCATATCGCATAACGCATAACGCATAACTCATAACGTATAACGCAAAACGCATAACGCATAATGCATAACGCATAACGCATAACGCATAACGCATAAAGCATAACGCATAAAGCATAACGCATAACGCATAACGCATAACGCATAACGCATAACGCATAACGCATAAAGCATAACGCATAACGCATCACGCATAACGCATAACGCATAACGCATAACGCATAACGCATATCGCATAAAACATAACGCATCACGCATAACGTACAACGCCTAACGCATAACGCAAACGTATAACGCACAACGCATAACGCATAACGAACAACGGATAACGCATAACGCATAACGCATAACGAATACCGCAAAACGTATATCGCCTAACACATAACGGATCACGCATAACGCATAACGCATAACGTATAACGCATAACGCATAACGCATAACGCATAACGCATAACGCATAACGCATAGCGCATAACGCATAACGCATAACGTATAACGCGTAACGCATACCGTATAACGCATAACGCATAACGCATAACGCATAATGCATAACGCATAACGCATAACGCATAACGCATAACGCATAACGCATAACGCACAACGCAAACGAATAACGCACAACGCATAACGCATAACGCATAATGCATAACGCATAACGCATAACGCATAACGCATAACGCATAACGCATAACGCATAACGCATAACGCATAACGCATAACGCATAAAGCATAACGCATAACGTATAACGCAAAACGCATAACGCATAATGCATAACGCATAACGCATAACGCATAACGCATAACGCATAACGCATAACGCATAACGCATAACGCATAAAGCATAACGCATAACGCATAACGCATAACGCCAACTTATAACGCACAACGCATAACGCATAACGCATAACGCATAACGCATAACGCATAACGCATAACGCATAACGCATAACGCATAACGCATAACGCATAACGCATAACGCATAACGCATAACGCATTACGCATAACGCATAAAGTATAACACATAACGCATAACGCATTACGCATAACGCATCACGCATAACGCATAACGCATAACGCATAACGCATATCGCATAAAACATAACGCATCACGCATAACGTACAACGTATAACGCATAACGCATAACGCATAACGCATAACGCATAACGCATAACGCATAACGTATATCGCATAACACATAACGCATAACCCATAACGCATAACGCATAAGGCATAACTCATAACGTTAACGCATAACGCATAACGCCTAACGCTTAACGGATCACGCATAACGCATAACGCATAACGCATAACGCATAACGCATAACGCATAACGCATTACGCATAACGCATAAAGTATAACACATAACGCATAACGCATAAAGTATAACACATAACGCATAACGCATTACGCATATTGCATAACGTATAACGCAAAACGCATAACGCATAACGTTACCGCATAAGGCTTGATGCATGACGCATATCGCATAACGCATAACGCATAACTCATAACGTATAACGCAAAACGCATAACGCATAACGCATAACGCATAACGCATAACGCATAACGCATAACGCATAACGCATAACGCATAACGCATAACGCATAACGCATAACGCATAACGCATAAAGCATAACGCATAACGCATAACGCATAACGCAAACTTATAACGCACAACGCATAACGCATAACGCATAACGCATAACGCATAACGCCTAACGCATAACGCATAACGCATAACGCATAACGCATAACGCAAAACGCATAACGCATAACGCATAACGCATAACGCATAACGCATAACGCATAACGCATAACGCATAACGCATAACGCATAACGCATAACGCATAACGCATAACGCATAAAGTATAACACATAACGCATAACGCATTACGCATAACGCATCACGCATAACGCATAACGCATAACGCATAACGCATAACGCATAACGCATATCGCATAAAACATAACGCATCACGCATTTCGTACAACGTATAACGCATAACGCATAACGCATAACGCATAACGCATAACGCATAACGTATATCGCATAACACATAACGCATAACCCATAACGCATAACGCATAACGCAGAAGGCATAACTCATAACGTTAACGCATAACGCATAACGCCTAACGCTTAACGGATCACGCATAACGCATAAAGCATAACGCATAAAGCATAACGCATAACGCATAACGCATAACGCATAAAGCATAACGCATACCGCATAACGCATACCGCATAACGCATAACGCATAACGCATAACGCAAACTTATAACGCACAACGCATAACGCACAACGCATAACGCATAACGCATAACGCATAACGCATAACGCATAACGCATAACGCATAACGCATAACGCATAACGCATAACGCATAACGCATAACGCATAACGCATAACGCATAACGCATAACGCATAACGCATAACGCATAACGCATAACGCATAACGCATAACGCATAACGCATAACGCATAACGCATAACGCATAACGCATAACGCATAACGCATAACGCATAACGCATAACGCATAACGCATAACGCATAACGCATAACGCATAACGCATAACGCATAACGCATAACGCATAACGCATAACGCATAACGCATAACGCATAACGCATAACGCATAACGCATAACGCATAACGCATAACGCATAACGCATAACGCATATCGCATAACGCATAACGCATAAGCCATAACGCATAACGCATAACGCATAACGCATAACGCATAACGCATAACGCATAACGCATAACGCATTACGCATAACGTATAAAGTATAACACATAACGCATAACGCATAAAGTATAACACACAACGCATAACGCATTACGCATATTGCATAACGTATAACGCAAAACGCATAACGCATAACGTTACCGCATAAGGCTTGATGCATGACGCATATCGCATAACGCATAACGTACAACGTATAACGCATAACGCATAACGCATAACGCATATCGCATAACGCATAACGCATAACGTATAACGCATAACGCATACCGTATAACGCATAACGCATGACGCATAACGCAAACGTATAACGCACAACGCATAACGAATACAGCAAAACGCATAATGCTTAACGCATAACGGATCACGCATAACGCATAACGCATAACGCATAACGCATATCGAATAACGCATAACGTGTAACTCATAACGCATAACGCATAAAGCATAATGCATAACGCATAACGCATAACGCATAAAGCATAACGCATAACGCATAACGCATAACGCAAACTTATAACGCACAACGCATAACGCATAACGCATAACGCATAACGCATAACGCCTAACGCATAACGCATAACGCATAACGCATAACGCATAACGCAAAACGCATAACGCATAACGCATAACGCATAACGCATAACGCATAACGCATAACGCATAACGCATAACGCATAACGCATAACGCATAACGCATAACGCATAACGCATTACACATAACGCATAAAGTATAACACATAACGCATAACGCATTACGCATAACGCATCACGCATAACGCATAACGCATAACGCATAACGCATAACGCATATCGCCTAAAACATAACGCATCACGCATAACGTACAACGTATAACGCATAACGCATAACGCTTAACGCATAACGCATAACGCATAACGCATAACGTATATCGCATAACACATAACGCATAACCCATAACGCATAACGCATAAGGCATAACCCATAACGTTAACGCATAACGCATAACGCATAACGCCTAACGCTTAACGGATCACGCATAACGCATAAAGCATAACGCATAAAGCATAACGCATAACGCATAACGCATAACGCATAACGCATGAAGCATAACGCATACCGCATAACGCATACCGCATAACGCATAACGCATAACGCATAACGCAAACTTATAACGCACAACGCATAACGCATAACGCATAACGCATAACGCATAACGCATAACGCATAACGCATAACGCATAACGCATAACGCATAACGCATAACGCATAACGCATAACGCATAACGCATAACGCATAACGCATAACGCATAACGCATAACGCATAACGCATAACGCATAACGCATAACGCATAACGCATTACGCATAACGCATAAAGTATAACACATAACGCATAACGCATTACGCATAACGCATCACGCATAACGCATAACGCATAACGCATAACGCATATCGCCTAAAACATAACGCATCACGCATAACGTACAACGTATAACGCATAACGCATAACGCATAACGCATAACGCATAACGCATAACGTATATCGCATAACACATAACGCATAACCCATAACGCATAACGCATAAGGCATAACCCATAACGTTAACGCATAACGCATAACGCATAACGCCTAACGCTTAACGGATCACGCATAACGCATAAAGCATAACGCATAAAGCATAACGCATAACGCATAACGCATAACGCATAACGCATGAAGCATAACGCATACCGCATAACGCATACCGCATAACGCATAACGCATAACGCATAACGCAAACTTATAACGCACAACGCATAACGCATAACGCATAACGCATAACGCATAACGCATAACGCATAACGCATAACGCATAACGCATAACGCATAACGCATAACGCATAACGCATAACGCATAACGCATAACGCATAACGCATAACGCATAACGCATAACGCATGAAGCATAACGCATACCGCATAACGCATACCGCATAACGCATAACGCATAACGCATAACGCAAACTTATAACGCACAACGCATAACGCATAACGCATATCGCATAACGCATAACGCATAACGCATAACCCATAACGCATAACGCATAACGCATAACGCATAACGCATAACGCATAACGCATAACGCATAACGCATTACGGATAACGCATAAAGTATAACACATAACGCATAACGCATAAAGTATAACACATAACGCATAACGCATTACGCATATTGCATAACGTATAACGCAAAACGCATAACGCATAACGTTACCGCATAAGGCTTGATGCATGACGCATATCGCATAACGCATAACGTACGACGTATAACGCATAACGCATAACGCATAACGCATAACGCGTAACGCATAGCGCATAACGCATAACGCATAACGTATAACGCGTAACGCATACCGTATAACGCATAACGCATAACGCATAACGCATAACGCATAACGCATAACGCATAACGCATAACGCATAACGCATAACGCATTACGCATAACGCATCACGCATCACGCATAACGCATAACGCATAACGCATAACGCATATCCCATAAAACATAACGCATCACGCATAACGTACAACGTATAACGCATAACGCATAACGCATAACGCATAACGCATAACGCATAACGCATAACGCATAACGCATAACGCATAACGCATAACGTATATCGCATAACACATAACGCATAACCCATAACGCATAACGCATAACGCAGAAGGCATAACTCATAACGTTAACGCATAACGCATAACGCCTAACGCTTAACGGATCACGCATAACGCATAAAGCATAACGCATAAAGCATAACGCATAACGCATAACGCATAACGCATAACGCATAAAGCATAACGCATACCGCATAACGCATACCGCATAACGCATAACGCATAACGCATAACGCAAACTTATAACGCACAACGCATAACGCATAACGCATAACGCATAACGCATAACGCATAACGCATAACGCATAACGCATAACGCATAACGCATAACGCATAACGCATAACGCATAACGCATAACGCATAACGCATAACGCATAACGCATAACGCATAACGCATAACGCATAACGCATAACGCATAACTCATAACGCATAACGCATAACGCATAACGCATAACGCATAACGCATAACGCATAACGCATAACGCATAACGCATAACGCATAACGCATAACGCATAACGCATAACGCATAACGCATAACGCATAACGCATAACGCATAACGCATAACGCATATCCCATAAAACATAACGCATCACGCATAACGTACAACGTATAACGCATAACGCATAACGCATAACGCATAACGCATAACGCATAACGCATAACGCATAACGCATAACGCATAACGTATATCGCATAACACATAACGCATAACCCATAACGCATAACGCATAACGCAGAAGGCATAACTCATAACGTTAACGCATAACGCATAACGCCTAACGCTTAACGGATCACGCATAACGCATAAAGCATAACGCAT
Source organism: Lasioglossum morio (assembly GCA_916610235.2). NCBI lineage: Eukaryota > Metazoa > Arthropoda > Insecta > Hymenoptera > Halictidae > Lasioglossum > Lasioglossum morio. The sequence goes on from CAKAJA020000289.1 coordinate 3,748,281, forward strand.
AAAGCATAACGCATAACGCATAACGCATAACGCATAACGCATAAAGCATAACGCATACCGCATAACGCATACCGCATAACGCATAACGCATAACGCATAACGCAAACTTATAACGCACAACGCATAACGCATAACGCATAACGCATAACGCATAACGCATAACGCATAACGCATAACGCATAACGCATAACGCATAACGCATAACGCATAACGCATAACGCATAACGCATAACGCATAACGCATAACGCATAACGCATAACGCATAACGCATAACGCATAACGCATAACGCATAACTCATAACGCATAACGCATAACGCATAACGCATAACGCATAACGCATAACGCATAACGCATAACGCATAACGCATAACGCATAACGCATAACGCATAACGCATAACGCATAACGCATAACGCATAACGCATAACGCATAACGCATAACGCATAACGCATAACGCATAACGCATAACGCATAACGCATAACGCATAACGTATAACGCATAACGCATAACGCATAACGCATATCGCATAACGCATAACGCATAACCCATAACGCATAACGCATAACGCATAACGCATAACGCATAACGCATAACGCATAACGCATAACGCATTACGCATAACGCATAAAGTATAACACATAACGCATAACGCATAAAGTATAACACACAACGCATAACGCATTACGCATATTGCATAACGTATAACGCAAAACGCATAACGCATAACGTTACCGCATAAGGCTTGATGCATGACGCATATCGCATAACGCATAACGTACAACGTATAACGCATAACGCATAACGCATAACGCATATCGCATAACGCATAACGCATAACGTATAACGCATAACGCATACCGTATAACGCATAACGCATGACGCATAACGCAAACGTATAACGCACAACGCATAACGAATACAGCAAAACGCATAATGCTTAACGCATAACGGATCACGCATAACGCATAACGCATAACGCATAACGCATATCGAATAACGCATAACGTATAACTCATAACGCATAACGCATAAAGCATAATGCATAACGCATAACGCATAACGCATAAAGCATAACGCATAACGCATAACGCATAACGCAAACTTATAACGCACAACGCATAACGCATAACGCATAACGCATAACGCATAACGCCTAACGCATAACGCAAAACGCATAACGCATAACGTATAACGCAAAACGCATAACGCATAACGCATAACGCATAACGCATAACGCATAACGCATAACGCATAACGCATAACGCATAACGCATAACGCATAACGCATAACGCATAACGCATAACGCATAACGCATAACGCATAACGCATTACGCATAACGCATAAAGTATAACACATAACGCATAACGCATTACGCATAACGCATCACGCATAACGCATAACGCATAACGCATATCGCCTAAAACATATCGCCTAAAACATAACGCATCACGCATAACGTACAACGTATAACGCATAACGCATAACGCATAACGCATAACGCATAACGCATAACGCATAACGTATATCGCATAACACATAACGCATAACCCATAACGCAAAACGCATAAGGCATAACCCATAACGTTAACGCATAACGCATAACGCATAACGCCTAACGCTTAACGGATCACGCATAACGCATAAAGCATAACGCATAAAGCATAACGCATAACGCATAACGCATAACGCATAACGCATAAAGCATAACGCATACCGCATAACGCATACCGCATAACGCATAACGCATAACGCATAACGCAAACTTATAACGCACAACGCATAACGCATAACGCATAACGCATAACGCATAACGCATAACGCATAACGCATAACGCATAACGCATAACGCATAACGCATAACGCATAACGCATAACGCATAACGCATAACGCATAACGCATAACGCATAACGCATAACGCATAACGCATAACGCATAACGCATAACGCATAACGCATAACGCATAACGCATAACGCATAACGCATAACGCATAACGCATAACGCATAACGCATATCGCATAACGCATAACGCATAACCCATAACGCATAACGCATAACGCATAACGCATAACGCATAACGCATAACGCATTACGCATAACGCATAAAGTATAACACATAACGCATAACGCATAAAGTATAACACATAACGCATAACGCATTACGCATATTGCATAACGTATAACGCAAAACGCATAACGCATAACGTTACCGCATAAGGCTTGATGCATGACGCATATCGCATAACGCATAACGTACGACGTATAACGCATAACGCATAACGCATAACGCATAACGCATAACGCATAGCGCATAACGCATAACGCATAACGTATAACGCGTAACGCATACCGTATAACGCATAACGCATAACGCATAACGCATAATGCATAACGCATAACGCATAACGCATGACGCATAAAGCATAACGCATAACGTATAACGCAAAACGCATAACGCATAATGCATAACGCATAACGCATAACGCATAACGCATAACGCATAACGCATAACGCATAACGCATAACGCATAACGCATACCGCATAACGCATAACGCATAACGCATAACGCATAACGCATAACGCATAACGCATAACGCATAACGCATAACGCATTACGCATAACGCATCACGCATCACGCATAACGCATAACGCATAACGCATAACGCATAACGCATATCCCATAAAACATAACGCATCACGCATAACGTACAACGTATAACGCATAACGCATAACGCATAACGCATAACGCATAACGCACAACGCATAACGTATATCGCATAACACATAACGCATAACCCATAACGCATAACGCATAAGGCATAACTCATAACGTTAACGCATAACGCATAACGCCTAACGCTTAACGGATCACGCATAACGCATAACGCATAACGCATAACGCATAACGCATAACGCATAACGTATATCGCATAACACATAACGCATAACGCATAACGAACAACGGATAACGCATAACGCATAACGCATAACGAATACCGCAAAACGTATATCGCCTAACACATAACGGATCACGCATAACGCATGGCGCATAATGTAAAATGCATAACGCATAACGCATAACGCATAACGCATGACGCATAACGCATAACGCATAACGCATAACGCATAACGCATAACGCATAAAGCATAAAGCATAACGCATAACGCATAACGCATAACGCATAACGCATAACGCATAACGCATAACGCATAAAGCATAACGCATAACGCATAACGCATAACGCAAACTTATAACGCACAACGCATAACGCATAACGCATAACGCATAACGCATAACGCATAACGCCTAACGCATAACGCATAACGCATTACGCATAACGCATAAAGTATAACACATAACGCATAACGCATAAAGCATAACGCATAACGCATAACGCATAACGCATAAAGCATAACGCATAACGCATAACGCATAACGCATAACGCATATCGCATAACGCATAACGCATAACGTATAACGCATAACGCAAACCGTATAACGCATAACGCATAACGCAAACGTATACCGCACAACGCATAACGAATACAGCAAAACGCATAATGCTTAACGCATAACGAATCACGCATAACGCATAACGCATAGCGCATAATGCATAACGCATAACGCATAACGCATATCGCATAACGCATAACGCATAACGTATAACGCATAACGCATACCGTATAACGCATAACGCATGACGCATAACGCAAACGTATAACGCACAACGCATAACGAATACAGCAAAACGCATAATGCTTAACGCATAACGGATCACGCATAACGCATAACGCATAACGCATAACGCATAACGCATATCGAATAACGCATAACGTGTAACTCATAACGCATAACGCATAAAGCATAATGCATAACGCATAACGAACAACGGATCACGCATAACGCATAACGCATAACGAATACCGCAAAACGTATATCGCCTAACACATAACGGATCACGCATAACGCATAACGCATAACGTATAACGCATAACGCATAACGCATAACGCATAAAGCATAACGCATAACGCATAACGCATAACGCAAACTTATAACGCACAACGCATAACGCATAACGCATAACGCATAACGCATAACGCATAACGCATAACGCATAACGCATAACGCATAACGCATAACGCATAACGCATATCGAATAACGCATAACGTGTAACTCATAACGCATAACGCATAAAGCATAATGCATAACGCATAACACATAACGCATATCGCATAACGCATAACGCATAACGTATAACGCATAACGCATACCGTATAACGCATAACGCATAATGCATAACGCAAACGTATAACGCATAATGCATAACGAACAACGGATAACGCATAACGCATAACGCATAACGAATACCGCAAAACGTATATCGCCTAACACATAACGGATCACGCATAACGCATAACGCATATCGCATAAAACATAACGCATAAAGCATAACGTACAACGTATAACGCATAACGCATAACGCATAACGCATAACGCATATCGAATAACGCATAACGTGTAACTCATAACGCATAACGCATAAAGCATAATGCATAACGCATAACACATAACGCATATCGCATAACGCATAACGCATAACGTATAACGCATAACGCATAACGCATAACGCATAACGCATAACGCATAACGCACAACGCATAACGCATAACGTATATCGCATATCACATAACGCATAACCCATAACGCATAACGCATAAGGCATAACGCATAACGTTAACGCATAACGCATAACGCCTAACGCATAACGCATAACGCATAACGCATAACGCATAACGCATAACGCATAACGCATAACGCATAACGCATAACGCATAACGCATATCGCATAAAACATAACGCATAAAGCATAACGTACAACGTATAACGCATAACGCATAACGCATAACGCATAACGTATATCGCATAACACATAACGCATAACCCATAACGCATAACGCATAAGGCATAACGCATAACGTTAACGCATAACGCATAACGCATAACGCATAACGCATAACGCATTACGCATAACGCATAAAGTATAACACATAACGCATAACGCATAAAGTATAACACATAACGCATAACGCATTACGCATATTGCATAACGTATAACGCAAAACGCATAACGCATAACGTTACCGCATAAGGCTTGATGCATGACGCATATCGCATAACGCATAACGTACAACGTATAACGCATAACGCATAACGCATAACGCATATCGCATAACGCATAACGCATAACGTATAACGCATAACGCATACCGTATAACGCATAACGCTTGACGCATAACGCAAACGTATAACGCACAACGCATAACGAATACAGCAAAACGCATAATGCTTAACGCATAACGGATCACGCATAACGCATAACGCATAACGCATAACGCATAACGCATATCGAATAACGCATAACGTGTAACTCATAACGCATAACGCATAAAGCATAATGCATAACGCATAACGAACAACGGATAACGCATAACGCATAACGCATAACGAATACCGCAAAACGTATATCGCCTAACACATAACGGATCACGCATAACGCATAACGCATAACGTATAACGCATAACGCATAACGCATAACGCATAAAGCATAACGCATAACGCATAACGCATAACGCAAACTTATAACGCACAACGCATAACGCATAACGCATAACGCATAACGCATAACGCATAACGCATAACGCATAACGCATAACGCATAACGCATTACGCATAACGCATAAAGTATAACACATAACGCATAACGCATAAAGCATAACGCATAACGCATAACGCATAACGCATAAAGCATAACGCATAACGCATAACGCATAACGCATAACGCATATCGCATAACGCATAACGCATAACGTATAACGCATAACGCAAACCGTATAACGCATAACGCATAACGCAAACGTATAACGCACAACGCATAACGAATACAGCAAAACGCATAATGCTTAACGCATAACGAATCACGCATAACGCATAACGCATAACGCATAACGCATAACGCATAACGCATAACGCATATCGAATAACGCATAACGTGTAACTCATAACTCATAACGCATAAAGCATAATGCATAACGCATAACACATAACGCATATCGCATAACGCATAACGCATAACGTATAACGCATAACGCATACCGTATAACGCATAACGCATAATGCATAACGCAAACGTATAACGCACAACGCATAATGCATAACGAACAACGGATAACGCATAACGCATAACGCATAACGAATACCGCAAAACGTATATCGCCTAACACATAACGGATCACGCATAAAGCATAACGCATAACGTATAACGCATAACGCATAACGCAAACGTATAGCGCACAACGCATAACGCATAAACCATAACCCATACTTCATAACGCCTAACGCATAATGCACAACGCATAACGAACACCGGAAAACCCATAACGCCTAACGCATAACGCATAACGCCTAATGCATAACGCATAAAGCATAACGCATAACGCATAAAGCATAACGCATAACGCATAACGCATAACGCATAAAGCATAACGCATAACGCATAACGCATAACGCATAACGCATAACGCATAACGCATATCGCATAAAACATAACGCATAAAGCATAACGTACAACGTATAACGCATAACGCATAACGCATAACGCATAACGCATAACGCATAACGCATAACGCACAACGCATAACGCATAACGTATATCGCATATCACATAACGCATAACCCATAACGCATAACGCATAAGGCATAACGCATAACGTTAACGCATAACGCATAACGCCTAACGCATAACGCATAACGCATAACGCATAACGCATAACGCATAACGCATAACTCATAACGCATAACGCATAACGCATATCGCATAACGCATAACGCATAACGCATAACGCATTACGCATTACGCATAACGCATAAAGTATAACACATAACGCATAACGCATAACGCATAACACATAACGCATAACGCGGAATGCACAACGCATAACGAATACAGCAAAACGCATAACGCTTAACGCATAACGGATCACGCATAACGCATAATGCACAACGCATAACGAATACCGCAAAACGCATAACGCCTAACGCATAACGGATCACGCATAACGCTTAACGCATAACGTATAACTCATAATGCACAACGCATAAAGCATAACGCATAACGCATAACGCATAACGAATAACGCCTAACGCATAACGCATAACGCATAACGCATAACGCATAACTTATAACTCATAACTCATAACGAATATCGCATAACGCATAACACATAACGCATAACGAACAACGGATAACGCATAACGCATAACGCATAACGAATACCGCAAGACGTATATCGCCTAACACATAACGGATCACGCATAACGCATAACGCATAACGTATAACGCATAACGCATAACGCATAACGCATATCGCATAACGCATAACGCATAACGTATAACGCATAACGCATAACGCATAACGCATAACGCATAACGGATCACGCATAACGCATAACGCATAACGTATAACGCATAACGCATAACGAATAACGCATAACGCATAACGCATAACGCATAACGCATAACGCATAACGAATACCGCAAAACGTATATCGCCTAACACATAACGGATCACGCATAACGCATAACGCATAACGTATAACGCATAACGCATAACGCATAACGCATAACGCATAACGCATAACGCATAACTCATATCGCATAACGCATAACGCATAACGTATAACTCATAACGCATACCGTATAACGCATAACGCATAACGCATAACGCATACCGTATAACGCATAACGCATAACGCATAACGCATAACGCATAACGCATAACGCATAACGCATAACGCATAACGCATAACGCATACCGTATAACGCATAACGCATAACGCATAACAAACAACGGATAACGCATAACGCATAACGCATAACGAATACCGCAAAACGTATATCGCCTAACACATAACGGATCACGCATAACGCATAACGCATAACGTATAACGCATAACGCATAACGCATAACGCATAACGCATAACGCATAACGCATAACGCATATCGCATAACGCATAACGCATAACGTATAACGCATAACGCATACCGTATAACGCGTAACGCATAACGCATAACGCATAACGCATACCGTATAACGCATAACGCATAACGCATAACGCATAACGCATAACGCATAACGCATAACGCATAACGCATAACGCATAACGCATAACGCATAACGCATATCGCATAACGCATAACGCATAACGTATAACGCATAACGCATACCGTATAACGCATAACGCATAACGCATAACGCATAACGCATAACGCATAACGCATAACGCATAACGCATAACGCATATCGCATAACGCAAAACGCATAACGTATAACGCATAACGCATACCGTATAACGCATAACGCATAACGCATAACGCATAACGCATAACGTATAACGCATAACGCATAACGCATAACGCATAACGCATAACGCATATCGCATAAAACATAACGCATAACGCATAACGTACAACGTATAACGCATAACGCATAACGCATAACGCATAACGCATAACGCATAACGCATAACGCATAACGCATACCGTATAACGCATAACGCATAACGCATAACGCATAACGCATAATGCATAACGCATAAGGCATAACGCATAACGCATCACGCATGACGCATAACGCATAACGCATGACGCATAACGCATAACGCATAACGCATAACGCATAACGCATAACGCATAACGCATAACGCATAACGCATAAAGCATAACGCATAACGCATAACGCATAACGCAAACTTATAACGCACAACGCATAACGCATAACGCATAACGCATAACGCATAACGCATAACGCATAACGCATAACGCATAACGCATAACGCATAACGCATAACGCATAACGCATAACGCATAACGCATAACGCATAACGCATAACGCATAACGCATAACGTATAACTCATAACGCATACCGTATAACGCATAACGCATAACGCATAACGCATACCGTATAACGCATAACGCATAACGCATAACGGATCACGCATAACGCATAACGCATAACGTATAAGGCATAACGCATACCGTATAACGCATAACGCATAACAAACAACGGATAACGCATAACGCATAACGCATAACGAATACCGCAAAACGTATATCGCCTAACACATAACGGATCACGCATAACGCATAACGCATAACGTATAACGCATAACGCATAACGCATAACGCATAACGCATATCGCATAACGCATAACGCATAACGTATAACGCATAACGCATACCGTATAACGCGTAACGCATAACGCATAACGCATAACGCATACCGTATAACGCATAACGCATAACGCATAACGCATAACGCATAACGCATAACGCATAACGCATAACGCATAACGCATATCGCATAACGCATAACGCATAACGTATAATGCATAACGCATACCGTATAACGCATAACGCATAACGCATAACGCATAACGCATAACGCATAACGCATAACGCATAACGCATAACGCATAACGCATATCGCATAACGCATAACGCATAACGTATAACGCATAACGCATACCGTATAACGCATAACGCATAACGCATAACGCATAATGCATAACGCATAACGCATAACGCATAACGCATAACGCATAACGCATAACGCATATCGCATAAAACATAACGCATAACGCATAACGTACAACGTATAACGCATAACGCATAACGCATAACGCATAACGCATAACGCATAACGCATAACGCATAACGCATAACGCAAAACGCATAAAGCATAACGCATAACGCATAACGCATATCGCATAAAACATAACGCATAACGCATAACGTACAACGTATAACGCATAACGCATAACGCATAACGCATAACGCATAACGCATATCGCATGACACATAACGCATAACGCATAATGCATAACGCATAACGCATAACGCATCACGCATGACGCATAACGCATAACGCATGACGCATAACGCATAACGCATAACGCATAACGCATAACGCATAACGCATAACGCATAACGCATAAGGCATAACGCATAACGCATAACGCATAACGCAAACTTATAACGCACAACGCATAACGCATAACGCATAACGCATAACGCATAACGCATAACGCATAACGCATAACGCATAACGCATAACGCATAACGCATCACGCATGGCGCATAACGCATAACGCATAACGCATAACGCATATCGCATAACGCATAACGCATAACGTATAACTCATAACGCATACCGTATAACGCATAACGCATAACGCATAACGCATACCGTATAACGCATAACGCATAACGCATAACGCATAACGCATAACGCATAACGCATAACGCATAACGCATAACGCATAACGCATACCGTATAACGCATAACGCATAACGCATAACAAACAACGGATAACGCATAACGCATAACGCATAACGAATACCGCAAAACGTATATCGCCTAACACATAACGGATCACGCATAACGCATAACGCATAACGTATAACGCATAACGCATAACGCATAACGCATAACGCATAACGCATAACGCATATCGCATAACGCATAACGCATAACGTATAACGCATAACGCATACCGTATAACGCGTAACGCATAACGCATAACGCATAACGCATACCGTATAACGCATAACGCATAACGCATAACGCATAACGCATAACGCATAACGCATAACGCATAACGCATAACGCATAACGCATAACGCATAACGCATATCGCATAACGCATAACGCATAACGTATAACGCATAACGCATACCGTATAACGCATAACGCATAACGCATAACGCATAACGCATAACGCATAACGCATAACGCATAACGCATAACGCATAACGCATATCGCATAACGCAAAACGCATAACGTATAACGCATAACGCATACCGTATAACGCATAACGCATAACGCATAACGCATAACGCATAACGTATAACGCATAACGCATAACGCATAACGCATAACGCATAACGCATATCGCATAAAACATAACGCATAACGCATAACGTACAACGTATAACGCATAACGCATAACGCATAACGCATAACGCATAACGCATAACGCATAACGCATAACGCATACCGTATAACGCATAACGCATAACGCATAACGCATAACGCATAATGCATAACGCATAAGGCATAACGCATAACGCATCACGCATGACGCATAACGCATAACGCATGACGCATAACGCATAACGCATAACGCATAACGCATAACGCATAACGCATAACGCATAACGCATAACGCATAATGCATAACGCATAACGCATAACGCATAACGAAAACTTATAACGCACAACGCATAACGCATAACGCATAACGCATAACGCATAACGCATAACGCATAACGCATAACGCATAACGCATAACGCATAACGCATAACGCATAACGCATAACGCATAACGCATAACGCATAACGCATAACGCATAACGTATAACTCATAACGCATACCGTATAACGCATAACGCATAACGCATAACGCATACCGTATAACGCATAACGCATAACGCATAACGCATAACGCATAACGCATACCGTATAACGCATAACGCATAACGCATAACAAACAACGGATAACGCATAACGCATAACGCATAACGAATACCGCAAAACGTATATCGCCTAACACATAACGGATCACGCATAACGCATAACGCATAACGTATAAGGCATAACGCATACCGTATAACGCATAACGCATAACAAACAACGGATAACGCATAACGCATAACGCATAACGAATACCGCAAAACGTATATCGCCTAACACATAACGGATCACGCATAACGCATAACGCATAACGTATAACGCATAACGCATAACGCATAACGCATAACGCATATCGCATAACGCATAACGCATAACGTATAACGCATAACGCATACCGTATAACGCGTAACGCATAACGCATAACGCATAACGCATACCGTATAACGCATAACGCATAACGCATAACGCATAACGCATAACGCATAACGCATAACGCATAACGCATAACGCATAACGCATATCGCATAACGCATAACGCATAACGTATAATGCATAACGCATACCGTATAACGCATAACGCATAACGCATAACGCATAACGCATAACGCATAACGCATAACGCATAACGCATAACGCATAACGCATATCGCATAACGCATAACGCATAACGTATAACGCATAACGCATACCGTATAACGCATAACGCATAACGCATAACGCATAATGCATAACGCATAACGCATAACGCATAACGCATAACGCATAACGCATAACGCATATCGCATAAAACATAACGCATAACGCATAACGTACAACGTATAACGCATAACGCATAACGCATAACGCATAACGCATAACGCATAACGCATAACGCATAACGCATAACGCATAACGCAAAACGCATAAAGCATAACGCATAACGCATAACGCATATCGCATAAAACATAACGCATAACGCATATCGCATGACACATAACGCATAACGCATAATGCATAACGCATAACGCATAACGCATCACGCATGACGCATAACGCATAACGCATGACGCATAACGCATAACGCATAACGCATAACGCATAACGCATAACGCATAACGCATAACGCATAAGGCATAACGCATAACGCATAACGCATAACGCAAACTTATAACGCACAACGCATAACGCATAACGCATAACGCATAACGCATAACGCATAACGCATAACGCATAACGCATAACGCATAACGCATAACGCATAACGCATCACGCATGGCGCATAACGCAAAATGCATAACGCATAACGCATAACGCATAACGCACAACGCATATCGCATAACGAATACAGCAAAACGCATAACGCTTAACGCATAACGGATCACGCATAACGTATAACGCAAAACACATAACGCATAACGTTACCGCATAAGGCTTGATGCATGATGCATATCGCATATCGCATAACGCATAACTCATAACGTATAACGCATAACGCATAACGCATAACGCATAACGCATAACTTATAAATCATACCGCATAACGCATAACGCATAACGCATAACGCATAACGCATAACGCATAACGCATAACGCATAACGTATAACGTATAACGCATACCGCATAACGCATAACGCATAACGCATGTCGCGTAACGTATAACGCATAACGCATAACGCATAACACATAACGCATAACGCATAATGCACAACGCATAACGAATACAGCAAAACGCATAACGCTTAACGCATAACGGATCACGCATAACGGATCACGCATAACGCTTAATGCATAACGTATAACTCATAATGCATAACGCATAAAGCATAACGCATAACGCATAACGCATAACGAATAACGCATAACGCATAACGCATAACGCATAACTTATAAATCATAACTCATAACGAATATCGCATAAAGCATAACGCATAACGCATAACGCATAATGCATAACGCATAAAGCATAACGCATAACGCATAACGCATAACGCATAACGCATAACACAAACGTATAACGCCCAACGCATAACGCATAACGCATAACGAATAACGCATAACGCATAACGTATAACGCATGACGCATATCGCATAACGCGTAACGCATAATGCATAACGCATAAAGCATAACGCATAACGCATAACGCATAACGCATAACGCATAACGCACAACGCATATCGCATAACGTATAAGGCATAACGCATAATGCATAACGTATAACGCATTATGCATAACGCATAACGCATATCGCATAACGTATAACGCATAACGCATAACGCATAACGCATAACACATAACGCATAACGCATAATGCACAACGCATAACGAATAACGCATAAAGCATAACGCATAACGCATAACGCAAACTTATAACGCACAACGCATAACACATAACGCATAACGCATAACGCATAACGCATAACGCATAACGCATAACGCATAACGCATAACGCATAACGCATAACGCATAACGAATAACGCATAACGCATAACGCATAACGCATAACGCATAACGCATAACGCATGACGCATATCGCATAACGCATAACGCATAACGCATAAAGCGTAACGCATAACGCAAACCCATAAGGCATAAGGCATAACGCATAACGCATAACGCATAATGCATAACGCATAACGCATAATGCATAACGCATAAAGCATAAAGCATAACGTATAACGCATAACGCATATCGCATAACGCATAACGCATAACGTATAACGTATAACGCATACCGCATAACGCATAACGCATAACGCATAACGCATATCGCATAACGTATAACGCATGACGCATAACGCATAACACATAACGCATAACGCATAAAGCACAACGCATAACGAATACAGCAAAACGCATAACGCTTAACGCATAACGGATCACGCATAACGCATAATGCACAACGCATAACGCATAACGCATAACTTATAACTCATAACTCATAACGAATATCGCATAACGCATAACACATAACGCATAACGAACAACGGATAACGCATATCGCATAACGCATAACGCATAACGCATAACGCATAACGCATAACGCATAACGCATAACGCATAACGCATAACGCATAACGCATAACGCATAACGCATAACGCATAACGCATAACGCATAACGCATAACGCATAGCGCATAACGCATAACGCATAACGCATAACGCATAACGCATAACGCATAACGCATAACGCATAACGCATAACGCATAACGCATAACGCATAACGCATAACGCATAACGCATAACGCATAACGCATGACGCATAACGCATAACGCATAACGCATAACGCATAACGCATAACGCATAACGCATAACGCATAACGCATATCGCATAAAACATAACGCATAACGCATAACGTACAACGTATAACGCATAACGCATAACGCATAACGCATAACGCATAACGTATAACGCATAACGCATACCGTATAACGCATAACACATAATGCATAACGCAAACGTATAACGCACAACGCATAACGCATAACAAACAACGGATAACGCATAACGCATAACGCATAACGAATACCGCAAAACGTATATCGCCTGACACATAACGGATCACGCATAACGCATAACGCATAACGTATAACGCATAACGCATAACGCATAACGCATAACGCATAACGCATATCGCATAACGCATAACGCATAACGTATAACGTATATCGCCTAACACATAACGGATCACGCATAACGCATAACGCATAACGTATAACGCATAACGCATAACGCATAACGCATAACGGATCACGCATAACGCATAACGCATAACGTATAACGCATAACGCATAACGCATAACGCATAACGCATAACGCATAACGCATAACGCATAACGCATAACGCATAACGCATATCGCATAACGCATAACGCATAACGCATAACTCATAACGCATACCGTATAACGCATAACGCATAACGCATAACGCATACCGTATAACGCATAACGCATAACGCATAACGCATAACGCATAACGCATAACGCATAACGCATAACGCATACCGTATAACGCATAACGCATAACGCATAACAAACAACGGATAACGCATAACGCATAACGCATAACGAATACCGCAAAACGTATATCGCCTAACACATAACGGATCACGCATAACGCATAACGCATAACGTATAACGCATAACGCATAACGCATAACGCATAACGCATAACGCATAACGCATATCGCATAACGCATAACGCATAACGTATAACGCATAACGCATACCGTATAACGCATAACGCATAACAAACAACGGATAACGCATAACGCATAACGCATAACGAATACCGCAAAACGTATATCGCCTAACACATAACGCATAACGCATATCGCATAACGCATAACGCATAACGTATAACGCATAACGCATACCGTATAACGCATAACGCATAACGCATAACGCATAACGCATAACGCATACCGTATAACGCATAACGCATAACGCATAACGCATAACGCATAACGCATAACGCATAACGCATAACGCATAACGCATAACGCATATCGCATAACGCATAACGCATAACGTATAACGCATAACGCATACCGTATAAAGCATAACGCATAACGCATAACGCATAACGCATAACGCATAACGCATAACGCATAACGCATATCGCATAACTCATAACGCATAACGTATAACGCATAACGCATACCGTATAACGCATAACGCATAACGCATAACGCATAACGCATAACGCATAATGCATAACGCATAACGCATAACGCATAACGCATAACGCATAACGCATAACGCATATCGCATAACGCATAACGCATAACGTATAACGCATAACGCATACCGTATAAAGCATAACGCATAACGCATAACGCATAACGCATAACGCATAACGCATAACGCATAACGCATATCGCATAACTCATAACGCATAACGTATAACGCATAACGCATACCGTATAACGCATAACGCATAACGCATAACGCATAACGCATAACGCATAACGCATAACGCATAACGCATAACGCATAACGCATAACGCATAACGCATAACGCATAATGCATAACGCATAATGCATAACGCATAACGCATAACGCATAACGCATAACGCATAACGCATAACGCATAACGCATAACGCATAACGCATAACGCATAACGCATGACGCATAACGCATAACGCATAACGCATAACGCATAACGCATAACGCATAACGCATAACGCATAACGCATAACGCATAACGTATAACGCATAACGCATACCGTATAACGCATAACACATAATGCATAACGCAAACGTATAACGCACAACGCATAACGCATAACAAACAACGGATAACGCATAACGCATAACGCATAACGAATACCGCAAAACGTATATCGCCTGACACATAACGGATCACGCATAACGCATAACGCATAACGTATAACGCATAACGCATAACGCATAACGCATAACGCATAACGCATATCGCATAACGCATAACGCATAACGTATAACGTATATCGCCTAACACATAACGGATCACGCATAACGCATAACGCATAACGTATAACGCATAACGCATAACGCATAACGCATAACGGATCACGCATAACGCATAACGCATAACGTATAACGCATAACGCATAACGCATAACGCATAACGCATAACGCATAACGCATAACGCATAATGCATAACGCATATCGCATAACGCATAACGCATAACGTATAACTCATAACGCATACCGTATAACGCATAACGCATAACGCATAACGCATACCGTATAACGCATAACGCATAACGCATAACGCATAACGCATAACGCATAACGCATAACGCATAACGCATAACGCATACCGTATAACGCATAACGCATAACGCATAACAAACAACGGATAACGCATAACGCATAACGCATAACGAATACCGCAAAACGTATATCGCCTAACACATAACGGATCACGCATAACGCATAACGCATAACGTATAACGCATAACGCATAACGCATAACGCATAACGCATAACGCATAACGCATATCGCATAACGCATAACGCATAACGTATAACGCATAACGCATACCGTATAACGCATAACGCATAACAAACAACGGATAACGCATAACGCATAACGCATAACGAATACCGCAAAACGTATATCGCCTAACACATAACGCATAACGCATATCGCATAACGCATAACGCATAACGTATAACGCATAACGCATACCGTATAACGCATAACGCATAACGCATAACGCATAACGCATACCGTATAACGCATAACGCATAACGCATAACGCATAACGCATAACGCATAACGCATAACGCATAACGCATAACGCATAACGCATATCGCATAACGCATAACGCATAACGTATAACGCATAACGCATACCGTATAAAGCATAACGCATAACGCATAACGCATAACGCATAACGCATAACGCATAACGCATAACGCATATCGCATAACTCATAACGCATAACGTATAACGCATAACGCATACCGTATAACGCATAACGCATAACGCATAACGCATAACGCATAACGCATAATGCATAACGCATAACGCATAACGCATAACGCATAACGCATAACGCATAACGCATAACGCATAACGCATAACGCATAACGCATAACGTATAACGCATAGCGCATACCGTATAAAGCATAACGCATAACGCATAACGCATAACGCATAACGCATAACGCATAACGCATAACGCATAACGCATAACGCATATCGCATAAAACATAACGCATAACGCATAACGTACAACGTATAACGCATAACGCATAACGCATAACGCATAACGCATAACGCATAACGCATAACGCATAACGCATAACGCATGACGCAAAACGCATAAAGCATAACGCATAACGCATAACGCATAACGCATAACGCATAACGCATAACGCATAACGCATAACGCATAACGCATAATGCATAACGCATAACGCATAACGCATAACGCATAACGCATAACGCATAACGCATAACGCATAACGCATAAGGCATAACGCATAACGCATAACGCATAACGTAAACTTATAACGCACAACGCATAACGCATAACGCATAACGCATAACGCATAACGCATAACGCATAACGCATAACGCATAACGCATAACGCATAACGCATAACGCATAACGCATAACGCATAACGCATCACGCATGGCGCATAACGCAAAATGCATAACGCATAACGCATAACGCATAACGCACAACGCATATCGCATAACGAATACAGCAAAACGCATAACGCTTAACGCATAACGGATCACGCATAACGTATAACGCAAAACACATAACGCATAACGTTACCGCATAAGGCTTGATGCATGATGCATATCGCATATCGCATAACGCATAACTCATAACGTATAACGCATAACGCATAACGCATAACGCATAACTTATAAATCATACCGCATAACGCATAACGCATAACGCATAACGCATAACGCATAACGCATAACGTATAACGTATAACGCATACCGCATAACGCATAACGCATAACGCATGTCGCGTAACGTATAACGCATAACGCATAACGCATAACACATAACGCATAACGCATAATGCACAACGCATAACGAATACAGCAAAACGCATAACGCTTAACGCATAACGGATCACGCATAACGGATCACGCATAACGCTTAATGCATAACGTATAACTCATAATGCATAACGCATAAAGCATAACGCATAACGCATAACGCATAACGAATAACGCATAACGCATAACGCATAACGCATAACTTATAAATCATAACTCATAACGAATAACGCATAAAGCATAACGCATAACGCATAACGCATAACGCATAACGCATAAAGCATAACGCATAACGCATAACGCATAACGCATAACGCATAACACAAACGTATAACGCCCAACGCATAACGCATAACGCATAACGAATAACGCATAACGCATAACGTATAACGCATGACGCATATCGCATAACGCGTAACGCATAATGCATAACGCATAAAGCGTAACGCATAACGCATAACGCATAACGCATAACGCATAACGCACAACGCATATCGCATAACGTATAAGGCATAACGCATAATGCATAACGTATAACGCATTATGCATAACGCATAACGCATAACGCATAACGTATAACGCATAACGCATAACGCATAACACATAACGCATAACGCATAATGCACAACGCATAACGAATAACGCATAAAGCATAACGCATAACGCATAACGCAAACTTATAACGCACAACGCATAACACATAACGCATAACGCATAACGCATAACGCATAACGTATAACGCATAACGCATAACGCATAACGCATAACGAATAACGCATAACGCATAACGCATAACGCATAACGCATAACGCATAACGCATAACGCATATCGCATAACGCATAACGCATAACGCATAATGCATAACGCATAAAGCGTAACGCATAACGCAAACCCATAAGGCATAAGGCATAACGCATAACGCATAACGCATAATGCATAACGCATAACGCATAATGCATAACGCATAAAGCATAAAGCATAACGTATAACGCATAACGCATATCGCATAACGCATAACGCATAACGTATAACGTATAACGCATACCGCATAACGCATAACGCATAACGCATAACGCATATCGCATAACGTATAACGCATGACGCATAACGCATAACACATAACGCATAACGCATAATGCACAACGCATAACGAATACAGCAAAACGCATAACGCTTAACGCATAACGGATCACGCATAACGCATAATGCACAACGCATAACGCATAACGCATAACTTATAACTCATAACTCATAACGAATATCGCATAACGCATAACACATAACGCATAACGAACAACGGATAACGCATATCGCATAACGCATAACGCATAACGCATAACGCATAACGCATAACGCATAACGCATAACGCATAACGCACAACGCATATCGCATAACGAATACAGCAAAACGCATAACGCTTAACGCATAACGGATCACGCATAACGTATAACGCAAAACACATAACGCATAACGTTACCGCATAAGGCTTGATGCATGATGCATATCGCATATCGCATAACGCATAACTCATAACGTATAACGCATAACGCATAACGCATAACGCATAACTTATAAATCATACCGCATAACGCATAACGCATAACGCATAACGCATAACGCATAACGCATAACGTATAACGTATAACGCATACCGCATAACGCATAACGCATAACGCATGTCGCTTAACGTATAACGCATAACGCATAACGCATAACACATAACGCATAACGCATAATGCACAACGCATAACGAATACAGCAAAACGCATAACGCTTAACGCATAACGGATCACGCATAACGGATCACGCATAACGCTTAATGCATAACGTATAACTCATAATGCATAACGCATAAAGCATAACGCATAACGCATAACGTATAACGAATAACGCATAACGCATAACGCATAACGCATAACTTATAAATCATAACTCATAACTAATATCGCATAAAGCATAACGCATAACGCATAACGCATAATGCATAACGCATAACGCATAACGCATAACGCATAACGCATAACGCATAACGCATAACACAAACGTATAACGCCCAACGCATAACGCATAACGCATAACGAATAACGCATAACGCATAACGTATAACGCATGACGCATATCGCATAACGCGTAACGCATAATGCATAACGCATAAAGCGTAACGCATAACGCATAACGCATAACGCATAACGCATAACGCACAACGCATATCGCATAACGTATAAGGCATAACGCATAATGCATAACGTATAACGCATTATGCATAACGCATAACGCATATCGCATAACGTATAACGCATAACGCATAACGCATAACACATAACGCATAACGCAAAATGCACAACGCATAACGAATAACGCATAAAGCATAACGCATAACGCATAACGCAAACTTATAACGCACAACGCATAACACATAACGCATAACGCATAACGCATAACGCATAACGTATAACGCATAACGCATAACGCATAACGCATAACGAATAACGCATAACGCATAACGCATAACGCATAACGCATAACGCATAACGCATGACGCATATCGCATAACGCATAACGCATAACGCATAATGCATAACGCATAAAGCGTAACGCATAACGCAAACCCATAAGGCATAAGGCATAACGCATAACGCATAACGCATAATGCATAACGCATAACGCATAATGCATAACGCATAAAGCATAAAGCATAACGTATAACGCATAACGCATATCGCATAACGCATAACGCATAACGTATAACGTATAACGCATACCGCATAACGCATAACGCATAACGCATAACGCATATCGCATAACGTATAACGCATGACGCATAACGCATAACACATAACGCATAACGCATAATGCACAACGCATAACGAATACAGCAAAACGCATAACGCTTAACGCATAACGGATCACGCATAACGCATAATGCACAACGCATAACGCATAACGCATAACTTATAACTCATAACTCATAACGAATATCGCATAACGCATAACACATAACGCATAACGAACAACGGATAACGCATATCGCATAACGCATAACGCATAACGCATAACGCATAACGCATAACGCATAACGCATAACGCATAACGCATGACGCATAACGCATAACGCATAACGCATAACGCATAACGCATAACGCATAACGCATAGCGCATAACGCATAACGCATAACGCATAACGCATAACGCATAACGCATAACGCATAACGCATAACGCATAACGCATAACGCATAACGCATAACGCATAACGCATAACGCATAACGCATAACGCATAACGCATAACGCATAACGCATGACGCATAACGCATAACGCATAACGCATAACGCATAACGCATAACGCATAACGCATAACGCATAACGCATATCGCATAAAACATAACGCATAACGCATAACGTACAACGTATAACGCATAACGCATAACGCATAACGCATAACGCATAACGCATAACGTATAACGCATAACGCATACCGTATAACGCATAACACATAATGCATAACGCAAACGTATAACGCACAACGCATAACGCATAACAAACAACGGATAACGCATAACGCATAACGCATAACGAATACCGCAAAACGTATATCGCCTGACACATAACGGATCACGCATAACGCATAACGCATAACGTATAACGCATAACGCATAACGCATAACGCATAACGCATAACGCATATCGCATAACGCATAACGCATAACGTATAACGTATATCGCCTAACACATAACGGATCACGCATAACGCATAACGCATAACGTATAACGCATAACGCATAACGCATAACGCATAACGGATCACGCATAACGCATAACGCATAACGTATAACGCATAACGCATAACGCATAACGCATAACGCATAACGCATAACGCATCACGCATGGCGCATAACGCAAAATGCATAACGCATAACGCATAACGCATAACGCACAACGCATATCGCATAACGAATACAGCAAAACGCATAACGCTTAACGCATACCGTATAACGCATAACGTATAACGCAAAACACATAACGCATAACGTTACCGCATAAGGCTTGATGCATGATGCATATCGCATATCGCATAACGCATAACTCATAACGTATAACGCATAACGCATAACGCATAACGCATAACGCATAACTTATAAATCATACCGCATAACGCATAACGCATAACGCATAACGCATAACGCATAACGCATAACGCATAACGCATAACGTATAACGTATAACGCATACCGCATAACGCATAACGCATAACGCATGTCGCGTAACGTATAACGCATAACGCATAACGCATAACACATAACGCATAACGCATAATGCACAACGCATAACGAATACAGCAAAACGCATAACGCTTAACGCATAACGGATCACGCATAACGGATCACGCATAACGCTTAATGCATAACGTATAACTCATAATGCATAACGCATAAAGCATAACGCATAACGCATAACGCATAACGAATAACGCATAACGCATAACGCATAACGCATAACTTATAAATCATAACTCATAACGAATATCGCATAAAGCATAACGCATAACGCATAACGCATAATGCATAACGCATAAAGCATAACGCATAACGCATAACGCATAACGCATAACAAATAACACAAACGTATAACGCCCAACGCATAACGCATAACGCATAACGAATAACGCATAACGCATAACGTATAACGCATGACGCATATCGCATAACGCGTAACGCATAATGCATAACGCATAAAGCGTAACGCATAACGCATAACGCATAACGCATAACGCATAACGCATAACGCACAACGCATATCGCATAACGTATAAGGCATAACGCATAATGCATAACGTATAACGCATTATGCATAACGCATAACGCATATCGCATAACGTATAACGCATAACGCATAACGCATAACACATAACGCATAACGCATAATGCACAACGCATAACGAATAACGCATAAAGCATAACGCATAACGCATAACGCAAACTTATAACGCACAACGCATAACACATAACGCATAACGCATAACGCATAACGCATAACGCATAACGCATAACGCATAACGCATAACGCATAACGCATAACGCATAACGAATAACGCATAACGCATAACGCATAACGCATAACGCATAACGCATAACGCATGACGCATATCGCATAACGCATAACGCATAACGCATAATGCATAACGCATAAAGCGTAACGCATAACGCAAACCCATAAGGCATAAGGCATAACGCATAACGCATAACGCATAATGCATAACGCATAACGCATAATGCATAACGCATAAAGCATAAAGCATAACGTATAACGCATAACGCATATCGCATAACGCATAACGCATAACGTATAACGTATAACGCATACCGCATAACGCATAACGCATAACGCATAACGCATATCGCATAACGTATAACGCATGACGCATAACGCATAACACATAACGCATAACGCATAATGCACAACGCATAACGAATACAGCATAACGCATAACGCTTAACGCATAACGGATCACGCATAACGCATAATGCACAACGCATAACGCATAACGCATAACTTATAACTCATAACTCATAACGAATATCGCATAACGCATAACACATAACGCATAACGAACAACGGATAACGCATATCGCATAACGCATAACGCATAACGCATAACGCATAACGCATAACGCATAACGCATAACGCATAACGCATAACGCATGACGCATAACGCATAACGCATAACGCATAACGCATAACGCATAACGCATAACGCATAGCGCATAACGCATAACGCATAACGCATAACGCATAACGCATAACGCATAACGCATAACGCATAACGCATAACGCATAACGCATAACGCATAACGCATAACGCATAACGCATAACGCATAACGCATAACGCATAACGCATGACGCATAACGCATAACGCATAACGCATAACGCATAACGCATAACGCATAACGCATAACGCATAACGCATATCGCATAAAACATAACGCATAACGCATAACGTACAACGTATAACGCATAACGCATAACGCATAACGCATAACGCATAACGTATAACGCATAACGCATACCGTATAACGCATAACACATAATGCATAACGCAAACGTATAACGCACAACGCATAACGCATAACAAACAACGGATAACGCATAACGCATAACGCATAACGAATACCGCAAAACGTATATCGCCTGACACATAACGGATCACGCATAACGCATAACGCATAACGTATAACGCATAACGCATAACGCATAACGCATAACGCATAACGCATATCGCATAACGCATAACGCATAACGTATAACGTATATCGCCTAACACATAACGGATCACGCATAACGCATAACGCATAACGTATAACGCATAACGCATAACGCATAACGCATAACGGATCACGCATAACGCATAACGCATAACGTATAACGCATAACGCATAACGCATAACGCATAACGCATAACGCATAACGCATAACGCATAACGCATAACGCATAACGCATATCGCATAACGCATAACGCATAACGTATAACTCATAACGCATACCGTATAACGCATAACGCATAACGCATAACGCATACCGTATAACGCATAACGCATAACGCATAACGCATAACGCATAACGCATAACGCATAACGCATAACGCATACCGTATAACGCATAACGCATAACGCATAACAAACAACGGATAACGCATAACGCATAACGCATAACGAATACCGCAAAACGTATATCGCCTAACACATAACGGATCACGCATAACGCATAACGCATAACAAACAACGGATAACGCATAACGCATAACGCATAACGAATACCGCAAAACGTATATCGCCTAACACATAACGCATAACGCATATCGCATAACGCATAACGCATAACGTATAACGCATAACGCATACCGTATAACGCATAACGCATAACGCATAACGCATAACGCATTCCGTATAACGCATAACGCATAACGCATAACGCATAACGCATAACGCATAACGCATAACGCATAACGCATATCGCATAACGCATAACGCATAACGTATAACGCATAACGCATACCGTATAAAGCATAACGCATAACGCATAACGCATAACGCATAACGCATAACGCATAACGCATATCGCATAACTCATAACGCATAACGTATAACGCATAACGCATACCGTATAACGCATAACGCATAACGCATAACGCATAACGCATAACGCATAATGCAAAACGCATAACGCATAACGCATAACGCATAACGCATAACGCATAACGCATATCGCATAACGCATAACGCATAACGTATAACGCATAACGCATACCGTATAAAGCATAACGCATAACGCATAACGCATAACGCATAACGCATAACGCATAACGCATAACGCATATCGCATAACTCATAACGCATAACGTATAACGCATAACGCATACCGTATAACGCATAACGCATAACGCATAACGCATAACGCATAATGCATAACGCATAACGCATAACGCATAACGCATATCGCATAAAACATAACGCATAACGCATAACGTACAACGTATAACGCATAACGCATAACGCATAACGCATAACGCATAACGCATAACGCATAACGCATAACGCATGACGCAAAACGCATAAAGCATAACGCATAACGCATAACGCATATCGCATAAAACATAACGCATAACGCATAACGTACAACGTATAACGCACAACGCATAACGCATAACGCATAACGCATAACGCATATCGCATGACACATAACGCATAACGCATAATGCATAACGCATAAGGCATAACGCATAACGCATAACGCATGACGCATAACGCATAATGTATAACGCATAACGCATAACGCGTAACGCATAACGCATAACTCATAACTCATAACGAATATCGCATAACGCATAACGCATAACGCATAACGCATAACGCATAATGCATAACGCATAAAGCATAACGCATAACGCATAACGCATAACGCATAACGCATAACGCATAACGCATAACGCATAACGCATCACGCATAACGCATAACGCATAATGCATAACGCATAACGCATAACGAATACCGCAAAACGTATATCGCCTAACACATAACGCATAACGCATATCGCATAACGCATAACGCATAACGTATAACGCATAACGCATACCGTATAACGCATAACGCATAACGCATAACGCATAACGCATACCGTATAACGCACAACGCATAACGCATAACGCATAACGCATAACGCATAACGCATAACGCATAACGCATAACGCATAACGCATATCGCATAACGCATAACGCATAACGTATAACGCATAACGCATACCGTATAAAGCATAACGCATAACGCATAACGCATAACGCATAACGCATAACGCATATCGCATAACTCATAACGCATAACGTATAACGCATAACGCATACCGTATAACGCATAACGCATAACGCATAACGCATAACGCATAATGCATAACGCATAACGCATAACGCATAATGCATAACGCATAACGCATAACGCATAACGCATAACGCATAACGCATAACGCATATCGCATAAAACATAACGCATAACGCATAACGTACAACGTATAACGCATAACGCATAACGCATAACGCATAACGCATAACGCATAACGCATAACGCAAAACGCATAAAGTATAACGCATAACGCATAACGCATATCGCATAAAACATAACGCATAACGCATAACGTACAACGTATAACGCATAACGCATGACGCATAACGCATAACGCATAACGCATAACGCATAACGCATAACGCATAACGCATAACGCATAACGCATAACGCATATCGCATAAAACATAACGCATAACGCATAACGTACAACGTATAACGCATAACGCATAACGCATAACGCATAACGCATAACGTATAACGCATAACGCATACCGTATAACGCATAACACATAATGCATAACGCAAACGTATAACGCACAACGCATAACGCATAACAAACAACGGATAACGCATAACGCATAACGAATACCGCAAAACGTATATCGCCTGACACATAACGGATCACGCATAACGCATAACGCATAACGTATAACGCATAACGCATAACGCATAACGCATAACGCATAACACATATCGCATAACGCATAACGCATAACGTATAACGTATATCGCCTAACACATAACGGATCACGCATAACGCATAACGCAAACTTATAACGCACAACGCATAACGCATAACGCATAACGCATAACGCATAACGCATAACGCATAACGAATAACGCATAACGCATAACGCATAACGCATAACGCATAACGCATAACGCATGACGCATATCGCATAACGCATAACGCATAATGCATAACGCATAAAGCGTAACGCATAACGCAAACCCATAAGGCATAAGGCATAAGGCATAACGCATAACGCATAACGCATAATGCATAACGCATAACGCATAATGCATAACGCATAAAGCATAAAGCATAACGTATAACGCATGACGCATATCGCATAACGCATAACGCATAACGCATAACGCATAACGCACAACGCATATCGCATAACGCATAACGCATAACGCATAACGCATAACGCATAACGCATAACGCATTACGCATAACGCATAACGAATAACGCATAACGTATAACGCATAACGCATAACGCATAACGCATAACACATAACGCATAACGCATAATGCACAACGCATAACGAATACAGCAAAACGCATAATGCTTAACGCATAACGTATCACGCATAACGCATACTGCACAACGCATAACGAATACCGCAAAACGCATAACGCCTAACGCATAACGGATCACGCATAACGCTTAACGCATAACGTATAACTCATAATGCACAACGCATAAAGCATAACGCATAACGCATAACGCATAACTCATAACGCATAATGCATAACGCATAAGGCATAACGCATAACGCATAACGCATGACGCATAACGCATAATGCATAACGCATAACGCATAACGCGTAACGCATAACGCATAACTCATAACTCATAACGAATATCGCATAACGCATAACGCATAACGCATAACGCATAACGCATAACGCATAACGCATAACGCATAACGCATAACGCATAACGGATCACGCATAACGCTTAACGCATAACGTATAACTCATAATGCATAACGCATAAAGCATAACGCATAACGCATAACGCATAACGCATAACGAATAACGCATAACGCATAACGCATAACGCATAACGCATAACGCATAACGCGTAACGCATAACGCATAACTCATAACTCATAACGAATATCGCATAACGCATAACGCATAACGCATAACGCATAACGCATAACGCATAACGCATAACGCATAACGCATAACGCATAACGCATAACGTCCAACGCATAACGCATAACGCATAACGAATAACGCATAACGCATAACGCAAACGTATAACGCACAACGTATAACGTATAACGCATACCGCATAACGCATAACGCATAACGCATAACGCATAACGCATAACGCATAACGCATAACGCATAACGTATAACGTATAACGCATACCGCATAACGCATAACGCATAACGCATGTCGCGTAACGTATAACGCATAACGCATAACGCATAACACATAACGCATAACGCATAATGCACAACGCATAACGAATACAGCAAAACGCATAACGCTTAACGCATAACGGATCACGCATAACGGATCACGCATAACGCTTAATGCATAACGTATAACTCATAATGCATAACGCATAACGCATAACGCATAACGCATAACGCATAACGAATAACGCATAACGCATAACGCATAACGCATAACTTATAAATCATAACTCATAACGAATATCGCATAAAGCATAACGCATAACGCATAACGCATAATGCATAACGCATAAAGCATAACGCATAACGCATAACGCATAACGCATAACGCATAACACAAACGTATAACGCCCAACGCATAACGCATAACGCATAACGAATAACGCATAACGCATAACGTATAACGCATGACGCATATCGCATAACGCGTAACGCATAATGCATAACGCATAAAGCGTAACGCATAACGCATAACGCATAACGCATAACGCATAACGCACAACGCATATCGCATAACGTATAAGGCATAACGCATAATGCATAACGTATAACGCATTATGCATAACGCATAACGCATATCGCATAACGTATAACGCATAACGCATAACGCATAACGCATAACACATAACGCATAACGCATAATGCACAACGCATAACGAATAACGCATAAAGCATAACGCATAACGCATAACGCAAACTTATAACGCACAACGCATAACGCATAACGCATAACGCATAACGCATAACGCATAACGCATAACGCATAACGCATAACGCATAACGCATAACGCATAACGAATAACGCATAACGCATAACGCATAACGCATAACGCATAACGCATGACGCATATCGCATAACGCATAACGCATAATGCATAACGCATAAAGCGTAACGCATAACGCAAACCCATAAGGCATAAGGCATAACGCATAACGCATAACGCATAATGCATAACGCATAACGCATAATGCATAACGCATAAAGCATAAAGCATAACGTATAACGCATAACGCATATCGCATAACGCATAACGCATAACGTATAACGTATAACGCATACCGCATAACGCATAACGCATAACGCATAACGCATATCGCATAACGTATAACGCATGACGCATAACGCATAACACATAACGCATAACGCATAATGCACAACGCATAACGAATACAGCAAAACGCATAACACTTAACGCATAACGGATCACGCATAACGCATAATGCACAACGCATAACGCATAACGCATAACTTATAACTCATAACTCATAACGAATATCGCATAACGCATAACACATAACGCATAACGAACAACGCATAACGCATATCGCATAACGCATAACGCATAACGCATAACGCATAACGCATAACGCATAACGCATAACGCATAACGCATAACGCATGACGCATAACGCATAACGCA
Organism: Lasioglossum morio; assembly: GCA_916610235.2. NCBI lineage: Eukaryota > Metazoa > Arthropoda > Insecta > Hymenoptera > Halictidae > Lasioglossum > Lasioglossum morio. Next base: position 3,779,313 of record CAKAJA020000289.1, read on the forward strand.
TAACGCATAACGCATAACGCATAACGCATAACGCATAGCGCATAACGCATAACGCATAACGCATAACGCATAACGCATAACGCATAAAGCATAACGCATAACGCATAACGCATAACGCATAACGCATAACGCATAACGCATAACGCATAACGCATAACGCATAACGCATAACGCATGACGCATAACGCATAACGCATAACGCATAACGCATAACGCATAACGCATAACGCATAACGCATATCGCATAAAACATAACGCATAACGCATAACGTACAACGTATAACGCATAACGCATAACGCATAACGCATAACGCATAACGTATAACGCATAACGCATACCGTATAACGCATAACACATAATGCATAACGCAAACGTATAACGCACAACGCATAACGCATAACAAACAACGGATAACGCATAACGCATAACGCATAACGAATACCGCAAAACGTATATCGCCTGACACATAACGGATCACGCATAACGCATAACGCATAACGTATAACGCATAACGCATAACGCATAACGCATAACGCATAACGCATAACGCATATCGCATAACGCATAACGCATAACGTATAACGTATATCGCCTAACACATAACGGATCACGCATAACGCATAACGCATAACGTATAACGCATAACGCATAACGCATAACGCATAACGGATCACGCATAACGCATAACGCATAACGTATAACGCATAACGCATAACGCATAACGCATAACGCATAACGCATAACGCATAACGCATAACGCATAACGCATATCGCATAACGCATAACGCATAACGTATAACTCATAACGCATACCGTATAACGCATAACGCATAACGCATAACGCATACCGTATAACGCATAACGCATAACGCATAACGCATAACGCATAACGCATAACGCATAACGCATAACGCATACCGTATAACGCATAACGCATAACGCATAACAAACAACGGATAACGCATAACGCATAACGCATAACGAATACCGCAAAACGTATATCGCCTAACACATAACGGATCACGCATAACGCATAACGCATAACGTATAACGCATAACGCATAACGCATAACGCATAACGCATAACGCATAACGCATATCGCATAACGCATAACGCATAACGTATAACGCATAACGCATACCGTATAACGCATAACGCATAACAAACAACGGATAACGCATAACGCATAACGCATAACGAATACCGCAAAACGTATATCGCCTAACACATAACGCATAACGCATATCGCATAACGCATAACGCATAACGTATAACGCATAACGCATACCGTATAACGCATAACGCATAACGCATAACGCATAACGCATACCGTATAACGCATAACGCATAACGCATAACGCATAACGCATAACGCATAACGCATAACGCATAACGCATAACGCATAACGCATAACGCATATCGCATAACGCATAACGCATAACGTATAACGCATAACGCATACCGTATAAAGCATAACGCATAACGCATAACGCATAACGCATAACGCATAACGCATAACGCATAACGCATAACGCATATCGCATAACTCATAACGCATAACGTATAACGCATAACGCATACCGTATAACGCATAACGCATAACGCATAACGCATAACGCATAACGCATAACGCATAACGCATAACGCATAACGCATAACGCATAACGCATAACGCATATCGCATAACGCATAACGCATAACGTATAACGCATAACGCATACCGTATAAAGCATAACGCATAACGCATAACGCATAACGCATAACGCATAACGCATAACGCATAACGCATAACGCATATCGCATAACTCATAACGCATAACGTATAACGCATAACGCATACCGTATAACGCATAACGCATAACGCATAACGCATAACGCATAATGCATAACGCATAACGCATAACGCATAACGCATAACGCATATCGCATAAAACATAACGCATAACGCATAACGTACAACATATAACGCATAACGCATAACGCATAACGCATAACGCATAACGCATGACGCAAAACGCATAAAGCATAACGCATAACGCATAACGCATATCGCATAAAACATAACGCATAACGCATAACGTACAACGTATAACGCATAACGCATAACGCATAACGCATAACGCATAACGCATATCGCATGACACATAACGCATAACGCTTAATGCATAACGCATAAGGCATAACGCATAACGCATAACGCATGACGCATAACGCATAATGCATAACGCATAACGCATAACGCGTAACGCATAACGCATAACGCATAACGCATAACGCACAACGCATATCGCATAACGTATAAGGCATAACGCATAATGCATAACGTATAACGCATTATGCATAACGCATAACGCATATCGCATAACGTATAACGCATAACGCATAACGCATAACGCATAACACATAACGCATAACGCATAATGCACAACGCATAACGAATAACGCATAAAGCATAACGCATAACGCATAACGCATAACGCATAACGCATAACGAATAACGCATAACGCATAACGCATAACGCATAACGCATAACGCATAACGCATGACGCATATCGCATAACGCATAACGCATAATGCATAACGCATAAAGCGTAACGCATAACGCAAACCCATAAGGCATAAGGCATAACGCATAACGCATAACGCATAATGCATAACGCATAACGCATAATGCATAACGCATAAAGCATAAAGCATAACGTATAACGCATGACGCATATCGCATAACGCATAACGCATAACGCATAACGCATAACGCACAACGCATATCGCATAACGCATAACGCATAACGCATAACGCATAACGCATAACGCATAACGCATTACGCATAACGCATAACGAATAACGCATAACGTATAACGCATAACGCATAACGCATAACGCATAACACATAACGCATAACGCATAATGCACAACGCATAACGAATACAGCAAAACGCATAATGCTTAACGCATAACGTATCACGCATAACGCATACTGCACAACGCATAACGAATACCGCAAAACGCATAACGCCTAACGCATAACGGATCACGCATAACGCTTAACGCATAACGTATAACTCATAATGCACAACGCATAAAGCATAACGCATAACGCATAACGCATAACTCATAACGCATAATGCATAACGCATAAGGCATAACGCATAACGCATAACGCATGACGCATAACGCATAATGCATAACGCATAACGCCTGACACATAACGGATCACGCATAACGCATAACGCATAACGTATAACGCATAACGCATAACGCATAACGCATAACGCATAACACATATCGCATAACGCATAACGCATAACGTATAACGTATATCGCCTAACACATAACGGATCACGCATAACGCATAACGCAAACTTATAACGCACAACGCATAACGCATAACGCATAACGCATAACGCATAACGCATAACGCATAACGAATAACGCATAACGCATAACGCATAACGCATAACGCATAACGCATAACGCATGACGCATATCGCATAACGCATAACGCATAATGCATAACGCATAAAGCGTAACGCATAACGCAAACCCATAAGGCATAAGGCATAACGCATAACGCATAACGCATAATGCATAACGCATAACGCATAATGCATAACGCATAAAGCATAAAGCATAACGTATAACGCATGACGCATATCGCATAACGCATAACGCATAACGCATAACGCATAACGCACAACGCATATCGCATAACGCATAACGCATAACGCATAACGCATAACGCATAACGCATTACGCATAACGCATAACGAATAACGCATAACGTATAACGCATAACGCATAACGCATAACGCATAACACATAACGCATAACGCATAATGCACAACGCATAACGAATACAGCAAAACGCATAATGCTTAACGCATAACGTATCACGCATAACGCATACTGCACAACGCATAACGAATACCGCAAAACGCATAACGCCTAACGCATAACGGATCACGCATAACGCTTAACGCATAACGTATAACTCATAATGCACAACGCATAAAGCATAACGCATAACGCATAACGCATAACTCATAACGCATAATGCATAACGCATAAGGCATAACGCATAACGCATAACGCATGACGCATAACGCATAATGCATAACGCATAACGCATAACGCGTAACGCATAACGCATAACTCATAACTCATAACGAATATCGCATAACGCATAACGCATAACGCATAACGCATAACGCATAACGCATAACGCATAAAGCATAACGCATAACGCATAACGGATCACGCATAACGCTTAACGCATAACGTATAACTCATAATGCATAACGCATAAAGCATAACGCATAACGCATAACGCATAACGCATAACGAATAACGCATAACGCATAACGCATAACGCATAACGCATAACGCATAACGCATAACGCATAACGCATAACTCATAACTCATAACGAATATCGCATAACGCATAACGCATAACGCATAACGCATAACGCATAATGCATAACGCATAAAGCATAACGCATAACGCATAACGCATAACGTATAACGCATAACGCATAACGCATAACGAATAACGCATAACGCATAACGCAAACGTATAACGCACAACGTATAACGTATAACGCATAACGCATAACGCATAACGCATAACGCATAACGCATAACGCATAACGCATAACGCATAACGCATAACGTATAACGTATAACGCATACCGCATAACGCATAACGCATAACGCATGTCGCGTAACGTATAACGCATAACGCATAACGCATAACACATAACGCATAACGCATAATGCACAACGCATAACGAATACAGCAAAACGCATAACGCTTAACGCATAACGGATCACGCATAACGGATCACGCATAACGCTTAATGCATAACGTATAACTCATAATGCATAACGCATAAAGCATAACGCATAACGCATAACGCATAACGAATAACGCATAACGCATAACGCATAACGCATAACTTATAAATCATAACTCATAACGAATATCGCATAAAGCATAACGCATAACGCATAACGCATAATGCATAACGCATAACGCATAACGCATAACGCATAACGCATAACGCATAACGCATAACACAAACGTATAACGCCCAACGCATAACGCATAACGCATAACGAATAACGCATAACGCATAACGTATAACGCATGACGCATATCGCATAACGCGTAACGCATAATGCATAACGCATAAAGCGTAACGCATAACGCATAACGCATAACGCATAACGCATAACGCACAACGCATATCGCATAACGTATAAGGCATAACGCATAATGCATAACGTATAACGCATTATGCATAACGCATAACGCATATCGCATAACGTATAACGCATAACGCATAACGCATAACGCATAACACATAACGCATAACGCATAATGCACAACGCATAACGAATAACGCATAAAGCATAACGCATAACGCATAACGCAAACTTATAACGCACAACGCATAACGCATAACGCATAACGCATAACGCATAACGCATAACGCATAACGCATAACGCATAACGCATAACGCATAACGCATAACGAATAACGCATAACGCATAACGCATAACGCATAACGCATAACGCATAACGCATGACGCATATCGCATAACGCATAACGCATAATGCATAACGCATAAAGCGTAACGCATAACGCAAACCCATAAGGCATAAGGCATAACGCATAACGCATAACGCATAACGCATAACGCATAACGCATAATGCATAACGCATAAAGCATAAAGCATAACGTATAACGCATAACGCATATCGCATAACGCATAACGCATAACGTATAACGTATAACGCATACCGCATAACGCATAACGCATAACGCATAACGCATATCGCATAACGTATAACGCATGACGCATAACGCATAACGCATAACGCATAACGCATAATGCACAACGCATAACGAATACAGCAAAACGCATAACACTTAACGCATAACGGATCACGCATAACGCATAATGCACAACGCATAACGCATAACGCATAACTTATAACTCATAACTCATAACGAATATCGCATAACGCATAACACATAACGCATAACGAACAACGGATAACGCATATCGCATAACGCATAACGCATAACGCATAACGCATAACGCATAACGCATAACGCATAACGCATAACGCATAACGCATAACGCATGACGCATAACGCATAACGCATAACGCATAACGCATAACGCATAACGCATAACGCATAGCGCATAACGCATAACGCATAACGCATAACGCATAACGCATAACGCATAACGCATAACGCATAACGCATAACGCATAACGCATAACGCATAACGCATAACGCATAACGCATAACGCATAACGCATAACGCATAACGCATAACGCATAACGCATGACGCATAACGCATAACGCATAACGCATAACGCATAACGCATAACGCATAACGCATATCGCATAAAACATAACGCATAACGCATAACGTACAACGTATAACGCATAACGCATAACGCATAACGCATAACGCATAACGTATAACGCATAACGCATACCGTATAACGCATAACACATAATGCATAACGCAAACGTATAACGCACAACGCATAACGCATAACAAACAACGGATAACGCATAACGCATAACGCATAACGAATACCGCAAAACGTATATCGCCTGACACATAACGGATCACGCATAACGCATAACGCATAACGTATAACGCATAACGCATAACGCATAACGCATAACGCATAACGCATAACGCATATCGCATAACGCATAACGCATAACGTATAACGTATATCGCCTAACACATAACGGATCACGCATAACGCATAACGCATAACGTATAACGCATAACGCATAACGCATAACGCATAACGGATCACGCATAACGCATAACGCATAACGTATAACGCATAACGCATAACGCATAACGCATAACGCATAACGCATAACGCATAACGCATAACGCATATCGCATAACGCATAACGCATAACGTATAACTCATAACGCATACCGTATAACGCATAACGCATAACGCATAACGCATACCGTATAACGCATAACGCATAACGCATAACGCATAACGCATAACGCATAACGCATAACGCATAACGCATACCGTATAACGCATAACGCATAACGCATAACAAACAACGGATAACGCATAACGCATAACGCATAACGAATACCGCAAAACGTATATCGCCTAACACATAACGGATCACGCATAACGCATAACGCATAACGTATAACGCATAACGCATAACGCATAACGCATAACGCATAACGCATAACGCATATCGCATAACGCATAACGCATAACGTATAACGCATAACGCATACCGTATAACGCATAACGCATAACAAACAACGGATAACGCATAACGCATAACGCATAACGAATACCGCAAAACGTATATCGCCTAACACATAACGCATAACGCATATCGCATAACGCATAACGCATAACGTATAACGCATAACGCATACCGTATAACGCATAACGCATAACGCATAACGCATAACGCATACCGTATAACGCATAACGCATAACGCATAACGCATAACGCATAACGCATAACGCATAACGCATAACGCATAACGCATAACGCATAACGCATATCGCATAACGCATAACGCATAACGTATAACGCATAACGCATACCGTATAAAGCAAAACGCATAACGCATAACGCATAACGCATAACGCATAACGCATAACGCATAACGCATATCGCATAACTCATAACGCATAACGTATAACGCATAACGCATACCGTATAACGCATAACGCATAACGCATAACGCATAACGCATAACGCATAACGCATAACGCATAACGCATAACGCATAACGCATAACGCATAACGCATATCGCATAACGCATAACGCATAACGTATAACGCATGACGCATACCGTATAAAGCATAACGCATAACGCATAACGCATAACGCATAACGCATAACGCATAACGCATAACGCATATCGCATAACTCATAACGCATAACGTATAACGCATAACGCATACCGTATAACGCATAACGCATAACGCATAACGCATAACGCATAATGCATAACGCATAACGCATAACGCATAACGCATAACGCATATCGCATAAAACATAACGCATAACGCATAACGTACAACATATAACGCATAACGCATAACGCATAACGCATAACGCATAACGCATGACGCAAAACGCATAAAGCATAACGCATAACGCATATCGCATAAAACATAACGCATAACGCATAACGTACAACGTATAACGCATAACGCATAACGCATAACGCATAACGCATAACGCATATCGCATGACACATAACGCATAACGCTTAATGCATAACGCATAAGGCATAACGCATAACGCATAACGCATGACGCATAACGCATAATGCATAACGCATAACGCATAACGCGTAACGCATAACGCATAACTCATAACTCATAAAGAATATCGCATAACGCATGACACATAACGCATAACGCTTAATGCATAACGCATAAGGCATAACGCATAACGCATAACGCATGACGCATAACGCATAATGCATAACGCATAACGCATAACGCGTAACGCATAACGCATAACTCATAACTCATAACGAATATCGCATAACGCATAACGCATAACGCATAACGCATAACGCATAATGCATAACGCATAAAGCATAACGCATAACGCATAACGCATAACGCATAACGCATAACGCATAACGCATAACGCATCACGCATGACGCATAACGCATAATGCATAACGCATAACGCATAACGAATACCGCAAAACGTATATCGCCTAACACATAACGCATAACGCATATCGCATAACGCATAACGCATAACGTATAACGCATAACGCATACCGTATAACGCATAACGCATAACGCATAACGCATAACGCATACCGTATAACGCATAACGCATAACGCATAACGCATAACGCATAACGCATAACGCATAACGCATAACGCATAACGCATAACGCATAACGCATAACGCATATCGCATAACGCATAACGCATAACGTATAACGCATAACGCATACCATATAAAGCATAACGCATAACGCATAACGCATAACGCATAACGCATAACGCATAACGCATATCGCATAACTCATAACGCATAACGTATAACGCATAACGCATACCGTATAACGCTTAACGCATAACGCATAACGCATAACGCATAATGCATAACGCATAACGCATAACGCATAATGCATAACGCATAACGCATAACGCATAACGCATAACGCATAACGCATAACGCATATCGCATAAAACATAACGCATAACGCATAACGTACAACGTATAACGCATAACGCATAACGCATAACGCATAACGCATAACGCATAACGCATAACGCATAACGCGTAACGCAAAACGCATGACGCATAACGCATAATGCATAACGCATAACGCATAACGCGTAACGCATAACGCATAACTCATAACTCATAACGAATATCGCATAACGCATAACGCATAACGCATAACGCATAACGCATAATGCATAACGCATAAAGCATAACGCATAACGCATAACGCATAACGTCCAACGTATAACGCATAACGCATAACGAATAACGCATAACGCATAACGCATAAAGCATAACACATAACGTATAACGCATAACGCATAACGCATAACGCATAACACATAACGCATAACGCATAATGCATAACGCATAACGCATAACGCATAACTTATAAAGCATAACTCATAACGAATATCGCATAACGCATAACGCATAACGCATAACGCATAATGCATAACGCATAAAGCATAACGCATAACGCATAACACAAACGTATAACGCCCAACGCATAACGCATAACGCATAACGAATAACGCATAACGCATAACGTATAACACATCACGCATATCGCATAACGCGTAACGCATAATGCATAACGCATAAAGCGTAACGCATAACGCATAACGCATAACGCATAACGCATAACGCATAACGCATAACGCATAACGCATAACGCATAAAGCATAAAGCATAACGCATAACGCATAAAGCACAACGCATAACGCATAACGCATGGCGCATAACGCAAAATGCATAACGCATAACGCATAACGCATAACGCATAACGCATAACGCATAACGCACAACGCATATCGCATAACGTATAACGCAAAACACATAACGCATAACGTTACCGCATAAGGCTTGATGCATGATGCATATCGCACAACGCATAACGCATAACTCATAACGTATAACGCATAACGCATAACGCATAACGCATATCGCACAACGCAAACGTATAACGCACAACGCATAATGCATAACGCATAACGCATAACGCATAACGCATAACGCATGGCGCATAACGCAAAATGCATAACGCAAAATGCATAACGCATAACGCATAACGCATAACGCATAACGCATAACGCACAACGCATATCGCATAACGCAATACGCATAACGCATAACGCATAACGCATAACGCATTACGCATAACGCATAACGAATAACGCATAACGTATAACGCATAACGCATAACGCATAACGCATAACACATAACGCATAACGCATAATGCACAACGCATAACGAATACAGCAAAACGCATAATGCTTAACGCATAACGGATCACGCATAACGCTTAATGCACAACGCATAACGAATACCGCAAAACGCATAACGCCTAACGCATAACGGATCACGCATAACGCTTAACGCATAACGTATAACTCATAATGCATAACGCATAAAGCATAACGCATAACGCATAACGCATAACGCATAATGTATAACGCATAACGCATAACGCATAACGCATAACTCATAACGTATAACGTATAACGTATAACGCATAACGCATAACGCATAACGCATAAAGCATCTCGCATAATGCATAACGCATAAAGCATAACGCATAACGCATAACGCATAACGCAAACGTATAACGCCCAACGCATAACGCATAACGCATAACGAATATCGCATGACGCATAACGCATAACGCATGACGCATATCGCATAACGCATAACGCATAACGCATTACGCATAACGCATAACGAATAACGCATAACGTATAACGTATAACGCATACCGCATAACGCATAACGTATAACGCATACCGCATAACGCATAACGCATAAAGCATAACGCATAAAGCATAACGCATAACGCATAACGCATAACGCATAAAGCATAACGCATAACGCATAACGCATAACGCATAACGCATAACGCATTACGCATAACGAATAACGCATAACACATAACGCATAACGCATAAAGCAGAACGCATAACGCATAACGCATAACGCATGACGCATATCGCATAACTCATAACGCATAATGCATAACGCATAAAGCGTAACGCATAACGCATAACGCATAAAGCAAACCCATGAGGCATAAGGCATAACGCATAACGCATAACGCATAACGCATGTCGGATCACTCATAACGCATAATGCATAACGCATAAAGCATAAAGCATAACGTATAACGCATAACGCATATCGCATAACGCATAACGCATAACGTATAACGTATAACGCATACCGCATAACGCATAACGCATAACGCATAACGCATAACTCATAACGCATAATGCATAACGCATAAGGCATAACGCATAACATAACGCATGACGCATAACGCATAATGCATAACGCATAACGCATAACGCGTAACGCATAACGCATAACTCATAACTCATAACGAATATCGCATAACGCATAACGCATAACGCATAACGCATAACGCATAATGCATAACGCATAAAGCATAACGCATAACGCATAACGCATAACGCATAACGCATAACGCATAACGCATCACGCATGGCGCATAACGCAAAATGCATAACGCATAACGCATAACGCATAACGCACAACGCATATCGCATAACGAATACAGCAAAACGCATAACGCTTAACGCATAACGGATCACGCATAACGGATCACGCATAACGCTTAACGCATAACGTATAACTCATAATGCATAACGCATAAAGCATAACGCATAACGCATAACGCATAACGCATAACGCATAACGAATAACGCATAACGCATAACGCATAACGCATAACGCATAACGCATAACGCATAACGCGTAACGCATAACGCATAACTCATAACTCATAACGAATATCGCATAACGCATAACGCATAACGCATAACGCATAACGCATAACGCATGACGCATATCGCATAACTCATAACGCATAATGCATAACGCATAAAGCGTAACGCATAACGCATAACGCATAAAGCAAACCCATAAGGCATAAGGCATAACGCATAACGCATAACGCATAACGCATAACGCATGTCGGATCACTCATAACGCATAATGCATAACGCATAAAGCATAAAGCATAACGTATAACGCATAACGCATATCGCATAACGCATAACGCATAACGTATAACGTATAACGCATACCGCATAACGCATAACGCATAACGCATAACGCATATCGCATAACGTATAACGCATGACGCATAACGCATAACACATAACGCATAACGCATAATGCACAACGCATAACGAATACAGCAAAACGCATAATGCTTAACGCATAACGGATCACGCATAACGCATACTGCACAACGCATAACGAATACCGCAAAACGCATAACGCCTAACGCATAACGGATCACGCATAACGCTTAACGCATAACGTATAACTCATAATGCACAACGCATAAAGCATAACGCATAACGCATAACGCATAACGCATAACGAATAACGCCTAACGCATAAGGCATAACGCATAACGCATAACTTATAACTCATAACTCATAACGAATATCGCATAACGCATAACGCATAACGCATAACGCATAATGCATAACGCATAAAGCATAACGCATAACGCATAACGCATAACGCATGACGCATATCGCATAACGCATAACGCATAACGCATAACGCATAACGCACAACGCATATCGCATAACGCATAACGCATAACGCATAACGCATAACGCATAACGCATAACGCATAACGCATAACGCATTACGCATAACGCATAACGAATAACGCATAACGTATAACGCATAACGCATAACGCATAACGCATAACACATAACGCATAACGCATAATGCACAACGCATAACGAATACAGCAAAACGCATAATGCTTAACGCATAACGCATAACGCATGACGCATAACGCATAACGCATAACGCATAACGCATAACGCATAACGCATAACGCATAACGCATATCGCATAAAACATAACGCATAACGCATAACGCATAACGTACAACGTATAACGCATAACGCATAACGCATAACGCATAACGCATAACGCATAACGTATAACGCATAACGCATACCGTATAACGCATAACACATAATGCATAACGCAAACGTATAACGCACAACGCATAACGCATAACAAACAACGGATAACGCATAACGCATAACGCATAACGAATACCGCAAAACGTATATCGCCTGACACATAACGGATCACGCATAACGCATAACGCATAACGTATAACGCATAACGCATAACGCATAACGCATAACGCATAACGCATAACGCATAACGCATAACGCATATCGCATAACGCATAACGCATAACGTATAACGTATATCGCCTAACACATAACGGATCACGCATAACGCATAACGCATAACGTATAACGCATAACGCATAACGCATAACGCATAACGGATCACGCATAACGCATAACGCATAACGTATAACGCATAACGCATAACGCATAACGCATAACGCATAACGCATAACGCATAACGCATAACGCATATCGCATAACGCATAACGCATAACGTATAACTCATAACGCATACCGTATAACGCATAACGCATAACGCATAACGCATACCGTATAACGCATAACGCATAACGCATAACGCATAACGCATAACGCATAACGCATAACGCATAACGCATACCGTATAACGCATAACGCATAACGCATAACAAACAACGGATAACGCATAACGCATAACGCATAACGAATACCGCAAAACGTATATCGCCTAACACATAACGGATCACGCATAACGCATAACGCATAACGTATAACGCATAACGCATAACGCATAACGCATAACGCATAACGCATAACGCATATCGCATAACGCATAACGCATAACGTATAACGCATAACGCATACCGTATAACGCATAACGCATAACAAACAACGGATAACGCATAACGCATAACGCATAACGAATACCGCAAAACGTATATCGCCTAACACATAACGCATAACGCATATCGCATAACGCATAACGCATAACGTATAACGCATAACGCATACCGTATAACGCATAACGCATAACGCATAACGCATAACGCATACCGTATAACGCATAACGCATAACGCATAACGCATAACGCATAACGCATAACGCATAACGCATAACGCATAACGCATAACGCATAACGCATATCGCATAACGCATAACGCATAACGTATAACGCATAACGCATACCGTATAAAGCATAACGCATAACGCATAACGCATAACGCATAACGCATAACGCATAACGCATAACGCATATCGCATAACTCATAACGCATAACGTATAACGCATAACGCATACCGTATAACGCATAACGCATAACGCATAACGCATAACGCATAACGCATAACGCATAACGCATAACGCATAACGCATAACGCATAACGCATAACGCATAACGCATATCGCATAACGCATAACGCATAACGTATAACGCATAACGCATACCGTATAAAGCATAACGCATAACGCATAACGCATAACGCATAACGCATAACGCATAACGCATAACGCATATCGCATAACTCATAACGCATAACGTATAACGCATAACGCATACCGTATAACGCATAACGCATAACGCATAACGCATAACGCATAATGCATAACGCATAACGCATAACGCATAACGCATAACGCATATCGCATAAAACATAACGCATAACGCATAACGTACAACATATAACGCATAACGCATAACGCATAACGCATAACGCATAACGCATGACGCAAAACGCATAAAGCATAACGCATAACGCATAACGCATATCGCATAAAACATAACGCATAACGCATAACGTACAACGTATAACGCATAACGCATAACGCATAACGCATAACGCATAACGCATATCGCATGACACATAACGCATAACGCTTAATGCATAACGCATAAGGCATAACGCATAACGCATAACGCATGACGCATAACGCATAATGCATAACGCATAACGCATAACGCGTAACGCATAACGCATAACTCATAACTCATAACGAATATCGCATAACGCATAACGCATAACGCATAACGCATAACGCATAATGCATAACGCATAAAGCATAACGCATAACGCATAACGCATAACGCATAACGCATAACGCATAACGCATAACGCATCACGCATGACGCATAACGCATAATGCATAACGCATAACGCATAACGAATACCGCAAAACGTATATCGCCTAACACATAACGCATAACGCATATCGCATAACGCATAACGCATAACGTATAACGCATAACGCATACCGTATAACGCATAACGCATAACGCATAACGCATAACGCATACCGTATAACGCATAACGCATAACGCATAACGCATAACGCATAACGCATAACGCATAACGCATAACGCATAACGCATAACGCATAACGCATAACGCATAACGCATATCGCATAACGCATAACGCATAACGTATAACGCATAACGCATACCGTATAAAGCATAACGCATAACGCATAACGCATAACGCATAACGCATAACGCATAACGCATAACGCATATCGCATAACTCATAACGCATAACGTATAACGCATAACGCATACCGTATAACGCTTAACGCATAACGCATAACGCATAACGCATAATGCATAACGCATAACGCATAACGCATAATGCATAACGCATAACGCATAACGCATAACGCATAACGCATAACGCATAACGCATATCGCATAAAACATAACGCATAACGCATAACGTACAACGTATAACGCATAACGCATAACGCATAACGCATAACGCATAACGCATAACGCATAACGCATAACGCGTAACGCAAAACGCATGACGCATAACGCATAATGCATAACGCATAACGCATAACGCGTAACGCATAACGCATAACTCATAACTCATAACGAATATCGCATAACGCATAACGCATAACGCATAACGCATAACGCATAATGCATAACGCATAAAGCATAACGCATAACGCATAACGCATAACGTCCAACGCATAACGCATAACGCATAACGAATAACGCATAACGCATAACGCATAAAGCATAACACATAACGTATAACGCATAACGCATAACGCATAACGCATAACACATAACGCATAACGCATAATGCATAACGCATAACGCATAACGCATAACTTATAAAGCATAACTCATAACGAATATCGCATAACGCATAACGCATAACGCATAACGCATAATGCATAACGCATAAAGCATAACGCATAACGCATAACACAAACGTATAACGCCCAACGCATAACGCATAACGCATAACGAATAACGCATAACGCATAACGTATAACACATCACGCATATCGCATAACGCGTAACGCATAATGCATAACGCATAAAGCGTAACGCATAACGCATAACGCATAACGCATAACGCATAACGCATAACGCATAACGCATAACGCATAACGCATAAAGCATAAAGCATAACGCATAACGCATAAAGCACAACGCATAACGCATAACGCATGGCGCATAACGCAAAATGCATAACGCATAACGCATAACGCATAACGCATAACGCATAACGCATAACGCATAACGCACAACGCATATCGCATAACGTATAACGCAAAACACATAACGCATAACGTTACCGCATAAGGCTTGATGCATGATGCATATCGCACAACGCATAACGCATAACTCATAACGTATAACGCATAACGCATAACGCATAACGCATATCGCACAACGCAAACGTATAACGCACAACGCATAATGCATAACGCATAACGCATAACGCATAACGCATAACGCATGGCGCATAACGCAAAATGCATAACGCAAAATGCATAACGCATAACGCATAACGCATAACGCATAACGCATAACGCACAACGCATATCGCATAACGCAATACGCATAACGCATAACGCATAACGCATAACGCATTACGCATAACGCATAACGAATAACGCATAACGTATAACGCATAACGCATAACGCATAACGCATAACACATAACGCATAACGCATAATGCACAACGCATAACGAATACAGCAAAACGCATAATGCTTAACGCATAACGGATCACGCATAACGCTTAATGCACAACGCATAACGAATACCGCAAAACGCATAACGCCTAACGCATAACGGATCACGCATAACGCTTAACGCATAACGTATAACTCATAATGCATAACGCATAAAGCATAACGCATAACGCATAACGCATAACGCATAATGTATAACGCATAACGCATAACGCATAACGCATAACTCATAACGTATAACGTATAACGTATAACGCATAACGCATAACGCATAACGCATAAAGCATCTCGCATAATGCATAACGCATAACGCATAACGCATAACGCATAACGCATAACGCAAACGTATAACGCCCAACGCATAACGCATAACGCATAACGAATATCGCATGACGCATAACGCATAACGCATGACGCATATCGCATAACGCATAACGCATAACGCATTACGCATAACGCATAACGAATAACACATAACGTATAACGTATAACGCATACCGCATAACGCATAACGTATAACGCATACCGCATAACGCATAACGCATAAAGCATAACGCATAAAGCATAACGCATAACGCATAACGCATAACGCATAAAGCATAACGCATAACGCATAACGCATAACGCATAACGCATAACGCATTACGCATAACGAATAACGCATAACACATAACGCATAACGCATAAAGCAGAACGCATAACGCATAACGCATAACGCATGACGCATATCGCATAACTCATAACGCATAATGCATAACGCATAAAGCGTAACGCATAACGCATAACGCATAAAGCAAACCCATGAGGCATAAGGCATAACGCATAACGCATAACGCATAACGCATGTCGGATCACTCATAACGCATAATGCATAACGCATAAAGCATAAAGCATAACGTATAACGCATAACGCATATCGCATAACGCATAACGCATAACGTATAACGTATAACGCATACCGCATAACGCATAACGCATAACGCATAACGCATAACTCATAACGCATAATGCATAACGCATAAGGCATAACGCATAACGCATAACGCATGACGCATAACGCATAATGCATAACGCATAACGCATAACGCGTAACGCATAACGCATAACTCATAACTCATAACGAATATCGCATAACGCATAACGCATAACGCATAACGCATAACGCATAATGCATAACGCATAAAGCATAACGCATAACGCATAACGCATAACGCATAACGCATAACGCATAACGCATCACGCATGGCGCATAACGCAAAATGCATAACGCATAACGCATAACGCATAACGCACAACGCATATCGCATAACGAATACAGCAAAACGCATAACGCTTAACGCATAACGGATCACGCATAACGGATCACGCATAACGCTTAACGCATAACGTATAACTCATAATGCATAACGCATAAAGCATAACGCATAACGCATAACGCATAACGCATAACGCATAACGCATAACGAATAACGCATAACGCATAACGCATAACGCATAACGCATAACGCATAACGCGTAACGCATAACGCATAACTCATAACTCATAACGAATATCGCATAACGCATAACGCATAACGCATAACGCATAACGCATAACGCATGACGCATATCGCATAACTCATAACGCATAATGCATAACGCATAAAGCGTAACGCATAACGCATAACGCATAAAGCAAACCCATAAGGCATAAGGCATAACGCATAACGCATAACGCATAACGCATAACGCATGTCGGATCACTCATAACGCATAATGCATAACGCATAAAGCATAAAGCATAACGTATAACGCATAACGCATATCGCATAACGCATAACGCATAACGTATAACGTATAACGCATACCGCATAACGCATAACGCATAACGCATAACGCATATCGCATAACGTATAACGCATGACGCATAACGCATAACACATAACGCATAACGCATAATGCACAACGCATAACGAATACAGCAAAACGCATAATGCTTAACGCATAACGGATCACGCATAACGCATACTGCAACAACGCATAACGAATACCGCAAAACGCATAACGCCTAACGCATAACGGATCACGCATAACGCTTAACGCATAACGTATAACTCATAATGCACAACGCATAAAGCATAACGCATAACGCATAACGCATAACGCATAACGAATAACGCCTAACGCATAACGCATAACGCATAACGCATAACTTATAACTCATAACTCATAACGAATATCGCATAACGCATAACGCATAACGCATAACGCATAATGCATAACGCATAAAGCATAACGCATAACGCATAACGCATAACGCATGACGCATATCGCATAACGCATAACGCATAACGCATAACGCATAACGCACAACGCATATCGCATAACGCATAACGCATAACGCATAACGCATAACGCATAACGCATAACGCATAACGCATTACGCATAACGCATAACGAATAACGCATAACGTATAACGCATAACGCATAACGCATAACGCATAACACATAACGCATAACGCATAATGCACAACGCATAACGAATACAGCAAAACGCATAATGCTTAACGCATAACGGATCACGCATAACGCATACTGCACAACGCATAACGAATACCGCAAAACGCATAACGCCTAACGCATAACGGATCACGCATAACGCATAACGCATAACGTATAACTCATAATGCACAACGCATAAAGCATAACGCATAACGCATAACGCATAACGCATAACGAATGACGCCTAACGCATAACGCATAACGCATAACGCATAACGCATAACTTATAACTCATAACGCATAATGCATAACGCATAAAGCATAACGCATAATGCACAACGCATAACGAATACAGCAAAACGCATAACGCTTAACGCATAACGGATCACGCATAACGCTTAATGCACAACGTATAACGAATACCGCAAAACGCATAACGCCTAACGCATAACGGATCACGCATAACGCTTAACGCATAACGTATAACTCATATTGCATAACGCATAAAGCATAACGCATAACGCATAACGCATAACGCATAATGTATAACGCATAACGCATAACGCATAACGCATAACTCATAACGTATAACGTATAACGTATAACGCATAACGCATAACGCATAACGCATAAAGCATCTCGCATAATGCATAACGCATAAAGCATAACGCATAACGCATAACGAATAACGCATGACGCATAACGCATAACGCATGACGCATATCGCATAACGCATAACGCATAACGCATTACGCATAACGCATAACGCATAACGCATAACGCATAAAGCATAACGCATAACGCATAACGCATAACTCATAACTCACAACGAATATCGCATAACGCATAACGCATAACGCATAAAGCATAACGCATAACGCATAACGCATAACGCATTACGCATTACGCATAACGCATAACGCATAACGTATAACGCATACCGCATAACTCACAACGAATATCGCATAACGCATAACGCATAACGAATAACGCATAACGTATAACGTATAACGCATACCGCATAACGCATAACGCATAAAGCATAACGCATAACGCATAACGCATAACGCATAAAGCATAACGCATAACGCATAACGCATAACGCATTACGCATTACGCATAACGCATAACGTATAACGCATACCGCATAACGCATAACGCATAAAGCATAACGCATAACGCATAACGCATAACGCATAACGCATAAAGCATAACGCATAACGCATAACGCATAACGCATAACGCATAACGCATAAACCATAACGAACAACGCATAACACATAACGCATAACGCATAACGCATAACGCATAACTCATAACCATAACGAATGACGCATAAAGCACAACGCATAACGCATAACGCATAACGCATAACGCATAACGCATGACGCATATCGCATAACTCATAACGCATAATGCATAACGCATAAAGCGTAATGCATAACGCATAACGCAAACCCATAAGGCATAAGGCATAACGCATAACGCATAACGCATGTCGGATCACTCATAACGCATAATGCATAACGCATAAAGCATAAAGCATAACGTATAACGCATAACGCATATCGCATAACGCATAACGCATAACGTATAACGTATAACGCATACCGCATAACGCATAACGCATAACGCATAACGCATATCGCATAACGTATAACGCATGACGCATAACGCATAACACATAACGCATAACGCATAATGCACAACGCATAACGAATACAGCAAAACGCATAACGCTTAACGCTTAACGGATCACGCATAACGCATAATGCACAACGCATAACGAATACCGCAAAACGCATAACGCCTAACGCATAACGGATCACGCATAACGCTTAACGCATAACGTATAACTCATAATGCACAACGCATAAAGCATAACGCATAACGCATAACGCATAACGAATAACGCCTAACGCATAACGCATAACGCATAACGCATAACTTATAACTCGTAACTCATAACGAATATCGCATAACGCATAACGCATAACGCATAACGCATAACGCATAATGCATAACGCATAACGCATAACGCATAACGCATAACGCATAACGCATAACGCACAACGCATATCGCATAACGCATAACGCATAACGCATAACGCATGGCGCATAACTCAAAATGCATAACGCATAACGCATAACGCATATCGCATAACGTATAAGGCATAACGCATAATACATAACGTATAACGCATTATGCATAACGCATAACGCATAACGCATAATGCATAACGCATAACGCAAACCCATAAGGCATAAGGCATAACGCATAACGCATAACGCATAACGCATAATGCATAACGCATAACGCATAACGCATAACGCAAAATGCATAACGCATAACGCATATCGCATAACGCATAACGCATAACGCATAACGCAAGGCGCATAACTCAAAATGCATAACGCATAACGCATAACGCATAACGCATAACGCATAACGCATAACGCATAACGCATAACGCATAACGCATAACGCATAACGCATAACGCATAACGCATAACGCACAACGCATATCGCATAACGCATAACGCACAACGCATATCGCATAACGCATAACGCATAACGCATAACGCATGGCGCATAACGCATAAAGCATAACGCATAACGCATAACGCATAACGCATAACGCATAACGCATAACGCATAACGAATAACGCATAACACATAACGCATAACGCATAACGCATAACGCATACCTCATAACTCACAACGAATATCGCATAACGCATAACGCATAACGCATAACGCATAATGCATAACGCATAAAGCATAACGTATAACGCATAACCATAACGAATGACGCATAAAGCATAACGCATAACGCATAACGCATAACGCATAACGCATGACGCATATCGCATAACTCATAACGCATAATGCATAACGCATAAAGCGTAATGCATAACGCATAACGCAAACCCATAAGGCATAAGGCATAACGCATAACGCATAACGCATGTCGGATCACTCATAACGCATAATGCATAACGCATAAAGCATAAAGCATAACGTATAACGCATAACGCATATCGCATAACGCATAACGCATAACGTATAACGTATAACGCATACCGCATAACGCATAACGCATAACGCATAACGCATATCGCATAACGTATAACGCATGACGCATAAAGCATAACACATAACGCATAACGCATAATGCACAACGCATAACGAATACAGCAAAACGCATAACGCTTAACGCATAACGGATCACGCATAACGCATAATGCACAACGCATAAGGAATACCGCAAAACGCATAACGCCTAACGCATAACGGATCACGCATAACGCTTAACGCATAACGTATAACTCATAATGCACAACGCATAAAGCATAACGCATAACGCATAACGCATAACGAATAACGCCTAACGCATAACGCATAACGCATAACGCATAACGCATAACTCATAACTCATAACGAATATCGCATAACGCATAACGCATAACGCATAACGCATAACGCATAACGCATAACGCACAACGCATATCGCATAACGCATAACGCAAAACGCATGGCGCATACCTCAAAATGCATAACGCATAACGCATAACGCATGACGCATAACACATAACGCATAACGCATAACGCATAACGCACAACGCATATCGCATAACGCATAACGCATAACGCGTAACGCATGGCGCATAACTCAAAATGCAAAACGCATAACGCATAACGCATAACGCATAATGCATAACGCATAACGCATAACGCATAACGCAAAATGCATAACGCATAACGCATATCGCATAACGCATAACGCATAACGCATAACGCATGGCGCATAACTCAAAATGCATAACGCATAACGCATAACGCATAACGCATAACGCATAACGCATAACGCATAACGCATAACGCATAACGCATAACGCATAACGCATAACGCATAACGCATAACGCATAACGCATAACGCATAACGCACAACGCATATCGCATAACGCATAACGCACAACGCATATCGCATAACGCATAACGCATAACGCATAACGCATGGCGCATAACTCAAAATGCATAACGCATAACGCATAACGCATAACGCATAACGCATAACGCATAACGCATAACGCATAACGCATAACGCATAACGCATAACGCATAACGCATAACGCATAACGCATAACGCATAACGCATAACGCATAACGCATAACGCACAACGCATATCGCATAACGCATAACGCATAATGCATAACGCATGGCGCATAACTCAAAATGCATAACGCATAACGCATAACGCATAACGCAAACGTATAACGCACAACGCATAACGAATACAGCAAAACGCATAATGCTTAACGCATAACGGATCACGCATAACGCATAACGCACAACGCATATCGCATAACGCATAACGCATAACGCATAACGCATGGCGCATAACTCAAAATGCATAACGCATAACGCATAACGCATAACGCATAACGCATAACGCATAACGCATAACGCACAACGCACATCGCATAACGCATAACGCATGGCGCATAACTCAAAATGCATAACGCATAACGCATAACGCATAACGCATAACGCAAACGTATAACGCACAACGCATAACGAATACAGCAAAACGCATAATGCTTAACGCATAACGGATCACGCATAACGCATAAGGCATAACGCATAACGCATAATGCACAACGCATAACGAATACCGCAAAACGCATAACGCCTAACGCATAACGGATCACGCATAACGCTTAACGCATAACGTATAACTCATAATGCACAACGCATAAAGCATAACGCATAACGCATAACGCATAACGAATAACGCCTAACGCATAACGCATAACGCATAACGCATAACTTATAACTCATAACTCATAACGAATATCGCATAACGCATAACGCATAACGCATAACGCATAACGCATAATGCATAACGCATAACGCATAACGCATAACGCATAACGCATAACGCATAACGCACAACGCATATCGCATAACGCATAACGCATAACGCATAACGCATGGCGCATAACTCAAAATGCATAACGCATAACGCATAACGCATATCGCATAACGTATAAGGCATAACGCATAATACATAACGTATAACGCATTATGCATAACGCATAACGCATAACGCATAATGCATAACGCATAACGCAAACCCATAAGGCATAAGGCATAACGCATAACGCATAACGCATAACGCATAATGCATAACGCATAACGCATAACGCATAACGCAAAATGCATAACGCATAACGCATATCGCATAACGTATAACGCATAACGCATAACGCATGGCGCATAACTCAAAATGCATAACGCATAACGCATAACGCATAACGCATAACGCATAACGCATAACGCATAACGCATAACGCATAACGCATAACGCATAACGCATAACGCATAACGCATAACGCATAACGCATAACGCAAACGTATAACGCACAACGCATAACGAATACAGCAAAACGCATAATGCTTAACGCATAACGGATCACGCATAACGCATAACATACAACGCATATCGCATAACGCATAACGCATAACGCATAACGCATGGCGCATAACTCAAAATGCATAACGCATAACGCATAACGCATAACGCATAACGCATAACGCATAACGCACAACGCACATCGCATAACGCATAACGCATGGCGCATAACTCAAAATGCATAACGCATAACGCATAACGCATAACGCATAACGCAAACGTATAACGCACAACGCATAACGAATACAGCAAAACGCATAATGCTTAACGCATAACGGATCACGCATAACGCATAACGCACAACGCATATCGCATAACGCATAACGCATAACGCATAACGCATGGCGCATAACTCAAAATGCATAACGCATAACGCATAACGCATAACGCATAACGCATAACGCATAACGCATAACGCACAACGCACATCGCATAACGCATAACGCATGGCGCATAACTCAAAATGCATAACGCATAACGCATAACGCATATCGCATAACGTATAAGGCATAACGCATAATACATAACGTATAACGCATTATGCATAACGCATAACGCATAACGCATAATGCATAACGCATAACGCAAACCCATAAGGCATAAGGCATAACGCATAACGCATAACGCATAACGCATAATGCATAACGCATAACGCATAACGCATAACGCATAACGCAAAATGCATAACGCATAACGCATATCGCATAACGCATAACGCATAACGCATAACGCATGGCGCATAACTCAAAATGCATAACGCATAACGCATAACGCATAACGCATAACGCATAACGCATAACGCATAACGCATAACGCATAACGCATAACGCATAACGCATAACGCATAACGCATAACGCATAACGCACAACGCATATCGCATAACGCATAACGCACAACGCATATCGCATAACGCATAACGCATAACGCATAACGCATGGCGCATAACTCAAAATGCATAACGCATAACGCATAACGCATAACGCATAACGCATAACGCATAACGCATAACGCATAACGCATAACGCATAACGCATAACGCATAACGCATAACGCACAACGCATATCGCATAACGCATAACGCATAATGCATAACGCATGGCGCATAACTCAAAATGCATAACGCATAACGCATAACGCATAACGCAAACGTATAACGCACAACGCATAACGAATACAGCAAAACGCATAATGCTTAACGCATAACGGATCACGCATAACGCATAACATACAACGCATATCGCATAACGCATAACGCATAACGCATAACGCATAACGCATAACTCAAAATGCATAACGCATAACGCATAACGCATAACGCATAACGCATAACGCATAACGCATAACGCATAACGCACAACGCACATCGCATAACGCATAACGCATGGCGCATAACTCAAAATGCATAACGCATAACGCATAACGCATAACGCATAACGCAAACGTATAACGCACAACGCATAACGAATACAGCAAAACGCATAATGCTTAACGCATAACGGATCACGCATAACGCATAACGCTTAACGCATAACGCATAACGCATATCGAATAACGCATAACGTGTAACTCATAACGCATAACGCATAAAGCATAATGCTTAACGCATAACGCATAACGCTTATCGCATAACGCATATCTCAAAATGCATAACGCATAACGCATAACGCATAACGCAAACGTATAACGCACAACGCATAACGAATACAGCAAAACGCATAATGCTTAACGCATAACGGATCACGCATAACGCATAAGGCATAACGCATAACGCATATCGCATAACGCATAACGCATAACGCATAACGCATGGCGCATAACTCAAAATGCATAACGCATAACGCATAACGCATAACGCATAACGCATAACGCACAACGCATATCGGATAACGTATAACGCATAACGCAAACGTATAACGCACAACGCATAACGAATACAGCAAAACGCATAATGCTTAACGCATAACGGATCACGCATAACGCATAAGGCATAAAGCATAACGTATAACGCATAACGCATATCGCATAAAGCATAACGCATAACCCATAACGCATAACGCATAACGCAGAACGCATAACGCATAACGCATAACGCATAACGCATAACGCATAACGCATAACGCATAACGCATAACGCATAACGCATAACGCATAACGCATAACGCATAACGCATAACGCATAACGCATAACGCATAACGCATAACGCATAACGCATAACGCATAACGCATACCGCATAACGCATAACGCATAACGCATAGCGCATAACGCATAACGCATAACGCATAACGCATAACGCATAACGAATAACGCATAACGCATAACGCATAACGCCTAACGGATTAGGCATAACGCATAACGCATAATGCATAACACATAACGCATAACGCATAACGCATAACGCATAACGCATAACGCATAACGCATAACGCATAACGCATAACGCATAACGCCTTACGGATCAGGCATAACGCATAACGCATAATGCATAACACATAACGCATAACGCATAACGCATAACGCATAACGCATAACGCATAACGCATAACGCATAACGCATAACACATAACGCATAACGCATAACGCATAACGCATAACGCATAACGCATAACGCATAACGCATAACGCATAACGCAAGTCGGATCACTCATAGCGCATAACGCATAACGCATATAGCATAAAGCATAACGTATAACGCATAACGCATATCGCATAACGCATAACGCATAACCCATAACGCATAACGCATAACGCATAACGCATAACGCATAACGCATAACGTATAACGCATAACGCATAACGCATAACGCATAACGCATAACGCATAACGCATAACGCATAACGCACAACGCATATCGCATAACGCATAACGCAAAACGCATGGCGCATACCTCAAAATGCATAACGCATAACGCATAACGCATAACGCATGACGCATAACACATAACGCATAACGCATAACGCATAACGCATAACGCATATCGCATAACGCATAACGCATAATCCGTAACGCATGGCGCATAACTCAAAATGCAAAACGCATAACGCATAACGCATAACGCAAACGTATAACGCACAACGCATAACGAATACAGCAAAACGCATAATGCTTAACGCATAACGGATCACGCATAACGCATAACGCACAACGCATATCGCATGGCGCATAACTCAAAATGCATAACGCATAACGCATAACGCATAACGCATAACGCATAACGCATAACGCATAACGCATAACGCATAACGCATAACGCATAACGCATAACGCATAACGCATAACGCATAACGCATAACGCATAACGCATAACGCACAACGCATATCGCATAACGCATAACGCACAACGCATATCGCATAACGCATAACGCATAACGCATAACGCATAACGCATAACGCACAACGCATATCGCATAACGCATAACGCACAACGCATATCGCATAACGCATAACGCATAACGCATAACGCATGGCGCATAACTCAAAATGCATAACGCATAACGCATAACGCATAACGCATAACGCATAACGCATAACGCATAACGCATAACGCATAACGCATAACGCATAACGCATAACGCATAACGCATAACGCATAACGCATAACGCATAACGCACAACGCATATCGCATAACGCATAACGCATAATGCATAACGCATGGCGCATAACTCAAAATGCATAACGCATAACGCATAACGCAAACGTATAACGCACAACGCATAACGAATACAGCAAAACGCATAATGCTTAACGCATAACGGATCACGCATAACGCATAACGCACAACGCATATCGCATAACGCATAACGCATAACGCATAACGCATGGCGCATAACTCAAAATGCATAACGCATAACGCATAACGCATAACGCATAACGCATAACGCATAACGCATAACGCATAACGCACAACGCACATCGCATAACGCATAACGCATGGCGCATAACTCAAAATGCATAACGCATAACGCATAACGCATATCGCATAACGTATAAGGCATAACGCATAATACATAACGTATAACGCATTATGCATAACGCATAACGCATAACGCATAATGCATAACGCATAACGCAAACCCATAAGGCATAAGGCATAACGCATAACGCATAACGCATAACGCATAATGCATAACGCATAACGCATAACGCATAACGCAAAATGCATAACGCATAACGCATATCGCATAACGCATAACGCATAACGCATAACGCATGGCGCATAACTCAAAATGCATAACGCATAACGCATAACGCATAACGCATAACGCATAACGCATAACGCATAACGCATAACGCATAACGCATAACGCATAACGCATAACGCATAACGCATAACGCATAACGCATAACGCATAACGCATAACGCATAACGCATAACGCATAACGCACAACGCATATCGCATAACGCATAACGCACAACGCATATCGCATAACGCATAACGCATAACGCATAACGCATGGCGCATAACTCAAAATGCATAACGCATAATGCATAACGCATAACGCATAACGCATAACGCATAACGCATAACGCATAACGCATAACGCATAACGCATAACGCATAACGCATAACGCATAACGCATAACGCACAACGCATATCGCATAACGCATAACGCATAATGCATAACGCATGGCGCATAACTCAAAATGCATAACGCATAACGCATAACGCATAACGCAAACGTATAACGCACAACGCATAACGAATACAGCAAAACGCATAATGCTTAACGCATAACGGATCACGCATAACGCATAACGCACAACGCATATCGCATAACGCATAACGCATAACGCATAACGCATGGCGCATAACTCAAAATGCATAACGCATAACGCATAACGCATAACGCATAACGCATAACGCATAACGCATAACGCATAACGCACAACGCACATCGCATAACGCATAACGCATGGCGCATAACTCAAAATGCATAACGCATAACGCATAACGCATAACGCATAACGAAAACGTATAACGCACAACGCATAACGAATACAGCAAAACGCATAATGCTTAACGCATAACGGATCACGCATAACGCATAAGGCTTAACGCATAACGCATAACGCATATCGAATAACGCATAACGTGTAACTCATAACGCATAACGCATAAAGCATAATGCTTAACGCATAACGCATAACGCTTATCGCATAACGCATATCTCAAAATGCATAACGCATAACGCATAACGCATAACGCAAACGTATAACGCACAACGCATAACGAATACAGCAAAACGCATAATGCTTAACGCATAACGGATCACGCATAACGCATAAGGCATAACGCATAACGCATATCGCATAACGCATAACGCATAACGCATAACGCATGGCGCATAACTCAAAATGCATAACGCATAACGCATTACGCATAACGCATAACGCACAACGCATATCGGATAACGTATAACGCATAACGCAAACGTATAACGCACAACGCATAACGAATACAGCAAAACGCATAATGCTTAACGCATAACGGATCACGCATAACGCATAAGGCATAAAGCATAACGTATAACGCATAACGCATATCGCATAAAGCATAACGCATAACCCATAACGCATAACGCATAACGCATAACGCAATACGCATAACGCATAACGCATAACGCATAACGCATAACGCATAACGCATAACGCATAACGCATAACGCATAACGCATAACGCATAACGCATAACGCATAACGCATAACGCATAACGCATAACGCATAACGCATAACGCATAACGCATAACGCATAACGCATAACGCATAACGCATAACGCATAACGCATAACGCATAACGCATAACGCATAACGCATAACGCATAACGCATAACGCATAACGCATAACGCATAACGCATAACGAATAACGCATAACGCATAACGCCTAACGGATTAGGCATAACGCATAACGCATAATGCATAACACATAACGCATAACGCATAACGCATAACGCATAACGCATAACGCATAACGCATAACGCATAACGCATAACGCATAACGCATAACGCCTTACGGATCAGGCATAACGCATAACGCATAATGCATAACACATAACGCATAACGCATAACGCATAACGCATAACGCATAACGCATAACGCATAACGCATAACGCATAACGCATAACGCATAACGCATAACACATAACACATAACGCATAACGCATAACGCATAAGGCACAACGCATATCGCATAACGCATAACGCATAACGCGTAACGCATGGCGCATAACTCAAAATGCAAAACGCATAACGCATAACGCATAACGCAAACGTATAACGCACAACGCATAACGAATACAGCAAAACGCATAATGCTTAACGCATAACGGATCACGCATAACGCATAACGCACAACGCATATCGCATGGCGCATAACTCAAAATGCATAACGCATAACGCATAACGCATAACGCATAACGCATAACGCATAACGCATAACGCATAACGCATAACGCATAACGCATAACGCATAACGCATAACGCATAACGCATAACGCATAACGCATAACGCATAACGCATAACGCATAACGCATAACGCATAACGCATAACGCATATCGCATAACGCATAACGCACAACGCATATCGCATAACGCATAACGCATAACGCATAACGCATGGCGCATAACTCAAAATGCATAACGCATAACGCATAACGCATAACGCATGACGCATAACGCATAACGCATAACGCATAACGCATAACGCATAACGCATAACGCATAACGCATAACGCATAACGCATAACGCATAACGCATATCGCATAACGCATAACGCATAATGCATAACGCATGGCGCATAACTCAAAATGCATAACGCATAACGCATAACGCATAACGCAAACGTATAACGCACAACGCATAACGAATACAGCAAAACGCATAATGCTTAACGCATAACGGATCACGCATAACGCATAACGCACAACGCATATCGCATAACGCTTAACGCATAACGCATAACGCATGGCGCATAACTCAAAATGCATAACGCATAACGCATAACGCATAACGCATAACGCATAACGCATAACGCATAACGCATAACGCATAACGCATAACGCACAACGCACATCGCATAACGCATAACGCATGGCGCATAACTCAAAATGCATAACGCATAACGCATAACGCATAACGCAAACGTATAACGCACAACGCATAACGAATACAGCAAAACGCATAATGCTTAACGCATAACGGATCACGCATAACGCATAAGGCTTAACGCATAACGCATAACGCATATCGAATAACGCATAACGTGTAACTCATAACGCATAACGCATAAAGCATAATGCTTAACGCATAACGCATAACGCATAACGCATAACGCATATCTCAAAATGCATAACGCATAACGCATAACGCATAACGCAAACGTATAACGCACAACGCATAACGAATACAGCAAAACGCATAATGCTTAACGCATAACGGATCACGCATAACGCATAACGCATAACGCATAACGCATAACGCATAACGCATAACGCATAACGCATAACGCATGGCGCATAACTCAAAATGCATAACGCATAACGCATAACGCATAACGCATAACGCATAAGGCACAACGCATATCGGATAACGTATAACGCATAACGCAAACGTATAACGCACAACGCATAACGAATACAGCAAA
Organism: Lasioglossum morio; assembly: GCA_916610235.2. Taxonomy (NCBI): domain Eukaryota; kingdom Metazoa; phylum Arthropoda; class Insecta; order Hymenoptera; family Halictidae; genus Lasioglossum; species Lasioglossum morio. The sequence goes on from CAKAJA020000289.1 coordinate 3,812,172, forward strand.
ACGCATAATGCTTAACGCATAACGGATCACGCATAACGCATAAGGCATAAAGCATAACGTATAACGCATAACGCATAACGCATAATGCATAACGCATAACGCAAACCCATAAGGCATAAGGCATAACGCATAACGCATAACGCATAACGCATAATGCATAACGCATAACGCATAACGCATAACGCAAAATGCATAACGCATAACGCATATCGCATAACGCATAACGCATAACGCATAACGCATGGCGCATAACTCAAAATGCATAACGCATAACGCATAACGCATAACGCATAACGCATAACGCATGGCGCATAACTCAAAATGCATAACGCATAACGCATAACGCATAACGCATAACGCATAACGCATAACGCATAACGCATAACGCATAACGCATAACGCATAACGCATAACGCATAACGCATAACGCATAACGCATAACGCATAACGCACAACGCATATCGCATAACGCATAACGCATAATGCATAACGCATAACGCATAACGCATAACGCATAACGCATAACGCATAACGCACAACGCATATCGCATAACGCATAACGCATAATGCATAACGCATGGCGCATAACTCAAAATGCATAACGCATAACGCATAACGCATAACGCATAACGCATAACGCATAACGCATAACGCATAACGCATAACGCATAACGCATAACGCACAACGCACATCGCATAACGCATAACGCATGGCGCATAACTCAAAATGCATAACGCATAACGCATAACGCATAACGCAAACGTATAACGCACAACGCATAACGAATACAGCAAAACGCATAACGCATAACGCACAACGCACATCGCATAACGCATAACGCATGGCGCATAACTCAAAATGCATAACGCATAACGCATAACGCATATCGCATAACGTATAAGGCATAACGCATAATACATAACGTATAACGCATTATGCATAACGCATAACGCATAACGCATAATGCATAACGCATAACGCAAACCCATAAGGCATAAGGCATAACGCATAACGCATAACGCATAACGCATAATGCATAACGCATAACGCATAACGCATAACGCATAATGCATAACGCATAACGCATATCGCATAACGCATAACGCATAACGCATAACGCATGGCGCATAACTCAAAATGCATAACGCATAACGCATAACGCATAACGCATAACGCATAACGCATAACGCATAACGCATAACGCATAACGCATAACGCATAACGCATAACGCATAACGCATAACGCATAACGCATAACGCATAACGCATAACGCACAACGCATATCGCATAACGCATAACGCACAACGCATATCGCATAACGCATAACGCATAACGCATAACGCATGGCGCATAACTCAAAATGCATAACGCATAACGCATAACGCATAACGCATAACGCATAACGCATAACGCATAACGCATAACGCATAACGCATAACGCATAACGCATAACGCACAACGCATATCGCATAACGCATAACGCATAATGCATAACGCATGGCGCATAACTCAAAATGCATAACGCATAACGCATAACGCATAACGCAAACGTATAACGCACAACGCATAACGAATACAGCAAAACGCATAATGCTTAACGCATAACGGATCACGCATAACGCATAACATACAACGCATATCGCATAACGCATAACGCATAACGCATAACGCATGGCGCATAACTCAAAATGCATAACGCATAACGCATAACGCATAACGCATAACGCATAACGCATAACGCATAACGCATAACGCACAACGCACATCGCATAACGCATAACGCATGGCGCATAACTCAAAATGCATAACGCATAACGCATAACGCATAACGCATAACGCAAACGTATAACGCACAACGCATAACGAATACAGCAAAACGCATAATGCTTAACGCATAACGGATCACGCATAACGCATAAGGCTTAACGCATAACGCATAACGCATATCGAATAACGCATAACGTGTAACTCATAACGCATAACGCATAAAGCATAATGCTTAACGCATAACGCATAACGCTTATCGCATAACGCATATCTCAAAATGCATAACGCATAACGCATAACGCATAACGCAAACGTATAACGCACAACGCATAACGAATACAGCAAAACGCATAATGCTTAACGCATAACGGATCACGCATAACGCATAAGGCATAACGCATAACGCATATCGCATAACGCATAACGCATAACGCATAACGCATGGCGCATAACTCAAAATGCATAACGCATAACGCATAACGCATAACGCATAACGCATAACGCACAACGCATATCGGATAACGTATAACGCATAACGCAAACGTATAACGCACAACGCATAACGAATACAGCAAAACGCATAATGCTTAACGCATAACGGATCACGCATAACGCATAAGGCATAAAGCATAACGCATAACGCATAACGCATATCGCATAAAGCATAACGCATAACCCATAACGCATAACGCATAACGCAGAACGCATAACGCATAACGCATAACGCATAACGCATAACGCATAACGCATAACGCATAACGCATAACGCATAACGCATAACGCATAACGCATAACGCATAACGCATAACGCATAACGCATAACGCATAACGCATAACGCATAACGCATAACGCATAACGCATAACGCATAACGCATAACGCATAACGCATAACGCATAACGCATAACGCATAGCGCATAACGCATAACGCATAACGCATAACGCATAACGCATAACGAATAACGCATAACGCATAACGCATAACGCCTAACGGATTAGGCATAACGCATAACGCATAATGCATAACACATAACGCATAACGCATAACGCATAACGCATAACGCATAACGCATAACGCATAACGCATAACGCATAACGCATAACGCCTTACGGATCAGGCATAACGCATAACGCATAATGCATAACACATAACGCATAAAGCATAACGCATAACGCATAACGCATAACGCATAACGCATAACGCATAACGCATAACACATAACGCATAACGCATAACGCATAACGCATAACGCATAACGCATAACGCATAACGCATAACGCAAGTCGGATCACTCATAGCGCATAACGCATAACGCATATAGCATAAAGCATAACGTATAACGCATAACGCATATCGCATAACGCATAACGCATAACCCATAACGCATAACGCATAACGCATAACGCATAACGCATAACGCATAACGCATAACGCATAACGCATAACGCATAACGCATAACGCATAACGCATAACGCATAACGCATAACGCACAACGCATATCGCATAACGCATAACGCAAAACGCATGGCGCATACCTCAAAATGCATAACGCATAACGCATAACGCATAACGCATGACGCATAACACATAACGCATAACGCATAACGCATAAGGCACAACGCATATCGCATAACGCATAACGCATAACGCGTAACGCATGGCGCATAACTCAAAATGCAAAACGCATAACGCATAACGCATAACTCAAACGTATAACGCACAACGCATAACGAATACAGCAAAACGCATAATGCTTAACGCATAACGGATCACGCATAACGCATAACGCACAACGCATATCGCATGGCGCATAACTCAAAATGCATAACGCATAACGCATAACGCATAACGCATAACGCATAACGCATAACGCATAACGCATAACGCATAACGCATAACGCATAACGCATAACGCATAACGCATAACGCATAACGCATAACGCACAACGCATATCGCATAACGCATAACGCACAACGCATATCGCATAACGCATAACGCATAACGCATAACGCATAACGCATAACGCACAACGCATATCGCATAACGCATAACGCACAACGCATATCGCATAACGCATAACGCATAACGCATAACGCATGGCGCATAACTCAAAATGCATAACGCATAACGCATAACGCATAACGCATAACGCATAACGCATAACGCATAACGCATAACGCATAACGCATAACGCATAACGCATAACGCATAACGCATAACGCATAACGCATAACGCACAACGCATATCGCATAACGCATAACGCATAATGCATAACGCATGGCGCATAACTCAAAATGCATAACGCATAACGCATAACGCAAACGTATAACGCACAACGCATAACGAATACAGCAAAACGCATAATGCTTAACGCATAACGGATCACGCATAACGCATAACGCACAACGCATATCGCATAACGCATAACGCATAACGCATAACGCATGGCGCATAACTCAAAATGCATAACGCATAACGCATAACGCATAACGCATAACGCATAACGCATAACGCATAACGCACAACGCACAACGCATAACGCATAACGCATGGCGCATAACTCAAAATGCATAACGCATAACGCATAACGCATATCGCATAACGTATAAGGCATAACGCATAATACATAACGTATAACGCATTATGCATAACGCATAACGCATAACGCATAATGCATAACGCATAACGCAAACCCATAAGGCATAAGGCATAACGCATAACGCATAACGCATAACGCATAACGCATAACGCATAACGCATAACGCATAACGCAAAATGCATAACGCATAACGCATATCGCATAACGCATAACGCATAACGCATAACGCATGGCGCATAACTCAAAATGCATAACGCATAACGCATAACGCATAACGCATAACGCATAACGCATAACGCATAACGCATAACGCATAACGCATAACGCATAACGCATAACGCATAACGCATAACGCATAACGCATAACGCATAACGCACAACGCATATCGCATAACGCATAACGCACAACGCACAACGCATATCGCATAACGCATAACGCATAACGCATAACGCATGGCGCATAACTCAAAATGCATAACGCATAACGCATAACGCATAACGCATAACGCATAACGCATAACGCATAACGCATAACGCATAACGCATAACGCATAACGCATAACGCATAACGCATAACGCATAACGCATAACGCATAACGCATAACGCACAACGCATATCGCATAACGCATGGCGCATAACTCAAAATGCATAACGCATAACGCATAACGCATAACGCAAACGTATAACGCACAACGCATAACGAATACAGCAAAACGCATAATGCTTAACGCATAACGGATCACGCATAACGCATAACGCACAACGCATATCGCATAACGCATAACGCATAACGCATAACGCATGGCGCATAACTCAAAATGCATAACGCATAACGCATAACGCATAACGCATAACGCATAACGCATAACGCACAACGCACATCGCATAACGCATAACGCATGGCGCATAACTCAAAATGCATAACGCATAACGCATAACGCATAACGCATAACGCAAACGTATAACGCACAACGCATAACGAATACAGCAAAACGCATAATGCTTAACGCATAACGGATCACGCATAACGCATAAGGCTTAACGCATAACGCATAACGCATATCGAATAACGCATAACGTGTAACTCATAACGCATAACGCATAAAGCATAATGCTTAACGCATAACGCATAACGCTTATCGCATAACGCATATCTCAAAATGCATAACGCATAACGCATAACGCATAACGCAAACGTATAACGCACAACGCATAACGAATACAGCAAAACGCATAATGCTTAACGCATAACGGATCACGCATAACGCATAAGGCATAACGCATAACGCATATCGCATAACGCATAACGCATAACGCATAACGCATGGCGCATAACTCAAAATGCATAACGCATAACGCATAACGCATAACGCATAACGCACAACGCATATCGGATAACGTATAACGCATAACGCAAACGTATAACGCACAACGCATAACGAATACAGCAAAACGCATAATGCTTAACGCATAACGGATCACGCATAACGCATAAGGCATAAAGCATAACGTATAACGCATAACGCATATCGCATAAAGCATAACGCATAACCCATAACGCATAACGCATAACGCATAACGCATAACGCATAACGCATAACGCATAACGCATAACGCATAACGCATAACGCATAACGCATAACGCATAACGCATAACGCATAACGCATAACGCATAACGCATAACGCATAACGCATAACGCATAGCGCATAACGCATAACGCATAACGCATAACGCATAACGAATAACGCATAACGCATAACGCATAACGCCTAACGGATTAGGCATAACGCATAACGCATAATGCATAACACATAACGCATAACGCATAACGCATAACGCATAACGCATAACGCATAACGCATAACGCATAACGCATAACGCATAACGCCTTACGGATCAGGCATAACGCATAACGCATAATGCATAACACATAACGCATAACGCATAACGCATAACGCATAACGCATAACGCATAACGCATAACGCATAACGCATAACGCATAACGCATAACACATAACACATAACGCATAACGCATAACGCATAAGGCACAACGCATATCGCATAACGCATAACGCATAACGCGTAACGCATGGCGCATAACTCAAAATGCAAAACGCATAACGCATAACGCATAACGCAAACGTATAACGCACAACGCATAACGAATACAGCAAAACGCATAATGCTTAACGCATAACGGATCACGCATAACGCATAACGCACAACGCATATCGCATGGCGCATAACTCAAAATGCATAACGCATAACGCATAACGCATAACGCATAACGCATAACGCATAACGCATAACGCATAACGCATAACGCATAACGCATAACGCATAACGCATAACGCATAACGCATAACGCATAACGCACAACGCATAACGCATAACGCATAACGCACAACGCATATCGCATAACGCATAACGCATAACGCATAACGCATGGCGCATAACTCAAAATGCATAACGCATAACGCATAACGCATAACGCATGACGCATAACGCATAACGCATAACGCATAACGCATAACGCATAACGCATAACGCATAACGCATAACGCATAACGCATAACGCACAACGCATATCGCATAACGCATAACGCATAATGCATAACGCATGGCGCATAACTCAAAATGCATAACGCATAACGCATAACGCATAACGCAAACGTATAACGCACAACGCATAACGAATACAGCAAAACGCATAATGCTTAACGCATAACGGATCACGCATAACGCATAACGCACAACGCATATCGCATAACGCTTAACGCATAACGCATAACGCATGGCGCATAACTCAAAATGCATAACGCATAACGCATAACGCATAACGCATAACGCATAACGCATAACGCATAACGCATAACGCACAACGCACATCGCATAACGCATAACGCATGGCGCATAACTCAAAATGCATAACGCATAACGCATAACGCATAACGCAAACGTATAACGCACAACGCATAACGAATACAGCAAAACGCATAATGCTTAACGCATAACGGATCACGCATAACGCATAATGCTTAACGCATAACGCATAACGCATATCGAATAACGCATAACGTGTAACTCATAACGCATAACGCATAAAGCATAATGCTTAACGCATAACGCATAACGCTTATCGCATAACGCATATCTCAAAATGCATAACGCATAACGCATAACGCATAACGCAAACGTATAACGCACAACGCATAACGAATACAGCAAAACGCATAATGCTTAACGCATAACGGATCACGCATAACGCATAAGGCATAACGCATAACGCATATCGCATAACGCATAACGCATAACGCATAACGCATGGCGCATAACTCAAAATGCATAACGCATAACGCATAACGCATAACGCATAACGCATAACGCATAACGCACAACGCATATCGGATAACGTATAACGCATAACGCAAACGTATAACGCACAACGCATAACGAATACAGCAAAACGCATAATGCTTAACGCATAACGGATCACGCATAACGCATAAGGCATAAAGCATAACGTATAACGCATAACGCATATCGCATAAAGCATAACGCATAACCCATAACGCATAACGCATAACGCATAACGCATAACGCATAACGCATAACGCATAACGCATAACGCATAACGCATAACGCATAACGCATAACGCATAACGCATAACGCATAACGCATAACGCATAACGCATAACGCATAACGCATAACGCATAACGCATAACGCATAACGCATAACGCATAACGCATAACGCATAACGCATAACGCATAACGCATAACGCATAACGCATAGCGCATAACGCATAACGCATAACGCATAACGCATAACGAATAACGCATAACGCATAACGCATAACGCCTAACGGATTAGGCATAACGCATAACGCATAATGCATAACACATAACGCATAACGCATAACGCATAATGCATAACACATAACGCATAACGCATAACGCATAACGCATAACGCATAACGCCTTACGGATCAGGCATAACGCATAACGCATAATGCATAACACATAACGCATAACGCATAACGCATAACGCATAACGCATAACGCATAACGCATAACGCATAACACATAACGCATAACGCATAACGCATAACGCATAACGCATAACACATAACGCATAACGCATAACGCAAGTCGGATCACTCATAGCGCATAACGCATAACGCATAAAGCATAAAGCATAACGTATAACGCATAACGCATATCGCATAACGCATAACGCATAACCCATAACGCATAACGCATAACGCATAACGCATAACGCATAACGCATAACGTATAACGCATAACGCATAACGCATAACGCATAACGCATAACGCATAACGCATAACGCATAACGCATAACGCACAACGCATATCGCATAACGCATAACGCAAAACGCATGGCGCATACCTCAAAATGCATAACGCATAACGCATAACGCATAACGCATGACGCATAACACATAACGCATAACGCATAACGCATAAGGCACAACGCATATCGCATAACGCATAACGCATAACGCGTAACGCATGGCGCATAACTCAAAATGCAAAACGCATAACGCATAACGCATAACGCAAACGTATAACGCACAACGCATAACGAATACAGCAAAACGCATAATGCTTAACGCATAACGGATCACGCATAACGCATAACGCACAACGCATATCGCATAACGCATAACGCATAACGCACAACGCATATCGCATAACGCATAACGCATGGCGCATAACTCAAAATGCATAACGCATAACGCATAACGCATAACGCAAACGTATAACGCACAACGCATAACGAATACAGCAAAACGCATAATGCTTAACGCATAACGGATCACGCATAACGCATAACGCATAACGCATATCGCATAACGCATAACGCATAACGCATAACGCATGGCGCATAACTCAAAATGCATAACGCATAACGTATAACGCATAACGCGTAACGCATAACGCATAACGCATAACGCATAACGCATAACGCATAACGCATAACGCATAACGCATAACGCACAACGCATATCGCATATCGCATAACGCACAACGCATATCGCATAACGCATAACGCATAACGAATGGCGCATAACTCAAAATGCATAACGCGTAACGCATAACGCATAACGCATAACGCATAACGCATAACGCATAACGCATAACGCATAACGCATAACGCATAACGCATAACGCATAACGCATAACGCATAACGCATAACGCATAACGCATAACGCATAACGCATAACGCATAACGCATAACGCACAACGCATATCGCATAACGCATAATGCATAACGCATGGCGCATAACTCAAAATGCATAACGCATAACGCATAACGCATAACGCAAACGTATAACGCACAACGCAAAACGAATACAGCAAAACGCATAATGCTTAACGCATAACGGATCACGCACAACGCATAAGGCATAACGCATAACGCATAACGCATAACGCATAACGCATAACGCATAACGCATAACGTATAACGCATAACGCATAACGCACAACGCATATCGCATAACGCATAACGCATAACGCATAACGCATAACGCATAACGCATAACGCATAACGCATAACGCATAACGCATAACGCATAACGCATAACGCATAACGCATAACGCATAACGCACAACGCATATCGCATAACGCATAACGCATAACGCATAACGCATAACGCATAACGCATATCGAATAACGCATAACGTGTGACTCATAACGCATAACGCATAAAGCATAATGCATAACGCATGACGCATAACGCATAACGCATAACGCATAACGCATATCGAATAACGCATAACGTGTGACTCATAACGCATAACGCATAAAGCATAATGCATAACGCATAACGCATAACGCATAACGCATAACGCATAACGCATAACGCACAACGCATATCGCATAACGCATAACGCATAACGCATAACGCATGGCGCATAACTCAAAATGCATAACGCATAACGCATAACGCATAACGCATAACGCATAACGCATAACGCATAACGCATAACGCATAACGCATAACGCATAACGCATAACGCATAACGCATAACGCATAACGCATAACGCATAACGCATAACGCATAACGCATAACGCATAACGCATAACGCATAACGCATAACGCATAACGCATAACGCATAACGCACAACGCATATCGCATAACGCATAACGCATAACGCACAACGCATATCGCATAACGCATAACGCATAACGCATGGCGCATAACTCAAAATGCATAACGCATAACGCATAACGCATAACGCATAACGCATAACGCATCACGCATAACGCATAACGCACAACGCAAATCGCATAACGCATAACGCATAACGAATGGCGCATAACTGAAAATGCATAACGCATAACGCATAACGCATAACGCAAACGTATAACGCACAACGCATAACGAATACAGCAAAACGCATAATGCTTAACGCATAACGGATCACGCATGACGCATAACGCACAACGAATATCGCATAACGCATAACGAATAACGCATAACGCATGGCGCATAACTCAAAATGCATAACGCATAACGCACAACGCATATCGCATAACGTACAACGTATAACGCATAACGCATAACGCATAACGCATAACGCATAACGCATAACGCATAACGCATAACGCATAACGCATAACGCATAACGCATAACGCACAACGCATATCGCATAACGCATAACGCATAACGCACAACGCATATCGCATAACGCATAACGCATAACGCATGGCGCATAACTCAAAATGCATAACGCATAACGCATAACGCATAACGCATAACGCATAACGCATCACGCATAACGCATAACGCACAACGCAAATCGCATAACGCATAACGCATAACGCATAACGCATAACGCATAACGCATAACGCATAACGCATAACGCATAACGCAAACGTATAACGCACAACGCATAACGAATACAGCAAAACGCATAATGCTTAACGCATAACGCATAACGCACAACGCATATCGCATAACGCATAACGCATAACGCATAACGCATAACGCATAACCCATAACGCATAACGCATGTTGGATCACTCATAACGCATAACGCATAACGCATAAAGCATAAAGCATAACGTATAACGCATAACGCATATCGCATAACGCATAACGCATAACCCATAACGCATAACGCATAACGCATAACGCATAACGCATAACGCATAACGCATAACGTATAACGCATAACGCATAACGCATAACGCATAACGCATAACGCATAACGCATAAAGCATAACGCATAACGCATAACGCATAACGCATAACGCACAACGCATATCGCATAACGCATAACGCATAACGCAAAACGCATGGCGCATAACTCAAAATGCATAACGCATAACGCATAACGCATAACGCATAACGCATAACGCATAACGCATAACGCATAATGCACAACGCATATCGCATAACGCATAACGCACAACGCATATCGCATAACGCATAACGCATAACGCATAACGCATGGCGCATACCTCAAAATGCATAACGCATAACGCATAACGCATAACGCATAACACATAACGCATAACGCATAACGCATAACGCACAACGCATATCGTATAACGCATAATGCATAACGCATAACGTATGGCGCATAACTCAAAATGCAAAACGCATGACGCATAACGCATAACGCAAACGTATAACGCACAACGCATAACGAATACAGCAAAACGCATAATGCTTAACGCATAACGGATCACGCATAACGCATAACGCATAACGCATATCGCATAACGCATAACGCATAACGCATAACGCATGGCGCATAACTCAAAATGCATAACGCATAACACATAACGCATAACGCATAACGCATAACGCATAACGCATAACGCATAACGCATAACGCATAACGCATAACGCATAACGCATAACGCATAACGCATAACGCATAACGCATAACGCATAACGCACAACGCATATCGCATAACGCATAACGCACAACGCATATCGCATAACGCATAACGCATAACGCATAACGCATGGCGCATAACTCAAAATGCATAACGCATAACGCATAACGCATAACGCATAACGCATAACGCATAACGCATAACGCATAACGCATAACGCATAACGCATAACGCATAACGCATAACGCATAACGCATAACGCATAACGCACAACGCATAACGCACAACGCATATCGCATAACGCATAACGCATAATCCATAACGCATGGCGCATAACTCAAAATGCATAACGCATAACGCATAACGCATAACGCAAACGTATAACGCACAACGCATAACGAATACAGCAAAACGCATAATGCTTAACGCATAACGGATCACGCATAACGCATAACGCACAACGCATATCGCATAACGCATAACGCATAACGCATAACGCATGGCGCATAACTCAAAATGCATAACGCATAACGCATAACGCATAACGCATAACGCATAACGCATAACGCATAACGCATAACGCACTACGCACATCGCATAACGCATAACGCATGGCGCATAACTCAAAATGCATAACGCATAACGCATAACGCATAACGCATAACGCAAACGTATAACGCACAACGCATAACGGATCACGCATAACGCATAACGCACAACGCATATCGCATAACGCATAACGCATAAGGCATAACGCATAACGCATAACGCATATCGAATAACGCATAACGTGTAACTCATAACGCATAACGCATAAAGCATAATGCTTAACGCATAACGCATAACGCTTATCGCATAACGCATAACTCAAAATGCATAACGCATAACGCATAACGCATAACGCAAACGTATAACGCACAACGCATAACGAATACAGCAAAACGCATAATGCTTAACGCATAACGGATCACGCATAACGCATAAGGCATAACGCATAACGCATATCGCATAACGCATAACGCATAACGCATAACGCATGGCGCATAACTCAAAATGCATAACGCATAACGCATAACGCATAACGCATAACGCATAACGCACAACGCATATCGGATAACGTATAACGCAAAACGCATAACGCATAACGCATAACCCATAACGCATAACGCATAACGCATAACGCATAACGCATAACGCATAACGCATAACGCATAACGCATAACGCATAACGCACAACGCATATCGCATAACGCATAACGCATAATCCATAACGCATGGCGCATAACTCAAAATGCATAACGCATAACGCATAACGCATAACGCAAACGTATAACGCACAACGCATAACGAATACAGCAAAACACATAATGCTTAACGCATAACGGATCACGCATAACGCATAACGCACAACGCATATCGCATAACGCATAACGCATAACGCAAAACGCATGGCGCATAACTCAAAATGCATAACGCATAACGCATAACGCATAACGCATAACGCATAACGCATAACGCACAAAGCATATCGCATAACGCATAACGCATAACGCGTAACGCATGGCGCATAACTCAAAATGCAAAACGCATAACGCATAACGCATAACGCAAACGTATAACGCACAACGCATAACGAATACAGCAAAACGCATAATGCTTAACGCATAACGGATCACGCATAACGCATAACGCACAACGCATATCGCATAACGCATAACGCATAACGCACAACGCATATCGCATAACGCATAACGCATGGCGCATAACTCAAAATGCATAACGCATAACGCATAACGCATAACGCATAACGCAAACGTATAACGCACAACGCATAACGAATACAGCAAAACGCATAATGCTTAACGCATAACGGATCACGCATAACGCATAACGCATAACGCATAACGCATAACGCATAACGCATAACGCATATCGCATAACGCATAACGCATAACGCATAACGCATGGCGCATAACTCAAAATGCATAACGCATAACGCATAACGCATAACGCATAACGCATAACGCATAACACATAACGCATAACTCAAAATGCATAACGCATAACGCATAACGCATAACGCATAACGCATAACGCATAACACATAACGCATAACGCATAACTCACAACGCATATCGCATAACGCATAACGCACAACGCATATCGCATAACGCATAACGCATAACGCATGGCGCATAACTCAAAATGCATAACGCATAACGCATAACGCATAACGCATAACGCATAACGCATAACGCATAACGCATAACGTATAACGCATAACGCATAACGCACAACGCATATCGCATAAAGCATAACGCATAATGCATAACGCATGGCGCATAACTCAAAATGCATAACGCATAACGCATAACGCATAACGCAAACGTATAGCGCACAACGCATAACGAATACAGCAAAACGCATAATGCTTAACGCATAACGGATCACGCATAACGCATAAGGCATAACGCATAACGCATAAAGCATATCGAATAACGCATAACGTGTAACGCATAACGCATAACTTATAACTCATAACTCATAACGAATATCGCATAACGCATAACGCATAACGCATAACGCATAACGCATAATGCATAACGCATAACGCATAACGCATAACGCATAACGCATAACGCATAACGCACAACGCATATCGCATAACGCATAACGCATAACGCATAACGCATGGCGCATAACTCAAAATGCATAACGCATAACGCATAACGCATATCGCATAACGTATAAGGCATAACGCATAATACATAACGTATAACGCATTATGCATAACGCATAACGCATAACGCATAATCCATAACGCATAACGCAAACCCATAAGGCATAAGGCATAACGCATAACGCATAACGCATAACGCATAACGCATAACGCATAACGCATAACGCATAACGCATAACGCATAACGCATAACGCATATCGCATAACGCATAACGCATAACGCATAACGCATGGCGCATAACTCAAAATGCATAACGCATAACGCATAACGCATAACGCATAACGCATAACGCATAACGCATAACGCATAACGCATAACGCATAACACATAACGCATAACGCATAACGCATAACGCATAACGCATAACGCATAACGCATAACGCACAACGCATATCGCATAACGCATAACGCACAACGCATATCGCATAACGCATAACGCATAACGCATAACGCATGGCGCATAACTCAAAATGCATAACGCATAACGCATAACGCATAACGCATAACGCATAACGCATAACGCATAACGCATAACGCATAACGCATAACGCATAACGCATAACGCATAACGCATAACGCATAACGCATAACGCATAACGCATAACGCATAACGCACAACGCATATCGCATAACGCATAACGCATAATGCATAACGCATGGCGCATAACTCAAAATGCATAACGCATAACGCATAACGCATAACGCAAACGTATAACGCACAACGCATAACGAATACAGCAAAACGCATAATGCTTAACGCATAACGGATCACGCATAACGCATAACGCACAACGCATATCGCATAACGCATAACGCATAACGCATAACGCATAACGCATAACGCATAACGCATAACGCATAACGCATAACGCATAACGCACAACGCACATCGCATAACGCATAACGCATGGCGCATAACTCAAAATGCATAACGCATAACGCATAACGCATAACGCAAACGTATAACGCACAACGCATAACGAATACAGCAAAACGCATAACGCATAACGCATAACACATAACGCATAACGCATAACGCATAACGCATAACGCATAACGCATAACGCATAACGCATAACGCACAACGCATATCGCATAACGCATAACGCACAACGCATATCGCATAACGCATAACGCATAACGCATAACGCATGGCGCATAACTCAAAATGCATAACGCATAACGCATAACGCATAACGCATAACGCATAACGCATAACGCATAACGCATAACGCATAACGCATAACGCATAACGCATAACGCATAACGCATAACGCATAACGCATAACGCATAACGCACAACGCACATCGCATAACGCATAACGCATGGCGCATAACTCAAAATGCATAACGCATAACGCATAACGCATAACGCAAACGTATAACGCACAACGCATAACGAATACAGCAAAACGCATAATGCTTAACGCATAACGGATCACGCGTAACGCATAAGGCATAACGCATAACGCATAATGCACAACGCATAACGAATACCGCAAAACGCATAACGCCTAACGCATAACGGATCACGCATAACGCTTAACGCATAACGTATAACTCATAATGCACAACGCATAAAGCATAACGCATAACGCATAACGCATAACGAATAACGCCTAACGCATAACGCATAACGCATAACGCATAACTTATAACTCATAACTCATAACGAATATCGCATAACGCATAACGCATAACGCATAACGCATAACGCATAATGCATAACGCATAACGCATAACGCATAACGCATAACGCATAACGCACAACGCATATCGCATAACGCATAACGCATAACGCATAACGCATGGCGCATAACTCAAAATGCATAACGCATAACGCATAACGCATATCGCATAACGTATAAGGCATAACGCATAATACATAACGTATAACGCATTATGCATAACGCATAACGCATAACGCATAATGCATAACGCATAACGCAACCCCATAAGGCATAAGGCATAACGCATAACGCATAACGCATAACGCATAATGCATAACGCATAACGCATAACGCATAACGCAAAATGCATAACGCATAACGCATATCGCATAACGCATAACGCATAACGCATAACGCATGGCGCATAACTCAAAATGCATAACGCATAACGCATAACGCATAACGCATAACGCATAACGCATAACGCATAACGCATAACGCATAACGCATAACGCATAACGCATAACGCATAACGCATAACGCACAACGCATATCGCATAACGCATAACGCACAACGCATATCGCATAACGCATAACGCATAACGCATAACGCATGGCGCATAACTCAAAATGCATAACACATAACGCATAACGCATAACGCATAACGCATAACGCATAACGCATAACGCATAACGCATAACGCATAACGCATAACGCATAACGCATAACGCATAACGCATAACGCATAACGCATAACGCATAACGCATAACGCATAACGCATAACGCATAACGCATAACGCATAACGCACAACGCATATCGCATAACGCATAACGCATAATGCATAACGCATGGCGCATAACTCAAAATGCATAACGCATAACGCATAACGCATAACGCAAACGTATAACGCACAACGCATAACGAATACAGCAAAACGCATAATGCTTAACGCATAACGGATCACGCATAACGCATAACGCACAACGCATATCGCATAACGCATAACGCATAACGCATAACGCATGGCGCATAACTCAAAATGCATAACGCATAACGCATAACGCATAACGCATAACGCATAACGCATAACGCACAACGCACATCGCATAACGCATAACGCATGGCGCATAACTCAAAATGCATAACGCATAACGCATAACGCATAACGCATAACGCAAACGTATAACGCACAACGCATAACGAATACAGCAAAACGCATAATGCTTAACGCATAACGGATCACGCATAACGCATAAGGCATAACGCATAACGCATAACGCATATCGAATAACGCATAACGTGTAACTCATAACGCATAACGCATAAAGCATAATGCTTAACGCATAACGCATAACGCTTATCGCATAACGCATAACTCAAAATGCATAACGCATAACGCATAACGCATAACGCAAACGTATAACGCACAACGCATAACGAATACAGCAAAACGCATAATGCTTAACGCATAACGGATCACGCATAACGCATAAGGCATAACGCATAACGCATATCGCATAACGCATAACGCATAACGCATAACGCATGGCGCATAACTCAAAATGCATAACGCATAACGCATAACGCATAACGCATAACGCATAACGCACAACGCATATCGGATAACGTATAACGCATAACGCAAACGTATAACGCACAACGCATAACGAATACAGCAAAACGCATAATGCTTAACGCATAACGGATCACGCATAACGCATAAGGCATAAAGCATAACGTATAACGCATAACGCATATCGCATAAAGCATAACGCATAACCCATAACGCATAACGCATAACGCATAACGCATAACGCATAACGCATAACGCATAACGCATAACGCATAACGCATAACGCATAACGCCTTACGGATCAGGCATAACGCATAACGCATAATGCATAACACATAACGCATAACGCATAACGCATAACGCATAACGCATAACGCATAACGCATAACGCATAACGCATAACGCATAACGCATAACACATAACGCATAACGCATAACGCATAACGCATAACGCATAACGCAAGTCGGATCACTCATAGCGCATAACGCATAACGCATAAAGCATAAAGCATAACGTATAACGCATAACGCATATCGCATAACGCATAACGCATAACCCATAACGCATAACGCATAACGCATAACGCATAACGCACAACGCATATCGCATAACGCATAACGCATAACGCACAACGCATATCGCATAACGCATAACGCATAACGCATAACGCATGGCGCATAACTCAAAATGCATAACGCATAACGCATAACGCATAACGCATAACGCATAACGCATAACGCATAACGCATAACGCACAACGCAAAACGCATAACGCATAACGCATAACGAATGGCGCATAACTGAAAATGCATAACGCATAACGCATAACGCATAACGCAAACGTATAACGCACAACGCATAACGAATACAGCAAAACGCATAATGCTTAACGCATAACGGATCACGCATGACGCATAACGCAAAACGCATAACGCATAACGCATAACGCATAACGCATGGCGCATAACTCAAAATGCATAACGCATAACGCACAACGCATATCGCATAACGTACAACGTATAACGCATAACGCATAACGCATAACGCATAACGCATAACGCATAACGCATAACGCATAACGCATAACGCATAACGCATAACGCATAACGCATAACGCATAACGCATAACGCATAACGCATAACGCATATCGCATAATGCATAACGCATAACGCATAACGCATAACGTATAACGCAAAACGCATAACGCATAACGTTACCGCATAAGGCTTTATGCATGATGCATATCGCATAACGCATAACGCATAACGCATAACTCATAACGTATAACGCATAACGCATAATGCATAACGCATAACGCATAACGCATAACGCACAACGCAAACGTATAACGCACAACGCATAATGCATAACGCATAACGCATAACGCATAACGCATAACGCATGGCCCATAACGCAAAATGCATAACGCATAACGCATAACGCATAACGCATAACGCATAACGCATAACGCATAACGCATAACGCATAACGCATAACACATAACGCATAACGCATAACGCATAACGCATAACGCATAACGCATAACGCATAACGCATGTCGGATCACTCATAGCGCATAACGCATAACGCATAAAGCATAAAGCATAACGTATAACGCATAACGCATATCGCATAACGCATAACGCATAACCCATAACGCATAACGCATAACGCATAACGCATAACGCATAACGCATAACGCATAACGCATAACGCATAACGCATAACGCATAACGCATAACGCATAACGCATAACGCACAACGCATATCGCATAACGCATAACGCAAAACGCATGGCGCATACCTCAAAATGCATAACGCATAACGCATAACGCATAACGCATAACGCATAACACATAACGCATAACGCATAACGCATAACGCATAACGCACAACGCATATCGCATAACGCATAACGCATAACGCGTAACGCATGGCGCATAACTCAAAATGCAAAACGCATAACGCATAACGCATAACGCAAACGTATAACGCACAACGCATAACGAATACAGCAAAACGCATAATGCTTAACGCATAACGGATCACGCATAACGCATAACGCACAACGCATATCGCATAACGCATAACGCATAACGCACAACGCATATCGCATAACGCATAACGCATGGCGCATAACTCAAAATGCATAACGCATAACGCATAACGCATAACGCATAACGCAAACGCATAACGCACAACGCATAACGAATACAGCAAAACGCATAATGCTTAACGCATAACGGATCACGCATAACGCATAACGCATAACGCATAACGCATATCGCATAACGCATAACGCATAACGCATAACGCATGGCGCATAACTCAAAATGCATAACGCATAACGTATAACGCATAACGCATAACGCATAACGCATAACGCATAACGCATAACGCATAACGCATAACGCATAACGCATAACGCATAACGCATAACGCACAACGCATATCGCATAACGCATAACGCACAACGCATATCGCATAACGCATAACGCATAACGCATGGCGCATAACTCAAAATGCATAACGCATAACGCATAACGCATAACGCATAACGCATAACGCATAACGCATAACGCATAACGCATAACGCATAACGCATAACGCATAACGCATAACGCATAACGCATAACGCATAACGCATAACGCATAACGCATAACGCATAACGCACAACGCATATCGCATAACGCATAACGCATAACGCATAACGCATAACGCATAACGCATAACGCATAACGCATAACGCATAACGCATAACGCATAACGCATAACGCATAACGCATAACGCATAACGTATAACGCATAACGCATAACGCACAACGCATATCGCATAACGCATAACGCATAACGTGTGACTCATAACGCATAACGCATAAAGCATAATGCATAACGCATAACGCATAACGCATAACGCATAACGCATAACGCATAACGCATAACGCACAACGCATATCGCATAACGCATAACGCATAACGCATAACGCATGGCGCATAACTCAAAATGCATAACGCATAACGCATAACGCATAACGCATAACGCATAACGCATAACGCATAACGCATAACGCATAACGCATAACGCATAACGCATAACGCATAACGCATAACGCATAACGCATAACGCATAACGCATAACGCATAACGCATAACGCATAACGCATAACGCATAACGCATAACGCATAACGCACAACGCATATCGCATAACGCATAACGCATAACGCACAACGCATAACGCATAACGCATAACGCATAACGCATAACGCATAACGCACAACGCAAATCGCATAACGCATAACGCATAACGAATGGCGCATAACTGAAAATGCATAACGCATAACGCATAACGCAAACGTATAACGCACAACGCATAACGAATACAGCAAAACGCATAATGCTTAACGCATAACGGATCACGCATGACGCATAACGCACAACGCATATCGCATAACGCATAACGCATAACGCATGGCGCATAACTCAAAATGCATAACGCATAACGCACAACGCATATCGCATAACGTACAACGTATAACGCATAACGCATAACGCATAACGCATAACGCATAACGCATAACGCATAACGCATAACGCATAACGCATAACGCATAACGCATAACGCATAACGCATAACGCATAACGCATAACGCATAACGCATATCGCATAATGCATAACGCATAACGCATAACGCATAACGTATAACGCAAAACGCATAACGCATAACGTTACCGCATAAGGCTTTATGCATGATGCATATCGCATAACGCATAACGCATAACGCATAACTCATAACGAATAACGCATAACGCATAATGCATAACGCATAACGCATAACGCATAACGCACAACGCAAACGTATAACGCACAACGCATAATGCATAACGCATAACGCATAACGCATAACGCATAACGCATGGCCCATAACGCAAAATGCATAACGCATAACGCATAACGCATAACGCATACGGCATAACGCATAACGCATAACGCACAACGCATATCGCATAACGCATAACGCATAACGCATAACGCATGGCGCATAACTCAAAATGCATAACGCATAACGCATAACGCATAACGCATAACGCATAACGCATAACGCATAACGCATAACGCATAACGCATAACGCATAACGCATAACGCATAACGCATAACGCATAACGGATAACGCCTAACGCATAACGCATAACGCATAACGCATAACGCATAACGCATAACGCACAACGCATATCGCATAACGTATAACGCAAAACGCATAACGCATAACGCATAACCCATAACGCATAACGCATGTTGGATCACTCATAACGCATAACGCATAACGCATAAAGCATAAAGCATAACGTATAACGCATAACGCATATCGCATAACGCATAACGCATAACGCATAACGCATAACGCATAACGCATAACGCATAACGCATAACGCATAACGCATAACGCAAACCCATAAGGCATAAGGCATAACGCATAACGCATAACGCATAACGCATAACGCATAACGCATAACGCATAACGCATAACGCAAAATGCATAACGCATAACGCATATCGCATAACGCATAACGCATAACGCATAACGCATAACGCACAACGCATATCGCATAACGCATAACGCATAACGCAAAACGCATGGCGCATAACTCAAAATGCATAACGCATAACGCATAACGCATAACGCATAACGCATAACGCATAACGCATAACGCATAACGCATAACGCATAACGCATAACGCATAACGCATAACGCATAATGCACAACGCATATCGCATAACGCATAACGCACAACGCATATCGCATAACGCATAACGCACAACGCATATCGCATAACGCATAACGCATAACGCATAACGCATGGCGCATAACGCATAACGCATAACGCATAACGCATAACGCATAACGCACAACGCATATCGCATAACGCATAACGCACAACGCATATCGCATAACGCATAACGCATAACGCATGGCGCATAACTCAAAATGCATAACGCATAACGCATAACGCATAACGCATAACGCATAACGCATAACGCATAACGCATAACGCATAACGCATAACGCATAACGCATAACGCATAACGCATAACGCATAACGCATAACGCATAACGCATAACGCATAACGCATAACGCATAACGCATAACGCATAACGCATAACGCATAACGCATAACGCATAACGCATAACGCATAACGCACAACGCATATCGCATAACGCATAACGCATAACGCATAACGCATAACGCATAACGCATAACGCATAACGCATAACGCATAACGCATAACGCATAACGCATAACGCATAACGTATAACGCATAACGCATAACGCACAACGCATATCGCATAACGCATAACGCATAACGTGTGACTCATAACGCATAACGCATAAAGCATAATGCATAACGCATAACGCATAACGCATAACGCATAACGCATAACGCATAACGCATAACGCACAACGCATATCGCATAACGCATAACGCATAACGCATAACGCATGGCGCATAACTCAAAATGCATAACGCATAACGCATAACGCATAACGCATAACGCATAACGCATAACGCATAACGCATAACGCATAACGCACAACGCATAACGCATAACGCATAACGCATAACGCATAACGCATAACGCATAACGCATAACGCATAACGCATAACGCATAACGCACAACGCATATCGCATAACGCATAACGCATAACGCACAACGCATATCGCATAACGCATAACGCATAACGCATAACGCATGGCGCATAACTCAAAATGCATAACGCATAACGCATAACGCATAACGCATAACGCATAACGCATAACGCATAACGCACAACGCAAATCGCATAACGCATAACGCATAACGAATGGCGCATAACTGAAAATGCATAACGCATAACGCATAACGCATAACGCAAACGTATAACGCACAACGCATAACGAATACAGCAAAACGCATAATGCTTAACGCATAACGGATCACGCATGACGCATAACGCACAACGCATATCGCATAACGCATAACGCATAACGCATGGCGCATAACTCAAAATGCATAACGCATAACGCACAACGCATATCGCATAACGTACAACGTATAACGCATAACGCATAACGCATAACGCATAACGCATAACGCATAACGCATAACGCATAACGCATAACGCATAACGCATAACGCATAACGCATAACGCATAACGCATAACGCATAACGCATAACGCATATCGCATAATGCATAACGCATAACGCATAACGCATAACGTATAACGCAAAACGCATAACGCATAACGTTACCGCATAAGGCTTTATGCATGATGCATATCGCATAACGCATAACGCATAACGCATAACTCATAACGTATAACGCATAACGCATAATGCATAACGCATAACGCATAACGCATAACGCACAACGCAAACGTATAACGCACAACGCATAATGCATAACGCATAACGCATAACGCATAACGCATAACGCATGGCCCATAACGCAAAATGCATAACGCATAACGCATTACGCATAACGCATAACGCATAACGCATAACGCATAACGCATAACGCATAACGCATAACGCATAACGCATAACGCATAACGCATAACGCATAACGCATAACGCATAACGCAAGTCGGATCACTCATAGCGCATAACGCATAACGCATAAAGCATAAAGCATAACGTATAACGCATAACGCATATCGCATAACGCATAACGCATAACCCATAACGCATAACGCATAACGCATAACGCATAACGCATAACGCATAACGCATAACGCATAACGCATAACGCATAACGCATAACGCATAACGCATAACGCATAACGCACAACGCATATCGCATAACGCATAACGCAAAACGCATGGCGCATACCTCAAAATGCATAACGCATAACGCATAACGCATAACGCATAACGCATAACACATAACGCATAACGCATAACGCATAACGCATAACGCACAACGCATATCGCATAACGCATAACGCATAACGCGTAACGCATGGCGCATAACTCAAAATGCAAAACGCATAACGCATAACGCATAACGCAAACGTATAACGCACAACGCATAACGAATACAGCAAAACGCATAATGCTTAACGCATAACGGATCACGCATAACGCATAACGCACAACGCATATCGCATAACGCATAACGCATAACGCACAACGCATATCGCATAACGCATAACGCATGGCGCATAACTCAAAATGCATAACGCATAACGCATAACGCATAACGCATAACGCAAACGTATAACGCACAACGCATAACGAATACAGCAAAACGCATAATGCTTAACGCATAACGGATCACGCATAACGCATAACGCATAACGCATAACGCATATCGCATAACGCATAACGCATAACGCATAACGCATAACGCATAACGCATAACGCACAACGCACATCGCATAACGCATAACGCATGGCGCATAACTCAAAATGCATAACGCATAACGCATAACGCATATCGCATAACGTATAAGGCATAACGCATAATACATAACGTATAACGCATTATGCATAACGCATAACGCATAACGCATAATGCATAACGCATAACGCAAACCCATAAGGCATAAGGCATAACGCATAACGCATAACGCATAACGCATAATGCATAACGCATAACGCATAACGCATAACGCAAAATGCATAACGCATAACGCATATCGCATAACGCATAACGCATAACGCATAACGCATGGCGCATAACTCAAAATGCATAACGCATAACGCATAACGCATAACGCATAACGCATAACGCATAACGCATAACGCATAACGCATAACGCATAACGCATAACGCATAACGCATAACGCATAACGCATAACGCATAACGCATAACGCATAACGCATAACGCATAACGCATAACGCACAACGCATATCGCATAACGCATAACGCACAACGCATATCGCATAACGCATAACGCATAACGCATAACGCATGGCGCATAACTCAAAATGCATAACGCATAATGCATAACGCATAACGCATAACGCATAACGCATAACGCATAACGCATAACGCATAACGCATAACGCATAACGCATAACGCATAACGCATAACGCATAACGCACAACGCATATCGCATAACGCATAACGCATAATGCATAACGCATGGCGCATAACTCAAAATGCATAACGCATAACGCATAACGCATAACGCAAACGTATAACGCACAACGCATAACGAATACAGCAAAACGCATAATGCTTAACGCATAACGGATCACGCATAACGCATAACGCACAACGCATATCGCATAACGCATAACGCATAACGCATAACGCATGGCGCATAACTCAAAATGCATAACGCATAACGCATAACGCATAACGCATAACGCATAACGCATAACGCATAACGCACAACGCACATCGCATAACGCATAACGCATGGCGCATAACTCAAAATGCATAACGCATAACGCATAACGCATAACGCATAACGCAAACGTATAACGCACAACGCATAACGAATACAGCAAAACGCATAATGCTTAACGCATAACGGATCACGCATAACGCATAAGGCTTAACGCATAACGCATAACGCATATCGAATAACGCATAACGTGTAACTCATAACGCATAACGCATAAAGCATAATGCTTAACGCATAACGCATAACGCTTATCGCATAACGCATATCTCAAAATGCATAACGCATAACGCATAACGCATAACGCAAACGTATAACGCACAACGCATAACGAATACAGCAAAACGCATAATGCTTAACGCATAACGGATCACGCATAACGCATAAGGCATAACGCATAACGCATATCGCATAACGCATAACGCATAACGCATAACGCATGGCGCATAACTCAAAATGCATAACGCATAACGCATTACGCATAACGCATAACGCACAACGCATATCGGATAACGTATAACGCATAACGCAAACGTATAACGCACAACGCATAACGAATACAGCAAAACGCATAATGCTTAACGCATAACGGATCACGCATAACGCATAAGGCATAAAGCATAACGTATAACGCATAACGCATATCGCATAAAGCATAACGCATAACCCATAACGCATAACGCATAACGCATAACGCAATACGCATAACGCATAACGCATAACGCATAACGCATAACGCATAACGCATAACGCATAACGCATAACGCATAACGCATAACGCATAACGCATAACGCATAACGCATAACGCATAACGCATAACGCATAACGCATAACGCATAACGCATAACGCATAACGCATAACGCATAACGCATAACGCATAACGCATAACGCATAACGCATAACGCATAACGCATAGCGCATAACGCATAACGCATAACGCATAACGCATAACGCATAACGAATAACGCATAACGCATAACGCCTAACGGATTAGGCATAACGCATAACGCATAATGCATAACACATAACGCATAACGCATAACGCATAACGCATAACGCATAACGCATAACGCATAACGCATAACGCATAACGCATAACGCATAACGCCTTACGGATCAGGCATAACGCATAACGCATAATGCATAACACATAACGCATAACGCATAACGCATAACGCATAACGCATAACGCATAACGCATAACGCATAACGCATAACGCATAACGCATAACGCATAACACATAACACATAACGCATAACGCATAACGCATAAGGCACAACGCATATCGCATAACGCATAACGCATAACGCGTAACGCATGGCGCATAACTCAAAATGCAAAACGCATAACGCATAACGCATAACGCAAACGTATAACGCACAACGCATAACGAATACAGCAAAACGCATAATGCTTAACGCATAACGGATCACGCATAACGCATAACGCACAACGCATATCGCATGGCGCATAACTCAAAATGCATAACGCATAACGCATAACGCATAACGCATAACGCATAACGCATAACGCATAACGCATAACGCATAACGCATAACGCATAACGCATAACGCATAACGCATAACGCATAACGCATAACGCATAACGCATAACGCATAACGCATAACGCATAACGCATAACGCACAACGCATATCGCATAACGCATAACGCACAACGCATATCGCATAACGCATAACGCATAACGCATAACGCATGGCGCATAACTCAAAATGCATAACGCATAACGCATAACGCATAACGCATGACGCATAACGCATAACGCATAACGCATAACGCATAACGCATAACGCATAACGCATAACGCATAACGCATAACGCATAACGCATAACGCATATCGCATAACGCATAACGCATAATGCATAACGCATGGCGCATAACTCAAAATGCATAACGCATAACGCATAACGCATAACGCAAACGTATAACGCACAACGCATAACGAATACAGCAAAACGCATAATGCTTAACGCATAACGGATCACGCATAACGCATAACGCATAACGCATATCGCATAACGCTTAACGCATAACGCATAACGCATGGCGCATAACTCAAAATGCATAACGCATAACGCATAACGCATAACGCATAACGCATAACGCATAACGCATAACGCATAACGCATAACGCATAACGCACAACGCACATCGCATAACGCATAACGCATGGCGCATAACTCAAAATGCATAACGCATAACGCATAACGCATAACGCAAACGTATAACGCACAACGCATAACGAATACAGCAAAACGCATAATGCTTAACGCATAACGGATCACGCATAACGCATAAGGCTTAACGCATAACGCATAACGCATATCGAATAACGCATAACGTGTAACTCATAACGCATAACGCATAAAGCATAATGCTTAACGCATAACGCATAACGCTTATCGCATAACGCATATCTCAAAATGCATAACGCATAACGCATAACGCATAACGCAAACGTATAACGCACAACGCATAACGAATACAGCAAAACGCATAATGCTTAACGCATAACGGATCACGCATAACGCATAAGGCATAACGCATAACGCATATCGCATAACGCATAACGCATAACGCATAACGCATGGCGCATAACTCAAAATGCATAACGCATAACGCATAACGCATAACGCATAACGCATAAGGCACAACGCATATCGGATAACGTATAACGCATAACGCAAACGTATAACGCACAACGCATAACGAATACAGCAAAACGCATAATGCTTAACGCATAACGGATCACGCATAACGCATAAGGCATAAAGCATAACGTATAACGCATAACGCATAACGCATAATGCATAACGCATAACGCAAACCCATAAGGCATAAGGCATAACGCATAACGCATAACGCATAACGCATAATGCATAACGCATAACGCATAACGCATAACGCAAAATGCATAACGCATAACGCATATCGCATAACGCATAACGCATAACGCATAACGCATGGCGCATAACTCAAAATGCATAACGCATAACGCATAACGCATAACGCATAACGCATAACGCATGGCGCATAACTCAAAATGCATAACGCATAACGCATAACGCATAACGCATAACGCATAACGCATAACGCATAACGCATAACGCATAACGCATAACGCATAACGCATAACGCATAACGCATAACGCATAACGCATAACGCATAACGCACAACGCATATCGCATAACGCATAACGCATAATGCATAACGCATAACGCATAACGCATAACGCATAACGCATAACGCATAACGCACAACGCATATCGCATAACGCATAACGCATAATGCATAACGCATGGCGCATAACTCAAAATGCATAACGCATAACGCATAACGCATAACGCATAACGCATAACGCATAACGCATAACGCATAACGCATAACGCATAACGCATAACGCACAACGCATATCGCATAACGCATAACGCATGGCGCATAACTCAAAATGCATAACGCATAACGCATAACGCATAACGCAAACGTATAACGCACAACGCATAACGAATACAGCAAAACGCATAACGCATAACGCACAACGCACATCGCATAACGCATAACGCATGGCGCATAACTCAAAATGCATAACGCATAACGCATAACGCATATCGCATAACGTATAAGGCATAACGCATAATACATAACGTATAACGCATTATGCATAACGCATAACGCATAACGCATAATGCATAACGCATAACGCAAACCCATAAGGCATAAGGCATAACGCATAACGCATAACGCATAACGCATAATGCATAACGCATAACGCATAACGCATAACGCAAAATGCATAACGCATAACGCATATCGCATAACGCATAACGCATAACGCATAACGCATGGCGCATAACTCAAAATGCATAACGCATAACGCATAACGCATAACGCATATCGCATAACGCATAACGCATAACGCATAACGCATAACGCATAACGCATAACGCATAACGCATAACGCATAACGCATAACGCATAACGCATAACGCACAACGCATATCGCATAACGCATAACGCACAACGCATATCGCATAACGCATAACGCATAACGCATAACGCATGGCGCATAACTCAAAATGCATAACGCATAACGCATAACGCATAACGCATAACGCATAACGCATAACGCATAACGCATAACGCATAACGCATAACGCATAACGCATAACGCACAACGCATATCGCATAACGCATAACGCATAATGCATAACGCATGGCGCATAACTCAAAATGCATAACGCATAACGCATAACGCATAACGCAAACGTATAACGCACAACGCATAACGAATACAGCAAAACGCATAATGCTTAACGCATAACGGATCACGCATAACGCATAACATACAACGCATATCGCATAACGCATAACGCATAACGCATAACGCATGGCGCATAACTCAAAATGCATAACGCATAACGCATAACGCATAACGCATAACGCATAACGCATAACGCATAACGCATAACGCACAACGCACATCGCATAACGCATAACGCATGGCGCATAACTCAAAATGCATAACGCATAACGCATAACGCATAACGCATAACGCAAACGTATAACGCACAACGCATAACGAATACAGCAAAACGCATAATGCTTAACGCATAACGGATCACGCATAACGCATAATGCTTAACGCATAACGCATAACGCATATCGAATAACGCATAACGTGTAACTCATAACGCATAACGCATAAAGCATAATGCTTAACGCATAACGCATAACGCATAACGCATAACGCATATCTCAAAATGCATAACGCATAACGCATAACGCATAACGCAAACGTATAACGCACAACGCATAACGAATACAGCAAAACGCATAATGCTTAACGCATAACGGATCACGCATAACGCATAAGGCATAACGCATAACGCATATCGCATAACGCATAACGCATAACGCATAACGCATGGCGCATAACTCAAAATGCATAACGCATAACGCATAACGCATAACGCATAACGCATAACGCACAACGCATATCGGATAACGTATAACGCATAACGCAAACGTATAACGCACAACGCATAACGAATACAGCAAAACGCATAATGCTTAACGCATAACGGATCACGCATAACGCATAAGGCATAAAGCATAACGTATAACGCATAACGCATATCGCATAAAGCATAACGCATAACCCATAACGCATAACGCATAACGCAGAACGCATAACGCATAACGCATAACGCATAACGCATAACGCATAACGCATAACGCATAACGCATAACGCATAACGCATAACGCATAACGCATAACGCATAACGCATAACGCATAACGCATAACGCATAACGCATAACGCATAACGCATAACGCATAACGCATAACGCATAACGCATAACGCATAACGCATAGCGCATAACGCATAACGCATAACGCATAACGCATAACGCATAACGAATAACGCATAACGCATAACGCATAACGCCTAACGGATTAGGCATAACGCATAACGCATAATGCATAACACATAACGCATAACGCATAACGCATAACGCATAACGCATAACGCATAACGCATAACGCATAACGCATAACGCATAACGCCTTACGGATCAGGCATAACGCATAACGCATAATGCATAACACATAACGCATAACGCATAACGCATAACGCATAACGCATAACGCATAACGCATAACGCATAACGCATAACACATAACGCATAACGCATAACGCATAACGCATAACGCATAACGCATAACGCATAAC
Source organism: Lasioglossum morio (assembly GCA_916610235.2). Classification (NCBI taxonomy): domain Eukaryota; kingdom Metazoa; phylum Arthropoda; class Insecta; order Hymenoptera; family Halictidae; genus Lasioglossum; species Lasioglossum morio. The sequence goes on from CAKAJA020000289.1 coordinate 3,844,582, forward strand.
GCATAACGCAAGTCGGATCACTCATAGCGCATAACGCATAACGCATATAGCATAAAGCATAACGTATAACGCATAACGCATATCGCATAACGCATAACGCATAACCCATAACGCATAACGCATAACGCATAACGCATAACGCATAACGCATAACGTATAACGCATAACGCATAACGCATAACGCATAACGCATAACGCATAACGCATAACGCATAACGCACAACGCATAACGCATAACGCATAACGCAAAACGCATGGCGCATACCTCAAAATGCATAACGCATAACGCATAACGCATAACGCATGACGCATAACACATAACGCATAACGCATAACGCATAAGGCACAACGCATATCGCATAACGCATAACGCATAACGCGTAACGCATGGCGCATAACTCAAAATGCAAAACGCATAACGCATAACGCATAACGCAAACGTATAACGCACAACGCATAACGAATACAGCAAAACGCATAATGCTTAACGCATAACGGATCACGCATAACGCATAACGCACAACGCATATCGCATGGCGCATAACTCAAAATGCATAACGCATAACGCATAACGCATAACGCATAACGCATAACGCATAACGCATAACGCATAACGCATAACGCATAACGCATAACGCATAACGCATAACGCATAACGCATAACGCATAACGCACAACGCATATCGCATAACGCATAACGCACAACGCATATCGCATAACGCATAACGCATAACGCATAACGCATAACGCATAACGCACAACGCATATCGCATAACGCATAACGCACAACGCATATCGCATAACGCATAACGCATAACGCATAACGCATGGCGCATAACTCAAAATGCATAACGCATAACGCATAACGCATAACGCATAACGCATAACGCATAACGCATAACGCATAACGCATAACGCATAACGCATAACGCATAACGCATAACGCATAACGCATAACGCATAACGCACAACGCATATCGCATAACGCATAACGCATAATGCATAACGCATGGCGCATAACTCAAAATGCATAACGCATAACGCATAACGCAAACGTATAACGCACAACGCATAACGAATACAGCAAAACGCATAATGCTTAACGCATAACGGATCACGCATAACGCATAACGCACAACGCATATCGCATAACGCATAACGCATAACGCATAACGCATGGCGCATAACTCAAAATGCATAACGCATAACGCATAACGCATAACGCATAACGCATAACGCATAACGCATAACGCACAACGCACATCGCATAACGCATAACGCATGGCGCATAACTCAAAATGCATAACGCATAACGCATAACGCATATCGCATAACGTATAAGGCATAACGCATAATACATAACGTATAACGCATTATGCATAACGCATAACGCATAACGCATAATGCATAACGCATAACGCAAACCCATAAGGCATAAGGCATAACGCATAACGCATAACGCATAACGCATAATGCATAACGCATAACGCATAACGCATAACGCAAAATGCATAACGCATAACGCATATCGCATAACGCATAACGCATAACGCATAACGCATGGCGCATAACTCAAAATGCATAACGCATAACGCATAACGCATAACGCATAACGCATAACGCATAACGCATAACGCATAACGCATAACGCATAACGCATAACGCATAACGCATAACGCATAACGCATAACGCATAACGCATAACGCACAACGCATATCGCATAACGCATAACGCACAACGCACAACGCATATCGCATAACGCATAACGCATAACGCATAACGCATGGCGCATAACTCAAAATGCATAACGCATAACGCATAACGCATAACGCATAACGCATAACGCATAACGCATAACGCATAACGCATAACGCATAACGCATAACGCATAACGCATAACGCATAACGCATAACGCATAACGCATAACGCATAACGCATAACGCACAACGCATATCGCATAACGCATGGCGCATAACTCAAAATGCATAACGCATAACGCATAACGCATAACGCAAACGTATAACGCACAACGCATAACGAATACAGCAAAACGCATAATGCTTAACGCATAACGGATCACGCATAACGCATAACGCACAACGCATATCGCATAACGCATAACGCATAACGCATAACGCATGGCGCATAACTCAAAATGCATAACGCATAACGCATAACGCATAACGCATAACGCATAACGCATAACGCACAACGCACATCGCATAACGCATAACGCATGGCGCATAACTCAAAATGCATAACGCATAACGCATAACGCATAACGCATAACGCAAACGTATAACGCACAACGCATAACGAATACAGCAAAACGCATAATGCTTAACGCATAACGGATCACGCATAACGCATAAGGCTTAACGCATAACGCATAACGCATATCGAATAACGCATAACGTGTAACTCATAACGCATAACGCATAAAGCATAATGCTTAACGCATAACGCATAACGCTTATCGCATAACGCATATCTCAAAATGCATAACGCATAACGCATAACGCATAACGCAAACGTATAACGCACAACGCATAACGAATACAGCAAAACGCATAATGCTTAACGCATAACGGATCACGCATAACGCATAAGGCATAACGCATAACGCATATCGCATAACGCATAACGCATAACGCATAACGCATGGCGCATAACTCAAAATGCATAACGCATAACGCATAACGCATAACGCATAACGCACAACGCATATCGGATAACGTATAACGCATAACGCAAACGTATAACGCACAACGCATAACGAATACAGCAAAACGCATAATGCTTAACGCATAACGGATCACGCATAACGCATAAGGCATAAAGCATAACGTATAACGCATAACGCATATCGCATAAAGCATAACGCATAACCCATAACGCATAACGCATAACGCATAACGCATAACGCATAACGCATAACGCATAACGCATAACGCATAACGCATAACGCATAACGCATAACGCATAACGCATAACGCATAACGCATAACGCATAACGCATAACGCATAACGCATAACGCATAGCGCATAACGCATAACGCATAACGCATAACGCATAACGAATAACGCATAACGCATAACGCATAACGCCTAACGGATTAGGCATAACGCATAACGCATAATGCATAACACATAACGCATAACGCATAACGCATAACGCATAACGCATAACGCATAACGCATAACGCATAACGCATAACGCCTTACGGATCAGGCATAACGCATAACGCATAATGCATAACACATAACGCATAACGCATAACGCATAACGCATAACGCATAACGCATAACGCATAACGCATAACGCATAACGCATAACGCATAACACATAACACATAACGCATAACGCATAACGCATAAGGCACAACGCATATCGCATAACGCATAACGCATAACGCGTAACGCATGGCGCATAACTCAAAATGCAAAACGCATAACGCATAACGCATAACGCAAACGTATAACGCACAACGCATAACGAATACAGCAAAACGCATAATGCTTAACGCATAACGGATCACGCATAACGCATAACGCACAACGCATAGCGCATAACTCAAAATGCATAACGCATAACGCATAACGCATAACGCATAACGCATAACGCATAACGCATAACGCATAACGCATAACGCATAACGCATAACGCATAACGCATAACGCATAACGCATAACGCATAACGCACAACGCATAACGCATAACGCATAACGCACAACGCATATCGCATAACGCATAACGCATAACGCATAACGCATGGCGCATAACTCAAAATGCATAACGCATAACGCATAACGCATAACGCATGACGCATAACGCATAACGCATAACGCATAACGCATAACGCATAACGCATAACGCATAACGCATAACGCATAACGCATAACGCACAACGCATATCGCATAACGCATAACGCATAATGCATAACGCATGGCGCATAACTCAAAATGCATAACGCATAACGCATAACGCATAACGCAAACGTATAACGCACAACGCATAACGAATACAGCAAAACGCATAATGCTTAACGCATAACGGATCACGCATAACGCATAACGCACAACGCATATCGCATAACGCTTAACGCATAACGCATAACGCATGGCGCATAACTCAAAATGCATAACGCATAACGCATAACGCATAACGCATAACGCATAACGCATAACGCATAACGCATAACGCACAACGCACATCGCATAACGCATAACGCATGGCGCATAACTCAAAATGCATAACGCATAACGCATAACGCATAACGCAAACGTATAACGCACAACGCATAACGAATACAGCAAAACGCATAATGCTTAACGCATAACGGATCACGCATAACGCATAAGGCTTAACGCATAACGCATAACGCATATCGAATAACGCATAACGTGTAACTCATAACGCATAACGCATAAAGCATAATGCTTAACGCATAACGCATAACGCTTATCGCATAACGCATATCTCAAAATGCATAACGCATAACGCATAACGCATAACGCAAACGTATAACGCACAACGCATAACGAATACAGCAAAACGCATAATGCTTAACGCATAACGGATCACGCATAACGCATAAGGCATAACGCATAACGCATATCGCATAACGCATAACGCATAACGCATAACGCATGGCGCATAACTCAAAATGCATAACGCATAACGCATAACGCATAACGCATAACGCATAACGCATAACGCACAACGCATATCGGATAACGTATAACGCATAACGCAAACGTATAACGCACAACGCATAACGAATACAGCAAAACGCATAATGCTTAACGCATAACGGATCACGCATAACGCATAAGGCATAAAGCATAACGTATAACGCATAACGCATATCGCATAAAGCATAACGCATAACGCATAACGCATAACGCATAACGCATAACGCATAACGCATAACGCATAACGCATAACGCATAACGCATAACGCATAACGCATAACGCATAACGCATAACGCATAACGCATAACGCATAACGCATAACGCATAACGCATAACGCATAACGCATAACGCATAACGCATAACGCATAACGCATAACGCATAACGCATAACGCATAACGCATAACGCATAACGCATAACGCATAGCGCATAACGCATAACGCATAACGCATAACGCATAACGAATAACGCATAACGCATAACGCATAACGCCTAACGGATTAGGCATAACGCATAACGCATAATGCATAACACATAACGCATAACGCATAACGCATAACGCATAACGCATAACGCATAACGCATAACGCATAACGCATAACGCATAACGCCTTACGGATCAGGCATAACGCATAACGCATAATGCATAACACATAACGCATAACGCATAACGCATAACGCATAACGCATAACGCATAACGCATAACGCATAACACATAACGCATAACGCATAACGCATAACGCATAACGCATAACACATAACGCATAACGCATAACGCAAGTCGGATCACTCATAGCGCATAACGCATAACGCATAAAGCATAAAGCATAACGTATAACGCATAACGCATATCGCATAACGCATAACGCATAACCCATAACGCATAACGCATAACGCATAACGCATAACGCATAACGCATAACGCATAACGCATAACGCATAACGCATAACGCATAACACATAACGCATAACGCATAACGCATAACGCATAACGCATAACACATAACGCATAACGCATAACGCAAGTCGGATCACTCATAGCGCATAACGCATAACGCATAAAGCATAAAGCATAACGTATAACGCATAACGCATATCGCATAACGCATAACGCATAACCCATAACGCATAACGCATAACGCATAACGCATAACGCATAACGCATAACGCACAACGCATATCGCATAACGCATAACGCAAAACGCATGGCGCATACCTCAAAATGCATAACGCATAACGCATAACGCATAACGCATAACGCATAACGCATAACGCCTTACGGATCAGGCATAACGCATAACGCATAATGCATAACACATAACGCATAACGCATAACGCATAACGCATAACGCATAACGCATAACGCATAACGCATAACACATAACGCATAACGCATAACGCATAACGCATAACGCATAACACATAACGCATAACGCATAACGCAAGTCGGATCACTCATAGCGCATAACGCATAACGCATAAAGCATAAAGCATAACGTATAACGCATAACGCATATCGCATAACGCATAACGCATAACCCATAACGCATAACGCATAACGCATAACGCATAACGCATAACGCATAACGCACAACGCATATCGCATAACGCATAACGCAAAACGCATGGCGCATACCTCAAAATGCATAACGCATAACGCATAACGCATAACGCATGACGCATAACACATAACGCATAACGCATAACGCATAAGGCACAACGCATATCGCATAACGCATAACGCATAACGCGTAACGCATGGCGCATAACTCAAAATGCAAAACGCATAACGCATAACGCATAACGCAAACGTATAACGCACAACGCATAACGAATACAGCAAAACGCATAATGCTTAACGCATAACGGATCACGCATAACGCATAACGCACAACGCATATCGCATAACGCATAACGCATAACGCACAACGCATATCGCATAACGCATAACGCATGGCGCATAACTCAAAATGCATAACGCATAACGCATAACGCATAACGCAAACGTATAACGCACAACGCATAACGAATACAGCAAAACGCATAATGCTTAACGCATAACGGATCACGCATAACGCATAACGCATAACGCATATCGCATAACGCATAACGCATAACGCATAACGCATGGCGCATAACTCAAAATGCATAACGCATAACGTATAACGCATAACGCGTAACGCATAACGCATAACGCATAACGCATAACGCATAACGCATAACGCATAACGCATAACGCATAACGCACAACGCATATCGCATATCGCATAACGCACAACGCATATCGCATAACGCATAACGCATAACGAATGGCGCATAACTCAAAATGCATAACGCGTAACGCATAACGCATAACGCATAACGCATAACGCATAACGCATAACGCATAACGCATAACGCATAACGCATAACGCATAACGCATAACGCATAACGCATAACGCATAACGCATAACGCATAACGCATAACGCATAACGCATAACGCATAACGCACAACGCATATCGCATAACGCATAATGCATAACGCATGGCGCATAACTCAAAATGCATAACGCATAACGCATAACGCATAACGCAAACGTATAACGCACAACGCAAAACGAATACAGCAAAACGCATAATGCTTAACGCATAACGGATCACGCACAACGCATAAGGCATAACGCATAACGCATAACGCATAACGCATAACGCATAACGCATAACGCATAACGTATAACGCATAACGCATAACGCACAACGCATATCGCATAACGCATAACGCATAACGCATAACGCATAACGCATAACGCATAACGCATAACGCATAACGCATAACGCATAACGCATAACGCATAACGCATAACGCATAACGCATAACGCACAACGCATATCGCATAACGCATAACGCATAACGCATAACGCATAACGCATAACGCATATCGAATAACGCATAACGTGTGACTCATAACGCATAACGCATAAAGCATAATGCATAACGCATGACGCATAACGCATAACGCATAACGCATAACGCATATCGAATAACGCATAACGTGTGACTCATAACGCATAACGCATAAAGCATAATGCATAACGCATAACGCATAACGCATAACGCATAACGCATAACGCATAACGCACAACGCATATCGCATAACGCATAACGCATAACGCATAACGCATGGCGCATAACTCAAAATGCATAACGCATAACGCATAACGCATAACGCATAACGCATAACGCATAACGCATAACGCATAACGCATAACGCATAACGCATAACGCATAACGCATAACGCATAACGCATAACGCATAACGCATAACGCATAACGCATAACGCATAACGCATAACGCATAACGCATAACGCATAACGCACAACGCATATCGCATAACGCATAACGCATAACGCACAACGCATATCGCATAACGCATAACGCATAACGCATGGCGCATAACTCAAAATGCATAACGCATAACGCATAACGCATAACGCATAACGCATAACGCATCACGCATAACGCATAACGCACAACGCAAATCGCATAACGCATAACGCATAACGAATGGCGCATAACTGAAAATGCATAACGCATAACGCATAACGCATAACGCAAACGTATAACGCACAACGCATAACGAATACAGCAAAACGCATAATGCTTAACGCATAACGGATCACGCATGACGCATAACGCACAACGAATATCGCATAACGCATAACGAATAACGCATAACGCATGGCGCATAACTCAAAATGCATAACGCATAACGCACAACGCATATCGCATAACGTACAACGTATAACGCATAACGCATAACGCATAACGCATAACGCATAACGCATAACGCATAACGCATAACGCATAACGCATAACGCATAACGCATAACGCACAACGCATATCGCATAACGCATAACGCATAACGCACAACGCATATCGCATAACGCATAACGCATAACGCATGGCGCATAACTCAAAATGCATAACGCATAACGCATAACGCATAACGCATAACGCATAACGCATCACGCATAACGCATAACGCACAACGCAAATCGCATAACGCATAACGCATAACCCATAACGCATAACGCATAACGCATAACGCATAACGCATAACGCATAACGCAAACGTATAACGCACAACGCATAACGAATACAGCAAAACGCATAATGCTTAACGCATAACGCATAACGCACAACGCATATCGCATAACGTATAACGCAAAACGCATAACGCATAACGCATAACCCATAACGCATAACGCATGTTGGATCACTCATAACGCATAACGCATAACGCATAAAGCATAAAGCATAACGTATAACGCATAACGCATATCGCATAACGCATAACGCATAACCCATAACGCATAACGCATAACGCATAACGCATAACGCATAACGCATAACGCATAACGTATAACGCATAACGCATAACGCATAACGCATAACGCATAACGCATAACGCATAAAGCATAACGCATAACGCATAACGCATAACGCATAACGCACAACGCATATCGCATAACGCATAACGCATAACGCATAACGCATGGCGCATAACTCAAAATGCATAACGCATAACGCATAACGCATAACGCATAACGCATAACGCATAACGCATAACGCATAATGCACAACGCATATCGCATAACGCATAACGCACAACGCATATCGCATAACGCATAACGCATAACGCATAACGCATGGCGCATACCTCAAAATGCATAACGCATAACGCATAACGCATAACGCATAACACATAACGCATAACGCATAACGCATAACGCACAACGCATATCGCATAACGCATAACGCATAACGCATAACGCATGGCGCATAACTCAAAATGCAAAACGCATGACGCATAACGCATAACGCAAACGTATAACGCACAACGCATAACGAATACAGCAAAACGCATAATGCTTAACGCATAACGGATCACGCATAACGCATAACGCATAACGCATATCGCATAACGCATAACGCATAACGCATAACGCATGGCGCATAACTCAAAATGCATAACGCATAACACATAACGCATAACGCATAACGCATAACGCATAACGCATAACGCATAACGCATAACGCATAACGCATAACGCATAACGCATAACGCATAACGCATAACGCATAACGCATAACGCATAACGCACAACGCATATCGCATAACGCATAACGCACAACGCATATCGCATAACGCATAACGCATAACGCATAACGCATGGCGCATAACTCAAAATGCATAACGCATAACGCATAACGCATAACGCATAACGCATAACGCATAACGCATAACGCATAACGCATAACGCATAACGCATAACGCATAACGCATAACGCATAACGCATAACGCACAACGCATAACGCACAACGCATATCGCATAACGCATAACGCATAATCCATAACGCATGGCGCATAACTCAAAATGCATAACGCATAACGCATAACGCATAACGCAAACGTATAACGCACAACGCATAACGAATACAGCAAAACGCATAATGCTTAACGCATAACGGATCACGCATAACGCATAACGCACAACGCATATCGCATAACGCATAACGCATAACGCATAACGCATGGCGCATAACTCAAAATGCATAACGCATAACGCATAACGCATAACGCATAACGCATAACGCATAACGCATAACGCATAACGCACAACGCACATCGCATAACGCATAACGCATGGCGCATAACTCAAAATGCATAACGCATAACGCATAACGCATAACGCATAACGCAAACGTATAACGCACAACGCATAACGGATCACGCATAACGCATAACGCACAACGCATATCGCATAACGCATAACGCATAAGGCATAACGCATAACGCATAACGCATATCGAATAACGCATAACGTGTAACTCATAACGCATAACGCATAAAGCATAATGCTTAACGCATAACGCATAACGCTTATCGCATAACGCATAACTCAAAATGCATAACGCATAACGCATAACGCATAACGCAAACGTATAACGCACAACGCATAACGAATACAGCAAAACGCATAATGCTTAACGCATAACGGATCACGCATAACGCATAAGGCATAACGCATAACGCATATCGCATAACGCATAACGCATAACGCATAACGCATGGCGCATAACTCAAAATGCATAACGCATAACGCATAACGCATAACGCATAACGCATAACGCACAACGCATATCGGATAACGTATAACGCAAAACGCATAACGCATAACGCATAACCCATAACGCATAACGCATAACGCATAACGCATAACGCATAACGCATAACGCATAACGCATAACGCATAACGCATAACGCATAACGCATATCGCATAACGCATAACGCATAATCCATAACGCATGGCGCATAACTCAAAATGCATAACGCATAACGCATAACGCATAACGCAAACGTATAACGCACAACGCATAACGAATACAGCAAAACACATAATGCTTAACGCATAACGGATCACGCATAACGCATAACGCACAACGCATATCGCATAACGCATAACGCATAACGCAAAACGCATGGCGCATAACTCAAAATGCATAACGCATAACGCATAACGCATAACGCATAACGCATAACGCATAACGCACAAAGCATATCGCATAACGCATAACGCATAACGCGTAACGCATGGCGCATAACTCAAAATGCAAAACGCATAACGCATAACGCATAACGCAAACGTATAACGCACAACGCATAACGAATACAGCAAAACGCATAATGCTTAACGCATAACGGATCACGCATAACGCATAACGCACAACGCATATCGCATAACGCATAACGCATAACGCACAACGCATATCGCATAACGCATAACGCATGGCGCATAACTCAAAATGCATAACGCATAACGCATAACGCATAACGCATAACGCAAACGTATAACGCACAACGCATAACGAATACAGCAAAACGCATAATGCTTAACGCATAACGGATCACGCATAACGCATAACGCATAACGCATAACGCATAACGCATAACGCATAACGCATATCGCATAACGCATAACGCATAACGCATAACGCATGGCGCATAACTCAAAATGCATAACGCATAACGCATAACGCATAACGCATAACGCATAACGCATAACACATAACGCATAACTCAAAATGCATAACGCATAACGCATAACGCATAACGCATAACGCATAACGCATAACACATAACGCATAACGCATAACTCACAACGCATATCGCATAACGCATAACGCACAACGCATATCGCATAACGCATAACGCATAACGCATGGCGCATAACTCAAAATGCATAACGCATAACGCATAACGCATAACGCATAACGCATAACGCATAACGCATAACGCATAACGTATAACGCATAACGCATAACGCACAACGCATATCGCATAAAGCATAACGCATAATGCATAACGCATGGCGCATAACTCAAAATGCATAACGCATAACGCATAACGCATAACGCAAACGTATAGCGCACAACGCATAACGAATACAGCAAAACGCATAATGCTTAACGCATAACGGATCACGCATAACGCATAAGGCATAACGCATAACGCATAAAGCATATCGAATAACGCATAACGTGTAACGCATAACGCATAACTTATAACTCATAACTCATAACGAATATCGCATAACGCATAACGCATAACGCATAACGCATAACGCATAACGCATAACGCATAACGCATAACGCATAACGCATAACGCATAACGCATAACGCACAACGCATATCGCATAACGCATAACGCATAACGCATAACGCATGGCGCATAACTCAAAATGCATAACGCATAACGCATAACGCATATCGCATAACGTATAAGGCATAACGCATAATACATAACGTATAACGCATTATGCATAACGCATAACGCATAACGCATAATCCATAACGCATAACGCAAACCCATAAGGCATAAGGCATAACGCATAACGCATAACGCATAACGCATAATGCATAACGCATAACGCATAACGCATAACGCAAAATGCATAACGCATAACGCATATCGCATAACGCATAACGCATAACGCATAACGCATGGCGCATAACTCAAAATGCATAACGCATAACGCATAACGCATAACGCATAACGCATAACGCATAACGCATAACGCATAACGCATAACGCATAACACATAACGCATAACGCATAACGCATAACGCATAACGCATAACGCATAACGCATAACGCACAACGCATATCGCATAACGCATAACGCACAACGCATATCGCATAACGCATAACGCATAACGCATAACGCATGGCGCATAACTCAAAATGCATAACGCATAACGCATAACGCATAACGCATAACGCATAACGCATAACGCATAACGCATAACGCATAACGCATAACGCATAACGCATAACGCATAACGCATAACGCATAACGCATAACGCATAACGCATAACGCATAACGCATAACGCATATCGCATAACGCATAACGCATAATGCATAACGCATGGCGCATAACTCAAAATGCATAACGCATAACGCATAACGCATAACGCAAACGTATAACGCACAACGCATAACGAATACAGCAAAACGCATAATGCTTAACGCATAACGGATCACGCATAACGCATAACGCACAACGCATATCGCATAACGCATAACGCATAACGCATAACGCATAACGCATAACGCATAACGCATAACGCATAACGCATAACGCATAACGCACAACGCATATCGCATAACGCATAACGCATGGCGCATAACTCAAAATGCATAACGCATAACGCATAACGCATAACGCAAACGTATAACGCACAACGCATAACGAATACAGCAAAACGCATAACGCATAACGCATAACGCATAACGCATAACGCATAACGCATAACGCATAACGCATAACGCATAACGCATAACGCATAACGCACAACGCATATCGCATAACGCATAACGCACAACGCATATCGCATAACGCATAACGCATAACGCATAACGCATGGCGCATAACTCAAAATGCATAACGCATAACGCATAACGCATAACGCATAACGCATAACGCATAACGCATAACGCATAACGCATAACGCATAACGCATAACGCATAACGCATAACGCATAACGCATAACGCATAACGCATAACGCACAACGCACATCGCATAACGCATAACGCATGGCGCATAACTCAAAATGCATAACGCATAACGCATAACGCATAACGCAAACGTATAACGCACAACGCATAACGAATACAGCAAAACGCATAATGCTTAACGCATAACGGATCACGCGTAACGCATAAGGCATAACGCATAACGCATAATGCACAACGCATAACGAATACCGCAAAACGCATAACGCCTAACGCATAACGGATCACGCATAACGCTTAACGCATAACGTATAACTCATAATGCACAACGCATAAAGCATAACGCATAACGCATAACGCATAACGAATAACGCCTAACGCATAACGCATAACGCATAACGCATAACTTATAACTCATAACTCATAACGAATATCGCATAACGCATAACGCATAACGCATAACGCATAACGCATAATGCATAACGCATAACGCATAACGCATAACGCATAACGCATAACGCACAACGCATATCGCATAACGCATAACGCATAACGCATAACGCATGGCGCATAACTCAAAATGCATAACGCATAACGCATAACGCATATCGCATAACGTATAAGGCATAACGCATAATACATAACGTATAACGCATTATGCATAACGCATAACGCATAACGCATAATGCATAACGCATAACGCAACCCCATAAGGCATAAGGCATAACGCATAACGCATAACGCATAACGCATAACGCATAACGCATAACGCATAACGCATAACGCAAAATGCATAACGCATAACGCATATCGCATAACGCATAACGCATAACGCATAACGCATGGCGCATAACTCAAAATGCATAACGCATAACGCATAACGCATAACGCATAACGCATAACGCATAACGCATAACGCATAACGCATAACGCATAACGCATAACGCATAACGCATAACGCATAACGCACAACGCATATCGCATAACGCATAACGCACAACGCATATCGCATAACGCATAACGCATAACGCATAACGCATGGCGCATAACTCAAAATGCATAACACATAACGCATAACGCATAACGCATAACGCATAACGCATAACGCATAACGCATAACGCATAACGCATAACGCATAACGCATAACGCATAACGCATAACGCATAACGCATAACGCATAACGCATAACGCATAACGCATAACGCATAACGCATAACGCATAACGCATAACGCACAACGCATATCGCATAACGCATAACGCATAACGCATAACGCATGGCGCATAACTCAAAATGCATAACGCATAACGCATAACGCATAACGCAAACGTATAACGCACAACGCATAACGAATACAGCAAAACGCATAATGCTTAACGCATAACGGATCACGCATAACGCATAACGCACAACGCATATCGCATAACGCATAACGCATAACGCATAACGCATGGCGCATAACTCAAAATGCATAACGCATAACGCATAACGCATAACGCATAACGCATAACGCATAACGCACAACGCACATCGCATAACGCATAACGCATGGCGCATAACTCAAAATGCATAACGCATAACGCATAACGCATAACGCATAACGCAAACGTATAACGCACAACGCATAACGAATACAGCAAAACGCATAATGCTTAACGCATAACGGATCACGCATAACGCATAAGGCATAACGCATAACGCATAACGCATATCGAATAACGCATAACGTGTAACTCATAACGCATAACGCATAAAGCATAATGCTTAACGCATAACGCATAACGCTTATCGCATAACGCATAACTCAAAATGCATAACGCATAACGCATAACGCATAACGCAAACGTATAACGCACAACGCATAACGAATACAGCAAAACGCATAATGCTTAACGCATAACGGATCACGCATAACGCATAAGGCATAACGCATAACGCATAACGCATAACGCATAACGCATAACGCATAACGCATGGCGCATAACTCAAAATGCATAACGCATAACGCATAACGCATAACGCATAACGCATAACGCACAACGCATATCGGATAACGTATAACGCATAACGCAAACGTATAACGCACAACGCATAACGAATACAGCAAAACGCATAATGCTTAACGCATAACGGATCACGCATAACGCATAAGGCATAAAGCATAACGTATAACGCATAACGCATATCGCATAAAGCATAACGCATAACCCATAACGCATAACGCATAACGCATAACGCATAACGCATAACGCATAACGCATAACGCATAACGCATAACGCATAACGCATAACGCCTTACGGATCAGGCATAACGCATAACGCATAATGCATAACACATAACGCATAACGCATAACGCATAACGCATAACGCATAACGCATAACGCATAACGCATAACGCATAACGCATAACGCATAACACATAACGCATAACGCATAACGCATAACGCATAACGCATAACGCAAGTCGGATCACTCATAGCGCATAACGCATAACGCATAAAGCATAAAGCATAACGTATAACGCATAACGCATATCGCATAACGCATAACGCATAACCCATAACGCATAACGCATAACGCATAACGCATAACGCACAACGCATATCGCATAACGCATAACGCATAACGCACAACGCATATCGCATAACGCATAACGCATAACGCATAACGCATGGCGCATAACTCAAAATGCATAACGCATAACGCATAACGCATAACGCATAACGCATAACGCATAACGCATAACGCATAACGCACAACGCAAATCGCATAACGCATAACGCATAACGAATGGCGCATAACTGAAAATGCATAACGCATAACGCATAACGCATAACGCAAACGTATAACGCACAACGCATAACGAATACAGCAAAACGCATAATGCTTAACGCATAACGGATCACGCATGACGCATAACGCACAACGCATATCGCATAACGCATAACGCATAACGCATGGCGCATAACTCAAAATGCATAACGCATAACGCACAACGCATATCGCATAACGTACAACGTATAACGCATAACGCATAACGCATAACGCATAACGCATAACGCATAACGCATAACGCATAACGCATAACGCATAACGCATAACGCATAACGCATAACGCATAACGCATAACGCATAACGCATAACGCATATCGCATAATGCATAACGCATAACGCATAACGCATAACGTATAACGCAAAACGCATAACGCATAACGTTACCGCATAAGGCTTTATGCATGATGCATATCGCATAACGCATAACGCATAACGCATAACTCATAACGTATAACGCATAACGCATAATGCATAACGCATAACGCATAACGCATAACGCACAACGCAAACGTATAACGCACAACGCATAATGCATAACGCATAACGCATAACGCATAACGCATAACGCATGGCCCATAACGCAAAATGCATAACGCATAACGCATAACGCATAACGCATAACGCATAACGCATAACGCATAACGCATAACGCATAACGCATAACACATAACGCATAACGCATAACGCATAACGCATAACGCATAACGCATAACGCATAACGCAAGTCGGATCACTCATAGCGCATAACGCATAACGCATAAAGCATAAAGCATAACGTATAACGCATAACGCATATCGCATAACGCATAACGCATAACCCATAACGCATAACGCATAACGCATAACGCATAACGCATAACGCATAACGCATAACGCATAACGCATAACGCATAACGCATAACGCATAACGCATAACGCATAACGCACAACGCATATCGCATAACGCATAACGCAAAACGCATGGCGCATACCTCAAAATGCATAACGCATAACGCATAACGCATAACGCATAACGCATAACACATAACGCATAACGCATAACGCATAACGCATAACGCACAACGCATATCGCATAACGCATAACGCATAACGCGTAACGCATGGCGCATAACTCAAAATGCAAAACGCATAACGCATAACGCATAACGCAAACGTATAACGCACAACGCATAACGAATACAGCAAAACGCATAATGCTTAACGCATAACGGATCACGCATAACGCATAACGCACAACGCATATCGCATAACGCATAACGCATAACGCACAACGCATATCGCATAACGCATAACGCATGGCGCATAACTCAAAATGCATAACGCATAACGCATAACGCATAACGCATAACGCAAACGTATAACGCACAACGCATAACGAATACAGCAAAACGCATAATGCTTAACGCATAACGGATCACGCATAACGCATAACGCATAACGCATAACGCATATCGCATAACGCATAACGCATAACGCATAACGCATGGCGCATAACTCAAAATGCATAACGCATAACGTATAACGCATAACGCATAACGCATAACGCATAACGCATAACGCATAACGCATAACGCATAACGCATAACGCATAACGCATAACGCATAACGCACAACGCATATCGCATAACGCATAACGCACAACGCATATCGCATAACGCATAACGCATAACGCATGGCGCATAACTCAAAATGCATAACGCATAACGCATAACGCATAACGCATAACGCATAACGCATAACGCATAACGCATAACGCATAACGCATAACGCATAACGCATAACGCATAACGCATAACGCATAACGCATAACGCATAACGCATAACGCATAACGCATAACGCACAACGCATATCGCATAACGCATAACGCATAACGCATAACGCATAACGCATAACGCATAACGCATAACGCATAACGCATAACGCATAACGCATAACGCATAACGCATAACGCATAACGCATAACGCATAACGCATAACGCATAACGCACAACGCATATCGCATAACGCATAACGCATAACGTGTGACTCATAACGCATAACGCATAAAGCATAATGCATAACGCATAACGCATAACGCATAACGCATAACGCATAACGCATAACGCATAACGCACAACGCATATCGCATAACGCATAACGCATAACGCATAACGCATGGCGCATAACTCAAAATGCATAACGCATAACGCATAACGCATAACGCATAACGCATAACGCATAACGCATAACGCATAACGCATAACGCATAACGCATAACGCATAACGCATAACGCATAACGCATAACGCATAACGCATAACGCATAACGCATAACGCATAACGCATAACGCATAACGCATAACGCATAACGCATAACGCACAACGCATATCGCATAACGCATAACGCATAACGCACAACGCATAACGCATAACGCATAACGCATAACGCATAACGCATAACGCACAACGCAAATCGCATAACGCATAACGCATAACGAATGGCGCATAACTGAAAATGCATAACGCATAACGCATAACGCAAACGTATAACGCACAACGCATAACGAATACAGCAAAACGCATAATGCTTAACGCATAACGGATCACGCATGACGCATAACGCACAACGCATATCGCATAACGCATAACGCATAACGCATGGCGCATAACTCAAAATGCATAACGCATAACGCACAACGCATATCGCATAACGTACAACGTATAACGCATAACGCATAACGCATAACGCATAACGCATAACGCATAACGCATAACGCATAACGCATAACGCATAACGCATAACGCATAACGCATAACGCATAACGCATAACGCATAACGCATAACGCATATCGCATAATGCATAACGCATAACGCATAACGCATAACGTATAACGCAAAACGCATAACGCATAACGTTACCGCATAAGGCTTTATGCATGATGCATATCGCATAACGCATAACGCATAACGCATAACTCATAACGTATAACGCATAACGCATAATGCATAACGCATAACGCATAACGCATAACGCACAACGCAAACGTATAACGCACAACGCATAATGCATAACGCATAACGCATAACGCATAACGCATAACGCATGGCCCATAACGCAAAATGCATAACGCATAACGCATAACGCATAACGCATACGGCATAACGCATAACGCATAACGCACAACGCATATCGCATAACGCATAACGCATAACGCATAACGCATGGCGCATAACTCAAAATGCATAACGCATAACGCATAACGCATAACGCATAACGCATAACGCATAACGCATAACGCATAACGCATAACGCATAACGCATAACGCATAACGCATAACGCATAACGCATAACGGATAACGCCTAACGCATAACGCATAACGCATAACGCATAACGCATAACGCATAACGCACAACGCATATCGCATAACGTATAACGCAAAACGCATAACGCATAACGCATAACCCATAACGCATAACGCATGTTGGATCACTCATAACGCATAACGCATAACGCATAAAGCATAAAGCATAACGTATAACGCATAACGCATATCGCATAACGCATAACGCATAACCCATAACGCATAACGCATAACGCATAACGCATAACGCATAACGCATAACGCATAACGCAAACCCATAAGGCATAAGGCATAACGCATAACGCATAACGCATAACGCATAACGCATAACGCATAACGCATAACGCATAACGCAAAATGCATAACGCATAACGCATATCGCATAACGCATAACGCATAACGCATAACGCATAACGCACAACGCATATCGCATAACGCATAACGCATAACGCAAAACGCATGGCGCATAACTCAAAATGCATAACGCATAACGCATAACGCATAACGCATAACGCATAACGCATAACGCATAACGCATAACGCATAACGCATAACGCATAACGCATAACGCATAACGCATAATGCACAACGCATATCGCATAACGCATAACGCACAACGCATATCGCATAACGCATAACGCACAACGCATATCGCATAACGCATAACGCATAACGCATAACGCATGGCGCATAACGCATAACGCATAACGCATAACGCATAACGCATAACGCACAACGCATATCGCATAACGCATAACGCACAACGCATATCGCATAACGCATAACGCATAACGCATGGCGCATAACTCAAAATGCATAACGCATAACGCATAACGCATAACGCATAACGCATAACGCATAACGCATAACGCATAACGCATAACGCATAACGCATAACGCATAACGCATAACGCATAACGCATAACGCATAACGCATAACGCATAACGCATAACGCATAACGCATAACGCATAACGCATAACGCATAACGCATAACGCATAACGCATAACGCATAACGCATAACGCACAACGCATATCGCATAACGCATAACGCATAACGCATAACGCATAACGCATAACGCATAACGCATAACGCATAACGCATAACGCATAACGCATAACGCATAACGCATAACGCATAACGTATAACGCATAACGCATAACGCACAACGCATATCGCATAACGCATAACGCATAACGTGTGACTCATAACGCATAACGCATAAAGCATAATGCATAACGCATAACGCATAACGCATAACGCATAACGCATAACGCATAACGCATAACGCACAACGCATATCGCATAACGCATAACGCATAACGCATAACGCATGGCGCATAACTCAAAATGCATAACGCATAACGCATAACGCATAACGCATAACGCATAACGCATAACGCATAACGCATAACGCATAACGCATAACGCATAACGCATAACGCATAACGCATAACGCATAACGCATAACGCATAACGCATAACGCATAACGCATAACGCACAACGCATATCGCATAACGCATAACGCATAACGCACAACGCATATCGCATAACGCATAACGCATAACGCATAACGCATGGCGCATAACTCAAAATGCATAACGCATAACGCATAACGCATAACGCATAACGCATAACGCATAACGCATAACGCACAACGCAAATCGCATAACGCATAACGCATAACGAATGGCGCATAACTGAAAATGCATAACGCATAACGCATAACGCATAACGCAAACGTATAACGCACAACGCATAACGAATACAGCAAAACGCATAATGCTTAACGCATAACGGATCACGCATGACGCATAACGCACAACGCATATCGCATAACGCATAACGCATAACGCATGGCGCATAACTCAAAATGCATAACGCATAACGCACAACGCATATCGCATAACGTACAACGTATAACGCATAACGCATAACGCATAACGCATAACGCATAACGCATAACGCATAACGCATAACGCATAACGCATAACGCATAACGCATAACGCATAACGCATAACGCATAACGCATAACGCATAACGCATATCGCATAATGCATAACGCATAACGCATAACGCATAACGTATAACGCAAAACGCATAACGCATAACGTTACCGCATAAGGCTTTATGCATGATGCATATCGCATAACGCATAACGCATAACGCATAACTCATAACGTATAACGCATAACGCATAATGCATAACGCATAACGCATAACGCATAACGCACAACGCAAACGTATAACGCACAACGCATAATGCATAACGCATAACGCATAACGCATAACGCATAACGCATGGCCCATAACGCAAAATGCATAACGCATAACGCATTACGCATAACGCATAACGCATAACGCATAACGCATAACGCATAACGCATAACACATAACGCATAACGCATAACGCATAACGCATAACGCATAACGCATAACGCATAACGCAAGTCGGATCACTCATAGCGCATAACGCATAACGCATAAAGCATAAAGCATAACGTATAACGCATAACGCATATCGCATAACGCATAACGCATAACCCATAACGCATAACGCATAACGCATAACGCATAACGCATAACGCATAACGCATAACGCATAACGCATAACGCATAACGCATAACGCATAACGCATAACGCATAACGCATAACGCACAACGCATATCGCATAACGCATAACGCAAAACGCATGGCGCATACCTCAAAATGCATAACGCATAACGCATAACGCATAACGCATAACGCATAACACATAACGCATAACGCATAACGCATAACGCATAACGCACAACGCATATCGCATAACGCATAACGCATAACGCGTAACGCATGGCGCATAACTCAAAATGCAAAACGCATAACGCATAACGCATAACGCAAACGTATAACGCACAACGCATAACGAATACAGCAAAACGCATAATGCTTAACGCATAACGGATCACGCATAACGCATAACGCACAACGCATATCGCATAACGCATAACGCATAACGCACAACGCATATCGCATAACGCATAACGCATGGCGCATAACTCAAAATGCATAACGCATAACGCATAACGCATAACGCATAACGCAAACGTATAACGCACAACGCATAACGAATACAGCAAAACGCATAATGCTTAACGCATAACGGATCACGCATAACGCATAACGCATAACGCATAACGCATATCGCATAACGCATAACGCATAACGCATAACGCATGGCGCATAACTCAAAATGCATAACGCATAACGTATAACGCATAACGCATAACGCATAACGCATAACGCATAACGCATAACGCATAACGCATAACGCATAACGCATAACGCATAACGCATAACGCATAACGCATAACGCACAACGCATATCGCATAACGCATAACGCACAACGCATATCGCATAACGCATAACGCATAACGCATGGCGCATAACTCAAAATGCATAACGCATAACGCATAACGCATAACGCATAACGCATAACGCATAACGCATAACGCATAACGCATAACGCATAACGCATAACGCATAACGCATAACGCATAACGCAAAACGCATAACGCATAACGCATAACGCACAACGCATATCGCATAACGCATAACGCATAACGCATAACGCATAACGCATAACGCATAACGCATAACGCATAACGCATAACGCATAACGCATAACGCATAACGCATAACGCATAACGCATAACGTATAACGCATAACGCATAACGCACAACGCATATCGCATAACGCATAACGCATAACGTGTGACTCATAACGCATAACGCATAAAGCATAATGCATAACGCATAACGCATAACGCATAACGCATAACGCATAACGCATAACGCATAACGCACAACGCATATCGCATAACGCATAACGCATAACGCATAACGCATGGCGCATAACTCAAAATGCATAACGCATAACGCATAACGCATAACGCATAACGCATAACGCATAACGCACAACGCATAACGCATAACGCATAACGCATAACGCATAACGCATAACGCATAACGCACAACGCAAATCGCATAACGCATAACGCATAACGAATGGCGCATAACTGAAAATGCATAACGCATAACGCATAACGCATAACGCAAACGTATAACGCACAACGCATAACGAATACAGCAAAACGCATAATGCTTAACGCATAACGGATCACGCATGACGCATAACGCACAACGCATATCGCATAACGCATAACGCATAACGCATGGCGCATAACTCAAAATGCATAACGCATAACGCACAACGCATATCGCATAACGTACAACGTATAACGCATAACGCATAACGCATAACGCATAACGCATAACGCATAACGCATAACGCATAACGCATAACGCATAACGCATAACGCATAACGCATATCGCATAATGCATAACGCATAACGCATAACGCATAACGTATAACGCAAAACGCATAACGCATAACGTTACCGCATAAGGCTTTATGCATGATGCATATCGCATAACGCATAACGCATAACGCATAACTCATAACGTATAACGCATAACGCATAATGCATAACGCATAACGCATAACGCATAACGCACAACGCAAACGTATAACGCACAACGCATAATGCATAACGCATAACGCATAACGCATAACGCATAACGCATGGCCCATAACGCAAAATGCATAACGCATAACGCATAACGCATAACGCATACGGCATAACGCATAACGCATAACGCACAACGCATATCGCATAACGCATAACGCATAACGCATAACGCATGGCGCATAACTCAAAATGCATAACGCATAACGCATAACGCATAACGCATAACGCATAACGCATAACGCATAACGCATAACGCATAACGCATAACGGATAACGCCTAACGCATAACGCATAACGCATAACGCATAACGCATAACGCATAACGCACAACGCATATCGCATAACGTATAACGCAAAACGCATAACGCATAACGCATAACCCATAACGCATAACGCATGTTGGATCACTCATAACGCATAACGCATAACGCATAAAGCATAAAGCATAACGTATAACGCATAACGCATATCGCATAACGCATAACGCATAACCCATAACGCATAACGCATAACGCATAACGCATAACGCATAACGCATAACGCAAACCCATAAGGCATAAGGCATAACGCATAACGCATAACGCATAACGCATAATGCATAACGCATAACGCATAACGCATAACGCAAAATGCATAACGCATAACGCATATCGCATAACGCATAACGCATAACGCATAACGCATAACGCACAACGCATATCGCATAACGCATAACGCATAACGCAAAACGCATGGCGCATAACTCAAAATGCATAACGCATAACGCATAACGCATAACGCATAACGCATAACGCATAACGCATAACGCATAACGCATAACGCATAACGCATAACGCATAATGCACAACGCATATCGCATAACGCATAACGCACAACGCATATCGCATAACGCATAACGCACAACGCATATCGCATAACGCATAACGCATAACGCATAACGCATGGCGCATAACTCAAAATGCATAACGCATAACGCATAACGCATAACGCATAACGCATAACGCATAACGCATAACGCATAACGCATAACGCATAACGCATAACGCATAACGCATAACGCATAACGCATAACGCATAACGCACAACGCATATCGCATAACGCATAACGCATAATCCATAACGCATGGCGCATAACTCAAAATGTATAACGCATAACGCATAACGCATAACGAATACAGCAAAACGTATAATGCTTAACGCATAACGGATCACGCATAACGCATAACGCACAACGCATATCGCATAACGCATAACGCATAACGCATAACGCATGGCGCATAACTCAAAATGCATAACGCATAACGCATAACGCATAACGCATAACGCATAACGCATAACGCATAACGCATAACGCATAACGCATAACGCATAACGCATAACGCACTACGCACATCGCATAACGCATAACGCATGGCGCATAACTCAAAATGCATAACGCATAACGCATAACGCATAACGCATAACGCAAACGTATAACGCACAACGCATAACGAATACAGCAAAACGCATAATGCTTAACGCATAACGGATCACGCATAACGCATAAGGCATAACGCATAACGCATAACGCATATCGAATAACGCATAACGTGTAACTCATAACGCATAACGCATAAAGCATAATGCTTAACGCATAACGCATAACGCTTATCGCATAACGCATAAGGCATAACGCATAACGCATAACGCATATCGAATAACGCATAACGTGTAACTCACAACGCATAACGCATAAAGCATAATGCTTAACGCATAACGCATAACGCTTATCGCATAACGCATAACTCAAAATGCATAACGCATAACGCATAACGCATAACGCAAACGTATAACGCACAACGCATAACGAATACAGCAAAACGCATAATGCTTAACGCATAACGGATCACGCATAACGCATAAGGCATAACGCATAACGCATATCGCATAACGCATAACGCATAACGCATAACGCATGGCGCATAACTCAAAATGCATAACGCATAACGCATAACGCATAACGCATAACGCATAACGCATAACGCACAACGCATAACGCATAACGCATAACGCATGGCGCATAACGCATAACGCATAACGCACAACGCATATCGCATAACGCATAACGCACAACGCATATCGCATAACGCATAACGCATAACGCATAACGCATGGCGCATAACTCAAAATGCATAACGCATAACGCATAACGCATAACGCATAACGCATAACGCATAACGCATAACGCATAACGCATAACGCATAACGCATAACGCATAACGCATAACGCATAACGCATAACGCATAACGCATAACGCATAACGCATAACGCATAACGCATAACGCATAACGCACAACGCATATCGCATAACGCATAACGCATAATGCATAACGCATGGCGCATAACTCAAAATGCATAACGCATAACGCATAACGCATAACGCAAACGTATAACGCACAACGCATAACGCATAACGCATAACGCATAACGCATAACGCATAACGCATAACGCATAACGCATAACGCATAACGCATAACGCATAACGCATAATGCACAACGCATATCGCATAACGCATAACGCACAACGCATATCGCATAACGCATAACGCACAACGCATATCGCATAACGCATAACGCATAACGCATAACGCATGGCGCATAACTCAAAATGCATAACGCATAACGCATAACGCATAACGCATAACGCATAACGCATAACGCATAACGCATAACGCATAACGCATAACGGATCACGCATAACGCATAAGGCATAACGCATAACGCATAACGCATATCGAATAACGCATAACGTGTAACTCATAACGCATAACGCATAAAGCATAATGCTTAACGCATAACGCATAACGCTTATCGCATAACGCATAAGGCATAACGCATAACGCATAACGCATATCGAATAACGCATAACGTGTAACTCACAACGCATAACGCATAAAGCATAATGCTTAACGCATAACGCATAACGCTTATCGCATAACGCATAACTCAAAATGCATAACGCATAACGCATAACGCATAACGCAAACGTATAACGCACAACGCATAACGAATACAGCAAAACGCATAATGCTTAACGCATAACGGATCACGCATAACGCATAAGGCATAACGCATAACGCATATCGCATAACGCATAACGCATAACGCATAACGCATGGCGCATAACTCAAAATGCATAACGCATAACGCATAACGCATAACGCATAACGCATAACGCACAACGCATAACGCATAACGCATAACGCATGGCGCATAACGCATAACGCATAACGCACAACGCATATCGCATAACGCATAACGCACAACGCATATCGCATAACGCATAACGCATAACGCATAACGCATGGCGCATAACTCAAAATGCATAACGCATAACGCATAACGCATAACGCATAACGCATAACGCATAACGCATAACGCATAACGCATAACGCATAACGCATAACGCATAACGCATAACGCATAACGCATAACGCATAACGCATAACGCATAACGCATAACGCATAACGCACAACGCATATCGCATAACGCATAACGCATAATGCATAACGCATGGCGCATAACTCAAAATGCATAACGCATAACGCATAACGCATAACGCAAACGTATAACGCACAACGCATAACGAATACAGCAAAACGCATAATGCTTAACGCATAACGGATCACGCATAACGCATAACGCACAACGCATATCGCATAACGCAAACGTATAACGCACAACGCATAACGAATACAGCAAAACGCATAATGCTTAACGCATAACGGATCACGCATAACGCATAACGCACAACGCATATCGCATAACGCATAACGCATAACGCATAACGCATGGCGCATAACTCAAAATGCATAACGCATAACGCATAACGCATAACGCATAACGCATAACGCATAACGCACAACGCACATCGCATAACGCATAACGCATGGCGCATAACTCAAAATGCATAACGCATAACGCATAACGCATAACGCATAACGCAAACGTATAACGCACAACGCATAACGAATACAGCAAAACGCATAATGCTTAACGCATAACGGATCACGCATAACGCATAAGGCATAACGCATAACGCATAACGCATATCGAATAACGCATAACGTGTAACTCATAACGCATAACGCATAAAGCATAATGCTTAACGCATAACGCATAACGCTTATCGCATAACGCATAACTCAAAATGCATAACGCATAACGCATAACGCATAACGCAAACGTATAACGCACAACGCATAACGAATACAGCAAAACGCATAATGCTTAACGCATAACGGATCACGCATAACGCATAAGGCATAACACATAACGCATATCGCATAACGCATAACGCATAACGCATAACGCATGGCGCATAACTCAAAATGCATAACGCATAACGCATAACGCATAACGCATAACGCATAACGCACAACGCATATCGGATAACGTATAACGCATAACGCAAACGTATAACGCACAACGCATAACGAATACAGCAAAACGCATAATGCTTAACGCATAACGGATCACGCATAACGCATAAGGCATAAAGCATAACGTATAACGCATAACGCATATCGCATAAAGCATAACGCATAACCCATAACGCATAACGCATAACGCATAACGCATAACGCATAACGCATAACGCATAACGCATAACGCATAACGCATAACGCATAACGCATAACGCATAACGCATAACGCATAACGCATAACGCATAACGCATAACGCATAACGCATAACGCATAACGCATAACGCATAACGCATAACGCATAACGCATAAAGCATAAAGCATAACGTATAACGCATAACGCATATCGCATAACGCATAACGCATAACCCATAACGCATAACGCATAACGCATAACGCATAACGCATAACGCATAACGCATAACGCATAACGCATAACGCATAACGCATAACGCATAACGCATAACGCATAACGCATAACGCACTACGCATATCGCATAACGCATAACGCAAAACGCATGGCGCATACCTCAAAATGCATAACGCATAACGCATAACGCATAACGCATAACGCATAACACATAACGCATAACGCATAACGCACAACGCATATCGCATAACGCATAACGCATAACGCGTAACGCATGGCGCATAACTCAAAATGCAAAACGCATAACGCATAACGCATAACGCAAACGTATAACGCACAACGCATAACGAATACAGCAAAACGCATAATGCTTAACGCATAACGGATCACGCATAACGCATAACGCACAACGCATATCGCATAACGCATAACGCATAACGCACAACGCATATCGCATAACGCATAACGCATGGCGCATAACTCAAAATGCATAACGCATAACGCATAACGCATAACGCATAACGCAAACGTATAACGCACAACGCATAACGAATACAGCAAAACGCATAATGCTTAACGCATAACGGATCACGCATAACGCATAACGCATAACGCATAACGCATATCGCATAACGCATAACGCATAACGCATAACGCATGGCGCATAACTCAAAATGCATAACGCATAACGTATAACGCATAACGCATAACGCATAACGCATAACGCATAACGCATAACGCATAACGCATAACGCATAACGCATAACGCATAACGCATAACGCATAACGCACAACGCATATCGCATAACGCATAACGCACAACGCATATCGCATAACGCATAACGCATAACGCATGGCGCATAACTCAAAATGCATAACGCATAACGCATAACGCATAACGCATAACGCATAACGCATAACGCATAACGCATAACGCATAACGCATAACGCATAACGCATAACGCATAACGCATAACGCATAACGCATAACGCATAACGCATAACGCATAACGCATAACGCATAACGCATAACGCATAACGCATAACGCACAACGCATATCGCATAACGCATAACGCATAACGCATAACGCATAACGCATAACGCATAACGCATAACGCATAACGCATAACGCATAACGCATAACGCATAACGTATAACGCATAACGCATAACGCACAACGCATATCGCATAACGCATAACGCATAACGCATAACGCATAACGCATAACGCACAACGCATAACGCATAACGCATAACGCATAACGCATAACGCATAACGCACAACGCATATCGCATAACGCATAACGCATAACGCATAACGCATAACGCATATCGAATAACGCATAACGTGTGACTCATAACGCATAACGCATAAAGCATAATGCATAACGCATAACGCATAACGCATAACGCATAACGCATAACGCATAACGCATATCGAATAACGCATAACGTGTGACTCATAACGCATAACGCATAAAGCATAATGCATAACGCATAACGCATAACGCATAACGCATAACGCATAACGCATAACGCACAACGCATATCGCATAACGCATAACGCATAACGCATAACGCATGGCGCATAACTCAAAATGCATAACGCATAACGCATAACGCATAACGCATAACGCATAACGCATAACGCATAACGCATAACGCATAACGCATAACGCATAACGCATAACGCATAACGCATAACGCATAACGCATAACGCACAACGCATATCGCATAACGCATAACGCATAACGCATAACGCATGGCGCATAACTCAAAATGCATAACGCATAACGCATAACGCATAACGCAAACGTATAACGCACAACGCATAACGAATACAGCAAAACGCATAATGCTTAACGCATAACGGATCACGCATAACGCATAACGCACAACGCATATCGCATAACGCATAACGCATAACGCATAACGCATGGCGCATAACTCAAAATGCATAACGCATAACGCATAACGCATAACGCATAACGCATAACGCATAACGCATAACGCACAACGCACATCGCATAACGCATAACGCATGGCGCATAACTCAAAATGCATAACGCATAACGCATAACGCATATCGCATAACGTATAAGGCATAACGCATAATACATAACGTATAACGCATTATGCATAACGCATAACGCATAACGCATAATGCATAACGCATAACGCAAACCCATAAGGCATAAGGCATAACGCATAACGCATAACGCATAACGCATAACGCATAACGCATAACGCATAACGCATAACGCACAACGCATAACGCATAACGCATAACGCATAACGCATAACGCATAACGCATAACGCATAACGCATAACGCACAACGCATATCGCATAACGCATAACGCATAACGCATAACGCATAACGCATAACGCATATCGAATAACGCATAACGTGTGACTCATAACGCATAACGCATAAAGCATAATGCATAACGCATAACGCATAACGCATAACGCATAACGCATAACGCATAACGCATAACGTATAACGCATAACGCATATCGCATAACGCATAACGCATAACCCATAACGCATAACGCATAACGCATAACGCATAACGCATAACGCATAACGCATAACGCATAACGCATAACGCATAACGCATAACGCATAACGCATAACGCATAACGCATAACGCATAACGCACTACGCATATCGCATAACGCATAACGCAAAACGCATGGCGCATACCTCAAAATGCATAACGCATAACGCATAACGCATAACGCATAACGCATAACACATAACGCATAACGCATAACGCACAACGCATATCGCATAACGCATAACGCATAACGCGTAACGCATGGCGCATAACTCAAAATGCAAAACGCATAACGCATAACGCATAACGCAAACGTATAACGCACAACGCATAACGAATACAGCAAAACGCATAATGCTTAACGCATAACGGATCACGCATAACGCATAACGCACAACGCATATCGCATAACGCATAACGCATAACGCACAACGCATATCGCATAACGCATAACGCATGGCGCATAACTCAAAATGCATAACGCATAACGCATAACGCATAACGCATAACGCAAACGTATAACGCACAACGCATAACGAATACAGCAAAACGCATAATGCTTAACGCATAACGGATCACGCATAACGCATAACGCATAACGCATAACGCATATCGCATAACGCATAACGCATAACGCATAACGCATGGCGCATAACTCAAAATGCATAACGCATAACGTATAACGCATAACGCATAACGCATAACGCATAACGCATAACGCATAACGCATAACGCATAACGCATAACGCATAACGCATAACGCATAACGCATAACGCACAACGCATATCGCATAACGCATAACGCACAACGCATATCGCATAACGCATAACGCATAACGCATGGCGCATAACTCAAAATGCATAACGCATAACGCATAACGCATAACGCATAACGCATAACGCATAACGCATAACGCATAACGCATAACGCATAACGCATAACGCATAACGCATAACGCATAACGCATAACGCATAACGCATAACGCATAACGCATAACGCATAACGCATAACGCATAACGCATAACGCATAACGCATAACGCATAACGCATAACGCATAACGCACAACGCATATCGCATAACGCATAACGCATAACGCATAACGCATAACGCATAACGCATAACGCATAACGCATAACGCATAACGCATAACGCATAACGCATAACGTATAACGCATAACGCATAACGCACAACGCATATCGCATAACGCATAACGCATAACGCATAACGCATAACGCATAACGCACAACGCATAACGCATAACGCATAACGCATAACGCATAACGCATAACGCACAACGCATATCGCATAACGCATAACGCATAACGCATAACGCATAACGCATATCGAATAACGCATAACGTGTGACTCATAACGCATAACGCATAAAGCATAATGCACAACGCATAACGCATAACGCATAACGCATAACGCATAACGCATAACGCATATCGAATAACGCATAACGTGTGACTCATAACGCATAACGCATAAAGCATAATGCATAACGCATAACGCATAACGCATAACGCATAACGCATAACGCATAACGCACAACGCATATCGCATAACGCATAACGCATAACGCATAACGCATGGCGCATAACTCAAAATGCATAACGCATAACGCATAACGCATAACGCATAACGCATAACGCATAACGCATAACGCATAACGCATAACGCATAACGCATAACGCATAACGCATAACGCATAACGCATAACGCATAACGCACAACGCATATCGCATAACGCATAACGCATAATGCATAACGCATGGCGCATAACTCAAAATGCATAACGCATAACGCATAACGCATAACGCAAACGTATAACGCACAACGCATAACGAATACAGCAAAACGCATAATGCTTAACGCATAACGGATCACGCATAACGCATAACGCACAACGCATATCGCATAACGCATAACGCATAACGCATAACGCATGGCGCATAACTCAAAATGCATAACGCATAACGCATAACGCATAACGCATAACGCATAACGCATAACGCATAACGCACAACGCACATCGCATAACGCATAACGCATGGCGCATAACTCAAAATGCATAACGCATAACGCATAACGCATATCGCATAACGTATAAGGCATAACGCATAATACATAACGTATAACGCATTATGCATAACGCATAACGCATAACGCATAATGCATAACGCATAACGCAAACCCATAAGGCATAAGGCATAACGCATAACGCATAACGCATAACGCATAATGCATAACGCATAACGCATAACGCATAACGCAAAATGCATAACGCATAACGCATATCGCATAACGCATAACGCATAACGCATAACGCATGGCGCATAACTCAAAATGCATAACGCATAACGCATAACGCATAACGCATAACGCATAACGCATAACGCATAACGCATAACGCATAACGCATAACGCATAACGCATAACGCATAACGCATAACGCATGGCGCATAACTCAAAATGCATAACGCATAACGCATAACGCATAACGCATAACGCATAACGCATAACGCATAACGCATAACGCATAACGCATAACGCATAACGCATATCGCATAACGCATAACGCATAACGCATAACGCATAACGCATAACGCATAACGCATAACGCATAACGCACAACGCATATCGCATAACGCATAACGCA
The DNA here is from genome assembly GCA_916610235.2 of Lasioglossum morio. Lineage (NCBI taxonomy): Eukaryota > Metazoa > Arthropoda > Insecta > Hymenoptera > Halictidae > Lasioglossum > Lasioglossum morio. The sequence goes on from CAKAJA020000289.1 coordinate 3,879,173, forward strand.
TAACGCATAACGCATAACGCATAACGCATAACGCATAACGCATAACGCATAACGCATAACGCATAACGTATAACGCATAACGCATAACGCACAACGCATATCGCATAACGCATAACGCATAACGCATAACGCATAACGCATAACGCACAACGCATAACGCATAACGCATAACGCATAACGCATAACGCATAACGCATAACGCACAACGCATATCGCATAACGCATAACGCATAACGCATAACGCATAACGCATATCGAATAACGCATAACGTGTGACTCATAACGCATAACGCATAAAGCATAATGCATAACGCATAACGCATAACGCATAACGCATAACGCATAACGCATAACGCATATCGAATAACGCATAACGTGTGACTCATAACGCATAACGCATAAAGCATAATGCATAACGCATAACGCATAACGCATAACGCATAACGCATAACGCATAACGCATAACGCATAACGCACAACGCATATCGCATAACGCATAACGCATAACGCATAACGCATGGCGCATAACTCAAAATGCATAACGCATAACGCATAACGCATAACGCATAACGCATAACGCATAACGCATAACGCATAACGCATAACGCATAACGCATAACGCATAATGCTTAACGCATAACGGATCACGCATAACGCATAACGCACAACGCATATCGCATAACGCATAACGCATAACGCATAACGCATGGCGCATAACTCAAAATGCATAACGCATAACGCATAACGCATAACGCATAACGCATAACGCATAACGCATAACGCATAACGCACAACGCACATCGCATAACGCATAACGCACAACGCATATCGCATAACGCATAAAGCATAACGCATAACGCATAACGCATATCGAATAACGCATAACGTGTGACTCATAACGCATAACGCATAAAGCATAATGCATAACGCATAACGCATAACGCATAACGCATAACGCATAACGCATAACGCATATCGAATAACGCATAACGTGTGACTCATAACGCATAACGCATAAAGCATAATGCATAACGCATAACGCATAACGCATAACGCATAACGCATAACGCATAACGCATAACGCATAACGCATAACGCATAACGCACAACGCATATCGCATAACGCATAACGCATAATGCTTAACGCATAACGGATCACGCATAACGCATAACGCACAACGCATATCGCATAACGCATAACGCATAACGCATAACGCATGGCGCATAACTCAAAATGCATAACGCATAACGCATAACGCATAACGCATAACGCATAACGCATAACGCATAACGCACAACGCACATCGCATAACGCATAACGCATGGCGCATAACTCAAAATGCATAACGCATAACGCATAACGCATAACGCATAACGCATAACGCATAACGCATAACGCATAACGCATAACGCATAACGCATAACGCATAACGCATAACGCATAACGCATAACGCATAACGCATAACGCATAACGCATAACGCATAACGCATAACGCATAACGCATAACGCATAACGCATAACGCATAACGCATAACGCATAACGCATAACGAATAACGCATAACGCATAACGCATAACGCCTAACGGATTAGGCATAACGCATAACGCATAATGCATAACACATAACGCATAACGCATAACGCATAACGCATAACGCATAACGCATAACGCATAACGCATAACGCATAACGCATAACGCATAACGCATAACGCATAACGCCTTACGGATCAGGCATAACGCATAACGCATAATGCATAACACATAACGCATAACGCATAACGCATAACGCATAACGCATAACGCATAACGCATAACGCATAACGCATAACGCATAACGCATAACGCATAACGCATAACGCATAACGCATAACGCATAACACATAACGCATAACGCATAACGCATAACGCATAACGCATAACGCATAACGCATAACGCATAACGCAAGTCGGATCACTCATAGCGCATAACGCATAACGCATAAAGCATAAAGCATAACGTATAACGCATAACGCATATCGCATAACGCATAACGCATAACTCATAACGCATAACGCATAACGCATAACGCATAACGCATAACGCATAACGCATAACGCATAACGCATAACGCATAACGCATAACGCATAACGCATAACGCATAACGCATAACGCACAACGCATATCGCATAACGCATAACGCAAAACGCATGGCGCATACCTCAAAATGCATAACGCATAACGCATAACGCATAACGCATAACGCATAACACATAACGCATAACGCATAACGCATAACGCACAACGCATATCGCATAACGCATAACGCATAACGCGTAACGCATGGCGCATAACTCAAAATGCAAAACGCATAACGCATAACGCATAACGCAAACGTATAACGCACAACGCATAACGAATACAGCAAAACGCATAATGCTTAACGCATAACGGATCACGCATAACGCATAACGCACAACGCATATCGCATAACGCATAACGCATAACGCACAACGCATATCGCATAACGCATAACGCATGGCGCATAACTCAAAATGCATAACGCATAACGCATAACGCATAACGCATAACGCAAACGTATAACGCACAACGCATAACGAATACAGCAAAACGCATAATGCTTAACGCATAACGGATCACGCATAACGCATAACGCATAACGCATAACGCATAACGTATAACGCATAACGCATAACGCACAACGCATATCGCATAACGCATAACGCATAACGCATAACGCATAACGCATAACGCACAACGCATAACGCATAACGCATAACGCATAACGCATAACGCATAACGCATAACGCACAACGCATATCGCATAACGCATAACGCATAACGCATAACGCATAACGCATATCGAATAACGCATAACGTGTGACTCATAACGCATAGCGCATAAAGCATAATGCATAACGCATAACGCATAACGCATAACGCATAACGCATAACGCATAACGCATATCGAATAACGCATAACGTGTGACTCATAACGCATAACGCATAAAGCATAATGCATAACGCATAACGCATAACGCATAACGCATAACGCATAACGCATAACGCATAACGCACAACGCATATCGCATAACGCATAACGCATAACGCATAACGCATGGCGCATAACTCAAAATGCATAACGCATAACGCATAACGCATAACGCATAACGCATAACGCATAACGCATAACGCATAACGCATAACGCATAACGCATAACGCATAACGCATAACGCATAACGCATAACGCATAACGCATAACGCACAACGCATATCGCATAACGCATAACGCATAATGCATAACGCATGGCGCATAACTCAAAATGCATAACGCATAACGCATAACGCATAACGCAAACGGATAACGCACAACGCATAACGAATACAGCAAAACGCATAATGCTTAACGCATAACGGATCACGCATAACGCATAACGCACAACGCATATCGCATAACGCATAACGCATAACGCATAACGCATGGCGCATAACTCAAAATGCATAACGCATAACGCATAACGCATAACGCATAACGCATAACGCATAACGCATAACGCACAACGCACATCGCATAACGCATAACGCATGGCGCATAACTCAAAATGCATAACGCATAACGCATAACGCATATCGCATAACGTATAAGGCATAACGCATAATACATAACGTATAACGCATTATGCATAACGCATAACGCATAACGCATAATGCATAACGCATAACGCAAACCCATAAGGCATAAGGCATAACGCATAACGCATAACGCATAACGCATAATGCATAACGCATAACGCATAACGCATAACGCAAAATGCATAACGCATAACGCATATCGCATAACGCATAACGCATAACGCATAACGCATGGCGCATAACTCAAAATGCATAACGCATAACGCATAACGCATAACGCATAACGCATAACGCATAACGCATAACGCATAACGCATAACGCATAACGCATAACGCATGGCGCATAACTCAAAATGCATAACGCATAACGCATAACGCATAACGCATAACGCATAACGCATAACGCATAACGCATAACGCATAACGCATAACGCATAACGCATAACGCATAACGCATAACGCATAACGCATAACGCATAACGCATAACGCATAACGCACAACGCATATCGCATAACGCATAACGCATAACGCATAACGCATAACGCATAACGCATAACGCATAACGCATAACGCATAACGCATAACGCATAACGTATAACGCATAACGCATAACGCACAACGCATATCGCATAACGCATAACGCATAACGCATAACGCATAACGCATAACGCACAACGCATAACGCATAACGCATAACGCATAACGCATAACGCATAACGCATAAGGCACAACGCATATCGCATAACGCATAACGCATAACGCATAACGCATATCGAATAACGCATAACGTGTGACTCATAACGCATAACGCATAAAGCATAATGCATAACGCATAACGCATAACGCATAACGCATAACGCATAACGCATAACGCATAACGCATATCGAATAACGCATAACGTGTGACTCATAACGCATAACGCATAAAGCATAATGCATAACGCATAACGCATAACGCATAACGCATAACGCATAACGCATAACGCACAACGCATATCGCATAACGCATAACGCATAACGCATAACGCATGGCGCATAACTCAAAATGCATAACGCATAACGCATAACGCATAACGCATAACGCATAACGCATAACGCATAACGCATAACGCATAACGCATAACGCATAACGCATAACGCATAACGCATAATGCTTAACGCATAACGGATCACGCATAACGCATAACGCACAACGCATATCGCATAACGCATAACGCATAACGCATAACGCATGGCGCATAACTCAAAATGCATAACGCATAACGCATAACGCATAACGCATAACGCATAACGCATAACGCATAACGCACAACGCACATCGCATAACGCATAACGCACAACGCATATCGCATAACGCATAAAGCATAACGCATAACGCATAACGCATAACGCATATCGAATAACGCATAACGTGTGACTCATAACGCATAACGCATAAAGCATAATGCATAACGCATAACGCATAACGCATAACGCATAACGCATAACGCATAACGCATATCGAATAACGCATAACGTGTGACTCATAACGCATAACGCATAAAGCATAATGCATAACGCATAACGCATAACGCATAACGCATAACGCATAACGCATAACGCATAACGCATAACGCATAACGCATAACGCATAACGCATAACGCATAACGCACAACGCATATCGCATAACGCATAACGCATAATGCATAACGCATGGCGCATAACTCAAAATGCATAACGCATAACGCATAACGCATAACGCAAACGTATAACGCACAACGCATAACGAATACAGCAAAACGCATAATGCTTAACGCATAACGGATCACGCATAACGCATAACGCACAACGCATATCGCATAACGCATAACGCATAACGCATAACGCATGGCGCATAACTCAAAATGCATAACGCATAACGCATAACGCATAACGCATAACGCATAACGCATAACGCACAACGCACATCGCATAACGCATAACGCATGGCGCATAACTCAAAATGCATAACGCATAACGCATAACGCATAACGCATAACGCATAACGCACAACGCATAACGGATCACGCATAACGCATAACGCACAACGCATATCGCATAACGCATAACGCATAACGCATAACGCATGGCGCATAACTCAAAATGCATAACGCATAACGCATAACGCATAACGCATAACGCATAACGCATAACGCATAACGCATAACGCACAACGCACATCGCATAACGCATAACGCATGGCGCATAACTCAAAATGCATAACGCATAACGCATAACGCATAACGCATAACGCAAACGTATAACGCACAACGCATAACGAATACAGCAAAACGCATAATGCTTAACGCATAACGGATCACGCATAACGCATAAGGCATAACGCATAACGCATAACGCATATCGAATAACGCATAACGTGTAACTCATAACGCATAACGCATAAAGCATAATGCTTAACGCATAACGCACAACGCATATCGCATAACGCATAACGCATGGCGCATAACTCAAAATGCATAACGCATAACGCATAACGCATAACGCATAACGAATACAGCAAAACGCATAATGCTTAACGCATAACGGATCACGCATAACGCATAACGCACAACGCATATCGCATAACGCATAACGCATAACGCACAACGCATATCGCATAACGCATAACGCATGGCGCATAACTCAAAATGCATAACGCATAACGCATAACGCATAACGCATAACGCAAACGTATAACGCACAACGCATAACGAATACAGCAAAACGCATAATGCTTAACGCATAACGGATCACGCATAACGCATAACGCATAACGCATAACGCATATCGCATAACGCATAACGCATAACGCATAACGCATGGCGCATAACGCATAACGCATAACGCATAACGCATAACGCATAACGCATAACGCATAACGCATAACGCATAACGCATAACGCATAACGCATAACGCATAACGCATAACGCATAACGCATAACGCATAACGTATAACGCATAACGCATAACGCACAACGCATATCGCATAACGCATAACGCATAACGCATAACGCATAACGCATAACGCACAACGCATAACGCATAACGCATAACGCATAACGCATAACGCATAACGCATAACGCACAACGCATATCGCATAACGCATAACGCATAACGCATAACGCATACCGCATATCGAATAACGCATAACGTGTGACTCATAACGCATAACGCATAAAGCATAATGCATAACGCATAACGCATAACGCATAACGCATAACGCATAACGCATAACGCATATCGAATAACGCATAACGTGTAACTCATAACGCATAACGCATAAAGCATAACGCATAACGCATAACGCATAACGCATAACGCATAACGCATAACGCATAACGCATAACACACAACGCATATCGCATAACGCATAACGCATAACGCATAACGCATGGCGCATAACTCAAAATGCATAACGCATAACGCATAACGCATAACGCATAACGCATAACGCATAACGCATAACGCATAACGCATAACGCATAACGCATAACGCATAACGCATAACGCATAACGCATAACGCATAACGCACAACGCATATCGCATAACGCATAACGCATAATGCATAACGCATGGCGCATAACTCAAAATGCATAACGCATAACGCATAACGCATAACGCAAACGTATAACGCACAACGCATAACGAATACAGCAAAACGCATAATGCTTAACGCATAACGGATCACGCATAACGCATAACGCACAACGCATATCGCATAACGCATAACGCATAACGCATAACGCATGGCGCATAACTCAAAATGCATAACGCATAACGCATAACGCATAACGCATAACGCATAACGCATAACGCATAACGCATAACGCACAACGCACATCGCATAACGCATAACGCATGGCGCATAACTCAAAATGCATAACGCATAACGCATAACGCATAACGCAAACGTATAACGCACAACGCATAACGAATACAGCAAAACGCATAATGCTTAACGCATAACGGATCACGCATAACGCATAACGCACAACGCATATCGCATAACGCATAACGCATAACGCATAACGCATGGCGCATAACTCAAAATGCATAACGCATAACGCATAACGCATAACGCATAACGCATAACGCATAACGCACAACGCACATCGCATAACGCATAACGCATGGCGCATAACTCAAAATGCATAACGCATAACGCATAACGCATAACGCATAACGCATAACGCATAACGCATAACGGATCACGCATAACGCATAACGCACAACGCATATCGCATAACGCATAACGCATAACGCATAACGCATGGCGCATAACTCAAAATGCATAACGCATAACGCATAACGCATAACGCATAACGCATAACGCATAACGCATAACGCATAACGCACAACGCACATCGCATAACGCATAACGCATGGCGCATAACTCAAAATGCATAACGCATAACGCATAACGCATAACGCATAACGCAAACGTATAACGCACAACGCATAACGAATACAGCAAAACGCATAATGCTTAACGCATAACGGATCACGCATAACGCATAAGGCATAACGCATAACGCATAACGCATATCGAATAACGCATAACGTGTAACTCATAACGCATAACGCATAAAGCATAATGCTTAACGCATAACGCACAACGCATATCGCATAACGCATAACGCATGGCGCATAACTCAAAATGCATAACGCATAACGCATAACGCATAACGCATAACGAATACAGCAAAACGCATAATGCTTAACGCATAACGGATCACGCATAACGCATAACGCACAACGCATATCGCATAACGCATAACGCATAACGCACAACGCATATCGCATAACGCATAACGCATGGCGCATAACTCAAAATGCATAACGCATAACGCATAACGCATAACGCATAACGCAAACGTATAACGCACAACGCATAACGAATACAGCAAAACGCATAATGCTTAACGCATAACGGATCACGCATAACGCATAACGCATAACGCATAACGCATATCGCATAACGCATAACGCATAACGCATAACGCATGGCGCATAACGCATAACGCATAACGCATAACGCATAACGCATAACGCATAACGCATAACGCATAACGCATAACGCATAACGCATAACGCATAACGCATAACGCATAACGCATAACGCATAACGCATAACGTATAACGCATAACGCATAACGCACAACGCATATCGCATAACGCATAACGCATAACGCATAACGCATAACGCATAACGCACAACGCATAACGCATAACGCATAACGCATAACGCATAACGCATAACGCATAACGCACAACGCATATCGCATAACGCATAACGCATAACGCATAACGCATACCGCATATCGAATAACGCATAACGTGTGACTCATAACGCATAACGCATAAAGCATAATGCATAACGCATAACGCATAACGCATAACGCATAACGCATAACGCATAACGCATATCGAATAACGCATAACGTGTGACTCATAACGCATAACGCATAAAGCATAATGCATAACGCATAACGCATAACGCATAACGCATAACGCATAACGCATAACGCATAACACACAACGCATATCGCATAACGCATAACGCATAACGCATAACGCATGGCGCATAACTGAAAATGCATAACGCATAACGCATAACGCATAACGCATAACGCATAACGCATAACGCATAACGCATAACGCATAACTCATAACGCATAACGCATAACGCATAACGCATAACGCATAACGCATAACGCACAACGCATATCGCATAACGCATAACGCATAATGCATAACGCATGGCGCATAACTCAAAATGCATAACGCATAACGCATAACGCATAACGCAAACGTATAACGCACAACGCATAACGAATACAGCAAAACGCATAATGCTTAACGCATAACGGATCACGCATAACGCATAACGCACAACGCATATCGCATAACGCATAACGCATAACGCATAACGCATGGCGCATAACTCAAAATGCATAACGCATAACGCATAACGCATAACGCATAACGCATAACGCATAACGCATAACGCATAACGCACAACGCACATCGCATAACGCATAACGCATGGCGCATAACTCAAAATGCATAACGCATAACGCATAACGCATATCGCATAACGTATAAGGCATAACGCATAATACATAACGTATAACGCATTATGCATAACGCATAACGCATAACGCATAATGCATAACGCATAACGCAAACCCATAAGGCATAAGGCATAACGCATAACGCATAACGCATAACGCATAACGCATAACGCATAACGCATAACGCATAACGCAAAATGCATAACGCATAACGCATATCGCATAACGCATAACGCATAACGCATAACGCATGGCGCATAACTCAAAATGCATAACGCATAACGCATAACGCATAACGCATAACGCATAACGCATAACGCATAACGCATAACGCATAACGCATAACGCATAACGCATAACGCATAACGCATAACGCATAACGCATAACGCATAACGCATAACGCATAACGCATGGCGCATAACTCAAAATGCATAACGCATAACGCATAACGCATAACGCATAACGCATAACGCATAACGCATAACGCATAACGCATAACGCATAACGCATAACGCATAACGCATAACGCATAACGCATAACGCATAACGCATAACGCATAACGCATAACGCATAACGCATAACGCATAACGCATAACGCATAACGCACAACGCATATCGCATAACGCATAACGCATAACGCATAACGCATAACGCATAACGCATAACGCATAACGCATAACGCATAACGCATAACGCATAACGTATAACGCATAACGCATAACGCACAACGCATATCGCATAACGCATAACGCATAACGCATAACGCATAACGCATAACGCACAACGCATAACGCATAACGCATAACGCATAACGCATAACGCATAACGCATAACGCACAACGCATATCGCATAACGCATAACGCATAACGCATAACGCATAACGCATATCGAATAACGCATAACGTGTGACTCATAACGCATAACGCATAAAGCATAATGCATAACGCATAACGCATAACGCATAACGCATAACGCATATCGAATAACGCATAACGTGTGACTCATAACGCATAACGCATAAAGCATAATGCATAACGCATAACGCATAACGCATAACGCATAACGCATAACGCATAACGCATAACGCACAACGCATATCGCATAACGCATAACGCATAACGCATAACGCATGGCGCATAACTCAAAATGCATAACGCATAACGCATAACGCATAACGCATAACGCATAACGCATAACGCATAACGCATAACGCATAACGCATAACGCATAACGCATAATGCTTAACGCATAACGGATCACGCATAACGCATAACGCACAACGCATATCGCATAACGCATAACGCATAACGCATAACGCATAACGCATAACGCATGGCGCATAACTCAAAATGCATAACGCATAACGCATAACGCATAACGCATATCGAATAACGCATAACGTGTGACTCATAACGCATAGCGCATAAAGCATAATGCATAACGCATAACGCATAACGCATAACGCATAACGCATAACGCATAACGCATATCGAATAACGCATAACGTGTGACTCATAACGCATAACGCATAAAGCATAATGCATAACGCATAACGCATAACGCATAACGCATAACGCATAACGCATAACGCATAACGCACAACGCATATCGCATAACGCATAACGCATAACGCATAACGCATGGCGCATAACTCAAAATGCATAACGCGTAACGCATAACGCATAACGCATAACGCATAACGCATAACGCATAACGCATAACGCATAACGCATAACGCATAACGCATAACGCATAACGCATAACGCATAACGCATAACGCATAACGCACAACGCATATCGCATAACGCATAACGCATAATGCATAACGCATGGCGCATAACTCAAAATGCATAACGCATAACGCATAACGCATAACGCAAACGTATAACGCACAACGCATAACGAATACAGCAAAACGCATAATGCTTAACGCATAACGGATCACGCATAACGCATAACGCACAACGCATATCGCATAACGCATAACGCATAACGCATAACGCATGGCGCATAACTCAAAATGCATAACGCATAACGCATAACGCATAACGCATAACGCATAACGCATAACGCATAACGCACAACGCACATCGCATAACGCATAACGCATGGCGCATAACTCAAAATGCATAACGCATAACGCATAACGCATATCGCATAACGTATAAGGCATAACGCATAATACATAACGTATAACGCATTATGCATAACGCATAACGCATAACGCATAATGCATAACGCATAACGCAAACCCATAAGGCATAAGGCATAACGCATAACGCATAACGCATAACGCATAATGCATAACGCATAACGCATAACGCATAACGCAAAATGCATAACGCATAACGCATATCGCATAACGCATAACGCATAACGCATAACGCATGGCGCATAACTCAAAATGCATAACGCATAACGCATAACGCATAACGCATAACGCATAACGCATAACGCATAACGCATAACGCATAACGCATAACGCATAACGCATAACGCATGGCGCATAACTCAAAATGCATAACGCATAACGCATAACGCATAACGCATAACGCATAACGCATAACGCATAACGCATAACGCATAACGCATAACGCATAACGCATAACGCATAACGCATAACGCATAACGCATAACGCATAACGCATAACGCACAACGCATATCGCATAACGCATAACGCATAACGCATAACGCATAACGCATAACGCATAACGCATAACGCATAACGCATAACGCATAACGCATAACGCATAACGTATAACGCATAACGCATAACGCACAACGCATATCGCATAACGCATAACGCATAACGCATAACGCATAACGCATAACGCACAACGCATAACGCATAACGCATAACGCATAACGCATAACGCATAACGCATAAGGCACAACGCATATCGCATAACGCATAACGCATAACGCATAACGCATATCGAATAACGCATAACGTGTGACTCATAACGCATAACGCATAAAGCATAATGCATAACGCATAACGCATAACGCATAACGCATAACGCATAACGCATAACGCATAACGCATATCGAATAACGCATAACGTGTGACTCATAACGCATAACGCATAAAGCATAATGCATAACGCATAACGCATAACGCATAACGCATAACGCATAACGCATAACGCACAACGCATATCGCATAACGCATAACGCATAACGCATAACGCATGGCGCATAACTCAAAATGCATAACGCATAACGCATAACGCATAACGCATAACGCATAACGCATAACGCATAACGCATAACGCATAACGCATAACGCATAACGCATAACGCATAACGCATAATGCTTAACGCATAACGGATCACGCATAACGCATAACGCACAACGCATATCGCATAACGCATAACGCATAACGCATAACGCATGGCGCATAACTCAAAATGCATAACGCATAACGCATAACGCATAACGCATAACGCATAACGCATAACGCATAACGCACAACGCACATCGCATAACGCATAACGCACAACGCATATCGCATAACGCATAAAGCATAACGCATAACGCATAACGCATATCGAATAACGCATAACGTGTGACTCATAACGCATAACGCATAAAGCATAATGCATAACGCATAACGCATAACGCATAACGCATAACGCATAACGCATAACGCATATCGAATAACGCATAACGTGTGACTCATAACGCATAACGCATAAAGCATAATGCATAACGCATAACGCATAACGCATAACGCATAACGCATAACGCATAACGCATAACGCATAACGCATAACGCATAACGCATAACGCATAACGCACAACGCATATCGCATAACGCATAACGCCTAATGCATAACGCATGGCGCATAACTCAAAATGCATAACGCATAACGCATAACGCATAACGCAAACGTATAACGCACAACGCATAACGAATACAGCAAAACGCATAATGCTTAACGCATAACGGATCACGCATAACGCATAACGCACAACGCATATCGCATAACGCATAACGCATAACGCATAACGCATGGCGCATAACTCAAAATGCATAACGCATAACGCATAACGCATAACGCATAACGCATAACGCATAACGCACAACGCACATCGCATAACGCATAACGCATGGCGCATAACTCAAAATGCATAACGCATAACGCATAACGCATAACGCATAACGCACAACGCATAACGGATCACGCATAACGCATAACGCACAACGCATATCGCATAACGCATAACGCATAACGCATAACGCATGGCGCATAACTCAAAATGCATAACGCATAACGCATAACGCATAACGCATAACGCATAACGCATAACGCATAACGCATAACGCACAACGCACATCGCATAACGCATAACGCATGGCGCATAACTCAAAATGCATAACGCATAACGCATAACGCATAACGCATAACGCAAACGTATAACGCACAACGCATAACGAATACAGCAAAACGCATAATGCTTAACGCATAACGGATCACGCATAACGCATAAGGCATAACGCATAACGCATAACGCATATCGAATAACGCATAACGTGTAACTCATAACGCATAACGCATAAAGCATAATGCTTAACGCATAACGCACAACGCATATCGCATAACGCATAACGCATGGCGCATAACTCAAAATGCATAACGCATAACGCATAACGCATAACGCATAACGAATACAGCAAAACGCATAATGCTTAACGCATAACGGATCACGCATAACGCATAACGCACAACGCATATCGCATAACGCATAACGCATAACGCACAACGCATAACGCATAACGCATAACGCATGGCGCATAACTCAAAATGCATAACGCATAACGCATAACGCATAACGCATAACGCAAACGTATAACGCACAACGCATAACGAATACAGCAAAACGCATAATGCTTAACGCATAACGGATAACGCATAACGCATAACGCATAACGCATAACGCATATCGCATAACGCATAACGCATAACGCATAACGCATGGCGCATAACGCATAACGCATAACGCATAACGCATAACGCATAACGCATAACGCATAACGCATAACGCATAACGCATAACGCATAACGCATAACGCATAACGCATAACGCATAACGCATAACGCATAACGTATAACGCATAACGCATAACGCACAACGCATATCGCATAACGCATAACGCATAACGCATAACGCATAACGCATAACGCACAACGCATAACGCATAACGCATAACGCATAACGCATAACGCATAACGCATAACGCACAACGCATATCGCATAACGCATAACGCATAACGCATAACGCATACCGCATATCGAATAACGCATAACGTGTGACTCATAACGCATAACGCATAAAGCATAATGCATAACGCATAACGCATAACGCATAACGCATAACGCATAACACACAACGCATATCGCATAACGCATAACGCATAACGCATAACGCATGGCGCATAACTCAAAATGCATAACGCATAACGCATAACGCATAACGCATAACGCATAACGCATAACGCATAACGCATAACGCATAACGCATAACGCATAACGCATAACGCATAACGCATAACGCATAACGCACAACGCATATCGCATAACGCATAACGCATAATGCATAACGCATGGCGCATAACTCAAAATGCATAACGCATAACGCATAACGCATAACGCAAACGTATAACGCACAACGCATAACGAATACAGCAAAACGCATAATGCTTAACGCATAACGGATCACGCATAACGCATAACGCACAACGCATATCGCATAACGCATAACGCATAACGCATAACGCATGGCGCATAACTCAAAATGCATAACGCATAACGCATAACGCATAACGCATAACGCATAACGCATAACGCATAACGCATAACGCACAACGCACATCGCATAACGCATAACGCATGGCGCATAACTCAAAATGCATAACGCATAACGCATAACGCATATCGCATAACGTATAAGGCATAACGCATAATACATAACGTATAACGCATTATGCATAACGCATAACGCATAACGCATAATGCATAACGCATAACGCAAACCCATAAGGCATAAGGCATAACGCATAACGCATAACGCATAACGCATAATGCATAACGCATAACGCATAACGCATAACGCAAAATGCATAACGCATAACGCATATCGCATAACGCATAACGCATAACGCATAACGCATGGCGCATAACTCAAAATGCATAACGCATAACGCATAACGCATAACGCATAACGCATAACGCATAACGCATAACGCATAACGCATAACGCATAACGCATAACGCATAACGCATAACGCATAACGCATAACGCATAACGCATAACGCATAACGCATAACGCATGGCGCATAACTCAAAATGCATAACGCATAACGCATAACGCATAACGCATAACGCATAACGCATAACGCATAACGCATAACGCATAACGCATAACGCATAACGCATAACGCATAACGCATAACGCATAACGCATAACGCATAACGCATAACGCATAACGCATAACGCATAACGCATAACGCATAACGCATAACGCACAACGCATATCGCATAACGCATAACGCATAACGCATAACGCATAACGCATAACGCATAACGCATAACGCATAACGCATAACGCATAACGCATAACGCATAACGTATAACGCATAACGCATAACGCACAACGCATATCGCATAACGCATAACGCATAACGCATAACGCATAACGCATAACGCACAACGCATAACGCATAACGCATAACGCATAACGCATAACGCATAACGCATAACGCACAACGCATATCGCATAACGCATAACGCATAACGCATAACGCATAACGCATATCGAATAACGCATAACGTGTGACTCATAACGCATAACGCATAAAGCATAATGCATAACGCATAACGCATAACGCATAACGCATAACGCATAACGCATAACGCATATCGAATAACGCATAACGTGTGACTCATAACGCATAACGCATAAAGCATAATGCATAACGCATAACGCATAACGCATAACGCATAACGCATAACGCATAACGCATAACGCATAACGCACAACGCATATCGCATAACGCATAACGCATAACGCATAACGCATGGCGCATAACTCAAAATGCATAACGCATAACGCATAACGCATAACGCATAACGCATAACGCATAACGCATAACGCATAACGCATAACGCATAACGCATAACGCATAATGCTTAACGCATAACGGATCACGCATAACGCATAACGCACAACGCATATCGCATAACGCATAACGCATAACGCATAACGCATAACGCATGGCGCATAACTCAAAATGCATAACGCATAACGCATAACGCATAACGCATAACGCATAACGCATAACGCATAACGCACAACGCACATCGCATAACGCATAACGCACAACGCATATCGCATAACGCATAAAGCATAACGCATAACGCATAACGCATATCGAATAACGCATAACGTGTGACTCATAACGCATAACGCATAAAGCATAATGCATAACGCATAACGCATAACGCATAACGCATAACGCATAACGCATAACGCATATCGAATAACGCATAACGTGTGACTCATAACGCATAACGCATAAAGCATAATGCATAACGCATAACGCATAACGCATAACGCATAACGCATAACGCATAACGCATAACGCATAACGCATAACGCATAACGCATAACGCACAACGCATATCGCATAACGCATAACGCATAATGCTTAACGCATAACGGATCACGCATAACGCATAACGCACAACGCATATCGCATAACGCATAACGCATAACGCATAACGCATGGCGCATAACTCAAAATGCATAACGCATAACGCATAACGCATAACGCATAACGCATAACGCATAACGCATAACGCACAACGCACATCGCATAACGCATAACGCATGGCGCATAACTCAAAATGCATAACGCATAACGCATAACGCATAACGCATAACGCATAACGCATAACGCATAACGCATAACGCATAACGCATAACGCATAACGCATAACGCATAACGCATAACGCATAACGCATAACGCATAACGCATAACGCATAACGCATAACGCATAACGCATAGCGCATAACGCATAACGCATAACGCATAACGCATAACGCATAACGAATAACGCATAACGCATAACGCATAACGCCTAACGGATTAGGCATAACGCATAACGCATAATGCATAACACATAACGCATAACGCATAACGCATAACGCATAACGCATAACGCATAACGCATAACGCATAACGCATAACGCATAACGCATAACGCATAACGCCTTACGGATCAGGCATAACGCATAACGCATAATGCATAACACATAACGCATAACGCATAACGCATAACGCATAACGCATAACGCATAACGCATAACGCATAACGCATAACGCATAACGCAAAACGCATGGCGCATACCTCAAAATGCATAACGCATAACGCATAACGCATAACGCATAACGCATAACGCATAACACATAACGCATAACGCATAACGCATAACGCACAACGCATATCGCATAACGCATAACGCATAACGCGTAACGCATGGCGCATAACTCAAAATGCAAAACGCATAACGCATAACGCATAACGCAAACGTATAACGCACAACGCATAACGAATACAGCAAAACGCATAATGCTTAACGCATAACGGATCACGCATAACGCATAACGCACAACGCATATCGCATAACGCATAACGCATAACGCACAACGCATATCGCATAACGCATAACGCATGGCGCATAACTCAAAATGCATAACGCATAACGCATAACGCATAACGCATAACGCAAACGTATAACGCACAACGCATAACGAATACAGCATAACGCATAATGCTTAACGCATAACGGATCACGCATAACGCATAACGCATAACGCATAACGCATATCGCATAACGCATAACGCATAACGCATGGCGCATAACTCAAAATGCATAACGCATAACGTATAACGCATAACGCATAACGCATAACGCATAACGCATAACGCATAACGCATAACGCATAACGCATAACGCATAACGCATAACGCACAACGCATATCGCATAACGCATAACGCACAACGCATATCGCATAACGCATAACGCATAACGCATGGCGCATAACTCAAAATGCATAACGCATAACGCATAACGCATAACGCATAACGCATAACGCATAACGCATAACGCATAACGCATAACGCATAACGCATAACGCATAACGCATAACGCATAACGCATAACGCATAACGCATAACGCATAACGCATAACGCATAACGCATAACGCATAACGCATAACGCATAACGCACAACGCATATCGCATAACGCATAACGCATAACGCATAACGCATAACGCATAACGCATAACGCATAACGCATAACGCATAACGCATAACGCATAACGCATAACGCATAACGCATAACGTATAACGCATAACGCATAACGCACAACGCATATCGCATAACGCATAACGCATAACGCATAACGCATAACGCATTACGCATAACGCACAACGCATAACGCATAACGCATAACGCATAACGCATAACGCATAACGCATAACGCACAACGCATATCGCATAACGCATAACGCATAACGCATAACGCATATCGAATAACGCATAACGTGTGACTCATAACGCATAGCGCATAAAGCATAATGCATAACGCATAACGCATAACGCATAACGCATAACGCATAACGCATAACGCATAACGCATAACGCATATCGAATAACGCATAACGTGTGACTCATAACGCATAACGCATAAAGCATAATGCATAACGCATAACGCATAACGCATAACGCATAACGCATAACGCATAACGCATAACGCACAACGCATATCGCATAACGCATAACGCATAACGCATAACGCATGGCGCATAACTCAAAATGCATAACGCATAACGCATAACGCATAACGCATAACGCATAACGCATAACGCATAACGCATAACGCATAACGCATAACGCATAACGCATAACGCATAACGCATAACGCATAACGCACAACGCATATCGCATAACGCATAACGCATAATGCATAACGCATGGCGCATAACTCAAAATGCATAACGCATAACGCATAACGCATAACGCAAACGTATAACGCACAACGCATAACGAATACAGCAAAACGCATAATGCTTAACGCATAACGGATCACGCATAACGCATAACGCACAACGCATATCGCATAACGCATAACGCATAACGCATAACGCATGGCGCATAACTCAAAATGCATAACGCATAACGCATAACGCATAACGCATAACGCATAACGCATAACGCATAACGCACAACGCACATCGCATAACGCATAACGCATGGCGCATAACTCAAAATGCATAACGCATAACGCATAACGCATATCGCATAACGTATAAGGCATAACGCATAATACATAACGTATAACGCATTATGCATAACGCATAACGCATAACGCATAATGCATAACGCATAACACAAACCCATAAGGCATAAGGCATAACGCATAACGCATAACGCATAACGCATAATGCATAACGCATAACGGATCACGCATAACGCATAAGGCATAACGCATAACGCATATCGCATAACGCATAACGCATAACGCATAACGCATGGCGCATAACTCAAAATGCATAACGCATAACGCATAACGCATAACGCATAACGCATAACGCACAACGCATATCGGATAACGTATAACGCATAACGCAAACGTATAACGCACAACGCATAACGAATACAGCAAAACGCATAATGCTTAACGCATAACGGATCACGCATAACGCATAAGGCATAAAGCATAACGTATAACGCATAACGCATATCGCATAAAGCATAACGCATAACCCATAACGCATAACGCATAACGCATAACGCATAACGCATAACGCATAACGCATAACGCATAACGCATAACGCATAACGCATAACGCATAACGCATAACGCATAACGCATAACGCATAACGCACAACGCATATCGCATAACGCATAACGCATAACGCATAACGCATAACGCATAACGCATAACGCATAACGCATAACGCATAACGTATAACGCATAACGCATAACGCACAACGCATATCGCATAACGCATAACGCATAATGCATAACGCATGGCGCATAACTCAAAATGCATAACGCATAACGCATAACGCATAACGCAAACGTATAACGCACAACGCATAACGAATACAGCAAAACGCATAATGCTTAACGCATAACGGATCACGCATAACGCATAAGGCATAACGCATAACGCATAACGCATAACGCATAACGCATAACGCATAACGCATAACGCATAACGCATAACGCATAACGCATAACGCATAACGCATAACGCATAACGTATAACGCAAAACGCATAACGCATAACGTTACCGCATAAGGCTTTATGCATGATGCATATCGCATAACGCATAACGCATAACGCATAACTCATAACGTATAACGCATAACGCATAATGCATAACGCATAACGCATAACGCATAACGCACAACGCAAACGTATAACGCACAACGCATAACGCATAACGCATAACGCATAACGCATAACGCATAACGCATGGCCCATAACGCAAAATGCATAACGCATAACGCATAACGCATAACGCATACGGCATAACGCATAACGCATAACGCATAACGCACAACGCATATCGCATAACGCATAACGCATAACGCATAACGCATGGCGCATAACTCAAAATGCATAACGCATAACGCATAACGCATAACGCATAACGCATAACGCATAACGCATAACGCATAACGCATAACGCATAACGCATAACGCGTAACGCATAACGCATAACGCACAACGCCTAACGCATAACGCATAACGCATAACGCATAACGCATAACGCATAACGCACAACGCATATCGCATAACGTATAACGCAAAACGCATAACGCATAACGCATAACCCATAACGCATAACGCATGTTGGATCACTCATAACGCATAACGCATAACGCATAAAGCATAAAGCATAACGTATAACGCATAACGCATATCGCATAACGCATAACGCATAACCCATAACGCATAACGCATAACGCATAACGCATAACGCATAACGCATAACGCATAACGCATAACGTATAACGCATAACGCATAACGCATAACGCATAACGCATAACGCATAAGGCATAAGGCATAACGCATAACGCATAACGCATAACGCATAATGCATAACGCATAACGCATAACGCATAACGCAAAATGCATAACGCATAACGCATATCGCATAACGCATAACGGATCACGCATAACGCATAACGCACAACGCATATCGCATAACGCATAACGCATAACGCATAACGCATGGCGCATAACTCAAAATGCATAACGCATAACGCATAACGCATAACGCATAACGCATAACGCATAACGCATAACGCACAACGCACATCGCATAACGCATAACGCATGGCGCATAACTCAAAATGCATAACGCATAACGCATAACGCATATCGCATAACGTATAAGGCATAACGCATAATACATAACGTATAACGCATTATGCATAACGCATAACGCATAACGCATAATGCATAACGCATAACGCAAACCCATAAGGCATAAGGCATAACGCATAACGCATAACGCATAACGCATAATGCATAACGCATAACGCATAACGCATAACGCAAAATGCATAACGCATAACGCATATCGCATAACGCATAACGCATAACGCATAACGCATGGCGCATAACTCAAAATGCATAACGCATAACGCATAACGCATAACGCATAACGCATAACGCATAACGCATAACGCATAACGCATAACGCATAACGCATAACGCATAACGCATAACGCATAACGCATAACGCATGGCGCATAACTCAAAATGCATAACGCATAACGCATAACGCATAACGCATAACGCATAACGCATAACGCATAACGCATAACGCATAACGCATAACGCATAACGCATAACGCATAACGCATAACGCATAACGCATAACGCATAACGCACAACGCATATCGCATAACGCATAACGCATAACGCATAACGCATAACGCATAACGCACAACGCATAACGCATAACGCATAACGCATAACGCATAACGCATAACGCATAACGCACAACGCATATCGCATAACGCATAACGCATAACGCATAACGCATAACGCATATCGAATAACGCATAACGTGTGACTCATAACGCATAACGCATAAAGCATAATGCATAACGCATAACGCATAACGCATAACGCATAACGCATAACGCATAACGCATATCGAATAACGCATAACGTGTGACTCATAACGCATAACGCATAAAGCATAATGCATAACGCATAACGCATAACGCATAACGCATAACGCATAACGCACAACGCATATCGCATAACGCATAACGCATAACGCATAACGCATGGCGCATAACTCAAAATGCATAACGCATAACGCATAACGCATAACGCATAACGCATAACGCATAACGCATAACGCATAACGCATAACGCATAACGCATAACGCATAACGCATAACGCATAACGCATAACGCATAATGCTTAACGCATAACGGATCACGCATAACGCATAACGCACAACGCATATCGCATAACGCATAACGCATAACGCATAACGCATGGCGCATAACTCAAAATGCATAACGCATAACGCATAACGCATAACGCATAACGCATAACGCATAACGCATAACGCACAACGCACATCGCATAACGCATAACGCACAACGCATATCGCATAACGCATAAAGCATAACGCATAACGCATAACGCATATCGAATAACGCATAACGTGTGACTCATAACGCATAACGCATAAAGCATAATGCATAACGCATAACGCATAACGCATAACGCATAACGCATAACGCATAACGCATAACGCATATCGAATAACGCATAACGTGTGACTCATAACGCATAACGCATAAAGCATAATGCATAACGCATAACGCATAACGCATAACGCATAACGCATAACGCATAACGCATAACGCATAACGCATAACGCATAACGCATAACGCACAACGCATATCGCATAACGCATAACGCATAATGCATAACGCATGGCGCATAACTCAAAATGCATAACGCATAACGCATAACGCATAACGCAAACGTATAACGCACAACGCATAACGAATACAGCAAAACGCATAATGCTTAACGCATAACGGATCACGCATAACGCATAACGCACAACGCATATCGCATAACGCATAACGCATAACGCATAACGCATGGCGCATAACTCAAAATGCATAACGCATAACGCATAACGCATAACGCATAACGCATAACGCATAACGCACAACGCACATCGCATAACGCATAACGCATGGCGCATAACTCAAAATGCATAACGCATAACGCATAACGCATAACGCATATCGAATAACGCATAACGTGTGACTCATAACGCATAACGCATAAAGCATAATGCATAACGCATAACGCATAACGCATAACGCATAACGCATAACGCATAACGCATATCGAATAACGCATAACGTGTGACTCATAACGCATAACGCATAAAGCATAATGCATAACGCATATCGCATAACGCATAACGCATAACGCATAACGCATGGCGCATAACTCAAAATGCATAACGCATAACGCATAACGCATAACGCATAACGCATAACGCATAACGCATAACGCATAACGCATAACGCATAACGCATAACGCATAACGCATAACGCATAACGCATAACGCACAACGCATATCGCATAACGCATAACGCATAATGCATAACGCATGGCGCATAACTCAAAATGCATAACGCATAACGCATAACGCATAACGCAAACGTATAACGCACAACGCATAACGAATACAGCAAAACGCATAATGCTTAACGCATAACGGATCACGCATAACGCATAACGCACAACGCATATCGCATAACGCATAACGCATAACGCATAACGCATGGCGCATAACTCAAAATGCATAACGCATAACGCATAACGCATAACGCATAACGCATAACGCATAACGCATAACGCATAACGCACAACGCACATCGCATAACGCATAACGCATGGCGCATAACTCAAAATGCATAACGCATAACGCATAACGCATATCGCATAACGTATAAGGCATAACGCATAATACATAACGTATAACGCATTATGCATAACGCATAACGCATAACGCATAATGCATAACGCATAACGCAAACCCATAAGGCATAAGGCATAACGCATAACGCATAACGCATAACGCATAATGCATAACGCATAACGCATAACGCATAACGCAAAATGCATAACGCATAACGCATATCGCATAACGCATAACGCATAACGCATAACGCATGGCGCATAACTCAAAATGCATAACGCATAACGCATAACGCATAACGCATAACGCATAACGCATAACGCATAACGCATAACGCATAACGCATAACGCATAACGCATAACGCATAACGCATAACGCATAACGCATAACGCATAACGCATGGCGCATAACTCAAAATGCATAACGCATAACGCATAACGCATAACGCATAACGCATAACGCATAACGCATAACGCATAACGCATAACGCATAACGCATAACGCATAACGCATAACGCATAACGCATAACGCATAACGCATAACGCATAACGCATAACGCATAACGCATAACGCACAACGCATATCGCATAACGCATAACGCATAACGCATAACGCATAACGCATAACGCATAACGCATAACGCATAACGCATAACGCATAACGCATAACGTATAACGCATAACGCATAACGCACAACGCATATCGCATAACGCATAACGCATAACGCATAACGCATAACGCATGGCGCATAACTCAAAATGCATAACGCATAACGCATAACGCATAACGCATAACGCATAACGCATAACGCATAACGCATAACGCACAACGCACATCGCATAACGCATAACGCACAACGCATATCGCATAACGCATAAAGCATAACGCATAACGCATAACGCATATCGAATAACGCATAACGTGTGACTCATAACGCATAACGCATAAAGCATAATGCATAACGCATAACGCATAACGCATAACGCATAACGCATAACGCATATCGAATAACGCATAACGTGTGACTCATAACGCATAACGCATAAAGCATAATGCATAACGCATAACGCATAACGCATAACGCATAACGCATAACGCATAACGCATAACGCATAACGCATAACGCATAACGCACAACGCATATCGCATAACGCATAACGCATAATGCTTAACGCATAACGGATCACGCATAACGCATAACGCACAACGCATATCGCATAACGCATAACGCATAACGCATAACGCATGGCGCATAACTCAAAATGCATAACGCATAACGCATAACGCATAACGCATAACGCATAACGCATAACGCATAACGCACAACGCACATCGCATAACGCATAACGCATGGCGCATAACTCAAAATGCATAACGCATAACGCATAACGCATAACGCATAACGCATAACGCATAACGCATAACGCATAACGCATAACGCATAACGCATAACGCATAACGCATAACGCATAACGCATAACGCATAACGCATAACGCATAACGCATAACGCATAACGCATAACGCATAACGCATAACGCATAACGCATAGCGCATAACGCATAACGCATAACGCATAACGCATAACGCATAACGAATAACGCATAACGCATAACGCATAACGCCTAACGGATTAGGCATAACGCATAACGCATAATGCATAACACATAACGCATAACGCATAACGCATAACGCATAACGCATAACGCATAACGCATAACGCATAACGCATAACGCATAACGCCTTACGGATCAGGCATAACGCATAACGCATAATGCATAACACATAACGCATAACGCATAACGCATAACGCATAACGCATAACGCATAACGCATAACGCATAACGCATAACGCATAACGCATAACGCATAACGCATAACGCATAACGCATAACGCATAACGCATAACACATAACGCATAACGCATAACGCATAACGCATAACGCATAACGCATAACGCATAACGCATAACGCAAGTCGGATCACTCATAGCGCATAACGCATAACGCATAAAGCATAAAGCATAACGTATAACGCATAACGCATATCGCATAACGCATAACGCATAACCCATAACGCATAACGCATAACGCATAACGCATAACGCATAACGCATAACGCATAACGCATAACGCATAACGCATAACGCATAACGCATAACGCATAACGCATAACGCATAACGCACAACGCATATCGCATAACGCATAACGCAAAACGCATGGCGCATACCTCAAAATGCATAACGCATAACGCATAACGCATAACGCATAACGCATAACGCATAACGCATAACGCATAACGCATAACGCACAACGCATATCGCATAACGCATAACGCATAACGCGTAACGCATGGCGCATAACTCAAAATGCAAAACGCATAACGCATAACGCATAACGCAAACGTATAACGCACAACGCATAACGAATACAGCAAAACGCATAATGCTTAACGCATAACGGATCACGCATAACGCATAACGCACAACGCATATCGCATAACGCATAACGCATAACGCACAACGCATATCGCATAACGCATAACGCATGGCGCATAACTCAAAATGCATAACGCATAACGCATAACGCATAACGCATAACGCAAACGTATAACGCACAACGCATAACGAATACAGCAAAACGCATAATGCTTAACGCATAACGGATCACGCATAACGCATAACGCATAACGCATAACGCATATCGCATAACGCATAACGCATAACGCATGGCGCATAACTCAAAATGCATAACGCATAACGTATAACGCATAACGCATAACGCATAACGCATAACGCATAACGCATAACGCATAACGCATAACGCATAACGCATAACGCATAACGCATAACGCATAACGCACAACGCATATCGCATAACGCATAACGCACAACGCATATCGCATAACGCATAACGCATAACGCATGGCGCATAACTCAAAATGCATAACGCATAACGCATAACGCATAACGCATAACGCATAACGCATAACGCATAACGCATAACGCATAACGCATAACGCATAACGCATAACGCATAACGCATAACGCATAACGCATAACGCATAACGCATAACGCATAACGCATAACGCATAACGCATAACGCATAACGCATAACGCATAACGCATAACGCACAACGCATATCGCATAACGCATAACGCATAACGCATAACGCATAACGCATAACGCATAACGCATAACGCATAACGCATAACGCATAACGCATAACGCATAACGCATAACGCATAACGCATAACGCATAACGCATAACGCATAACGCATAACGCATAACGTATAACGCATAACGCATAACGCACAACGCATATCGCATAACGCATAACGCATAACGCATAACGCATAACGCATAACGCATAACGCATAACGCATAACGCATAACGCATAACGTATAACGCATAACGCATAACGCACAACGCATATCGCATAACGCATAACGCATAACGCATAACGCATAACGCATAACGCACAACGCATAACGCATAACGCATAACGCATAACGCATAACGCATAACGCATAACGCACAACGCATATCGCATAACGCATAACGCATAACGCATAACGCATAACGCATATCGAATAACGCATAACGTGTGACTCATAACGCATAACGCATAAAGCATAATGCATAACGCATAACGCATAACGCATAACGCATAACGCATAACGCATAACGCATATCGAATAACGCATAACGTGTGACTCATAACGCATAACGCATAAAGCATAACGCATAACGCATAACGCATAACGCATAACGCATAACGCATAACGCATAACGCATAACACACAACGCATATCGCATAACGCATAACGCATAACGCATAACGCATGGCGCATAACTCAAAATGCATAACGCATAACGCATAACGCATAACGCATAACGCATAACGCATAACGCATAACGCATAACGCATAACGCATAACGCATAACGCATAACGCATAACGCATAACGCATAACGCATAACGCATAACGCACAACGCATATCGCATAACGCATAACGCATAATGCATAACGCATGGCGCATAACTCAAAATGCATAACGCATAACGCATAACGCATAACGCAAACGTATAACGCACAACGCATAACGAATACAGCAAAACGCATAATGCTTAACGCATAACGGATCACGCATAACGCATAACGCACAACGCATATCGCATAACGCATAACGCATAACGCATAACGCATGGCGCATAACTCAAAATGCATAACGCATAACGCATAACGCATAACGCATAACGCATAACGCATAACGCATAACGCATAACGCACAACGCACATCGCATAACGCATAACGCATGGCGCATAACTCAAAATGCATAACGCATAACGCATAACGCATATCGCATAACGTATAAGGCATAACGCATAATACATAACGTATAACGCATTATGCATAACGCATAACGCATAACGCATAATGCATAACGCATAACGCAAACCCATAAGGCATAAGGCATAACGCATAACGCATAACGCATAACGCATAATGCATAACGCATAACGCATAACGCATAACGCAAAATGCATAACGCATAACGCATATCGCATAACGCATAACGCATAACGCATAACGCATGGCGCATAACTCAAAATGCATAACGCATAACGCATAACGCATAACGCATAACGCATAACGCATAACGCATAACGCATAACGCATAACGCATAACGCATAACGCATAACGCATAACGCATAACGCATAACGCATAACGCATGGCGCATAACTCAAAATGCATAACGCATAACGCATAACGCATAACGCATAACGCATAACGCATAACGCATAACGCATAACGCATAACGCATAACGCATAACGCATAACGCATAACGCATAACGCATAACGCATAACGCATAACGCATAACGCATAACGCATAACGCATAACGCATAACGCATAACGCACAACGCATATCGCATAACGCATAACGCATAACGCATAACGCATAACGCATAACGCATAACGCATAACGCATAACGCATAACGCATAACGCATAACGTATAACGCATAACGCATAACGCACAACGCATATCGCATAACGCATAACGCATAACGCATAACGCATAACGCATAACGCACAACGCATAACGCATAACGCATAACGCATAACGCATAACGCATAACGCATAACGCACAACGCATATCGCATAACGCATAACGCATAACGCATAACGCATAACGCATAACGCATATCGAATAACGCATAACGTGTGACTCATAACGCATAACGCATAAAGCATAATGCATAACGCATAACGCATAACGCATAACGCATAACGCATAACGCATAACGCATATCGAATAACGCATAACGTGTGACTCATAACGCATAACGCATAAAGCATAATGCATAACGCATAACGCATAACGCATAACGCATAACGCATAACGCATAACGCATAACGCATAACGCACAACGCATATCGCATAACGCATAACGCATAACGCATAACGCATGGCGCATAACTCAAAATGCATAACGCATAACGCATAACGCATAACGCATAACGCATAACGCATAACGCATAACGCATAACGCATAACGCATAACGCATAACGCATAATGCTTAACGCATAACGGATCACGCATAACGCATAACGCACAACGCATATCGCATAACGCATAACGCATAACGCATAACGCATAACGCATGGCGCATAACTCAAAATGCATAACGCATAACGCATAACGCATAACGCATAACGCATAACGCATAACGCATAACGCATAACGCACAACGCACATCGCATAACGCATAACGCACAACGCATATCGCATAACGCATAAAGCATAACGCATAACGCATAACGCATATCGAATAACGCATAACGTGTGACTCATAACGCATAACGCATAAAGCATAATGCATAACGCATAACGCATAACGCATAACGCATAACGCATAACGCATAACGCATATCGAATAACGCATAACGTGTGACTCATAACGCATAACGCATAAAGCATAATGCATAACGCATAACGCATAACGCATAACGCATAACGCATAACGCATAACGCATAACGCATAACGCATAACGCATAACGCACAACGCATATCGCATAACGCATAACGCATAATGCTTAACGCATAACGGATCACGCATAACGCATAACGCACAACGCATATCGCATAACGCATAACGCATAACGCATAACGCATGGCGCATAACTCAAAATGCATAACGCATAACGCATAACGCATAACGCATAACGCATAACGCATAACGCATAACGCACAACGCACATCGCATAACGCATAACGCATGGCGCATAACTCAAAATGCATAACGCATAACGCATAACGCATAACGCATAACGCATAACGCATAACGCATAACGCATAACGCATAACGCATAACGCATAACGCATAACGCATAACGCATAACGCATAACGCATAACGCATAACGCATAACGCATAACGCATAACGCATAACGCATAACGCATAACGCATAGCGCATAACGCATAACGCATAACGCATAACGCATAACGCATAACGAATAACGCATAACGCATAACGCATAACGCCTAACGGATTAGGCATAACGCATAACGCATAATGCATAACACATAACGCATAACGCATAACGCATAACGCATAACGCATAACGCATAACGCATAACGCATAACGCATAACGCATAACGCATAACGCCTTACGGATCAGGCATAACGCATAACGCATAATGCATAACACATAACGCATAACGCATAACGCATAACGCATAACGCATAACGCATAACGCATAACGCATAACGCATAACGCATAACGCATAACGCATAACGCATAACGCATAACGCATAACGCATAACACATAACGCATAACGCATAACGCATAACGCATAACGCATAACGCATAACGCATAACGCATAACGCAAGTCGGATCACTCATAGCGCATAACGCATAACGCATAAAGCATAAAGCATAACGTATAACGCATAACGCATATCGCATAACGCATAACGCATAACCCATAACGCATAACGCATAACGCATAACGCATAACGCATAACGCATAACGCATAACGCATAACGCATAACGCATAACGCATAACGCATAACGCACAACGCATATCGCATAACGCATAACGCAAAACGCATGGCGCATACCTCAAAATGCATAACGCATAACGCATAACGCATAACGCATAACGCATAACACATAACGCATAACGCATAACGCATAACGCACAACGCATATCGCATAACGCATAACGCATAACGCGTAACGCATGGCGCATAACTCAAAATGCAAAACGCATAACGCATAACGCATAACGCAAACGTATAACGCACAACGCATAACGAATACAGCAAAACGCATAATGCTTAACGCATAACGGATCACGCATAACGCATAACGCACAACGCATATCGCATAACGCATAACGCATAACGCACAACGCATATCGCATAACGCATAACGCATGGCGCATAACTCAAAATGCATAACGCATAACGCATAACGCATAACGCATAACGCAAACGTATAACGCACAACGCATAACGAATACAGCAAAACGCATAATGCTTAACGCATAACGGATCACGCATAACGCATAACGCATAACGCATAACGCATATCGCATAACGCATAACGCATAACGCATGGCGCATAACTCAAAATGCATAACGCATAACGTATAACGCATAACGCATAACGCATAACGCATAACGCATAACGCATAACGCATAACGCATAACGCATAACGCATAACGCATAACGCATAACGCATAACGCACAACGCATATCGCATAACGCATAACGCACAACGCATATCGCATAACGCATAACGCATAACGCATGGCGCATAACTCAAAATGCATAACGCATAACGCATAACGCATAACGCATAACGCATAACGCATAACGCATAACGCATAACGCATAACGCATAACGCATAACGCATAACGCATAACGCATAACGCATAACGCATAACGCATAACGCATAACGCATAACGCATAACGCATAACGCATAACGCATAACGCATAACGCATAACGCATAACGCATAACGCATAACGCATAACGCATAACGCACAACGCATATCGCATAACGCATAACGCATAACGCATAACGCATAACGCATAACGCATAACGCATAACGCATAACGCATAACGCATAACGCATAACGCATAACGCATAACGTATAACGCATAACGCATAACGCACAACGCATATCGCATAACGCATAACGCATAACGCATAACGCATTACGCATAACGCACAACGCATAACGCATAACGCATAACGCATAACGCATAACGCATAACGCATAACGCACAACGCATATCGCATAACGCATAACGCATAACGCATAACGCATATCGAATAACGCATAACGTGTGACTCATAACGCATAGCGCATAAAGCATAATGCATAACGCATAACGCATAACGCATAACGCATAACGCATAACGCATAACGCATATCGAATAACGCATAACGTGTGACTCATAACGCATAACGCATAAAGCATAATGCATAACGCATAACGCATAACGCATAACGCATAACGCATAACGCATAACGCATAACGCATAACGCACGACGCATATCGCATAACGCATAACGCATAACGCATAACGCATGGCGCATAACTCAAAATGCATAACGCATAACGCATAACGCATAACGCATAACGCATAACGCATAACGCATAACGCATAACGCATAACGCATAACGCATAACGCATAACGCATAACGCATAACGCATAACGCACAACGCATATCGCATAACGCATAACGCATAATGCATAACGCATGGCGCATAACTCAAAATGCATAACGCATAACGCATAACGCATAACGCAAACGTATAACGCACAACGCATAACGAATACAGCAAAACGCATAATGCTTAACGCATAACGGATCACGCATAACGCATAACGCACAACGCATATCGCATAACGCATAACGCATAACGCATAACGCATGGCGCATAACTCAAAATGCATAACGCATAACGCATAACGCATAACGCATAACGCATAACGCATAACGCATAACGCACAACGCACATCGCATAACGCATAACGCATCGCGCATAACTCAAAATGCATAACGCATAACGCATAACGCATATCGCATAACGTATAAGGCATAACGCATAATACATAACGTATAACGCATTATGCATAACGCATAACGCATAACGCATAATGCATAACGCATAACGCAAACCCATAAGGCATAAGGCATAACGCATAACGCATAACGCATAACGCATAATGCATAACGCATAACGGATCACGCATAACGCATAAGGCATAACGCATAACGCATATCGCATAACGCATAACGCATAACGCATAACGCATGGCGCATAACTCAAAATGCATAACGCATAACGCATAACGCATAACGCATAACGCATAACGCACAACGCATATCGGATAACGTATAACGCATAACGCAAACGTATAACGCACAACGCATAACGAATACAGCAAAACGCATAATGCTTAACGCATAACGGATCACGCATAACGCATAAGGCATAAAGCATAACGTATAACGCATAACGCATATCGCATAAAGCATAACGCATAACCCATAACGCATAACGCATAACGCATAACGCATAACGCATAACGCATAACGCATAACGCATAACGCATAACGCATAACGCATAACGCATAACGCATAACGCATAACGCATAACGCATAACGCATAACGCACAACGCATATCGCATAACGCATAACGCATAACGCATAACGCATAACGCATAACGCATAACGCATAACGCATAACGTATAACGCATAACGCATAACGCACAACGCATATCGCATAACGCATAACGCATAATGCATAACGCATGGCGCATAACTCAAAATGCATAACGCATAACGCATAACGCATAACGCAAACGTATAACGCACAACGCATAACGAATACAGCAAAACGCATAATGCTTAACGCATAACGGATCACGCATAACGCATAAGGCATAACGCATAACGCATAACGCATAACGCATAACGCATAACGCATAACGCATAACGCATAACGCATATCGCATAATGCATAACGCATAACGCATAACGCATAACGTATAACGCAAAACGCATAACGCATAACGTTACCGCATAAGGCTTTATGCATGATGCATATCGCATAACGCATAACGCATAACGCATAACTCATAACGTATAACGCATAACGCATAATGCATAACGCATAACGCATAACGCATAACGCACAACGCAAACGTATAACGCACAACGCATAATGCATAACGCATAACGCATAACGCATAACGCATAACTAATGGCCCATAACGCAAAATGCATAACGCATAACGCATAACGCATAACGCATACGGCATAACGCATAACGCATAACGCATAACGCACAACGCATATCGCATAACGCATAACGCATAACGCATAACGCATGGCGCATAACTCAAAATGCATAACGCATAACGCATAACGCATAACGCATAACGCATAACGCATAACGCATAACGCATAACGCATAACGCATAACGCATAACGCATAACGCGTAACGCATAACGCATAATGCACAACGCCTAACGCATAACGCATAACGCATAACGCATAACGCATAACGCACAACGCATATCGCATAACGTATAACGCAAAACGCATAACGCATAACGGATAACCCATAACGCATAACGCATAACGCATAACGCATAACGCATAACGCATAACGCATAACGTATAACGCATAACGCATAACGCATAACGCATAACGCATAACGCATAACGCATAACGCATAACGCATAACGCATAACGCATAACGCATAACGCATAACGCATAACGCATAACGCATAATGCACAACGTATATCGCATAACGCATAACGCACAACGCATATCGCATAACGCATAACGCATAACGCATAACGCATGGCGCATAACTCAAAATGCATAACGCATAACGCATAACGCATAACGCATAACGCATAACGCATAACGCATAACGCATAACGCATAACGCATAACGCATAACGCACAACGCATATCGCATAACGCATAACGCACAACGCATATCGCATAACGCATAACGCATAACGCATAACGCATGGCGCATAACTCAAAATGCATAACGCATAACGCATAACGCATAACGCATAACGCATAACGCATAACGCATAACGCATAACGCATAACGCATAACGCATAACGCATAACGCATAACGCATAACGCATAACGCACAACGCATAACGCACAACGCATATCGCATAACGCATAACGCATAATCCATAACGCATGGCGCATAACTCAAAATGCATAACGCATAACGCATAACGCATAACGCAAACGTATAACGCACAACGCATAACGAATACAGCAAAACGCATAATGCTTAACGCATAACGGATCACGCATAACGCATAACGCACAACGCATATCGCATAACGCATAACGCATAACGCATAACGCATGGCGCATAACTGAAAATGCATAACGCATAACGCATAACGCATAACGCATAACGCATAACGCATAACGCACTACGCTGTAACCGTCCTGGTTACACACCAAGATGTCGTGCGATTCGATATCAATCCCCACCGCGATGAATGTGACGTCGTGCATGATCCTTGTCATAGATAAGGATCGCAGATGTGATATACATCAAATAAGATGCGCACGCATCGATCCCCTCTCGATCACGATCAAAGGAGGTCGATGCGAGGAGCAGATTAATCACTCTGCGACTGGATACGATCCAGATAACACG
Source organism: Lasioglossum morio (assembly GCA_916610235.2). Taxonomy (NCBI): domain Eukaryota; kingdom Metazoa; phylum Arthropoda; class Insecta; order Hymenoptera; family Halictidae; genus Lasioglossum; species Lasioglossum morio. The sequence continues at coordinate 3,915,751 of CAKAJA020000289.1, forward strand.
CTCTAGTCAGAGCGCTCTCGCATAGTCGCGTAGTTTATATATTAAAATATTCGCACATTGCCAAGTAGGCAATCGGTTCAAATTGAAATTGAAGCCTTTCAAAAGGTTGTTCCAAAAGTTCGTATAACGAAAGGATTTCTGAGTTTATTAACTTCCAGATTTATGGGGAAGTTATTGTAATTGAAATAATTTTGCAATGAAGATATAATTAATAAATTATAATAGTTTCGACATTTACAAGTCGTGAGTTGACGTGAGAGCAAATAGTTTTGCATTATATTAGAGATTTCATTCGAGATTGAAAATCGAATAAATTGTATTCTACGTTGTGTGAATACAACACATTGAGATTACAGTGTAAGCCCATGTGAAGGGCAACTTGAGTTCTATTGTGTAATAATATTGAAAGATTTAACGAGTATTATCTTGTGTGATATTGCGATTTAATTTAGAATTCGAGATTGTTCTATAGAGCTACATAGCTCTACTTATTTTGCGGTTTATACATTATTGAGAGAAAGGCACTTTGCCGTGATTGTGTTCCATGCATGTCATGAAAAGTTTATTGTGTGAATTATTGGTACATCCGAATTATATTGTTGAATTGTTTTCCTTGCTATTTCGAGGGCAAGTAGAATTGTGAATAGAGTCGCTCAGAGGTTCCATTTGTCGGAAGGAGGCATAGAATCCAGAGTGGGTTCGTGTTATTTGATATTTATAATCAAATATATATATCGAAAGATACACTACTGAATTCACATAGTGAATTCTGCTCGGAATGGACAGTTGGAAAAATTCACATATCGCCATGACCACGCTTGCGTGCTCTGCCTAGATATTTGTAATTTATTCCGCCGCGTTTTGGATCGCCTAGTAGAGAAGGAGCCGATTGCCCTTCCCGGAAATATCCGGCAAGACCGATCGTTTGCCTGAGTTTGCTAGCCTGGTTCTTAACGAGGTTTATTTCAATTGATCCTGCTAAGAGCATACTCGTTTGGACAGGGAGAGTCGCCATGACCACGATTTTGTGCTCTGCCTAGACTCTCTGTCTGTTTTCATTCGAAAGTACAATCATTTAGTGAGTAGAAGCTGATTGCCCTTCCCGGAATTGTCCGGCAAGACCGATCGGTTGTCTATGTTCATTAATTTGATTTGTAATGTGTATTTGAATAACGCATTCTTAGAATGTGTGCATCGGCGTTAATAATCGTGTGAAAATCTTCCGAAAACGAATGAGAACCTCGTGCACTGGTACATGCGACTTCGGTTTCTTATAACCATTCCAATTCGAGGAAGTTTGGGTATCCGTCTCGCGGTCGTCGCCTTTCTTTTAGGTGTTGACGTCGCTATATACTCGCGTGTTGTCATAGCGAGTGACGACGACCTTGTTATTATAACAGTACAATCCATTGTAAAAGGGTTCCAGTGGATCTCATTTGTACACTTCTAATTAATAGAATATATTTTTGGTTCTACCCGATTTAAATCTCCAACAATTATTTAGTTTTGTTATCACCTTTCCGCCATCCAGTGCCTGGAGGCACGAATCCTTTTCAACAGGGACATCGGGTCTCGTAACCAACCCGGTGTTAGATCTATATTGTCACTATCCAAGAAGTTCTACTATACAATTAGCAGGGGCATCCAGATTACCGCAGAATCGCCACGACCACGTTATCGTGCTCTGCCGATCCTGAGTGAGTAAGTCTGCGTGTAACTGTGAACGTTTACTGACATACGGGATCGATCGCCATTCCTGGAATCATCCAGCAATACCGATCGAGACGCTGTAGTGTCTAGTGGGATTTTCTAGCAAGAACTCAGTGGATTTAATCGTACAATTAGCAGGGGCATCCAGATTACCGCAGAATCGCCACGACCACGTTACCGTGCTCTGCCGATTCTGAGTGAGTAAGTCTGCGTGCAACTGTGAACGTTTACTGACATACGGGATCGATTGCCATTCCTGGAATCATCCAGCAATACCGATCGAGACGCTGTATTGTCTGCTCTGAATCCTGCGTGTCAAACAAAAGAAGGAAAGAGAGATTAACTTGTTGGAACACTTGCTCCACGGACATCTCTCCACGGCACGTCTACCTGCCCTGCTGAGAATTGTTAGTTGCAGTAAGTGAAGACAACAAGTCTCTTCCAGGAGCATCCAGATTGCCATAGAATTGCCATGACCACGTTATCGTGCTCTGCCGATTCTGTGTAAGTAGATCTGTATGCAACTGAAAACATTTTCCTGACATACGGGATCAATTGCCACTCCTGTGTTTCACAGCAGTACCGATTGAGACGCTGTATTGTCTACATTTATCCCTTCATCCAACGGGTTAAATAGAAAAGAAAAAGGGATTAAATAGTCTGGTTACATATTGGCGCCCAACGTGGGGCGGTTAGGTTGAGACAAGTTAATTGTTGGAGATTATAATGAATAGACCCAAGGTCACTCGTGCTACTAAAATGACGGGTGCTGGTAAAGACGATGAATCGGCGGGTACGTCGATTCTTTCAAGTACACTTACGTCACGGACACCACCTCCTGGTTCCCCGGCAGGTTCTGAAAGGGATGGGCGCGTTCAAGTTCCTTTATCGTTGGGAGGTAATCAAGCTTCGGGCTCAAATGTCGCGCGCGAACGGGATCTAATGGCTAACACCATTCGAGAGTTGCAAGAGGAGATTGCGCAGCTGCGAAGTCAGGTTAGTCAGCTCGATGTTAAAATTGAGGAGCGCGTAACGACCGAAGAAATCTATGAACGTGTGACCGAACACAGAATCGAGATGAGGGAATGGTGTCGAAAATTTGAAGAGCGCATGGAGCGTCAGGAAAAGGCACAAGCAGACATGCGCAAGCAAATGGAAGAATGCTTGGAACAATATCGTAGACAACCAACAGTCCAAGCACCAATAGAGGACTATACTTCCCGCGACCAGCAACAAACCCATAGGGACGATAATTTCAGAAATTTGACTCAAACTCAACCATTGAATTCAAATACGACAGGCAGACAGACGTCTCATCAATACGACCAACGATGGGGATTAAACGAATCGACTCGATTCGACGCTACCATGGCGTCGATAGCACGTCCGTTTGTAGTTAAGCCTCAAATGCCCACTTTTGAGGGCAAGTCCACTGAGAGGCCATCAAAATATCTAAGAGAATTGATGCGGTTCGTGGAAGCTGCACGTCTGCCTGACGAAGAAATGAAATTTATAATCACACAATCGTTAAAAGGCAATGCAGGCGAATGGTGGGACATTATGTCCGACCAGATCGCAACATGGCACCAATTTGCCACGGCCCTGCTCGAAAGATTTTGGAGCTCGGCAATCCAAAGAAAGATTCGAGACAACCTCAATGTGGGAGTGCATCGGGGAGATTCCGGAGTTACTCGTGTAGCCTATGCGATGAAACTCATAGGAATGGCACGAGACCTACGACCCCGCCCAACCGATGACGAAATCATCCAAACCCTGTCGAAACACTACACGCAGGCTGTGGATGATTGTGTGTTGGGACAAAATATTCGCACAATCGATGCGTTTTTGGCACTCCTTGAAAGGTTCGATAACGGAGGCACTGTTAATCGACCAAGGTACGACGAGCGTCCAAGCTATGCTCGTGACTGGAAAGATCGTGCCGTACAGGATCGGCAGAACCAGCTGCCAACCACATTTAGAACGAATCAGGTGAACTCGGCTCAGCCACGGCAGAATCGGGAGAACCAGCGACCAGGGGCTGAATACCAACGACCGGCAACCGATAACCAAAGGCCAAGGTTCGACAATACCAGACCTTGGCAGGACAACCGTCGACCACAAGAACGACCTCGGGAAAATCCCCCGAATCGTATTAGAATGACTCTCCTGGAAGAAGAAGTGCAGGAGGAGGATCCAGAAGTCGTTGATCCGGAGGAAAGTACGGGAAACGAGTAAGGAGTACCTCAGAAGAAAGCCTGAGCGACTTCCCTGCACAGGCGAGAGGTATTCCCTATGACGTAAATAGGGAAGACGTCCAAATTAGGATCGGATCCATATTCCCCGACGTACGCCAAGAACTCCAGGAAGAAGAAGGATCGCTGGTCACCAGAGAGGAAATTAATCGTTGCCCAGAAATACAGATACAAATTGAAGGGATACCCACCAGGGCTCTCATCGATACGGGAAGCACAGTAACAGCTGTGTCAGAAGCTTGGTATTGCGAACACCAAGACCAGCTTCACAAATGCCCAACTCTCCCGGTAACGGGGGCAGTGGTAATTGGGGCGACGGGTGGAAAATCAACTCGTCTTAAAAAACAAATCTGGGTGACGGTTAATTTTGAAAAAGAACAGATTGAAACAACGGTAATTGTGGTACCCGGCTTAATTTGTCAAGTTATTCTTGGCGTGGACACACTGAGGCGAGCAAAGGCGAAAATAGACTTTGGGGATCAATCGCTATCGCTAAACACGACAAATGGACAAGCGATACTACAAATGACAGACGAAATCAACGCTGATGAAACCGTGGTACGGATCCTGAATGAAGTCGACCATCAGGCAAATGAGAAAAAAAAATCCCAAGGAGAGATCATACAGTCGCTCCTTGAACCCGTTCCAACAACTCAGGGAAGAAAAGCTACCCTTCGCCACGTGATTCAAACATTTCCGGAAGTATGGAGGGAAGAAATTGGACGGGTGACGTGCTACGAGCATCATTTGCACGTCAAACCTGGCCAACCATACTCTTGTAGATCCTATCCGATTCCACTAAAACACATGGAAGCTGCGGATACGGAAATACAAAAGATGCTGGCGAACGATATCATCCGCCCAAGCACGAGTCCGTATTTAAATCCGGTAGTGCCAGTATTAAAAAAGAATGGGTCAATACGTCTGTGTCTCGACGCCAGGAAATTGAACGAATACCTACTAGACGATCATGAAATGTCGGAAACACCAGATGCGATATTCCAACGATTCCAAAGGGTAGACTACTTAACGAGCCTCGACCTGACGAATAGCTTCTGGCAAATTCCATTAACACCATCATCACGGAAATATACTGCATTTTTGTATCGGGGTCGATGTTACGAGTACGTAGTAACACCATTTGGGTTAAAAACGAGCAGCGCAAGCCTTGTAAGAGCACTAAGACGGGTGTTAGAAGGAATGGAGGGATTCGTGGTCAACTTCATCGATGATATCCTCTGTTTTTCACCAACGTTCGAAAAACATATCGAACACCTCACCGCATTGCTGCAACGACTGAAAGAAAATAACATCACATTGAATTTGGAGAAATGCAAATTCATGAGACGCGAGGTCAAGTTTCTTGGCCATATACTGGCAAAAGAGGGCTTGAAACAAGACCCAGAGAAATTGACTCTCATTCGCGACTTTCCAACTCCGCGAAACGTAAAGCAACTGCGTGGATTCTTGGGCTTGGTAAACTATTACAGCAAGTTTACCAAGAAACATGCAGAAACCACAACACCATTACTTGCACTTTTGAAAAAAGGAACTCGATGGAAATGGGATGAAACATCACAAAAAGCATTTGACCAAGCTAAGAATGCTTTCTGTACCGAAGTGGTGTTACAGTATGCAGATACTCATCAGCCATATTTCCTTTCAACGGATGCAAGTTCAACTGCACTTGGAGCGGTTCTCGAACAACGGGATACGAATGGTGAATTAAGACCTATCACATTCGTAAGCAGAACATTGAGAGGTCCAGAATTATCGTATTTTACCACCGAAAAAGAGCTATTGGCGATTGTATGGGCATTGGGAAAACTCCGAACATATCTATATGGGGTTAAAATCACATTGCTAACAGACCATAAAGCAATTACATTTTTAATGAACAGCAAGCTCTTGAGCCAACGACTCACCAGATGGATCCTCTCCATACAGGATTATAAAATTGAGATTCAGTACCGCCCAGGGAAGGAGAACGTTCCCGCAGATATCATGAGCCGGTTAAATAATATGCTAATTGGGAACTCCAATGAACGAGAAACACACGTTCCAATACTGACGGCTCTTGCACGAGCAATGACACCTGCACTATCGTCTGCACTCAAGCAACTCTCTGAATGGCAACGGAAAGATGAAAAGTTACGTCGCGAAATCGAACGTCGCGAACAGAATCCGAATCGCGAGAAAAAGAACCGTTTCCGTCTCCGCGGTGGCACGTTGTATCATGTAGACAGGAAGGGAAAGGAACGACCGGTCATTCCATCAAAATTACGCGATTTGTTAATTCAAGAAGTGCATGAAATTTACGCGCATCTTGGCGGGGAAAAAACGGCGAAGCTCCTATCAGAGGACTTTTACGTTTCTAAATTACATCACCGCACGCGAAAGCTTATTGCCGCATGCGACACGTGCCAACGCGTAAAGATTCCTACTCATGCGATACATATCGATATGCAGAGTATAGTACCGGGGTGCCCTCTCGAGGTGTTGTCCGTTGACTTCTATGGTCCGTTACCAGCGTCAAGGGGGGGCGTAAAGTATATTCTAGTAATTGAAGAGCTATTTACTAAATTCGTTAAACTGTACCCTATGCGAAGGGCGACGACCACCGTGACTTTAACACGTATATTTAAACACTATATACCACAGTACGGTAAACCAAAAAAGATCTTGACAGACCATGGATCGCAATTCACTGCGAAAAAGTGGATTCAAACATTACAAGAAGAAGGCATCTATCACGTCCTCTCATCTATCCGACATCCACAGAGTAACCCAGTGGAGAGGGTGAATCGGGAGATCGGAAGGATCTTCCGCACAGTTGCAGCACATGCACATGCATCATGGGCTAAATGGACCAATTTAGTTGAAACCTGCTGCAATGAGGTGGCACACGACAGCACAGGGTTCACACCAACAGAACTACTGCTGAAGAAAAAACCAACACGACCATGGTCAAAGTGGTTTGAACATGCAAAGGACCCTGAAAATGCAGACGATGGAAACAGATTGCAACTTGCTTTCCAACGCATGACGAAGAAAGCCCACAAAAGATGTGCACGCGCCAATGCAGGGAAGTGCCACAAACAGTATGAAATGGGCGATTGGGTATTGGTAAAAGCAAATCCAATATCCAATGCGGAAGACAGAGAAATCGCGAAGTTTTTTCACTTGTACGAAGGACCGTACGAACTGACGAAGAAAAAAGGGTCGTCAACGTTCGTACTAAGAAATCCCTACTCCAAAGAGATCCGGGGAACATTCCATGCTTCCTGTCTACGGCCGTACAAGCAATTAGAAGAAGAAACAAATACTAACAGTAGTTGCGATGCGCAAAAGCCTGTACCTATGGGGATTTCTACGAACAGCCAAACCACTGACGATATAAAAGGACGCAAAGACCGACCCGCGAACACAGAGAAGTAACAACCATGGCCAGCAAAAGGGACGTCGGTACGATAGCATATGCCTACTGGGCAATGGTCAGTAGACCGACTCAAACAGGCCTAGACCTGCAATTGAAAGACGCGGAGCCCATCACGCTCCCAACCCGGACTGCAGGTGTATGGGACTCCCGCCCACACCGCTATAAAAGATTCCGGAGTGGTGTGGAAACTCAGGCGACGGCGCGAAAGTGCATCGCCAAAACTCAAACACCGCGAGATGGGCCAAGTTCAACCAGGAGTCGTAGGGGCCCAAAAGAACCACGAATCCAAACGCAACCGGAATCGTCGGCTGGTGCATTGGAGGTAACGGTCACCGAGGAAGCTGCAACGGACAAACCAAATCCAGACTGCACAGCTGAGGAGGAAAGCATGGAACTCGGCGAAGTGGAACCAGACGATCTCAACCGGTCGTGGGAAGTGATTCCTGAAACCACCAATGCCAGCCAAGAAGACATCGAAGTTGATTGGTCAGGAGACGAGATGGACGTATCCGGAGGCACGGTCGTTGAGGTGCCACTGTTCGACCTGGACCCCCACGATCCCCTAGGCCTATTGGGAGTGATGACCGAGGAGGAACTCCTCAAGGAAGCGGCGGAGGATGAGCGGTGAATTAAGTGAACCCCGTTCATATTTTCTTTAACATGCCCAGTGAAATTTTATTTAATTATTACGCCGTGTGCAGAACACATTTAATTTATATAGTCTCCCCGTCGCGTGTGAGAGCCAAGTGAAATTTTTTTTTCCTTTTGTGGTAGGCCGTGTGCAACAAGAAAGTCACATTATTACTTTTTCGCCAAGTGCAGAGACCATTTTATTTTATTTTAATATGCCAGTGCAAAATAATGCTATTTTGTTTACGCCGAGTGCAAAGATTGTTTTTTTTTTTATGTTATGTATGCGAATGCAAAGAATGCTCGAATTATGTTAAGCTGAATGCAAGGATGGATTTATGTTATTGTTGTTTGCCGCGTGTTATCACCGAGATTTTTGGAATACGTATTTACTGCGTTTACGTACCAAAAATCTCGAAAGCGGGGAAGGGGGTATGTGTAACCGTCCTGGTTACACACCAAGATGTCGTGCGATTCGATATCAATCCCCACCGCGATGAATGTGACGTCGTGCATGATCCTTGTCATAGATAAGGATCGCAGATGTGATATACATCAAATAAGATGCGCACGCATCGATCCCCTCTCGATCACGATCAAAGGAGGTCGATGCGAGGAGCAGATTAATCACTCTGCGACTGGATACGATCCAGATAACACGCTCTAGTCAGAGCGCTCTCGCATAGTCGCGTAGTTTATATATTAAAATATTCGCACATTGCCAAGTAGGCAATCGGTTCAAATTGAAATTGAAGCCTTTCAAAAGGTTGTTCCAAAAGTTCGTATAACGAAAGGATTTCTGAGTTTATTAACTTCCAGATTTATGGGGAAGTTATTGTAATTGAAATAATTTTGCAATGAAGATATAATTAATAAATTATAATAGTTTCGACATTTACAAGTCGTGAGTTGACGTGAGAGCAAATAGTTTTGCATTATATTAGAGATTTCATTCGAGATTGAAAATCGAATAAATTGTATTCTACGTTGTGTGAATACAACACATTGAGATTACAGTGTAAGCCCATGTGAAGGGCAACTTGAGTTCTATTGTGTAATAATATTGAAAGATTTAACGAGTATTATCTTGTGTGATATTGCGATTTAATTTAGAATTCGAGATTGTTCTATAGAGCTACATAGCTCTACTTATTTTGCGGTTTATACATTATTGAGAGAAAGGCACTTTGCCGTGATTGTGTTCCATGCATGTCATGAAAAGTTTATTGTGTGAATTATTGGTACATCCGAATTATATTGTTGAATTGTTTTCCTTGCTATTTCGAGGGCAAGTAGAATTGTGAATAGAGTCGCTCAGAGGTTCCATTTGTCGGAAGGAGGCATAGAATCCAGAGTGGGTTCGTGTTATTTGATATTTATAATCAAATATATATATCGAAAGATACACTACTGAATTCACATAGTGAATTCTGCTCGGAATGGACAGTTGGAAAAATTCACATATCGCCATGACCACGCTTGCGTGCTCTGCCTAGATATTTGTAATTTATTCCGCCGCGTTTTGGATCGCCTAGTAGAGAAGGAGCCGATTGCCCTTCCCGGAAATATCCGGCAAGACCGATCGTTTGCCTGAGTTTGCTAGCCTGGTTCTTAACGAGGTTTATTTCAATTGATCCTGCTAAGAGCATACTCGTTTGGACAGGGAGAGTCGCCATGACCACGATTTTGTGCTCTGCCTAGACTCTCTGTCTGTTTTCATTCGAAAGTACAATCATTTAGTGAGTAGAAGCTGATTGCCCTTCCCGGAATTGTCCGGCAAGACCGATCGGTTGTCTATGTTCATTAATTTGATTTGTAATGTGTATTTGAATAACGCATTCTTAGAATGTGTGCATCGGCGTTAATAATCGTGTGAAAATCTTCCGAAAACGAATGAGAACCTCGTGCACTGGTACATGCGACTTCGGTTTCTTATAACCATTCCAATTCGAGGAAGTTTGGGTATCCGTCTCGCGGTCGTCGCCTTTCTTTTAGGTGTTGACGTCGCTATATACTCGCGTGTTGTCATAGCGAGTGACGACGACCTTGTTATTATAACAGTACAATCCATTGTAAAAGGGTTCCAGTGGATCTCATTTGTACACTTCTAATTAATAGAATATATTTTTGGTTCTACCCGATTTAAATCTCCAACAATTATTTAGTTTTGTTATCACCTTTCCGCCATCCAGTGCCTGGAGGCACGAATCCTTTTCAACAGGGACATCGGGTCTCGTAACCAACCCGGTGTTAGATCTATATTGTCACTATCCAAGAAGTTCTACTATACAATTAGCAGGGGCATCCAGATTACCGCAGAATCGCCACGACCACGTTATCGTGCTCTGCCGATCCTGAGTGAGTAAGTCTGCGTGTAACTGTGAACGTTTACTGACATACGGGATCGATCGCCATTCCTGGAATCATCCAGCAATACCGATCGAGACGCTGTAGTGTCTAGTGGGATTTTCTAGCAAGAACTCAGTGGATTTAATCGTACAATTAGCAGGGGCATCCAGATTACCGCAGAATCGCCACGACCACGTTACCGTGCTCTGCCGATTCTGAGTGAGTAAGTCTGCGTGCAACTGTGAACGTTTACTGACATACGGGATCGATTGCCATTCCTGGAATCATCCAGCAATACCGATCGAGACGCTGTATTGTCTGCTCTGAATCCTGCGTGTCAAACAAAAGAAGGAAAGAGAGATTAACTTGTTGGAACACTTGCTCCACGGACATCTCTCCACGGCACGTCTACCTGCCCTGCTGAGAATTGTTAGTTGCAGTAAGTGAAGACAACAAGTCTCTTCCAGGAGCATCCAGATTGCCATAGAATTGCCATGACCACGTTATCGTGCTCTGCCGATTCTGTGTAAGTAGATCTGTATGCAACTGAAAACATTTTCCTGACATACGGGATCAATTGCCACTCCTGTGTTTCACAGCAGTACCGATTGAGACGCTGTATTGTCTACATTTATCCCTTCATCCAACGGGTTAAATAGAAAAGAAAAAGGGATTAAATAGTCTGGTTACAACGCACATCGCATAACGCATAACGCATGGCGCATAACTCAAAATGCATAACGCATAACGCATAACGCATAACGCATAACGCAAACGTATAACGCACAACGCATAACGAATACAGCAAAACGCATAATGCTTAACGCATAACGGATCACGCATAACGCATAAGGCATAACGCATAACGCATAACGCATATCGAATAACGCATAACGTGTAACTCATAACGCATAACGCATAAAGCATAATGCTTAACGCATAACGCATAACGCTTATCGCATAACGCATAAGGCATAACGCATAACGCATAACGCATATCGAATAACGCATAACGTGTAACTCATAACGCATAACGCATAAAGCATAATGCTTAACGCATAACGCATAACGCTTATCGCATAACGCATAACTCAAAATGCATAACGCATAACGCATAACGCATAACGCAAACGTATAACGCACAACGCATAACGAATACAGCAAAACGCATAATGCTTAACGCATAACGGATCACGCATAACGCATAAGGCATAACGCATAACGCATATCGCATAACGCATAACGCATAACGCATAACGCATGGCGCATAACTCAAAATGCATAACGCATAACGCATAACGCATAACGCATAACGCATAACGCACAACGCATATCGGATAACGTATAACGCAAAACGCATAACGCATAACGCATAACCCATAACGCATAACGCATAACGCATAACGCATAACGCATAACGCATAACGCATAACGCATAACGCATAACGCATAACGCACAACGCATATCGCATAACGCATAACGCATAATCCATAACGCATGGCGCATAACTCAAAATGCATAACGCATAACGCATAACGCATAACGCAAACGTATAACGCACAACGCATAACGAATACAGCAAAACGCATAATGCTTAACGCATAACGGATCACGCATAACGCATAACGCACAACGCATATCGCACAACGCATAACGAATACAGCAAAACGCATAATGCTTAACGCATAACGGATCACGCATGACGCATAACGCACAACGCATATCGCATAACGCATAACGCATAACGCATAACGCATGGCGCATAACTCAAAATGCATAACGCATAACGCACAACGCATATCGCATAACGTACAACGTATAACGCATAACGCATAACGCATAACGCATAACGCATAACGCATAACGCATAACGCATAACGCATAACGCATAACGCATATCGCATAATGCATAACGCATAACGCATAACGCATAACGTATAACGCAAAACGCATAACGCATAACGTTACCGCATAAGGCTTTATGCATGATGCATATCGCATAACGCATAACGCATAACGCATAACTCATAACGTATAACGCATAACGCATAATGCATAACGCATAACGCATAACGCATAACGCACAACGCAAACGTATAACGCACAACGCATAATGCATAACGCATAACGCATAACGCATAACGCATAACGCATGGCCCATAACGCAAAATGCATAACGCATAACGCATAACGCATAACGCATACGGCATAACGCATAACGCATAACGCATAACGCACAACGCATATCGCATAACGCATAACGCATAACGCATAACGCATGGCGCATAACTCAAAATGCATAACGCATAACGCATAACGCATAACGCATAACGCATAACGCATAACGCATAACGCATAACGCATAACGCATAACGCGTAACGCATAACGCATAACGCACAACGCCTAACGCATAACGCATAACGCATAACGCATAACGCATAACGCATAACGCACAACGCATATCGCATAACGTATAACGCAAAACGCATAACGCATAACGCATAACCCATAACGCATAACGCATGTTGGATCACTCATAACGCATAACGCATAACGCATAAAGCATAAAGCATAACGCATAACGCATAACGCATAACGCATAACGTATAACGCATAACGCATAACGCATAACGCATAACGCATAACGCATAACGCATAACGCATAACGCATAACGCATAACGCATAACGCACAACGCATATCGCATAACGCATAACGCATAACGCAAAACGCATGGCGCATAACTCAAAATGCATAACGCATAACGCATAACGCATAACGCATAACGCATAACGCATAACGCATAACGCATAACGCATAACGCATAATGCACAACGCATATCGCATAACGCATAACGCACAACGCATATCGCATAACGCATAACGCATAACGCATAACGCATGGCGCATACCTCAAAATGCATAACGCATAACGCATAACGCATAACGCATAACACATAACGCATAACGCATAACGCATAACGCACAACGCATATCGCATAACGCATAACGCATAACGCATAACGCATGGCGCATAACTCAAAATGCAAAACGCATGACGCATAACGCATAACGCAAACGTATAACGCACAACGCATAACGAATACAGCAAAACGCATAATGCTTAACGCATAACGGATCACGCATAACGCATAACGCATAACGCATATCGCATAACGCATAACGCATAACGCATGGCGCATAACTCAAAATGCATAACGCATAACGCATAACGCATAACGCATAACGCATAACGCATAACGCATAACGCATAACGCATAACGCATAACGCATAACGCATAACGCATAACGCACAACGCATATCGCATAACGCATAACGCACAACGCATATCGCATAACGCATAACGCATAACGCATAACGCATGGCGCATAACTCAAAATGCATAACGCATAACGCATAACGCATAAGGCATAACGCATAACGCATAACGCATAACGCATAACGCATAACGCATAACGCATAACGCATAACGCATAACGCATAACGCACAACGCATAACGCACAACGCATATCGCATAACGCATAACGCATAATCCATAACGCATGGCGCATAACTCAAAATGCATAACGCATAACGCATAACGCATAACGCAAACGTATAACGCACAACGCATAACGAATACAGCAAAACGCATAATGCTTAACGCATAACGGATCACGCATAACGCATAACGCACAACGCATATCGCATAACGCATAACGCATAACGCATAACGCATGGCGCATAACTCAAAATGCATAACGCATAACGCATAACGCATAACGCATAACGCACTACGCACATCGCATAACGCATAACGCATGGCGCATAACTCAAAATGCATAACGCATAACGCATAACGCATAACGCATAACGCAAACATATAACGCACAACGCATAACGAATACAGCAAAACGCATAATGCTTAACGCATAACGGATCACGCATAACGCATAAGGCATAACGCATAACGCATAACGCATATCGAATAACGCATAACGTGTAACTCATAACGCATAACGCATAACGCAAACGTATAACGCACAACGCATAACGAATACAGCAAAACGCATAATGCTTAACGCATAACGGATCACGCATAACGCATAAGGCATAACGCATAACGCATAACGCATAACGCATATCGAATAACGCATAACGTGTAACTCATAACGCATAACGCATAAAGCATAATGCTTAACGCATAACGCATAACGCTTATCGCATAACGCATAACTCAAAATGCATAACGCATAACGCATAACGCATAACGCAAACGTATAACGCACAACGCATAACGAATACAGCAAAACGCATAATGCTTAACGCATAACGGATCACGCATAACGCATAAGGCATAACGCATAACGCATATCGCATAACGCATAACGCATAACGCATAACGCATGGCGCATAACTCAAAATGCATAACGCATAACGCATAACGCATAACGCATAACGCATAACGCACAACGCATATCGGATAACGTATAACGCAAAACGCATAACGCATAACGCATAACCCATAACGCATAACGCATAACGCATAACGCATAACGCATAACGCATAACGCATAACGCATAACGCACAACGCATATCGCATAACGCATAACGCATAATCCATAACGCATGGCGCATAACTCAAAATGCATAACGCATAACGCATAACGCATAACGCAAACGTATAACGCACAACGCATAACGAATACAGCAAAACGCATAATGCTTAACGCATAACGGATCACGCATAACGCATAACGCACAACGCATATCGCATAACGCATAACGCATAACGCAAAACGCATGGCGCATAACTCAAAATGCATAACGCATAACGCATAACGCATAACGCATAACGCATAACGCATAACGCACAAAGCATATCGCATAACGCATAACGCATAACGCGTAACGCATGGCGCATAACTCAAAATGCAAAACGCATAACGCATAACGCATAACGCAAACGTATAACGCACAACGCATAACGAATACAGCAAAACGCATAATGCTTAACGCATAACGGATCACGCATAACGCATAACGCACAACGCATATCGCATAACGCATAACGCATAACGCACAACGCATATCGCATAACGCATAACGCATGGCGCATAACTCAAAATGCATAACGCATAACGCATAACGCATAACGCAAACGTATAACGCACAACGCATAACGAATACAGCAAAACGCACAACGCATAACGAATACAGCAAAACGCATAATGCTTAACGCATAACGGATCACGCATAACGCATAACGCATAACGCATAACGCATAACGCATAACGCATAACGCATAACGCATAACGCATAACGCATGGCGCATAACTCAAAATGCATAACGCATAACGCATAACGCATAACGCATAACGCATAACGCATAACACATAACGCATAACGCATAACTCACAACGCATATCGCATAACGCATAACGCACAACGCATATCGCATAACGCATAACGCATAACGCATGGCGCATAACTCAAAATGCATAACGCATAACGCATAACGCATAACGCATAACGCATAACGCATAACGCATAACGCATAACGCATAACGCATAACGCATAACGCATAACGCATAACGCAAAACGCATAACGCATAACGCATAACGCATAACGCATAACGCACAACGCATATCGCATAACGCATAACGCATAACGCATAACGCATAACGCATAACGCATAACGCATAACGCATAACGCATAACGCATAACGTATAACGCATAACGCATAACGCACAACGCATAACTCAAAATGCATAACGCATAACGCACAACGCATATCGCATAACGTACAACGTATAACGCATAACGCATAACGCATAACGCATAACGCATAACGCATAACGCATAACGCATAACGCATAACGCATAACGTATAACGCATAACGCATAACGCATAACGCATATCGCATAATGCATAACGCATAACGCATAACGCATAACGTATAACGCAAAACGCATAACGCATAACGTTACCGCATAAGGCTTTATGCATGATGCATATCGCATAACGCATAACGCATAACGCATAACTCATAACGTATAACGCATAACGCATAATGCATAACGCATAACGCATAACGCACAACGCAAACGTATAACGCACAACGCATAATGCATAACGCATAACGCATAACGCATAACGCATAACGCATAACGCATGGCGCATAACGCAAAATGCATAACGCATAACGCATAACGCATAACGCATACGGCATAACGCATAACGCATAACGCACAACGCATATCGCATAACGCATAACGCATAACGCATAACGCATGGCGCATAACACAAAATGCATAACGCATAACGCATAACGCATAACGCATAACGCATAACGCATAACGCATAACGCATAACGCATAACGCATAACGCATAACGCATAACGCATAACGCATAACGCATAACGCACAACGCATATCGCAT
Organism: Lasioglossum morio; assembly: GCA_916610235.2. Taxonomy (NCBI): domain Eukaryota; kingdom Metazoa; phylum Arthropoda; class Insecta; order Hymenoptera; family Halictidae; genus Lasioglossum; species Lasioglossum morio. Next base: position 3,932,581 of record CAKAJA020000289.1, read on the forward strand.
AACGCATAACGCATAACGCATAACGCATAACGCATAACGCATAACGCACAACGCATATCGCATAACGTATAACGCAAAACGCATAACGCATAACGCATAACGCATAACCCATAACGCATAACGCATGTCGGATCACTCATAACGCATAACGCATAACGCATAACGCATAACGCATAACGCATAACGCATAACGCATAACGCATAACGCATAACGCATAACGCATAACGCAAAACGCATAACGCATAACGCATAACGCATAACGCATAACGCACAACGCATATCGCATAACGCATAACGCATAACGCATAACGCATAACGCATAACGCATAACGCATAACGCATAACGTATAACGCATAACGCATAACGCACAACGCATAACTCAAAATGCATAACGCATAACGCATAACGCATAACGCACAACGCATATCGCATAACGCATAACGCATAACGCATAACGCATAACGCATAACGCATAACGCATAACGCATAACGCATAACGTATAACGCATAACGCATAACGCATAACGCATAACGCATAACGCATAACGCACAACGCATATCGCATAACGCATAACGCATAACGCATAACGCATAACGCATAACGCATAACGCATAACGCATAACGCATAACGTATAACGCATAACGCAAAACGCATAACGCATAACGCATAACGCATAACGCATAACGCACAACGCATATCGCATAACGCATAACGCATAACGCATAACGCATAACGCATAACGCATAACGCATAACGCATAACGCATAACGTATAACGCATAACGCATAACGCACAACGCATAACTCAAAATGCATAACGCATAACGCATAACGCATAACGCACAACGCATATCGCATAACGCATAACGCATAACGCATAACGCATAACGCATAACGCATAACGCATAACGCATAACGCATAACGCATAACGCATAACGTATAACGCATAACGCATAACGCATAACGCATAACGTATAACGCATAACGCATAACGCACAACGCATAACTCAAAATGCATAACGCATAACGCACAACGCATATCGCATAACGTACAACGTATAACGCATAACGCATAACGCATAACGCATAACGCATAACGCATAACGCATAACGCATAACGCATAACGCATAACGCATAACGCATAACGCATAACGCATAACGCATAACGCATAACGCATAACGCATAACGCATAACGCATAACGCATAACGCATAACGCATAACGCATAACGCATAACGCATAACGCATAACGCATAACGCATAACGTTACCGCATAAGGCTTTATGCATGATGCATATCGCATAACGCATAACGCATAACGCATAACTCATAACGTATAACGCATAACGCATAATGCATAACGCATAACGCATAACGCACAACGCAAACGTATAACGCACAACGCATAATGCATAACGCATAACGCATAACGCAAAACGCATAACGCATAACGCATGGCGCATAACGCAAAATGCATAACGCATAACGCATAACGCATAACGCATACGGCATAACGCATAACGCATAACGCACAACGCATATCGCATAACGCATAACGCATAACGCATAACGCATGGCGCATAACACAAAATGCATAACGCATAACGCATAACGCATAACGCATAACGCATAACGCATAACGCATAACGCATAACGCATAACGCATAACGCATAACGCACAACGCATATCGCATAACGCATAACGCATAACGCATAACGCATAACGCATAACGCATAACGCATAACGCATAACGCACAACGCATATCGCATAACGTATAACGCATAACGCATAACGCATAACGCATAACGCATAACCCATAACGCATAACGCATGTCGGATCACTCATAACGCATAACGCATAACGCATAACGCATAACTTATAACTCATAACTCATAACGAATATCGCATAACGCATAACGCATAACGCATAACGCATAACGCATAACGCATAACGCATAACGCATAACGCATAACGCATAACGCATAACGCATAACGCACAACGCATATCGCATAACGCATAACGCATAATGCATAATGCATGGCGCATAACTCAAAATGCATAACGCATAACGCATAACTCATATCGCATAACGTATAAGGCATAACGCATAATACATAACGTATAACGCATTATGCATAACGCATAACGCATAACGCATAATGCATAACGCATAACGCAAACCCATAAGGCATAAGGCATAACGCATAACGCACAACGCATAACGCATAATGCATAACGCATAACGCATAACGCATAACGCAAAATGCATAACGCATAACGCATATCGCATAACGCATAACGCATAACGCATAACGCATGGCGCATAACTCAAAATGCATAACGCATAACGCATAACGCATAACGCATAACGCATAACGCATAACGCATAACGCATAACGCATAACGCATAACGCATAACGCATAACGCATAACGCATAACGCACAACGCATATCGCATAACGCATAACGCACAACGCATATCGCATAACGCATAACGCATAACGCATAACGCATGGCGCATAACTCAAAATGCATAACGCATAACGCATAACGCATAACGCATAACGCATAACGCATAACGCATAACGCATAACGCATAACGCATAACGCATAACGCATAACGCATAACGCATAACGCATAACGCATAACGCATAACGCATAACGCATAACGCATAACGCATAACGCACAACGCATATCGCATAACGCATAACGCATAATGCATAACGCATGGCGCATAACTCAAAATGCATAACGCATAACGCATAACGCATAACGCAAACGTATAACGCACAACGCATAACGAATACAGCAAAACGCATAATGCTTAACGCATAACGGATCACGCATAACGCATAACGCACAACGCATATCGCATAACGCATAACGCATAACGCATAACGCATTGCGCATAACTCAAAATGCATAACGCATAACGCATAACGCATAACGCATAACGCATAACGCATAACGCATAACGCACAACGCACATCGCATAACGCATAACGCATGGCGCATAACTCAAAATGCATAACGCATAACGCATAACGCATAACGCATAACGCAAACGTATAACGCACAACGCATAACGAATACAGCAAAACGCATAATGCTTAACGCATAACGGATCACGCATAACGCATAAGGCATAACGCATAACGCATAATGCACAACGCATAACGAATACCGCAAAACGCATAACGCATAACGGATCACGCATAACGCTTAACGCATAACGTATAACTCATAATGCACAACGCATAAAGCATAACGCATAACGCATAACGCATAACGAATAACGCCTAACGCATAACGCATAACGCATAACGCATAACTTATAACTCATAACTCATAACGAATATCGCATAACGCATAACGCATAACGCATAACGCATAACGCATAATGCATAACGCATAACGCATAACGCATAACGCATAACGCATAACGCATAACGCACAACGCATATCGCATAACGCATAACGCATAACGCATAACGCATGGCGCATAACTCAAAATGCATAACGCATAACGCATAACGCATATCGCATAACGTATAAGGCATAACGCATAATACATAACGTATAACGCATTATGCATAACGCATAACGCATAACGCATAATGCATAACGCATAACGCAAACCCATAAGGCATAAGGCATAACGCATAACGCATAACGCATAACGCATAATGCATAACGCATAACGCATAACGCAAAATGCATAACGCATAACGCATATCGCATAACGCATAACGCATAACGCATAACGCATGGCGCATAACTCAAAATGCATAACGCATAACGCATAACGCATAACGCATAACGCATAACGCATAACGCATAACGCATAACGCATAACGCATAACGCATAACGCATAACGCATAACGCATAACGCATAACGCATAACGCATAACGCATAACGCATAACGCATAACGCACAACGCATAACGCATAACGCATAACGCATAACGCATAACGCATAACGCATAACGCATAACGCATAACGCATAACGCACAACGCATATCGCATAACGCATAACGCATAACGCAAAACGCATGGCGCATAACTCAAAATGCATAACGCATAACGCATAACGCATAACGCATAACGCATAACGCATAACGCATAACGCATAACGCATAATGCACAACGCATATCGCATAACGCATAACGCACAACGCATATCGCATAACGCATAACGCATAACGCATAACGCATGGCGCATACCTCAAAATGCATAACGCATAACGCATAACGCATAACGCATAACACATAACGCATAACGCATAACGCATAACGCACAACGCATATCGCATAACGCATAACGCATAACGCATAACGCATGGCGCATAACTCAAAATGCAAAACGCATGACGCATAACGCATAACGCAAACGTATAACGCACAACGCATAACGAATACAGCAAAACGCATAATGCTTAACGCATAACGGATCACGCATAACGCATAACGCATAACGCATATCGCATAACGCATAACGCATAACGCATGGCGCATAACTCAAAATGCATAACGCATAACGCATAACGCATAACGCATAACGCATAACGCATAACGCATAACGCATAACGCATAACGCATAACGCATAACGCATAACGCATAACGCACAACGCATATCGCATAACGCATAACGCACAACGCATATCGCATAACGCATAACGCATAACGCATAACGCATGGCGCATAACTCAAAATGCATAACGCATAACGCATAACGCATAACGCATAACGCATAACGCATAACGCATAACGCATAACGCATAACGCATAACGCATAACGCATAACGCACAACGCATAACGCACAACGCATATCGCATAACGCATAACGCATAATCCATAACGCATGGCGCATAACTCAAAATGCATAACGCATAACGCATAACGCATAACGCAAACGTATAACGCACAACGCATAACGAATACAGCAAAACGCATAATGCTTAACGCATAACGGATCACGCATAACGCATAACGCACAACGCATATCGCATAACGCATAACGCATAACGCATAACGCATGGCGCATAACTCAAAATGCATAACGCATAACGCATAACGCATAACGCATAACGCATAACGCATAACGCACTACGCACATCGCATAACGCATAACGCATGGCGCATAACTCAAAATGCATAACGCATAACGCATAACGCATAACGCATAACGCAAACGTATAACGCACAACGCATAACGAATACAGCAAAACGCATAATGCTTAACGCATAACGGATCACGCATAACGCATAAGGCATAACGCATAACGCATAACGCATATCGAATAACGCATAACGTGTAACTCATAACGCATAACGCATAACGCAAACGTATAACGCACAACGCATAACGAATACAGCAAAACGCATAATGCTTAACGCATAACGGATCACGCATAACGCATAAGGCATAACGCATAACGCATAACGCATAACGCATATCGAATAACGCATAACGTGTAACTCATAACGCATAACGCATAAAGCATAATGCTTAACGCATAACGCATAACGCTTATCGCATAACGCATAACTCAAAATGCATAACGCATAACGCATAACGCATAACGCATAACGCAAACGTATAACGCACAACGCATAACGAATACAGCAAAACGCATAATGCTTAACGCATAACGGATCACGCATAACGCATAAGGCATAACGCATAACGCATATCGCATAACGCATAACGCATAACGCATAACGCATGGCGCATAACTCAAAATGCATAACGCATAACGCATAACGCATAACGCATAACGCATAACGCACAACGCATATCGGATAACGTATAACGCAAAACGCATAACGCATAACGCATAACGCATAACGCACAACGCATAACGCACAACGCATATCGCATAACGCATAACGCATAATCCATAACGCATGGCGCATAACTCAAAATGCATAACGCATAACGCATAACGCATAACGCAAACGTATAACGCACAACGCATAACGCATAACGCACAACGCATATCGGATAACGTATAACGCAAAACGCATAACGCATAACGCATAACGCATAACGCATAACGCATAACGCATAACGCATAACGCATAACGCATAACGCATAACGCACAACGCATAACGCACAACGCATATCGCATAACGCATAACGCATAATCCATAACGCATGGCGCATAACTCAAAATGCATAACGCATAACGCATAACGCATAACGCAAACGTATAACGCACAACGCATAACGAATACAGCAAAACGCATAATGCTTAACGCATAACGGATCACGCATAACGCATAACGCACAACGCATATCGCATAACGCATAACGCATAACGCATAACGCATGGCGCATAACTCAAAATGCATAACGCATAACGCATAACGCATAACGCATAACGCATAACGCATAACGCACTACGCACATCGCATAACGCATAACGCATGGCGCATAACTCAAAATGCATAACGCATAACGCATAACGCATAACGCATAACGCAAACGTATAACGCACAACGCATAACGAATACAGCAAAACGCATAATGCTTAACGCATAACGGATCACGCATAACGCATAAGGCATAACGCATAACGCATAACGCATATCGAATAACGCATAACGTGTAACTCATAACGCATAACGCATAACGCAAACGTATAACGCACAACGCATAACGAATACAGCAAAACGCATAATGCTTAACGCATAACGGATCACGCATAACGCATAACGCATAACGCATAACGCATAACGCATAACGCATATCGAATAACGCATAACGTGTAACTCATAACGCATAACGCATAAAGCATAATGCTTAACGCATAACGCATAACGCTTATCGCATAACGCATAACTCAAAATGCATAACGCATAACGCATAACGCATAACGCAAACGTATAACGCACAACGCATAACGAATACAGCAAAACGCATAATGCTTAACGCATAACGGATCACGCATAACGCATAAGGCATAACGCATAACGCATATCGCATAACGCATAACGCATAACGCATAACGCATGGCGCATAACTCAAAATGCATAACGCATAACGCATAACGCATAACGCATAACGCATAACGCACAACGCATATCGGATAACGTATAACGCAAAACGCATAACGCATAACGCATAACCCATAACGCATAACGCATAACGCATAACGCATAACGCATAACGCATAACGCATAACGCATAACGCATAACGCATATCGCATAACGCATAACGCATAATCCATAACGCATGGCGCATAACTCAAAATGCATAACGCATAACGCATAACGCATAACGCAAACGTATAACGCACAACGCATAACGAATACAGCAAAACGCATAATGCTTAACGCATAACGGATCACGCATAACGCATAACGCACAACGCATATCGCATAACGCATAACGCATAACGCAAAACGCATGGCGCATAACTCAAAATGCATAACGCATAACGCATAACGCATAACGCATAACGCATAACGCATAACGCACAAAGCATATCGCATAACGCATAACGCATAACGCATAACGCATGGCGCATAACTCAAAATGCAAAACGCATAACGCATAACGCATAACGCAAACGTATAACGCACAACGCATAACGAATACAGCAAAACGCATAATGCTTAACGCATAACGGATCACGCATAACGCATAACGCACAACGCATATCGCATAACGCATAACGCATAACGCATAACGCATATCGCATAACGCATAACGCATGGCGCATAACTCAAAATGCATAACGCATAACGCATAACGCATAACGCAAACGTATAACGCACAACGCATAACGAATACAGCAAAACGCACAACGCATAACGAATACAGCAAAACGCATAATGCTTAACGCATAACGGATCACGCATAACGCATAACGCATAACGCATAACGCATAACGCATATCGCATAACGCATAACGCATAACGCATAACGCATGGCGCATAACTCAAAATGCATAACGCATAACGCATAACGCATAACGCATAACGCATAACGCATAACGCATAACGCATAACGCATAACTCACAACGCATATCGCATAACGCATAACGCACAACGCATATCGCATAACGCATAACGCATAACGCATGGCGCATAACTCAAAATGCATAACGCATAACGCATAACGCATAACGCATAACGCATAACGCATAACGCATAACGCATAACGCATAACGCATAACGCATAACGCATAACGCATAACGCAAAACGCATAACGCATAACGCATAACGCATAACGCATAACGCACAACGCATATCGCATAACGCATAACGCATAACGCATAACGCATAACGCATAACGCATAACGCATAACGCATAACGCATAACGTATAACGCATAACGCATAACGCACAACGCATAACTCAAAATGCATAACGCATAACGCACAACGCATATCGCATAACGTACAACGTATAACGCATAACGCATAACGCATAACGCATAACGCATAACGCATAACGCATAACGCATAACGCATAACGCATAACGTATAACGCATAACGCATAACGCATAACGCATATCGCATAATGCATAACGCATAACGCATAACGCATAACGTATAACGCAAAACGCATAACGCATAACGTTACCGCATAAGGCTTTATGCATGATGCATATCGCATAACGCATAACGCATAACGCATAACTCATAACGTATAACGCATAACGCATAATGCATAACGCATAACGCATAACGCACAACGCAAACGTATAACGCACAACGCATAACGCATAACGCATAACGCATAACGCATAACGCATAACGCATAACGCATGGCGCATAACGCAAAATGCATAACGCATAACGCATAACGCATAACGCATACGGCATAACGCATAACGCATAACGCACAACGCATATCGCATAACGCATAACGCATAACGCATAACGCATGGCGCATAACACAAAATGCATAACGCATAACGCATAACGCATAACGCATAACGCATAACGCATAACGCATAACGCATAACGCATAACGCATAACGCATAACGCATAACGCACAACGCATATCGCATAACGCATAACGCATAACGCATAACGCATAACGCATAACGCATAACGCATAACGCACAACGCATATCGCATAACGTATAACGCAAAACGCATAACGCATAACGCATAACGCATAACCCATAACGCATAACGCATGTCGGATCACTCATAACGCATAACGCATAACGCATAACGCATAACGCATAACGCATAACGCATAACGCATAACGCATAACGCATAACGCATAACGCAAAACGCATAACGCATAACGCATAACGCATAACGCATAACGCACAACGCATATCGCATAACGCATAACGCATAACGCATAACGCATAACGCATAACGCATAACGCATAACGCATAACGCATAACGCATAACGCATAACGCATAACGCACAACGCATAACTCAAAATGCATAACGCATAACGCATAACGCATAACGCACAACGCATATCGCATAACGCATAACGCATAACGCATAACGCATAACGCATAACGCATAACGCATAACGCATAACGCATAACGTATAACGCATAACGCATAACGCATAACGCATAACGCATAACGCATAACGCACAACGCATATCGCATAACGCATAACGCATAACGCATAACGCATAACGCATAACGCATAACGCATAACGCATAACGCATAACGTATAACGCATAACGCAAAACGCATAACGCATAACGCATAACGCATAACGCATAACGCATAACGCATATCGCATAACGCATAACGCATAACGCATAACGCATAACGCATAACGCATAACGCATAACGCATAACGCATAACGTATAACGCATAACGCATAACGCACAACGCATAACTCAAAATGCATAACGCATAACGCATAACGCATAACGCACAACGCATATCGCATAACGCATAACGCATAACGCATAACGCATAACGCATAACGCATAACGCATAACGCATAACGCATAACGCATAACGCATAACGCATAACGTATAACGCATAACGCATAACGCATAACGCATAACGTATAACGCATAACGCATAACGCACAACGCATAACTCAAAATGCATAACGCATAACGCACAACGCATATCGCATAACGTACAACGTATAACGCATAACGCATAACGCATAACGCATAACGCATAACGCATAACGCATAACGCATAACGCATAACGCATAACGCATAACGCATAACGCATAACGCATAACGCATAACGCATAACGCATAACGCATAACGCATAACGCATAACGCATAACGCATAACGCATAACGTAACCGCATAAGGCTTTATGCATGATGCATATCGCATAACGCATAACGCATAACGCATAACTCATAACGTATAACGCATAACGCATAATGCATAACGCATAACGCATAACGCACATAGCAAACGTATAACGCACAACGCATAATGCATAACGCATAACGCATAACGCAAAACGCATAACGCATAACGCATGGCGCATAACGCAAAATGCATAACGCATAACGCATAACGCATAACGCATACGGCATAACGCATAACGCATAACGCACAACGCATATCGCATAACGCATAACGCATAACGCATAACGCATGGCGCATAACACAAAATGCATAACGCATAACGCATAACGCATAACGCATAACGCATAACGCATAACGCATAACGCATAACGCATAACGCATAACGCATAACGCATAACGCATAACGCACAACGCATATCGCATAACGCATAACGCATAACGCATAACGCATAACGCATAACGCATAACGCATAACGCATAACGCACAACGCATATCGCATAACGTATAACGCAAAACGCATAACGCATAACGCATAACGCATAACCCATAACGCATAACGCATGTCGGATCACTCATAACGCATAACGCATAACGCATAACGCATAACTTATAACTCATAACTCATAACGAATATCGCATAACGCATAACGCATAACGCATAACGCATAACGCATAACGCATAACGCATAACGCATAACGCATAACGCATAACGCATAACGCATAACGCACAACGCATATCGCATAACGCATAACGCATAATGCATAATGCATGGCGCATAACTCAAAATGCATAACGCATAACGCATAACTCATATCGCATAACGTATAAGGCATAACGCATAATACATAACGTATAACGCATTATGCATAACGCATAACGCATAACGCATAATGCATAACGCATAACGCAAACCCATAAGGCATAAGGCATAACGCATAACGCATAACGCATAACGCATAAAGCATAACGCATAACGCATAACGCATAACGCATAATGCATAACGCATAACGCATATCGCATAACGCATAACGCATAACGCATAACGCATGGCGCATAACTCAAAATGCATAACGCATAACGCATAACGCATAACGCATAACGCATAACGCATAACGCATAACGCATAACGCATAACGCATAACGCATAACGCATAACGCATAACGCACAACGCATATCGCATAACGCATAACGCACAACGCATATCGCATAACGCATAACGCATAACGCATAACGCATGGCGCATAACTCAAAATGCATAACGCATAACGCATAACGCATAACGCATAACGCATAACGCATAACGCATAACGCATAACGCATAACGCATAACGCATAACGCATAACGCATAACGCATAACGCATAACGCATAACGCATAACGCATAACGCATAACGCATAACGCATAACGCATAACGCACAACGCATATCGCATAACGCATAACGCATAATGCATAACGCATGGCGCATAACTCAAAATGCATAACGCATAACGCATAACGCATAACGCAAACGTATAACGCACAACGCATAACGAATACAGCAAAACGCATAATGCTTAACGCATAACGGATCACGCATAACGCATAACGCACAACGCATATCGCATAACGCATAACGCATAACGCATAACGCATTGCGCATAACTCAAAATGCATAACGCATAACGCATAACGCATAACGCATAACGCATAACGCATAACGCACAACGCACATCGCATAACGCATAACGCATGGCGCATAACTCAAAATGCATAACGCATAACGCATAACGCATAACGCATAACGCAAACGTATAACGCACAACGCATAACGAATACAGCAAAACGCATAATGCTTAACGCATAACGGATCACGCATAACGCATAAGGCATAACGCATAACGCATAATGCACAACGCATAACGAATACCGCAAAACGCATAACGCATAACGGATCACGCATAACGCTTAACGCATAACTTATAACTCATAATGCACAACGCATAAAGCATAACGCATAACGCATAACGCATAACGAATAACGCCTAACGCATAACGCATAACGCATAACGCATAACTTATAACTCATAACTCATAACGAATATCGCATAACGCATAACGCATAACGCATAACGCATAACGCATAATGCATAACGCATAACGCATAACGCATAACGCATAACGCATAACGCATAACGCACAACGCATATCGCATAACGCATAACGCATAACGCATAACGCATGGCGCATAACTCAAAATGCATAACGCATAACGCATAACGCATATCGCATAACGTATAAGGCATAACGCATAATACATAACGTATAACGCATTATGCATAACGCATAACGCATAACGCATAATGCATAACGCATAACGCAAACCCATAAGGCATAAGGCATAACGCATAACGCATAACGCATAACGCATAATGCATAACGCATAACGCATAACGCATGGCGCATAACTCAAAATGCATAACGCATAACGCATAACGCATAACGCATAACGCATAACGCATAACGCATAACGCATAACGCATAACGCATAACGCATAACGCATAACGCATAACGCATAACGCATGGCGCATAACTCAAAATGCATAACGCATAACGCATAACGCATATCGCATAACGTATAAGGCATAACGCATAATACATAACGTATAACGCATTATGCATAACGCATAACGCATAACGCATAATGCATAACGCATAACGCAAACCCATAAGGCATAAGGCATAACGCATAACGCATAACGCATAACGCATAACGCATAACGCATAACGCATAACGCATGGCGCATAACTCAAAATGCATAACGCATAACGCATAACGCATAACGCATAACGCATAACGCATAACGCATAACGCATAACGCATAACGCATAACGCATAACGCATAACGCATAACGCATAACGCATAACGCATAACGCATAACGCATAACGCACAACGCATATCGCATAACGCATAACGCACAACGCATATCGCATAACGCATAACGCATAACGCATAACGCATGGCGCATAACTCAAAATGCATAACGCATAACGCATAACGCATAACGCATAACGCATAACGCATAACGCATAACGCATAACGCATAACGCATAACGCATAACGCATAACGCATAACGCATAACGCATAACGCATAACGCATAACGCATAACGCATAACGCATAACGCACAACGCATATCGCATAACGCATAACGCATAATGCATAACGCATGGCGCAAAACTCAAAATGCATAACGCATAACGCATAACGCATAACGCAAACGTATAACGCACAACGCATAACGAATACAGCAAAACGCATAATGCTTAACGCATAACGGATCACGCATAACGCATAACGCACAACGCATATCGCATAACGCATAACGCATAACGCATAACGCATGGCGCATAACTCAAAATGCATAACGCATAACGCATAACGCATAACGCATAACGCATAACGCATAACGCATAACGCACAACGCACATCGCATAAAGCATAACGCATATCGAATAACGCATAACGTGTAACTCATAACGCATAACGCATAAAGCATAATGCTTAACGCATAACGCATAACGCTTATCGCATAACGCATAACTCAAAATGCATAACGCATAACGCATAACGCATAACGCATAACGCATAACGCATAACGCATAACGCATAACGCATAACGCATAACGCATAACGCATAACGCATAACGCATAACGCATAACGCATAACGCATAACGCATAACGCATAACGCATAACGCATAACGCACAACGCATATCGCATAACGCATAACGCACAACGCATATCGCATAACGCATAACGCATAACGCATAACGCATGGCGCATAACTCAAAATGCATAACGCATAACGCATAACGCATAACGCATAACGCATAACGCATAACGCATAACGCATAACGCATAACGCATAACGCATAACGCATAACGCATAACGCATAACGCATAACGCATAACGCATAACGCATAACGCATAACGCATAACGCATAACGCATAACGCATAACGCATAACGCATAACGCACAACGCATATCGCATAACGCATAACGCATAATGCATAACGCATGGCGCATAACTCAAAATGCATAACGCATAACGCATAACGCATAACGCAAACGTATAACGCACAACGCATAACGAATACAGCAAAACGCATAATGCTTAACGCATAACGGATCACGCATAACGCATAACGCACAACGCATATCGCATAACGCATAACGCATAACGCATAACGCATGGCGCATAACTCAAAATGCATAACGCATAACGCATAACGCATAACGCATAACGCATAACGCATAACGCATAACGCACAACGCACATCGCATAAAGCATAACGCATATCGAATAACGCATAACGTGTAACTCATAACGCATAACGCATAAAGCATAATGCTTAACGCATAACGCATAACGCTTATAGCATAACGCATAACTCAAAATGCATAACGCATAACGCATAACGCATAACGCATAACGCAAACGTATAACGCACAACGCATAACGAATACAGCAAAACGCATAATGCTTAACGCATAACGGATCACGCATAACGCATAAGGCATAACGCATAACGCATATCGCATAACGCATAACGCATAACGCATAACGCATGGCGCATAACTCAAAATGCATAACGCATAACGCATAACGCATAACGCATAACGCATAACGCACAACGCATATCGGATAACGTATAACGCATAACGCAAACGTATAACGCACAACGCATAACGAATACAGCAAAACGCATAATGCTTAACGCATAACGGATCACGCATAACGCATAAGGCATAAAGCATAACGTATAACGCATAACGCATATCGCATAAAGCATAACGCATAACCCATAACGCATAACGCATAACGCATAACGCATAACGCATAACGCATAACGCATAACGCATAACGCATAACGCATAACGCATAACGCATAACGCATAACGCATAACGCATAACGCATAACGCATAACGCATAAAGCATAACGCATAACGCATAACGCATAACGCATAACGCATAACGCATAACGCATAACGCATAACGCATAACGCATAACGCATAACGCATAACGCATAACGCATAACGCATAACGCATAACGCATAACGCATAACGCATAACGCATAACGCATAACGCATAACACATAACGCATAACGCATAACGAATAACGCATAACGCATAACGCATAACGCCTAACGGAGTAGGCATAACGCATAACGCATAATGCATAACACATAACGCATAACGCATAACGCATAACGCATAACGCATAACGCATAACGCATAACGCATAACGCATAACGCATAACGCATAACGCCTTACGGATCAGGCATAACGCATAACGCATAATGCATAACACATAACGCATAACGCATAACGCATAACGCATAACGCATAACGCATAACGCATAACGCATAACACATAACGCATAACGCATAACGCATAACGCATAACGCATAACGCATAACGCATAACGCATAACGCAAGTCGGATCACTCATAGCGCACAACGCATAACGCATAAAGCATAAAGCATAACGTATAACGCATAACGCATATCGCATAACGCATAACGCATAACCCATAACGCATAACGCATAACGCATAACGCATAACGCATAACGCATAACGCATAACGCATAACGCATAACGCATAACGCATAACGCATAACGCATAACGCACAACGCATATCGCATAACGCATAACGCAAAACGCATGGCGCATACCTCAAAATGCATAACGCATAACGCATAACGCATAACGCATAACGCATAACACATAACGCATAACGCATAACGCATAACGCACAACGCATATCGCATAACGCATAACGCATAACGCGTAACGCATGGCGCATAACTCAAAATGCAAAACGCATAACGCATAACGCATAACGCAAACGTATAACGCACAACGCATAACGAATACAGCAAAACGCATAATGCTTAACGTATAACGGATCACGCATAACGCATAACGCACAACGCATATCGCATAACGCATAACGCATAACGCACAACGCATATCGCATAACGCATAACGCATGGCGCATAACTCAAAATGCATAACGCATAACGCATAACGCATAACGCATAACGCAAACGTATAACGCACAACGCATAACGAATACAGCAAAACGCATAATGCTTAACGCATAACGGATCACGCATAACGCATAACGCATAACGCATAACGCATAACGCATAACGCATAACGCATGGCGCATAACTCAAAATGCATAACGCATAACGTATAACGCATAACGCATAACGCATAACGCATAACGCATAACGCATAACGCATAACGCATAACGCATAACGCATAACGCACAACGCATATCGCATAACGCATAACGCACAACGCATATCGCATAACGCATAACGCATAACGCATGGCGCATAACTCAAAATGCATAACGCATAACGCATAACGCATAACGCATAACGCATAACGCATAACGCATAACGCATAACGCATAACGCATAACGCATAACGCATAACGCATAACGCATAACGCATAACGCATAACGCATAACGCATAACGCATAACGCATAACGCATAACGCACAACGCATATCGCATAACGCATAACGCATAACGCATAACGCATAACGCATAACGCATAACGCATAACGTATAACGCATAACGCATAACGCACAACGCATAACGCACAACGCATATCGCATAACGCATAACGCATAACGCATAACGCACAACGCATAACGCATAACGCATAACGCATAACGCATAACGCATAACGCATAACGCACAACGCATATCGCATAACGCATAACGCATAACGCATAACGCATAACGCATATCGAATAACGCATAACGTGTGACTCATAACGCATAACGCATAAAGCATAATGCATAACGCATAACGCATAACGCATAACGCATAACGCATAACGCATAACGCATAACGCATATCGAATAACGCATAACGTGTGACTCATAACGCATAACGCATAAAGCATAATGCATAACGCATAACGCATAACGCATAACGCATAACGCATAACGCATAACGCATAACGCACAACGCATATCGCATAACGCATAACGCATAACGCATAACGCATGGCGCATAACTCAAAATGCATAACGCATAACGCATAACGCATAACGCATAACGCATAACGCATAACGCATAACGCATAACGCATAACGCATAACGCATAACGCATAACGCATAACGCATAACGCATAACGCATAACGCATAACGCATAACGCATAACGCATAACGCATAACGCATAACGCATAACGCATAACGCATAACGCATAACGCATAACGCATAACGCATAACGCATAACGCATAACGCATAACGCACAACGCATATCGCATAACGCATAACGCATAACGCACAACGCATATCGCATAACGCATAACGCATAACGCATAACGCATGGCGCATAACTCAAAATGCATAACGCATAACGCATAACGCATAACGCATAACGCATAACGCATAACGCATAACGCATAACGCATAACGCATAACGCACAACGCAAATCGCATAACGCATAACGCATAACGAATGGCGCATAACTGAAAATGCATAACGCATAACGCATAACGCATAACGCATAACGCATAACGCATAACGCATAACGCATAACGCATAACGCATAACGCATAACGCATAACGCATAACGCATAACGCATAACGCATAACGCATAACGCATAACGAATGACGCATAAAGCATAACGCATAACGCATAACGCATAACGCAAACTTATAACGCACAACGCATAACGCATAACGCATAACGCATAACGCATATCGCATAATGCATAACGCATAACGCATAACGCATAACGTATAACGCAAAACGCATAACGCATAACGTTACCGCATAAGGCTTTATGCATGATGCATATCGCATAACGCATAACGCATAACGCATAACTCATAACGTATAACGCATAACGCATAATGCATAACGCATAACGCATAACGCATAACGCACAACGCAAACGTATAACGCACAACGCATAATGCATAACGCATAACGCATAACGCATAACGCATAACGCATGGCCCATAACGCAAAATGCATAACGCATAACGCATAACGCATAACGCATACGGCATAACGCATAACGCATAACGCATAACGCACAACGCATATCGCATAACGCATAACGCATAACGCATAACGCATGGCGCATAACTCAAAATGCATAACGCATAACGCATAACGCATAACGCATAACGCATAACGCATAACGCATAACGCATAACGCATAACGCATAACGCATAACGCATGGCGCATAACTCAAAATGCATAACGCATAACGCATAACGCATAACGCATAACGCATAACGCATAACGCATAACGCATAACGCATAACGCATAACGCATAACGCATAACGCATAACGCCTAACGCATAACGCATAACGCATAACGCATAACGCATAACGCACAACGCATATCGCATAACGTATAACGCAAAACGCATAACGCATAACGCATAACCCATAACGCATAACGCATGTTGGATCACTCATAACGCATAACGCATAACGCATAAAGCATAACGTATAACGCATAACGCATATCGCATAACGCATAACGCATAACCCATAACGCATAACGCATAACGCATAACGCATAACGCATAACGCATAACGCATAACGCATAACGCATAACGTATAACGCATAACGCATAACGCATAACGCATAACGCATAACGCATAACGCATAACGCATAACGCATAACGCATAACGCATAACGCATAACGCACAACGCATATCGCATAACGCATAACGCATAACGCAAAACGCATGGCGCATAACTCAAAATGCATAACGCATAACGCATAACGCATAACGCATAACGCATAACGCATAACGCATAACGCATAACGCATAACGCATAACGCATAATGCACAACGCATATCGCATAACGCATAACGCACAACGCATATCGCATAACGCATAACGCACAACGCATATCGCATAACGCATAACGCATAACGCATAACGCATGGCGCATAACTCAAAATGCATAACGCATAACGCATAACGCATAACGCATAACGCATAACGCATAACGCATAACGCATAACGCATAACGCATAACGCATAACGCATAACGCATAACGCATAACGCACAACGCATATCGCATAACGCATAACGCATAATCCATAACGCATGGCGCATAACTCAAAATGCATAACGCATAACGCATAACGCATAACGCAAACGTATAACGCACAACGCATAACGAATACAGCAAAACGCATAATGCTTAACGCATAACGGATCACGCATAACGCATAACGCACAACGCATATCGCATAACGCATAACGCATAACGCATAACGCATGGCGCATAACTCAAAATGCATAACGCATAACGCATAACGCATAACGCATAACGCATAACTCATAACGCATAACGCATAACGCATAACGCATAACGCATAACGCACTACGCACATCGCATAACGCATAACGCATGGCGCATAACTCAAAATGCATAACGCATAACGCATAACGCATAACGCATAACGCAAACGTATAACGCACAACGCATAACGAATACAGCAAAACGCATAATGCTTAACGCATAACGGATCACGCATAACGCATAAGGCATAACGCATAACGCATAACGCATATCGAATAACGCATAACGTGTAACTCATAACGCATAACGCATAAAGCATAATGCTTAACGCATAACGCATAACGCTTATCGCATAACGCATAAGGCATAACGCATAACGCATAACGCATATCGAATAACGCATAACGTGTAACTCATAACGCATAACGCATAAAGCATAATGCTAAACGCATAACGCATAACGCTTATCGCATAACGCATAACTCAAAATGCATAACGCATAACGCATAACGCATAACGCAAACGTATAACGCACAACGCATAACGAATACAGCAAAACGCATAATGCTTAACGCATAACGGATCACGCATAACGCATAAGGCATAACGCATAACGCATATCGCATAACGCATAACGCATAACGCATAACGCATGGCGCATAACTCAAAATGCATAACGCATAACGCATAACGCATAACGCATAACGCACAACGCATAACGCATAACGCATAACGCATGGCGCATAACGCATAACGCATAACGCACAACGCATATCGCATAACGCATAACGCACAACGCATATCGCATAACGCATAACGCATAACGCATAACGCATGGCGCATAACTCAAAATGCATAACGCATAACGCATAACGCATAACGCATAACGCATAACGCATAACGCATAACGCATAACGCATAACGCATAACGCATAACGCATAACGCATAACGCATAACGCATAACGCATAACGCATAACGCATAACGCATAACGCATAACGCACAACGCATATCGCATAACGCATAACGCATAATGCATAACGCATGGCGCATAACTCAAAATGCATAACGCATAACGCATAACGCATAACGCAAACGTATAACGCACAACGCATAACGAATACAGCAAAACGCATAATGCTTAACGCATAACGGATCACGCATAACGCATAACGCACAACGCATATCGCATAACGCATAACGCATAACGCATAACGCATGGCGCATAACTCAAAATGCATAACGCATAACGCATAACGCATAACGCATAACGCATAACGCATAACGCACAAAGCACATCGCATAACGCATAACGCATGGCGCATAACTCAAAATGCATAACGCATAACGCATAACGCATAACGCATAACGCATATCGAATAACGCATAACGTGTAACTCATAACGCATAACGCATAAAGCATAATGCTTAACGCATAACGCATAACGCTTATCGCATAACGCATAACTCAAAATGCATAACGCATAACGCATAACGCATAACGCAAACGTATAACGCACAACGCATAACGAATACAGCAAAACGCATAATGCTTAACGCATAACGGATCACGCATAACGCATAAGGCATAACGCATAACGCATATCGCATAACGCATAACGCATAACGCATAACGCATGGCGCATAACTCAAAATGCATAACGCATAACGCATAACGCATAACGCATAACGCATAACGCATAACGCACAACGCATATCGGATAACGTATAACGCATAACGCAAACGTATAACGCACAACGCATAACGAATACAGCAAAACGCATAATGCTTAACGCATAACGGATCACGCATAACGCATAAGGCATAAAGCATAACGTATAACGCATAACGCATATCGCATAAAGCATAACGCATAACCCATAACGCATAACGCATAACGCATAACGCATAACGCATAACGCATAACGCATAACGCATAACGCATAAGCATTAACGCATAACGCATAACGCATAACGCATAACGCATAACGCATAACGCATAACGCATAACGCATAACGCATAACGCATAACGCATAACGCATAACGCATAGCGCATAACGCATAACGCATAACGCATAACGCATAACGCATAACGAATAACGCATAACGCATAACGCATAACGCCTAAAGGATTAGGCATAACGCATAACGCATAATGCATAACACATAACGCATAACGCATAACGCATAACGCATAACGCATAACGCATAACGCCTTACGGATCAGGCATAACGCATAACGCATAATGCATAACACATAACGCATAACGCATAACGCATAACGCATAACGCATAACGCATAACGCATAACGCATAACGCATAACGCATAACGCATAACGCATAACGCATAACACATAACGCATAACGCATAACGCATAACGCATAACGCATAACGCATAACGCATAACGCATAACGCAAGTCGGATCACTCATAGCGCATAACGCATAACGCATAAAGCATAAAGCATAACGTATAACGCATAACGCATATCGCATAACGCATAACGCATAACCCATAACGCATAACGCATAACGCATAACGCATAACGCATAACGCATAACGCATAACGCATAACGCATAACGCATAACGCATAACGCATAACGCATAACGCATAACGCATAACGCATAACACATATCGCATAACGCATAACGCAAAACGCATGGCGCATACCTCAAAATGCATAACGCATAACGCATAACGCATAACGCATAACGCATAACACATAACGCATAACGCATAACGCATAACGCACAACGCATATCGCATAACGCATAACGCATAACGCATAACGCATGGCGCATAACTCAAAATGCAAAACGCATAACGCATAACGCATAACGCAAACGTATAACGCACAACGCATAACGAATACAGCGAAACGCATAATGCTTAACGCATAACGGATCACGCATAACGCATAACGCACAACGCATATCGCATAACGCATAACGCATAACGCATAACGCACAACGCATATCGCATAACGCATAACGCATGGCGCATAACTCAAAATGCATAACGCATAACGCATAACGCATAACGCATAACGCAAACGTATAACGCACAACGCATAACGAATACAGCAAAACGCATAATGCTTAACGCATAACGGATCACGCATAACGCATAACGCATAACGCATAACGCATATCGCATAACGCATAACGCATAACGCATAACGCATGGCGCATAACTCAAAATGCATAACGCATAACGTATAACGCATAACGCATAACGCATAACGCATAACGCATAACGCATAACGCATAACGCATAACGCATAACGCATAACGCACAACGCATATCGCATAACGCATAACGCACAACGCATATCGCATAACGCATAACGCATAACGCATGGCGCATAACTCAAAATGCATAACGCATAACGCATAACGCATAACGCATAACGCATAACGCACAACGCATAACGCATAACGCATAACGCATGGCGCATAACGCATAACGCATAACGCATAACGCATGGCGCATAACGCATAACGCATAACGCACAACGCATATCGCATAACGCAAACGCATAACGCACAACGCATATCGCATAACGCATAACGCATGGCGCATAACTCAAAATGCATAACGCATAACGCATAACGCATAACGCATAACGCAAACGTATAACGCACAACGCATAACGAATACAGCAAAACGCATAATGCTTAACGCATAACGGATCACGCATAACGCATAACGCACAACGCATATCGCATAACGCATAACGCATAACGCATAACGCATAACGCATGGCGCATAACTCAAAATGCATAACGCATAACGCATAACGCATAACGCATAACGCATAACGCATAACGCACAACGCACATCGCATAACGCATAACGCATGGCGCATAACTCAAAATGCATAACGCATAACGCATAACGCATAACGCATAACGCAAACGTATAACGCACAACGCATAACGAATACAGCAAAACGCATAATGCTTAACGCATAACGGATCACGCATAACGCATAAGGCATAACGCATAACGCATAACGCATATCGAATAACGCATAACGTGTAACTCATAACGCATAACGCATAAAGCATAATGCTTAACGCATAACGCATAACGCTTATCGCATAACGCATAACTCAAAATGCATAACGCATAACGCATAACGCATAACGTATAACGCAAAACGCATAACGCATAACGTTACCGCATAAGGCTTTATGCATGATGCATATCGCATAACGCATAACGCATAACGCATAACTCATAACGTATAACGCATAACGCATAATGCATAACGCATAACGCATAACGCATAACGCACAACGCAAACGTATAACGCACAACGCATAACGCATAACGCATAACGCATAACGCATAACGCATAACGCATAACGCATGGCCCATAACGCAAAATGCATAACGCATAACGCATAACGCATAACGCATACGGCATAACGCATAACGCATAACGCATAACGCACAACGCATATCGCATAACGCATAGCGCATAACGCATAACGCATGGCGCATAACTCAAAATGCATAACGCATAACGCATAACGCATAACGCATAACGCATAACGCATAACGCATAACGCATAACGCATAACGCATAACGCATAACGCATAACGCCTAACGCATAACGCATAACGCATAACGCATAACGCATAACGCACAACGCATATCGCATAACGTATAACGCAAAACGCATAACGCATAACGCATAACCCATAACGCATAACGCATGTTGGATCACTCATAACGCATAACGCATAACGCATAAAGCATAAAGCATAACGTATAACGCATAACGCATATCGCATAACGCATAACGCATAACCCATAACGCATAACGCATAACGCATAACGCATAACGCATAACGCATAACGCATAACGTATAACGCATAACGCATAACGCATAACGCATAACGCATAACGCATAACGCATAACGCATAACGCATAACGCATAACGCATAACGCATAACGCATAACGCATAACGCACAACGCATATCGCATAACGCATAACGCATAACGCAAAACGCATGGCGCATAACTCAAAATGCATAACGCATAACGCATAACGCATAACGCATAACGCATAACGCATAACGCATAACGCATAACGCATAACGCATAACGCATAACGCATAATGCACAACGCATATCGCATAACGCATAACGCACAACGCATATCGCATAACGCATAACGCACAACGCATATCGCATAACGCATAACGCATAACGCATAACGCATGGCGCATAACTCAAAATGCATAACGCATAACGCATAACGCATAACGCATAACGCATAACGCATAACGCATAACGCATAACGCATAACGCATAACGCATAACGCATAACGCATAACGCATAACGCATAACGCATAACGCACAACGCATATCGCATAACGCATAACGCATAATCCATAACGCATGGCGCATAACTCAAAATGCATAACGCATAACGCATAACGCATAACGCAAACGTATAACGCACAACGCATAACGAAGACAGCAAAACGCATAATGCTTAACGCATAACGGATCACGCATAACGCATAACGCATAACGCATAACGCATAACGCATAACGCATAACGCATAACGCATGGCGCATAACACAAAATGCATAACGCATAACGCATAACGCATAACGCATAACGCATAACGCATAACGCATAACGCATAACGCATAACGCACTACGCACAACGCATAACGCATAACGCATGGCGCATAACGCAAAATGCATAACGCATAACGCATAACGCATAACGCATAACGCAAACGAATAACGCACAACGCATAACGAATACAGCAAAACGCATAATGCTTAACGCATAACGGATCACGCATAACGCATAAGGCATAACGCATAACGCATAACGCATATCGAATAACGCATAACGTGTAACTCATAACGCATAACGCATAAAGCATAATGCTTAACGCATAACGCATAACGCTTATCGCATAACGCATAAGGCATAACGCATAACGCATAACGCATATCGAATAACGCATAACGTGTAACTCATAACGCATAACGCATAAAGCATAATGCTTAACGCATAACGCATAACGCATAACGCATAACGCATAACTCAAAACGCATAACGCATAACACATAACGCATAACGCAAACGTATAACGCACAACGCATAACGAATACAGCAAAACGCATAATGCTTAACGCATAACGGATCACGCATAACGCATAAGGCATAACGCATAACGCATATCGCATAACGCATAACGCATAACGCATAACGCATGGCGCATAACTCAAAATGCATAACGCATAACGCATAACGCATAACGCATAACGCATAACGCACAACGCATATCGGATAACGTATAACGCAAAACGCATAACGCATAACGCATAACCCATAACGCATAACGCATAACGCATAACGCATAACGCATAACGCATAACGCACAACGCATATCGCATAACGCATAACGCATAATCCATAACGCATGGCGCATAACTCAAAATGCATAACGCATAACGCATAACGCATAACGCAAACGTATAACGCACAACGCATAACGCATAACGCAAAACGCATGGCGCATAACTCAAAATGCATAACGCATAACGCATAACGCATAACGCATAACGCATAACGCATAACGCATAACGCATAACGCACAAAGCATATCGCATAACGCATAACGCATAACGCGTAACGCATGGCGCATAACTCAAAATGCAAAACGCATAACGCATAACGCATAACGCAAACGTATAACGCACAACGCATAACGAATACAGCAAAACGCATAATGCTTAACGCATAACGGATCACGCATAACGCATAACGCACAACGCATATCGCATAACGCATAACGCATAACGCACAACGCATATGGCATAACGCATAACGCATAACGCACAACGCATATCGCATAACGCATAACGCATGGCGCATTACTCAAAATGCATAACGCATAACGCATAACGCATAACGCATAACGCAAACGTATAACGCACAACGCATAACGAATACAGCAAAACGCATAATGCTTAACGCATAACGGATCACGCATAACGCATAACGCATAACGCATAACGCATAACGCATAACGCATAACGCATATCGCATAACGCATAACGCATAACGCATAACGCATGGCGCATAACTCAAAATGCATAACGCATAACGCATAACGCATAACGCATAACGCATAACGCATAACACATAACGCATAACGCATAACGCATAACGCATAACGCATAATGCACAACGCATATCGCATAACGCATAACGCATAACGCATAACGCATAACGCATAACGCATAACGCATAACGCACAACGCATATCGCATAACGCATAACGCATAACGCAAAACGCATGGCGCATAACTCAAAATGCATAACGCATAACGCATAACGCATAACGCATAACGCATAACGCATAACGCATAACGCATAACGCATAACGCATAACGCATAACGCATAATGCACAACGCATATCGCATAACGCATAACGCATAACGCATAACGCATAACGCATAACGCATAACGCATAACGCATAACACATAACGCATAACGCATAACGCATAACGCACAACGCATATCGCATAACGCATAACGCATAACGCGTAACGCATGGCGCATAACTCAAAATGCAAAACGCATAACGCATAACGCATAACGCAAACGTATAACGCACAACGCATAACGAATACAGCGAAACGCATAATGCTTAACGCATAACGGATCACGCATAACGCATAACGCACAACGCATATCGCATAACGCATAACGCATAACGCATAACGCACAACGCATATCGCATAACGCATAACGCATGGCGCATAACTCAAAATGCATAACGCATAACGCATAACGCATAACGCATAACGCAAACGTATAACGCACAACGCATAACGAATACAGCAAAACGCATAATGCTTAACGCATAACGGATCACGCATAACGCATAACGCATAACGCATAACGCATATCGCATAACGCATAACGCATAACGCATAACGCATGGCGCATAACTCAAAATGCATAACGCATAACGTATAACGCATAACGCATAACGCATAACGTATAACGCATAACGCATAACGCATAACGCATAACGCATAACGCATAACGCACAACGCATATCGCATAACGCATAACGCACAACGCATATCGCATAACGCATAACGCATAACGCATGGCGCATAACTCAAAATGCATAACGCATAACGCATAACGCATAACGCATAACGCATAACGCACAACGCATAACGCATAACGCATAACGCATGGCGCATAACGCATAACGCATAACGCATAACGCATGGCGCATAACGCATAACGCATAACGCACAACGCATATCGCATAACGCAAACGCATAACGCACAACGCATATCGCATAACGCATAACGCATGGCGCATAACTCAAAATGCATAACGCATAACGCATAACGCATAACGCATAACGCAAACGTATAACGCACAACGCATAACGAATACAGCAAAACGCATAATGCTTAACGCATAACGGATCACGCATAACGCATAACGCACAACGCATATCGCATAACGCATAACGCATAACGCATAACGCATGGCGCATAACTCAAAATGCATAACGCATAACGCATAACGCATAACGCATAACGCATAACGCATAACGCATAACGCACAACGCACATCGCATAACGCATAACGCATGGCGCATAACTCAAAATGCATAACGCATAACGCATAACGCATAACGCATAACGCAAACGTATAACGCACAACGCATAACGAATACAGCAAAACGCATAATGCTTAACGCATAACGGATCACGCATAACGCATAAGGCATAACGCATAACGCATAACGCATATCGAATAACGCATAACGTGTAACTCATAACGCATAACGCATAAAGCATAATGCTTAACGCATAACGCATAACGCTTATCGCATAACGCATAACTCAAAATGCATAACGCATAACGCATAACGCATAACGTATAACGCAAAACGCATAACGCATAACGTTACCGCATAAGGCTTTATGCATGATGCATATCGCATAACGCATAACGCATAACGCATAACTCATAACGTATAACGCATAACGCATAATGCATAACGCATAACGCATAACGCATAACGCACAACGCAAACGTATAACGCACAACGCATAATGCATAACGCATAACGCATAACGCATAACGCATAACGCATAACGCATGGCCCATAACGCAAAATGCATAACGCATAACGCATAACGCATAACGCATACGGCATAACGCATAACGCATAACGCATAACGCACAACGCATATCGCATAACGCATAGCGCATAACGCATAACGCATGGCGCATAACTCAAAATGCATAACGCATAACGCATAACGCATAACGCATAACGCATAACGCATAACGCATAACGCATAACGCATAACGCATAACGCATAACGCCTAACGCATAACGCATAACGCATAACGCATAACGCATAACGCACAACGCATATCGCATAACGTATAACGCAAAACGCATAACGCATAACGCATAACCCATAACGCATAACGCATGTTGGATCACTCATAACGCATAACGCATAACGCATAAAGCATAAAGCATAACGTATAACGCATAACGCATATCGCATAACGCATAACGCATAACCCATAACGCATAACGCATAACGCATAACGCATAACGCATAACGCATAACGCATAACGTATAACGCATAACGCATAACGCATAACGCATAACGCATAACGCATAACGCATAACGCATAACGCATAACGCATAACGCATAACGCATAACGCATAACGCATAACGCACAACGCATATCGCATAACGCATAACGCATAACGCAAAACGCATGGCGCATAACTCAAAATGCATAACGCATAACGCATAACGCATAACGCATAACGCATAACGCATAACGCATAACGCATAACGCATAACGCATAACGCATAACGCATAATGCACAACGCATATCGCATAACGCATAACGCACAACGCATATCGCATAACGCATAACGCACAACGCATATCGCATAACGCATAACGCATAACGCATAACGCATTTCGCATAACTCAAAATGCATAACGCATAACGCATAACGCATAACGCATAACGCATAACGCATAACGCATAACGCATAACGCATAACGCATAACGCATAACGCATAACGCATAACGCATAACGCATAACGCACAACGCATATCGCATAACGCATAACGCATAATCCATAACGCATGGCGCATAACTCAAAATGCATAACGCATAACGCATAACGCATAACGCAAACGTATAACGCACAACGCATAACGAAGACAGCAAAACGCATAATGCTTAACGCATAACGGATCACGCATAACGCATAACGCACAACGCATATCGCATAACGCATAACGCATAACGCATAACGCATGGCGCATAACTCAAAATGCATAACGCATAACGCATAACGCATAACGCATAACGCATAACGCATAACGCATAACGCATAACGCATAACGCACTACGCACATCGCATAACGCATAACGCATGGCGCATAACTCAAAATGCATAACGCATAACGCATAACGCATAACGCATAACGCAAACGAATAACGCACAACGCATAACGAATACAGCAAAACGCATAATGCTTAACGCATAACGGATCACGCATAACGCATAAGGCATAACGCATAACGCATAACGCATATCGAATAACGCATAACGTGTAACTCATAACGCATAACGCATAAAGCATAATGCTTAACGCATAACGCATAACGCTTATCGCATAACGCATAAGGCATAACGCATAACGCATAACGCATATCGAATAACGCATAACGTGTAACTCATAACGCATAACGCATAAAGCATAATGCTTAACGCATAACGCATAACGCTTATCGCATAACGCATAACTCAAAATGCATAACGCATAACACATAACGCATAACGCAAACGTATAACGCACAACGCATAACGAATACAGCAAAACGCATAATGCTTAACGCATAACGGATCACGCATAACGCATAAGGCATAACGCATAACGCATATCGCATAACGCATAACGCATAACGCATAACGCATGGCGCATAACTCAAAATGCATAACGCATAACGCATAACGCATAACGCATAACGCATAACGCACAACGCATATCGGATAACGTATAACGCAAAACGCATAACGCATAACGCATAACCCATAACGCATAACGCATAACGCATAACGCATAACGCATAACGCATAACGCATAACGCACAACGCATATCGCATAACGCATAACGCATAATCCATAACGCATGGCGCATAACTCAAAATGCATAACGCATAACGCATAACGCATAACGCAAACGTATAACGCACAACGCATAACGCATAACGCAAAACGCATGGCGCATAACTCAAAATGCATAACGCATAACGCATAACGCATAACGCATAACGCATAACGCATAACGCATAACGCATAACGCACAAAGCATATCGCATAACGCATAACGCATAACGCGTAACGCATGGCGCATAACTCAAAATGCAAAACGCATAACGCATAACGCATAACGCAAACGTATAACGCACAACGCATAACGAATACAGCAAAACGCATAATGCTTAACGCATAACGGATCACGCATAACGCATAACGCACAACGCATATCGCATAACGCATAACGCATAACGCACAACGCATATGGCATAACGCATAACGCATAACGCACAACGCATATCGCATAACGCATAACGCATGGCGCATAACTCAAAATGCATAACGCATAACGCATAACGCATAACGCATAACGCAAACGTATAACGCACAACGCATAACGAATACAGCAAAACGCATAATGCTTAACGCATAACGGATCACGCATAACGCATAACGCATAACGCATAACGCATAACGCATAACGCATAACGCATATCGCATAACGCATAACGCATAACGCATAACGCATGGCGCATAACTCAAAATGCATAACGCATAACGCATAACGCATAACGCATAACGCATAACGCATAACGCATAACGCATAACGCATAACTCACAACGCATATCGCATAACGCATAACGCACAACGCATATCGCATAAGGCATAACGCATAACGCATGGCGCATAACTCAAAATGCATAACGCATAACGCATAACGCATAACGCATAACGCATAACGCATAACGCATAACGCATAACGCATAACGCATAACGCATAACGCATAACGCATAACGCATAACGCATAACGCATAACGCATAACGCATAACGCATAACGCATAACGCATAACGCATAACGCACAACGCATATCGCATAACGCATAACGCATAACGCATAACGCATAACGCATAACGCATAACGCATAACGCATAACGTATAACGCATAACGCATAACGCACAACGCATATCGCATAAAGCATAACGCATAATGCATAACGCATGGCGCATAACTCAAAATGCATAACGCATAACGCATAACGCATAACGCAAACGTATAACGCACAACGCATAACGAATACAGCAAAACGCATAATGCTTAACGCATAACGGATCACGCATAACGCATAAGGCATAACGCATAACGCATAAAGCATATCGAATAACGCATAACGTGTAACTCATAACGCATAACGCATAAAGCATAATGCTTAACGCATAACGCATAACGCATAACGCATAACGCATAACGCATAACGCATAACGCATAACGCACAACGCATATCGCATAACGCATAACGCATAACGCACAACGCATATCGCATAACGCATAACGCATAACGCATAACGCATGGCGCATAACTCAAAATGCATAACGCATAACGCATAACGCATAACGCATAACGCATAACGCACAACGCATATCGCATAACGCATAACGCATAACGCATAACGAATGGCGCATAACTGAAAATGCATAACGCATAACGCATAACGCATAACGCAAACGTATAACGCACAACGCATAACGAATACAGCAAAACGCATAATGCTTAACGCATAACGGATCACGCATAACGCATAACGCACAACGCATATCGCATAACGCATAACGCATAACGCATAACGCATAACGCATGGCGCATAACTCAAAATGCATAACGCATAACGCACAACGCATATCGCATAACGTACAACGTATAACGCATAACGCATAACGCATAACGCATAACGCATAACGCATAACGCATAACGCATAACGCATAACGCATAACGCATAACGCATAACGCATAACGCATATCGCATAATGCATAACGCATAACGCATAACGCATAACGTATAACGCAAAACGCATAACGCATAACGTTACCGCATAAGGCTTTATGCATGATGCATATCGCATAACGCATAACGCATAACGCATAACTCATAACGTATAACGCATAACGCATAATGCATAACGCATAACGCATAACGCATAACGCACAACGCAAACGTATAACGCACAACGCATAATGCATAACGCATAACGCATAACGCATAACGCATAACGCATGGCGCATAACGCAAAATGCATAACGCATAACGCATAACGCATAACGCATACGGCATAACGCATAACGCATAACGCACAACGCATATCGCATAACGCATAACGCATAACGCATAACGCATGGCGCATAACACAAAATGCATAACGCATAACGCATAACGCATAACGCATAACGCATAACGCATAACGCATAACGCATAACGCATAACGCATAACGCATAACGCATAACGCATAACGCATAACGCATAACGCATAACGCATAACGCATAACGCATAACGCATAACGCATAACGCATAACGCATAACGCATAACGCATAACGCACAACGCATATCGCATAACGTATAACGCAAAACGCATAACGCATAACGCATAACGCATAACCCATAACGCATAACGGAAGTCGGATCACTCATAACGCATAACGCATAACGCATAAAGCATAAAGCATAACGTATAACGCATAACGCATATCGCATAACGCATAACGCATAACCCATAACGCATAACGCATAACGCATAACGCATAACGCATAACGCATAACGCATAACGCATAACGCATAACGCATAACGCATAACGCATAACGCATAACGCATAACGCATAACGCATAACGCATAACGCATAACGCATAACGCATAACGCATAACGCATAACGCATAACGCATAACGCATAACGCATAACGCATAGCGCATAACGCATAACGCATAACGCAAAACGCATAACGCATAACGCATAACGCATAACGCCTAACGGATCAGGCATAACGCATAACGCATAATGCATAACACATAACGCATAACGCATAACGCATAACGCATAACGCATAACGCATAACGCATAACGCATAACGCATAACGCCTTACGGATCAGGCATAACGCATAACGCATAATGCATAACACATAACGCATACCGCATAACGCATAACGCATAACGCATAACGCATAACACATAACGCATAACGCATAACGCATAACGCATAACGCATAACGCATAGCGCAAACGTATAACGCACAACGCATAACGAATACAGCAAAACGCATAACGCATAACGCATAACGCATAACGCATAACGCACAACGCATATCGCATAACGCATAACGCATAACGCGTAACGCATGGCGCATAACTCAAAATGCATAACGCATAACGCATAACGCATAACGCAAACGTATAACGCACAACGCATAACGAATACAGCAAAACGCATAATGCTTAACGCATAACGGATCACGCATAACGCATAACGCACAACGCATACCGCATAACGCATAACGCATAACGCACAACGCATATCGCATAACGCATAACGCATAACGCACAACGCATATCGCATAACGCATAACGCATGGCGCATAACTCAAAATGCATAACGCATAACGCATAACGCATAACGCAAACGTATAACGCACAACGAATTAACGAATACAGCAAAACGCATAATGCTTAACGCATAACGGATCACGCATAACGCATAACGCATAACGCATAACGCATAACGCATATCGCATAACGCATAACGCATAACGCATAACGCATGGCGCATAACTCAAAATGCATAACGCATAACGCATAACGCTAACGCATAACGCATAACGCATAACACATAACGCATAACGCATAACTCACAACGCATATCGCATAACGCATAACGCACAACGCATATCGCATAACGCATAACGCATAACGCATGGCGCATAACTCAAAATGCATAACGCATAACGCATAACGCATAACGCATAACGCATAACGCATAACGCATAACGCACAACGCAAATCGCATAACGCATAACGCATAACGCATAACGAATGGCGCATAACTGAAAATGCATAACGCATAACGCATAACGCATAACGCAAACGTATAACGCACAACGCATAACGAATACAGCAAAACGCATAATGCTTAACGCATAACGGATCACGCATAACGCATAACGCACAACGCATATCGCATAACGCATGACGCATAACGCATAACGCATGGCGCATAACTCAAAATGCATAACGCATAACGCACAACGCATATCGCATAACGTACAACGTATAACGCATAACGCATAACGCATAACGCATAACGCATAACGCATAACGCATAACGCATAACGCATAACGCATAACGCATAACGCATAACGCATAACGCATATCGCATAATGCATAACGCATAACGCATAACGCATAACGTATAACGCAAAACGCATAACGCATAACGTTACCGCATAAGGCTTTATGCATGATGCATATCGCATAACGCATAACGCATAACGCATAACTCATAACGTATAACGCATAACGCATAATGCATAACGCATAACGCATAACGCATAACGCACAACGCAAACGTATAACGCACAACGCATAATGCATAACGCATAACGCATAACGCATAACGCATAACGCATGGCGCATAACGCAAAATGCATAACGCATAACGCATAACGCATAACGCATACGGCATAACGCATAACGCATAACGCACAACGCATATCGCATAACGCATAACGCATAACGCATAACGCATGGCGCATAACACAAAATGCATAACGCATAACGCATAACGCATAACGCGTAACGCATAACGCATAACGCATAACGCATAACGCATAACGCATAACGCATAACGCATAACGCATAACGCATAACGCATAACGCATAACCCATAACGCATAACGCATAACGGATCACGCATAACGCATAAGGCATAACGCATAACGCATAACGCATATCGAATAACGCATAACGTGTAACTCATAACGCACAACGCACATCGCATAACGCATAACGCATGGCGCATAACTCAAAATGCATAACGCATAACGCATAACGCATAACGCATAACGCAAACGTATAACGCACAACGCATAACGAATACAGCAAAACGCATAATGCTTAACGCATAACGGATCACGCATAACGCATAAGGCATAACGCATAACGCATAACGCATATCGAATAACGCATAACGTGTAACTCATAACGCATAACGCATAAAGCATAATGCTTAACGCATAACGCATAACGCTTATCGCATAACGCATAACTCAAAATGCATAACGCATAACGCATAACGCATAACGTATAACGCAAAACGCATAACGCATAACGTTACCGCATAAGGCTTTATGCATGATGCATATCGCATAACGCATAACGCATAACGCATAACTCATAACGTATAACGCATAACGCATAATGCATAACGCATAACGCATAACGCATAACGCACAACGCAAACGTATAACGCACAACGCATAATGCATAACGCATAACGCATAACGCATAACGCATAACGCATAACGCATGGCCCATAACGCAAAATGCATAACGCATAACGCATAACGCATAACGCATACGGCATAACGCATAACGCATAACGCATAACGCACAACGCATATCGCATAACGCATAGCGCATAACGCATAACGCATGGCGCATAACTCAAAATGCATAACGCATAACGCATAACGCATAACGCATAACGCATAACGCATAACGCATAACGCATAACGCATAACGCATAACGCATAACGCCTAACGCATAACGCATAACGCATAACGCATAACGCATAACGCACAACGCATATCGCATAACGTATAACGCAAAACGCATAACGCATAACGCATAACCCATAACGCATAACGCATTTTGGATCACTCATAACGCATAACGCATAACGCATAAAGCATAAAGCATAACGTATAACGCATAACGCATATCGCATAACGCATAACGCATAACCCATAACGCATAACGCATAACGCATAACGCATAACGCATAACGCATAACGCATAACGTATAACGCATAACGCATAACGCATAACGCATAACGCATAACGCATAACGCATAACGCATAACGCATAACGCATAACGCATAACGCATAACGCATAACGCATAACGCACAACGCATATCGCATAACGCATAACGCATAACGCAAAACGCATGGCGCATAACTCAAAATGCATAACGCATAACGCATAACGCATAACGCATAACGCATAACGCATAACGCATAACGCATAACGCATAACGCATAACGCATAACGCATAATGCACAACGCATATCGCATAACGCATAACGCACAACGCATATCGCATAACGCATAACGCACAACGCATATCGCATAACGCATAACGCATAACGCATAACGCATGGCGCATAACTCAAAATGCATAACGCATAACGCATAACGCATAACGCATAACGCATAACGCATAACGCATAACGCATAACGCATAACGCATAACGCATAACGCATAACGCATAACGCATAACGCATAACGCACAACGCATATCGCATAACGCATAACGCATAATCCATAACGCATGGCGCATAACTCAAAATGCATAACGCATAACGCATAACGCATAACGCAAACGTATAACGCACAACGCATAACGAAGACAGCAAAACGCATAATGCTTAACGCATAACGGATCACGCATAACGCATAACGCACAACGCATATCGCATAACGCATAACGCATAACGCATAACGCATGGCGCATAACTCAAAATGCATAACGCATAACGCATAACGCATAACGCATAACGCATAACGCATAACGCATAACGCATAACGCATAACGCACTACGCACATCGCATAACGCATAACGCATGGCGCATAACTCAAAATGCATAACGCATAACGCATAACGCATAACGCATAACGCAAACGAATAACGCACAACGCATAACGAATACAGCAAAACGCATAATGCTTAACGCATAACGGATCACGCATAACGCATAAGGCATAACGCATAACGCATAACGCATATCGAATAACGCATAACGTGTAACTCATAACGCATAACGCATAAAGCATAATGCTTAACGCATAACGCATAACGCTTATCGCATAACGCATAAGGCATAACGCATAACGCATAACGCATATCGAATAACGCATAACGTGTAACTCATAACGCATAACGCATAAAGCATAATGCTTAACGCATAACGCATAACG
This sequence comes from Lasioglossum morio, assembly GCA_916610235.2. Taxonomy (NCBI): domain Eukaryota; kingdom Metazoa; phylum Arthropoda; class Insecta; order Hymenoptera; family Halictidae; genus Lasioglossum; species Lasioglossum morio. Next base: position 3,970,707 of record CAKAJA020000289.1, read on the forward strand.
CTTATCGCATAACGCATAACTCAAAATGCATAACGCATAACACATAACGCATAACGCAAACGTATAACGCACAACGCATAACGAATACAGCAAAACGCATAATGCTTAACGCATAACGGATCACGCATAACGCATAAGGCATAACGCATAACGCATATCGCATAACGCATAACGCATAAAGCATAACGCATGGCGCATAACTCAAAATGCATAACGCATAACGCATAACGCATAACGCATAACGCATAACGCACAACGCATATCGGATAACGTATAACGCAAAACGCATAACGCATAACGCATAACCCATAACGCATAACGCATAACGCATAACGCATAACGCATAACGCATAACGCATAACGCACAACGCATATCGCATAACGCATAACGCATAATCCATAACGCATGGCGCATAACTCAAAATGCATAACGCATAACGCATAACGCATAACGCAAACGTATAACGCACAACGCATAACGCATAACGCATAACGCATGGCGCATAACTCAAAATGCATAACGCATAACGCATAACGCATAACGCATAACGCATAACGCATAACGCATAACGCATAACGCACAAAGCATATCGCATAACGCATAACGCATAACGCGTAACGCATGGCGCATAACTCAAAATGCAAAACGCATAACGCATAACGCATAACGCAAACGTATAACGCACAACGCATAACGAATACAGCAAAACGCATAATGCTTAACGCATAACGGATCACGCATAACGCATAACGCACAACGCATATCGCATAACGCATAACGCATAACGCACAACGCATATGGCATAACGCATAACGCATAACGCACAACGCATATCGCATAACGCATAACGCATGGCGCATAACTCAAAATGCATAACGCATAACGCATAACGCATAACGCATAACGCAAACGTATAACGCACAACGCATAACGAATACAGCAAAACGCATAATGCTTAACGCATAACGGATCACGCATAACGCATAACGCATAACGCATAACGCATAACGCATAACGCATAACGCATATCGCATAACGCATAACGCATAACGCATAACGCATGGCGCATAACTCAAAATGCATAACGCATAACGCATAACGCATAACGCATAACGCATAACGCATAACACATAACGCATAACGCATAACTCACAACGCATATCGCATAACGCATAACGCACAACGCATATCGCATAAGGCATAACGCATAACGCATGGCGCATAACTCAAAATGCATAACGCATAACGCATAACGCATAACGCATAACGCATAACGCATAACGCATAACGCATAACGCATAACGCATAACGCATAACGCATAACGCATAACGCATAACGCATAACGCATAACGCATAACGCATAACGCATAACGCATAACGCATAACGCATAACGCACAACGCATATCGCATAACGCATAACGCATAACGCATAACGCATAATGCATAACGCATAACGCATAACGCATAACGTATAACGCATAACGCATAACGCACAACGCATATCGCATAAAGCATAACGCATAATGCATAACGCATGGCGCATAACTCAAAATGCATAACGCATAACGCATAACGCATAACGCAAACGTATAACGCACAACGCATAACGAATACAGCAAAACGCATAATGCTTAACGCATAACGGATCACGCATAACGCATAAGGCATAACGCATAACGCATAAAGCATATCGAATAACGCATAACGTGTAACTCATAACGCATAACGCATAAAGCATAATGCTTAACGCATAACGCATAACGCATAACGCATAACGCATAACGCATAACGCATAACGCATAACGCACAACGCATATCGCATAACGCATAACGCATAACGCACAACGCATATCGCATAACGCATAACGCATAACGCATAACGCATGGCGCATAACTCAAAATGCATAACGCATAACGCATAACGCATAACGCATAACGCATAACGCACAACGCAAATCGCATAACGCATAACGCATAACGCATAACGAATGGCGCATAACTGAAAATGCATAACGCATAACGCATAACGCATAACGCAAACGTATAACGCACAACGCATAACGAATACAGCAAAACGCATAATGCTTAACGCATAACGGATCACGCATAACGCATAACGCACAACGCATATCGCATAACGCATAACGCATAACGCATAACGCATAACGCATGGCGCATAACTCAAAATGCATAACGCATAACGCACAACGCATATCGCATAACGTACAACGTATAACGCATAACGCATAACGCATAACGCATAACGCATAACGCATAACGCATAACGCATAACGCATAACGCATAACGCATAACGCATAACGCATAACGCATATCGCATAATGCATAACGCATAACGCATAACGCATAACGTATAACGCAAAACGCATAACGCATAACGTTACCGCATAAGGCTTTATGCATGATGCATATCGCATAACGCATAACGCATAACGCATAACTCATAACGTATAACGCATAACGCATAATGCATAACGCATAACGCATAACGCATAACGCACAACGCAAACGTATAACGCACAACGCATAATGCATAACGCATAACGCATAACGCATAACGCATAACGCATGGCGCATAACGCAAAATGCATAACGCATAACGCATAACGCATAACGCATACGGCATAACGCATAACGCATAACGCACAACGCATATCGCATAACGCATAACGCATAACGCATAACGCATGGCGCATAACACAAAATGCATAACGCATAACGCATAACGCATAACGCATAACGCATAACGCATAACGCATAACGCATAACGCATAACGCATAACGCATAACGCATAACGCATAACGCATAACGCATAACGCATAACGCATAACGCATAACGCATAACGCATAACGCATAACGCATAACGCATAACGCATAACGCATAACGCACAACGCATATCGCATAACGTATAACGCAAAACGCATAACGCATAACGCATAACGCATAACCCATAACGCATAACGGAAGTCGGATCACTCATAACGCATAACGCATAACGCATAAAGCATAAAGCATAACGTATAACGCATAACGCATATCGCATAACGCATAACGCATAACGCATAACGCATAACGCATAACGCATAACGCATAACGCATAACGCATAACGCATAACGCATAACGCATAACGCATAACGCATAACGCATAACGCATAACGCATAACGCATAACGCATAACGCATAACGCATAACGCATAACGCATAACGCATAACGCATAACGCATAACGCATAACGCATAACGCATAACGCATAGCGCATAACGCATAACGCATAACGCAAAACGCATAACGCATAACGCATAACGCATAACGCCTAACGGATCAGGCATAACGCATAACGCATAATGCATAACACATAACGCATAACGCATAACGCATAACGCATAACGCATAACGCATAACGCATAACGCATAACGCATAACGCCTTACGGATCAGGCATAACGCATAACGCATAATGCATAACACATAACGCATACCGCATAACGCATAACGCATAACGCATAACGCATAACACATAACGCATAACGCATAACGCATAACGCATAACGCATAACGCATAGCGCAAACGTATAACGCACAACGCATAACGAATACAGCAAAACGCATAACGCATAACGCATAACGCATAACGCATAACGCACAACGCATATCGCATAACGCATAACGCATAACGCATAACGCATGGCGCATAACTCAAAATGCAAAACGCATAACGCATAACGCATAACGCAAACGTATAACGCACAACGCATAACGAATACAGCAAAACGCATAATGCTTAACGCATAACGGATCACGCATAACGCATAACGCACAACGCATACCGCATAACGCATAACGCATAACGCATAACGCATATCGCATAACGCATAACGCATAACGCACAACGCATATCGCATAACGCATAACGCATGGCGCATAACTCAAAATGCATAACGCATAACGCATAACGCATAACGCAAACGTATAACGCACAACGAATTAACGAATACAGCAAAACGCATAATGCTTAACGCATAACGGATCACGCATAACGCATAACGCATAACGCATAACGCATAACGCATATCGCATAACGCATAACGCATAACGCATAACGCATGGCGCATAACTCAAAATGCATAACGCATAACGCATAACGCTAACGCATAACGCATAACGCATAACACATAACGCATAACGCATAACTCACAACGCATATCGCATAACGCATAACGCACAACGCATATCGCATAACGCATAACGCATAACGCATGGCGCATAACTCAAAATGCATAACGCATAACGCATAACGCATAACGCATAACGCATAACGCATAACGCATAACGCATAACGCAAATCGCATAACGCATAACGCATAACGCATAACGAATGGCGCATAACTGAAAATGCATAACGCATAACGCATAACGCATAACGCAAACGTATAACGCACAACGCATAACGAATACAGCAAAACGCATAATGCTTAACGCATAACGGATCACGCATAACGCATAACGCACAACGCATATCGCATAACGCATGGCGCATAACGCATAACGCATGGCGCATAACTCAAAATGCATAACGCATAACGCACAACGCATATCGCATAACGTACAACGTATAACGCATAACGCATAACGCATAACGCATAACGCATAACGCATAACGCATAACGCATAACGCATAACGCATAACGCATAACGCATAACGCATAACGCATATCGCATAATGCATAACGCATAACGCATAACGCATAACGTATAACGCAAAACGCATAACGCATAACGTTACCGCATAAGGCTTTATGCATGATGCATATCGCATAACGCATAACGCATAACGCATAACTCATAACGTATAACGCATAACGCATAATGCATAACGCATAACGCATAACGCATAACGCACAACGCAAACGTATAACGCACAACGCATAATGCATAACGCATAACGCATAACGCATAACGCATAACGCATGGCGCATAACGCAAAATGCATAACGCATAACGCATAACGCATAACGCATACGGCATAACGCATAACGCATAACGCACAACGCATATCGCATAACGCATAACGCATAACGCATAACGCATGGCGCATAACACAAAATGCATAACGCATAACGCATAACGCATAACGCGTAACGCATAACGCATAACGCATAACGCATAACGCATAACGCATAACGCATAACGCATAACGCATAACGCATAACGCATAACGCATAACGCATAACGCATAACGCATAACGCATAACGCATAACGCATAACGCACAACGCATATCGCATAACGTATAACGCAAAACGCATAACGCATAACGCATAACGCATAACCCATAACGCATAACGCATGTCGGATCACTCATAACGCATAACGCATAACGCATAAAGCATAAAGCATAACGTATAACGCATAACGCATATCGCATAACGCATAACGCATAACCCATAACGCATAACGCATAACGCATAACGCATAACGCATAACGCATAACGCATAACGCATAACGCATAACGCATAACGCATAACGCATAACGCATAACGCATAACGCATAACGCATAACGCATAACGCATAACGCATAACGCATAACGCATAACGCATAACGCATAACGCATAACGCATAGCGCATAACGCATAACGCATAACGCAAAACGCATAACGCATAACGCATAACGCATAACGCCTAACGGATCAGGCATAACGCATAACGCATAATGCATAACGCATAACGCATAACGCATAACGCATAACGCATAACGCATAACGCATAACGCATAACGCATAACGCATAACGCCTTACGGATCAGGCATAACGCATAACGCATAATGCATAACACATAACGCATACCGCATAACGCATAACGCATAACGCATAACGCATAACACATAACGCATAACGCATAACGCATAACGCATAACGCATAACGCATAGCGCAAACGTATAACGCACAACGCATAACGAATACAGCAAAACGCATAACGCATAACGCATAACGCATAACGCATAACGCATAACGCACAAAGCATATCGCATAACGCATAACGCATAACGCGTAACGCATGGCGCATAACTCAAAATGCAAAACGCATAACGCATAACGCATAACGCAAACGTATAACGCACAACGCATAACGAATACAGCAAAACGCATAATGCTTAACGCATAACGGATCACGCATAACGCATAACGCACAACGCATATCGCATAACGCATAACGCATAACGCACAACGCATATCGCATAACGCATAACGCATAACGCACAACGCATATCGCATAACGCATAACGCATGGCGCATAACTCAAAATGCATAACGCATAACGCATAACGCATAACGCATAACGCAAACGTATAACGCACAACGCATAACGAATACAGCAAAACGCATAATGCTTAACGCATAACGGATCACGCATAACGCATAACGCATAACGCATAACGCATAACGCATAACGCATAACGCATATCGCATAACGCATAACGCATAACGCATAACGCATGGCGCATAACTCAAAATGCATAACGCATAACGCATAACGCATAACGCATAACGCATAACGCATAACACATAACGCATAACGCATAACTCACAACGCATATCGCATAACGCATAACGCACAACGCATATCGCATAACGCATAACGCATAACGCATGGCGCATAACTCAAAATGCATAACGCATAACGCATAACGCATAACGCATAACGCATAACGCATAACGCATAACGCATAACGCATAACGCATAACGCATAACGCATAACGCATAACGCATAACGCATAACGCATAACGCATAACGCATAACGCATAACGCATAACGCATAACGCATAACGCATAACGCATAACGCATAACGCACAACGCATATCGCATAACGCATAACGCATAACGCATAACGCCTAACGGATCAGGCATAACGCATAACGCATAACGCATAACGCATAACGCCTTACGGATCAGGCATAACGCATAACGCATAATGCATAACGCATAACGCATAACGCATAACGCATAACGCATAACGCATAACGCATAACGCATAACACATAACGCATAACGCATAACGCATAACGCATAACGCATAACGCATAACGCATAACGCATAACGCAAGTCGGATCACTCATAGCGCATAACGCATAACGCATAAAGCATAAAGCATAACGTATAACGCATAACGCATATCGCATAACGCATAACGCATAACCCATAACGCATAACGCATAACGCATAACGCATAACGCATAACGCATAACGCATAACGCATAACGCATAACGCATAACGCATAACGCATAACGCATAACGCATAACGCATATCGCATAACGCATAACGCAAAACGCATGGCGCATACCTCAAAATGCATAACGCATAACGCATAACGCATAACGCATAACGCATAACACATAACGCATAACGCATAACGCATAACGCACAACGCATATCGCATAACGCATAACGCATAACGCGTAACGCATGGCGCATAACTCAAAATGCAAAACGCATAACGCATAACGCATAACGCAAACGTATAACGCACAACGCATAACGAATACAGCAAAACGCATAATACTTAACGCATAACGGATCACGCATAACGCATAACGCACAACGCATATCGCATAACGCATAACGCATAACGCACAACGCATATCGCATAACGCATAACGCATGGCGCATAACTCAGAATGCATAACGCATAACGCATAACGCATAACGCATAACGCAAACGTATAACGCACAACGCATAACGAATACAGCAAAACGCATAATGCTTAACGCATAACGGATCACGCATAACGCATAACGCATAACGCATAACGCATATCGCATAACGCATAACGCATAACGCATAACGCATGGCGCATAACTCAAAATGCATAACGCATAACGTATAACTCATAACGCATAACGCATAACGCATAACGCATAACGCATAACGCATAACGCATAACGCATAACGCATAACGCATAACGCACAACGCATATCGCATAACGCATAACGCACAACGCATATCGCATAACGCATAACGCATAACGCATGGCGCATAACTCAAAATGCATAACGCATAACGCATAACGCATAACGCATAACGCATAACGCATAACGCATAACGCATAACGCATAACGCATAACGCATAACGCATAACGCATAACGCATAACGCATAACGCATAACGCATAACGCATAACGCATAACGCATAACGCATAACGCATAACGCATAACGCATATCGCATAATGCATAACGCATAACGCATAACGCATAACGTATAACGCAAAACGCATAACGCATAACGTTACCGCATAAGGCTTTATGCATGATGCATATCGCATAACGCATAACGCATAACGCATAACTCATAACGTATAACGCATAACGCATAATGCATAACGCATAACGCATAACGCATAACGCACAACGCAAACGTATAACACACAACGCATAATGCATAACGCATAACGCATAACGCATAACGCATAACGCATAACGCATGGCCCATAACGCAAAATGCATAACGCATAACGCATAACGCATAACGCATACGGCATAACGCATAACGCATAACGCACAACGCATATCGCATAAAGCATAACGCATAACGCATAACGCATGGCGCATAACTCAAAATGCATAACGCATAACGCATAACGCATAACGCATAACGCATAACGCATAACGCATAACGCATAACGCATAACGCATAACGCATAACGCATAACGCATAACGCATAACGCATAACGCCTAACGCATAACGCATAACGCATAACGCATAACGCATAACGCATAACGCACAACGCATATCGCATAACGTATAACGCAAAACGCATAACGCATAACGCATAACCCATAACGCATAACGCATGTTGGATCACTCATAACGCATAACGCATAACGCATAAAGCATAAAGCATAACGTATAACGCATAACGCATATCGCATAACGCATAACGCATAACCCATAACGCATAACGCATAACGCATAACGCATAACGCATAACGCATAACGCATAACGCATAACGTATAACGCATAACGCATAACGCATAACGCATAACGCATAACGCATAACGCATAACGCATAACGCATAACGCATAACGCATAACGCATAACGCATAACGCACAACGCATATCGCATAACGCATAACGCATAACGCAAAACGCATGGCGCATAACTCAAAATGCATAACGCATAACGCATAACGCATAACGCATAACGCATAACGCATAACGCACAACGCATATCGCATAACGCATAACGCATAACGCAAAACGCATGGCGCATAACTCAAAATGCATAACGCATAACGCATACGGCATAACGCATAACGCATAACGCACAACGCATATCGCATAAAGCATAACGCATAACGCATAACGCATGGCGCATAACTCAAAATGCATAACGCATAACGCATAACGCATAACGCATAACGCATAACGCATAACGCATAACGCATAACGCATAACGCATAACGCATAACGCATAACGCATAACGCATAACGCATAACGCCTAACGCATAACGCATAACGCATAACGCATAACGCATAACGCATAACACATAACGCATAACGCATAACGCATAACGCATAACGCATAACGCATAGCGCAAACGTATAACGCACAACGCATAACGAATACAGCAAAACGCATAACGCATAACGCATAACGCATAACGCATAACGCATAACGCACAAAGCATATCGCATAACGCATAACGCATAACGCGTAACGCATGGCGCATAACTCAAAATGCAAAACGCATAACGCATAACGCATAACGCAAACGTATAACGCACAACGCATAACGAATACAGCAAAACGCATAATGCTTAACGCATAACGGATCACGCATAACGCATAACGCACAACGCATATCGCATAACGCATAACGCATAACGCACAACGCATATCGCATAACGCATAACGCATAACGCATAACGCATATCGCATAACGCATAACGCATGGCGCATAACTCAAAATGCATAACGCATAACGCATAACGCATAACGCATAACGCAAACGTATAACGCACAACGCATAACGAATACAGCAAAACGCATAATGCTTAACGCATAACGGATCACGCATAACGCATAACGCATAACGCATAACGCATAACGCATAACGCATATCGCATAACGCATAACGCATAACGCATAACGCATGGCGCATAACTCAAAATGCATAACGCATAACGCATAACGCATAACGCATAACGCATAACGCATAACACATAACGCATAACGCATAACTCACAACGCATATCGCATAACGCATAACGCACAACGCATATCGCATAACGCATAACGCATAACGCATGGCGCATAACTCAAAATGCATAACGCATAACGCATAACGCATAACGCATAACGCATAACGCATAACGCATAACGCATAACGCATAACGCATAACGCATAACGCATAACGCATAACGCATAACGCATAACGCATAACGCATAACGCATAACGCATAACGCATAACGCATAACGCATAACGCATAACGCATAACGCATAACGCATAACGCACAACGCATATCGCATAACGCATAACGCATAACGCATAACGCCTAACGGATCAGGCATAACGCATAACGCATAACGCATAACGCATAACGCCTTACGGATCAGGCATAACGCATAACGCATAATGCATAACGCATAACGCATAACGCATAACGCATAACGCATAACGCATAACGCATAACGCATAACACATAACGCATAACGCATAACGCATAACGCATAACGCATAACGCATAACGCATAACGCATAACGCAAGTCGGATCACTCATAGCGCATAACGCATAACGCATAAAGCATAAAGCATAACGTATAACGCATAACGCATATCGCATAACGCATAACGCATAACCCATAACGCATAACGCATAACGCATAACGCATAACGCATAACGCATAACGCATAACGCATAACGCATAACGCATAACGCATAACGCATAACGCATAACGCACAACGCATATCGCATAACGCATAACGCAAAACGCATGGCGCATACCTCAAAATGCATAACGCATAACGCATAACGCATAACGCATAACGCATAACACATAACGCATAACGCATAACGCATAACGCACAACGCATATCGCATAACGCATAACGCATAACGCGTAACGCATGGCGCATAACTCAAAATGCAAAACGCATAACGCATAACGCATAACGCAAACGTATAACGCACAACGCATAACGAATACAGCAAAACGCATAATACTTAACGCATAACGGATCACGCATAACGCATAACGCACAACGCATATCGCATAACGCATAACGCATAACGCACAACGCATATCGCATAACGCATAACGCATGGCGCATAACTCAGAATGCATAACGCATAACGCATAACGCATAACGCATAACGCAAACGTATAACGCACAACGCATAACGAATACAGCAAAACGCATAATGCTTAACGCATAACGGATCACGCATAACGCATAACGCATAACGCATAACGCATATCGCATAACGCATAACGCATAACGCATAACGCATGGCGCATAACTCAAAATGCATAACGCATAACGTATAACGCATAACGCATAACGCATAACGCATAACGCATAACGCATAACGCATAACGCATAACGCATAACGCATAACGCATAACGCACAACGCATATCGCATAACGCATAACGCACAACGCATATCGCATAACGCATAACGCATAACGCATGGCGCATAACTCAAAATGCATAACGCATAACGCATAACGCATAACGCATAACGCATAACGCATAACGCATAACGCATAACGCATAACGCATAACGCATAACGCATAACGCATAACGCATAACGCATAACGCATAACGCATAACGCATAACGCATAACGCATAACGCATAACGCATAACGCATATCGCATAATGCATAACGCATAACGCATAACGCATAACGTATAACGCAAAACGCATAACGCATAACGTTACCGCATAAGGCTTTATGCATGATGCATATCGCATAACGCATAACGCATAACGCATAACTCATAACGTATAACGCATAACGCATAATGCATAACGCATAACGCATAACGCATAACGCACAACGCAAACGTATAACGCACAACGCATAATGCATAACGCATAACGCATAACGCATAACGCATAACGCATAACGCATGGCCCATAACGCAAAATGCATAACGCATAACGCATAACGCATAACGCATACGGCATAACGCATAACGCATAACGCACAACGCATATCGCATAAAGCATAACGCATAACGCATAACGCATGGCGCATAACTCAAAATGCATAACGCATAACGCATAACGCATAACGCATAACGCATAACGCATAACGCATAACGCATAACGCATAACGCATAACGCATAACGCATAACGCATAACGCATAACGCATAACGCCTAACGCATAACGCATAACGCATAACGCATAACGCATAACGCACAACGCATATCGCATAACGTATAACGCAAAACGCATAACGCATAACGCATAACCCATAGCGCATAACGCATGTTGGATCACTCATAACGCATAACGCATAACGCATAAAGCATAAAGCATAACGTATAACGCATAACGCATATCGCATAACGCATAACGCATAACCCATAACGCATAACGCATAACGCATAACGCATAACGCATAACGCATAACGCATAACGCATAACGTATAACGCATAACGCATAACGCATAACGCATAACGCATAACGCATAACGCATAACGCATAACGCATAACGCATAACGCATAACGCATAACGCACAACGCATATCGCATAACGCATAACGCATAACGCAAAACGCATGGCGCATAACTCAAAATGCATAACGCATAACGCATAACGCATAACGCATAACGCATAACGCATAACGCATAACGCATAACGCATAACGCATAACGCATAACGCACAACGCATATCGCATAACGCATAACGCACAACGCATATCGCATAACGCATAACGCACAACGCATATCGCATAACGCATAACGCATAACGCATGGCGCATAACTCAAAATGCATAACGCATAACGCATAACGCATAACGCATAACGCATAACGCATAACGCATAACGCATAACGCATAACGCATAACGCATAACGCATAACGCATAACGCATAACGCATAACGCATAACGCACAACGCATATCGCATAACGCATAACGCATAATCCATAACGCATGGCGCATAACTCAAAATGCATAACGCATAACGCATAACGCATAACGCAAACGTATAACGCACAACGCATAACGAAGACAGCAAAACGCATAATGCTTAACGCATAACGGATCACGCATAACGCATAACGCACAACGCATATCGCATAACGCATAACGCATAACGCATAACGCATGGCGCATAACTCAAAATGCATAACGCATAACGCATAACGCATAACGCATAACGCATAACGCATAACGCATAACGCATAACGCATAACGCACTACGCACATCGCATAACGCATAACGCATGGCGCATAACTCAAAATGCATAACGCATAACGCATAACGCATAACGCATAACGCAAACGAATAACGCACAACGCATAACGAATACAGCAAAACGCATAATGCTTAACGCATAACGGATCACGCATAACGCATAAGGCATAACGCATAACGCATAACGCATATCGAATAACGCATAACGTGTAACTCATAACGCATAACGCATAAAGCATAATGCTTAACGCATAACGCATAACGCTTATCGCATAACGCATAAGGCATAACGCATAACGCATAACGCATATCGAATAACGCATAACGTGTAACTCATAACGCATAACGCATAAAGCATAATGCTTAACGCATAACGCATAACGCTTATCGCATAACGCATAACTCAAAATGCATAACGCATAACACATAACGCATAACGCAAACGTATAACGCACAACGCATAACGAATACAGCAAAACGCATAATGCTTAACGCATAACGGATCACGCATAACGCATAAGGCATAACGCATAACGCATATCGCATAACGCATAACGCATAACGCATAACGCATGGCGCATAACTCAAAATGCATAACGCATAACGCATAACGCATAACGCATAACGCACAACGCATATCGGATAACGTATAACGCAAAACGCATAACGCATAACGCATAACCCATAACGCATAACGCATAACGCATAACGCATAACGCATAACGCATAACGCACAACGCATATCGCATAACGCATAACGCATAATCCATAACGCATGGCGCATAACTCAAAATGCATAACGCATAACGCATAACGCATAACGCAAACGTATAACGCACAACGCATAACGCATAACGCAAAACGCATGGCGCATAACTCAAAATGCATAACGCATAACGCATAACGCATAACGCATAACGCATAACGCATAACGCATAACGCATAACGCATAACGCACAAAGCATATCGCATAACGCATAACGCATAACGCGTAACGCATGGCGCATAACTCAAAATGCAAAACGCATAACGCATAACGCATAACGCAAACGTATAACGCACAACGCATAACGAATACAGCAAAACGCATAATGCTTAACGCATAACGGATCACGCATAACGCATAACGCACAACGCATATCGCATAACGCATAACGCATAACGCACAACGCATATGGCATAACGCATAACGCATAACGCACAACGCATATCGCATAACGCATAACGCATGGCGCATAACTCAAAATGCATAACGCATAACGCATAACGCATAACGCATAACGCAAACGTATAACGCACAACGCATAACGAATACAGCAAAACGCATAATGCTTAACGCATAACGGATCACGCATAACGCATAACGCATAACGCATAACGCATAACGCATAACGCATAACGCATAACGCATAACGCATAACGCATAACGCATAACGCATGGCGCATAACTCAAAATGCATAACGCATAACGCATAACGCATAACGCATAACGCATAACGCATAACGCATAACGCATAACGCATAACTCACAACGCATATCGCATAACGCATAACGCACAACGCATATCGCATAAGGCATAACGCATAACGCATGGCGCATAACTCAAAATGCATAACGCATAACGCATAACGCATAACGCATAACGCATAACGCATAACGCATAACGCATAACGCATAACGCATAACGCATAACGCATAACGCATAACGCATAACGCATAACGCATAACGCATAACGCATAACGCATAACGCATAACGCATAACGCATAACGCATAACGCATAACGCACAACGCATATCGCATAACGCATAACGCATAACGCATAACGCATAACGCATAACGCATAACGCATAACGCATAACGTATAACGCATAACGCATAACGCACAACGCATATCGCATAAAGCATAACGCATAATGCATAACGCATGGCGCATAACTCAAAATGCATAACGCATAACGCATAACGCATAACGCAAACGTATAACGCACAACGCATAACGAATACAGCAAAACGCATAATGCTTAACGCATAACGGATCACGCATAACGCATAAGGCATAACGCATAACGCATAAAGCATATCGAATAACGCATAACGTGTAACTCATAACGCATAACGCATAAAGCATAATGCTTAACGCATAACGCATAACGCATAACGCATAACGCATAACGCATAACGCATAACGCATAACGCATAACGCATAACGCATAACGCATAACGCATAACGCATAACGCATAACGCATAACGCATAACGCATAACGCACAACGCATATCGCATAACGCATAACGCATAACGCACAACGCATATCGCATAACGCATAACGCATAACGCATAACGCATGGCGCATAACTCAAAATGCATAACGCATAACGCATAACGCATAACGCATAACGCATAACGCACAACGCAAATCGCATAACGCATAACGCATAACGCATAACGAATGGCGCATAACTGAAAATGCATAACGCATAACGCATAACGCATAACGCAAACGTATAACGCACAACGCATAACGAATACAGCAAAACGCATAATGCTTAACGCATAACGGATCACGCATAACGCATAACGCACAACGCATATCGCATAACGCATAACGCATAACGCATAACGCATAACGCATGGCGCATAACTCAAAATGCATAACGCATAACGCACAACGCATATCGCATAACGTACAACGTATAACGCATAACGCATAACGCATAACGCATAACGCATAACGCATAACGCATAACGCATAACGCATAACGCATAACGCATAACGCATAACGCATATCGCATAATGCATAACGCATAACGCATAACGCATAACGTATAACGCAAAACGCATAACGCATAACGTTACCGCATAAGGCTTTATGCATGATGCATATCGCATAACGCATAACGCATAACGCATAACTCATAACGTATAACGCATAACGCATAATGCATAACGCATAACGCATAACGCATAACGCACAACGCAAACGTATAACGCACAACGCATAATGCATAACGCATAACGCATAACGCATAACGCATAACGCATGGCGCATAACGCAAAATGCATAACGCATAACGCATAACGCATAACGCATACGGCATAACGCATAACGCATAACGCACAACGCATATCGCATAACGCATAACGCATAACGCATAACGCAT
Organism: Lasioglossum morio; assembly: GCA_916610235.2. Taxonomy (NCBI): domain Eukaryota; kingdom Metazoa; phylum Arthropoda; class Insecta; order Hymenoptera; family Halictidae; genus Lasioglossum; species Lasioglossum morio. The sequence goes on from CAKAJA020000289.1 coordinate 3,987,353, forward strand.
GGCGCATAACACAAAATGCATAACGCATAACGCATAACGCATAACGCATAACGCATAACGCATAACGCATAACGCATAACGCATAACGCATAACGCATAACGCATAACGCATAACGCATAACGCATAACGCATAACGCATAACGCATAACGCATAACGCATAACGCACAACGCATATCGCATAACGTATAACGCAAAACGCATAACGCATAACGCATAACGCATAACCCATAACGCATAACGCATGTCGGATCACTCATAACGCATAACGCATAACGCATAAAGCATAAAGCATAACGTATAACGCATAACGCATATCGCATAACGCATAACGCATAACCCTTAACGCATAACGCATAACGCATAACGCATAACGCATAACGCATAACGCATAACGCATAACGCATAACGCATAACGCATAACGCATAACGCATAACGCATAACGCATAACGCATAACGCATAACGCATAACGCATAACGCATAACGCATAACGCATAACGCATAACGCATAACGCATAACGCATAACGCATAACGCATAGCGCATAACGCATAACGCATAACGCAAAACGCATAACGCATAACGCATAACGCATAACGCCTAACGGATCAGGCATAACGCATAACGCATAATGCATAACACATAACGCATAACGCATAACGCATAACGCATAACGCATAACGCATAACGCATAACGCATAACGCATAACGCATAACGCCTTACGGATCAGGCATAACGCATAACGCATAATGCATAACACATAACGCATACCGCATAACGCATAACGCATAACGCATAACGCATAACACATAACGCATAACGCATAACGCATAACGCATAACGCATAACGCATAACGCAAACGTATAACGCACAACGCATAACGAATACAGCAAAACGCATAACGCATAACGCATAACGCATAACGCATAACGCATAACGCACAAAGCATATCGCATAACGCATAACGCATAACGCGTAACGCATGGCGCATAACTCAAAATGCAAAACGCATAACGCATAACGCATAACGCAAACGTATAACGCACAACGCATAACGAATACAGCAAAACGCATAATGCTTAACGCATAACGGATCACGCATAACGCATAACGCACAACGCATATCGCATAACGCATAACGCATAACGCACAACGCATATCGCATAACGCATAACGCATAACGCACAACGCATATCGCATAACGCATAACGCATGGCGCATAACTCAAAATGCATAACGCATAACGCATAACGCATAACGCATAACGCAAACGTATAACGCACAACGCATAACGAATACAGCAAAACGCATAATGCTTAACGCATAACGGATCACGCATAACGCATAACGCATAACGCATAACGCATAACGTACAACGCATAACGCATAACGCATAACACATAACGCATGGCGCATAACTCAAAATGCATAACGCATAACGCATAACGCATAACGCATAACGCATAACGCATAACACATAACGCATAACGCATAACTCACAACGCATATCGCATAACGCATAACGCACAACGCATATCGCATAACGCATAACGCATAACGCATGGCGCATAACTCAAAATGCATAACGCATAACGCATAACGCATAACGCATAACGCATAACGCATAACGCATAACGCACAACGCATATCGCATAACGCATAACGCATAACGCATAACGAATGGCGCATAACTGAAAATGCATAACGCATAACGCATAACGCATAACGCAAACGTATAACGCACAACGCATAACGAATACAGCAAAACGCATAATGCTTAACGCATAACGGATCACGCATAACGCATAACGCACAACGCATATCGCATAACGCATGACGCATAACGCATAACGCATGGCGCATAACTCAAAATGCATAACGCATAACGCACAACGCATATCGCATAACGTACAACGTATAACGCATAACGCATAACGCATAACGCATAACGCATAACGCATAACGCATAACGCATAACGCATAACGCATATCGCATAATGCATAACGCATAACGCATAACGCATAACGTATAACGCAAAACGCATAACGCATAACGTTACCGCATAAGGCTTTATGCATGATGCATATCGCATAACGCATAACGCATAACGCATAACTCATAACGTATAACGCATAACGCATAATGCATAACGCATAACGCATAACGCATAACGCACAACGCAAACGTATAACGCACAACGCATAATGCATAACGCATAACGCATAACGCATAACGCATAACGCATGGCGCATAACGCAAAATGCATAACGCATAACGCATAACGCATAACGCATACGGCATAACGCATAACGCATAACGCACAACGCATATCGCATAACGCATAACGCATAACGCATAACGGATGGCGCATAACACAAAATGCATAACGCATAACGCATAACGCATAACGCATAACGCATAACGCATAACGCATAACGCATAACGCATAACGCATAACGCATAACGCATAACGCATAACGCATAACGCATAACGCATAACGCATAACGCATAACGCATAACGCATAACGCATAACGCATAACGCACAACGCATATCGCATAACGTATAACGCAAAACGCATAACGCATAACGCATAACGCATAACCCATAACGCATAACGCATGTCGGATCACTCATAACGCATAACGCATAACGCATAAAGCATAAAGCATAACGTATAACGCATAACGCATATCGCATAACGCATAACGCATAACCCATAACGCATAACGCATAACGCATAACGCATAACGCATAACGCATAACGCATAACGCATAACGCATAACGCATAACGCATAACGCATAACGCATAACGCATAACGCATAACGCATAACGCATAACGCATAACGCATAACGCATAACGCATAACGCATAACGCATAACGCATAACGCATAACGCATAGCGCATAACGCATAACGCATAACGCAAAACGCATAACGCATAACGCATAACGCATAACGCCTAACGGATCAGGCATAACGCATAACGCATAATGCATAACACATAACGCATAACGCATAACGCATAACGCATAACGCATAACGCATAACGCATAACGCCTTACGGATCAGGCATAACGCATAACGCATAATGCATAACACATAACGCATACCGCATAACGCATAACGCATAACGCATAACGCATAACTCATAACGCATAACGCATAACGCATAACGCATAACGCATAACGCATAGCGCAAACGTATAACGCACAACGCATAACGAATACAGCAAAACGCATAACGCATAACGCATAACGCATAACGCATAACGCATAACGCACAAAGCATATCGCATAACGCATAACGCATAACGCATAACGCATGGCGCATAACTCAAAATGCAAAACGCATAACGCATAACGCATAACGCAAACGTATAACCCACAACGCATAACGAATACAGCAAAACGCATAATGCTTAACGCATAACGGATCACGCATAACGCATAACGCACAACGCATATCGCATAACGCATAACGCATAACGCACAACGCATATCGCATAACGCATAACGCATAACGCACAACGCATATCGCATAACGCATAACGCATGGCGCATAACTCAAAATGCATAACGCATAACGCATAACGCATAACGCATAACGCAAACGTATAACGCACAACGCATAACGAATACAGCAAAACGCATAATGCTTAACGCATAACGGATCACGCATAACGCATAACGCATAACGCATAACGCATAACGCATAACGCATATCGCATAACGCATAACGCATAACGCATAACGCATGGCGCATAACTCAAAATGCATAACGCATAACGCATAACGCATAACGCATAACGCATAACGCATAACACATAACGCATAACGCATAACTCACAACGCATATCGCATAACGCATAACGCACAACGCATATCGCATAACGCATAACGCATAACGCATGGCGCATAACTCAAAATGCATAACGCATAACGCATAACGCATAACGCATAACGCATAACGCATAACGCATAACGCATAACGCATAACGCATAACGCATAACGCATAACGCATAACGCATAACGCATAACGCATAACGCATAACGCATAACGCATAACGCATAACGCATAACGCATAACGCATAACGCACAACGCATATCGCATAACGCATAACGCATAACGCATAACGCCTAACGGATCAGGCATAACGCATAACGCATAACGCATAACGCATAACGCCTTACGGATCAGGCATAACGCATAACGCATAATGCATAACGCATAACGCATAACGCATAACGCATAACGCATAACGCATAACGCATAACGCATAACACATAACGCATAACGCATAACGCATAACGCATAACGCATAACGCATAACGCATAACGCATAACGCATAACGCATAACGCAAGTCGGATCACTCATAGCGCATAACGCATAACGCATAAAGCATAAAGCATAACGTATAACGCATAACGCATATCGCATAACGCATAACGCATAACCCATAACGCATAACGCATAACGCGTAACGCATAACGCATAACGCATAACGCATAACGCATAACGCATAACGCATAACGCATAACGCATAACGCACAACGCATATCGCATAACGCATAACGCAAAACGCATGGCGCATACCTCAAAATGCATAACGCATAACGCATAACGCATAACGCATAACGCATAACACATAACGCATAACGCATAACGCATAACGCACAACGCATATCGCATAACGCATAACGCATAACGCGTAACGCATGGCGCATAACTCAAAATGCAAAACGCATAACGCATAACGCATAACGCAAACGTATAACGCACAACGCATAACGAATACAGCAAAACGCATAATGCTTAACGCATAACGGATCACGCATAACGCATAACGCACAACGCATATCGCATAACGCATAACGCATAACGCACAACGCATATCGCATAACGCATAACGCATGGCGCATAACTCAAAATGCATAACGCATAACGCATAACGCATAACGCATAACGCAAACGTATAACGCACAACGCATAACGAATACAGCAAAACGCATAATGATTAACGCATAACGGATCACGCATAACGCATAACGCATAACGCATAACGCATAACGCATAACGCATAACGCATAACGCATAACGCATGGCGCATAACTCAAAATGCATAACGCATAACGTATAACGCATAACGCATAACGCATAACGCATAACGCATAACGCATAACGCATAACGCATAACGCATAACGCATAACGCATAACGCACAACGCATATCGCATAACGCATAACGCACAACGCATATCGCATAACGCATAACGCATAACGCATGGCGCATAACTCAAAATGCATAACGCATAACGCATAACGCATAACACATAACGCATAACGCATAACGCATAACGCATAACGCATAACGCATAACGCATAACGCATAACGCATAACGCATAACGCATAACGCATAACGCATAACGCATAACGCATAACGCATAACGCATAACGCATAACGCATAACGCACAACGCATATCGCATAACGCATAACGCATAACGCATAACGCATAACGCATAACGCATAACGCATAACGCATAACGCATAACGCATAACGCATAACGCATAACGCATAACGTATAACGCATAACGCATAACGCACAACGCATATCGCATAACGCATAACGCATAACGCATAACGCATAACGCATAACGCACAACGCATAACGCATAACGCATAACGCATAACGCATAACGCATAACGCATAACGCACAACGCATATCGCATAACGCATAACGCATAACGCATAACGCATAACGCATATCGAATAACGCATAACGTGTGACTCATAACGCATAACGCATAAAGCATAATGCATAACGCATAACGCATAACGCATAACGCATAACGCATAACGCATATCGAATAACGCATAACGTGTGACTCATAACGCATAACGCATAAAGCATAATGCATAACGCATAACGCATAACGCATAACGCATAACGCATAACGCATAACGCACAACGCATATCGCATAACGCATAACGCATAACGCATAACGCATGGCGCATAACTCAAAATGCATAACGCATAACGCATAACGCATAACGCATAACGCATAACGCATAACGCATAACGCATAACGCATAACGCATAACGCATAACGCATAACGCATAACGCATAACGCATAACGCATAACGCATAACGCATAACGCATAACGCATAACGCATAACGCATAACGCATAACGCATAACGCATAACGCACAACGCATATCGCATAACGCATAACGCATAACGCACAACGCATATCGCATAACGCATAACGCATAACGCATAACGCATGGCGCATAACTCAAAATGCATAACGCATAACGCATAACGCATAACGCATAACGCATAACGCATAACGCACAACGCAAATCGCATAACGCATAACGCATAACGAATGGCGCATAACTGAAAATGCATAACGCATAACGCATAACGCATAACGCAAACGTATAACGCACAACGCATAACGAATACAGCAAATCGCATAATGCTTAACGCATAACGGATCACGCATGACGCATAACGCACAACGCATATCGCATAACGCATAACGCATAACGCATAACGCATGGCGCATAACTCAAAATGCATAACGCATAACGCACAACGCATATCGCATAACGTACAACGTATAACGCATAACGCATAACGCATAACGCATAACGCATAACGCATAACGCATAACGCATAACGCATAACGCATAACGCATAACGCATAACGCATAACGCATAACGCATAACGCATATCGCATAATGCATAACGCATAACGCATAACGCATAACGTATAACGCAAAACGCATAACGCATAACGTTACCGCATAAGGCTTTATGCATGATGCATATCGCATAACGCATAACGCATAACGCATAACTCATAACGTATAACGCATAACGCATAATGCATATCGCATAACCCATAACGCATAACGCACAACGCAAACGTATAACGCACAACGCATAATGCATAACGCATAACGCATAACGCATAACGCATGGCCCATAACGCAAAATGCATAACGCATAACGCATAACGCACAACGCATATCGCATAACGCATAACGCATAACGCATAACGCATGGCGCATAACTCAAAATGCATAACGCATAACGCATAACGCATAACGCATAACGCATAACGCATAACGCATAACGCATAACGCATAACGCATAACGCATAACGCATAACGCATAACGCATAACGCATAACGCATAACGCCTAACGCATAACGCATAACGCATAACGCATAACGCATAACGCACAACGCATATCGCATAACGTATAACGCAAAACGCATAACGCATAACGCATAACCCATAACGCATAACGCATGTTGGATCACTCATAACGCATAACGCATAACGCATAAAGCATAAAGCATAACGTATAACGCATAACGCATATCGCATAACGCATAACGCATAACCCATAACGCATAACTCAAAATGCATAACGCATAACGCATAACGCATAACGCATAACGCATAACGCATAATGCACAACGCATATCGCATAACGCATAACGCACAACGCATATCGCATAACGCATAACGCACAACGCATATCGCATAACGCATAACGCATAACGCATAACGCATGGCGCATAACTCAAAATGCATAACGCATAACGCATAACGCATAACGCATAACGCATAACGCATAACGCATAACGCATAACGCATAACGCATAACGCATAACGCATAACGCATAACGCATAACGCATAACGCATAACGCATAACGCATAACGCCTAACGGATCAGGCATAACGCATAACGCATAATGCATAACACATAACGCATAACGCATAACGCATAACGCATAACGCATAACGCATAACGCATAACGCATAACGCATAACGCCTTACGGATCAGGCATAACGCATAACGCATAATGCATAACACATAACGCATACCGCATAACGCATAACGCATAACGCATAACGCATAACACATAACGCATAACGCATAACGCATAACGCATAACGCATAACGCATAGCGCATATGTATAACGCACAACGCATAACGAATACAGCAAAACGCATAACGCATAACGCATAACCCATAACGCATAACGCATAACGCACAAAGCATATCGCATAACGCATAACGCATAACGCGTAACGCATGGCGCATAACTCAAAATGCAAAACGCATAACGCATAACGCATAACGCAAACGTATAACCCACAACGCATAACGAATACAGCAAAACGCATAATGCTTAACGCATAACGCATAACGCATAACGCATAACGCATAACGCATAACGCATAACGCATAACGTATAACGCATAACGCATAACGCATAACGCATAACGCATAACGCATAACGCATAACGCATAACGCATAACGCATAACGCATAACGCATAACGCACAACGCATATCGCATAACGCATAACGCATAACGCAAAACGCATGGCGCATAACTCAAAATGCATAACGCATAACGCATAACGCATAACGCATAACGCATAACGCATAACGCATAACGCATAACGCATAACGCATAACGCATAACGCACAACGCATATCGCATAACGCATAACGCACAACGCATATCGCATAACGCATAACGCACAACGCATATCGCATAACGCATAACGCATAACGCATAACGCATGGCGCATAACTCAAAATGCATAACGCATAACGCATAACGCATAACGCATAACGCATAACGCATAACGCATAACGCATAACGCATAACGCATAACGCATAACGCATAACGCATAACGCATAACGCATAACGCATAACGCACAACGCATATCGCATAACGCATAACGCATAATCCATAACGCATGGCGCATAACTCAAAATGCATAACGCATAACGCATAACGCATAACGCAAACGTATAACGCACAACGCATAACGAATACAGCAAAACGCATAATGCTTAACGCATAACGGATCACGCATAACGCATAACGCACAACGCATATCGCATAACGCATAACGCATAACGCATAACGCATGGCGCATAACTCAAAATGCATAACGCATAACGCATAACGCATAACGCATAACGCATAACGCATAACGCATAACGCATAACGCATAACGCACTACGCACATCGCATAACGCATAACGCATGGCGCATAACTCAAAATGCATAACGCATAACGCATAACGCATAACGCATAACGCAAACGTATAACGCACAACGCATAACGAATACAGCAAAACGCATAATGCTTAACGCATAACGGATCACGCATAACGCATAAGGCATAACGCATAACGCATAACGCATATCGAATAACGCATAACGTGTAACTCATAACGCATAACGCATAAAGCATAATGCTTAACGCATAACGCATAACGCTTATCGCATAACGCATAAGGCATAACGCATAACGCATAACGCATATCGAATAACGCATAACGTGTAACTCATAACGCATAACGCATAAAGCATAATGCTTAACGCATAACGCATAACGCTTATCGCATAACGCATAACTCAAAATGCATAACGCATAACGCATAACGCATAACGCATAACGCAAACGTATAACGCACAACGCATAACGAATACAGCAAAACGCATAATGCTTAACGCATAACGGATCACGCATAACGCATAAGGCATAACGCATAACGCATATCGCATAACGCATAACGCATAACGCATAACGCATGGCGCATAACTCAAAATGCATAACGCATAACGCATAACGCATAACGCATAACGCATAACGCACAACGCATAACGCATAACGCATAACGCATGGCGCATAACGCATAACGCATAACGCACATCGCATATCGCATAACGCATAACGCACAACGCATATCGCATAACGCATAACGCATAACGCATAACGCATGGCGCATGACTCAAAATGCATAACGCATAACGCATAACGCATAACGCATAACGCATAACGCATAACGCATACCGCATAACGCATAACGCATAACGCATAACGCATAACGCATAACGCATAACGCATAACGCATAACGCATAACGCATAACGCATAACGCATAACGCATAACGCACAACGCATATCGCATAACGCATAACGCATAATGCATAACGCATGGCGCATAACTCAAAATTCATAACGCATAACGCATGTCGGATCACTCATAACGCATAACGCATAACGCATAAAGCATAAAGCATAACGTATAACGCATAACGCATATCGCATAACGCATAACGCATAACCCATAACGCATAACGCATAACGCATAACGCATAACGCATAACGCATAACGCATAACGCATAACGCATAACGCATAACGCATAACGCATAACGCATAACGCATAACGCATAACGCATAACGCATAACGCATAACGCATAACGCATAACGCATAACGCATAACGCATAACGCATAACGCATAACGCATAACGCATAACGCATAACGCATAACGCATAACGCATAACGCATAACGCATAACGCATAACGCATAGCGCATAACGCATAACGCATAACGCAAAACGCATAACGCATAACGCATAACGCATAACGCCTAACGGATCAGGCATAACGCATAACGCATAATGCATAACACATAACGCATAACGCATAACGCATAACGCATAACGCATAACGCATAACGCATAACGCATAACACATAACGCATAACGCCTTACGGATCAGGCATAACGCATAACGCATAATGCATAACACATAACGCATACCGCATAACGCATAACGCATAACGCATAACGCATAACGCATAACACATAACGCATAACGCATAACGCATAACGCATAACGCATAACGCATAGCGCAAACGTATAACGCACAACGCATAACGAATACAGCAAAACGCATAACGCATAACGCATAACGCATAACGCATAACGCATAACGCATAACGCACAAAGCATATCGCATAACGCATAACGCATAACGCGTAACGCATGGCGCATAACTCAAAATGCAAAACGCATAACGCATAACGCATAACGCAAACGTATAACCCACAACGCATAACGAATACAGCAAAACGCATAATGCTTAACGCATAACGGATCACGCATAACGCATAACGCACAACGCATATCGCATAACGCATAACGCATAACGCACAACGCATATCGCATAACGCATAACGCATAACGCACAACGCATATCGCATAACGCATAACGCATGGCGCATAACTCAAAATGCATAACGCATAACGCATAACGCATAACGCATAACGCAAACGTATAACGCACAACGCATAACGAATACAGCAAAACGCATAATGCTTAACGCATAACGGATCACGCATAACGCATAACGCATAACGCATAACGCATAACGCATAACGCATATCGCATAACGCATAACGCATAACGCATAACGCATGGCGCATAACTCAAAATGCATAACGCATAACGCATAACGCATAACGCATAACGCATAACGCATAACGCATAACGCATAACACATAACGCATAACGCATAACTCACAACGCATATCGCATAACGCATAACGCACAACGCATATCGCATAACGCATAACGCATAACGCATGGCGCATAACTCAAAATGCATAACGCATAACGCATAACGCATAACGCATAACGCAAACGTATAACGCACAACGCATAACGAATACAGCAAAACGCATAATGCTTAACGCATAACGGATCACGCATAACGCATAACGCATAACGCATAACGCATAACGCATAACGCATAACGCATAACGCATAACGCATAACGCATAACGCATAACGCATAACGCATAACGCATAACGCATAACGCATAACGCATAACGCACAACGCATATCGCATAACGCATAACGCACAACGCAAATCGCATAACGCATAACGCATAACGAATGGCGCATAACTGAAAATGCATAACGCATAACGCATAACGCATAACGCAAACGTATAACGCACAACGCATAACGAATACAGCAAATCGCATAATGCTTAACGCATAACGGATCACGCATGACGCATAACGCACAACGCATATCGCATAACGCATAACGCATAACGCATAACGCATGGCGCATAACTCAAAATGCATAACGCATAACGCACAACGCATATCGCATAACGTACAACGTATAACGCATAACGCATAACGCATAACGCATAACGCATAACGCATAACGCATAACGCATAACGCATAACTCATAACGCATAACGCATAACGCATAACGCATAACGCATAACGCATAACGCATATCGCATAATGCATAACGCATAACGCATAACGCATAACGTATAACGCAAAACGCATAACGCATAACGTTACCGCATAAGGCTTTATGCATGATGCATATCGCATAACGCATAACGCATAACGCATAACTCATAACGTATAACGCATAACGCATAACGCATAACGCATAACGCATAACGCATAACGCACAACGCAAACGTATAACGCACAACGCATAATGCATAACGCATAACGCATAACGCATAACGCATGGCCCATAACGCAAAATGCATAACGCATAACGCATAACGCATAACGCATACGGCATAACGCATAACGCATAACGCATAACGCACAACGCATATCGCATAACGCATAACGCATAACGCATAACGCATGGCGCATAACTCAAAATGCATAACGCATAACGCATAACGCATAACGCATAACGCATAACGCATAACGCATAACGCATAACGCATAACGCATAACGCATAACGCATAACGCATAACGCCTAACGCATAACGCATAACGCATAACGCATAACGCATAACGCATAACGCACAACGCATATCGCATAACGTATAACGCAAAACGCATAACGCATAACGCATAACCCATAACGCATAACGCATGTTGGATCACTCATAACGCATAACGCATAACGCATAAAGCATAAAGCATAACGTATAACGCATAACGCATATCGCATAACGCATAACGCATAACCCATAACGCATAACGCATAACGCATAACGCATAACGCATAACGCATAACGCATAACGCATAACGTATAACGCATAACGCATAACGCATAACGCATAACGCATAACGCATAACGCATAACGCATAACGCATAACGCATAACGCACAACGCATATCGCATAACGCATAACGCATAACGCAAAACGCATGGCGCATAACTCAAAATGCATAACGCATAACGCATAACGCATAACGCATAACGCATAACGCATAACGCATAACGCATAACGCATAACGCATAACGCATAACGCATAATGCACAACGCATATCGCATAACGCATAACGCACAACGCATATCGCATAACGCATAACGCACAACGCATATCGCATAACGCATAACGCATAACGCATAACGCATGGCGCATAACTCAAAATGCATAACGCATAACGCATAACGCATAACGCATAACGCATAACGCATAACGCATAACGCATAACGCATAACGCATAACGCATAACGCATAACGCATAACGCATAACGCATAACGCACAACGCATATCGCATAACGCATAACGCATAATCCATAACGCATGGCGCATAACTCAAAATGCATAACGCATAACGCATAACGCATAACGCAAACGTATAACGCACAACGCATAACGAATACAGCAAAACGCATAATGCTTAACGCATAACGGATCACGCATAACGCATAACGCACAACGCATATCGCATAACGCATAACGCATAACGCATAACGCATGGCGCATAACTCAAAATGCATAACGCATAACGAACAACGCATAACGCATAACGCATAACGCATAACGCATAACGCATAACGCATAACGCATAACGCATAACGCATAACGCATAACGCACTACGCCCACCGCATAACGCATAACGCATGGCGCATAACTCAAAATGCATAACGCATAACGCATAACGCATAACGCATAACGCAAACGTATAACGCACAACGCATAACGAATACAGCAAAACGCATAATGCTTAACGCATAACGGATCACGCATAACGCATAAGGCATAACGCATAACGCATAACGCATATCGAATAACGCATAACGTGTAACTCATAACGCATAACGCATAAAGCATAATGCTTAACGCATAACGCATAACGCTTATCGCATAACGCATAAGGCATAACGCATAACGCATAACGCATATCGAATAACGCATAACGTGTAACTCATAACGCATAACGCATAAAGCATAATGCTTAACGTATAACGCATAACGCTTATCGCATAACGCATAACTCAAAATGCATAACGCATAACGCATAACGCATAACGCAAACGTATAACGCACAACGCATAACGAATACAGCAAAACGCATAATGCTTAACGCATAACGGATCACGCATAACGCATAAGGCATAACGCATAACGCATATCGCATAACGCATAACGCATAACGCATAACGCATGGCGCATAACTCAAAATGCATAACGCATAACGCATAACGCATAACGCATAACGCATAACGCACAACGCATAACGCATAACGCATAACGCATGGCGCATAACGCATAACGCATAACGCACATCGCATATCGCATAACGCATAACGCACAACGCATATCGCATAACGCATAACGCATAACGCATAACGCATGGCGCATGACTCAAAATGCATAACGCATAACGCATAACGCATAACGCATAACGCATAACGCATAACGCATACCGCATAACGCATAACGCATAACGCATAACGCATAACGCATAACGCATAACGCATAACGCATAACGCATAACGCATAACGCATAACGCATAACGCACAACGCATATCGCATAACGCATAACGCATAATGCATAACGCATGGCGCATAACTCAAAATTCATAACGCATAACGCATGTCGGATCACTCATAACGCATAACGCATAACGCATAAAGCATAAAGCATAACGTATAACGCATAACGCATATCGCATAACGCATAACGCATAACCCATAACGCATAACGCATAACGCATAACGCATAACGCATAACGCATAACGCATAACGCATAACGCATAACGCATAACGCATAACGCATAACGCATAACGCATAACGCATAACGCATAACGCATAACGCATAACGCATAACGCATAACGCATAACGCATAACGCATAACGCATAACGCATAACGCATAACGCATAACGCATAACGCATAACGCATAACGCATAACGCATAACGCATAGCGCATAACGCATAACGCATAACGCAAAACGCATAACGCATAACGCATAACGCATAACGCCTAACGGATCAGGCATAACGCATAACGCATAATGCATAACACATAACGCATAACGCATAACGCATAACGCATAACGCATAACGCATAACGCATAACGCATAACGCCTTACGGATCAGGCATAACGCATAACGCATAATGCATAACACATAACGCATACCGCATAACGCATAACGCATAACGCATAACGCATAACACATAACGCATAACGCATAACGCATAACGCATAACGCATAACGCATAGCGCAAATGTATAACGCACAACGCATAACGAATACAGCAAAACGCATAACGCATAACGCATAACGCATAACGCATAACGCATAACGCACAAAGCATATCGCATAACGCATAACGCATAACGCGTAACTCATGGCGCATAACTCAAAATGCAAAACGCATAACGCATAACGCATAACGCAAACGTATAACCCACAACGCATAACGAATACAGCAAAACGCATAATGCTTAACGCATAACGGATCACGCATAACGCATAACGCACAACGCATATCGCATAACGCATAACGCATAACGCACAACGCATATCGCATAACGCATAACGCATAACGCACAACGCATATCGCATAACGCATAACGCATGGCGCATAACTCAAAATGCATAACGCATAACGCATAACGCATAACGCATAACGCAAACGTATAACGCACAACGCATAACGAATACAGCAAAACGCATAATGCTTAACGCATAACGGATCACGCATAACGCATAACGCATAACGCATAACGCATAACGCATAACGCATATCGCATAACGCATAACGCATAACGCATAACGCATGGCGCTTAACTCAAAATGCATAACGCATAACGCATAACGCATAACGCATAACGCATAACGCATAACACATAACGCATAACGCATAACTCACAACGCATATCGCATAACGCATAACGCACAACGCATATCGCATAACGCATAACGCATAACGCATGGCGCATAACTCAAAATGCATAACGCATAACGCATAACGCATAACGCATAACGCATAACGCATAACGCATAACGCATAACGCATAACGCATAACGCATAACGCATAACGCATAACGCATAACGCATAACGCATAACGCATAACGCATAACGCATAACGCATAACGCATAACGCACAACGCATATCGCATAACGCATAACGCATAACGCATAACGCCTAACGGATCAGGCATAACGCATAACGCATAACGCATAACGCATAACGCCTTACGGATCAGGCATAACGCATAACGCATAATGCATAACGCATAACGCATAACGCATAACGCATAACGCATAACGCATAACGCATAACGCATAACACATAACGCATAACGCATAACGCATAACGCATAACGCATAACGCATAACGCATAACGCATAACGCATAACGCAAGTCGGATCACTCATAGCGCATAACGCATAACGCATAAAGCATAAAGCATAACGTATAACGCATAACGCATATCGCATAACGCATAACGCATAACCCATAACGCATAACGCATAACGCATAACGCATAACGCATAACGCATAACGCATAACGCATAACGCATAACGCATAACGCATAACGCATAACGCATAACGCACAACGCATATCGCATAACGCATAACGCAAAACGCATGGCGCATACCTCAAAATGCATAACGCATAACGCATAACGCATAACGCATAACGCATAACACATAACGCATAACGCATAACGCATAACGCACAACGCATATCGCATAACGCATAACGCATAAAGCATAAAGCATAACGTATAACGCATAACGCATATCGCATAACGCATAACGCATAACCCATAACGCATAACGCATAACGCATAACGCATAACGCATAACGCATAACGCATAACGCATAACGTATAACGCATAACGCATAACGCATAACGCATAACGCATAACGCATAACGCATAACGCATAACGCATAACGCATAACGCATAACGCATAACGCATAACGCATAACGCATAACGCACAACGCATATCGCATAACGCATAACGCATAACGCAAAACGCATGGCGCATAACTCAAAATGCATAACGCATAACGCATAACGCATAACGCATAACGCATAACGCATAACGCATAACGCATAACGCATAACGCATAACGCATAATGCACAACGCATATCGCATAACGCATAACGCACAACGCATATCGCATAACGCATAACGCACAACGCATATCGCATAACGCATAACGCATAACGCATAACGCATGGCGCATAACTCAAAATGCATAACGCATAACGCATAACGCATAACGCATAACGCATAACGCATAACGCATAACGCATAACGCATAACGCATAACGCATAACGCATAACGCATAACGCATAACGCACAACGCATATCGCATAACGCATAACGCATAACGCATAACGCATGGCGCATAACTCAAAATGCATAACGCATAAAGCATAACGCATAACGCATAACGCATAACGCATAACGCATAACGCATAACGCATAACGCATAACGCATAACGCATAACGTATAACGCATAACGCATAACGCACAACGCATATCGCATAACGCATAACGCATAACGCATAACGCATAACGCATAACGCACAACGCATAACGCATAACGCATAACGCATAACGCATAACGCATAACGCATAACGCACAACGCATATCGCATAACGCATAACGCATAACGCATAACGCATAACGCATATCGAATAACGCATAACGTGTGACTCATAACGCATAACGCATAAAGCATAATGCATAACGCATAACGCATAACGCATAACGCATAACGCATAACGCATAACGCATATCGAATAACGCATAACGTGTGACTCATAACGCATAACGCATAAAGCATAATGCATAACGCATAACGCATAACGCATAACGCATAACGCATAACGCACAACGCATATCGCATAACGCATAACGCATAACGCATAACGCATGGCGCATAACTCAAAATGCATAACGCATAACGCATAACGCATAACGCATAACGCATAACGCATAACGCATAACGCATAACGCATAACGCATAACGCATAACGCATAACGCATAACGCATAACGCATAACGCATAACGCATAACGCATAACGCATAACGCATAACGCATAACGCATAACGCATAACGCATAACGCATAACGCACAACGCATATCGCATAACGCATAACGCATAACGCATAACGCATATCGCATAACGCATAACGCATAACGCATAACGCATGGCGCATAACTCAAAATGCATAACGCATAACGCATAACGCATAACGCATAACGCATAACGCACAACGCAAATCGCATAACGCATAACGCATAACGAATGGCGCATAACTGAAAATGCATAACGCATAACGCATAACGCATAACGCAAACGTATAACGCACAACGCATAACGAATACAGCAAATCGCATAATGCTTAACGCATAACGGATCACGCATGACGCATAACGCACAACGCATATCGCATAACGCATAACGCATAACGCATAACGCATGGCGCATAACTCAAAATGCATAACGCATAACGCACAACGCATATCGCATAACGTACAACGTATAACGCATAACGCATAACGCATAACGCATAACGCATAACGCATAACGCATAACGCATAACGCATAACGCATAACGCATAACGCATAACGCATAACGCATAACGCATAACGCATAACGCATAACGCATAACGCATATCGCATAATGCATAACGCATAACGCATAACGCATAACGTATAACGCAAAACGCATAACGCATAACGTTACCGCATAAGGCTTTATGCATGATGCATATCGCATAACGCATAACGCATAACGCATAACTCATAACGTATAACGCATAACGCATAATGCATAACGCATAACGCATAACGCATAACGCACAACGCAAACGTATAACGCACAACGCATAATGCATAACGCATAACGCATAACGCATAACGCATGGCCCATAACGCAAAATGCATAACGCATAACGCATAACGCATAACGCATACGGCATAACGCATAACGCATAACGCATAACGCACAACGCATATCGCATAACGCATAACGCATAACGCATAACGCATGGCGCATAACTCAAAATGCATAACGCATAACGCATAACGCATAACGCATAACGCATAACGCATAACGCATAACGCATAACGCATAACGCATAACGCATAACGCATAACGCCTAACGCATAACTCATAACGCATAACGCATAACGCATAACGCATAACGCACAACGCATATCGCATAACGTATAACGCAAAACGCATAACGCATAACGCATAACCCATAACGCATAACGCATGTTGGATCACTCATAACGCATAACGCATAACGCATAAAGCATAAAGCATAACGTATAACGCATAACGCATATCGCATAACGCATAACGCATAACCCATAACGCATAACGCATAACGCATAACGCATAACGCATAACGCATAACGCATAACGCATAACGTATAACGCATAACGCATAACGCATAACGCATAACGCATAACGCATAACGCATAACGCATAACGCATAACGCATAACGCATAACGCATAACGCACAACGCATATCGCATAACGCATAACGCATAACGCAAAACGCATGGCGCATAACTCAAAATGCATAACGCATAACGCATAACGCATAACGCATAACGCATAACGCATAACGCATAACGCATAACGCATAACGCATAACGCATAACGCATAACGCATAATGCACAACGCATATCGCATAACGCATAACGCACAACGCATATCGCATAACGCATAACTCAAAATGCATAACGCATAACGCATAACGCATAACGCATAACGCATAACGCATAACGCATAACGCATAACGCATAATGCACAACGCATATCGCATAACGCATAACGCACAACGCATATCGCATAACGCATAACGCACAACGCATATCGCATAACGTATAACGCAAAACGCATAACGCATAACGCATAACCCATAACGCATAACGCATGTTGGATCACTCATAACGCATAACGCATAACGCATAAAGCATAAAGCATAACGTATAACGCATAACGCATATCGCATAACGCATAACGCATAACCCATAACGCATAACGCATAACGCATAACGCATAACGCATAACGCATAACGCATAACGCATAACGTATAACGCATAACGCATAACGCATAACGCATAACGCATAACGCATAACGCATAACGCATAACGCATAACGCACAACGCATATCGCATAACGCATAACGCATAATCCATAACGCATGGCGCATAACTCAAAATGCATAACGCATAACGCATAACAATAACGCAAACGTATAACGCACAACGCATAACGAATACAGCAAAACGCATAATGCTTAACGCATAACGGATCACGCATAACGCATAACGCACAACGCATATCGCATAACGCATAACGCATAACGCATAACGCATGGCGCATAACTCAAAATGCATAACGCATAACGCATAACGCATAACGCATAACGCATAACGCATAACGCATAACGCATAACGCATAACGCATAACGCATAACGCACTACGCACATCGCATAACGCATAACGCATGGCGCATAACTCAAAATGCATAACGCATAACGCATAACGCATAACGCATAACGCAAACGTATAACGCACAACGCATAACGAATACAGCAAAACGCATAATGCTTAACGCATAACGGATCACGCATAACGCATAAGGCATAACGCATAACGCATAACGCATATCGAATAACGCATAACGTGTAACTCATAACGCATAACGCATAAAGCATAATGCTTAACGCATAACGCATAACGCTTATCGCATAACGCATAAGGCATAACGCATAACGCATAACGCATATCGAATAACGCATAACGTGTAACTCATAACGCATAACGCATAAAGCATAATGCTTAACGCATAACGCATAACGCTTATCGCATAACGCATAACTCAAAATGCATAACGCATAACGCATAACGCATAACGCAAACGTATAACGCACAACGCATAACGAATACAGCAAAACGCATAATGCTTAACGCATAACGGATCACGCATAACGCATAAGGCATAACGCATAACGCATATCGCATAACGCATAACGCATAACGCATAACGCATGGCGCATAACTCAAAATGCATAACGCATAACGCATAACGCATAACGCATAACGCATAACGCACAACGCATAACGCATAACGCATAACGCATGGCGCATAACGCATAACGCATAACGCACATCGCATATCGCATAACGCATAACGCACAACGCATATCGCATAACGCATAACGCATAACGCATAACGCATGGCGCATAACTCAAAATGCATAACGCATAACGCATAACGCATAACGCATAACGCATAACGCATAACGCATACCGCATAACGCATAACGCATAACGCATAACGCATAACGCATAACGCATAACGCATAACGCATAACGCATAACGCATAACGCATAACGCACAACGCATATCGCATAACGCATAACGCATAATGCATAACGCATGGCGCATAACTCAAAATTCATAACGCATAACGCATAACGCATAACGCAAACGTATAACGCACAACGCATAACGAATACAGCAAAACGCATAATGCTTAACGCATAACGGATCACGCATAACGCATAACGCACAACGCATATCGCATAACGCATAACGCATAACGCATAACGCATGGCGCATAACTCAAAATGCATAACGCATAACGCATAACGCATAACGCATAACGCATAACGCATAACGCATAACGCACAACGCACATCGCATAACGCATAACGCATGGCGCATAACTCAAAATGCATAACGCATAACGCATAACGCATAACGCATAACGCAAACGTATAACGCACAACGCATAACGAATACAGCAAAACGCATAATGCTTAACGCATAACGGATCACGCATAACGCATAAGGCATAACGCATAACGCATAACGCATATCGAATAACGCATAACGTGTAACTCATAACGCATAACGCATAAAGCATAATGCTTAACGCATAACGCATAACGCTTATCGCATAACGCATAACTCAAAATGCATAACGCATAACGCATAACGCATAACGCAAACGTATAACGCACAACGCATAACGAATACAGCAAAACGCATAATGCTTAACGCATAACGGATCACGCATAACGCATAAGGCATAACGCATAACGCATATCGCATAACGCATAACGCATAACGCATAACGCATGGCGCATAACTCAAAATGCATAACGCATAACGCATAACGCATAACGCATAACGCATAACGCACAACGCATATCGGATAACGTATAACGCATAACGCAAACGTATAACGCACAACGCATAACGAATACAGCAAAACGCATAATGCTTAACGCATAACGGATCACGCATAACGCATAAGGCATAAAGCATAACGTATAACGCATAACGCATATCGCATAAAGCATAACGCATAACCCATAACGCATAACGCATAACGCATAACGCATAACGCATAACGCATAACGCATAACGCATAACGCATAACGCATAACGCATAACGCATAACGCATAACGCATAACGCATAACGCATAACGCATAACGCATAACGCATAACGCATAACGCATAACGCATAACGCATACCGCATAACGCATAACGCATAACGCATAACGCATAACGCATAGCGCATAACGCATAACGCATAACGCATAACGCATAACGCATAACGAATAACGCATAACGCATAACGCATAACGCCTAACGGATTAGGCATAACGCATAACGCATAATGCATAACACATAACGCATAACGCATAACGCATAACGCATAACGCATAACGCATAACGCATAACGCATAACGCATAACGCATAACGCCTTACGGATCAGGCATAACGCATAACGCATAATGCATAACACATAACGCATAACGCATAACGCATAACGCATAACGAATAACGCATAACGCATAACGCATAACGCATAACGCATAACGCATAACACATAACGCATAACGCATAACGCATAACGCATAACGCATAACGCATAACGCATAACGCATAACGCAAGTCGGATCACTCATAGCGCATAACGCATAACGCATAAAGCATAAAGCATAACGTATAACGCATAACGCATATCGCATAACGCATAACGCATAACCCATAACGCATAACGCATAACGCATAACGCATAACGCATAACGCATAACGCATAACGCATAACGCATAACGCATAACGCATAACGCATAACGCATAACGCATAACGCATAACGCACAACGCATATCGCATAACGCATAACGCAAAACGCATGGCGCATACCTCAAAATGCATAACGCATAACGCATAACGCATAACGCATAACGCATAACGCATAACGCATAACGCATAACGCATAACGCATAACGCATGACGCATATCGCATAACTCATAACGCATAACGCGTAACGCATGGCGCATAACTCAAAATGCAAAACGCATAACGCATAACGCATAACGCAAACGTATAACGCACAACGCATAACGAATACAGCAAAACGCATAATGCTTAACGCATAACGGATCACGCATAACGCATAACGCACAACGCATATCGCATAACGCATAACGCATAACGCACAACGCATATGGCATAACGCATAACGCATAACGCACAACGCATATCGCATAACGCATAACGCATGGCGCATAACTCAAAATGCATAACGCATAACGCATAACGCATAACGCAAACGTATAACGCACAACGCATAACGAATACAGCAAAACGCATAATGCTTAACGCATAACGGATCACGCATAACGCATAACGCATAACGCATAACGCATAACGCATAACGCATATCGCATAACGCATAACGCATAACGCATAACGCATGGCGCATAACTCAAAATGCATAACGCATAACGCATAACGCATAACGCATAACGCATAACGCATAACACATAACGCATAACGCATAACTCACAACGCATATCGCATAACGCATAACGCACAACGCATATCGCATAACGCATAACGCATAACGCATGGCGCATAACTCAAAATGCATAACGCATAACGCATAACGCATAACGCTTAACGCATAACGCATAACGCATAACGCATAACGCATAACGCATAACGCATAACGCATAACGCATAACGCATAACGCATAACGCATAACGCATAACGCATAACGCATAACGCATAACGCATAACGCATAACGCATAACGCATAACGCACAACGCATATCGCATAACGCATAACGCATAACGCATAACGCATAACGCATAACGCATAACGCATGACGTATAACGCATAACGCATAACGCACAACGCATATCGCATAAAGCATAACGCATAACGCATAACGCATGGCGCATAACTCAAAATGCATAACGCATAACGCATAACGCATAACGCATAACGCATAACGCATAACGCATAACGCATAACGCATAACGCATAACGCATAACGCATAACGCATAACGCATAACGCACAACGCATATCGCATAACGCATAACGCATAATCCATAACGCATGGCGCATAACTCAAAATGCATAACGCATAACGCATAACGCATAACGCAAACGTATAACGCACAACGCATAACGAATACAGCAAAACGCATAATGCTTAACGCATAACGGATCACGCATAACGCATAACGCACAACGCATATCGCATAACGCATAACGCATAACGCATAACGCATGGCGCATAACTCAAAATGCATAACGCATAACGCATAACGCATAACGCATAACGCATAACGCATAACGCATAACGCATAACGCATAACGCATAACGCATAACGCATAACGCATAACGCACTACGCACATCGCATAACGCATAACGCATGGCGCATAACTCAAAATGCATAACGCATAACGCATAACGCATAACGCATAAAGCAAACGTATAACGCACAACGCATAACGAATACAGCAAAACGCATAATGCTTAACGCATAACGGATCACGCATAACGCATAAGGCATAACGCATAACGCATAACGCATATCGAATAACGCATAACGTGTAACTCATAACGCATAACGCATAAAGCATAATGCTTAACGCATAACGCATAACGCTTATCGCATAACGCATAAGGCATAACGCATAACGCATAACGCATATCGAATAACGCATAACGTGTAACTCATAACGCATAACGCATAAAGCATAATGCTTAACGCATAACGCATAACGCTTATCGCATAACGCATAACTCAAAATGCATAACGCATAACGCATAACGCATAACGCAAACGTATAACGCACAACGCATAACGAATACAGCAAAACGCATAATGCTTAACGCATAACGGATCACGCATAACGCATAAGGCATAACGCATAACGCATATCGCATAACGCATAACGCATAACGCATAACGCATGGCGCATAACTCAAAATGCATAACGCATAACGCATAACGCATAACGCATAACGCAAACGTATAACGCACAACGCATAACGAATACAGCAAAACGCATAATGCTTAACGCATAACGGATCACGCATAACGCATAACGCATAACGCATAACGCATAACGCATAACGCATATCGCATAACGCATAAACCATAACGCATAACGCATGGCGCATAACTCAAAATGCATAACGCATAACGCATAACGCATAACGCATAACGCATAACGCATAACACATAACGCATAACGCATAACTCACAACGCATATCGCATAACGCATAACGCACAACGCATATCGCATAACGCATAACGCATAACGCATGGCGCATAACTCAAAATGCATAACGCATAACGCATAACGCATAACGCATAACGCATAACGAATAACGCATAACGCATAACGCATAACGCATAACGCATAACGCATAACGCATAACGCATAACGCATAACGCATAACGCATAACGCATAACGCATAACGCATAACGCATAACGCATAACGCATAACGCATAACGCACAACGCATAACGCATAACGCACAACGCATATCGCATAACGCATAACGCATAACGCATAACGCATAACGCATAACGCATAACGCATAACGCATAACGCACAACGCATATCGCATAACGCATAACGCATAATGCATAACGCATGGCGCATAACTCAAAATGCATAACGCATAACGCATAACGCATAACGCAAACGTATAACGCACAACGCATAACGAATACAGCAAAACGCATAATGCTTAACGCATAACGGATCACGCATAACGCATAAGGCATAACGCATAACGCATAAAGCATATCGAATAACGCATAACGTGTAACTCATAACGCATAACGCATAAAGCATAATGCTTAACGCATAACGCATAACGCATAACGCATAACGCATAACGCATAACGCATAACGCATAACGCATAACGCATAACGCATAACGCATAACGCATAACGCATAACGCATAACGCATAACGCACAACGCATATCGCATAACGCATAACGCATAACGCACAACGCATATCGCATAACGCATAACGCATAACGCATAACGCATGGCGCATAACTCAAAATGCATAACGCATAACGCATAACGCATAACGCATAACGCATAACGCACAACGCAAATCGCATAACGCATAACGCATAACGCATAACGAATGGCGCATAACTGAAAATGCATAACGCATAACGCATAACGCAAACGTATAACGCACAACGCATAACGAATACAGCAAAACGCATAATGCTTAACGCATAACGGATCACGCATAACGCATAACGCACAACGCATATCGCATAACGCATAACGCATAACGCATAACGCATGGCGCATAACTCAAAATGCATAACGCATAACGCACAACGCATATCGCATAACGTACAACGTATAACGCATAACGCATAACGCATAACGCATAACGCATAACGCATAACGCATAACGCATAACGCATAACGTACAACGTATAACGCATAACGCATAACGCATAACGCATAACGCATAACGCATAACGCATAACGCATAACGCATAACGCATAACGCATAACGCATAACGCATAACGCATATCGCATAATGCATAACGCATAACGCATAACGCATAACGTATAACGCAAAACGCATAACGCATAACGTTACCGCATAAGGCTTTATGCATGATGCATATCGCATAACGCATAACGCATAACGCATAACTCATAACGTATAACGCATAACGCATAATGCATAACGCATAACGCATAACGCATAACGCACAACGCAAACGTATAACGCACAACGCATAATGCATAACGCATAACGCATAACGCATAACGCATAACGCATGGCGCATAACGCAAAATGCATAACGCATAACGCATAACGCATAACGCATACGGCATAACGCATAACGCATAACGCACAACGCATATCGCATAACGCATAACGCATAACGCATAACGCATAACGCATAACGCATAACGCATAACGCATAACGCGTAACGCATAACGCATAACGCATAACGCATAACGCATAACGCATAACGCATAACGCATAACGCACAACGCATATCGCATAACGTATAACGCAAAACGCATAACGCATAACGCATAACGCATAACCCATAACGCATAACGCATGTCGGATCACTCATAACGCATAACGCATAACGCATAAAGCATAAAGCATAACGTATAACGCATAACGCATATCGCATAACGCATAACGCATAACCCATAACGCATAACGCATAACGCATAACGCATAACGCATAACGCATAACGCATAACGCATAACGCATAACGCATAACGCATAACGCATAACGCATAACGCATAACGCATAACGCATAACGCATAACGCATAACGCATAACGCATAACGCGTAACGCATGGCGCATAACTCAAAATGCAAAACGCATAACGCATAACGCATAACGCAAACGTATAACGCACAACGCATAACGAATACAGCAAAACGCATAATGCTTAACGCATAACGGATCACGCATAACGCATAACGCACAACGCATATCGCATAACGCATAACGCATAACGCACAACGCATATCGCATAACGCATAACGCATAATGCACAACGCATATCGCATAACGCATAACGCATGGCGCATAACTCAAAATGCATAACGCATAACGCATAACGCATAACGCATAACGCAAACGTATAACGCACAACGCATAACGAATACAGCAAAACGCATAATGCTTAACGCATAACGGATCACGCATAACGCATAACGCATAACGCATAACGCATAACGCATAACGCATATCGCATAACGCATAACGCATAACGCATAACGCATGGCGCATAACTCAAAATGCATAACGCATAACGCATAACGCATAACGCATAACGCATAACGCATAACACATAACGCATAACGCATAACTCACAACGCATATCGCATAACGCATAACGCACAACGCATATCGCATAACGCATAACGCATAACGCATGGCGCATAACTCAAAATGCATAACGCATAACGCATAACGCATAACGCATAACGCATAACGCATAACGCATAACGCATAACGCATAACGCATAACGCATAACGCATAACGCATAACGCATAACGCATAACGCATAACGCATAACGCATAACGCATAACGCATAACGCATAACGCATAACGCATAACGCATAACGCATAACGCATAACGCATAACGCATAACGCATAACGCATAACGCACAACGCATATCGCATAACGCATAACGCATAACGCATAACGCATAACGCATAACGCATAACGCATAACGCAAAACGCATAACGCATAACGCATAACGCATAACGCCTAACGGATCAGGCATAACGCATAACGCATAATGCATAACACATAACGCATAACGCATAACGCATAACGCATAACGCATAACGCATAACGCATAACGCATAACGCATAACGCATAACGCATAACGCATAACGCATAACGCATAACGCCTTACGGATCAGGCATAACGCATAACGCATAATGCATAACACATAACGCATACCGCATAACGCATAACGCATAACGCATAACGCATAACGCATAACGCATAACGGATCACGCATAACGCATAACGCATAACGCACAACGCATATCGCATAACGCATAACGCATGGCGCATAACTCAAAATGCATAACGCACAACGCATATCGCATAACGTACAACGCATACGGCATAACGCATAACGCATAACGCATAACGCACAACGCATATCGCATAACGCATAACGCATAACGCATAACGCATGGCGCATAACTCAAAATGCATAACGCATAACGCATAACGCATAACGCATAACGCATAACGCATAACGCATAACGCATAACGCATAACTCAAAATGCATAACGCATAACGCACAACGCATATCGCATAACGTACAACGTATAACGCATAACGCATAACGCATAACGCATAACGCATAACGCATAACGCATAACGCATAACGCATAACGCATAACGCATAACGCATAACGCATAACGCATATCGCATAATGCATAACGCATAACGCATAACGCATAACGTATAACGCAAAACGCATAACGCATAACGTTACCGCATAAGGCTTTATGCATGATGCATATCGCATAACGCATAACGCATAACGCATAACTCATAACGTATAACGCATAACGCATAATGCATAACGCATAACGCATAACGCATAACGCACAACGCAAACGTATAACGCACAACGCATAATGCATAACGCATAACGCATAACGCATAACGCATAACGCATGGCGCATAACGCAAAATGCATAACGCATAACGCATAACGCATAACGCATACCGCATAACGCATAACGCATAACGCACAACGCATATCGCATAACGCATAACGCATAACGCATAACGCATGGCGCATAACACAAAATGCATAACGCATAACGCATAACGCATAACGCATAACGCATAACGCATAACGCATAACGCATAACGCATAACGCATAACGCATAACGCATAACGCATAACGCATAACGCATAACGCATAACGCATAACGCATAACGCATAACGCATAACGCATAACGCATAACGCATAACGCACAACGCATATCGCATAACGTATAACGCAAAACGCATAACGCATAACGCATAACGCATAACCCATAACGCATAACGCATGTCGGATCACTCATAACGCATAACGCATAACGCATAAAGCATAAAGCATAACGTATAACGCATAACGCATATCGCATAACGCATAACGCATAACCCATAACGCATAACGCATAACGCATAACGCATAACGCATAACGCATAACGCATAACGCATAACGCATAACGCATAACGCATAACGCATAACGCATAACGCATAACGCATAACGCATAACGCATAACGCATAACGCATAACGCATAACGCATAACGCATAACGCATAGCGCATAACGCATAACGCATAACGCATAACGCAAAACGCATAACGCATAACGCATAACGCATAACGCCTAACGGATCAGGCATAACGCATAACGCATAATGCATAACACATAACGCATAACGCATAACGCATAACGCATAACGCATAACGCATAACGCATAACGCATAACGCATAACGCATAACGCATAACGCATAACGCACAACGCATATCGCATAACGTATAACGCAAAACGCATAACGCATAACGCATAACGCATAACGCATAACGCATAACGCATAACGCATAACGCACAACGCATATCGCATAACGCATAACGCATAACGCATAACGCATGGCGCGTAACTCAAAATGCATAACGCATAACGCATAACGCAAACGTATAACGCACAACGCATAACGAATACAGCAAAACGCATAATGCTTAACGCATAACGGATCACGCATAACGCATAACGCACAACGCATAACGCATAACGCATAACGCATAACTCATAACGTATAACGCATAACGCATAATGCATAACGCATAACGCATAACGCATAACGCACAACGCAAACGTATAACGCACAACGCATAATGCATAACGCATAACGCATAACGCATAACGCATAACGCATGGCGCATAACGCAAAATGCATAACGCATAACGCATAACGCATAACGCATACGGCATAACGCATAACGCATAACGCATAACGCATAACGCATAACGCATAACGCATAACGCATAACGCATAACGCATAACGCATAACGCACAACGCATATCGCATAACGCATAACGCAAAACGCATGGCGCATACCTCAAAATGCATAACGCATAACGCATAACGCATAACGCATAACGCATAACGCATAACACATAACGCATAACGCATAACGCATAACGCACAACGCATATCGCATAACGCATAACGCATAACGCGTAACGCATGGCGCATAACTCAAAATGCAAAACGCATAACGCATAACGCATAACGCAAACGTATAACGCACAACGCATAACGAATACAGCAAAACGCATAATGCTTAACGCATAACGGATCACGCATAACGCATAACGCACAACGCATATCGCATAACGCATAACGCATAACGCACAACGCATATGGCATAACGCATAACGCATAACGCACAACGCATATCGCATAACGCATAACGCATGGCGCATAACTCAAAATGCATAACGCATAACGCATAACGCATAACGCATAACGCAAACGTATAACGCACAACGCATAACGAATACAGCAAAACGCATAATGCTTAACGCATAACGGATCACGCATAACGCATAACGCATAACGCATAACGCATAACGCATAACGCATATCGCATAACGCATAACGCATAACGCATAACGCATGGCGCATAACTCAAAATGCATAACGCATAACGCATAACGCATAACGCATAACGCATAACGCATAACACATAACGCATAACGCATAACTCACAACGCATATCGCATAACGCATAACGCACAACGCATATCGCATAACGCATAACGCATGGCGCATAACTCAAAATGCATAACGCATAACGCATAACGCATAACGCATAACGCATAACGCATAACGCATAACGCATAACGCATAACGCATAACGCATAACGCATAACGCATAACGCATAACGCATAACGCATAACGCATAACGCATAACGCATAACGCATAACGCATAACGCATAACGCATAACGCATAACGCACAACGCATATCGCATAACGCATAACGCATAACGCATAACGCATAACGCATAACGCATAACGCATGACGTATAACGCATAACGCATAACGCACAACGCATATCGCATAAAGCATAACGCATAACGCATAACGCATGGCGCATAACTCAAAATGCATAACGCATAACGCATAACGCATAACGCATAACGCATAACGCATAACGCATAACGCATAACGCATAACGCATAACGCATAACGCATAACGCATAACGCATAACGCACAACGCATATCGCATAACGCATAACGCATAATCCATAACGCATGGCGCATAACTCAAAATGCATAACGCATAACGCATAACGCATAACGCAAACGTATAACGCACAACGCATAACGAATACAGCAAAACGCATAATGCTTAACGCATAACGGATCACGCATAACGCATAACGCACAACGCATATCGCATAACGCATAACGCATAACGCATAACGCATGGCGCATAACTCAAAATGCATAACGCATAACGCATAACGCATAACGCATAACGCATAACGCATAACGCATAACGCATAACGCATAACGCATAACGCATAACGCATAACGCACTACGCACATCGCATAACGCATAACGCATGGCGCATAACTCAAAATGCATAACGCATAACGCATAACGCATAACGCATAACGCAAACGTATAACGCACAACGCATAACGAATACAGCAAAACGCATAATGCTTAACGCATAACGGATCACGCATAACGCATAAGGCATAACGCATAACGCATAACGCATATCGAATAACGCATAACGTGTAACTCATAACGCATAACGCATAAAGCATAATGCTTAACGCATAACGCATAACGCTTATCGCATAACGCATAAGGCATAACGCATAACGCATAACGCATATCGAATAACGCATAACGTGTAACTCATAACGCATAACGCATAAAGCATAATGCTTAACGCATAACGCATAACGCTTATCGCATAACGCATAACTCAAAATGCATAACGCATAACGCATAACGCATAACGCAAACGTATAACGCACAACGCATAACGAATACAGCAAAACGCATAATGCTTAACGCATAACGGATCACGCATAACGCATAACGCATAACGCATAACGCATATCGCATAACGCATAACGCATAACGCATAACGCATGGCGCATAACTCAAAATGCATAACGCATAACGCATAACGCATAACGCATAACGCAAACGTATAACGCACAACGCATAACGAATACAGCAAAACGCATAATGCTTAACGCATAACGGATCACGCATAACGCATAACGCATAACGCATAACGCATAACGCATAACGCATAACGCATAACGCATAAACCATAACGCATAACGCATGGCGCATAACTCAAAATGCATAACGCATAACGCATAACGCATAACGCATAACGCATAACGCATAACACATAACGCATAACGCATAACTCACAACGCATATCGCATAACGCATAACGCACAACGCATATCGCATAACGCATAACGCATAACGCATGGCGCATAACTCAAAATGCATAACGCATAACGCATAACGCATAACGCATAACGCATAACGCATAACGCATAACGCATAACGCATAACGCATAACGCATAACGCATAACGCATAACGCATAACGCATAACGCATAACGCATAACGCATAACGCATAACGCATAACGCATAACGCATAACGCATAACGCATAACGCACAACGCATAACGCATAACGCACAACGCATATCGCATAACGCATAACGCATAACGCATAACGCATAACGTATAACGCATAACGCATAACGCACAACGCATATCGCATAAAGCATAACGCATAATGCATAACGCATGGCGCATAACTCAAAATGCATAACGCATAACGCATAACGCATAACGCAAACGTATAACGCACAACGCATAACGAATACAGCAAAACGCATAATGCTTAACGCATAACGGATCACGCATAACGCATAAGGCATAACGCATAACGCATAAAGCATATCGAATAACGCATAACGTGTAACTCATAACGCATAACGCATAAAGCATAATGCTTAACGCATAACGCATAACGCATAACGCATAACGCATAACGCATAACGCATAACGCATAACGCATAACGCATAACGCATAACGCATAACGCATAACGCATAACGCATAACGCATAACGCACAACGCATATCGCATAACGCATAACGCATAACGCACAACGCATATCGCATAACGCATAACGCATAACGCATAACGCATGGCGCATAACTCAAAATGCATAACGCATAACGCATAACGCATAACGCATAACGCATAACGCACAACGCAAATCGCATAACGCATAACGCATAACGCATAACGAATGGCGCATAACTGAAAATGCATAACGCATAACGCATAACGCAAACGTATAACGCACAACGCATAACGAATACAGCAAAACGCATAATGCTTAACGCATAACGGATCACGCATAACGCATAACGCACAACGCATATCGCATAACGCATAACGCATAACGCATAACGCATGGCGCATAACTCAAAATGCATAACGCATAACGCACAACGCATATCGCATAACGTACAACGTATAACGCATAACGCATAACGCATAACGCATAACGCATAACGCATAACGCATAACGCATAACGCATAACGCATAACGCATAACGCATAACGCATAACGCATAACGCATAACGCATAACGCATATCGCATAATGCATAACGCATAACGCATAACGCATAACGTATAACGCAAAACGCATAACGCATAACGTTACCGCATAAGGCTTTATGCATGATGCATATCGCATAACGCATAACGCATAACGCATAACTCATAACGTATAACGCATAACGCATAATGCATAACGCATAACGCATAACGCATAACGCACAACGCAAACGTATAACGCACAACGCATAATGCATAACGCATAACGCATAACGCATAACGCATAACGCATGGCGCATAACGCAAAATGCATAACGCATAACGCATAACGCATAACGCATACGGCATAACGCATAACGCATAACGCATAACGCACAACGCATATCGCATAACGCATAACGCATAACGCATAACGCATGGCGCATAACACAAAATGCATAACGCATAACGCATAACGCATAACGCATAACGCATAACGCATAACGCATAACGCATAACGCATAACGCATAACGCATAACGCATAACGCATAACGCATAACGCATAACGCATAACGCATAACGCATAACGCATAACGCATAACGCACAACGCATATCGCATAACGTATAACGCAAAACGCATAACGCATAACGCATAACGCATAACCCATAACGCATAACGCATGTCGGATCACTCATAACGCACAACGCATAACGCATAAAGCATAAAGCATAACGTATAACGCATAACGCATATCGCATAACGCATAACGCATAACCCATAACGCATAACGCATAACGCATAACGCATAACGCATAACGCATAACGCATAACGCATAACGCATAACGCATAACGCATAACGCATAACGCATAACGCATAACGCATAACGCATAACGCATAACGCATAACGCATAACGCATAACGCATAACGCGTAACGCATGGCGCATAACTCAAAATGCAAAACGCATAACGCATAACGCATAACGCAAACGTATAACGCACAACGCATAACGAATACAGCAAAACGCATAATGCTTAACGCATAACGGATCACGCATAACGCATAACGCACAACGCATATCGCATAACGCATAACGCATAACGCACAACGCATATCGCATAACGCATAACGCATAATGCACAACGCATATCGCATAACGCATAACGCATGGCGCATAACTCAAAATGCATAACGCATAACGCATAACGCATAACGCATAACGCAAACGTATAACGCACAACGCATAACGAATACAGCAAAACGCATAATGCTTAACGCATAACGGATCACGCACAACGCATATCGCATAACGCATAACGCATAACGCATAACGCATAACGCATAACGCATAACGCATAACGCGTAACGCATGGCGCATAACTCAAAATGCAAAACGCATAACGCATAACGCATAACGCAAACGTATAACGCACAACGCATAACGAATACAGCAAAACGCATAATGCTTAACGCATAACGGATCACGCATAACGCATAACGCACAACGCATATCGCATAACGCATAACGCATAACGCACAACGCATATCGCATAACGCATAACGCATAATGCACAACGCATATCGCATAACGCATAACGCATGGCGCATAACTCAAAATGCATAACGCATAACGCATAACGCATAACGCATAACGCATAACGCATAACGCATAACGCATAACGCATAACGCATAACGCATAACGCATAACGCATAACGCATAACGCATAACGCATAACGCATAACGCATAACGCATAACGCACAACGCATATCGCATAACGCATAACGCATAACGCATAACGCATAACGCATAACGCATAACGCATAACGCAAAACGCATAACGCATAACGCATAACGCATAACGCCTAACGGATCAGGCATAACGCATAACGCATAATGCATAACACATAACGCATAACGCATAACGCATAACGCATAACGCATAACGCATAACGCATAACGCATAACGCATAACGCATAACGCATAACGCATAACGCATAACGCATAACGCCTTACGGATCAGGCATAACGCATAACGCATAATGCATAACACATAACGCATACCGCATAACGCATAACGCATAACGCATAACGCATAACACATAACGCATAACGGATCACGCATAACGCATAACGCATAACGCACAACGCATATCGCATAACGCATAACGCATGGCGCATAACTCAAAATGCATAACGCACAACGCATATCGCATAACGTACAACGCATACGGCATAACGCATAACGCATAACGCATAACGCATAACGCATATCGCATAACGCATAACGCATAACGCATAACGCATGGCGCATAACTCAAAATGCATAACGCATAACGCATAACGCATAACGCATAACGCATAACGCATAACGCATAACGCATAACGCATAACTCAAAATGCATAACGCATAACGCACAACGCATATCGCATAACGTACAACGTATAACGCATAA
Source organism: Lasioglossum morio (assembly GCA_916610235.2). Classification (NCBI taxonomy): domain Eukaryota; kingdom Metazoa; phylum Arthropoda; class Insecta; order Hymenoptera; family Halictidae; genus Lasioglossum; species Lasioglossum morio. The sequence goes on from CAKAJA020000289.1 coordinate 4,024,565, forward strand.
CGCATAACGCATAACGCATAACGCATAACGCATAACGCATAACGCATAACGCGTAACGCATAACGCATAACGCATCACGCATAACGCATATCGCATAATGCATAACGCATAACGCATAACGCATAACGTATAACGCAAAACGCATAACGCATAACGTTACCGCATAAGGCTTTATGCATGATGCATATCGCATAACGCATAACGCATAACGCATAACTCATAACGTATAACGCATAACGCATAATGCATAACGCATAACGCATAACGCATAACGCACAACGCAAACGTATAACGCACAACGCATAATGCATAACGCATAACGCATAACGCATAACGCATAACGCATGGCGCATAACGCAAAATGCATAACGCATAACGCATAACGCATAACGCATACGGCATAAAGCATAACGCATAACGCACAACGCATATCGCATAACGCATAACGCATAACGCATAACGCATGGCGCATAACACAAAATGCATAACGCATAACGCATAACGCATAACGCATAACGCATAACGCATAACGCATAACGCATAACGCATAACGCATAACGCATAACGCATAACGCATAACGCATAACGCATAACGCATAACGCATAACGCATAACGCATAACGCATAACGCATAACGCATAACGCATAACGCATAACGCATAACGCATAACGTATAACGCAAAACGCATAACGCATAACGCATAACGCATAACCCATAACGCATAACGCATGTCGGATCACTCATAACGCATAACGCATAACGCATAAAGCATAAAGCATAACGTATAACGCATAACGCATATCGCATAACGCATAACGCATAACCCATAACGCATAACGCATAACGCATAACGCATAACGCATAACGCATAACGCATAACGCATAACGCATAACGCATATCGCATAACGCATAACGCATAACGCATAACGCATAACGCATAACGCATAACGCATAACGCATAACGCATAACGCATAACGCATAACGCATAACGCATAACGCATAGCGCATAACGCATAACGCATAACGCATAACGCAAAACGCATAACGCATAACGCATAACGCATAACGCCTAACGGATCAGGCATAACGCATAACGCATAATGCATAACACATAACGCATAACGCATAACGCATAACGCATAACGCATAACGCATAACGCATAACGCATAACGCATAACGCATAACGCATAACGCACAACGCATATCGCATAACGTATAACGCAAAACGCATAACGCTTAACGCATAACGCATAACCCATAACGCATAACGCATGTCGGATCACTCATAACGCATAACGCATAACGCATAACGCATAACGCATAACGCATAACGCATAACGCATAACGCATAACGCATAACGCATAACGCATAACGCATAACGCACAACGCATATCGCATAACGCATAACGCATAACGCATAACGCATAACGCATAACGCATAACGCATAACGCATAACGCATAACGCATAACGCATAACGCACAACGCATATCGCATAACGCATAACGCATAACGCATAACGCATGGCGCATAACTCAAAATGCATAACGCATAACGCATAACGCAAACGTATAACGCACAACGCATAACGAATACAGCAAAACGCATAATGCTTAACGCATAACGGATCACGCATAACGCATAACGCACAACGCATAACGCATAACGCATAACGCATAACTCATAACGTATAACGCATAACGCATAATGCATAACGCATAACGCATAACGCATAACGCACAACGCAAACGTATAACGCACAACGCATAATGCATAACGCATAACGCATAACGCATAACGCATAACGCATGGCGCATAACGCAAAATGCATAACGCATAACGCATAACGCATAACGCATACGGCATAACGCATAACGCATAACGCATAACGCACAACGCATATCGCATAACGCATAACGCATAACGCATAACGCATGGCGCATAACTCAAAATGCATAACGAATAACACATAACGCATAACGCATAACGCATAACGCATAACGCATAACGCATAACTCAAAATGCATAACGCATAACGCACAACGCATATCGCATAACGTACAACGTATAACGCATAACGCATAACGCATAACGCATAACGCATAACGCATAACGCATAACGCATAACGCATAACGCATAACGCATAACGCATAACGCATAACGCATATCGCATAATGCATAACGCATAACGCATAACCCATAACGCATAACGCATAACGCATAACGCATAACGCATAACGCATAGCGCAAACGTATAACGCACAACGCATAACGAATACAGCAAAACGCATAACGCATAACGCATAACGCATAACGCACAAAGCATATCGCATAACGCATAACGCATAACGCGTAACGCATGGCGCATAACTCAAAATGCAAAACGCATAACGCATAACGCATAACGCAAACGTATAACGCACAACGCATAACGAATACAGCAAAACGCATAATGCTTAACGCATAACGGATCACGCATAACGCATAACGCACAACGCATACCGCATAACGCATAACGCATAACGCACAACGCATATCGCATAACGCATAACGCATAACGCACAACGCATATCGCATAACGCATAACGCATGGCGCATAACTCAAAATGCATAACGCATAACGCATAACGCATAACGCAAACGTATAACGCACAACGCATAACGAATACAGCAAAACGCATAATGCTTAACGCATAACGGATCACGCATAACGCATAACGCATAACGCATAACGCATAACGCATATCGCATAACGCATAACGCATAACGCATAACGCATGGCGCATAACTCAAAATGCATAACGCATAACGCATAACGCATAACGCATAACGCATAACGCATAACACATAACGCATAACGCATAACTCACAACGCATATCGCATAACGCATAACGCACAACGCATATCGCATAACGCATAACGCATAACGCATGGCGCATAACTCAAAATGCATAACGCATAACGCATAACGCATAACGCATAACGCATAACGCATAACGCATAACGCACAACGCAAATCGCATAACGCATAACGCATAACGCATAACGAATGGCGCATAACTGAAAATGCATAACGCATAACGCATAACGCATAACGCAAACGTATAACGCACAACGCATAACGAATACAGCAAAACGCATAATGCTTAACGCATAACGGATCACGCATAACGCATAACGCACAACGCATATCGCATAACGCATGACGCATAACGCATAACGCATGGCGCATAACTCAAAATGCATAACGCATAACGCACAACGCATATCGCATAACGTACAACGTATAACGCATAACGCATAACGCATAACGCATAACGCATAACGCATAACGCATAACGCATAACGCATAACGCATAACGCATAACGCATAACGCATAACGCATATCGCATAATGCATAACGCATAACGCATAACGCATAACGTATAACGCAAAACGCATAACGCATAACGTTACCGCATAAGGCTTTATGCATGATGCATATCGCATAACGCATAACGCATAACGCATAACTCATAACGTATAACGCATAACGCATAATGCATAACGCATAACGCATAACGCATAACGCACAACGCAAACGTATAACGCACAACGCATAATGCATAACGCATAACGCATAACGCATAACGCATAACGCATGGCGCATAACGCAAAATGCATAACGCATAACGCATAACGCATAACGCATACGGCATAACGCATAACGCATAACGCACAACGCATATCGCATAACGCATAACGCATAACGCATAACGCATGGCGCATAACACAAAATGCATAACGCATAACGCATAACGCATAACGCATAACGCATAACGCATAACGCATAACGCATAACGCATAACGCATAACGCATAACGCATAACGCATAACGCATAACGCATAACGCATAACGCATAACGCATAACGCATAACGCATAACGCATAACGCACAACGCATATCGCATAACGTATAACGCAAAACGCATAACGCATAACGCATAACGCATAACCCATAACGCATAACGCATGTCGGATCACTCATAACGCATAACGCATAACGCATAAAGCATAAAGCATAACGTATAACGCACAACGCATATCGCATAACGCATAACGCATAACCCATAACGCATAACGCATAACGCATAACGCATAACGCATAACGCATAACGCATAACGCATAACGCATAACGCATAACGCATAACGCATAACGCATAACGCATAACGCATAACGCATAACGCATAACGCATAACGCATAACGCATAACGCATAACGCATAACGCATAACGCATAACGCATAACGCATAGCGCATAACGCATAACGCATAACGCAAAACGCATAACGCATAACGCATAACGCATAACGCCTAACGGATCAGGCATAACGCATAACGCATAATGCATAACACATATCGCATAACGCATAACGCATAACGCATAACGCATAACGCATAACGCATAACGCATAACGCATAACGCATAACGCCTTACGGATCAGGCATAACGCATAACGCATAATGCATAACACATAACGCATACCGCATAACGCATAACGCATAACGCATAACGCATAACACATAACGCATAACGCATAACGCATAACGCATAACGCATAACGCATAGCGCAAACGTATAACGCACAACGCATAACGAATACAGCAAAACGCATAACGCATAACGCATAACGCATAACGCATAACGCATAACGCACAAAGCATATCGCATAACGCATAACGCATAACGCGTAACGCATGGCGCATAACTCAAAATGCAAAACGCATAACGCATAACGCATAACGCAAACGTATAACGCACAACGCATAACGAATACAGCAAAACGCATAATGCTTAACGCATAACGGATCACGCATAACGCATAACGCACAACGCATATCGCATAACGCATAACGCATAACGCACAACGCATATCGCATAACGCATAACGCATAACGCATAACGCATATCGCATAACGCATAACGCATGGCGCATAACTCAAAATGCATAACGCATAACGCATAACGCATAACGCATAACGCAAACGTATAACGCACAACGCATAACGAATACAGCAAAACGCATAATGCTTAACGCATAACGGATCACGCATAACGCATAACGCATAACGCATAACGCATAACGCATAACGCATATCGCATAACGCATAACGCATAACGCATAACGCATGGCGCATAACTCAAAATGCATAACGCATAACGCATAACGCATAACGCATAACGCATAACGCATAACGCATAACGCATAACACATAACGCATAACGCATAACTCACAACGCATATCGCATAACGCATAACGCACAACGCATATCGCATAACGCATAACGCATAACGCATGGCGCATAACTCAAAATGCATAACGCATAACGCATAACGCATAACGCATAACGCATAACGCATAACGCATAACGCATAACGCATAACGCATAACGCATAACGCATAACGCATAACGCATAACGCATAACGCATAACGCATAACGCATAACGCATAACGCATAACGCATAACGCATAACGCATAACGCATAACGCATAACGCACAACGCATATCGCATAACGCATAACGCATAACGCATAACGCCTAACGGATCAGGCATAACGCATAACGCATAACGCATAACGCATAACGCCTTACGGATCAGGCATAACGCATAACGCATAATGCATAACGCATAACGCATAACGCATAACGCATAACGCATAACGCATAACGCATAACGCATAACACATAACGCATAACGCATAACGCATAACGCATAACGCATAACGCATAACGCATAACGCATAACGCATAACGCAAGTCGGATCACTCATAGCGCATAACGCATAACGCATAAAGCATAAAGCATAACGTATAACGCATAACGCATATCGCATAACGCATAACGCATAACCCATAACGCATAACGCATAACGCATAACGCATAACGCATAACGCATAACGCATAACGCATAACGCATAACGCATAACGCATAACGCATAACGCAAAACGCATAACGCACAACGCATATCGCATAACGCATAACGCAAAACGCATGGCGCATACCTCAAAAAGCATAACGCATAACGCATAACGCATAACGCATGACGCATAACACATAACGCATAACGCATAACGCATAACGCATAACGCACAACGCATACCGCATAACGAATACAGCAAAACGCATAACGCTTAACGCATGGCGCATAACTCAAAATGCAAAACGCATAACGCATAACGCATAACGCAAACGTATAACGCACAACGCATAACGAATACAGCAAAACGCATAATGCTTAACGCATAACGGATCACGCATAACGCATAACGCACAACGCATATCGCATAACGCATAACGCATAACGCACAACGCATATCGCATAACGCATAACGCATGGCGCATAACTCAAAATGCATAACGCATAACGCATAACGCATAACGCATAACGCAAACGTATAACGCACAACGCATAACGAATACAGCAAAACGCATAATGCTTAACGCATAACGGATCACGCATAACGCATAACGCATAACGCATAACGCATATCGCATAACGCATAACGCATAACGCATAACGCATGGCGCATAACTCAAAATGCATAACGCATAACGTATAACGCATAACGCATAACGCATAACGCATAACGCATAACGCATAACGCATAACGCATAACGCATAACGCATAACGCATAACGCACAACGCATATCGCATAACGCATAACGCACAACGCATATCGCATAACGCATAACGCATAACGCATGGCGCATAACTCAAAATGCATAACGCATAACGCATAACGCATAACGCATAACGCATAACGCATAACGCATAACGCATAACGCATAACGCATAACGCATAACGCATAACGCATAACGCATAACGCATAACGCATAACGCATAACGCATAACGCATAACGCATAACGCATAACGCATAACGCATAACGCATAACGCATATCGCATAATGCATAACGCATAACGCATAACGCATAACGTATAACGCAAAACGCATAACGCATAACGTTACCGCATAAGGCTTTATGCATGATGCATATCGCATAACGCATAACGCATAACGCATAACTCATAACGTATAACGCATAACGCATAATGCATAACGCATAACGCATAACGCATAACGCACAACGCAAACGTATAACGCACAACGCATAATGCATAACGCATAACGCATAACGCATAACGCATAACGCATAACGCATGGCCCATAACGCAAAATGCATAACGCATAACGCATAACGCATAACGCATACGGCATAACGCATAACGCATAACGCACAACGCATATCGCATAAAGCATAACGCATAACGCATAACGCATGGCGCATAACTCAAAATGCATAACGCATAACGCATAACGCATAACGCATAACGCATAACGCATAACGCATAACGCATAACGCATAACGCATAACGCATAACGCATAACGCATAACGCATAACGCCTAACGCATAACGCATAACGCATAACGCATAACGCATAACGCATAACGCACAACGCATATCGCATAACGTATAACGCAAAACGCATAACGCATAACGCATAACCCATAACGCATAACGCATGTTGGATCACTCATAACGCATAACGCATAACGCATAAAGCATAAAGCATAACGTATAACGCATAACGCATATCGCATAACGCATAACGCATAACCCATAACGCATAACGCATAACGCATAACGCATAACGCATAACGCATAACGCATAACGCATAACGTATAACGCATAACGCATAACGCATAACGCATAACGCATAACGCATAACGCATAACGCATAACGCATAACGCATAACGCATAACGCATAACGCATAACGCACAACGCATATCGCATAACGCATAACGCATAACGCAAAACGCATGGCGCATAACTCAAAATGCATAACGCATAACGCATAACGCATAACGCATAACGCATAACGCATAACGCATAACGCATAACGCATAACGCATAACGCATAATGCACAACGCATATCGCATAACGCATAACGCACAACGCATATCGCATAACGCATAACGCACAACGCATATCGCATAACGCATAACGCATAACGCATGGCGCATAACTCAAAATGCATAACGCATAACGCATAACGCATAACGCATAACGCATAACGCATAACGCATAACGCATAACGCATAACGCATAACGCATAACGCATAACGCATAACGCATAACGCATAACGCATAACGCACAACGCATATCGCATAACGCATAACGCATAATCCATAACGCATGGCGCATAACTCAAAATGCATAACGCATAACGCATAACGCATAACGCAAACGTATAACGCACAACGCATAACGAAGACAGCAAAACGCATAATGCTTAACGCATAACGGATCACGCATAACGCATAACGCACAACGCATATCGCATAACGCATAACGCATAACGCATAACGCATGGCGCATAACTCAAAATGCATAACGCATAACGCATAACGCATAACGCATAACGCATAACGCATAACGCATAACGCATAACGCATAACGCATAACGCACTACGCACATCGCATAACGCATAACGCATGGCGCATAACTCAAAATGCATAACGCATAACGCATAACGCATAACGCATAACGCAAACGAATAACGCACAACGCATAACGAATACAGCAAAACGCATAATGCTTAACGCATAACGGATCACGCATAACGCATAAGGCATAACGCATAATGCATAACGCATATCGAATAACGCATAACGTGTAACTCATAACGCATAACGCATAAAGCATAATGCTTAACGCATAACGCATAACGCTTATCGCATAACGCATAAGGCATAACGCATAACGCATAACGCATATCGAATAACGCATAACGTGTAACTCATAACGCATAACGCATAAAGCATAATGCTTAACGCATAACGCATAACGCTTATCGCATAACGCATAACTCAAAATGCATAACGCATAACACATAACGCATAACGCAAACGTATAACGCACAACGCATAACGAATACAGCAAAACGCATAATGCTTAACGCATAACGGATCACGCATAACGCATAAGGCATAACGCATAACGCATATCGCATAACGCATAACGCATAACGCATAACGCATAACGCATGGCGCATAACTCAAAATGCATAACGCATAACGCATAACGCATAACGCATAACGCATAACGCACAACGCATATCGGATAACGTATAACGCAAAACGCATAATGCATAACGCATAACCCATAACGCATAACGCATAACGCATAACGCATAACGCATAACGCATAACGCACAACGCATATCGCATAACGCATAACGCATAATCCATAACGCATGGCGCATAACTCAAAATGCATAACGCATAACGCATAACGCATAACGCAAACGTATAACGCACAACGCATAACGCATAACGCATAACGCATGGCGCATAACTCAAAATGCATAACGCATAACGCATAACGCATAACGCATAACGCATAACGCATAACGCATAACGCATAACGCATAACGCACAAAGCATATCGCATAACGCATAACGCATAACGCGTAACGCATGGCGCATAACTCAAAATGCAAAACGCATAACGCATAACGCATAACGCAAACGTATAACGCACAACGCATAACGAATACAGCAAAACGCATAATGCTTAACGCATAACGGATCACGCATAACGCATAACGCACAACGCATATCGCATAACGCATAACGCATAACGCACAACGCATATGGCATAACGCATAACGCATAACGCACAACGCATATCGCATAACGCATAACGCATGGCGCATAACTCAAAATGCATAACGCATAACGCATAACGCATAACGCATAACGCAAACGTATAACGCACAACGCATAACGAATACAGCAAAACGCATAATGCTTAACGCATAACGGATCACGCATAACGTATAACGCATAACGCATAACGCATAACGCATAACGCATAACGCATATCGCATAACGCATAACGCATAACGCATAACGCATGGCGCATAACTCAAAATGCATAACGCATAACGCATAACGCATAACGCATAACGCATAACGCATAACACATAACGCATAACGCATAACTCACAACGCATATCGCATAACGCATAACGCACAACGCATATCGCATAAGGCATAACGCATAACGCATGGCGCATAACTCAAAATGCATAACGCATAACGCATAACGCATAACGCATAACGCATAACGCATAACGCATAACGCATAACGCATAACGCATAACGCATAACGCATAACGCATAACGCATAACGCATAACGCATAACGCATAACGCATAACGCATAACGCATAACGCACAACGCATATCGCATAACGCATAACGCATAACGCATAACGCATAACGCATAACGCATAACGCATAACGCATAACGTATAACGAATAACGCATAACGCACAACGCATATCGCATAAAGCATAACGCATAATGCATAACGCATGGCGCATAACTCAAAATGCATAACGCATAACGCATAACGCATAACGCAAACGTATAACGCACAACGCATAACGAATACAGCAAAACGCATAATGCTTAACGCATAACGGATCACGCATAACGCATAAGGCATAACGCATAACGCATAAAGCATATCGAATAACGCATAACGTGTAACTCATAACGCATAACGCATAAAGCATAATGCTTAACGCATAACGCATAACGCATAACGCATAACGCATAACGCATAACGCATAACGCATAACGCATAACGCATAACGCATAACGCATAACGCATAACGCATAACGCATAACGCATAACGCATAACGCACAACGCATATCGCATAACGCATAACGCATAACGCACAACGCATATCGCATAACGCATAACGCATAACGCATAACGCATGGCGCATAACTCAAAATGCATAACGCATAACGCATAACGCATAACGCATAACGCATAACGCACAACGCAAATCGCATAACGCATAACGCATAACGCATAACGAATGGCGCATAACTGAAAATGCATAACGCATAACGCATAACGCATAACGCAAACGTATAACGCACAACGCATAACGAATACAGCAAAACGCATAATGCTTAACGCATAACGGATCACGCATAACGCATAACGCACAACGCATATCGCATAACGCATAACGCATAACGCATAACGCATAACGCATGGCGCATAACTCAAAATGCATAACGCATAACGCACAACGCATATCGCATAACGTACAACGTATAACGCATAACGCATAACGCATAACGCATAACGCATAACGCATAACGCATAACGCATAACGCATAACGCATAACGCATAACGCATAACGCATAACGCATAATGCATAACGCATAACGCATAACGCATAACGTATAACGCAAAACGCATAACGCATAACGTTACCGCATAAGGCTTTATGCATGATGCATATCGCATAACGCATAACGCATAACGCATAACTCATAACGTATAACGCATAACGCATAATGCATAACGCATAACGCATAACGCATAACGCACAACGCAAACGTATAACGCACAACGCATAATGCATAACGCATAACGCATAACGCATAACGCATAACGCATGGCGCATAACGCAAAATGCATAACGCATAACGCATAACGCATAACGCATACGGCATAACGCATAACGCATAACGCACAACGCATATCGCATAACGCATAACGCATAACGCATAACGCATGGCGCATAACACAAAATGCATAACGCATAACGCATAACGCATAACGCATAACGCATAACGCATAACGCATAACGCATAACGCATAACGCATAACGCATAACGCATAACGCATAACGCATAACGCATAACGCATAACGCATAACGCATAACGCATAACGCATAACGCATAACGCATAACGCACAACGCATATCGCATAACGTATAACGCATAACGCATAACGCATAACGCATAACGCATAACCCATAACGCATAACGCATGTCGGATCACTCATAACGCATAACGCATAACGCATAAAGCATAAAGCATAACGTATAACGCATAACGCATATCGCATAACGCATAACGCATAACCCATAACGCATAACGCATAACGCATAACGCATAACGCATAACGCATAACGCATAACGCATAACGCATAACGCATAACGCATAACGCATAACGCATAACGCATAACGCATAACGCATAACGCATAACGCATAACGCATAACGCATAACGCATAACGCATAACGCATAACGCATAACGCATAACGCATAACGCATAACGCATAACGCATAACGCATAACGCATAACGCATAGCGCATAACGCATAACGCATAACGCAAAACGCATAACGCATAACGCATAACGCATAACGCCTAACGGATCAGGCATAACGCATAACGCATAATGCATAACACATAACGCATAACGCATAACCCATAACGCATAACGCATAACGCATAACGCATAACGCATAACGCATAACGCATAACGCATAACGCCTTACGGATCAGGCATAACGCATAACGCATAATGCATAACACATAACGCATACCGCATAACGCATAACGCATAACGCATAACGCATAACACATAACGCATAACGCATAACGCATAACGCATAACGCATAACGCATAGCGCAAACGTATAACGCACAACGCATAACGAATACAGCAAAACGCATAACGCATAACGCATAACGCATAACGCATAACGCATAACGCACAAAGCATATCGCATAACGCATAACGCATAACGCGTAACGCATGGCGCATAACTCAAAATGCAAAACGCATAACGCATAACGCATAACGCAAACGTATAACGCACAACGCATAACGAATACAGCAAAACGCATAATGCTTAACGCATAACGGATCACGCATAACGCATAACGCACAACGCATATCGCATAACGCATAACGCATAACGCACAACGCATATCGCATAACGCATAACGCATAACGCACAACGCATATCGCATAACGCATAACGCATGGCGCATAACTCAAAATGCATAACGCATAACGCATAACGCATAACGCATAACGCAAACGTATAACGCACAACGCATAACGAATACAGCAAAACGCATAATGCTTAACGCATAACGGATCACGCATAACGCATAACGCATAACGCATAACGCATAACGCATATCGCATAACGCATAACGCATAACGCATAACGCATGGCGCATAACTCAAAATGCATAACGCATAACGCATAACGCATAACGCATAACGCATAACGCATAACACATAACGCATAACGCATAACTCACAACGCATATCGCATAACGCATAACGCACAACGCATATCGCATAACGCATAACGCATAACGCATGGCGCATAACTCAAAATGCATAACGCATAACGCATAACGCATAACGCATAACGCATAACGCATAACGCATAACGCACAACGCAAATCGCATAACGCATAACGCATAACGCATAACGAATGGCGCATAACTGAAAATGCATAACGCATAACGCATAACGCATAACGCAAACGTATAACGCACAACGCATAACGAATACAGCAAAACGCATAATGCTTAACGCATAACGGATCACGCATAACGCATAACGCACAACGCATATCGCATAACGCATGACGCATAACGCATAACGCATGGCGCATAACTCAAAATGCATAACGCATAACGCACAACGCATATCGCATAACGTACAACGTATAACGCATAACGCATAACGCATAACGCATAACGCATAACGCATAACGCATAACGCATGGCGCATAACTCAAAATGCATAACGCATAACGCACAACGCATATCGCATAACGTACAACGTATAACGCATAACGCATAACGCATAACGCATAACGCATAACGCATAACGCATAACGCATAACGCATAACGCATAACGCATAACGCATAACGCATATCGCATAATGCATAACGCATAACGCATAACGCATAACGTATAACGCAAAACGCATAACGCATAACGTTACCGCATAAGGCTTTATGCATGATGCATATCGCATAACGCATAACGCATAACGCATAACTCATAACGTATAACGCATAACGCATAATGCATAACGCATAACGCATAACGCATAACGCACAACGCAAACGTATAACGCACAACGCATAATGCATAACGCATAACGCATAACGCATAACGCATAACGCATGGCGCATAACGCAAAATGCATAACGCATAACGCATAACGCATAACGCATACGGCATAACGCATAACGCATAACGCACAACGCATATCGCATAACGCATAACGCATAACGCATAACGCATGGCGCATAACACAAAATGCATAACGCATAACGCATAACGCATAACGCATAACGCATAACGCATAACGCATAACGCATAACGCATAACGCATAACGCATAACGCATAACGCATAACGCATAACGCATAACGCATAACGCATAACGCATAACGCATAACGCATAACGCATAACGCATAACGCACAACGCATATCGCATAACGTATAACGCAAAACGCATAACGCATAACGCATAACGCATAACCCATAACGCATAACGCATGTCGGATCACTCATAACGCATAACGCATAACGCATAAAGCATAAAGCATAACGTATAACGCATAACGCATATCGCATAACGCATAACGCATAACCCATAACGCATAACGCATAACGCATAACGCATAACGCATAACGCATAACGCATAACGCATAACGCATAACGCATAACGCATAACGCATAACGCATAACGCATAACGCATAACGCATAACGCATAACGCATAACGCATAACGCATAACGCATAACGCATAACGCATAACGCATAACGCATAACGCATAACGCATAACGCATAACGCATAACGCATAACGCATAACGCATAACGCATAGCGCATAACGCATAACGCATAACGCAAAACGCATAACGCATAACGCATAACGCCTAACGGATCAGGCATAACGCATAACGCATAATGCATAACACATAACGCATAACGCATAACCCATAACGCATAACGCATAACGCATAACGCATAACGCATAACGCATAACGCATAACGCATAACGCCTTACGGATCAGGCATAACGCATAACGCATAATGCATAACACATAACGCATACCGCATAACGCATAACGCATAACGCATAACGCATAACACATAACGCATAACGCATAACGCATAACGCATAACGCATAACGCATAGCGCAAACGTATAACGCACAACGCATAACGAATACAGCAAAACGCATAACGCATAACGCATAACGCATAACGCATAACGCATAACGCACAAAGCATATCGCATAACGCATAACGCATAACGCGTAACGCATGGCGCATAACTCAAAATGCAAAACGCATAACGCATAACGCATAACGCAAACGTATAACGCACAACGCATAACGAATACAGCAAAACGCATAATGCTTAACGCATAACGGATCACGCATAACGCATAACGCACAACGCATATCGCATAACGCATAACGCATAACGCACAACGCATATCGCATAACGCATAACGCATAACGCATAACGCATATCGCATAACGCATAACGCATGGCGCATAACTCAAAATGCATAACGCATAACGCATAACGCATAACGCATAACGCAAACGTATAACGCACAACGCATAACGAATACAGCAAAACGCATAATGCTTAACGCATAACGGATCACGCATAACGCATAACGCATAACGCATAACGCATAACGCATATCGCATAACGCATAACGCATAACGCATAACGCATGGCGCATAACTCAAAATGCATAACGCATAACGCATAACGCATAACGCATAACGCATAACGCATAACACATAACGCATAACGCATAACTCACAACGCATATCGCATAACGCATAACGCACAACGCATATCGCATAACGCATAACGCATAACGCATGGCGCATAACTCAAAATGCATAACGCATAACGCATAACGCATAACGCATAACGCATAACGCATAACGCATAACGCACAACGCAAATCGCATAACGCATAACGCATAACGCATAACGAATGGCGCATAACTGAAAATGCATAACGCATAACGCATAACGCATAACGCAAACGTATAACGCACAACGCATAACGAATACAGCAAAACGCATAATGCTTAACGCATAACGGATCACGCATAACGCATAACGCACAACGCATATCGCATAACGCATGACGCATAACGCATAACGCATGGCGCATAACTCAAAATGCATAACGCATAACGCACAACGCATATCGCATAACGTACAACGTATAACGCATAACGCATAACGCATAACGCATAACGCATAACGCATAACGCATAACGCATAACGCATAACGTACAACGTATAACGCATAACGCATAACGCATAACGCATAACGCATAACGCATAACGCATAACGCATAACGCATAACGCATAACGCATAACGCATAACGCATAACGCATAACGCATAACGCATATCGCATAATGCATAACGCATAACGCATAACGCATAACGTATAACGCAAAACGCATAACGCATAACGTTACCGCATAAGGCTTTATGCATGATGCATATCGCATAACGCATAACGCATAACGCATAACTCATAACGTATAACGCATAACGCATAATGCATAACGCATAACGCATAACGCATAACGCACAACGCAAACGTATAACGCACAACGCATAATGCATAACGCATAACGCATAACGCATAACGCATAACGCATGGCGCATAACGCAAAATGCATAACGCATAACGCATAACGCATAACGCATACGGCATAACGCATAACGCATAACGCACAACGCATATCGCATAACGCATAACGCATAACGCATAACGCATGGCGCATAACACAAAATGCATAACGCATAACGCATAACGCATAACGCATAACGCATAACGCATAACGCATAACGCATAACGCATAACGCATAACGCATAACGCATAACGCATATCGCATAACGCATAACGCATAACGCATAACGCATAACGCATAACGCATAACGCATAACGCATAACGCATAACGCATATCGCATAATGCATAACGCATAACGCATAACGCATAACGTATAACGCAAAACGCATAACGCATAACGTTACCGCATAAGGCTTTATGCATGATGCATATCGCATAACGCATAACGCATAACGCATAACTCATAACGTATAACGCATAACGCATAATGCATAACGCATAACGCATAACGCATAACGCACAACGCAAACGTATAACGCACAACGCATAATGCATAACGCATAACGCATAACGCATAACGCATAACGCATGGCGCATAACGCAAAATGCATAACGCATAACGCATAACGCATAACGCATACGGCATAACGCATAACGCATAACGCACAACGCATATCGCATAACGCATAACGCATAACGCATAACGCATGGCGCATAACACAAAATGCATAACGCATAACGCATAACGCATAACGCATAACGCATAACGCATAACGCATAACGCATAACGCATAACGCATAACGCATAACGCATAACGCATAACGCATAACGCATAACGCATAACGCATAACGCATAACGCATAACGCATAACGCACAACGCATATCGCATAACGTATAACGCAAAACGCATAACGCATAACGCATAACGCATAACCCATAACGCATAACGCATGTCGGATCACTCATAACGCATAACGCATAACGCATAAAGCATAAAGCATAACGTATAACGCATAACGCATATCGCATAACGCATAACGCATAACCCATAACGCATAACGCATAACGCATAACGCATAACGCATAACGCATAACGCATAACGCATAACGCATAACGCATAACGCATAACGCATAACGCATAACGCATAACGCATAACGCATAACGCATAACGCATAACGCATAACGCATAACGCGTAACGCATGGCGCATAACTCAAAATGCAAAACGCATAACGCATAACGCATAACGCAAACGTATAACGCACAACGCATAACGAATACAGCAAAACGCATAATGCTTAACGCATAACGGATCACGCATAACGCATAACGCACAACGCATATCGCATAACGCATAACGCATAACGCACAACGCATATCGCATAACGCATAACGCATAATGCACAACGCATATCGCATAACGCATAACGCATGGCGCATAACTCAAAATGCATAACGCATAACGCATAACGCATAACGCATAACGCAAACGTATAACGCACAACGCATAACGAATACAGCAAAACGCATAATGCTTAACGCATAACGGATCACGCATAACGCATAACGCATAACGCATAACGCATAACGCATAACGCATATCGCATAACGCATAACGCATAACGCATAACGCATGGCGCATAACTCAAAATGCATAACGCATAACGCATAACGCATAACGCATAACGCATAACGCATAACACATAACGCATAACGCATAACTCACAACGCATATCGCATAACGCATAACGCACAACGCATATCGCATAACGCATAACGCATAACGCATGGCGCATAACTCAAAATGCATAACGCATAACGCATAACGCATAACGCATAACGCATAACGCATAACGCATAACGCATAACGCATAACGCATAACGCATAACGCATAACGCATAACGCATAACGCATAACGCATAACGCATAACGCATAACGCATAACGCATAACGCATAACGCATAACGCATAACGCATAACGCATAACGCATAACGCATAACGCATAACGCATAACGCACAACGCATATCGCATAACGCATAACGCATAACGCATAACGCATAACGCATAACGCATAACGCAAAACGCATAACGCATAACGCATAACGCATAACGCCTAACGGATCAGGCACAACGCATAACGCATAATGCATAACACATAACGCATAACGCATAACGCATAACGCATAACGCATAACGCATAACGCATAACGCATAACGCATAACGCATAACGCATAACGCATAACGCATAACGCCTTACGGATCAGGCATAACGCATAACGCATAATGCATAACACATAACGCATACCGCATAACGCATAACGCATAACGCATAACGCATAACACATAACGCATAACGGATCACGCATAACGCATAACGCATAACGCACAACGCATATCGCATAACGCATAACGCATGGCGCATAACTCAAAATGCATAACGCACAACGCATATCGCATAACGTACAACGCATACGGCATAACGCATAACGCATAACGCATAACGCACAACGCATATCGCATAACGCATAACGCATAACGCATAACGCATGGCGCATAACTCAAAATGCATAACGCATAACGCATAACGCATAACGCATAACGCATAACGCATAACGCATAACGCATAACGCATAACTCAAAATGCATAACGCATAACGCACAACGCATATCGCATAACGTACAACGTATAACGCATAACGCATAACGCATAACGCATAACGCATAACGCATAACGCATAACGCATAACGCGTAACGCATAACGCATAACGCATAACGCATAACGCATATCGCATAATGCA
This sequence comes from Lasioglossum morio, assembly GCA_916610235.2. Classification (NCBI taxonomy): domain Eukaryota; kingdom Metazoa; phylum Arthropoda; class Insecta; order Hymenoptera; family Halictidae; genus Lasioglossum; species Lasioglossum morio. Next base: position 4,043,993 of record CAKAJA020000289.1, read on the forward strand.
TAACGCATAACGCATAACGCATAACGTATAACGCAAAACGCATAACGCATAACGTTACCGCATAAGGCTTTATGCATGATGCATATCGCATAACGCATAACGCATAACGCATAACTCATAACGTATAACGCATAACGCATAATGCATAACGCATAACGCATAACGCATAACGCACAACGCAAACGTATAACGCACAACGCATAATGCATAACGCATAACGCATAACGCATAACGCATAACGCATGGCGCATAACGCAAAATGCATAACGCATAACGCATAACGCATAACGCATACGGCATAACGCATAACGCATAACGCACAACGCATATCGCATAACGCATAACGCATAACGCATAACGCATGGCGCATAACACAAAATGCATAACGCATAACGCATAACGCATAACGCATAACGCATAACGCATAACGCATAACGCATAACGCATAACGCATAACGCATAACGCATAACGCATAACGCATAACGCATAACGCATAACGCATAACGCATAACGCATAACGCATAACGCATAACGCATAACGCACAACGCATATCGCATAACGTATAACGCAAAACGCATAACGCATAACGCATAACGCATAACCCATAACGCATAACGCATGTCGGATCACTCATAACGCATAACGCATAACGCATAAAGCATAAAGCATAACGTATAACGCATAACGCATATCGCATAACGCATAACGCATAACCCATAACGCATAACGCATAACGCATAACGCATAACGCATAACGCATAACGCATAACGCATAACGCATAACGCATAACGCATAACGCATAACGCATAACGCATAACGCATAACGCATAACGCATAACGCATAACGCATAACGCATAACGCATAACGCATAACGCATAACGCATAACGCATAACGCATAGCGCATAACGCATAACGCATAACGCATAACGCAAAACGCATAACGCATAACGCATAACGCATAACGCCTAACGGATCAGGCATAACGCATAACGCATAATGCATAACACATAACGCATAACGCATAACGCATAACGCATAACGCATAACGCATAACGCATAACGCATAACGCATAACGCATAACGCATAACGCATAACGCATAACGCACAACGCATATCGCATAACGTATAACGCAAAACGCATAACGCTTAACGCATAACGCATAACCCATAACGCATAACGCATGTCGGATCACTCATAACGCATAACGCATAACGCATAACGCATAACGCATAACGCATAACGCATAACGCATAACGCATAACGCATAACGCATAACGCATAACGCATAACGCACAACGCATATCGCATAACGCATAACGCATAACGCATAACGCATAACGCATAACGCATAACGCATAACGCATAACGCATAACGCATAACGCATAACGCACAACGCATATCGCATAACGCATAACGCATAACGCATAACGCATGGCGCGTAACTCAAAATGCATAACGCATAACGCATAACGCAAACGTATAACGCACAACGCATAACGAATACAGCAAAACGCATAATGCTTAACGCATAACGGATCACGCATAACGCATAACGCACAACGCATAACGCATAACGCATAACGCATAACTCATAACGTATAACGCATAACGCATAATGCATAACGCATAACGCATAACGCATAACGCACAACGCAAACGTATAACGCACAACGCATAATGCATAACGCATAACGCATAACGCATAACGCATAACGCATGGCGCATAACGCAAAATGCATAACGCATAACGCATAACGCATAACGCATACGGCATAACGCATAACGCATAACGCATAACGCACAACGCATATCGCATAACGCATAACGCATAACGCATAACGCATGGCGCATAACTCAAAATGCATAACGAATAACACATAACGCATAACGCATAACGCATAACGCATAACGCATAACGCATAACTCAAAATGCATAACGCATAACGCACAACGCATATCGCATAACGTACAACGTATAACGCATAACGCATAACGCATAACGCATAACGCATAACGCATAACGCATAACGCATAACGCATAACGCATAACGCATAACGCATAACGCATAACGCATATCGCATAATGCATAACGCATAACGCATAACACATAACGCATAACGCATAACGCATAACGCATAACGCATAACGCATAGCGCAAACGTATAACGCACAACGCATAACGAATACAGCAAAACGCATAACGCATAACGCATAACGCATAACGCACAAAGCATATCGCATAACGCATAACGCATAACGCGTAACGCATGGCGCATAACTCAAAATGCAAAACGCATAACGCATAACGCATAACGCAAACGTATAACGCACAACGCATCACGAATACAGCAAAACGCATAATGCTTAACGCATAACGGATCACGCATAACGCATAACGCACAACGCATACCGCATAACGCATAACGCATAACGCACAACGCATATCGCATAACGCATAACGCATAACGCACAACGCATATCGCATAACGCATAACGCATGGCGCATAACTCAAAATGCATAACGCATAACGCATAACGCATAACGCATAACGCAAACGTATAACGCACAACGCATAACGAATACAGCAAAACGCATAATGCTTAACGCATAACGGATCACGCATAACGCATAACGCATAACGCATAACGCATAACGCATATCGCATAACGCATAACGCATAACGCATAACGCATGGCGCATAACTCAAAATGCATAACGCATAACGCATAACGCATAACGCATATCGCATAACGCATAACGCATAACGCATGGCGCATAACTCAAAATGCATAACGCATAACGCATAACGCATAACGCATAACGCATAACGCATAACGCATAACGCACAACGCAAATCGCATAACGCATAACGCATAACGCATAACGAATGGCGCATAACTGAAAATGCATAACGCATAACGCATAACGCATAACGCAAACGTATAACGCACAACGCATAACGAATACAGCAAAACGCATAATGCTTAACGCATAACGGATCACGCATAACGCATAACGCACAACGCATATCGCATAACGCATGACGCATAACGCATAACGCATGGCGCATAACTCAAAATGCATAACGCATAACGCACAACGCATATCGCATAACGTACAACGTATAACGCATAACGCATAACGCATAACGCATAACGCATAACGCATAACGCATAACGCATAACGCATAACGCATAACGCATAACGCATAACGCATAACGCATAACGCATATCGCATAATGCATAACGCATAACGCATAACGCATAACGTATAACGCAAAACGCATAACGCATAACGTTACCGCATAAGGCTTTATGCATGATGCATATCGCATAACGCATAACGCATAACGCATAACTCATAACGTATAACGCATAACGCATAATGCATAACACATAACGCATAACGCATAACGCACAACGCAAACGTATAACGCACAACGCATAATGCATAACGCATAACGCATAACGCATAACGCATAACGCATGGCGCATAACGCAAAATGCATAACGCATAACGCATAACGCATAACGCATACGGCATAACGCATAACGCATAACGCACAACGCATATCGCATAACGCATAACGCATAACGCATAACGCATGGCGCATAACACAAAATGCATAACGCATAACGCATAACGCATAACGCATAACGCATAACGCATAACGCATAACGCATAACGCATAACGCATAACGCATAACGCATAACGCATAACGCATAACGCATAACGCATAACGCATAACGCATAACGCATAACGCATAACGCATAACGCATAACGCACAACGCATATCGCATAACGTATAACGCAAAACGCATAACGCATAACGCATAACGCATAACCCATAACGCATAACGCATGTCGGATCACTCATAACGCATAACGCATAACGCATAAAGCATAAAGCATAACGTATAACGCATAACGCATATCGCATAACGCATAACGCATAACCCATAACGCATAACGCATAACGCATAACGCATAACGCATAACGCATAACGCATAACGCATAACGCATAACGCATAACGCATAACGCATAACGCATAACGCATAACGCATAACGCATAACGCATAACGCATAACGCATAACGCATAACGCATAACGCATAACGCATAACGCATAACGCATAACGCATAGCGCATAACGCATAACGCATAACGCAAAACGCATAACGCATAACGCATAACGCATAACGCCTAACGGATCAGGCATAACGCATAACGCATAATGCATAACACATAACGCATAACGCATAACGCATAACGCATAACGCATAACGCATAACGCATAACGCATAACGCATAACGCCTTACGGATCAGGCATAACGCATAACGCATAATGCATAACACATAACGCATACCGCATAACGCATAACGCATAACGCATAACGCATAACGCATAACGCATAACGCATAACGCATAACGCATAACGCATAACGCATAGCGCAAACGTATAACGCACAACGCATAACGAATACAGCAAAACGCATAACGCATAACGCATAACGCATAACGCATAACGCACAAAGCATATCGCATAACGCATAACGCATAACGCGTAACGCATGGCGCATAACTCAAAATGCAAAACGCATAACGCATAACGCATAACGCAAACGTATAACGCACAACGCATAACGAATACAGCAAAACGCATAATGCTTAACGCATAACGGATCACGCATAACGCATAACGCACAACGCATATCGCATAACGCATAACGCATAACGCACAACGCATATCGCATAACGCATAACGCATAACGCACAACGCATATCGCATAACGCATAACGCATGGCGCATAACTCAAAATGCATAACGCATAACGCATAACGCATAACGCATAACGCAAACGTATAACGCACAACGCATAACGAATACAGCAAAACGCATAATGCTTAACGCATAACGGATTACGCATAACGCATAACGCATAACGCATAACGCATAACGCATAACGCATATCGCATAACGCATAACGCATAACGCATAACGCATGGCGCATAACTCAAAATGCATAACGCATAACGCATAACGCATAACGCATAACGCATAACGCATAACGCATAACACATAACGCATAACGCATAACTCACAACGCATATCGCATAACGCATAACGCACAACGCATATCGCATAACGCATAACGCATAACGCATGGCGCATAACTCAAAATGCATAACGCATAACGCATAACGCATAACGCATAACGCATAACGCATAACGCATAACGCATAACGCATAACGCATAACGCATAACGCATAACGCATAACGCATAACGCACAACGCATATCGCATAACGTATAACGCAAAACGCATAACGCATAACGCATAACCCATAACGCATAACGCATGTTGGATCACTCATAACGCATAACGCATAACGCATAAAGCATAAAGCATAACGTATAACGCATAACGCATATCGCATAACGCATAACGCATAACCCATAACGCATAACGCATGGCGCATAACTCAAAATGCATAACGCATAACGCATAACGCATAACGCATAACGCAAACGTATAACGCACAACGCATAACGAATACAGCAAAACGCATAATGCTTAACGCATAACGGATCACGCATAACGCATAACGCATAACGCATATCGCATAACGCATAACGCATAACGCATAACGCATGGCGCATAACTCAAAATGCATAACGCATAACGTATAACGCATAACGCATAACGCATAACGCATAACGCATAACGCATAACGCATAACGCATAACGCATAACGCATAACGCATAACGCATAACGCATAACGCACAACGCATATCGCATAACGCATAACGCACAACGCATATCGCATAACGCATAACGCATAACGCATGGCGCATAACTCAAAATGCATAACGCATAACGCATAACGCATAACGCATAACGCATAACGCATAACGCATAACGCATAACGCATAACGCATAACGCATAACGCATAACGCATAACGCATAACGCATAACGCATAACGCATAACGCATAACGCATAACGCATAACGCATAACGCATATCGCATAATGCATAACGCATAACGCATAACGCATAACGTATAACGCAAAACGCATAACGCATAACGTTACCGCATAAGGCTTTATGCATGATGCATATCGCATAACGCATAACGCATAACGCATAACTCATAACGTATAACGCATAACGCATAATGCATAACGCATAACGCATAACGCATAACGCACAACGCAAACGTATAACGCACAACGCATAATGCATAACGCATAACGCATAACGCATAACGCATAACGCATAACGCATGGCCCATAACGCAAAATGCATAACGCATAACGCATAACGCATAACGCATGGCGCATAACTCAAAATGCATAACGCATAACGCATAACGCATAACGCATAACGCATAACGCATAACGCATAACGCATAACGCATAACGCATAACGCATAACGCATAACGCATAACGCATAACGCATAACGCATAACGCATAACGCATAACGCATAACGCATATCGCATAATGCATAACGCATAACGCGTAACGCATGGCGCATAACTCAAAATGCAAAACGCATAACGCATAACGCATAACGCAAACGTATAACGCACAACGCATAACGAATACAGCAAAACGCATAATGCTTAACGCATAACGGATCACGCATAACGCATAACGCACAACGCATATCGCATAACGCATAACGCATAACGCACAACGCATATCGCATAACGCATAACGCATAACGCACAACGCATATCGCATAACGCATAACGCATGGCGCATAACTCAAAATGCATAACGCATAACGCATAACGCATAACGCATAACGCAAACGTATAACGCACAACGCATAACGAATACAGCAAAACGCATAATGCTTAACGCATAACGGATCACGCATAACGCATAACGCATAACGCATAACGCATAACGCATAACGCATATCGCATAACGCATAACGCATAACGCATAACGCATGGCGCATAACTCAAAATGCATAACGCATAACGCATAACGCATAACGCATAACGCATAACGCATAACGCATAACACATAACGCATAACGCATAACTCACAACGCATATCGCATAACGCATAACGCACAACGCATATCGCATAACGCATAACGCATAACGCATGGCGCATAACTCAAAATGCATAACGCATAACGCATAACGCATAACGCATAACGCATAACGCATAACGCATAACGCATAACGCATAACGCATAACGCATAACGCATAACGCATAACGCATAACGCACAACGCATATCGCATAACGTATAACGCAAAACGCATAACGCATAACGCATAACCCATAACGCATAACGCATGTTGGATCACTCATAACGCATAACGCATAACGCATAAAGCATAAAGCATAACGTATAACGCATAACGCATATCGCATAACGCATAACGCATAACCCATAACGCATAACGCATGGCGCATAACTCAAAATGCATAACGCATAACGCATAACGCATAACGCATAACGCAAACGTATAACGCACAACGCATAACGAATACAGCAAAACGCATAATGCTTAACGCATAACGGATCACGCATAACGCATAACGCATAACGCATAACGCATATCGCATAACGCATAACGCATAACGCATAACGCATGGCGCATAACTCAAAATGCATAACGCATAACGCATAACGCATAACGCATAACGCATAACGCATAACGCATAACGCATAACGCATAACGCATAACGCATAACGCATAACGCATAACGCATAACGCATAACGCATAACGCATAACGCATAACGCATAACGCATAACGCATAACGCATAACGCATATCGCATAATGCATAACGCATAACGCATAACGCATAACGTATAACGCAAAACGCATAACGCATAACGTTACCGCATAAGGCTTTATGCATGATGCATATCGCATAACGCATAACGCATAACGCATAACTCATAACGTATAACGCATAACGCATAATGCATAACGCATAACGCATAACGCATAACGCACAACGCAAACGTATAACGCACAACGCATAATGCATAACGCATAACGCATAACGCATAACGCATAACGCATAACGCATGGCCCATAACGCAAAATGCATAACGCATAACGCATAACGCATAACGCATACGGCATAACGCATAACGCATAACGCATAACGCACAACGCATATCGCATAAAGCATAACGCATAACGCATAACGCATGGCGCATAACTCAAAATGCATAACGCATAACGCATAACGCATAACGCATAACGCATAACGCATAACGCATAACGCATAACGCATAACGCATAACGCATAACGCATAACGCCTAACGCATAACGCATAACGCATAACGCATAACGCATAACGCATAACGCACAACGCATATCGCATAACGTATAACGCAAAACGCATAACGCATAACGCATAACCCATAACGCATAACGCATGTTGGATCACTCATAACGCATAACGCATAACGCATAAAGCATAAAGCATAACGTATAACGCATAACGCATATCGCATAACGCATAACGCATAACCCATAACGCATAACGCATAACGCATAACGCATAACGCATAACGCATAACGCATAACGCATAACGTATAACGCATAACGCATAACGCATAACGCATAACGCATAACGCATAACGCATAACGCATAACGCATAACGCATAACGCATAACGCATAACGCATAACGCACAACGCATATCGCATAACGCATAACGCATAACGCAAAACGCATGGCGCATAACTCAAAATGCATAACGCATAACGCATAACGCATAACGCATAACGCATAACGCATAACGCATAACGCATAACGCATAACGCATAACGCATAACGCATAATGCACAACGCATATCGCATAACGCATAACGCACAACGCATAACGCATAACGCATAACGCATAACGCATAACGCATAACGCATAACGCATAACGCATAACGCATAACGCATAACGCATAACGCATAACGCATAACGCATAACGCATAACGCACAACGCATATCGCATAACGCATAACGCATAATCCATAACGCATGGCGCATAACTCAAAATGCATAACGCATAACGCATAACGCATAACGCAAACGTATAACGCACAACGTATAACGAAGACAGCAAAACGCATAATGCTTAACGCATAACGGATCACGCATAACGCATAACGCACAACGCATATCGCATAACGCATAACGCATAACGCATAACGCATGGCGCATAACTCAAAATGCATAACGCATAACGCATAACGCATAACGCATAACGCATAACGCATAACGCATAACGCATAACGCATAACGCATAACGCATAACGCACTACGCACATCGCATAACGCATAACGCATGGCGCATAACTCAAAATGCATAACGCATAACGCATAACGCATAACGCATAACGCAAACGAATAACGCACAACGCATAACGAATACAGCAAAACGCATAATGCTTAACACATAACGGATCACGCATAACGCATAAGGCATAACGCATAACGCATAACGCATATCGAATAACGCATAACGTGTAACTCATAACGCATAACGCATAAAGCATAATGCTTAACGCATAACGCATAACGCTTATCGCATAACGCATAAGGCATAACGCATAACGCATAACGCATATCGAATAACGCATAACGTGTAACTCATAACGCATAACGCATAAAGCATAATGCTTAACGCATAACGCATAACGCTTATCGCATAACGCATAACTCAAAATGCATAACGCATAACACATAACGCATAACGCAAACGTATAACGCACAACGCATAACGAATACAGCAAAACGCATAATGCTTAACGCATAACGGATCACGCATAACGCATAAGGCATAACGCATAACGCATATCGCATAACGCATAACGCATAACGCATAACGCATGGCGCATAACTCAAAATGCATAACGCATAACGCATAACGCATAACGCATAACGCATAACGCACAACGCATATCGGATAACGTATAACGCAAAACGCATAATGCATAACGCATAACCCATAACGCATAACGCATAACGCATAACGCATAACGCATAACGCATAACGCACAACGCATATCGCATAACGCATAACGCATAATCCATAACGCATGGCGCATAACTCAAAATGCATAACGCATAACGCATAACGCATAACGCAAACGTATAACGCACAACGCATAACGCATAACGCAAAACGCATGGCGCATAACTCAAAATGCATAACGCATAACGCATAACGCATAACGCATAACGCATAACGCATAACGCATAACGCATAACGCATAACGCATAACGCACAAAGCATATCGCATAACGCATAACGCATAACGCGTAACGCATGGCGCATAACTCAAAATGCAAAACGCATAACGCATAACGCATAACGCAAACGTATAACGCACAACGCATAACGAATACAGCAAAACGCATAATGCTTAACGCATAACGGATCACGCATAACGCATAACGCACAACGCATATCGCATAACGCATAACGCATAACGCACAACGCATATGGCATAACGCATAACGCATAACGCACAACGCATATCGCATAACGCATAACGCATGGCGCATAACTCAAAATGCATAACGCATAACGCATAACGCATAACGCATAACGCAAACGTATAACGCACAACGCATAACGAATACAGCAAAACGCATAATGCTTAACGCATAACGGATCACGCATAACGCATAACGCATAACGCATAACGCATAACGCATAACGCATAACGCATATCGCATAACGCATAACGCATAACGCATAACGCATGGCGCTTAACTCAAAATGCATAACGCATAACGCATAACGCATAACGCATAACGCATAACGCATAACACATAACGCATAACGCATAACTCACAACGCATATCGCATAACGCATAACGCACAACGCATATCGCATAAGGCATAACGCATAACGCATGGCGCATAACTCAAAATGCATAACGCATAACGCATAACGCATAACGCATAACGCATAACGCATAACGCATAACGCATAACGCATAACGCATAACGCATAACGCATAACGCATAACGCATAACGCATAACGCATAACGCATAACGCATAACGCACAACGCATATCGCATAACGCATAACGCATAACGCATAACGCATAACGCATAACGCATAACGCATAACGCATAACGTATAACGCATAACGCATAACGCACAACGCATATCGCATAAAGCATAACGCATAATGCATAACGCATGGCGCATAACTCAAAATGCATAACGCATAACGCATAACGCATAACGCAAACGTATAACGCACAACGCATAACGAATACAGCAAAACGCATAATGCTTAACGCATAACGGATCACGCATAACGCATAAGGCATAACGCATAACGCATAAAGCATATCGAATAACGCATAACGTGTAACTCATAACGCATAACGCATAAAGCATAATGCTTAACGCATAACGCATAACGCATAACGCATAACGCATAACGCATAACGCATAACGCATAACGCATAACGCATAACGCATAACGCATAACGCATAACGCATAACGCATAACGCATAACGCATAACGCACAACGCATATCGCATAACGCATAACGCATAACGCACAACGCATATCGCATAACGCATAACGCATAACGCATAACGCATGGCGCATAACTCAAAATGCATAACGCATAACGCATAACGCATAACGCATAACGCATAACGCACAACGCAAATCGCATAACGCATAACGCATAACGCATAACGCATAACGCATAACGCATAACGCATAACGCATAACGCATAACGCATAACGCATAACGCATAACGCATAACGCATAACGCATAACGCATAACGCATAACGCATAACGCATAACGCATAACGCATAACGCATAACGCATAGCGCATAACGCATAACGCATAACGCAAAACGCATAACGCATAACGCATAACGCATAACGCCTAACGGATCAGGCATAACGCATAACGCATAATGCATAACACATAACGCATAACGCATAACGCATAACGCATAACGCATAACGCATAACGCATAACGCCTTACGGATCAGGCATAACGCATAACGCATAATGCATAACACATAACGCATACCGCATAACGCATAACGCATAACGCATAACGCATAACACATAACGCATAACGCATAACGCATAACGCATAACGCATAACGCATAGCGCAAACGTATAACGCACAACGCATAACGCATAACGCATAACGCATAACGCATAACGCATAACGCATAACGCATAACGCATAACGCACAACGCACAAAGCATATCGCATAACGCATAACGCATAACGCGTAACGCATGGCGCATAACTCAAAATGCAAAACGCATAACGCATAACGCATAACGCAAACGTATAACCCACAACGCATAACGAATACAGCAAAACGCATAATGCTTAACGCATAACGGATCACGCATAACGCATAACGCACAACGCATATCGCATAACGCATAACGCATAACGCACAACGCATATCGCATAACGCATAACGCATAACGCACAACGCATATCGCATAACGCATAACGCATGGCGCATAACTCAAAATGCATAACGCATAACGCATAACGCATAACGCATAACGCAAACGTATAACGCACAACGCATAACGAATACAGCAAAACGCATAATGCTTAACGCATAACGGATCACGCATAACGCATAACGCATAACGCATAACGCATAACGCATAACGCATATCGCATAACGCATAACGCATAACGCATAACGCATGGCGCATAACTCAAAATGCATAACGCATAACGCATAACGCATAACGCATAACGCATAACGCATAACACATAACGCATAACGCATAACTCACAACGCATATCGCATAACGCATAACGCACAACGCATATCGCATAACGCATAACGCATAACGCATGGCGCATAACTCAAAATGCATAACGCATAACGCATAAAGCATAACGCATAACGCATAACGCATAACGCATAACGCATAACGCATAACGCATAACGCATAACGCATAACGCATAACGCATAACGCATAACGCATAACGCATAACGCATAACGCATAACGCACAACGCATATCGCATAACGCATAACGCATAACGCATAACGCCTAACGGATCAGGCATAACGCATAACGCATAACGCATAACGCATAACGCCTTACGGATCAGGCATAACGCATAACGCATAATGCATAACGCATAACGCATAACGCATAACGCATAACGCATAACGCATAACGCATAACGCATAACGCATAACGCATAACGCATAACGCATAACGCATAACGCATAACGCATAACGCATAACGCATAACGCAAGTCGGATCACTCATAGCGCATAACGCATAACGCATAAAGCATAAAGCATAACGTATAACGCATAACGCATATCGCATAACGCATAACGCATAACCCATAACGCATAACGCATAACGCATAACGCATAACGCATAACGCATAACGCATAACGCATAACGCATAACGCATAACGCATAACGCACAACGCATATCGCATAACGCATAACGCAAAACGCATGGCGCATACCTCAAAATGCATAACGCATAACGCATAACGCATAACGCATAACGCATAACACATAACGCATAACGCATAACGCATAACGCACAACGCATATCGCATAACGCATAACGCATAACGCGTAACGCATGGCGCATAACTCAAAATGCAAAACGCATAACGCATAACGCATAACGCAAACGTATAACGCACAACGCATAACGAATACAGCAAAACGCATAATGCTTAACGCATAACGGATCACGCATAACGCATAACGCACAACGCATATCGCATAACGCATAACGCATAACGCACAACGCATATCGCATAACGCATAACGCATGGCGCATAACTCAAAATGCATAACGCATAACGCATAACGCATAACGCAAACGTATAACGCACAACGCATAACGAATACAGCAAAACGCATAATGATTAACGCATAACGGATCACGCATAACGCATAACGCATAACGCATAACGCATATCGCATAACGCATAACGCATAACGCATAACGCATGGCGCATAACTCAAAATGCATAACGCATAACGTATAACGCATAACGCATAACGCATAACGCATAACGCATAACGCATAACGCATAACGCATAACGCATAACGCATAACGCATAACGCACAACGCATATCGCATAACGCATAACGCACAACGCATATCGCATAACGCATAACGCATAACGCATGGCGCATAACTCAAAATGCATAACGCATAACGCATAACGCATAACACATAACGCATAACGCATAACGCATAACGCATAACGCATAACGCATAACGCATAACGCATAACGCATAACGCATAACGCATAACGCATAACGCATAACGCATAACGCATAACGCATAACGCATAACGCATAACGCATAACGCATAACGCATAACGCACAACGCATATCGCATAACGCATAACGCATAACGCATAACGCATAACGCATAACGCATAACGCATAACGCATAACGCATAACGCATAACGCATAACGCATAACGTATAACGCATAACGCATAACGCACAACGCATATCGCATAACGCATAACGCATAACGCATAACGCATAACGCATAACGCACAACGCATAACGCATAACGCATAACGCATAACGCATAACGCATAACGCATAACGCATAACGCATAACGCATAACGCATAACGCATAACGCATAACGCATAACGCATAACGCATAACGCATAACGCATAACGCATAACGCATAACGCACAACGCATATCGCATAACGCATAACGCATAACGCATAACGCATAACGCATATCGAATAACGCATAACGTGTGACTCATAACGCATAACGCATAAAGCATAATGCATAACGCATAACGCATAACGCATAACGCATAACGCATAACGCATAACGCATATCGAATAACGCATAACGTGTGACTCATAACGCATAACGCATAAAGCATAATGCATAACGCATAACGCATAACGCATAACGCATAACGCATAACGCATAACGCACAACGCATATCGCATAACGCATAACGCATAACGCATAACGCATGGCGCATAACTCAAAATGCATAACGCATAACGCATAACGCATAACGCATAACGCATAACGCATAACGCATAACGCATAACGCATAACGCATAACGCATAACGCATAACGCATAACGCATAACGCATAACGCATAACGCATGGCGCATAACTCAAAATGCATAACGCATAACGCACAACGCATATCGCATAACGTACAACGTATAACGCATAACGCATAACGAATACAGCAAATCGCATAATGCTTAACGCATAACGGATCACGCATGACGCATAACGCACAACGCATATCGCATAACGCATAACGCATAACGCATAACGCATGGCGCATAACTCAAAATGCATAACGCATAACGCACAACGCATATCGCATAACGTACAACGTATAACGCATAACGCATAACGCATAACGCATAACGCATAACGCATAACGCATAACGCATAACGCATAACGCATAACGCATAACGCATAACGCATAACGCATAACGCATAACGCATATCGCATAATGCATAACGCATAACGCATAACGCATAACGCATAACGCAAACGTATAACGCACAACGCATAACGAATACAGCAAATCGCATAATGCTTAACGCATAACGGATCACGCATGACGCATAACGCACAACGCATATCGCATAACGCATAACGCATAACGCATAACGCATGGCGCATAACTCAAAATGCATAACGCATAACGCACAACGCATATCGCATAACGTACAACGTATAACGCATAACGCATAACGCATAACGCATAACGCATAACGCATAACGCATAACGCATAACGCATAACGCATAACGCATAACGCATAACGCATAACGCATAACGCATAACGCATATCGCATAATGCATAACGCATAACGCATAACGCATAACGTATAACGCAAAACGCATAACGCATAACGTTACCGCATAAGGCTTTATGCATGATGCATATCGCATAACGCATAACGCATAACGCATAACTCATAACGTATAACGCATAACGCATAATGCATAACGCACAACGCAAACGTATAACGCACAACGTATAACGCATAACGCATAACGCATAACGCATAACGCATAACGCATAACGCATAACGCATAACGCATAACGCATAACGCATAACGCATAACGCATAACGCACAACGCACAACGCATATCGCATAACGCATAACGCATAACGCAAAACGCATGGCGCATAACTCAAAATGCATAACGCATAACGCATAACGCATAACGCATAACGCATAACGCATAACGCATAACGCATAACGCATAACGCATAATGCACAACGCATATCGCATAACGCATAACGCACAACGCATATCGCATAACGCATAACGCACAACGCATATCGCATAACGCATAACGCATAACGCATAACGCATGGCGCATAACTCAAAATGCATAACGCATAACGCATAACGCATAACGCATAACGCATAACGCATAACGCATAACGCATAACGCATAACGCATAACGCATAACGCATAACGCATAACGCATAACGCACAACGCATATCGCATAACGCATAACGCATAACGCAAAACGCATGGCGCATAACTCAAAATGCATAACGCATAACGCATAACGCATAACGCATAACGCATAACGCATAACGCATAACGCATAACGCATAACGCATAACGCACAACGCATATCGCATAACGCATAACGCACAACGCATATCGCATAACGCATAACGCACAACGCATATCGCATAACGCATAACGCATAACGCATAACGCATGGCGCATAACTCAAAATGCATAACGCATAACGCATAACGCATAACGCATAACGCATAACGCATAACGCATAACGCATAACGCATAACGCACAACGCATATCGCATAACGCATAACGCATAATCCATAACGCATGGCGCATAACTCAAAATGCATAACGCATAACGCATAACGCATAACGCAAACGTATAACGCACAACGCATAACGAATACAGCAAAACGCATAATGCTTAACGCATAACGGATCACGCATAACGCATAACGCACAACGCATATCGCATAACGCATAACGCATAACGCATAACGCATGGCGCATAACTCAAAATGCATAACGCATAACGCATAACGCATAACGCATAACGCATAACGCATAACGCATAACGCATAACGCATAACGCATAACGCATAACGCATAACGCACTACGCACATCGCATAACGCATAACGCATGGCGCATAACTCAAAATGCATAACGCATAACGCATAACGCATAACGCAAACGTATAACGCACAACGCATAACGAATACAGCAAAACGCATAATGCTTAACGCATAACGGATCACGCATAACGCATAAGGCATAACGCATAACGCATAACGCATATCGAATAACGCATAACGTGTAACTCATAACGCATAACGCATAAAGCATAATGCTTAACGCATAACGCATAACGCTTATCGCATAACGCATAACTCAAAATGCATAACGCATAACGCATAACGCATAACGCAAACGTATAACGCACAACGCATAACGAATACAGCAAAACGCATAATGCTTAACGCATAACGGATCACGCATAACGCATAAGGCATAACGCATAACGCATATCGCATAACGCATAACGCATAACGCATAACGCATGGCGCATAACTCAAAATGCATAACGCATAACGCATAACGCATAACGCATAACGCATAACGCACAACGCATAACGCATAACGCATAACGCATGGCGCATAACGCATAACGCATAACGCACATCGCATATCGCATAACGCATAACGCACAACGCATATCGCATAACGCATAACGCATAACGCATAACGCATGGCGCATGACTCAAAATGCATAACGCATAACGCATAACGCATAACGCATAACGCATAACGCATAACGCATACCGCATAACGCATAACGCATAACGCATAACGCATAACGCATAACGCATAACGCATAACGCATAACGCATAACGCATAACGCATAACGCACAACGCATATCGCATAACGCATAACGCATAATGCATAACGCATGGCGCATAACTCAAAATTCATAACGCATAACGCATGTCGGATCACTCATAACGCATAACGCATAACGCATAAAGCATAAAGCATAACGAATAACGCATAACGCATATCGCATAACGCATAACGCATAACCCATAACGCATAACGCATAACGCATAACGCATAACGCATAACGCATAACGCATAACGCATAACGCATAACGCATAACGCATAACGCATAACGCATAACGCATAACGCATAACGCATAACGCATAACGCATAACGCATAACGCATAACGCATAACGCATAACGCATAACGCATAACGCATAACGCATAACGCATAACGCATAACGCATAACGCATAACGCATAACGCATAACGCATAACGCATAACGCATAGCGCATAACGCATAACGCATAACGCAAAACGCATAACGCATAACGCATAACGCATAACGCCTAACGGATCAGGCATAACGCATAACGCATAATGCATAACACATAACGCATAACGCATAACGCATAACGCATAACGCATAACGCATAACGCATAACGCATAACGCATAACGCCTTACGGATCAGGCATAACGCATAACGCATAATGCATAACACATAACGCATACCGCATAACGCATAACGCATAACGCATAACGCATAACACATAACGCATAACGCATAACGCATAACGCATAACGCATAACGCATAACGCAAACGTATAACGCACAACGCATAACGAATACAGCAAAACGCATAACGCATAACGCATAACGCATAACGCATAACGCATAACGCACAAAGCATATCGCATAACGCATAACGCATAACGCGTAACGCATGGCGCATAACTCAAAATGCAAAACGCATAACGCATAACGCATAACGCAAACGTATAACCCACAACGCATAACGAATACAGCAAAACGCATAATGCTTAACGCATAACGGATCACGCATAACGCATAACGCACAACGCATAACGCATAACGCATAACGCATAACGCATAACGCATATCGCATAACGCATAACGCATAACGCACAACGCATATCGCATAACGCATAACGCATGGCGCATAACTCAAAATGCATAACGCATAACGCATAACGCATAACGCATAACGCAAACGTATAACGCACAACGCATAACGAATACAGCAAAACGCATAATGCTTAACGCATAACGGATCACGCATAACGCATAACGCATAACGCATAACGCATAACGCATAACGCATATCGCATAACGCATAACGCATAACGCATAACGCATGGCGCATAACTCAAAATGCATAACGCATAACGCATAACGCATAACGCATAACGCATAACGCATAACGCATAACACATAACGCATAACGCATAACTCACAACGCATATCGCATAACGCATAACGCACAACGCATATCGCATAACGCATAACGCATAACGCATGGCGCATAACTCAAAATGCATAACGCATAACGCATAACGCATAACGCATAACGCATAACGCATAACGCATAACGCATAACGCATAACGCATAACGCATAACGCATAACGCATAACGCATAACGCATAACGCATAACGCATAACGCATAACGCATAACGCATAACGCATAACGCATAACGCATAACGCATAACGCATAACGCATAACGCATAACGCATAACGCATAACGCATAACGCACAACGCATATCGCATAACGCATAACGCATAACGCATAACGCATAACGCATAACGCATAACGCATAACGCATAACGCATAACGCATAACGCATAACGCATAACGTGTAACGCATAACGCATAACGCACAACGCATATCGCATAACGCATAACGCATAACGCATAACGCATAACGCATAACGCACAACGCATAACGCATAACGCATAACGCATAACGCATAACGCATAACGCATAACGCACAACGCATATCGCATAACGCATAACGCATAACGCATAACGCATAACGCATATCGAATAACGCATAACGTGTGACTCATAACGCATAACGCATAAAGCATAATGCATAACGCATAACGCATAACGCATAACGCATAACGCATAACGCATAACGCATATCGAATAACGCATAACGTGTGACTCATAACGCATAACGCATAAAGCATAATGCATAACGCATAACGCATAACGCATAACGCATAACGCATAACGCATAACGCACAACGCATATCGCATAACGCATAACGCATAACGCATAACGCATGGCGCATAACTCAAAATGCATAACGCATAACGCATAACGCATAACGCATAACGCATAACGCATAACGCATAACGCATAACGCATAACGCATAACGCATAACGCATAACGCATAACGCATAACGCATAACGCATAACGCATAACGCATAACGCATAACGCATAACGCATAACGCATAACGCATAACGCATAACGCATAACGCATAACGCATAACGCACAACGCATATCGCATAACGCATAACGCATAACGCACAACGCATATCGCATAACGCATAACGCATAACGCATAACGCATGGCGCATAACTCAAAATGCATAACGCATAACGCATAACGCATAACGCATAACGCATAACGCATAACGCATAACGCATAACGCACAACGCAAATCGCATAACGCATAACGCATAACGAATGGCGCATAACTGAAAATGCATAACGCATAACGCATAACGCATAACGCAAACGTATAACGCACAACGCATAACGAATACAGCAAATCGCATAATGCTTAACGCATAACGGATCACGCATGACGCATAACGCACAACGCATATCGCATAACGCATAACGCATAACGCATAACGCATGGCGCATAACTCAAAATGCATAACGCATAACGCACAACGCATATCGCATAACGTACAACGTATAACGCATAACGCATAACGCATAACGCATAACGCATAACGCATAACGCATAACGCATAACGCATAACGCATAACGCATAACGCATAACGCATAACGCATAACGCATAACGCATAACGCATAACGCATAACGCATATCGCATAATGCATAACGCATAACGCATAACGCATAACGTATAACGCAAAACGCATAACGCATAACGTTACCGCATAAGGCTTTATGCATGATGCATATCGCATAACGCATAACGCATAACGCATAACTCATAACGTATAACGCATAACGCATAATGCATAACGCATAACGCATAACGCATAACGCACAACGCAAACGTATAACGCACAACGCATAATGCATAACGCATAACGCATAACGCATAACGCATGGCCCATAACGCAAAATGCATAACGCATAACGCATAACGCATAACGCATACGGCATAACGCATAACGCATAACGCATAACGCACAACGCATATCGCATAACGCATAACGCATAACGCATAACGCATGGCGCATAACTCAAAATGCATAACGCATAACGCATAACGCATAACGCATAACGCATAACGCATAACGCATAACGCATAACGCATAACGCATAACGCATAACGCATAACGCCTAACGCATAACGCATAACGCATAACGCATAACGCATAACGCATAACGCACAACGCATATCGCATAACGCATAACGCAAAACGCATAACGCATAACGCATAACCCATAACGCATAACGCATGTTGGATCACTCATAACGCATAACGCATAACGCATAAAGCATAAAGCATAACGTATAACGCATAACGCATATCGCATAACGCATAACGCATAACCCATAACGCATAACGCATAACGCATAACGCATAACGCATAACGCATAACGCATAACGCATAACGTATAACGCATAACGCATAACGCATAACGCATAACGCATAACGCATAACGCATAACGCATAACGCATAACGCATAACGCATAACGCATAACGCATAACGCATTACGCACAACGCATATCGCATAACGCATAACGCATAACGCAAAACGCATGGCGCATAACTCAAAATGCATAACGCATAACGCATAACGCATAACGCATAACGCATAACGCATAACGCATAACGCATAACGCATAACGCATAACGCATAACGCATAATGCACAACGCATATCGCATAACGCATAACGCACAACGCATATCGCATAACGCATAACGCACAACGCATATCGCATAACGCATAACGCATAACGCATAACGCATGGCGCATAACTCAAAATGCATAACGCATAACGCATAACGCATAACGCATAACGCATAACGCATAACGCATAACGCATAACGCATAACGCATAACGCATAACGCATAACGCATAACGCACAACGCATATCGCATAACGCATAACGCATAATCCATAACGCATGGCGCATAACTCAAAATGCATAACGCATAACGCATAACGCATAACGCAAACGTATAACGCACAACGCATAACGAATACAGCAAAACGCATAATGCTTAACGCATAACGGATCACGCATAACGCATAACGCACAACGCATATCGCATAACGCATAACGCATAACGCATAACGCATGGCGCATAACTCAAAATGCATAACGCATAACGCATAACGCATAACGCATAACGCATAACGCATAACGCATAACGCATAACGCATAACGCATAACGCATAACGCACTACGCACATCGCATAACGCATAACGCATGGCGCATAACTCAAAATGCATAACGCATAACGCATAACGCATAACGCATAACGCAAACGTATAACGCACAACGCATAACGAATACAGCAAAACGCATAATGCTTAACGCATAACGGATCACGCATAACGCATAAGGCATAACGCATAACGCATAACGCATATCGAATAACGCATAACGTGTAACTCATAACGCATAACGCATAAAGCATAATGCTTAACGCATAACGCATAACGCTTATCGCATAACGCATAAGGCATAACGCATAACGCATAACGCATATCGAATAACGCATAACGTGTAACTCATAACGCATAACGCATAAAGCATAATGCTTAACGCATAACGCATAACGCTTATCGCATAACGCATAACTCAAAATGCATAACGCATAACGCATAACGCATAACGCATAACGCATAACGCATAACGCATATCGCATAATGCATAACGCATAACGCATAACGCATAACGTATAACGCAAAACGCATAACGCATAACGTTACCGCATAAGGCTTTATGCATGATGCATATCGCATAACGCATAACGCATAACGCACAACGCATATCGCATAACGCATAACGCATAACGCATAACGCATGGCGCATAACTCAAAATGCATAACGCATAACGCACAACGCATATCGCATAACGTACAACGTATAACGCATAACGCATAACGCATAACGCATAACGCATAACGCATAACGCATAACGCATAACGCATAACGCATAACGCATAACGCATAACGCATAACGCATAACGCATAACGCATAACGCATAACGCATATCGCATAATGCATAACGCATAACGCATAACGCATAACGTATAACGCAAAACGCATAACGCATAACGTTACCGCATAAGGCTTTATGCATGATGCATATCGCATAACGCATAACGCATAACGCATAACTCATAACGTATAACGCATAACGCATAATGCATAACGCATAACGCATAACGCATAACGCACAACGCAAACGTATAACGCACAACGCATAATGCATAACGCATAACGCATAACGCATAACGCATGGCCCATAACGCAAAATGCATAACGCATAACGCATAACGCATAACGCATACGGCATAACGCATAACGCATAACGCATAACGCACAACGCATATCGCATAACGCATAACGCATAACGCATAACGCATGGCGCATAACTCAAAATGCATAACGCATAACGCATAACGCATAACGCATAACGCATAACGCATAACGCATAACGCATAACGCATAACGCATAACGCATAACGCATAACGCCTAACGCATAACGCATAACGCATAACGCATAACGCATAACGCATAACGCACAACGCATATCGCATAACGTATAACGCAAAACGCATAACGCATAACGCATAACCCATAACGCATAACGCATGTTGGATCACTCATAACGCATAACGCATAACGCATAAAGCATAAAGCATAACGTATAACGCATAACGCATATCGCATAACGCATAACGCATAACCCATAACGCATAACGCATAACGCATAACGCATAACGCATAACGCATAACGCATAACGCATAACGTATAACGCATAACGCATAACGCATAACGCATAACGCATAACGCATAACGCATAACGCATAACGCATAACGCATAACGCATAACGCATAACGCATTACGCACAACGCATATCGCATAACGCATAACGCATAACGCAAAACGCATGGCGCATAACTCAAAATGCATAACGCATAACGCATAACGCATAACGCATAACGCATAACGCATAACGCATAACGCATAACGCATAACGCATAACGCATAACGCATAATGCACAACGCATATCGCATAACGCATAACGCACAACGCATATCGCATAACGCATAACGCACAACGCATATCGCATAACGCATAACGCATAACGCATAACGCATGGCGCATAACTCAAAATGCATAACGCATAACGCATAACGCATAACGCATAACGCATAACGCATAACGCATAACGCATAACGCATAACGCATAACGCATAACGCATAACGCATAACGCACAACGCATATCGCATAACGCATAACGCATAATCCATAACGCATGGCGCATAACGCATATCGCATAACGCATAACGCATAACGCATAACGCATGGCGCATAACTCAAAATGCATAACGCATAACGCATAACGCATAACGCATAACGCACAACGCATAACGCATAACGCATAACGCATGGCGCATAACGCATAACGCATAACGCACATCGCATATCGCATAACGCATAACGCACAACGCATATCGCATAACGCATAACGCATAACGCATAACGCATGGCGCATAACTCAAAATGCATAACGCATAACGCATAACGCATAACGCATAACGCATAACGCATAACGCATACCGCATAACGCATAACGCATAACGCATAACGCATAACGCATAACGCATAACGCATAACGCATAACGCATAACGCATAACGCATAACGCATAACGCACAACGCATATCGCATAACGCATAACGCATAATGCATAACGCATGGCGCATAACTCAAAATTCATAACGCATAACGCATAACGCATAACGCAAACGTATAACGCACAACGCATAACGAATACAGCAAAACGCATAATGCTTAACGCATAACGGATCACGCATAACGCATAACGCACAACGCATATCGCATAACGCATAACGCATAACGCATAACGCATGGCGCATAACTCAAAATGCATAACGCATAACGCATAACGCATAACGCATAACGCATAACGCATAACGCACAACGCACATCGCATAACGCATAACGCATGGCGCATAACTCAAAATGCATAACGCATAACGCATAACGCATAACGCATAACGCAAACGTATAACGCACAACGCATAACGAATACAGCAAAACGCATAATGCTTAACGCATAACGGATCACGCATAACGCATAAGGCATAACGCATAACGCATAACGCATATCGAATAACGCATAACGTGTAACTCATAACGCATAACGCATAAAGCATAATGCTTAACGCATAACGCATAACGCTTATCGCATAACGCATAACTCAAAATGCATAACGCATAACGCATAACGCATAACGCAAACGTATAACGCACAACGCATAACGAATACAGCAAAACGCATAATGCTTAACGCATAACGGATCACGCATAACGCATAAGGCATAACGCATAACGCATATCGCATAACGCATAACGCATAACGCATAACGCATGGCGCATAACTCAAAATGCATAACGCATAACGCATAACGCATAACGCATAACGCATAACGCACAACGCATATCGGATAACGTATAACGCATAACGCAAACGTATAACGCACAACGCATAACGAATACAGCAAAACGCATAATGCTTAACGCATAACGGATCACGCATAACGCATAATGCATAAAGCATAACGTATAACGCATAACGCATATCGCATAAAGCATAACGCATAACCCATAACGCATAACGCATAACGCATAACGCATAACGCATAACGCATAACGCATAACGCATAACGCATAACGCATAACGCATAACGCATAACGCATAACGCATAACGCATAACGCATAACGCATAACGCATAACGCATAACGCATAACGCATAACGCATAACGCATAACGCATAACGCATAACGCATAACGCATAACGCATAACGCATAACGCATAACGCATAACGCATAGCGCATAACGCATAACGCATAACGCATAACGCATAACGCATAACGAATAACGCATAACGCATAACGCATAACGCCTAACGGATTAGGCATAACGCATAACGCATAATGCATAACACATAACGCATAACGCATAACGCATAACGCATAACGCATAACGCATAACGCATAACGCATAACGCATAACGCATAACGCATAACGCCTTACGGATCAGGCATAACGCATAACGCATAATGCATAACACATAACGCATAACGCATAACGCATAACGCATAACGCATAACGCATAACGCATAACGCATAACGCATAACGCATAACGCATAACGCATAACACATAACGCATAACGCATAACGCATAACGCATAACGCATAACGCATAACGCATAACGCATAACGCATAACGCATAACGCATAACGCATAACGCATAACGCATAACGCATAACGCATAACGCATAACGCATAACGCATAACGCACAACGCATATCGCATAACGCATAACGCAAAACGCATGGCGCATACCTCAAAATGCATAACGCATAACGCATAACGCATAACGCATAACGCATAACGCATAACGCATAACGCATAACGCATAACGCATAACGCACAACGCATATCGCATAACGCATAACGCATAACGCGTAACGCATGGCGCATAACTCAAAATGCAAAACGCATAACGCATAACGCATAACGCAAACGTATAACGCACAACGCATAACGAATACAGCAAAACGCATAATGCTTAACGCATAACGGATCACGCATAACGCATAACGCACAACGCATATCGCATAACGCATAACGCATAACGCACAACGCATAAGGCATAACGCATAACGCATAACGCACAACGCATATCGCATAACGCATAACGCATGGCGCATAACTCAAAATGCATAACGCATAACGCATAACGCATAACGCATAACGCAAACGTATAACGCACAACGCATAACGAATACAGCAAAACGCATAATGCTTAACGCATAACGGATCACGCATAACGCATAACGCATAACGCATAACGCATAACGCATAACGCATATCGCATAACGCATAACGCATAACGCATAACGCATGGCGCATAACTCAAAATGCATAACGCATAACGCATAACGCATAACGCATAACGCATAACGCATAACACATAACGCATAACGCATAACTCACAACGCATATCGCATAACGCATAACGCACAACGCATATCGCATAACGCATAACGCATAACGCATGGCGCATAACTCAAAATGCATAACGCATAACGCATAACGCATAACGCATAACGCATAACGCATAACGCATAACGCATAACGCATAACGCATAACGCATAACGCATAACGCATAACGCATAACGCATAACGCATAACGCATAACGCATAACGCATAACGCATAACGCATAACGCATAACGCATAACGCATGACGTATAACGCATAACGCATAACGCACAACGCATATCGCATAAAGCATAACGCATAACGCATAACGCATGGCGCATAACTCAAAATGCATAACGCATAACGCATAACGCATAACGCATAACGCATAACGCATAACGCATAACGCATAACGCATAACGCATAACGCATAACGCATAACGCATAACGCACAACGCATATCGCATAACGCATAATCCATAACGCATGGCGCATAACTCAAAATGCATAACGCATAACGCATAACGCATAACGCAAACGTATAACGCACAACGCATAACGAATACAGCAAAACGCATAATGCTTAACGCATAACGGATCACGCATAACGCATAACGCACAACGCATATCGCATAACGCATAACGCATAACGCATAACGCATGGCGCATAACTCAAAATGCATAACGCATAACGCATAACGCATAACGCATAACGCATAACGCATAACGCATAACGCATAACGCATAACGCATAACGCATAACGCATAACGCATAACGCACTACGCACATCGCATAACGCATAACGCATGGCGCATAACTCAAAATGCATAACGCATAACGCATAACGCATAACGCATAACGCAAACGTATAACGCACAACGCATAACGAATACAGCAAAACGCATAATGCTTAACGCATAACGGATCACGCATAACGCATAAGGCATAACGCATAACGCATAACGCATATCGAATAACGCATAACGTGTAACTCATAACGCATAACGCATAAAGCATAATGCTTAACGCATAACGCATAACGCTTATCGCATAACGCATAAGGCATAACGCATAACGCATAACGCATATCGAATAACGCATAACGTGTAACTCATAACGCATAACGCATAAAGCATAATGCTTAACGCATAACGTATAACGCTTATCGCATAACGCATAACTCAAAATGCATAACGCATAACGCATAACGCATAACGCAAACGTATAACGCACAACGCATAACGAATACAGCAAAACGCATAATGCTTAACGCATAACGGATCACGCATAACGCATAAGGCATAACGCATAACGCATATCGCATAACGCATAACGCATAACGCATAACGCATGGCGCATAACTCAAAATGCATAACGCATAACGCATAACGCACAACGCATATGGCATAACGCATAACGCATAACGCACAACGCATATCGCATAATCCATAACGCATGGCGCATAACTCAAAATGCATAACGCATAACGCATAACGCATAACGCAAACGTATAACGCACAACGCATAACGAATACAGCAAAACGCATAATGCTTAACGCATAACGGATCACGCATAACGCATAACGCACAACGCATATCGCATAACGCATAACGCATAACGCATAACGCATGGCGCATAACTCAAAATGCATAACGCATAACGCATAACGCATAACGCATAACGCATAACGCATAACGCATAACGCATAACGCATAACGCATAACGCATAACGCATAACGCATAACGCACTACGCACATCGCATAACGCATAACGCATGGCGCATAACTCAAAATGCATAACGCATAACGCATAACGCATAACGCATAACGCAAACGTATAACGCACAACGCATAACGAATACAGCAAAACGCATAATGCTTAACGCATAACGGATCACGCATAACGCATAAGGCATAACGCATAACGCATAACGCATATCGAATAACGCATAACGTGTAACTCATAACGCATAACGCATAAAGCATAATGCTTAACGCATAACGCATAACGCTTATCGCATAACGCATAAGGCATAACGCATAACGCATAACGCATATCGAATAACGCATAACGTGTAACTCATAACGCATAACGCATAAAGCATAATGCTTAACGCATAACGCATAACGCTTATCGCATAACGCATAAGGCATAACGCATATCGCATAACGCATAATCCATAACGCATGGCGCATAACTCAAAATGCATAACGCATAACGCATAACGCATAACGCAAACGTATAACGCACAACGCATAACGAATACAGCAAAACGCATAATGCTTAACGCATAACGGATCACGCATAACGCATAACGCACAACGCATATCGCATAACGCATAACGCATAACGCATAACGCATGGCGCATAACTCAAAATGCATAACGCATAACGCATAACGCATAACGCATAACGCATAACGCATAACGCATAACGCATAACGCATAACGCATAACGCATAACGCATAACGCATAACGCACTACGCACATCGCATAACGCATAACGCATGGCGCATAACTCAAAATGCATAACGCATAACGCATAACGCATAACGCATAACGCAAACGTATAACGCACAACGCATAACGAATACAGCAAAACGCATAATGCTTAACGCATAACGGATCACGCATAACGCATAAGGCATAACGCATAACGCATAACGCATATCGAATAACGCATAACGAGTAACTCATAACGCATAACGCATAAAGCATAATGCTTAACGCATAACGCATAACGCTTATCGCATAACGCATAAGGCATAACGCATAACGCATAACGCATATCGAATAACGCATAACGTGTAACTCATAACGCATAACGCATAAAGCATAATGCTTAACGCATAACGCATAACGCTTATCGCATAACGCATAACTCAAAATGCATAACGCATAACGCATAACGCATAACGCAAACGTATAACGCACAACGCATAACGAATACAGCAAAACGCATAATGCTTAACGCATAACGGATCACGCATAACGCATAAGGCATAACGCATAACGCATATCGCATAACGCATAACGCATAACGCATAACGCATGGCGCATAACTCAAAATGCATAACGCATAACGCATAACGCACAACGCATATGGCATAACGCATAACGCATAACGCACAACGCATATCGCATAACGCATAACGCATGGCGCATAACTCAAAATGCATAACGCATAACGCATAACGCATAACGCATAACGCAAACGTATAACGCACAACGCATAACGAATACAGCAAAACGCATAATGCTTAACGCATAACGGATCACGCATAACGCATAACGCATAACGCATAACGCATAACGCATAACGCATATCGCATAACGCATAAACCATAACGCATAACGCATGGCGCATAACTCAAAATGCATAACGCATAACGCATAACGCATAACGCATAACGCATAACGCATAACACATAACGCATAACGCATAACTCACAACGCATATCGCATAACGCATAACGCACAACGCATATCGCATAACGCATAACGCATAACGCATGGCGCATAACTCAAAATGCATAACGCATAACGCATAACGCATAACGCATAACGCATAACGCATAACGCATAACGCATAACGCATAACGCATAACGCATAACGCATAACGCATAACGCATAACGCATAACGCATAACGCATAACGCATAACGCATAACGCACAACGCATAACGCATAACGCACAACGCATATCGCATAACGCATAACGCATAACGCATAACGCATAACGCATAACGTATAACGCATAACGCATAACGCACAACGCATATCGCATAAAGCATAACGCATAATGCATAACGCATGGCGCATAACTCAAAATGCATAACGCATAACGCATAACGCATAACGCAAACGTATAAAGCACAACGCATAACGAATACAGCAAAACGCATAATGCTTAACGCATAACGGATCACGCATAACGCATAAGGCATAACGCATAACGCATAAAGCATATCGAATAACGCATAACGTGTAACTCATAACGCATAACGCATAAAGCATAATGCTTAACGCATAACGCATAACGCATAACGCATAACGCATAACGCATAACGCATAACGCATAACGCATAACGCATAACGCATAACGCATAACGCATAACGCATAACGCATAACGCACAACGCATAACGCACAACGCATATCGCATAACGCATAACGCATAACGCACAACGCATATCGCATAACGCATAACGCATAACGCATAACGCATGGCGCATAACTCAAAATGCATAACGCATAACGCATAACGCATAACGCATAACGCACAACGCAAATCGCATAACGCATAACGCATAACGCATAACGAATGGCGCATAACTGAAAATGCATAACGCATAACGCATAACGCAAACGTATAACGCACAACGCATAACGAATACAGCAAAACGCATAATGCTTAACGCATAACGGATCACGCATAACGCATAACGCACAACGCATATCGCATAACGCATAACGCATAACGCATAACGCATGGCGCATAACTCAAAATGCATAACGCATAACGCACAACGCATATCGCATAACGTACAACGTATAACGCATAACGCATAACGCATAACGCATAACGCATAACGCATAACGCATAACGCATAACGCATAACGCATAACGCATAACGCATAACGCATAACGCATAACGCATATCGCATAATGCATAACGCATAACGCATAACGCATAACGTATAACGCAAAACGCATAACGCATAACGTTACCGCATAAGGCTTTATGCATGATGCATATCGCATAACGCATAACGCATAACGCATAACTCATAACGTATAACGCATAACGCATAATGCATAACGCATAACGCATAACGCATAACGCACAACGCAAACGTATAACGCACAACGCATAATGCATAACGCATAACGCATAACGCATAACGCATAACGCATGGCGCATAACTCAAAATGCATAACGCATAACGCATAACGCATAACGCATACGGCATAACGCATAACGCATAACGCACAACGCATATCGCATAACGCATAACGCATAACGCATAACGCATGGCGCATAACACAAAATGCATAACGCATAACGCATAACGCATAACGCATAACGCATAACGCATAACGCATAACGCATAACGCATAACGCATAACGCATAACGCATAACGCATAACGCATAACGCATAACGCATAACGCATAACGCATAACGCATAACGCACAACGCATATCGCATAACGTATAACGCAAAACGCATAACGCATAACGCATAACGCATAACCCATAACGCATAACGCATGTCGGATCACTCATAACGCATAACGCATAACGCATAAAGCATAAAGCATAACGTATAACGCATAACGCATATCGCATAACGCATAACGCATAACCCATAACGCATAACGCATAACGCATAACGCATAACGCATAACGCATAACGCATAACGCATAACGCATAACGCATAACGCATAACGCATAACGCATAACGCATAACGCATAACGCATAACGCATAACGCATAACGCATAACGCATAATGCACAACGCATATCGCATAACGCATAACGCATGGCGCATAACTCAAAATGCATAACGCATAACGCATAACGCATAACGCATAACGCATAACGCAAACGTATAACGCACAACGCATAACGAATACAGCAAAACGCACAATGCTTAACGCATAACGGATCACGCATAACGCATAACGCATAACGCATAACGCATAACGCATAACGCATATCGCATAACGCATAACGCATAACGCATAACGCATGGCGCATAACTCAAAATGCATAACGCATAACGCATAACGCATAACGCATAACGCATAACGCATAACACATAACGCATAACGCATAACTCACAACGCATATCGCATAACGCATAACGCACAACGCATATCGCATAACGCATAACGCATAACGCATGGCGCATAACTCAAAATGCATAACGCATAACGCATAACGCATAACGCATAACGCATAACGCATAACGCATAACGCATAACGCATAACGCATAACGCATAACGCATAACGCATAACGCATAACGCATAACGCATAACGCATAACGCATAACGCATAACGCATAACGCATAACGCATAACGCATAACGCATAACGCATAACGCATAACGCATAACGCACAACGCATATCGCATAACGCATAACGCATAACGCATAACGCATAACGCATAACGCATAACGCATAACGCAAAACGCATAACGCATAACGCATAACGCATAACGCCTAACGGATCAGGCATAACGCATAACGCATAATGCATAACACATAACGCATAACGCATAACGCATAACGCATAACGCATAACGCATAACGCATAACGCATAACGCATAACGCATAACGCATAACGCCTTACGGATCAGGCATAACGCATAACGCATAATGCATAACACATAACGCATACCGCATAACGCATAACGCATAACGCATAACGCATAACGCATAACACATAACGCATAACGGATCACGCATAACGCATAACGCATAACGCACAACGCATATCGCATAACGCATAACGCATGGCGCATAACTCAAAATGCATAACGCACAACGCATATCGCATAACGTACAACGCATACGGCATAACGCATAACGCATAACGCATAACGCACAACGCATATCGCATAACGCATAACGCATAACGCATAACGCATGGCGCATAACTCAAAATGCATAACGCATAACGCATAACGCATAACGCATAACGCATAACGCATAACGCATAACGCATAACGCATAACTCAAAATGCATAACGCATAACGCACAACGCATAACGCATAACGTACAACGTATAACGCATAACGCATAACGCATAACGCATAACGCATAACGCATAACGCATAACGCATAACGCATAACGCATAACGCGTAACGCATAACGCATAACGCATAACGCATAACGCATATCGCATAATGCATAACGCATAACGCATAACGCATAACGTATAACGCAAAACGCATAACGCATAACGTTACCGCATAAGGGTTTATGCATGATGCATATCGCATAACGCATAACGCATAACGCATAACTCATAACGTATAACGCATAACGCATAATGCATAACGCATAACGCATAACGCATAACGCACAACGCAAACGTATAACGCACAACGCATAATGCATAACGCATAACGCATAACGCATAACGCATAACGCATGGCGCATAACGCAAAATGCATAACGCATAACGCATAACGCATAACGCATAACGCATAACGCATAACGCATAACGCACAACGCATATCGCATAACGCATAACGCATAACGCATAACGCATGGCGCAAAACACAAAATGCATAACGCATAACGCATAACGCATAACGCATAACGCATAACGCATAACGCATAACGCATAACGCATAACGCATAACGCATAACGCATAACGCATAACGCATAACGCATAACGCATAACGCATAACGCATAACGCATAACGCATAACGCATAACGCATAACGCATAACGCATAACGCATAACGCATAACGCACAACGCATATCGCATAACGTATAACGCAAAACGCATAACGCATAACGCATAACGCATAACCCATAACGCATAACGCATGTCGGATCACTCATAACGCATAACGCATAACGCATAAAGCATAAAGCATAACGTATAACGCATAACGCATATCGCATAACGCATAACGCATAACCCATAACGCATAACGCATAACGCATAACGCATAACGCATAACGCATAACGCATAACGCATAACGCATAACGCATAACGCATAACGCATAACGCATAACGCATAACGCATAACGCATAACGCATAACGCATAACGCATAACGCATAACGCATAACGCATAACGCATAGCGCATAACGCATAACGCATAACGCATAACGCAAAACGCATAACGCATAACGCATAACGCATAACGCCTAACGGATCAGGCATAACGCATAACGCATAATGCATAACACATAACGCATAACGCATAACGCATAACGCATAACGCATAACGCATAACGCATAACGCATAACGCATAACGCATAACGCATAACGCATAACGCACAACGCATATCGCATAACGTATAACGCAAAACGCATAACGCTTAACGCATAACGCATAACCCATAACGCATAACGCATGTCGGATCACTCATAACGCATAACGCATAACGCATAACGCATAACGCATAACGCATAACGCATAACGCATAACGCATAACGCATAACGCATAACGCATAACGCATAACGCACAACGCATATCGCATAACGCATAACGCATAACGCATAACGCATAACGCATAACGCATAACGCATAACGCATAACGCATAACGCA
Source organism: Lasioglossum morio (assembly GCA_916610235.2). Classification (NCBI taxonomy): domain Eukaryota; kingdom Metazoa; phylum Arthropoda; class Insecta; order Hymenoptera; family Halictidae; genus Lasioglossum; species Lasioglossum morio. The sequence continues at coordinate 4,079,747 of CAKAJA020000289.1, forward strand.
CAACGCATATCGCATAACGCATAACGCATAACGCATAACGCATGGCGCGTAACTCAAAATGCATAACGCATAACGCATAACGCAAACGTATAACGCACAACGCATAACGAATACAGCAAAACGCATAATGCTTAACGCATAACGGATCACGCATAACGCATAACGGATCACGCATAACGCATAACGCATAACGCACAACGCATATCGCATAACGCATAACGCATGGCGCATAACTCAAAATGCATAACGCACAACGCATATCGCATAACGTACAACGCATACGGCATAACGCATAACGCATAACGCATAACGCACAACGCATATCGCATAACGCATAACGCATAACGCATAACGCATGGCGCATAACTCAAAATGCATAACGCATAACGCATAACGCATAACGCATAACGCATAACGCATAACGCATAACGCATAACGCATAACTCAAAATGCATAACGCATAACGCACAACGCATATCGCATAACGTACAACGTATAACGCATAACGCATAACGCATAACGCATAACGCATAACGCATAACGCATAACGCATAACGCATAACGCATAACGCGTAACGCATAACGCATAACGCATAACGCATAACGCATATCGCATAATGCATAACGCATAACGCATAACGCATAACGTATAACGCAAAACGCATAACGCATAACGTTACCGCATAAGGGTTTATGCATGATGCATATCGCATAACGCATAACGCATAACGCATAACTCATAACGTATAACGCATAACGCATAATGCATAACGCATAACGCATAACGCATAACGCACAACGCAAACGTATAACGCACAACGCATAATGCATAACGCATAACGCATAACGCATAACGCATAACGCATGGCGCATAACGCAAAATGCATAACGCATAACGCATAACGCATAACGCATACGGCATAACGCATAACGCATAACGCACAACGCATAACGCATAACGCATAACGCATAACGCATAACGCATGGCGCAAAACACAAAATGCATAACGCATAACGCATAACGCATAACGCATAACGCATAACGCATAACGCATAACGCATAACGCATAACGCATAACGCATAACGCATAACGCATAACGCATAACGCATAACGCATAACGCATAACGCATAACGCATAACGCATAACGCATAACGCATAACGCATAACGCACAACGCATATCGCATAACGTATAACGCAAAACGCATAACGCATAACGCATAACGCATAACCCATAACGCATAACGCATGTTGGATCACTCATAACGCATAACGCATAACGCATAAAGCATAAAGCATAACGCATAACGCATAACGCATATCGCATAACGCATAACGCATAACCCATAACGCATAACGCATAACGCATAACGCATAACGCATAACGCATAACGCATAACGCATAACGCATAACGCATAACGCATAACGCATAACGCATAACGCATAACGCATAACGCATAACGCATAACGCATAACGCATAACGCATAACGCATAACGCATAACGCATAACGCATAACGCATAACGCATAGCGCATAACGCATAACGCATAACGCATAACGCAAAACGCATAACGCATAACGCATAACGCATAACGCCTAACGGATCAGGCATAACGCATAACGCATAATGCATAACACATAACGCATAACGCATAACGCATAACGCATAACGCATAACGCATAACGCATAACGCATAACGCATAACGCATAACGCATAACGCATAACGCACAACGCATATCGCATAACGTATAACGCAAAACGCATAACGCTTAACGCATAACGCATAACCCATAACGCATAACGCATGTCGGATCACTCATAACGCATAACGCATAACGCATAACGCATAACGCATAACGCATAACGCATAACGCATAACGCATAACGCATAACGCATAACGCATAACGCATAACGCACAACGCATATCGCATAACGCATAACGCATAACGCATAACGCATAACGCATAACGCATAACGCATAACGCATAACGCATAACGCACAACGCATATCGCATAACGCATAACGCATAACGCATAACGCATGGCGCGTAACTCAAAATGTATAACGCATAACGCATAACGCAAACGCACAACGCATAACGAATACAGCAAAACGCATAATGCTTAACGCATAACGGATCACGCATAACGCATAACGCACAACGCATAACGCATAACGCATAACGCATAACTCATAACGTATAACGCATAACGCATAATGCATAACGCATAACGCATAACGCATAACGCACAACGCAAACGTATAACGCACAACGCATAATGCATAACGCATAACGCATAACGCATAACGCATAACGCATGGCGCATAACGCAAAATGCATAACGCATAACGCATAACGCATAACGCATACGGCATAACGCATAACGCATAACGCATAACGCACAACGCATATCGCATAACGCATAACGCATAACGCATAACGCATGGCGCATAACTCAAAATGCATAACGAATAACGCATAACGCATAACGCATAACGCATAACGCATAACGCATAACTCAAAATGCATAACGCATAACGCACAACGCATATCGCATAACGTACAACGTATAACGCATAACGCATAACGCATAAAGCATAACGCATAACGCATAACGCATAACGCATAACGCATAACGCATAACGCATAACGCATAACGCATAACGCATATCGCATAATGCATAACGCATAACGCATAACGCATAACGCATAACGCATAACGCATAACGCATAACGCATAACGCATAACGCATAACGCATAACGCATAGCGCATAACGCATAACGCATAACGCATAACGCAAAACGCATAACGCATAACGCATAACGCATAACGCCTAACGGATCAGGCATAACGCATAACGCATAATGCATAACACAAAACGCATAACGCATAACGCATAACGCATAACGCATAACGCATAACGCATAACGCATAACGCATAACGCATAACGCATAACGCATAACGCACAACGCATATCGCATAACGTATAACGCAAAACGCATAACGCTTAACGCATAACGCATAACCCATAACGCATAACGCATGTCGGATCACTCATAACGCATAACGCATAACGCATAACGCATAACGCATAACGCATAACGCATAACGCATAACGCATAACGCATAACGCATAACGCATAACGCATAACGCACAACGCATATCGCATAACGCATAACGCATAACGCATAACGCATAACGCATAACGCATAACGCATAACGCATAACGCATAACGCACAACGCATATCGCATAACGCATAACGCATAACGCATAACGCATGGCGCGTAACTCAAAATGCATAACGCATAACGCATAACGCAAACGTATAACGCACAACGCATAACGAATACAGCAAAACGCATAATGCTTAACGCATAACGGATCACGCATAACGCATAACGCACAACGCATAACGCATAACGCATAACGCATAACTCATAACGTATAACGCATAACGCATAATGCATAACGCATAACGCATAACGCATAACGCACAACGCAAACGTATAACGCACAACGCATAATGCATAACGCATAACGCATAACGCATAACGCATAACGCATGGCGCATAACGCAAAATGCATAACGCATAACGCATAACGCATAACGCATACGGCATAACGCATAACGCATAACGCATAACGCACAACGCATATCGCATAACGCATAACGCATAACGCATAACGCATGGCGCATAACTCAAAATGCATAACGAATAACGCATAACGCATAACGCATAACGCATAACGCATAACGCATAACTCAAAATGCATAACGCATAACGCACAACGCATATCGCATAACGTACAACGTATAACGCATAACGCATAACGCACAACGCATATCGCATAACGCATAACGCATAACGCATAACGCATGGCGCATAACTCAAAATGCATAACGAATAACGCATAACGCATAACGCATAACGCATAACGCATAACGCATAACTCAAAATGCATAACGCATAACGCACAACGCATATCGCATAACGTACAACGTATAACGCATAACGCATAACGCATAACGCATAACGCATAACGCATAACGCATAACGCATAACGCATAACGCATAACGCATAACGCATAACGCATAACGCATATCGCATAATGCATAACGCATAACGCATAACGCATAACGCATAACGCATAACGCATAACGCATAACGCATAACGCATAACGCATAACGCATAACGCATAGCGCATAACGCATAACGCATAACGCATAACGCAAAACGCATAACGCATAACGCATAACGCATAACGCCTAACGGATCAGGCATAACGCATAACGCATAATGCATAACACATAACGCATAACGCATAACGCATAACGCATAACGCATAACGCATAACGCATAACGCATAACGCAAACGCATAACGCATAACGCATAACGCACAACGCATATCGCATAACGTATAACGCAAAACGCATAACGCTTAACGCATAACGCATAACCCATAACGCATAACGCATGTCGGATCACTCATAACGCATAACGCATAACGCATAACGCATAACGCATAACGCATAACGCATAACGCATAACGCATAACGCATAACGCATAACGCACAACGCATATCGCATAACGCATAACGCATAACGCATAACGCATAACGCATAACGCATAACGCATAACGCATAACGCACAACGCATATCGCATAACGCATAACGCATAACGCATAACGCATGGCGCGTAACTCAAAATGCATAACGCATAACGCATAACGCAAACGTATAACGCACAACGCATAACGAATACAGCAAAACGCATAATGCTTAACGCATAACGGATCACGCATAACGCATAACGCACAACGCATAACGCATAACGCATAACGCATAACTCATAACGTATAACGCATAACGCATAATGCATAACGCATAACGCATAACGCATAACGCACAACGCAAACGTATAACGCACAACGCATAATGCATAACGCATAACGCATAACGCATAACGCATAACGCATGGCGCATAACGCAAAATGCATAACGCATAACGCATAACGCATAACGCATACGGCATAACGCATAACGCATAACGCATAACGCACAACGCATATCGCATAACGCATAACGCATAACGCATAACGCATGGCGCATAACTCAAAATGCATAACGAATAACGCATAACGCATAACGCATAACGCATAACGCATAACGCATAACTCAAAATGCATAACGCATAACGCACAACGCATATCGCATAACGTACAACGTATAACGCATAACGCATAACGCATAACGCATAACGCATAACGCATAACGCATAACGCATAACGCATAACGCATAACGCATAACGCATAACGCATAACGCATATAGCATAATGCATAACGCATAACGGATAACGCATAACGTATAACGCAAAACGCATAACGCATAACGTTACCGCATAAGGCTTTATGCATGATGCATATCGCATAACGCATAACGCATAACGCATAACTCATAACGTATAACGCATAACGCATAATGCATAACGCATAACGCATAACGCATAACGCACAACGCAAACGTATAACGCACAACGCATAATGCATAACGCATAACGCATAACGCATAACGCATAACGCATGGCGCATAACGCAAAATGCATAACGCATAACGCATAACGCATAACGCATACGGCATAACGCATAACGCATAACGCACAACGCATATCGCATAACGCATAACGCATAACGCATAACGCATGGCGCATAACACAAAATGCATAACGCATAACGCATAACGCATAACGCATAACGCATAACGCATAACGCATAACGCATAACGCATAACGCATAACGCATAACGCATAACGCATAACGCATAACGCATAACGCATAAAGCATAAAGCATAACGTATAACGCATAACGCATATCGCATAACGCATAACGCATAACCCATAACGCATAACGCATAACGCATAACGCAAAACGCATAACGCATAACGCATAACGCATAACGCCTAACGGATCAGGCATAACGCATAACGCATAACGCATAACACATAACGCATAACGCATAACGCATAACGCATAACGCATAACGCATAACGCATAACGCATAACGCATAACGCATAACGCATAACGCATAACGCCTTACGGATCAGGCATAACGCATAACGCATAATGCATAACACATAACGCATACCGCATAACGCATAACGCATAACGCATAACGCATAACACATAACGCATAACGCATAACGCATAACGCATAACGCATAACGCATAACGCATAGCGCAAACGTATAACGCACAACGCATAACGAATACAGCAAAACGCATAATGCTTAACGCATAACGGATCACGCATAACGCATAACGCACAACGCATATCGCATAACGCATAACGCATAACGCATAACGCATGGCGCATAACTCAAAATGCATAACGCACAACGCATATCGCATAACGTACAACGTATAACGCATAACGCATAACGCATAACGCATAACGCATAACGCATAACGCATAACGCATAACGCATAACGCATAACGCATAACGCATAACGCATAACGCATAACGCATAACGCATATCGCATAATGCATAACGCATAACGCATAACGCATAACGCAAACGTATAACGCACAACGCATAACGAATACAGCAAAACGCATAATGCTTAACGCATAACGGATCACGCATAACGCATAACGCACAACGCATATCGCATAACGCATAACGCATAACGCATAACGCATAACGCATGGCGCATAACTCAAAATGCATAACGCATAACGCACAACGCATATCGCATAACGTACAACGTATAACGCATAACGCATAACGCATAACGCATAACGCATAACGCATAACGCATAACGCATAACGCATAACGCATAACGCATAACGCATAACGCAGAACGTATAACGCAAAACGCATAACGCATAACGTTACCGCATAAGGCTTTATGCATGATGCATATCGCATAACGCATAACGCATAACGCATAACTCATAACGTATAACGCATAACGCATAATGCATAACGCATAACGCATAACGCATAACGCACAACTCAAACGTATAACGCACAACGCATAATGCATAACGCATAACGCATAACGCATAACGCATAACGCATAACGCATGGCGCATAACGCAAAATGCATAACGCATAACGCATATCGCATATTGCATGACGCATAACGCATAACGCAAACGTATAACGCACAACGCATAACGAATACAGCAAAACGCATAATGCTTAACGCATAACGGATCACGCATAACGCATAACGCATAACGCATAACGCATAACGCATAACGCATAACGCATAACGCATAACGCATGACGCATAACGCATATCGCATAATGCATAACGCATAACGCATAACGCATAACGTATAACGCAAAACGCATAACGCATAACGTCACCGCATAAGGCTTTATGCATGATGCATATCGCATAACGCATAACGCATAACGCATAACGCATAACTCATAACGTATAACGCATAACGCATAATGCATAACGCATAACGCATAACGCACAACGCAAACGTATAACGCACAACGCATAATGCATAACGCATAACGCATAACGCATAACGCATAACGCATGGCGCATAACGCAAAATGCATAACGCATAACGCATAACGCATAACGCACAACGCATATCGCATAACGCATAACGCATAACGCATGGCGCATAACTCAAAATGCATAACGCATAACGCATAACGCATAACGCATAACGCATAACGCATAACGCATAACGCATAACGCATAACGCATAACGCGTAACGCATAACGCATAACGCATAACGCATAACACATAACGCATAACGCATAACGCATAACGCATAACGCACAACGCATATCGCATAACGTATAACGCAAAACGCATAACGCATAACGCATAACCCATAACGCATAACGCATGTCGGATCACTCATAACGCATAACGCATAACGCATAAAGCATAAAGCATAACGTATAACGCATAACGCATATCGCATAACGCATAACGCATAACCCATAACGCATAACGCATAACGCATAACGCATAACGCATAACGCATAACGCATAACGCATAACGCATAACGCATAACGCATAACGCATAACGCATAACGCATAACGCATAACGCATAACGCATAACGCATAACGCATAACGCATAACGCATAACGCATAACGCATAACGCATAACGCATAACGCATAACGCATAACGCATAGCGCATAACGCATAACGCATAACGCAAAACGCATAACGCATAACGCATAATGCATAACGCATAACGCATAACGCATAACGCACAACTCAAACGTATAACGCACAACGCATAATGCATAACGCATAACGCATAACGCATAACGCATAACGCATAACGCATAACGCATAACGCATAGCGCAAACGTATAACGCACAACGCATAACGAATACAGCAAAACGCATAATGCTTAACGCATAACGGATCACGCATAACGCATAACGCACAACGCATATCGCATAACGCATAACGCATGGCGCATAACGCAAAATGCATAACGCATAACGCATAACGCATAACGCATACGGCATAACGCATAACGCATAACGCATAACGCACAACGCATATCGCATAACGCATAACGCATAACGCATAACGCATGGCGCATAACTCAAAATGCATAACGAATAACGCATAACGCATAACGCATAACGCATAACGCATAACGCATAACTCAAAATGCATAACGCATAACGCACAACGCATATCGCATAACGTACAACGTATAACGCATAACGCATAACGCATAACGCATAACGCATAACGCATAACGCATAACGCATAACGCATAACGCATAACGCATAACGCATAACGCATAACGCATATAGCATAATGCATAACGCATAACGGATAACGCATAACGTATAACGCAAAACGCATAACGCATAACGTTACCGCATAAGGCTTTATGCATGATGCATATCGCATAACGCATAACGCATAACGCATAACTCATAACGTATAACGCATAACGCATAATGCATAACGCATAACGCATAACGCATAACGCACAACGCAAACGTATAACGCACAACGCATAATGCATAACGCATAACGCATAACGCATAACGCATAACGCATGGCGCATAACGCAAAATGCATAACGCATAACGCATAACGCATAACGCATACGGCATAACGCATAACGCATAACGCACAACGCATATCGCATAACGCATAACGCATAACGCATAACGCATGGCGCATAACACAAAATGCATAACGCATAACGCATAACGCATAACGCATAACGCATAACGCATAACGCATAACGCATAACGCATAACGCATAACGCATAACGCATAACGCATAACGCATAACGCATAACGCATAACGCATAACGCATAACGCATAACGCATAACGCATAACGCATAACGCATAACGCATAACGCACAACGCATATCGCATAACGTATAACGCAAAACGCATAACGCATAACGCATAACGCATAACCCATAACGTATAACGCATGTCGGATCACTCATAACGCATAACGCATAACGCATAAAGCATAAAGCATAACGTATAACGCATAACGCATATCGCATAACGCATAACGCATAACCCATAACGCATAACGCATAACGCATAACGCATAACGCATAACGCATAACGCATAACGCATAACGCATAACGCATAACGCATAACGCATAACGCATAACGCATAACGCATAACGCATAACGCATAACGCATAACGCATAACGCATAACGCATAACGCATAACGTATAACGCATAACGCATATCGCATAACGCATAACGCATAACGCATAACGCAAAACGCATAACGCATAACGCATAACGCATAACGCATAACGCCTAACGGATCAGGCATAACGCATAACGCATAATGCATAACACATAACGCATAACGCATAACGCATAACGCATAACGCATAACGCATAACGCATAACGCATAACGCATAACGCATAACGCATAACGCATAACGCCTTACGGATCAGGCATAACGCATAACGCATAATGCATAACACATAACGCATACCGCATAACGCATAACGCATAACGCATAACGCATAACACATAACGCATAACGCATAACGCATAACGCATAACGCATAACGCATAACGCATAGCGCAAACGTATAACGCACAACGCATAACGAATACAGCAAAACGCATAATGCTTAACGCATAACGGATCACGCATAACGCATAACGCACAACGCATATCGCATAACGCATAACGCATAACGCATAACGCATAACGCATGGCGCATAACTCAAAATGCATAACGCACAACGCATATCGCATAACGTACAACGTATAACGCATAACGCATAACGCATAACGCATAACGCATAACGCATAACGCATAACGCATAACGCATAACGCATAACGCATAACGCATAACGCATAACGCATAACGCATAACGCATATCGCATAATGCATAACGCATAACGCATAACGCATAACGCAAACGTATAACGCACAACGCATAACGAATACAGCAAAACGCATAATGCTTAACGCATAACGGATCACGCATAACGCATAACGCACAACGCATATCGCATAACGCATAACGCATAACGCATAACGCATAACGCATGGCGCATAACTCAAAATGCATAACGCATAACGCACAACGCATATCGCATAACGTACAACGTATAACGCATAACGCATAACGCATAACGCATAACGCATAACGCATAACGCATAACGCATAACGCATAACGCATAACGCATAACGCATAACGCAGAACGTATAACGCAAAACGCATAACGCATAACGTTACCGCATAAGGCTTTATGCATGATGCATATCGCATAACGCATAACGCATAACGCATAACTCATAACGTATAACGCATAACGCATAATGCATAACGCATAACGCATAACGCATAACGCACAACTCAAACGTATAACGCACAACGCATAATGCATAACGCATAACGCATAACGCATAACGCATAACGCATAACGCATGGCGCATAACGCAAAATGCATAACGCATAACGCATATCGCATATTGCATGACGCATAACGCATAACGCAAACGTATAACGCACAACGCATAACGAATACAGCAAAACGCATAATGCTTAACGCATAACGGATCACGCATAACGCATAACGCATAACGCATAACGCATAACGCATAACGCATAACGCATAACGCATAACGCATGACGCATAACGCATATCGCATAATGCATAACGCATAACGCATAACGCATAACGTATAACGCAAAACGCATAACGCATAACGTTACCGCATAAGGCTTTATGCATGATGCATATCGCATAACGCATAACGCATAACGCATAACGCATAACTCATAACGTATAACGCATAACGCATAATGCATAACGCATAACGCATAACGCACAACGCAAACGTATAACGCACAACGCATAATGCATAACGCATAACGCATAACGCATGGCGCATAACGCAAAATGCATAACGCAAACGCATAACGCATAACGCACAACGCATATCGCATAACGCATAACGCATAACGCATGGCGCATAACTCAAAATGCATAACGCATAACGCATAACGCATAACGCATAACGCATAACGCATAACGCATAACGCATAACGCGTAACGCATAACGCATAACGCATAACGCATAACACATAACGCATAACGCATAACGCATAACGCATAACGCACAACGCATATCGCATAACGTATAACGCAAAACGCATAACGCATAACGCATAACCCATAACGCATAACGCATGTCGGATCACTCATAACGCATAACGCATAACGCATGAAGCATAAAGCATAACGTATAACGCATAACGCATATCGCATAACGCATAACGCATAACCCATAACGCATAACGCATAACGCATAACGCATAACGCATAACGCATAACGCATAACGCATAACGCATAACGCATAACGCATAACGCATAACGCATAACGCATAACGCATAACGCATAACGCATAACGCATAACGCATAACGCATAACGCATAACGCATAACGCATAACGCATAACGCATAGCGCATAACGCATAACGCATAACGCAAAACGCATAACGCATAACGCATAACGCACAACGCATATCGCATAACGCATAACGCATAACGCATAACGCATAACGCATAACGCATAACGCATAACGCATAACGCATAACGCATAACGCATAACGCATAACGCATAACGCCTTACGGATCAGGCATAACGCATAACGCATAACGCATAACGCATAACGCATAACGCATAACGCATAACGCATAACGCATAGCGCAAACGTATAACGCACAACGCATAACGAATACAGCAAAACGCATAATGCTTAACGCATAACGGATCACGCATAACGCATAACGCACAACGCATATCGCATAACGCATAACGCATAACGCATAACGCATGGCGCATAACGCAAACGTATAACGCACAACGCAGAACGAATACAGCAAAACGCATAATGCTTAACGCATAACGGATCACGCATAACGCATAACGCACAACGCATATCGCATAACGCATAACGCATAACGCATAACGCATGGCGCATAACTCAAAATGCATAACGCATAACGCACAACGCATATCGCATAACGTACAACGTATAACGCATAACGCATAACGCATAACGCATAACGCATAACGCATAATGCATAACGCATAACGCATAACGCATAACGCATAACGTATAACGCAAAACGCATAACGCATAACGCATAACGTTACCGCATAAGGCTTTATGCATGATGCATATCGCATAACGCATAACGCATAACGCATAACTCATAACGTATAACGCATAACGCATAATGCATAACGCATAACGCATATCGCATAACGCATAACGCATAACGCATAACGCATAACGCATAACGCATAACGCACAACGCATATCGCATAACGCATAACGCATAACGCACAACGCATATCGCATAACGCATAACGCACAACGCATATCGCATAACGCATAACGCATAACGCATAACGCATGGCGCATACCTCAAAATGCATAACGCATAACGCATAACGCATAACGCATAACGCATAACGCATAACGCATAACGCATAACGCATAACGCACAACGCATATCGCATAACGCATAACGCATAACGCATAACGCATAACGCATGGCGCATAACTCAAAATGCATAACGCATAACGCAAACGTATAACGCACAACGCATAACGAATACAGCAAAACGCATAATGCTTAACGCATAACGGATCACGCATAACGCATAACGCACAACGCATATCGCATAACGCATAACGCATAACGCATAACGCATGGCGCATAACTCAAAATGCATAACGCATAACGCATAACGCATAACGCATAACGCATAACGCATAACGCATAACGCATAACGCATAACGCACAACGCATATCGCATAACGCATAACGCATGGCGCATAACTCAAAATGCATAACGCATAACGCATAACGCATAACGCATAACGCATAACGCACAACGCATATCGCATAACGCATAACGCATAAAGCATAACGCACAACGCATATCGCATAACGCATAACGCATAACGCATAACGCATAACGCATGGCGCATAACTCAAAATGCATAACGCATAACGCAAACGTATAACGCACAACGCATAACGAATACAGCAAAACGCATAATGCTTAACGCATAACGGATCACGCATAACGCATAACGCACAACGCATATCGCATAACGCATAACGCATAACGCATAACGCATGGCGCATAACTCAAAATGCATAACGCATAACGCATAACGCATAACGCATAACGCATAACGCATAACGCATAACGCATAACGCATAACGCACAACGCATATCGCATAACGCATAACGCATGGCGCATAACTCAAAATGCATAACGCATAACGCATAACGCATAACGCATAACGCATAACGCATAACGCACAACGCATATCGCATAACGCATAACGCATAATGCATAACGCATAACGCATAACGCATAACGCACAACTCAAACGTATAACGCACAACGCATAATGCATAACGCATAACGCATAACGCATAACGCATGGCGCATAACGCAAAATGCATAACGCATAACGCATATCGCATATTGCATGACGCATAACGCATAACGCAAACGTATAACGCACAACGCATAACGAATACAGCAAAACGCATAATGCTTAACGCATAACGGATCACGCATAACGCATAACGCATAACGCATAACGCATAACGCATAACGCATAACGTATAACGCAAAACGCATACCGCATAACGTTACCGCATAAGGCTTTATGCATGATGCATATCGCATAACGCATAACGCATAACGCATAACTCATAACGTATAACGCATAACGCATAATGCATAACGCATAACGCATAACGCACAACGCAAACGTATAACGCACAACGCATAATGCATAACGCATAACGCATAACGCATAACGCATAACGCATGGCGCATACCGCAAAATGCATAACGCATAACGCATAACGCATACGGCATAACGCATAACGCATAACGCACAACGCATATCGCATAACGCATAACGCATAACGCATAACGCATGGCGCATAACTCAAAATGCATAACGCATAACGCATAACGCATAACGCATAACGCATAACGCATAACGCATAACGCATAACGCATAACGCATAACGCATGTCGGATCACTCATAACGCATAACGCATAACGCATAAAGCATAAAGCATAACGTATAACGCATAACGCATATCGCATAACGCATAACGCATAACCCATAACGCATAACGCATAACGCATAACGCATAACGCTTAACGCATAACGCATAACGCATAACGCATAACGCATAACGCATAACGCATAACGCATAACGCATAACGCATAACGCATAACGCATAACGCATAACGCATAACGCATAACGCATAACGCATAACGCATAACGCATAACGCATAACGCATATCGCATATTGCATGACGCATAACGCATAACGCAAACGTATAACGCACAACGCATAACGAATACAGCAAAACGCATAATGCTTAACGCATAACGGATCACGCATAACGCATAACGCATAACGCATAACGCATAACGCATAACGTATAACGCATACGGCATAACGCATAACGCATAACGCACAACGCATATCGCATAACGCATAACGCATAACGCATAACGCATGGCGCATAACTCAAAATGCATAACGCATAACGCATAACGCATAACGCATAACGCATAACGCATAACGCATAACGCATAACGCATAACGCATAACGCATAACGCATAACGCATAACGCATGTCGGATCACTCATAACGCATAACGCATAACGCATAAAGCATAAAGCATAACGTATAACGCATAACGCATATCGCATAACGCATAACGCATAACCCATAACGCATAACGCATAACGCATAACGCATAACGCTTAACGCATAACGCATAACGCATAACGCATAACGCATAACGCATAACGCATAACGCATAACGCATAACGCATAACGCATAACGCATAACGCATAACGCATAACGCATAACGCATAACGCATAACGCATAACGCATAACGCATAGCGCATAACGCATAACGCATAACGCATAACGCATAACGCCTAAGGGATCAGGCATAACGCATAACGCATAATGCATAACACATAACGCATAACGCATAACGCATAACGCATAACGCATAACGCATAACGCATAACGCATAACGCATAACGCCTTGCGGATCAGGCATAACGCATAACGCATAATGCATAACACATAACGCATACCGCATAACGCATAACGCATAACGCATAACGCATAACGCATAACACATAACGCATAACGCATAACGCATAACGCATATCGCATAACGCATAACGCATAACGCATAACGCATGTCGGATCACTTATAACGCATAACGCATAACGCATAACGCATAACGCATAACGCATAACGCATAACGCATAACGCATATCGCATAACGCATAACGCATAACGCATAACGCATGGCGCATACCTCAAAATGCATAACGCATAACGCATAACGCATAACGCATAACGCATAACGCATAACGCATAACGCATAACGCATAACGCACAACGCATATCGCATAACGCATAACGCATAACGCATAACGCATGGCGCACAACTCAAAACGCATAACGCATAACGCATAACGCATAACGCATAACGCATAACGCATAACGCATAACGCATAACGCATAACGCATAACGCATAACGCACAACGCATATCGCATAACGCATAACGCATGGCGCATAACTCAAAATGCATAACGCATAACGCATAACGCATAACGCATAACGCATAACGCACAACGCATATCGCATAACGCATAACGCATAACGCATAATGCGTAACGCATAACGCATAACGCATAACGCACAACTCAAACGTATAACGCACAACGCATAACGCATAACGCATAACGCATAACGCATAACGCATAACGCATAACGCATAACGCATAGCGCATAACGCATAACGCATAACGCATAACGCATGGCGCATACCTCAAAATGCATAACGCATAACGCATAACGCATAACGCATAACGCATAACGCATAACGCATAACGCATAACGCATAACGCACAACGCATATCGCATAACGCATAACGCATAACGCATAACGCATAACGCATAACGCATAACGCATGGCGCATAACGCAAAATGCATAACGCATAACGCATATCGCATATTGCATGACGCATAACGCATAACGCAAACGTATAACGCACACCGCATAACGAATACAGCAAAACGCATAATGCTTAACGCATAACGGATCACGCATTACGCATAACGCATAACGCATAACGCATAACGCATA
This sequence comes from Lasioglossum morio, assembly GCA_916610235.2. Lineage (NCBI taxonomy): Eukaryota > Metazoa > Arthropoda > Insecta > Hymenoptera > Halictidae > Lasioglossum > Lasioglossum morio. Next base: position 4,096,548 of record CAKAJA020000289.1, read on the forward strand.
ACGCATAACGCATAACGCATAACGCATAACGCATATCGCATAACGCATAACGCATAACGCATAACGCATGGCGCATACCTCAAAATGCATAACGCATAACGCATAACGCATAACGCATAACGCATAACGCATAACGCATAACGCATAACGCATAACGCACAACGCATATCGCATAACGCATAACGCATAACGCATAACGCATAACGCATAACGCATAACGCATGGCGCATAACGCAAAATGCATAACGCATAACGCATATCGCATATTGCATGACGCATAACGCATAACGCAAACGTATAACGCACACCGCATAACGAATACAGCAAAACGCATAATGCTTAACGCATAACGGATCACGCATTACGCATAACGCATAACGCATAACGCATAACGCATAACGCATAACGCATAACGCATAACGCATGACGCATAACGCATATCGCATAATGCATAACGCATAACGCATAACGCATAACGTATAACGCAAAACGCATAACGCATAACGTTACCGCATAAGGCTTTATGCATGATGCATATCGCATAACGCATAACGCATAACGCATAACTCATAACGTATAACGCATAACGCATATCGCATAACGCATAACGCATAACCCATAACGCATAACGCATAACGCATAACGCATAACGCTTAACGCATAACGCATAACGCATAACGCATAACGCATAACGCATAACGCATAACGCATAACGCATAACGCATAACGCATAACGCATAACGCATAACGCATAACGCATAACGCATAACGCATAACGCATAACGCATAACGCATAACGCATAACGCATAACGCATAACGCATAGCGCATAACGCATAACGCATAACGCAAAACGCATAACGCATAACGCATAACGCACAACGCATATCGCATAACGCATAACGCATAACGCATAACGCATAACGCATAACGCATAACGCATAACGCATAACGCCTTACGGATCAGGCATAACGCATAACGCATAATGCATAACACATAACGCATACCGCATAACGCATAACGCATAACGCATAACGCATAACGCATAACGCATAACGCATAACGCATAACGCATAACGCATAGCGCAAACGTATAACGCACAACGCATGACGAATACAGCAAAACGCATAATGCTTAACGCATAACGGATCACGCATAACGCATAACGCACAACGCATATCGCATAACGCATAACGCATAACGCATAACGCATGGCGCATAACGCAAACGTATAACGCACAACGCAGAACGAATACAGCAAAACGCATAATGCTTAACGCATAACGGATCACGCATAACGCATAACGCACAACGCATATCGCATAACGCATAACGCATAACGCATAACGCATGGCGCATAACTCAAAATGCATAACGCATAACGCACAACGCATATCGCATAACGTACAACGTATAACGCATAACGCATAACGCATAACGCATAACGCATAACGTATAACGCATAACGCATAACGCATAACGTATAACGCAAAACGCATAACGCATAACGTTACCGCATAAGGCTTTATGCATGATGCATATCGCATAACGCATAACGCATAACGCATAACTCATAACGTATAACGCATAACGCATAATGCATAACGCATAACGCATAACGCATAACGCACAACTCAAACGTATAACGCACAACGCATAATGCATAACGCATAACGCAGAACGCATAACGCATAACGCATGGCGCATAACGCAAAATGCATAACGCATAACGCATATCGCATATTGCATAACGCATAACGCATAACGCAAACGTATAACGCACAACGCATAACGAATACAGCAAAACGCATAATGCTTAACGCATAACGGATCACGCATAACGCATAACGCATAACGCATAACGCATAACGCATAACGCATAACGCATAACGCATAACGCATAACGCATAACGCATAACGCATAACGCATAACGCATAACGCATAACGCATAACGCATAACGCATAACGCATAACGCATAACGCATAACGCATAACGCATAACGCATAGCGCATAACGCATAACGCATAACGCAAAACGCATAACGCATAACGCATAACGCCTAACGGATCAGGCATAACGCATAACGCATAATGCATAACACATAACGCATAACGCATAACGCATAACGCATAACGCATAACGCATAACGCATAACGCATAACGCATAACGCTTAACGCATAACGCATAACGCATAACGCATAACGCATAACGCATAACGCATAACGCATAACGCATAACGCATAACGCATAACGCATAACGCATAACGCATAGCGCATAACGCATAACGCATAACGCATAACGCATAACGCATAACGCATAACGCATAACGCCTAACGGATCAGGCATAACGCATAACGCATAATGCATAACACATAACGCATAACGCATAACGCATAACGCATAACGCATAACGCATAACGCATAACGCATAACGCATAACGCATAACGCATAACGCATAACGCATAACGCATAACGCATAACGCCTTACGGATCAGGCATAACGCATAACGCATAATGCATAACACATAACGCATACCGCATAACGCATAACGCATAACGCATAACACATAACGCATAACGCATAACGCATAACGCATAACGCATAACGCATAACGCATAACGCATAACGCATGTCGGATCACTCATAACGCATAACGCATAACGCATAACGCATAACGCATAACGCATAACGCATAACGCATAACGCATAACGCATAACGCATAACGCACAACGCATATCGCATAACGCATAACGCATAACGCACAACGCATATCGCATAACGCATAACGCACAACGCATATCGCATAACGCATAACGCATAACGCATAACGCATGGCGCATACCTCAAAATGCATAACGCATAACGCATAACGCATAACGCATAACGCATAACGCATAACGCATAACGCATAACGCATAACGCATAACGCATAACGCACAACGCATATCGCATAACGCATAACGCATAACGCATAACGCATAACGCATGGCGCATAACTCAAAATGCATAACGCATAACGCAAACGTATAACGCCCAACGCATAACGAATACAGCAAAACGCATAATGCTTAACGCATAACGGATCACGCATAACGCATAACGCACAACGCATATCGCATAACGCATAACGCATAACGCATAATGCATGGCGCATAACTCAAAATGCATAACGCATAACGCATAACGCATAACGCATAACGCATAACGCATAACGCATAACGCATAACGCATAACGCATAACGCATAACGCATAACGCATAACGCATAACGCATAACGCATAACGCATAGCGCATAACGCATAACGCATAACGCATAACGCATAACGCATAACGCGTAACGCCTAACGGATCAGGCATAACGCATAACGCATAATGCATAACACATAACGCATAACGCATAACGCATAACGCATAACGCATAACGCATAACGCATAACGCATAACGCATAACGCATAACGCATAACGCATAACGCACAACGCATATCGCATAACGCATAACGCACAACGCATATCGCATAACGCATAACGCATAACGCATAACGCATGGCGCATACCTCAAAATGCATAACGCATAACGCATAACGCATAACGCATAACGCATAACGCATAACGCATAACGCTTAACGCATAACGCATAACGCATAACGCATAACGCATAACGCATAACGCATAACGCATAACGCATAACGCATAACGCATAACGCATAGCGCATAACGCATAACGCATAACGCATAACGCATAACGCATAACGCCTAACGGATCAGGCATAACGCATAACGCATAATGCATAACACATAACGCATAACGCATAACGCATAACGCATAACGCATAACGCATAACGCATAACGCATAACGCATAACGCATAACGCATAACGCATAACGCATAACGCATAACGCCTTACGGATCAGGCATAACGCATAACGCATAATGCATAACACATAACGCATACCGCATAACGCATAACGCATAACGCATAACGCATAACGCATAACACATAACGCATAACGCATAACGCATAACGCATAACGCATAACGCATAACGCATAACGCATAACGCATGTCGGATCACTCATAACGCATAACGCATAACGCATAACGCATAACGCATAACGCATAACGCATAACGCACAACGCATATCGCATAACGCATAACGCATAACGCACAACGCATATCGCATAACGCATAACGCACAACGCATATCGCATAACGCATAACGCATAACGCATAACGCATGGCGCATACCTCAAAATGCATAACGCATAACGCATAACGCATAACGCATAACGCATAACGCATAACGCATAACGCATAACGCATAACGCATAACGCATAACGCACAACGCATATCGCATAACGCATAACGCATAACGCATAACGCATAACGCATGGCGCATAACTCAAAATGCATAACGCATAACGCAAACGTATAACGCACAACGCATAACGAATACAGCAAAACGCATAATGCTTAACGCATAACGGATCACGCATAACGCATAACGCACAACGCATATCGCATAACGCATAACGCATAACGCATAATGCATGGCGCATAACTCAAAATGCATAACGCATAACGCATAACGCATAACGCATAACGCATAACGCATAACGCATAACGCATAACGCATAACGCACAACGCATATCGCATAACGCATAACGCATGGCGCATAACTCAAAATGCATAACGCATAACGCATAACGCATAACGCATAACGCATAACGCACAACGCATATCGCATAACGCATAACGCATAACGCATAACGCATAACGCATGGCGCATAACTCAAAATGCATAACGCATAACGCAAACGTATAACGCACAACGCATAACGAATACAGCAAAACGCATAATGCTTATAGCATAACGGATCACGCATAACGCATAACGCACAACGCATATCGCATAACGCATAACGCATAACGCATAACGCATGGCGCATAACTCAAAATGCATAACGCATAACGCATAACGCATAACGCATAACGCATAACGCATAACGCACAACGCATATCGCATAACGCATAACGCATAACGCATAACGCATAACGCATGGCGCGTAACTCAAAATGCATAACGCATAACGCATAACGCAAACGTATAACGCACAACGCATAACGAATACAGCAAAACGCATAATGCTTAACACATAACGGATCACGCATAACGCATAACGCACAACGCATATCGCATAACGCATAACGCATAACGCATAACGCATGGCGCATAACTCAAAATGCATAACGCATAACGCATAACGCATAACGCATAACGCATAACGCATAACGCATAACGCACAACGCATATCGCATAACGCATAACGCATGGCGCATAACTCAAAATGCATAACGCATAACGCATAACGCATAACGCAAACGTATAACGCACAACGCATAACGAATACAGCAAAACGCATAATGGTTAACGCATAACGAATACAGCAAAACGCATAATGCTTAACGCATAACGGATCACGCATAACGCATAACGCATAACGCATAACGCATAACGCATATCGAATAACGCATAACGTGTAACTCATAACGCATAACGCATAAAGCATAATGCTTAACGCATAACGCATAACGCTTATCGCATAACGCATAACGCATAACGTATAACGCATAACGCATACCGCATAACGCATAACGCATAATGCATAACGCAAACGTATAACGCACAACGCATAACGCATAACGAACAACGGATAACGCATAACGCATAACGCATAACGAATACCGCAAAACGTATATCGCCTAACACATAACGGATCACGCATAACGCATAACGCATAACGTATAGAGCATAACGCATAACGCATAACGCATAACGCATACCGTATAACGCATAACGCATAACGCATAACGCATAACGCATAACGCATAACGCATAACGCATAACGCATAACGCATAACGCATAACGCATAACGCATAACGCATAACGCATAAAGCATAATGCTTAACGCATAACGCATAACGCTTATCGCATAACGCATAACGCATAACGTATAACGCATAACGCATACCGCATAACGCATAACGCATAATGCATAACGCAAACGTATAACACACAACGCATAACGCATAACGAACAACGGATAACGCATAACGCATAACGCATAACGAATACCGCAAAACGTATATCGCCTAACACATAACGGATCACGCATAACGCATAACGCATAACGTATAGAGCATAACGCATAACGCATAACGCATAACGCATACCGTATAACGCATAACGCATAACGCATAACGCATAACGCATAACGCATAACGCATAACGCATAACGCATAACGCATGACGCATAACGCATAACGCATAACGCATAACGCATAACGCATAACGCATAACGCATAACGCATAACGCATAACGCACAACGCATATCGCATAACGCATAACGCATAACGCATAACGCATGGCGCATAACTCAAAATCCATAACGCATAACGCATAACGCATAACGCAAACGTATAACGCACAACGAATAACGAATACAGCAAAACGCATAATGCTTAACGCATAACGGATCACGCATAACGCATAACGCACAACGCATATCGCATAACGCATAACGCATAACGCATAACGCATGGCGCATAACTCAAAATGCATAACGCATAACGCATAACGCATAACGCATAACGCATAACGCACAACGCATATCGCATAACGCATAACGCATGGCGCATAACTCAAAATGCATAACGCATAACGCATAACGGATCACGCATAACGCATAACGCATAACGCATAACGCATAACGCATAACGCATATCGAATAACGCATAACGTGTAACTCATAACGCATAACGCATAAAGCATAATGCTTAACGCATAACGCATATCGCTTATCGCATAACGCATAACGCATAACGTATAACGCATAACGCATACCGTATAACGCATAACGCATAATGCATAACGCAAACGTATAACGCACAACGCATAACGAACAACGCATAACGCATAACGCATATCGCATAACACATAACGCATAACCCATAACGCATAACGCATAACGCATAACGCATAACGCATAACGCATAACGCATAACGCATAACGCATAACGCATAACGCATAACGCATAACGCATAACGCATAACGCATAACGCATAACGCATAACGCACAACGCATATCGCATAACGCATAACGCATAACGCATAACGCATAACGCATAACGCATAACGCACAACGCATATCGCATAACGCATAACGCATAACGCATAACGCATATCGAATAACGCATAACGTGTGACTCATAACGCATAACGCATAAAGCATAATGCATAACGCATAACGCATAACGCATAACGCATAACGCATAACGCATAACGCACAACGCATATCGCATAACGCATAACGCATAACGCATAACGCATGGCGCATAACTCAAAATGCATAACGCATAACGCATAACGCATAACGCATAACGCATAACGCATAACGCACAACGCATATCGCATAACGCATAACGCATGGCGCATAACTCAAAATGCATAACGCATAACGCATAACGCATAACGCAAACGTATAACGCACAACGCATAACGAATACAGCAAAACGCATAATGGTTAACGCATAACGAATACAGCAAAACGCATAATGCTTAACGCATAACGGATCACGCATAACGCATAACGCATAACGCATAACGCATAACGCATATCGAATAACGCATAACGTGTAACTCATAACGCATAACGCATAAAGCATAATGCTTAACGCATAACGCATAACGCTTATCGCATAACGCATAACGCATAACGTATAACGCATAACGCATACCGCATAACGCATAACGCATAATGCATAACGCAAACGTATAACGCACAACGCATAACGCATAACGAACAACGGATAACGCATAACGCATAACGCATAACGAATACCGCAAAACGTATATCGCCTAACACATAACGGATCACGCATAACGCATAACGCATAACGTATAGAGCATAACGCATAACGCATAACGCATAACGCATACCGTATAACGCATAACGCATAACGCATAACGCATAACGCATAACGCATAACGCATAACGCATAACGCATAACGCATAACGCATAACGCATAACGCATAACGCATAACGCATAAAGCATAATGCTTAACGCATAACGCATAACGCTTATCGCATAACGCATAACGCATAACGTATAACGCATAACGCATACCGCATAACGCATAACGCATAATGCATAACGCAAACGTATAACGCACAACGCATAACGCATAACCAACAACGGATAACGCATAACGCATAACGCATAACGAATACCGCAAAACGTATATCGCCTAACACATAACGGATCACGCATAACGCATAACGCATAACGTATAGAGCATAACGCATAACGCATAACGCATAACGCATACCGTATAACGCATAACGCATAACGCATAACGCATAACGCATAACGCATAACGCATAACGCATAACGCATAACGCATGACGCATAACGCATAACGCATAACGCATAACGCATAACGCATAACGCATAACGCATAACGCATAACGCATAACGCACAACGCATATCGCATAACGCATAACGCATAACGCATAACGCATGGCGCATAACTCAAAATCCATAACGCATAACGCATAACGCATAACGCAAACGTATAACGCACAACGAATAACGAATACAGCAAAACGCATAATGCTTAACGCATAACGGATCACGCATAACGCATAACGCACAACGCATATCGCATAACGCATAACGCATAACGCATAACGCATAACGCATGGCGCATAACTCAAAATGCATAACGCATAACGCATAACGCATAACGCATAACGCATAACGCATAACGCATAACGCATAACGCACAACGCATATCGCATAACGCATAACGCATGGCGCATAACTCAAAATGCATAACGCATAACGCATAACGGATCACGCATAACGCATAACGCATAACGCATAACGCATAACGCATAACGCATATCGAAAAACGCATAACGTGTAACTCATAACGCATAACGCATAAAGCATAATGCTTAACGCATAACGCATATCGCTTATCGCATAACGCATAACGCATAACGTATAACGCATAACGCATACCGTATAACGCATAACGCATAATGCATAACGCAAACGTATAACGCACAACGCATAACGAACAACGCATAACGCATAACGCATATCGCATAACACATAACGCATAACCCATAACGCATAACGCATAACGCATAACGCATAACGCATAACGCATAACGCATAACGCATAACGCATAACGCATAACGCATAACGCATAACGCATAACGCATAACGCATAACGCATAACGCACAACGCATATCGCATAACGCATAACGCATAACGCATAACGCATAACGCATAACGCATAACGCACAACGCATATCGCATAACGCATAACGCATAACGCATAACGCATAACGCATATCGAATAACGCATAACGTGTGACTCATAACGCATAACGCATAAAGCATAATGCATAACGCATAACGCATAACGCATAACGCATAACGCATAACGCATAACACATAACGCACAAACCATATCGCATAACGCATAACGCACAACGCATATCGCATAACGCATAACACATAACGTATAACGCATGGCGCATAACTCAAAATGCATAACGCATAACGCATAACGCATAACGCATAACGCATAACGCATAACGCATAACGCACAACGCAAATCGCATAACGCATAACGCATAACGAATGGCGCATAACTGAAAATGCATAACGCATAACGCATAACGCATAACGCAAACGTATAACGCACAACGCATAACGAATACAGCAAAACGCATAATGCTTAACGCATAACGGATCACGCATAACGCATAACGCATAACGCATAACGCATAACGCATAACGCATAACGCATAACGCATAACGCATAACGCATAACGCATAACGCATAACGCATAACGCATAACGCATAACGCATAACGCACAACGCATATCGCATAACGCATAACCCATAACGCATAACGCATAACGCATGGCGCATAACTCAAAATGCATAACGCATAACGCATAACGCACAACGCATATCGCATAACGCATAACGCATGGCGCATATCTCAAAATGCATAACGCATAACGCATAACGCATAACGCATAACGCAAACGTATAACGCACAACGCATAACGAATACAGCAAAACGCATAATGCTTAACGCATAACGAATACAGCAAAACGCATAATGCTTAACGCATAACGGATCACGCATAACGCATAACGCATAACGCATAACGCATAACGCATATCGAATAACGCATAACGTGTAACTCATAACGCATAACGCATAAAGCATAATGCTTAACGCATAACGCATAACGCTTATCGCATAACGCATAACGCATAACGTATAACGCATAACGCATACCGCATAACGCATAACGCATAATGCATAACGCAAACGTATAACGCACAACGCATAACGCATAACGAACAACGGATAACGCATAACGCATAACGCATAACGAATACCGCAAAACGTATATCGCCTAACACATAACGGATCACGCATAACGCATAACGCATAACGTATAGAGCATAACGCATAACGCATAACGCATAACGCATACCGTATAACGCATAACGCATAACGCATAACGCATAACGCATAACGCATAACGCATAACGCATAACGCATAACGCATAACGCATAACGCATGACGCATAACGCATAACGCATAACGCATAAAGCATAATGCTTAACGCATAACGCATAACGCTTATCGCATAACGCATAACGAACAACGGATAACGCATAACGCATAACGCATAACGAATACCGCAAAACGTATATCGCCTAACACATAACGGATCACGCATAACGCATAACGCATAACGCATAACGCATAACGCATAACGCATAACGCATAACGCATAACGCATATCGCACAACGCATATCGCATAACGCATAACGCATAACGCATAACGCATGGCGCATAACTCAAAATCCATAACGCATAACGCATAACGCATAACGCAAACGTATAACGCACAACGAATAACGAACACAGCAAAACGCATAATGCTTAACGCATAACGGATCACGCATAACGCATAACGCACAACGCATATCGCATAACGCATAACGCATAACGCATAACGCATGGCGCATAACTCAAAATGCATAAAGCATAACGCATAACGCATAACGCATAACGCATAACGCATAACGCATAACGCACAACGCATGTCGCATAACGCATAACACATGGCGCATAACTCAAAATGCATAACGCATAACGCATAACGGATCACGCATAACGCATAACGCATAACGCAAAACGCATAACGCATAACGCATATCGAATAACGCATAACGTGTAACTCATAACGCATAACGCATAAAGCATAATGCTTAACGCATAACGCATATCGCTTATCGCATAACGCATAACGCATAACGTATAACGCATAACGCATACCGTATAACGCATAACGCATAATGCATAACGCAAACGTATAACGCACAACGCATAACGAACAACGCATAACGCATAACGCATATCGCATAACACATAACGCATAACCCATAACGCATAACGCATAACGCATAACGCATAACGCATAACGCATAACGCATAACGCATAACGCATAACGCATAACGCATAACGCATAACGCATAACGCATAACGCATAACGCACAACGCATATCGCATAACGCATAACGCATAACGCATAACGCATAACGCATAACACACAACGCATATCGCATAACGCATAACGCATAACGCATAACGCATAACGCATAACGCATATCGAATAACGCATAACGTGTGACTCATAACGCATAACGCATAAAGCATAATGCATAACGCATAACGCATAACGCATAACGCATAACGCATAACGCATAACGCACAACGCATATCGCATAACGCATAACGCATAACGCATAACGCATAACGCATAACGCACAACGCAAATCGCATAACGCATAACGCATAACGAATGGCGCATAACTGAAAATGCATAACGCATAACGCATAACGCATAACGCAAACGTATAACGCACAACGCATAACGAATACAGCAAAACGCATAATGCTTAACGCATAACGGATCACGCATAACGCATAACGCATAACGCATAACGCATAACGCATAACGCATAACGCATAACGCATAACGCATAACGCATAACGCATAACGCATAACGCATAACGCATAACGCATAACGCATAACGCATAACGCATAACGCATAACGCATAACGCACAACGCATATCGCATAACGCATAACCCATAACGCACAACGCATATCGCATAACGCATAACGCATAACGCATAACGCATGGCGCATAACTCAAAATGCATAACGCATAACGCATAACGCATAACGCATAACGCATAACGCATAACGCATAACGCACAACGCAAATCGCATAACGCATAACGCATAACGCATAACGAATGGCGCATAACTGAAAATGCATAACGCATAACGCATAACGCATAACGCAAACGTATAACGCACAACGCATAACGAATACAGCAAAACGCATAATGCTTAACGCATAACGGATCACGCATAACGCATAACGCACAACGCATATCGCATAACGCATAACGCATAACGCATAACGCATGGCGCATAACTCAAAATGCATAACGCATAACGCACAACGCATATCGCATAACGTACAACGTATAACGCATAACGCATAACGCATAACGCATAACGCATAACGCATAACGCATAACGCATAACGCATAACGCATAACGCATAACGCATAACGCATAACGCATAACGCATAACGCATAACGCATAACGCATAACGCATAACGCATAACGCATAACGCACAACGCATATCGCATAACGCATAACCCATAACGCATAACGCATAACGCATGGCGCATAACGCATAACGCATGGCGCATATCTCAAAATGCATAACGCATAACGCATAACGCATAACGCATAACGCATAACGCAAACGTATAACGCACAACGCATAACGAATACAGCAAAACGCATAATGCTTAACGCATAACGAATACAGCAAAACGCATAATGCTTAACGCATAACGGATCACGCATAACGCATAACGCATAACGCATAACGCATAACGCATAACGCATAACGCATAACGCATAACGCATAACGCATAACGCACAACGCATATCGCATAACGCATAACCCATAACGCATAACGCATAACGCATGGCGCATAACTCAAAATGCATAACGCATAACGCATAACGCACAACGCATATCGCATAACGCATAACGCATAACGCATAACGCATAACGCATAACGCATAACGCATAACGCATAACGCATAACGCATAACGCATAACGCATAACGCACAACGCATATCGCATAACGCATAACCCATAACGCATAACGCATAACGCATGGCGCATAACTCAAAATGCATAACGCATAACGCATAACGCACAACGCATATCGCATAACGCATAACGCATGGCGCATATCTCAAAATGCATAACGCATAACGCATAACGCATAACGCATAACGCATAACGCATAACGCATAACGCACAACGCATATCGCATAACGCATAACCCATAACGCATAACGCATAACGCATGGCGCATAACTCAAAATGCATAACGCATAACGCATAACGCACAACGCATATCGCATAACGCATAACGCATAACGCATAACGCATAACGCATAACGCATAACGCATAACGCATAACGCATAACGCATAACGCATAACGCATAACGCATAACGCATAACGCACAACGCATATCGCATAACGCATAACCCATAACGCATAACGCATAACGCATGGCGCATAACTCAAAATGCATAACGCATAACGCATAACGCACAACGCATATCGCATAACGCATAACCCATAACGCATAACGCATAACGCATGGCGCATAACTCAAAATGCATAACGCATAACGCATAACGCACAACGCATATCGCATAACGCATAACGCATGGCGCATATCTCAAAATGCATAACGCATAACGCATAACGCATAACGCATAACGCAAACGTATAACGCACAACGCATAACGAATACAGCAAAACGCATAATGCTTAACGCATAACGAATACAGCAAAACGCATAATGCTTAACGCATAACGGATCACGCATAACGCATAACGCATAACGCATAACGCATAACGCATATCGAATAACGCATAACGTGTAACTCATAACGCATAACGCATGACGCATAGCGCATAACGCATAACGCATAAAGCATAATGCTTAACGCATAACGCATAACGCTTATCGCATAACGCATAACGAACAACGGATAACGCATAACGCATAACGCATAACGAATACCGCAAAACGTATATCGCCTAACACATAACGGATCACGCATAACGCATAACGCATAACGCATAACGCATAACGCATAACGCATAACGCATAACGCATAACGCATATCGCACAACGCATATCGCATAACGCATAACGCATAACGCATAACGCATGGCGCATAACTCAAAATCCATAACGCATAACGCATAACGCATAACGCAAACGTATAACGCACAACGAATAACGAACACAGCAAAACGCATAATGCTTAACGCATAACGGATCACGCATAACGCATAACGCACAACGCATATCGCATAACGCATAACGCATAACGCATAACGCATGGCGCATAACTCAAAATGCATAAAGCATAACGCATAACGCATAACGCATAACGCATAACGCATAACGCATAACGCACAACGCATGTCGCATAACGCATAACACATGGCGCATAACTCAAAATGCATAACGCATAACGCATAACGGATCACGCATAACGCATAACGCATAACGCATAACGCATAACGCATAACGCATATCGAATAACGCATAACGTGTAACTCATAACGCATAACGCATAAAGCATAATGCTTAACGCATAACGCATATCGCTTATCGCATAACGCATAACGCATAACGTATAACGCATAACGCATACCGTATAACGCATAACGCATAATGCATAACGCAAACGTATAACGCACAACGCATAACGAACAACGCATAACGCATAACGCATATCGCATAACACATAACGCATAACCCATAACGCATAACGCATAACGCATAACGCATAACGCATAACGCATAACGCATAACGCATAACGCATAACGCATAACGCATAACGCATAACGCATAACGCATAACGCACAACGCATATCGCATAACGCATAACGCATAACGCATAACGCATAACGCATAACACACAACGCATATCGCATAACGCATAACGCATAACGCATAACGCATAACGCATATCGAATAACGCATAACGTGTGACTCATAACGCATAACGCATAAAGCATAATGCATAACGCATAACGCATAACGCATAACGCATAACGCATAACGCATAACGCACAACGCATATCGCATAACGCATAACGCATAACGCATAACGCATAACGCATAACGCATAACGCACAACGCAAATCGCATAACGCATAACGCATAACGAATGGCGCATAACTGAAAATGCATAACGCATAACGCATAACGCATAACGCAAACGTATAACGCACAACGCATAACGAATACAGCAAAACGCATAATGCTTAACGCATAACGGATCACGCATAACGCATAACGCATAACGCATAACGCATAACGCATAACGCATAACGCATAACGCATAACGCATAACGCATAATGCATAACGCATAACGCATAACGCATAACGCATAACGCATAACGCATAACGCATAACGCATAACGCATAACGCATAACGCACAACGCATATCGCATAACGCATAACCCATAACGCACAACGCATATCGCATAACGCATAACGCATAACGCATGGCGCATAACTCAAAATGCATAACGCATAACGCATAACGCATAACGCATAACGCATAACGCATAACGCATAACGCACAACGCAAATCGCATAACGCATAACGCATAACGCATAACGAATGGCGCATAACTGAAAATGCATAACGCATAACGCATAACGCATAACGCAAACGTATAACGCACAACGCATAACGAATACAGCAAAACGCATAATGCTTAACGCATAACGGATCACGCATAACGCATAACGCACAACGCATATCGCATAACGCATAACGCATAACGCATAACGCATAACGCATGGCGCATAACTCAAAATGCATAACGCATAACGCACAACGCATATCGCATAACGTACAACGTATAACGCATAACGCATAACGCATAACGCATAACGCATAACGCATAACGCATAACGCATAACGCATAACGCATAACGCATAACGCATAACGCATAACGCATAACGCATAACGCATAACGCGTAACGCATAACGCATATCGCATAATGCATAACGCATAACGCATAACGCATAACGTATAACGCAAAACGCATAACGCATAACGTTACCGCATAAGGCTTTATGCATGATGCATATCGCATAACGCATAACGCATAACGCATAACTCATAACGTATAACGCATAACGCATAATGCATAACGCATAACGCATAACGCATAACGCACAACGCAAACGTATAACGCACAACGCATAATGCATAACGCATAACGCATAACGCATAACGCATAACGCATGGCGCATAACGCAAAATGCATAACGCATAACGCATAACGCATAACGCATACGGCATAACGCATAACGCATAACGCACAACGCATATCGCATAACGCATAACGCATAACGCATAACGCATGGCGCATAACTCAAAATGCATAACGCATAACGCATAACGCATAACGCATAACGTATAACGCATAACGCATAACGCATAACGCATAACGCATAACGCATAACGCATAACGCATAACGCATAACGCATAACGCATAACGCATAACGCATAACGCATAACGCATAACGCATAACGCATAACGCATAACGCATAACGCATAACGCATAACGCATAACGCATAACGCATAACGCATAACGCATAACGCATAACGCATAACGCACAACGCATATCGCATAACGTATAATGCAAAACGCATAACGCATAACGCATAACCCATAACGCATAACGCATGTCGGATCACTCATAACGCATAACGCATAACGCATAAAGCATAAAGCATAACGCATAACGCATAACGCATATCGCATAACGCATAACGCATAACCCATAACGCATAACGCATAACGCATAACGCATAACGCATAACGCATAACGCATAACGCATAACGCATAACGCATAACGCACAACGCATATCGCATAACGCATAACGCATAACGCATAACGCATGGCGCATAACTCAAAATTCATAACGCATAACGCATAATGCATAACGCATAACGCATAACGCATAACGCATGACGCATAACGCATAACGCATAACGCATAACGCATAACGCATAACGCATAACGCATAACGCATAACGCATAACGCATAACGCACAACGCATATCGCATAACGCATAACGCATAACGCATAACGCATGGCGCATAACTCAAAATTCATAACGCATAACGCATGAAGCATAATGCATAACGCATAACGCATAACGCATAACGCATAACGCATAACGCATAACGCATAACGCACAACGCATATCGCATAACGCATAACGCATAACGCATAACGCACAACGCAAATCGCATAACGCATAACGCATAACGCATAACGCATAACGCATAACGCATAACGCATAACGCATAACGCATAACGCATAACGCATAACGCATAACGCATAACGCATAACGCATAACGCATAACGCATAACGCATAACGCACAACGCATATCGCATAACGCATAACCCATAACGCACAACGCATATCGCATAACGCATAACGCATAACGCATAACGCATGGCGCATAACTCAAAATGCATAACGCATAACGCATAACGCATAACGCATAACGCATAACGCACAACGCAAATCGCATAACGCATAACGCATAACGCATAACGAATGGCGCATAACTGAAAATGCATAACGCATAACGCATAACGCATAACGCAAACGTATAACGCACAACGCATAACGAATACAGCAAAACGCATAATGCTTAACGCATAACGGATCACGCATAACGCATAACGCACAACGCATATCGCATAACGCATAACGCATAACGCATAACGCATGGCGCATAACTCAAAATGCATAACGCATAACGCACAACGCATATCGCATAACGTACAACGTATAACGCATAACGCATAACGCATAACGCATAACGCATAACGCATAACGCATAACGCATAACGCATAACGCATAACGCATAACGCATAACGCATAACGCATAACGCATAACGCATAACGCATAACGCATAACGCATAACGCATAACGCATAACGCATATCGCATAATGCATAACGCATAACGCATAACGCATAACGTATAACGCAAAACGCATAACGCATAACGTTACCGCATAAGGCTTTATGCATGATGCATATCGCATAACGCATAACGCATAACGCATAACTCATAACGTATAACGCATAACGCATAATGCATAACGCATAACGCATAACGCATAACGCACAACGCAAACGTATAACGCACAACGCATAATGCATAACGCATAACGCATAACGCATAACGCATAACGCATGGCGCATAACGCAAAATGCATAACGCATAACGCATAACGCATAACGCATACGGCATAACGCATAACGCATAACGCACAACGCATATCGCATAACGCATAACGCATAACGCATAACGCATGGCGCATAACTCAAAATGCATAACGCATAACGCATAACGCATAACGCATAACGCATAACGCATAACGCATAACGCATAACGCATAACGCATAACGCATAACGCATAACGCATAACGCATAACGCATAACGCATAACGCATAACGCATAACGCATAACGCATAACGCATAACGCATAACGCATAACGCACAACGCATATCGCATAACGTATAACGCAAAACGCATAACGCATAACGCATAACCCATAACGCATAACGCATGTCGGATCACTCATAACGCATAACGCATAACGCATAAAGCATAAAGCATAACGTATAACGCATAACGCATATCGCATAACGCATAACGCATAACCCATAACACATAACGCATAACGCATAACGCATAACGCATAACGCATAACGCATAACGCATAACGCATAACGTATAACGCATAACGCATAACGCATAACGCATAACGCATAACGCATAACGCATAACGCATAACGCATAACGCATAACGCATAACGCATAACGCATAACGCATAACGCATAACGCATAGCGCATAACGCATAACGCATAACGCAAAACGCATAACGCATAACGCATAACGCATAACGCCTAACGGATCAGGCATAACGCATAACGCATAATGCATAACACATAACGCATAACGCATAACGCATAACGCATAACGTATAACGCATAACGCATAACGCATAACGCATAACGCATAACGCATAACGCCATACGGATCAGGCATAACGCATAACGCATAATGCATAACACATAACGCATACCGCATAACGCATAACGCATAACGCATAACACATAACGCATAACGCATAACGCATAACGCATAACGCATAGCGCAAACGTATAATGCACAACGCATAACGAATACAGCAAAACGCATAATGCTTAACGCATAACGGATCACGCATAACGCATAACGCACAACGCATATCGCATAACGCATAACGCATCACGCATAACGCATGGCGCATAACTCAAAATGCATAACGCACAACGCATATCGCATAACGTACAACGTATAACGCATAACGCATAACGCATAACGCATAACGCATAACGCATAACGCATAACGCATAACGCATAACGCATAACGCATAACGCATAACGCATAACGCATAACGCATAACGCATATCGCATAATGCATAACGCATAACGCATAACGCAAACGTATAACGCACAACGCATAACGAATACAGCAAAACGCATAATGCTTAACGCATAACGGATCACGCATAACGCATAACGCACAACGCATATCGCATAACGCATAACGCATAACGCATTACGCATGGC
The DNA here is from genome assembly GCA_916610235.2 of Lasioglossum morio. Taxonomy (NCBI): domain Eukaryota; kingdom Metazoa; phylum Arthropoda; class Insecta; order Hymenoptera; family Halictidae; genus Lasioglossum; species Lasioglossum morio. The sequence continues at coordinate 4,116,550 of CAKAJA020000289.1, forward strand.
GCATAACTCAAAATGCATAACGCATAACGCACAACGCATATCGCATAACGTACAACGTATAACGCATAACGCATAACGCATAACGCATAACGCATAACGCATTACGCATAACGCATAACGCATAACGTATAACGCAAAACGCATAACGCATAACGTTACCGCATAAGGCTTTATGCATGATGCATATCGCATAACGCATAACGCATAACGCATAACTCATAACATATAACGCATAACGCATAATGCATACCGCATAACGCATAACGCATAACGCACAACTGAAACGTATAACGCACAACGCATAATGCATAACGCATAACGCATAACGCATAAGGCATAACGCATGGCGCATAACGCAAAATGCATAACGCATAACGCATATCGCATATTGCATAACGCATAACGCATAACGCAAACGTATAACGCACAACGCATAACGAATACAGCAAAACGCATAATGCTTAACGCATAACGGATCACGCATAACGCATAACGCATAACGCATAACGCATAACGCATAACGCATAACGCATAACGCATAACGCATAACGCATAACGCATAACGCATAACGCATAACGCATATCGCATAATGCATAACGCATAACGCATAACGCAAACGTATAACGCACAACGCATAACGAATACAGCAAAACGCATAATGCTTAACGCATAACGGATCACGCATAACGCATAACGCACAACGCATATCGCATAACGCATAACGCATAACGCATTACGCATGGCGCATAACTCAAAATGCATAACGCATAACGCACAACGCATATCGCATAACGTACAACGTATAACGCATAACGCATAACGCATAACGCATAACGCATAACGCATTACGCATAACGCATAACGCATAACGTATAACGCAAAACGCATAACGCATAACGCTACCGCATAAGGCTTTATGCATGATGCATATCGCATAACGCATAACGCATAACGCATAACTCATAACGTATAACGCATAACGCATAATGCATAACGCATAACGCATAACGCATAACGCACAACTCAAACGTATAACGCACAACGCATAATGCATAACGCATAACGCATAACGCATAAGGCATAACGCATGGCGCATAACGCAAAATGCATAACGCATAACGCATATCGCATATTGCATAACGCATAACGCATAACGCAAACGTATAACGCACAACGCATAACGAATACAGCAAAACGCATAATGCTTAACGCATAACGGATCACGCATAACGCATAACGCATAACGCATAACGCATAACGCATAACGCATAACGCATAACGCATAACGCATAACGCATAACGCATAACGCATATCGCATAATGCAGAACGCATAACGCATAACGCATAACGTATAACGCAAAACGCATAACGCATAACGTTACCGCATAAGGCTTTATGCATGATGCATATCGCATAACGCATAACGCATAACGCATAACTCATAACGTATAACGCATAACGCATAATGCATAACGCATAACGCATAACTCATAACGCACAACGCAAACGTATAACGCACAACGCATAATGCATAACGCATAACGCATAACGCATAACGCATAACGCATGGCGCATAACGCAAAATGCATAACGCATAACGCATAACGCATAACGCATACGGCATAACGCATAACGCATAACGCACAACGCATATCGCATAACGCATAACGCATAACGCATAACGCATGGCGCATAACTCAAAATGCATAACGCATAACGCATAACGCATAACGCATAACGCATAACGCATAACGCATAACGCATAACGCATAACGCATAACGCATAACGCATAACGCATAACGCATAACGCATAGCGCATAACGCATAACGCATAACGCAAAACGCATAACGCATAACGCATAACGCATAACGCCTAACGGATCAGGCATAACGCATAACGCATAATGCATAACACATAACGCATAACGCATAACGCATAACGCATAACGCATAACGCATAACGCATAACGCATAACGCATAACGCATAACGCATAACGCATAACGCCTTACGGATCAGGCATAACGCATAACGCATAATGCATAACACATAACGCATACCGCATAACGCATAACGCATAACGCATAACGCATAACGCATAACGCATAACGCATAACGCATAACGCATAACGCCTAACGGATCAGGCATAACGCATAACGCATAATGCATAACACATAACGCATAACGCATAACGCATAACGCATAACGCACAACGCATATCGCATAACGCATAACGCATAACGCATAACGCATAACGCATAACGCATAACGCATAACGCATAACGCATGACGCATAACGCATAACGCATATCGCATAATGCATAACGCATAACGCATAACGCATAACGCAAACGTATAACGCACAACGCATAACGAATACAGCAAAACGCATAATGCTTAACGCATAACGGATCACGCATAACGCATAACGCACAACGCATATCGCATAACGCATAACGCATAACGCATAACGCATGGCGCATAACTCAAAATGCATAACGCATAACGCACAACGCATATCGCATAACGTACAACGTATAACGCATAACGCATAACGCATAACGCATAACGCATAACGCATAACGCATAACGCATAACGCATAACGTATAACGCAAAACGCATAACGCATAACGTTACCGCATAAGGCTTTATGCATGATGCATATCGCATAACGCATAACGCATAACGCATAACTCATAACGTATAACGCATAACGCATAATGCATAACGCATAACGCATAACGCATAACGCACAACTCAAACGTATAACGCACAACGCATAATGCATAACGCATTACGCAGAACGCATAACGCATAACGCATGGCGCATAACGCAAAATGCATAACGCATAACGCATATCGCATATTGCATAACGCATAACGCATAACGCAAACGTATAACGCACAACGCATAACGAATACAGCAAAACGCATAATGCTTAACGCATAACGGTTCACGCATAACGCATAACGCATAACGCATAACGCATAACGCATAATGCATAACGCATAACGCATAACGCATAACGCATAACGCATAACACATAACGCATAACGCATAACGCATAACGCATAACGCATAACGCATAACGCATAACGCATAACGCATAACGCATAGCGCATAACGCATAACGCATAACGCATAACGCATAACGCATAACGCATAACGCATAACGCATAACGCCTAACGGATCAGGCATAACGCATAACGCATAATGCATAACACATAACGCATAACGCATAACGCATAACGCATAACGCATAACGCATAACGCATAACGCTTAACGCATAACGCATAACGCATAACGCATAACGCATAACGCATAACGCATAACGCATAACGCATAACGCATAACGCATAACGCATAGCGCACAACTCAAACGTATAACGCACAACGCATAATGCATAACGCATAACGCAGAACGCATAACGCATAACGCATGGCGCATAACGCAAAATGCATAACGCATAACGCATAACGTATAACGCAAAACGCATAACGCATAACGTTACCGCATAAGGCTTTATGCATGATGCATAATGCATAACGCATAACGCATAACGCATAACGCACAACTCAAACGTATAACGCACAACGCATAATGCATAACGCATAACGCAGAACGCATAACGCATAACGCATGGCGCATAACGCAAAATGCATAACGCATAACGCATATCGCATATTGCATAACGCATAACGCATAACGCAAACGTATAACGCACAACGCATAACGAATACAGCAAAACGCATAATGCTTAACGCATAACGGTTCACGCATAACGCATAACGCATAACGCATAACGCATAACGCATAACGCATAACGCATAACGCATAACGCATAACGCATAACGCATAACGCATAACGCATAACGCATAACGCATAACGCATAACGCATAACGCCTTACGGATCAGGCATAACGCATAACGCATAATGCATAACACATAACGCATACCGCATAACGCATAACGCATAACGCATAACGCATAACGCATAACACATAACGCATAACGCATAACGCATAACGCATAACGCATAACGCATAACGTATAACGCATGTCGGATCACTCATAACGCATATCGCATAACGCATAACGCATAACGCATGTCGCATAATTCAAAATGCATAACGCATAACGCATAACGCATAACGCATAACGCATAACGCATAACGCATAACGCATAACGCATAACGCACAACGCATATCGCATAACGCATAACGCACAACGCATATCGCATAACGCATAACGCATAACGCATAACGCATGGCGCATACCTCAAAATGCATAACGCATAACGCATAACGCATAACGCATAACGCATAACGCATAACGCATAACGCATAACGCATAACGCATAACGCACAACGCATATCGCATAACGCATAACGCATAACGCATAACGCATGGCGCATAACTCAAAATGCATAACGCACAACGCATAACGCAAACGTATAACGCACAACGCATAACGAATACAGCAAAACGCATAATGCCTAACGCATAACGGATCACGCATAACGCATAACGCACAACGCATATCGCATAACGCATAACGCATAACGCATAACGCATGGCGCATAACTCAAAATGCATAACGCATAACGCATAACGCATAACGCATAACGCATAACGCATAACGCATAACGCATAACGCACAACGCATATCGCATAACGCATAACGCATGGCGCATAACTCAAAACGCATAACGCATAACGCATAACGCATAACGCATAACGCATAACGCATAACGCATAACGCACAACGCATATCGCATAACGCATAACGCATAACGCATAACGCATGGCGCATAACTCAAAATGCATAACGCATAACGCATAACGCAAACGTATAACGCACAACGTATAACGAATACAGCAAAACGCATAATGCTTAACGCATAACGGATCACGCATAACGCATAACGCACAACGCATATCGCATAACGCATAACGCATAACGCATAACGCATAACGCATAACGCATGGCGCATAACTCAAAATGCATAACGCATAACGCATAACGCATAACGCATAACGCATAACGCATAACGCATAACGCATAACGCATAACGCATAACGCACAACGCATATCGCATAACGCATAACGCATGGCGCACAACTCAAAATGCATAACGCATAACGCATAACGCATAACGCATAACGCAAACGTATAACGCACAACGCATAACGAATACAGCAAAACGCATAATGCTTAACGCATAACGGATCACGCATAACGCATAACGCACAACGCATATCGCATAACGCATAACGCATAACGCATAACGCATGGCGCATAACTCAAAATGCATAACGCATAACGCATAACGCATAACGCATAACGCATAACGCACAACGCATATCGCATAACGCATAACGCATGGCGCATAACTCAAAATGCATAACGCATAACGCATAACGGATCACGCATAACGCATAACGCATAACGCATAACGCATAACGCATAACGCATAACGCATATCGAATAACGCATAACGTGTAACTCATAACGCATAACGCATAAAGCATAATGCTTAACGCATAACGCATAACGCTTATCGCATAACGCATAACGCATAACGTATAACGCATAACGCATACCGTATAACGCATAACGCATAATGCATAACGCAAACGTATAACGCACAACGCATAACGAACAACGGATAACGCATAACGCATAACGCATAACGAATACCGCAAAACGTATATCGCCTAACACATAACGGATCACGCATAACGCATAACGCATAACGTATAGAGCATAACGCATAACGCATAACGCATAACGCATACCGTATAACGCATAACGCCTAACGGATCAGGCATAACGCATAACGCATAATGCATAACACATAACGCATAACGTATAACGCATAACGCATAACGCATAACGCATAACGCATAACGCATAACGCCTTACGGATCAGGCATAACGCATAACGCATGACGCATAACGCATAACGCATATCGCATAACACATAACGCATAACCCATAACGCATAACGCATAACGCATAACGCATAACGCATAACGCAAAACGCATAACGCACAACGCATATCGCATAACGCATAACGCATAACGCATAACGCATAACGCATAACGCATAACGCATAACGCATAACGCATAACGCACAACGCAAAACGTATATCGCCTAACACATAACGGATCACGCATAACGCATAACGCATAACGTATAGAGCATAACGCATAACGCATTACGCATAACGCATACCGTATAACGCATAACGCATAACGCATAACGCATAACGCATAACGCATAACGCATAACGCATAACGCATAACGCATGACGCATAACGCATAACGCATAACTCATAACGCATAACGCATAACGCATAACGCATAACGCACAACGCATATCGCATAACGCATAACGCATAACGCATAACGCATGGCGCATAACTCAAAATGCATAACGCATAACGCATAACGCATATCGCATAACGCATAACGCATAACGCATAACGCATAACGCATAACGCACAACGCATATCGCATAACGCATAACGCATAACGCACAACGCATATCGCATAACGCATAACGCATAACGCATGGCGCATTACTCAAAATGCATAACGCATAACGCATAACGCATAACGCATAACGCATAACGCATAACGCACAACGCATATCGTATAACGCATAACGCATAACGCATAACGCATGGCGCATAACTCAAAATGCATAACGCATAACGCATAACGCATAACGCAAACGTATAACGCACAACGCATAACGAATACAGCAAAACGCATAATGCTTAACGCATAACGGATCACGCATAACGCATAACGCACAACGCATATCGCATAACGCATAACGCATAACGCATAACGCATGGCGCATAACTCATAATGCATAACGCATAACGCATAACGCATAACGCATAACGCATAACGCAAACGTACAACGCACAACGCATAACGAATACAGCAAAACGCATAATGCTTAACCCATAACGGATCACGCATAACGCATAACGCATAACGCATAACGCAAAACGCATAACGCATAACGCATAACGCATATCGAATAACGCATAACGTGTAACTCATAACGCATAACGCATAAAGCATAATGCTTAACGCATAACGCATAACGCTTATCGCATAACGCTTAACGCATGACGTATAACGCATAACGCATACCGCATAACGCATAAAGCATAATGCATAACGCAAACGTATAACGCACAACGCATAACGCATAACGAACAACGGATAACGCAGAACGCATAACGCATAACGAATACCGCAAAACGTATATCGCCTAACACATAACGGATCACGCATAACGCATAACGCATAACGTATAGAGCATAACGCATAACGCATAACGCATAACGCATACCGTATAACGCATAACGCATAACGCATAACGCATAACGCATAACGCATAACGCATAACGCATAACGCATAACGCATGACGCATAACGCATAACGCATAACGCATAACGCATAACGCATAACGCATAACGCATAACGCACAACGCATATCGTATAACGCATAACGCATAACGCATAACGCATGGCGCATAACTCAAAATGCATAACGCATAACGCATAACGCAAACGTATAACGCACAACGCATAACGAATACAGCAAAACGCATAATGCTTAACGCATAACGGATCACGCATAACGCATACCGTATAACGCATAACGCATAATGCATAACGCAAACGTATAACGCACAACGCATAACGAACAACGGATAACGCATAACGCATAACGCATAACGAATACCGCAAAACGTATATCGCCTAACACATAACGGATCACGCATAACGCATAACACATAACGTATAGAGCATAACGCATAACGCATAACGCATAACGCATACCGTATAACGCATAACGCATAACGCATAACGCATAATGCATAACGAATAACGCATAACGCATATCGCATAAAACATAACGCATAACGCATAACGTACAACGTATAACGCATAACGCATAACGCATAACGCATAACGCATAACGCATGACGCATAACGCATAACGCATATCGCATAACACATAACGCATAACCCATAACGCATAACGCATAACGCATAACGCATAACGCATAACGCATAACGCATAACGCATAACGCATAACGCATAACGCATAACGCATAACGCATAACGCACAACGCATATCGCATAACGCATAACGCATAACGCATAACGCATAACGCATAACGCACAACGCATATCGCATAACGCATAACGCATAACGCATAACGCATAACGCATATCGAATAACGCATAACGTGTGACTCATAACGCATAACGCATAAAGCATAATGCATAACGCATAACGCATAACGCATAACGCATAACGCATAACGCATAACGCATAACGCACAACGCATATCGCATAACGCATAACGCATAACGCATAACGCATGGCGCATAACTCAAAATGCATAACGCATAACGCATAACGCATATCGCATAACGCATAACGCATAACGCATAACGCATAACGCATAACGCATAACGCATAACGCATAACGCATAACGCACAACGCATATCGCATAACGCATAACGCATAACGCATAACGCATAACGCATAACGCATAACGCATAACGCACAACGCATATCGCATAACGCATAACGCATAACGCATAACGCATAACGCACAACGCATATCGCATAACGCATAACGCATAACGCATAACGCATAACGCATATCGAATAACGCATAACGTGTGACTCATAACGCATAACGCATAAAGCATAATGCATAACGCATAACGCATAACGCATAACGCATAACGCATAACGCACAACGCATATCGCATAACGCATAACGCATAACGCACAACGCATATCGCATAACGCATAACGCATAACGCATGGCGCATTACTCAAAATGCATAACGCATAACGCATAACGCATAACGCATGACGCATAACGCATAACGCACAACGCATATCGCATAACGCATAACGCATAACGCATAACGCATGGCGCATAACTGAAAATGCATAACGCATAACGCATAACGCATAACGCAAACGTATAACGCACAACGCATAACGAATACAGCAAAACGCATAATGCTTAACGCATAACGGATCACGCATAACGCATAACGCACAACGCATATCGCATACCGCATAACGCATAACGCATAACGCATAACGCATGGCGCATAACTCAAAATGCATAACGCATAACGCATAACGCATAACGCAAACGTATAACGCAGAACGCATAACGAATACAGCAAAACGCATAATGCTTAACGCATAACGGATCACGCATAACGCATAACGCACAACGCATATCGCATAACGCATAACGCATAACGCATGGCGCATAACTCAAAATGCATAACGCATAACGCATAACGCATAACGCATAACGCATAACGCATAACGCATAACGCATAACGCATAACGCATAACGCATAACGCATAACGCACAACGCATATCGCATAACGCATAACGCATAACTCAAAATGCATAACGCATAACGCATAACGCATAACGCATAACGCATAACGCAAACGTATAACGCACAACGCATAACGAATACAGCAAAACGCATAATGCTTAACGCATAACGGGTCACGCATAACGCATAACGCATAACGCATAACGCATAACGCATATCGAATAACGCATAACGTGTAACTCATAACGCATAACGCATAAAGCATAATGCTTAACGCATAACGCATAATGCTTATCGCATAACGCATAACGCATAACGTATAACGCATAACGCATACCGTATAACGCATAACGCATAATGCATAACGCAAACGTATAACGCACAACGCATAACGCATAACGAACAACGGATAACGCATAACGCATAACGCATAACGAATACCGCAAAACGTATATCGCCTAACACATAACGGATCACGCATAACGCATAACGCATAACGTATAGAGCATAACGCATAACGCATAACGCATAACGCATACCGTATAACGCATAACGCATAACACATAACGCATAATGCATAACGAATAACGCATAACGCATATCGCATAAAACATAACGCATAACGCATAACGTACAACGTATAACGCATAACGCATAACGCATAACGCATAACGCATAACGCATAACGCATAACGCATAACGCATAACGCATAACGCATAACGCATAACGCATAACGCATAACGCATAACGCATGACGCATAACGCATAACGCATATCGCATAACACATAACGCATAACGCATAACGCATAACGAATACCGCAAAACGTATATCGCCTAACACATAACGGATCACGCATAACGCATAACGCATAACGTATAGAGCATAACGCATAACGCATAACGCATAACGCATACCGTATAACGCATAACGCATAACACATAACGCATAATGCATAACGAATAACGCATAACGCATATCGCATAAAACATAACGCATAACGCATAACGTACAACGTATAACGCATAACGCATAACGCATAACGCATAACGCATAACGCATAACGCATACCGCATAACGCATAACGCATAACGCATAACGCATAACGCATAACGCATAACGCATAACGCATAATGCATAACGCATAACGCATAACGCATAACGCATAACGCATAACGCATAACGCATAACGCATTACGCATAACGCACAACGCATATCGCATAACGCATAACGCATAACGCATAACGCATGGCGCATAACTCAAAATGCATAACGCATAACGCATATCGCATAACGCATAACGCATAACGCACAACGCATATCGCATAACGCATAACGCATAACGCACAACGCATATCGCATAACGCATAACGCATAACGCATAACGCATAACGCACAACGCATATCGCATAACGCATAACGCATAACGCATAACGCATAACGCATAACGCACAACGCATATCGCATAACGCATAACGCATAACGCATAACGCATAACGCATATCGAATAACGCATAACGTGTGACTCATAACGCATAACGCATAACGCATAACGCATAACGCATAACGCATAACGCATAACGCATAACGCATAACGCATAACGCATAACGCATAACGCATAACGCATAACGCACAACGCATATCGCATAACGCATAACGCATAACGCATAACGCATAACGCATGGCGCATAACTCAAAATGCATAACGCATAACGCATAACGCATATCGCATAACGCATAACGCATAACGCATAACGCATAACGCATAACGCACAACGCATATCGCATAACGCATAACGCATAACGCATAACGCATAACGCACAACGCATATCGCATAACGCATAACGCATAACGCATAACGCATGGCGCATAACTGAAAATGCATAACGCACAACGCATATCGCATAACGCATAACGCAAAACGCATAACGCATGGCGCGTAACTCAAAATGCATAACGCATAACGCATAACGCATAACGCATAACGCAAACGTATAACGCACAACGCATAACGAATACAGCAAAACGCATAATGCTTAACGCATAACGGATCACGCATAACGCATAACGCACAACGCATATCGCATAACGCATAACGCATAACGCATGGCGCATAACTCAAAATGCATAACGCATAACGCATAACGCATAACGCATAACGCATAACGCATAACGCATAACGCATAACGCATAACGCATAACGCATAACGCACAACGCATATCGCATAACGCATAACGCATAACTCAAAATGCATAACGCATAACGCATAACGCATAACGCATAACGCAAACGTATAACGCACAACGCATAACGAATACAGCAAAACGCATTTATGGTTAACGCATAACGGGTCACGCATAACGCATAACGCATAACGCATAACGCATAACGCATAAAGCATAATGCTTAACGCATAACGCATAATGCTTATCGCATAACGCATAACGCATAACGTATAACGCATAACGCATACCGTATAACGCATAACGCATAATGCATAACGCAAACGTATAACGCACAACGCATAACGCATAACGAACAACGGATAACGCATAACGCATAACGCATAACGAATACCGCAAAACGTATATCGCCTAACACATAACGGATCACGCATAACGCATAACGCATAACGTATAGAGCATAACGCATAACGCATAACGCATAACGCATAACGCATAACGCATACCGTATAACGCATAACGCATAACGCATAACGCATAATGCATAACGAATAACGCATAACGCATATCGCATAAAACATAACGCATAACGCATAACGTACAACGTATAACGCATAACGCATAACGCATAACGCATAACGCATAACGCATAACGCATAACGAATGACGCATAACGCATAACGCATATCGCATAACACATAACGCATAACCCATAACGCATAACGCATAACGCATAACGCATAACGCATAACGCATAACGCAAAACGCATAACGCACAACGCATATCGCATAACGCATAACGCATAACGCATAACGCATAACGCATAACGCATATCGCATAACGCATAACGCATAACGCATAACGCATAACGCATCACGCATAACGCATATCTTATAACGCATAACGTGTGACTCATAACGCATAACGCTTAAAGCATAATGCATAACGCATAACGCATAACGCATAACGCATAACGCATAACGCATAACGCATAACGCACAACGCATATCGCATAACGCATAACGCATAACGCATAACGCATGGCGCATAACTCAAAATGCATAACGCATAACGCATAACGCATATCGCATAACGCATAACGCATAACGCATAACGCATAACGCATAACGCACAACGCATATCGCATAACGCATAACGCATAACGCACAACGCATATCGCATAACGCATAACGCATAACGCATGGCGCATAACTCAAAATGCATAACGCATAACGCATAACGCATAACGCATAACGCATAACGCATAACGCACAACGCATATCGCATAACGCATAACGCATAACGCATAACACATGGCGCATAACTGAAAATGCATAACGCATAACGCATAACGCATAACGCAAACGTATAACGCACAACGCATAACGAATACAGCAAAACGCATAATGCTTAACGCATAACGGATCACGCATAACGCATAACGCACAACGCATAACGCATAACGCATAACGCATAACGCATAACGCATAACGCACAACGCATATCGCATAACGCATAACGCATAACGCATAACGCATGGCGCATAACTCAAAATGCATAACGCATAACGCATAACGCATATCGCATAACGCATAACGCATAACGCATAACGGGTCACGCATAACGCATAACGCATAACGCATAACGCATAACGCATAACGCATAACGCATATCGAATAACGCATAACGCATACCGTATAACGCATAACGCATAATGCATAACGCAAACGTATAACGCACAACGCATAACGCATAACGAACAACGGATAACGCATAACGCATAACGCATAACGCATAACGAATACCGCAAAACGTATATCGCCTAACACATAACGGATCACGCATAACGCATAACGCATAACGTATAGAGCATACCACATAACGCATAACGCATAACGCATAACGCATACCGTATAACGCATAACGCATAACGCATAACGCATAACGCATAATGCATAACGAATAACGCATAACGCATATCGCATAAAACATAACGCATAACGCATGACGCATAACGCATAACGCATATCGCATAACACATAACGCATAACCCATAACGCATAACGCATAACGCATAACGCATAACGCATAACGCATAACGCATAACGCATAACGCATAACGCAAAACGCATAACGCACAACGCATATCGCATAACGCATAACGCATAACGCATAACGCATAACGCATAACGCATAACGCATAACGCATAACGCACAACGCATATCGCATAACGCATAACGCATAACGCATAACGCATAACGCACAACGCATATCGCATAACGCATAACGCATAACGCATAACGCATAACGCATATCGAATAACGCATAACGTGTGACTCATAACGCATAACGCATAAAGCATAATGCATAACGCATAACGCATAACGCATAACGCAAACGCATAACGCATAACGCACAACGCATATCGCATATCGCATAACGCATAACGCATAACGCATAACGCATGGCGCATAACTCAAAATGCATAACGCATAACGCATAACGCATAACGCATAACGCATAACGCAAAACGCATAACGCATAACGCACAACGCATATCGCATAACGCATAACGCATAACGCACAACGCATATCGCATAACGCATAACGCATAACGCATAACGCATGGCGCATAACTCAAAATGCAAAACGCATAACGCATAACGCATAACGCATAACGCATAACTCATAACGCATAACGCATAACGCATAACGCACACCGTTTAACGCATAACGCATAACGCATAACGCATAAAGCATAACGCATAACGCATAACGCATAACGCATAACGGATCACACATAACGCATAACGCATAACGCATAACGCATAACGCATAACGCATATCGAATAACGCATAACGTGTAACTCATAACGCATAACGCATAAAGCATAATGCTTAACGCATAACGCATAACGCTTATCGCATAACGCATAACGCATAACGTATAACGCATAACGCATACCGTATTACTCATAACGCATAACGCATAAAGCATAATGCTTAACGCATAACGCATAACGCTTATCGCATAACGCATAACGCATAACGTATAACGCATAACGCATACCGTATAACGCATAACGCATAATGCATAACGCAAACGTATAACGCACAACGCATAACGAACAACGGATAAGGCATAACGCATAACGCATATCGAATACCGCAAAACACATATCGCCTAACACATAACGGATCACGCATAACGCATAACGCATAACGTATAGAGCATAACGCATAACGCATAACGCATAACGCATACCGTATAACGCATAACGCATAACGCATAACGCATAATGCATAACGAATAACGCATAACGCATATCGCATAAAACATAACGCATAACGCATAACGTACAACGTATAACGCATAACGCATAACGCATAACGCATAACGCATAACGCATAACGCATAACGCATAACGCATAACGCATAACGCATAACACATAACGCATAACGCATAACGCATAACGCATAACGCATAACGCATAACGCATTACGCATAACTTATAACTCATAACTCATAACGAATAACGCATAACGCATAACGTATAACGCATAACGCATAACGCATAACGTATAACGCATAACGCATAACGCATAACGCATAACGCATAAAGCATAACGCATAACGCATAACTTATAACTCATTACTCATAACGAATAACGCATAACGCATAAGGCATAACGCATAACGCATAACGCATAACGCATAACGCATAAAGCATAACGCATAACGCATAACGGATAAAGCATAATGCATAACGCATAACGCATTACGCATTACGCATAACTTATAACTCATAACTCATAACGAATAACGCATAACGCAAAATGCATAACGCATGTCGGATCACGCATAACGCATAACGCATAACGCATAACGGATAAAGCATAATGCATAACGCATAACGCAAAACGCATTACGCATAACTTATAACTCATAACTCATAAGGAGTAACGCATAACGCATAAAGCATAACGCATAACGCATAACGCATAAAGCATAACGCATAACGCATAACGCATAACGCATAACGCATAACGCATAACGCATAACGCATAACGCATAACGCATAACGCATAACGCATAACGCATAACGCATAACGCATAACACATAACGCATAACGCATAATGCACAACGCATTACGAATACAGCAAAACGCATAACGCTTAACGCATAACGGATCACGCATAACGCATAACGCATAATGCATAACGCATAACGCATAACGCATAATGCATAACGCATAAAGCGTAACGCATAACGCATAACGCATAAAGCGTAACACATAACGCATAACGCATAATGCACAACGCATAACGAATACAGCAAAACGCATAACGCTTAACGCATAACGCATAACGCATAACGCATAATGCATAACGCATAGCGCATAACGCATAACGCATAACGCATAACGCATAACGCATAACGCATAACGCATAACGCATAACGCATAACGCATAACGTATAACGCATACCGCATTACGCATAAAGCATAATGCATAACGCATAACGCATAAGGCATAACTTATAAAGCATAATGCATAACGCGTAACGCATAACGCATTACGCATAACTTATAACTCATAACTCATAACGAATAACGCATAACGCAAAATGCATAACGCATGTCGGATCACGCATAACGCATAACGCATAAAGCATAAATCATAACGCATAACGAATACCGCAAAACGTATATCGCCTAACACATAACGCATCACGCATAACGCATAACGCATAACGCATAACGCATAACGCATAACGCATAACGCATAACGCATAACGCATAACGCATAACGCATAACGCATAACGCATAACGTATTACGTATAACGCATACCGCATTACGCATAACTTATAACTCATAACTCCTACGGAGTAACGCATAACGCATAAAGCATAACGCATAACGCATAACGCATAAAGCATAACGCATAACGCATAACTTATAACTCATTACTCATAACGCATAACGCATAACGCATAAAGCATAACGCATAACGCATAACGGATAAAGCATAATGCATAACGCATAACGCAAAACGCATTACGCATAACTTATAACTCATAACTCATAAGGAGTAACGCATAACACATAAAGCATAACGCATAACGCATAACGCATAAAGCATAACGCATAACGCATAACGTATAACGCATAACGCATAACGCATAACGCATAACGCATAAAGCATAACGCATAACGCATAACTTATAACTCATTACTCTTAACGAATAACGCATAACGCATAAGGCATAACGCATAACGCATAACGCATAACGCATAACGCATAAAGCATAACGCATAACGCATAACGGATAAAGCATAATGCATAACGCATAACGCATTACGCATTACGCATAACTTATAACTCATAACTCATAACGAATAACGCATAACGCAAAATGCATAACGCATGTCGGATCACGCATAACGCATAACGCATAACGCATAACGGATAAAGCATAATGCATAACGCATAACGCAAAACGCATTACGCATAACTTATAACTCATAACTCATAAGGAGTAACGCATAACGCATAAAGCATAACGCATAACGCATAACGCATAAAGCATAACGCATAACGCATAAAGCATAACGCATAACGCATAACGCATAACGCATAACGCATAACGCATAACGCATAACGCATAACGCATAACGCATAACGCATAACGCATAACGCATAACGCATAAAGCATAACGCATAACGCATACCTTATAACTCATTACTCATAACGAATAACGCATAACGCATAAGGCATAACGCATAACGCATAACGCATAACGCATAACGCATAAAGCATAACGCATAACGCATAACGGATAAAGCATAATGCATAACGCATAACGCATTACGCATTACGCATAACTTATAACTCATAACTCATAACGAATAACGCATAACGCAAAATGCATAACGCATGTCGGATCACGCATAACGCATAACGCATAACGCATAACGCATAACGCATAACGCATAACGCATAACGCATAACGCATAACGCATAACGCATAACGCATAACGCATAACGCATAACGCATAACGCATAACGCATAACGCATAACGCATAAAGCATAACGCATAACTTATAACGCATAACGCATAACGCACAACGCATAACGCATAACGCATAACGCATAACGCATAACGCATAACGCATAAAGCATAACGCATAACGCATACCTTATAACTCATTACTCATAACGAATAACGCATAACGCATAAGGCATAACGCATAACGCATAACGCATAACGCATAACGCATAAAGCATAACGCATAACGCATAACGGATAAAGCATAATGCATAACGCATAACGCATTACGCATTACGCATAACTTATAACTCATAACTCATAACGAATAACGCATAACGCAAAATGCATAACGCATGTCGGATCACGCATAACGCATAACGCATAACGCATAACGCATAACGCATAACGCATAACGCTTAACGCATAAAGCATAACGCATAACGCATAACGCATAAAGCATAACGCAAAACGCATAACTTATAACTCATTACTCATAACGCATAACGCATAACGCATAAAGCATAACGCATAACGCATAACGGATAAAGCATAATGCATAACGCATAACGCATAAAGCATAACGCATAACGCATAACTTATAACTCATTACTCATAACGAATAACGCATAACGCATAACGCATAACGCATAACGCATAACGCATAACGCATAACGCATGCCGTATAACGCATAACGCATAACGAATAACGCATAACGCATAACGCATAACGCATAACGCATAACGCATAACGCATAACGCATAACGCATAACGCATAACGCATAACGCATAACGCATAACGCATAACGCATAACGCATACCGTATAACGCATAACGCATAACGCATACGCATAACGCATAACGCATAACGCATAACGCATAACGCATAACGCATAACGCTTAACGCATAACTCATAACGCATAAAGCATAACGCATAACGCATAACTTATAACTCATTACTCATAACGAATAACGCATAACGCATAAGGCATAACGCATAAGGCATAACTCATAACGCATAAAGCATAACGCATAACGCATAACGCATAACGCATAACGCATAACGCATAACGCATAACGCATAACGCATAACGCATAACGCATAACGCATAACGCATAACGCATAACGCATAACGCATAACGCATAACGCATAACGCATAACGCATAACGCATAACGCATAACGCATAACGCATTACGCATAACGCATAACGCATGACGCATAACGCATAACGCATAACGCATAACGCATAACGCATAACGCATAACGGATAACGCATAACGCATAACGCAAAGCGCATAACGCATAACGCATAACGCATAACGCATAAAGCATAACGCATAACGCATTACGCATAACTTATAACTCATAACTCATAACGAATAACGCATACCGCATTACGCATAACTTATAACTCATAACTCATACGGAGTAACGCATAATGCATAAAGCATAACGCATAACGCATAACGCATAAAGCATAACGCATAACGCATAACTTATAACTCATTACTCATAACGCATAACGCATAAAGCATAACGCATAACGCATAACGGATAAAGCATAATGCATAACGCATAACGCATAAAGCATAACGCATAACGCATAACTTATAACTCATTACTCATAACGAATAACGCATAACGCATAAGGCATAACGCATAACGCATAACGCATAACGCATAACGCATAAAGCATAACGCATAACGCATAACGGATAAAGCATAATGCATAACGCATAACGCATTACGCATTACGCATAACTTATAACTCATAACTCATAACGAATAACGCATAACGCAAAATGCATAACGCATGTCGGATCACGCATAACGCATAACGCATAACGCATAACGCATAACGCATAACGCATAACGCATAACGCATAACGCATAACGCATAACGCATAACGCATAAAGCATAACGCATAACTTATAACTCATTACTCATAACGAATAACGCATAACGCATAACGCATAACGCATAACGCATAACGCATAACGCATAACGCATAACACATAACGCATAACGCATAATGCACAACGCATTACGAATACAGCAAAACGCATAACGCTTAACGCATAACGGATCACGCATAACGCATAACGCATAATGCATAACGCATAACGCATAACGCATAATGCATAACGCATAAAGCGTAACGCATAACGCATAACGCATAAAGCGTAACACATAACGCATAACGCATAATGCACAACGCATAACGAATACAGCAAAACGCATAACGCTTAACGCATAACGCATAACGCATAACGCATAATGCATAACGCATAATGCATAACGCATAGCGCATAACGCATAACGCATAACGCATAACGCATAACGCATAACGCATAACGCATAACGCATAACGCATAACGCATAACGTATAACGCATACCGCATAACGCATAATGCATAACGCATAAAGCGTAACGCATAACGCATAACGCATAAAGCGTAACACATAACGCATAACGCATAATGCACAACGCATAACGAATACAGCAAAACGCATAACGCTTAACGCATAACGCATAACGCATAACGCATAATGCATAACGCATAGCGCATAACGCATAACGCATAACGCATAACGCATAACGCATAACGCATAACGCATAACGCATAACGTATAACGCATACCGCATTACGCATAAAGCATAATGCATAACGCATAACGCATAACGCATTACGCATAACTTATAACTCATAACTCATAAGGAGTAACGCATAACGCATAAAGCATAAAGCATAACGCATAACGCATAACGGATAAAGCATAATGCATAACGCATAACGCATAACGCATTACGCATAACTTATAACTCATAACTCATAACGAATAACGCATAACGCAAAATGCATAACACATGTCGGATCACGCATAACGCATAACGCATAAAGCATAAATCATAACGCATAACGAATACCGCAAAACGTATATCGCCTAACACATAACGCATCACGCATAACGCATAACGCATAACGCATAACGCATAACGCATAACGCATAACGCATAACGCATAACGCATAACGCATAACGCATAACGCATAACGTATTACGTATAACGCATACCGCATTACGCATAACTTATAACTCATAACTCATACCGAGTAACGCATAACGCATAAAGCATAACGCATAACGCATAACGCATAAAGCATAACGCATAACGCATAACTTATAACTCATTACTCATAACGCATAACGCATAACGCATAAAGCATAACGCATATCGCATAACGGATAAAGCATAATGCATAACGCATAACGCAAAACGCATTACGCATACTTTATAACTCATAAATCATAAGGAGTAACGCATAACGCATAAAGCATAACGCATAACGCATACCTTATAACTCATTACTCATAACGAATAACGCATAACGCATAACGTGTAACTAATAACGCATAACGCATAAAGCATAACGTATAACGCATAACGCATATCGCATAACGCATAACGCATAACTTATAACTCATTACTCATAACGAATAACGCATAACGCATAAGGCATAACGCATAAAGCATAACGCATAACGCATAACGCATAACGCATAACGCATAACGCATAACGCATAACGCATAACGCATAACGCATAACGCATAACGCATGACGCATAACGCATAACGCATAACGCATAACGCATAACGCATAACGCATAACGCATAACGCATAACGGATCACGCATAACGCATAACGCAAAGCGCATAACGCATAACGCATAACGCATAACGCATAACGCATAACGCATAAAGCATAACGCATAACGCATAACGCATAACGCATTACGCATAACTTATAACTCATAACTCATAAGGAGTAACGCATAACGCATAAAGCATAACGCATAACGCATAACGCATAACGCATAACGCATAACGCATGACGCATAACGCATAACGCATACCGCATAACGCATAACGCATAACGCATAACGCATAACGCATAACGCATAACGCATAACGGATCACGCATAACGGATCACGCATAACGCATAACGCAAAGCGCATAACGCATAACGCATAACGCATAACGCATAAAGCATAACGCATAACGCATAACGCATAACGCATTACGCATAACTTATAACTCATAACTCATAAGGAGTAACGCATAAAGCATAACGCATAACGCATAACGCATAACGCATAACGCATAACGCATAACGCATAACGCATAACGCATAACGCATAACGCATAACGCATAACGCATAACGTATTACGTATAACGCATACCGCATTACGCATAACTTATAACTCATAACTCATACCGAGTAACGCATAACGCATAACGCATCACGCATAACGCATAACGCATAACGCATAACGCATAACGCATAACGCATAACGCATAACGCATAACGCATGACGCATAACGCATAACGCATAACGCATAACGCATAACGCATAACGCATAACGCATAACGGATCACGCATAACGCATAACGCAAAGCGCATAACGCATAACGCATAACGCATAACGCATAACGCATAAAGCATAACGCATAACGCATAACGCATAAC
The DNA here is from genome assembly GCA_916610235.2 of Lasioglossum morio. NCBI lineage: Eukaryota > Metazoa > Arthropoda > Insecta > Hymenoptera > Halictidae > Lasioglossum > Lasioglossum morio. Next base: position 4,138,766 of record CAKAJA020000289.1, read on the forward strand.
GCATTACGCATAACTTATAACTCATAACTCATAAGGAGTAACGCATAACGCATAAAGCATAACGCATAACGCATAACGCATAACGCATAACGCATAACGCATGACGCATAACGCATAACGCATACCGCATAACGCATAACGCATAACGCATAACGCATAACGCATAACGCATAACGCATAACGGATCACGCATAACGGATCACGCATAACGCATAACGCAAAGCGCATAACGCATAACGCATAACGCATAACGCATAAAGCATAACGCATAACGCATAACGCATAACGCATTACGCATAACTTATAACTCATAACTCATAAGGAGTAACGCATAACGCATAAAGCATAACGCATAACGCATAACGCAAAGCGCATAACGCATAACGCATAACGCATAACGCATAAAGCATAACGCATAACGCATTACGCATAACTTATAACTCATAACTCATAACGAATAACGCATACCGCATTACGCATAACTTATAACTCATAACTCATACGGAGTAACGCATAACGCATAAAGCATAACGCATAACGCATAACGCATAAAGCATAACGCATAACGCATAACTTATAACTCATTACTCATAACGCATAACGCATAAAGCATAACGCATAACGCATAACGGATAAAGCATAATGCATAACGCATAACGCATAAAGCATAACGCATAACGCATAACTTATAACTCATTACTCATAACGAATAACGCATAACGCATAAGGCATAACGCATAACGCATAACGCATAACGCATAACGCATAAAGCATAACGCATAACGCATAACGGATAAAGCATAATGCATAACGCATAACGCATTACGCATTACGCATAACTTATAACTCATAACTCATAACGAATAACGCATAACGCAAAATGCATAACGCATGTCGGATCACGCATAACGCATAACGCATAACGCATAACGCATAACGCATAACGCATAACGCATAACGCATAACGCATAACGCATAATGCACAACGCATTACGAATACAGCAAAACGCATAACGCTTAACGCATAACGCATAATGCACAACGCATTACGAATACAGCAAAACGCATAACGCTTAACGCATAACGGATCACGCATAACGCATAACGCATAATGCATAACGCATAACGCATAACGCATAATGCATAACGCATAAAGCGTAACGCATAACGCATAACGCATAAAGCGTAACACATAACGCATAACGCATAATGCACAACGCATAACGAATACAGCAAAACGCATAACGCTTAACGCATAACGCATAACGCATAACGCATAATGCATAACGCATAATGCATAACGCATAGCGCATAACGCATAACGCATAACGCATAACGCATAACGCATAACGCATAACGCATAACGCATAACGCATAACGCATAACGTATAACGCATACCGCATAACGCATAATGCATAACGCATAACGCATAACGCATAATGCATAACGCATAAAGCGTAACGCATAACGCATAACGCATAAAGCGTAACACATAACGCATAACGCATAATGCACAACGCATAACGAATACAGCAAAACGCATAACGCTTAACGCATAACGCATAACGCATAACGCATAACGCATAACGCATAGCGCATAACGCATAACGCATAACGCATAACGCATAACGCATAACGCATAACGCATAACGCATAACGTATAACGCATACCGCATTACGCATAAAGCATAATGCATAACGCATAACGCATAACGCATTACGCATAACTTATAACTCATAACTCATAAGGAGTAACGCATAACGCATAAAGCATAAAGCATAACGCATAACGCATAACGGATAAAGCATAATGCATAACGCATAACGCATAACGCATTACGCATAACTTATAACTCATAACTCATAACGAATAACGCATAACGCAAAATGAATAACACATGTCGGATCACGCATAACGCATAACGCATAAAGCATAAATCATAACGCATAACGAATACCGCAAAACGTATATCGCCTAACACATAACGCATCACGCATAACGCATAACGCATAACGCATAACGCATAACGCATAACGCATAACGCATAACGCATAACGCATAACGCATAACGCATAACGCATAACGTATTACGTATAACGCATACCGCATTACGCATAACTTATAACTCATAACTCATACCGAGTAACGCATAACGCATAAAGCATAACGCATAACGCATAACGCATAAAGCATAACGCATAACGCATAACTTATAACTCATTACTCATAACGCATAACGCATAACGCATAAAGCATAACGCATATCGCATAACGGATAAAGCATAATGCATAACGCATAACGCAAAACGCATTACGCATACTTTATAACTCATAAATCATAAGGAGTAACGCATAACGCATAAAGCATAACGCATAACGCATACCTTATAACTCATTACTCATAACGAATAACGCATAACGCATAACGTGTAACTAATAACGCATAACGCATAAAGCATAACGTATAACGCATAACGCATATCGCATAACGCATAACGCATAACTTATAACTCATTACTCATAACGAATAACGCATAACGCATAAGGCATAACGCATAAAGCATAACGCATAACGCATAACGCATAACGCATAACGCATAACGCATAACGCATAACGCATAACGCATAACGCATAACGCATAACGCATAACGCATGACGCATAACGCATAACGCATAACGCATAACGCATAACGCATAACGCATAACGCATAACGCATAACGGATCACGCATAACGCATAACGCAAAGCGCATAACGCATAACGCATAACGCATAACGCATAACGCATAAAGCATAACGCATAACGCATAACGCATAACGCATTACGCATAACTTATAACTCATAACTCATAAGGAGTAACGCATAACGCATAAAGCATAACGCATAACGCATAACGCATAACGCATAACGCATAACGCATGACGCATAACGCATAACGCATACCGCATAACGCATAACGCATAACGCATAACGCATAACGCATAACGCATAACGGATCACGCATAACGGATCACGCATAACGCATAACGCAAAGCGCATAACGCATAACGCATAACGCATAACGCATAAAGCATAACGCATAACGCATAACGCATAACGCATTACGCATAACTTATAACTCATAACTCATAAGGAGTAACGCATAACGCATAAAGCATAACGCATAACGCATAACGCATAACGCATAACGCATTACGCATAACTTATAACTCATAACTCATAAGGAGTAACGCATAACGCATAAAGCATAACGCATAACGCATAACGCATAACGCATAACGAATAACGCATAACGCAAAATGCATAACGCATGTCGGATCACGCATAACGCATAACGCATAACGCATAACGGATGAAGCATAACGCATAACGCATAACGCCTAACGCATAACACATAACCCCTAACGCATAACGCATAACGCATAACGCATAACGCATAACGTGTAACTAATAACGCATAACGCATAAAGCATAACGCATTACGCATTACGCATAACTTATAACTCATAACTCATAACGAATAACGCATAACGCATAACGCATAACGGATCACGCATAACGCATAACGCAAAGCGCATAACGCATAACGCATAACGCATAACGCATAAAGCATAACGCATAACGCATAACGCATAACGCATTACGCATAACTTATAACTCATAACTCATAAGGAGTAACGCAGAACGCATAAAGCATAACGCATAACGCATAACGCATAACGCATAACGCATAACGCATAACGCATAACGCATAACGCATAAAGCATAACGCATAACGCATTACGCATAACTTATAACTCATAACTCATAACGAATAACGCATACCGCATTACGCATAACTTATAACTCATAACTCATACGGAGTAACGCATAACGCATAAAGCATAACGCATAACGCATAACGCATAAAGCATAACGCATAACGCATAACTTATAACTCATTACTCATAACGCATAACGCATAACGCATAAAGCATAACGCATAACGCATAACGGATAAAGCATAATGCATAACGCATAACGCATAAAGCATAACGCATAACGCATAACGGATAAAGCATAATGCATAACGCATAACGCATTACGCATTACGCATAACTTATAACTCATAACTCATAACGAATAACGCATAACGCAAAATGCATAACGCATGTCGGATCACGCATAACGCATAACGCATAACGCATAACGGATGAAGCATAACGCATAACGCATAACGCCTAACGCATAACGCATAACCCCTAACGCATAACGCATAACGCATAACGCATAACGCATAACGCATAACGCATAACGTGTAACTAATAACGCATAACGCATAAAGCATAACGTATAACGCATAACGCATATCGCATAACGCATAACGCATAACGTATAACGCATAACGCATACCGTATAACGCATAACGCATAACGCAAACGTATAACGCACAACGCATAACGCATAACGAACAACGGATAACGCATAACGCATAACGCATAACGCATAACGCATAACGAATACCGCAAAACGTATATCGCCTAACACATAACGGATCACGCATAACGCATAACGCATAACGTATAACGCATAACGCATAACGCATAACACATAACGCATAACGCATAATGCACAACGCATTACGAATACAGCAAAACGCATAACGCTTAACGCATAACGGATCACGCATAACGCATAACGCATAATGCATAACGCATAACGCATAACGCATAATGCATAACGCATAAAGCGTAACGCATAACGCATAACGCATAAAGCGTAACACATAACGCATAACGCATAATGCACAACGCATAACGAATACAGCAAAACGCATAACGCTTAACGCATAACGCATAACGCATAACGCATAATGCATAACGCATAACTTATAACTCATAACTCATAAGGAGTAACGCATAACGCATAAAGCATAACGCATAACGCATAACGCATAAATCATAACGCATAACGCATAACGCATAACGCATAACGCATAACGCATAACGCATAACGCATAATGCACAACGCATAACGAATACAGCAAAACGCATAACGCTTAACGCATAACGCATAACGCATAACGCATAATGCATAACGCATAACGCATAACGCATAACACATAACGCATAACGCATAATGCACAACGCATTACGAATACAGCAAAGCGCATAACGCTTAACGCATAACGGATCACGCATAACGCATAACGCATAATGCATAACGCATAACGCATAACGCATAATGCATAACGCATAAAGCGTAACGCATAACGCATAACGCATAAAGCGTAACACATAACGCATAACGCATAATGCACAACGCATAACGAATACAGCAAAACGCATAACGCTTAACGCATAACGCATAACGCATAACGCATAATGCATAACGCATTACGCATAACTTATAACTCATAACTCATAAGGAGTATCGCATAACGCATAAAGCATAACGCATAACGCATAACGCATAAATCATAACGCATAACGCATAACGCATAACGCATAACGCATAACGCATAACGCATAACGCATAACGCATAACGCATAACGCATAACGCATAACGCATAACGCATAACGCATAACGCATAACGCATAACGCATACCGTATAACGCATAACGCATAACGAATAACGCATAACGCATAACGCATAACGCATAACGCATAACGCATAACGCATAACGCATAACGCATAACGCATAACGCATAACGCATAACGCATAACGCATAACGCATAACGCATAACGCATACCGTATAACGCATAACGCATAACGCATAACGCATAACGCATAACGCATAACGCATAACGCATAACGCATAACGCATAACGCATAACGCATAACGCATAACGCATAACGCATAACGCATAACGCATAACGCATAACGCATAACGCATAACGCATAACGCATAACGCATTACGCATAACGCATAACGCATGACGCATAACGCATAACGCATAACGCATAACGCATAACGCATAACGCATAACGGATCACGCATAACGCATAACGCAAAGCGCATAACGCATAACGCATAACGCATAACGCATAAAGCATAACGCATAACGCATTACGCATAACTTATAACTCATAACTCATAACGAATAACGCATACCGCATTACGCATAACTTATAACTCATAACTCATACGGAGTAACGCATAACGCATAAAGCATAACGCATAACGCATAACGCATAAAGCATAACGCATAACGCATAACTTATAACTCATTACTCATAACGCATAACGCATAAAGCATAACGCATAACGCATAACGGATAAAGCATAATGCATAACGCATAACGCATAAAGCATAACGCATAACGCATAACTTATAACTCATTACTCATAACGAATAACGCATAACGCATAAGGCATAACGCATAACGCATAACGCATGACGCATAACGCATAAAGCATAACGCATAATACACAACGCATAACGAATACAGCAAAACGCATAACGCTTAACGCATAACGCATAACGCATAACGCATAATGCATAACGCATAACGCATAACGCATAACACATAACGCATAACGCATAATGCACAACGCATTACGAATACAGCAAAACGCATAACGCTTAACGCATAACGGATCACGCATAACGCATAACGCATAATGCATAACCAATAACGCATAACGCATAATGCATAACGCATAAAGCGTAACGCATAACGCATAACGCATAAAGCGTAACACATAACGCATAACGCATAATGCACAACGCATAACGAATACAGCAAAACGCATAACGCTTAACGCATAACGCATAACGCATAACGCATAATGCATAACGCATTACGCATAACTTATAACTCATAACTCATAAGGAGTAACGCATAACGCATAAAGCATAACGCATAACGCATAACGCATAAATCATAACGCATAACGCATAACGCATAACGCATAACGCATAACGCATAACGCATAACGCATAACGCATAACGCATAACGCATAACGCATAACGCATAACGCATAACGCATAACGCATAACGCATAACGCATACCGTATAACGCATAACGCATAACGAATAACGCATAACGCATAACGCATAACGCATAACGCATAACGCATAACGCATAACGCATAACGCATAACGCATAACGCATAACGCATAACGCATAACGCATAACGCATACCGTATAACGCATAACGCATAACGCATAACGCATAACGCATAACGCATAACGCATAACGCATAACGCATAACGCATAACGCATAACGCATAACGCATAACGCATAACGCATAACGCATAACGCATTACGCATAACGCATAACGCATGACGCATAACGCATAACGCATAACGCATAACGCATAACGCATAACGCATAACGGATCACGCATAACGCATAACGCAAAGCGCATAACGCATAACGCATAACGCATAACGCATAAAGCATAACGCATAACGCATTACGCATAACTTATAACTCATAACTCATAACGAATAACGCATACCGCATTACGCATAACTTATAACTCATAACTCATACGGAGTAACGCATAACGCATAAAGCATAACGCATAACGCATAACGCATAAAGCATAACGCATAACGCATAACTTATAACTCATTACTCATAACGCATAACGCATAAAGCATAAAGCATAACGCATAACGCATAACGGATAAAGCATAATGCATAACGCATAACGCAAAACGCATTACGCATAACTTATAACTCATAACTCATAAGGAGTAACGCATAACGCATAAAGCATAACGCATAACGCATAACGCATAAAGCATAACGCATAACGCATAACGCATAACGCATAACGCATAACGCATAACGCATAACGCATAACGCATAACGCATAAAGCATAACGCATAACGCATAACGCATAACGCATAACACATAACGCATAACGCATAATGCACAACGCATTACGAATACAGCAAAACGCATAACGCTTAACGCATAACGGATCACGCATAACGCATAACGCATAATGCATAACGCATAACGCATAACGCATAATGCATAACGCATAAAGCGTAACGCATAACGCATAACGCATAAAGCGTAACACATAACGCATAACGCATAATGCACAACGCATAACGAATACAGCATAACGCATAAAGCATAAATCATAACGCATAACGAATACCGCAAAACGTATATCGCCTAACACATAACGCATCACGCATAACGCATAACGCATAACGCATAACGCATAACGCATAACGCATAACGCATAACGCATAACGCATAACGCATACCGTATAACGCATAACGCATAACGCATAACGCATAACGCATAACGCATAACGCATAACGCATAACGCATAACGCATAACGCATAACGCATAACGCATAACGCATAACGCATAACGCAAAACGCATAACGCATAACGCATTACGCATAACGCATAACGCATGACGCATAACGCATAACGCATAACGCATAACGCATAACGCATAACGCATAACGGATCATGCATAACGCATAACGCAAAGCGCATAACGCATAACGCATAACGCATAACGCATAAAGCATAACGCATAACGCATTACGCATAACTTATAACTCATAACTCATAACGAATAACGCATACCGCATTACGCATAACTTATAACTCATAACTCATACGGAGTAACGCATAACGCATAAAGCATAACGCATAACGCATAACGCATAAAGCATAACGCATAACGCATAACTTATAACTCATTACTCATAACGCATAACGCATAAAGCATAACGCATAACGCATAACTTATAACTCATTACTCATAACGAATAACGCATAACGCATAAGGCATAACGCATAACGCATAACGCATGACGCATAACGCATAAAGCATAAAGCATAACGCATAACGCATAACGGATAAAGCATAATGCATAACGCATAACGCATTACGCATTACGCATAACTTATAACTCATAACTCATAACGAATAACGCATAACGCAAAATGCATAACGCATGTCGGATCACGCATAACGCATAACGCATAACGCATAACGCATAACGCATAACGCATAACGCATAACGCATAACGCATAACGCATAACGCAAAACGCATAACGCATAACGCATAAAGCATAACGCATAACTTATAACTCATTACTCATAACGAATAACGCATAACGCATAACGCATAACGCATAACGCATAACGCATAACGCATAACGCATAACACATAACGCATAACGCATAATGCACAACGCATTACGAATACAGCAAAACGCATAACGCTTAACGCATAACGGATCACGCATAACGCATAACGCATAATGCATAACGCATAACGCATAACGCATAATGCATAACGCATAAAGCGTAACGCATAACGCATAACGCATAAAGCGTAACACATAACGCATAACGCATAATGCACAACGCATAACGAATACAGCAAAACGCATAACACTTAACGCATAACGCATAACGCATAACGCATAATGCATAACGCATAATGCATAACGCATAGCGCATAACGCATAACGCATAACGCATAACGCATAACGCATAACGCATAACGCATAACGCATAACGTATAACGCATACCGCATTACGCATAAAGCATAATGCATAACGCATAACGCATAACGCATTACGCATAACTTATAACTCATAACTCATAAGGAGTAACGCATAACGCATAAAGCATAAAGCATAACGCATAACGCATAACGGATAAAGCATAATGCATAACGCGTAACGCATAACGCATTACGCATAACTTATAACTCATAACTCATAACGAATAACGCATAACGCAAAATGCATAACGCATGTCGGATCACGCATAACGCATAACGCATAAAGCATAAATCATACCGCATAACGAATACCGCAAAACGTATATCGCGTAACACATAACGCATCACGCATAACGCATAACGCATAACGCATAACGCATAACGCATAACGCATAACGCATAACGCATAACGCATAACGCATAACGCATAACGCATAACGCATAACGCATAACGCATAACGTATTACGTATAACGCATACCGCATTACGCATAACTTATAACTCATAACTCCTACGGAGTAACGCATGACGCATAAAGCATAACGCATAACGCATAACGCATAAAGCATAACGCATAACGCATAACTTATAACTCATTACTCATAACGCATAACGCATAACGCATAAAGCATAACGCATAACGCATAACGCATAAAGCATAACGCAGAACGCATAACGTATAACGCATAACGCATAACGCATAACGCATAACGCATAACGCATTACGCATTACGCATAACTTATAACTCATAACTCATAACGAATAACGCATAACGCAAAATGCATAACGCATGTCGGATCACGCATAACGCATAACGCATAACGCATAACGGATAAAGCATAATGCATAACGCATAACGCATAACGCATAACGCATAACGCATAACGCATAACGCATAACGCATAAAGCATAACGCATAACGCATACCTTATAACTCATTACTCATAACGAATAACGCATAACGCATAAGGCATAACACATAACGCATAACGCATAACGCATAACGCATAAAGCATAACGCATAACGCATAACGGATAAAGCATAATGCATAACGCATAACGCATTACGCATTACGCATAACTTATAACTCATAACTCATAACGAATAACGCATAACGCAAAATGCATAACGCATGTCGGATCACGCATAACGCATAACGCATAACGCATAACGCATAACGCATAACGCATAACGCATAACGCATAACGCATAACGCATAACGCATAACGCATAACGCATAACGCATAACGCATAACGCATAACGCATAACGCATAACGCATAACGCATAACGCATAAAGCATAACGCATTACGCATAACTTATAACTCATAACTCATAAGGAGTAACGCATAACGCATAAAGCATAACGCATAACGCATAACGCATAACGCATAACGCATAACGCATAACGCATAACGCATAACGCATAACGCATAACGCATAACGCATAACGCATAACGCATAACGCATGACGCATAACGCATAACGCATAACGCATAACGCATAACGCATAACGCATAACGCATAACGCATAACGGATCACGCATAACGCATAACGCAAAGCGCATAACGCATAACGCATAACGCATAACGCATAAAGCATAACGCATAACGCATAACGCATAACGCATTACGCATAACTTATAACTCATAACTCATAAGGAGTAACGCATAACGCATAAAGCATAACGCATAACGCATAACGCATAACGCATAACGCATAACGCATAACGCATAACGCATAACGCATAACGCATAACGCATAACGCATAACGCATAAAGCATAACGCATTACGCATAACTTATAACTCATAACTCATAAGGAGTAACGCATAACGCATAAAGCATAACGCATAACGCATAACGCATAACGCATAACGCATAACGCATAACGCATAACGCATAACGCATAAAGCATAACGCATAACGCATAACGCATAACGCATTACGCATAACTTATAACTCATAACTCATAAGGAGTAACGCATAACGCATAAAGCATAACGCATAACGCATAACGCAAAGCGCATAACGCATAACGCATAACGCATAACGCATAAAGCATAACGCATAACGCATTACGCATAACTTATAACTCATAACTCATAACGAATAACGCATACCGCATTACGCATAACTTATAACTCATAACTCATACGGAGTAACGCATAACGCATAAAGCATAACGCATAACGCATAACGCATAAAGCATAACGCATAACGCATAACTTATAACGCATAACGCATAACGCATAACGCATAACGCATAACGCATAACGCATAACGCATAAAGCATAACGCATAACGCATAACGCATAACGCATAACACATAACGCATAACGCATAATGCACAACGCATTACGAATACAGCAAAACGCATAACGCTTAACGCATAACGGATCACGCATAACGCATAACGCATAATGCATAACGCATAACGCATAACGCATAATGCATAACGCATAAAGCGTAACGCATAACGCATAACGCATAAAGCGTAACACATAACGCATAACGCATAATGCACAACGCATAACGAATACAGCAAAACGCATAACGCTTAACGCATAACGCATAACGCATAACGCATAACGCATAATGCATAACGCATAGCGCATAACGCATAACGCATAACGCATAACGCATAACGCATAACGCATAACGCATAACGTATAACGCATACCGCATTACGCATAAAGCATAATGCATAACGCATAACGCATAACGCATTACGCATAACTTATAACTCATTACTCATAAGGAGTAACGCATAACGCATAAAGCATAAAGCATAACGCATAACGCATAACGGATAAAGCATAATGCATAACGCATAACGCATAACGCATTACGCATAACTTATAACTCATAACTCATAACGAATAACGCATAACGCAAAATGCATAACGCATGTCGGATCACGCATAACGCATAACGCATAAAGCATAAATCATAACGCATAACGAATACCGCAAAACGTATATCGCCTAACACATAACGCATCACGCATAACGCATAACGCATAACGCATAACGCATAACGCATAACGCATAACGCATAACGCATAACGCATAACGCATAACGCATAACGCATAACGCATAACGCATAACGCATAACGCATAACGCATAACGCATAACGCATAACGTATTACGTATAACGCATACCGCATTACGCATAACTTATAACTCATAACTCATACGGAGTAACGCATAACGCATAAAGCATAACGCATAACGCATAACGCATAAAGCATAACGCATAACGAATAACTTATAACTCATTACTCATAACGCATAACGCATAACGCATAAAGCATAACGCATAACGCATAACGGATAAAGCATAATGCATAACGCATAACGCAAAACGCATTACGCATAACTTATAACTCATAACTCATAAGGAGTAACGCATAACGCATAAAGCATAACGCATAACGCATAACGCATAAAGCATAACGCATAACGCATAACGCATAACGCATAACGCATAACGCATAACGCATAACGCATAACGCATAAAGCATAACGCATAACGCATAACTTATAACTCATTACTCATAACGAATAACGCATAACGCATAAGGCATAACGCATAACGCATAACGCATAACGCATAACGCATAAAGCATAACGCATAACGCATAACGGATAAAGCATAATGCATAACGCATAACGCATTACGCATTACGCATAACTTATAACTCATAACTCATAACGAATAACGCATAACGCAAAATGCATAACGCATGTCGGATCACGCATAACGCATAACGCATAACGGATAAAGCATAATGCATAACGCATAACGCAAAACGCATTACGCATAACTTATAACTCATAACTCATAAGGAGTAACGCATAACGCATAAAGCATAACGCATAACCTATAACGCATAAAGCATAACGCATAACGCATAACGCATAACGCATAACGCATAACGCATAACGCATAACGCATAAAGCATAACGCATAACGCATACCTTATAACTCATTACTCATAACGAATAACGCATAACGCATAACGTATAACGCATAACGCATAACGCATAACGCATAACGCATAAAGCATAACGCATAACGCATAACGGATAAAGCATAATGCATAACGCATAACGCATTACGCATTACGCATAACTTATAACTCATAACTCATAACGAATAACGCATAACGCAAAATGCATAACGCATGTCGGATCACGCATAACGCATAACGCATAACGCATAACGCATAAGGCATAACGCATAACGCATAACGCATAACGCATAACGCATAACGCATAACGCATAACGCATAACGCATAAAGCATAACGCATAACTTATAACTCATTACTCATAACGAATAACGCATAACGCATAAGGCATAACGCATAACGCATAACGCATAACGCATAACGCATAAAGCATAACGCATAACGCATAACGCATAACGCATAACGCATAACGCATAACGCATAACGCATAACGCATAAAGCATAACGCATTACGCATAACTTATAACTCATAACTCATAAGGAGTAACGCATAACGCATAAAGCATAACGCATAACGCATTACGCATTACGCATAACTTATAACTCATAACTCATAACGAATAACGCATAACGCAAAATGCATAACGCATGTCGGATCACGCATAACGCATAACGCATAACGGATGAAGCATAATGCATAACGCATAACGCAAAACGCATTACGCATAACTTATAACTCATAACTCATAAGGAGTAACGCATAACGCATAAAGCATAACGCATAACCTATAACGCATAAAGCATAACGCATAACGCATAACGCATAACGCATAACGCATAACGCATAACGCATAACGCATAACGCATAACGCATAACGCATACCTTATAACTCATTACTCATAACGAATAACGCATAACGCATAAGGCATAACGCATAACGCATAACGCATAACGCATAACGCATAAAGCATAACGCATAACGCATAACGGATAAAGCATAATGCATAACGCATAACGCATTACGCATTACGCATAACTTATAACTCATAACTCATAACGAATAACGCATAACGCAAAATGCATAACGCATGTCGGATCACGCATAACGCATAACGCATAACGCATAACGCATAACGCATAACGCATAACGCATAACGCATAACGCATAACGCATAACGCATAACGCATAACGCATAACGCATAAAGCATAACGCAGAACTTATAACTCATTACTCATAACGAATAACGCATAACGCATAAGGCATAACGCATAACGCATAACGCATAACGCATAACGCATAACGCATAACGCATAACGCATAACGCATAACGCATAACGCATAACGCATAACGCATAACGCATAACGCATAAAGCATAACGCATTACGCATAACTTATAACTCATAACTCATAAGGAGTAACGCATAACGCATAAAGCATAACGCATAACGCATAACGCATAACGCATAACGCATAACGCATAACGCATAACGCATAACGCATAACGCATAACGCATAACGCATAACGCATAACGCATAACGCATAACGCATAACGCATAACGCATAACGCATAACGCATAACGCATAACGCATAACGCATAACGGATCATGCATAACGCATAACGCAAAGCGCATAACGCATAACGCATAACGCATAACGCATAAAGCATAACGCATAACGCATAACGCATAACGCATTACGCATAACTTATAACTCATAACTCATAAGGAGTAACGCATAACGCATAAAGCATAACGCATAACGCATAACGCATAACGCATAACGCATAACGCATAACGCATAACGCATAACGCATAACGCATAACGCATAACGCATAAAGCATAACGCATTACGCATAACTTATAACTCATAACTCATAAGGAGTAACGCATAACGCATAAAGCATAACGCATAACGCATAACGCATAACGCATAACGCATAACGCATAACGCATAACGCATAACGCATAACGCATAACGCATAACGCATAACGCATAACGGATCACGCATAACGCATAACGCAAAGCGCATAACGCATAACGCATAACGCATAACGCATAAAGCATAACGCATAACGCATTACGCATAACTTATAACTCATAACTCATAACGAATAACGCATACCGCATTACGCATAACTTATAACTCATAACTCATACGGAGTAACGCATAACGCATAAAGCATAACGCATAACGCATAACGCATAAAGCATAACGCATAACGCATAACTTATAACTCATTACTCATAACGCATAACGCATAACGCATAAAGCATAACGCATAACGCATAACGGATAAAGCATAATGCATAACGCATAACGCAAAACGCATTACGCATAACTTATAACTCATAACTCATAAGGAGTAACGCATAACGCATAAAGCATAACGCATAACGCATAACGCATAACGCATAAAGCATAACGCATAACGCATAACGCATAACGCATAACGCATAACGCATAACGCATAACGCATAACGCATAACGCATAACGCATAA
Source organism: Lasioglossum morio (assembly GCA_916610235.2). Taxonomy (NCBI): domain Eukaryota; kingdom Metazoa; phylum Arthropoda; class Insecta; order Hymenoptera; family Halictidae; genus Lasioglossum; species Lasioglossum morio. The sequence goes on from CAKAJA020000289.1 coordinate 4,154,752, forward strand.
CGCATAAAGCATAACGCATAACGCATAACTTATAACTCATTACTCATAACGAATAACGCATAACGCATAAGGCATAAGGCATAACGCATAACGCATAACGCATAACGCATAAAGCATAACGCATAACGCATAACGCATAACGTATTACGTATAACGCATACCGCATTACGCATAACTTATAACTCATAACTCATACGGAGTAACGCATAACGCATAAAGCATAACGCATAACGCATAACGCATATAGCATAACGCATAACGCATAACTTATAACTCATTACTCATAACGCATAAAGCATAACGCATAACGCATAACTTATAACTCATTACTCATAACGAATAACGCATAACGCATAACGCATAACGGATAACCCATATCGCATAACGCATAACGCATAATGCATAACGCATAAAGCATAACGCATAACGCATAACGCATAACCCCTAACGCATAACGCATAACGTATAACGCATACCGCATTACGCATAACTTATAACTCATAACTCATACGGAGTAACGCATAACGCATAAAGCATAACGCATAACGCATAACGCATAAAGCATAACGCATAACGCATAACTTATAACTCATTACTCATAACGCATAACGCATAACGCATAAAGCATAACGCATAACGCATAACGGATAAAGCATAATGCATAACGCATAACGCAAAACGCATTACGCATAACTTATAACTCATAACTCATAAGGAGTAACGCATAACGCATAAAGCATAACGCATAACACATAACGCATAACGCATAAAGCATAACGCATAACGCATAACGCATAACGCATAACGCATAACGCATAACGCATAACGCATAACGCATAACGCATAACGCATAACGCATAACGCATAAAGCATAACGCATAACGCATAACTTATAACTCATTACTCATAACGAATAACGCATAACGCATAAGGCATAACGCATAACGCATAACGCATAACGCATAACGCATAAAGCATAACGCATAACGCATAACGCATAACGTATTACGTATAACGCATACCGCATTACGCATAACTTATAACTCATAACTCATACGGAGTAACGCATAACGCATAACGCATAACGCATAACGCATAACGCATAAAGCATAACGCATAACGCATAACTTATAACTCATTACTCATAACGCATAAAGCATAACGCATAACGCATAACTTATAACTCATTACTCATAACGAATAACGCATAACGCATAACGGATAACCCATATCGCATAACGCATAACGCATAATGCATAACGCATAAAGCATAACGCATAACGCATAACGCATAACCCCTAACGCATAACGCATAACGTATAACTCATAACGCATAACGCATAACGCATAACGCCTAACGCATAACGCATAACGCATAACGCATAACGCATAACGCATAACGCATAACGCATAACGTGTAACTAATAACGCATAACGCATAAAGCATAACGTATAACGCATAACGCATATCGCATAACGCATAACGCATAACGTATAACGCATAACGCATACCGTATAACGCATAACGCATAACGCAAACGTATAACCCACAACGCATAACGCATAACGAACAACGGATAACACATAACGCATAACGCATAATGCACAACGCATAACGAATACAGCAAAACGCATAACGCTTAAAGCATAACGCATAACGCATAACGCATAACGCATAACGCATAACGCATAACGCATAACGCATAACGCATAACGCATAACGCATAACGCATAACGCATAACGCATAACGCATAACGTATAACGCATACCGCATTACGCATAAAGCATAATGCATAACGCATAACGCATAACGCATTACGCATAACTTATAACTCATAACTCATAAGGAGTAACGCATAACGCATAAAGCATAACGCATAACGCATAACGCAAAATGCATAACGCATGTCGGATCACGCATAACGCATAACGCATAACGCATAACGCATAACGCATAACGCATAACGCATAACGCATAACGCATAACGCATAACGCATAACGCATAACGCATAACTTATATCTCATTACTCATAACGAATAACGCATAACGCATAACGCATAACGCATAACGCATAACGCATAACGCATAAAGCATAACGCATTACGCATAACTTATAACTCATAACTCATAAGGAGTAACGCATAACGCATAAAGCATAACGCATAACGCATAACGCATAACGCATAACGCATAACGCATAACGCATAACGCATAACGCATAACGCATAACGCATAACGTATAACGCATACCGCATTACGCATAAAGCATAATGCATAACGCATAACGCATAACGCATTACGCATAACCTATAACTCATAACTCATAAGGAGTAACGCATAACGCATAAAGCATAACGCATAACGCATAACGCATAACGCATAACGTATTACGTATAACGCATACCGCATTACGCATAACTTATAACTCATAACTCATACGGAGTAACGCATAACGCATAAAGCATAACGCATAACGCATAACGCATAAAGCATAACGCATAACGCATAACTTATAACTCATTACTCATAACGCATAAAGCATAACGCATAACGCATAACTTATAACTCATTACTCATAACGAATAACGCATAACGCATAACGCATAACGGATAACCCATATCGCATAACGCATAACGCATAACGCATAACGCATAACCCCTAACGCATAACGCATAACGTATAACTCATAACGCATAACGCATAACGCATAACGCCTAACGCATAACGCATAACCCCTAACGCATAACGCATAACGCATAACGCATAACGCATAACGTGTAACTAATAACGCATAACGCATAAAGCATAACGTATAACGCATAACGCATAAGGCATAACGCATAACGCATAACGCATAACGCATAACGCATAACGCATAACGCATAACGCATAACGCATAAAGCATAACGCATAACTTATAACTCATTACTCATAACGAATAACGCATAACGCATAAGGCATAACGCATAACGCATAACGCATAACGCATAACGCATAAAGCATAACGCATAACGCATAACGCATAACGCATAACGCATAACGCATAACGCATAACGCATAACGCATAAAGCATAACGCATTACGCATAACTTATAACTCATAACTCATAAGGAGTAACGCATAACGCATAAAGCATAACGCATAACGCATTACGCATTACGCATAACTTATAACTCATAACTCATAACGAATAACGCATAACGCAAAATGCATAACGCATGTCGGATCACGCATAACGCATAACGCATAACGGATGAAGCATAATGCATAACGCATAACGCAAAACGCATTACGCATAACTTATAACTCATAACTCATAAGGAGTAACGCATAACGCATAAAGCATAACGCATAACCTATAACGCATAACGCATAACGCATAACGCATAACGCATAACGCATAACGCATAACGCATAACGCATAACGCATAAAGCATAACGCATAACGCATACCTTATAACTCATTACTCATAACGAATAACGCATAACGCATAAGGCATAACGCATAACGCATAACGCATAACGCATAACGCATAAAGCATAACGCATAACGCATAACGGATAAAGCATAATGCATAACGCATAACGCATTACGCATTACGCATAACTTATAACTCATAACTCATAACGAATAACGCATAACGCAAAATGCATAACGCATGTCGGATTACGCATAACGCATAACGCATAACGCATAACGCATAAGGCATAACGCATAACGCATAACGCATAACGCATAACGCATAACGCATAACGCATAACGCATAAAGCATAAAGCATAACGCAGAACTTATAACTCATTACTCATAACGAATAACGCATAACGCATAAGGCATAACGCATAACGCATAACGCATAACGCATAACGCATAAAGCATAACGCATAACGCATAACGCATAACGCATAACGCATAACGCATAACGCATAACGCATAACGCATAAAGCATAACGCATTACGCATAACTTATAACTCATAACTCATAAGGAGTAACGCATAACGCATAAAGCATAACGCATAACGCATAACGCATAACGCATAACGCATAACGCATAACGCATAACGCATAACGCATAACGCATAACGCATAACGCATGACGCATAACGCATAACGCATAACGCATAACGCATAACGCATAACGCATAACGCATAACGCATAACGCATAACGCATAACGGATCATGCATAACGCATAACGCAAAGCGCATAACGCATAACGCATAACGCATAACGCATAAAGCATAACGCATAACGCATAACGCATAACGCATTACGCATAACTTATAACTCATAACTCATAAGGAGTAACGCATAACGCATAAAGCATAACGCATAACGCATAACGCATAACGCATAACGCATAACGCATAACGCATAACGCATAACGCATAACGCATAACGCATAACGCATAAAGCATAACGCATTACGCATAACTTATAACTCATAACTCATAAGGAGTAACGCATAACGCATAAAGCATAACGCATAACGCATAACGCATAACGCATAACGCATAACGCATAACGCATAACGCATAACGCATAACGCATAACGCATAACGCATAACGCATAACGGATCACGCATAACGCATAACGCAAAGCGCATAACGCATAACGCATAACGCATAACGCATAAAGCATAACGCATAACGCATTACGCATAACTTATAACTCATAACTCATAACGAATAACGCATACCGCATTACGCATAACTTATAACTCATAACTCATACGGAGTAACGCATAACGCATAAAGCATAACGCATAACGCATAACGCATAAAGCATAACGCATAACGCATAACTTATAACTCATTACTCATAACGCATAACGCATAACGCATAAAGCATAACGCATAACGCATAACGGATAAAGCATAATGCATAACGCATAACGCAAAACGCATTACGCATAACTTATAACTCATAACTCATAAGGAGTAACGCATAACGCATAAAGCATAACGCATAACGCATAACGCATAACGCATAAAGCATAACGCATAACGCATAACGCATAACGCATAACGCATAACGCATAACGCATAACGCATAACGCATAACGCATAACGCATAACGCATAAAGCATAACGCATAACGCATAACTTATAACTCATTACTCATAACGAATAACGCATAACGCATAAGGCATAAGGCATAACGCATAACGCATAACGCATAACGCATAAAGCATAACGCATAACGCATAACGCATAACGTATTACGTATAACGCATACCGCATTACGCATAACTTATAACTCATAACTCATACGGAGTAACGCATAACGCATAAAGCATAACGCATAACGCATAACGCATATAGCATAACGCATAACGCATAACTTATAACTCATTACTCATAACGCATAAAGCATAACGCATAACGCATAACTTATAACTCATTACTCATAACGAATAACGCATAACGCATAACGCATAACGGATAACCCATATCGCATAACGCATAACGCATAACGCATAACGCATAACGCATAACGCATAACGCATAACGCATAACCCCTAACGCATAACGCATAACGTATAACGCATACCGCATTACGCATAACTTATAACTCATAACTCATACGGAGTAACGCATAACGCATAAAGCATAACGCATAACGCATAACGCATAAAGCATAACGCATAACGCATAACTTATAACTCATTACTCATAACGCATAACGCATAACGCATAACGCATAACGCATAACGCATAACGCATAAAGCATAATGCATAACGCATAACGCAAAACGCATTACGCATAACTTATAACTCATAACTCATAAGGAGTAACGCATAACGCATAAAGCATAACGCATAACACATAACGCATAACGCATAAAGCATAACGCATAACGCATAACGCATAACGCATAACGCATAACGCATAACGCATAACGCATAACGCATAACGCATAACGCATAACGCATAACGCATAAAGCATAACGCATAACGCATAACTTATAACTCATTACTCATAACGAATAACGCATAACGCATAAGGCATAAGGCATAACGCATAACGCATAACGCATAACGCATAAAGCATAACGCATAACGCATAACGCATAACGTATTACGTATAACGCATACCGCATTACGCATAACTTATAACTCATAACTCATACGGAGTAACGCATAACGCATAACGCATAACGCATAACGCATAACGCATAAAGCATAACGCATAACGCATAACTTATAACTCATTACTCATAACGCATAAAGCATAACGCATAACGCATAACTTATAACTCATTACTCATAACGAATAACGCATAACGCATAACGGATAACCCATATCGCATAACGCATAACGCATAATGCATAACGCATAAAGCATAACGCATAACGCATAACGCATAACCCCTAACGCATAACGCATAACGTATAACTCATAACGCATAACGCATAACGCATAACGCCTAACGCATAACGCATAACCCCTAACGCATAACGCATAACGCATAACGCATAACGCATAACGTGTAACTAATAACGCATAACGCATAAAGCATAACGTATAACGCATAACGCATATCGCATAACGCATAACGCATAACGTATAACGCATAACGCATACCGTATAACGCATAACGCATAACGCAAACGTATAACCCACAACGCATAACGCATAACGAACAACGGATAACACATAACGCATAACGCATAATGCACAACGCATAACGAATACAGCATAACGCATAACGCTTAAAGCATAACGCATAACGCATAACGCATAATGCATAACGCATAGCGCATAACGCATAACGCATAACGCATAACGCATAACGCATAACGCATAACGCATAACGCATAACGCATAACGTATAACGCATACCGCATTACGCATAAAGCATAATGCATAACGCATAACGCATAACGCATTACGCATAACTTATAACTCATAACTCATAAGGAGTAACGCATAACGCATAAAGCATAACGCATAACGCATAACGCAAAATGCATAACGCATGTCGGATCACGCATAACGCATAACGCATAACGCATAACGCATAACGCATAACGCATAACGCATAACGCATAACGCATAACGCATAACGCATAACGCATAACGCATAAAGCATAACGCATAACTTATATCTCATTACTCATAACGAATAACGCATAACGCATAACGCATAACGCATAACGCATAACGCATAACGCATAAAGCATAACGCATTACGCATAACTTATAACTCATAACTCATAAGGAGTAACGCATAACGCATAAAGCATAACGCATAACGCATAACGCATAACGCATAACGCATAACGCATAACGCATAACGCATAACGCATAACGCATAACGCATAACGTATAACGCATACCGCATTACGCATAAAGCATAATGCATAACGCATAACGCATAACGCATTACGCATAACCTATAACTCATAACTCATAAGGAGTAACGCATAACGCATAAAGCATAACGCATAACGCATAACGCATAACGCATAACGTATTACGTATAACGCATACCGCATTACGCATAACTTATAACTCATAACTCATACGGAGTAACGCATAACGCATAAAGCATAACGCATAACGCATAACGCATAAAGCATAACGCATAACGCATAACTTATAACTCATTACTCATAACGCATAAAGCATAACGCATAACGCATAACTTATAACTCATTACTCATAACGAATAACGCATAACGCATAACGCATAACGGATAACCCATATCGCATAACGCATAACGCATAACGCATAACGCATAACCCCTAACGCATAACGCATAACGTATAACTCATAACGCATAACGCATAACGCATAACGCCTAACGCATAACGCATAACCCCTAACGCATAACGCATAACGCATAACGCATAACGCATAACGTGTAACTAATAACGCATAACGCATAAAGCATAACGTATAACGCATAACGCATATCGCATAACGCATAACGCATAACGTATAACGCATAACGCATACCGTATAACGCATAACGCATAACGCAAACGTATAACGCACAACGCATAACGCATAACGAACAACGGATAACACATAACGCATAACGCATAATGCACAACGCATAACGAATACAGCAAAACGCATAACGCTTAAAGCATAACGCATAACGCATAACGCATAATGCATAACGCATAACGCATAACGCATAACGCATAACGCATAACGCATAATGCATAACGCATAACGCATAACGCATAACGCATAACGCATAACGCATAACGTATAACGCATACCGCATTACGCATAAAGCATAATGCATAACGCATAACGCATAACGCATTACGCATAACTTATAACTCATAACTCATAAGGAGTAACGCATAACGCATAAAGCATAACGCATAACGCATAACGCATAAATCATAACGCATAACGCATAACGCATAACGCATAACGCATAACGCATAACGCATAACGCATAACGCATAACGCATAACGCATAACGCATAACGCATAACGCATAACGCATAACGCATAACGCATAACGCATAACGCATAACGCATAACGCATACCGTATAACGCATAACGCATAACGAATAACGCATAACGCATAACGCATAACGCATAACGCATAACGCATAACGCATAACGCATAACGCATAACGCATAACGCATAACGCATAACGCATACCGTATAACGCATAACGCATAACGCATAACGCATAACGCATAACGCATAACGCATAACGCATAACGCATAACGCATAACGCATAAAGCATAACGCATAACGCATAACGCATAACGCATAACTTATAACTCATTACTCATAACGAATAACGCATAACGCATAAGGCATAACGCATAAGGCATAACTCATAACGCATAAAGCATAACGCATAACGCATAACGCATAACGCATAACGCATAACGCATAACGCATAACGCATAACGCATAACGCATAACGCATAACGCATAACGCATAACGCATAACGCATAACGCATAACGCATAACGCATAACGCATAACGCATAACGCATAACGCATAACGCATTACGCATAACGCATAACGCATGACGCATAACGCATAACGCATAACGCATAACGCATAACGCATAACGGATCACGCATAACGCATAACGCAAAGCGCATAACGCATAACGCATAACGCATAACGCATAAAGCATAACGCATAACGCATTACGCATAACTTATAACTCATAACTCATAACGAATAACGCATACCGCATTACGCATAACTTATAACTCATAACTCATACGGAGTAACGCATAACGCATAAAGCATAACGCATAACGCATAACGCATAAAGCATAACGCATAACGCATAACTTATAACTCATTACTCATAACGCATAACGCATAACGCATAAAGCATAACGCATAACGCATAACGGATAAAGCATAATGCATAACGCATAACGCATAAAGCATAACGCATAACGCATAACTTATAACTCATTACTCATAACGAATAACGCATAACGCATAAGGCATAACGCATAACGCATAACGCATAACGCATAAAGCATAACGCATAACGCATAACGGATAAAGCATAATGCATAACGCATAACGCATTACGCATTACGCATAACTTATAACTCATAACTCATAACGAATAACGCATAACGCAAAATGCATAACGCATGTCGGATCACGCATAACGCATAACGCATGACGCATAACGCATAACGCATAACGCATAACGCATAAAGCATAACGCATTACGCATAACTTATAACTCATAACTCATAAGGAGTAACGCATAACGCATAAAGCATAACGCATAACGCATAACGCATAACGCATAACGCATAACGCATAACGCATAACGCATAACGTATAACGCATACCGCATTACGCATAAAGCATAATGCATAACGCATAACGCATAACGCATTACGCATAACCTATAACTCATAACTCATAAGGAGTAACGCATAACGCATAAAGCATAACGCATAACGCATAACGCATAAATCATAACGCATAACGCATAACGCATAACTTATAACTCATTACTCATAACGAATAACGCATAACGCATAACGGATAACCCATATCGCATAACGCATAACGCATAATGCATAACGCATAAAGCATAACGCATAACGCATAACGCATAACCCCTAACGCATAACGCATAACGTATAACTCATAACGCATAACGCATAACGCATAACGCCTAACGCATAACGCATAACCCCTAACGCATAACGCATAACGCATAACGCATAACGCATAACGTGTAACTAATAACGCATAACGCATAAAGCATAACGTATAACGCATAACGCATATCGCATAACGCATAACGCATAACGTATAACGCATAACGCATACCGTATAACGCATAACGCATAACGCAAACGTATAACGCACAACGCATAACGCATAACGAACAACGGATAACACATAACGCATAACGCATAATGCACAACGCATAACGAATACAGCAAAACGCATAACGCTTAAAGCATAACGCATAACGCATAACGCATAATGCATAACGCATAACGCATAACGCATAACGCATAACGCATAACGCATAACGCATAACGCATAACGCATAACGCATAACGCATAACGCATAACGCATAACGTATAACGCATACCGCATTACGCATAAAGCATAATGCATAACGCATAACGCATAACGCATTACGCATAACTTATAACTCATAACTCATAAGGAGTAACGCATAACGCATAAAGCATAACGCATAACGCATAACGCAAAATGCATAACGCATGTCGGATCACGCATAACGCATAACGCATAACGCATAACGCATAACGCATAACGCATAACGCATAACGCATAACGCATAACGCATAACGCATAACGCATAAAGCATAACGCATAACTTATATCTCATTACTCATAACGAATAACGCATAACGCATAACGCATAACGCATAACGCATAACGCATAACGCATAACGCATAACGCATAACGCATAACTTATAACTCATAACTCATAAGGAGTAACGCATAACGCATAAAGCATAACGCATAACGCATAACGCATAACGCATAACGCATAACGCATAACGCATAACGCATAACGCATAACGCATAACGCATAACGTATAACGCATACCGCATTACGCATAAAGCATAACGCATAACGCATAACGCATAACGCATTACGCATAACCTATAACTCATAACTCATAAGGAGTAACGCATAACGCATAAAGCATAACGCATAACGCATAACGCATAAATCATAACGCATAACGCATAACGCATAACGCATAACGCATAACGCATAACGCATAACGCATAACGCATAACGCATAACGCATAACGCATAACGCATAACGCATAACGCATAACGTATTACGTATAACGCATACCGCATTACGCATAACTTATAACTCATAACTCATACGGAGTAACGCATAACGCATAAAGCATAACGCATAACGCATAACGCATAACGCATAACGCATAACGCATAACTTATAACTCATTACTCATAACGCATAAAGCATAACGCATAACGCATAACTTATAACTCATTACTCATAACGAATAACGCATAACGCATAACGCATAACGGATAACCCATATCGCATAACGCATAACGCATAATGCATAACGCATAAAGCATAACGCATAACGCATAACGCATAACCCCTAACGCATAACGCATAACGTATAACTCATAACGCATAACGCATAACGCATAACGCATAACGTGTAACTAATAACGCATAACGCATAAAGCATAACGTATAACGCATAACGCATAACGCATAACGCATAACGCATAACGCATAACGCATAACGCATAACGCATAACGCATAACGCATAACGCATAACGCATAACGCATAACGCATAACGCAAAACGCATAACGCATAACGCATTACGCATAACGCATAACGCATGACGCATAACGCATAACGCATAACGCATAACGCATAACGCATAACGCATAACGCAAAGCGCATAACGCATAACGCATAACGCATAACGCATAAAGCATAACGCATAACGCATTACGCATAACTTATAACTCATAACTCATAACGAATAACGCATACCGCATTACGCATAACTTATAACTCATAACTCATACGGAGTAACGCATAACGCATAAAGCATAACGCATAACGCATAACGCATAACGCATAACGCATAACGCATAACGCATAACGCATAACGCATAAAGCATAACGCATAACGCATAACTTATAACTCATTACTCATAACGAATAACGCATAACGCATAAGGCATAACGCATAAGGCATAACTCATAACGCATAAAGCATAACGCATAACGCATAACGCATAACGCATAACGCATAACGCATAACGCATAACGCATAACGCATAACGCATAACGCATAACGCATAACGCATAACGCATAACGCATAACGCATAACGCATAACGCATAACGCATAACGCATTACGCATAACGCATAACGCATGACGCATAACGCATAACGCATAACGCATAACGCATAACGCATAACGGATCACGCATAACGCATAACGCAAAGCGCATAACGCATAACGCATAACGCATAACGCATAAAGCATAACGCATAACGCATTACGCATAACTTATAACTCATAACTCATAACGAATAACGCATACCGCATTACGCATAACTTATAACTCATAACTCATACGGAGTAACGCATAACGCATAAAGCATAACGCATAACGCATAACGCATAAAGCATAACGCATAACGCATAACTTATAACTCATTACTCATAACGCATAACGCATAACGCATAAAGCATAACGCATAACGCATAACGGATAAAGCATAATGCATAACGCATAACGCATAAAGCATAACGCATAACGCATAACTTATAACTCATTACTCATAACGAATAACGCATAACGCATAAGGCATAACGCATAACGCATAACGCATAACGCATAAAGCATAACGCATAACGCATAACGGATAAAGCATAATGCATAACGCATAACGCATTACGCATTACGCATAACTTATAACTCATAACTCATAACGAATAACGCATAACGCAAAATGCATAACGCATGTCGGATCACGCATAACGCATAACGCATAACGCATAACGCATAACGCATAACGCATAACGCATAACGCATAACGCATAAAGCATAACGCATTACGCATAACTTATAACTCATAACTCATAAGGAGTAACGCATAACGCATAAAGCATAACGCATAACGCATAACGCATAACGCATAACGCATAACGCATAACGCATAACGCATAACGCATAACGCATAACGTATAACGCATACCGCATTACGCATAAAGCATAATGCATAACGCATAACGCATAACGCATTACGCATAACCTATAACTCATAACTCATAAGGAGTAACGCATAACGCATAAAGCATAACGCATAACGCATAACGCATAAATCATAACGCATAACGCATAACGCATAACTTATAACTCATTACTCATAACGAATAACGCATAACGCATAACGGATAACCCATATCGCATAACGCATAACGCATAATGCATAACGCATAAAGCATAACGCATAACGCATAACGCATAACCCCTAACGCATAACGCATAACGTATAACTCATAACGCATAACGCATAACGCATAACGCCTAACGCATAACGCATAACCCCTAACGCATAACGCATAACGCATAACGCATAACGCATAACGTGTAACTAATAACGCATAACGCATAAAGCATAACGTATAACGCATAACGCATATCGCATAACGCATAACGCATAACGTATAACTCATAACGCATACCGTATAACGCATAACGCATAACGCAAACGTATAACGCACAACGCATAACGCATAACGAACAACGGATAACACATAACGCATAACGCATAATGCACAACGCATAACGAATACAGCAAAACGCATAACGCTTAAAGCATAACGCATAACGCATAACGCATAATGCATAACGCATAGCGCATAACGCATAACGCATAACGCATAACGCATAACGCATAACGCATAACGCATAACGCATAACGCATAACGCATAACGTATAACGAATACCGCATTACGCATAAAGCATAATGCATAACGCATAACGCATAACGCATTACGCATAACTTATAACTCATAACTCATAAGGAGTAACGCATAACGCATAAAGCATAACGCATAACGCATAACGCAAAATGCATAACGCATGTCGGATCACGCATAACGCATAACGCATAACGCATAACGCATAACGCATAACGCATAACGCATAACGCATAACGCATAACGCATAACGCATAACGCATAACGCATAAAGCATAACGCATAACTTATATCTCATTACTCATAACGAATAACGCATAACGCATAACGCATAACGCATAACGCATAACGCATAACGCATAAAGCATAACGCATTACGCATAACTTATAACTCATAACTCATAAGGAGTAACGCATAACGCATAAAGCATAACGCATAACGCATAACGCATAACGCATAACGCATAACGCATAACGCATAACGCATAACGCATAACGCATAACGCATAACGCATAACGTATAACGCATACCGCATTACGCATAAAGCATAATGCATAACGCATAACGCATAACGCATTACGCATAACCTATAACTCATAACTCATAAGGAGTAACGCATAACGCATAAAGCATAACGCATAACGCATAACGCATAAATCATAACGCATAACGCATAACGCATAACGCATAACGCATAACGCATAACGCATAACGCATAACGCATAACGCATAACGCATAACGCATAACGCATAACGTATTACGTATAACGCATACCGCATTACGCATAACTTATAACTCATAACTCATACGGAGTAACGCATAACGCATAAAGCATAACGCATAACGCATAACGCATAAAGCATAACGCATAACGCATAACTTATAACTCATTACTCATAACGCATAAAGCATAACGCATAACGCATAACTTATAACTCATTACTCATAACGAATAACGCATAACGCATAACGCATAACGGATAACCCATATCGCATAACGCATAACGCATAATGCATAACGCATAAAGCATAACGCATAACGCATAACGCATAACCCCTAACGCATAACGCATAACGTATAACTCATAACGCATAACGCATAACGCATAACGCATAACGTGTAACTAATAACGCATAACGCATAAAGCATAACGTATAACGCATAACGCATAACGCATAACGCATAACGCATAACGCATAACGCATAACGCATAACGCATAACGCATAACGCATAACGCATAACGCATAACGCATAACGCATAACGCAAAACGCATAACGCATAACGCATTACGCATAACGCATAACGCATGACGCATAACGCATAACGCATAACGCATAACGCATAACGCATAACTTATAACTCATTACTCATAACGAATAACGCATAACGCATAAGGCATAACGCATAACGCATAACGCATGACGCATAACGCATAAAGCATAAAGCATAACGCATAACGCATAACGGATAAAGCATAATGCATAACGCATAACGCATTACGCATTACGCATAACTTATAACTCATAACTCATAACGAATAACGCATAACGCAAAATGCATAACGCATGTCGGATCACGCATAACGCATAACGCATAACGCATAACGCATAACGCATAACGCATAACGCATAACGCATAACGCATAACGCATAACGCAAAACGCATAACGCATAACGCATAAAGCATAACGCATAACTTATAACTCATTACTCATAACGAATAACGCATAACGCATAACGCATAACGCATAACGCATAACGCATAACGCATAACGCATAACACATAACGCATAACGCATAATGCACAACGCATTACGAATACAGCAAAACGCATAACGCTTAACGCATAACGGATCACGCATAACGCATAACGCATAATGCATAACGCATAACGCATAACGCATAATGCATAACGCATAAAGCGTAACGCATAACGCATAACGCATAAAGCGTAACACATAACGCATAACGCATAATGCACAACGCATAACGAATACAGCAAAACGCATAACACTTAACGCATAACGCATAACGCATAACGCATAATGCATAACGCATAATGCATAACGCATAGCGCATAACGCATAACGCATAACGCATAACGCATAACGCATAACGCATAACGCATAACGCATAACGCATAACGTATAACGCATACCGCATTACGCATAAAGCATAATGCATAACGCATAACGCATAACGCATTACGCATAACTTATAACTCATAACTCATAAGGAGTAACGCATAACGCATAAAGCATAAAGCATAACGCATAACGCATAACGGATAAAGCATAATGCATAACGCGTAACGCATAACGCATTACGCATAACTTATAACTCATAACTCATAACGAATAACGCATAACGCAAAATGCATAACGCATGTCGGATCACGCATAACGCATAACGCATAAAGCATAAATCATACCGCATAACGAATACCGCAAAACGTATATCGCGTAACACATAACGCATCACGCATAACGCATAACGCATAACGCATAACGCATAACGCATAACGCATAACGCATAACGCATAACGCATAACGCATAACGCATAACGCATAACGCATAACGTATTACGTATAACGCATACCGCATTACGCATAACTTATAACTCATAACTCCTACGGAGTAACGCATGACGCATAAAGCATAACGCATAACGCATAACGCATAAAGCATAACGCATAACGCATAACTTATAACTCATTACTCATAACGCATAACGCGTAACGCATAAAGCATAACGCATAACGCATAACGCATAAAGCATAACGCAGAACGCATAACGTATAACGCATAACGCATAACGCATAACGCATAACGCATAACGCATTACGCATTACGCATAACTTATAACTCATAACTCATAACGAATAACGCATAACGCAAAATGCATAACGCATGTCGGATCACGCATAACGCATAACGCATAACGCATAACGGATAAAGCATAATGCATAACGCATAACGCATAACGCATAACGCATAACGCATAACGCATAACGCATAACGCATAAAGCATAACGCATAACGCATACCTTATAACTCATTACTCATAACGAATAACGCATAACGCATAAGGCATAACACATAACGCATAACGCATAACGCATAACGCATAAAGCATAACGCATAACGCATAACGGATAAAGCATAATGCATAACGCATAACGCATTACGCATTACGCATAACTTATAACTCATAACTCATAACGAATAACGCATAACGCAAAATGCATAACGCATGTCGGATCACGCATAACGCATAACGCATAACGCATAACGCATAACGCATAACGCATAACGCATAACGCATAACGCATAACGCATAACGCATAACGCATAACGCATAACGCATAACGCATAACGCATAACGCATAACGCATAACGCATAAAGCATAACGCATTACGCATAACTTATAACTCATAACTCATAAGGAGTAACGCATAACGCATAAAGCATAACGCATAACGCATAACGCATAACGCATAACGCATAACGCATAACGCATAACGCATAACGCATAACGCATAACGCATAACGCATAACGCATAACGCATAACGCATGACGCATAACGCATAACGCATAACGCATAACGCATAACGCATAACGCATAACGCATAACGCATAACGGATCACGCATAACGCATAACGCAAAGCGCATAACGCATAACGCATAACGCATAACGCATAAAGCATAACGCATAACGCATAACGCATAACGCATTACGCATAACTTATAACTCATAACTCATAAGGAGTAACGCATAACGCATAAAGCATAACGCATAACGCATAACGCATAACGCATAACGCATAACGCATAACGCATAACGCATAACGCATAACGCATAACGCATAACGCATAACGCATAACGCATAAAGCATAACGCATTACGCATAACTTATAACTCATAACTCATAAGGAGTAACGCATAACGCATAAAGCATAACGCATAACGCATAACGCATAACGCATAACGCATAACGCATAACGCATAACGCATAACGCATAACGCATAACGCATAACGCATGACGCATAACGCATAACGCATAACGCATAACGCATAACGCATAACGCATAACGCATAACGCATAACGCATAACGCATAACGGATCACGCATAACGCATAACGCAAAGCGCATAACGCATAACGCATAACGCATAACGCATAAAGCATAACGCATAACGCATTACGCATAACTTATAACTCATAACTCATAACGAATAACGCATACCGCATTACGCATAACTTATAACTCATAACTCATACGGAGTAACGCATAACGCATAAAGCATAACGCATAACGCATAACGCATAAAGCATAACGCATAACGCATAACTTATAACTCATTACTCATAACGCATAACGCATAACGCATAAAGCATAACGCATAACGCATAACGGATAAAGCATAATGCATAACGCATAACGCAAAACGCATTACGCATAACTTATAACTCATAACTCATAAGGAGTAACGCATAACGCATAAAGCATAACTCATAACGCATAACGCATAAAGCATAACGCATAACGCATAACGCATAACGCATAACGCATAACGCATAACGCATAACGCATAACGCATAACGCATAAAGCATAACGCATAACGCATAACGCATAACGCATAACACATAACGCATAACGCATAATGCACAACGCATTACGAATACAGCAAAACGCATAACGCTTAACGCATAACGGATCACGCATAACGCATAACGCATAATGCATAACGCATAACGCATAACGCATAATGCATAACGCATAAAGCGTAACGCATAACGCATAACGCATAAAGCGTAACACATAACGCATAACGCATAATGCACAACGCATAACGAATACAGCAAAACGCATAACGCTTACCGCATAACGCATAACGCATAACGCATAACGCATAATGCATAACGCATAGCGCATAACGCATAACGCATAACGCATAACGCATAACGCATAACGCATAACGCATAACGTATAACGCATACCGCATTACGCATAAAGCATAATGCATAACGCATAACGCATAACGCATTACGCATAACTTATAACTCATTACTCATAAGGAGTAACGCATAACGCATAAAGCATAAAGCATAACGCATAACGCATAACGGATAAAGCATAATGCATAACGCATAACGCATAACGCATTACGCATAACTTATAACTCATAACTCATAACGAATAACGCATAACGCAAAATGCATAACGCATGTCGGATCACGCATAACGCATAACGCATAAAGCATAAATCATAACGCATAACGAATACCGCAAAACGTATATCGCCTAACACATAACGCATCACGCATAACGCATAACGCATAACGCATAACGCATAACGCATAACGCATAACGCATAACGCATAACGCATAACGCATAACGCATAACGCATAACGCATAACGCATAACGCATAACGCATAACGCATAACGCATAACGTATTACGTATAACGCATACCGCATTACGCATAACTTATAACTCATAACTCATACGGAGTAACGCATAACGCATAAAGCATAACGCATAACGCATAACGCATAAAGCATAACGCATAACGAATAACTTATAACTCATTACTCATAACGCATAACGCATAACGCATAAAGCATAACGCATAACGCATAACGGATAAAGCATAATGCATAACGCATAACGCAAAACGCATTACGCATAACTTATAACTCATAACTCATAAGGAGTAACGCATAACGCATAAAGCATAACGCATAACGCATAACGCATAAAGCATAACGCATAACGCATAACGCATAAAGCATAACGCATAACGCATAACTTATAACTCATTACTCATAACGAATAACGCATAACGCATAAGGCATAACGCATAACGCATAACGCATAACGCATAACGCATAAAGCATAACGCATAACGCATAACGGATAAAGCATAATGCATAACGCATAACGCATTACGCATTACGCATAACTTATAACTCATAACTCATAACGAATAACGCATAACGCAAAATGCATAACGCATGTCGGATCACGCATAACGCATAACGCATAACGGATGAAGCATAATGCATAACGCATAACGCAAAACGCATTACGCATAACTTATAACTCATAACTCATAAGGAGTAACGCATAACGCATAAAGCATAACGCATAACCTATAACGCATAAAGCATAACGCATAACGCATAACGCATAACGCATAACGCATAACGCATAACGCATAACGCATAAAGCATAACGCATAACGCATACCTTATAACTCATTACTCATAACGAATAACGCATAACGCATAAGGCATAACGCATAACGCATAACGCATAACGCATAACGCATAAAGCATAACGCATAACGCATAACGGATAAAGCATAATGCATAACGCATAACGCATTACGCATTACGCATAACTTATAACTCATAACTCATAACGAATAACGCATAACGCAAAATGCATAACGCATGTCGGATCACGCATAACGCATAACGCATAACGCATAACGCATAAGGCATAACGCATAACGCATAACGCATAACGCATAACGCATAACGCATAACGCATAACGCATAACGCATAAAGCATAACGCATAACTTATAACTCATTACTCATAACGAATAACGCATAACGCATAAGGCATAACGCATAACGCATAACGCATAACGCATAACGCATAAAGCATAACGCATAACGCATAACGCATAACGCATAACGCATAACGCATAACGCATAACGCATAACGCATAAAGCATAACGCATTACGCATAACTTATAACTCATAACTCATAAGGAGTAACGCATAACGCATAAAGCATTACGCATAACTTATAACTCATAACTCATAACGAATAACGCATAACGCAAAATGCATAACGCATGTCGGATCACGCATAACGCATAACGCATAACGGATAAAGCATAATGCATAACGCATAACGCATAACGCATTACGCATAACTTATAACTCATAACTCATAAGGAGTAACGCATAACGCATAAAGCATAACGCATAACCTATAACGCATAAAGCATAACGCATAACGCATAACGCATAACGCATAACGCATAACGCATAACGCATAACGCATAAAGCATAACGCATAACGCATACCTTATAACTCATTACTCATAACGAATAACGCATAACGCATAAGGCATAACGCATAACGCATAACGCATAACGCATAACGCATAAAGCATAACGCATAACGCATAACGGATAAAGCATAATGCATAACGCATAACGCATAACGCATTACGCATAACTTATAACTCATAACTCATAACGAATAACGCATAACGCAAAATGCATAACGCATGTCGGATCACGCATAACGCATAACGCATAACGCATAACGCATAAGGCATAACGCATAACGCATAACGCATAACGCATAACGCATAACGCATAACGCATAACGCATAACGCATAAAGCATAACGCAGAACTTATAACTCATTACTCATAACGAATAACGCATAACGCATAAGGCATAACGCATAACGCATAACGCATAACGCATAACGCATAAAGCATAACGCATAACGCATAACGCATAACGCATAACGCATAACGCATAACGCATAACGCATAACGCATAAAGCATAACGCATTACGCATAACTTATAACTCATAACTCATAAGGAGTAACGCATAACGCATAAAGCATAACGCATAACGCATAACGCATAACGCATAACGCATAACGCATAACGCATAACGCATAACGCATAACGCATAACGCATAACGCATAACGCATGACGCATAACGCATAACGCATAACGCATAACGCATAACGCATAACGCATAACGGATCATGCATAACGCATAACGCAAAGCGCATAACGCATAACGCATAACGCATAACGCATAAAGCATAACGCATAACGCATAACGCATAACGCATTACGCATAACTTATAACTCATAACTCATAAGGAGTAACGCATAACGCATAAAGCATAACGCATAACGCATAACGCATAACGCATAACGCATAACGCATAACGCATAACGCATAACGCATAACGCATAACGCATAAAGCATAACGCATTACGCATAACTTATAACTCATAACTCATAAGGAGTAACGCATAACGCATAAAGCATAACGCATAACGCATAACGCATAACGCATAACGCATAACGCATAACGCATAACGCATAACGCATAACGCATAACGCATAACGCATAACGCATAACGCATAACGCATAACTTATAACTCATTACTCATAACGCATAACGCATAACGCATAACGCATAACGCATAACGCATAACGCATAACGCATAACGCATAACGCATAAAGCATAACGCATAACGCATAACTTATAACTCATTACTCATAACGAATAACGCATAACGCATAAGGCATAAGGCATAACGCATAACGCATAACGCATAACGCATAAAGCATAACGCATAACGCATAACGCAAAACGTATTACGTATAACGCATACCGCATTACGCATAACTTATAACTCATAACTCATACGGAGTAACGCATAACGCATAAAGCATAACGCATAACGCATAACGCATATAGCATAACGCATAACGCATAACTTATAACTCATTACTCATAACGCATAAAGCATAACGCATAACGCATAACTTATAACTCATTACTCATAACGAATAACGCATAACGCATAACGCATAACGGATAACCCATATCGCATAACGCATAACGCATAATGCATAACGCATAAAGCATAACGCATAACGCATAACGCATAACCCCTAACGCATAACGCATAACGCATAACGCATACCGCATTACGCATAACTTATAACTCATAACTCATACGGAGTAACGCATAACGCATAAAGCATAACGCATAACGCATAACGCATAAAGCATAACGCATAACGCATAACTTATAACTCATTACTCATAACGCATAACGCATAACGCATAAAGCATAACGCATAACGCATAACGGATAAAGCATAATGCATAACGCATAACGCAAAACGCATTACGCATAACTTATAACTCATAACTCATAAGGAGTAACGCATAACGCATAAAGCATAACGCATAACACATAACGCATAACGCATAAAGCATAACGCATAACGCATAACGCATAACGCATAACGCATAACGCATAACGCATAACGCATAACGCATAACGCATAACGCATAACGCATAAAGCATAACGCATAACGCATAACTTATAACTCATTACTCATAACGAATAACGCATAACGCATAAGGCATAAGGCATAACGCATAACGCATAACGCATAACGCATAAAGCATAACGCATAACGCATAACGCATAACGTATTACGTATAACGCATACCGCATTACGCATAACTTATAACTCATAACTCATACGGAGTAACGCATAACGCATAAAGCATAACGCATAACGCATAACGCATAAAGCATAACGCATAACGCATAACTTATAACTCATTACTCATAACGCATAAAGCATAACGCATAACGCATAACTTATAACTCATTACTCATAACGAATAACGCATAACGCATAACGGATAACCCATATCGCATAACGCATAACGCATAATGCATAACGCATAAAGCATAACGCATAACGCATAACGCATAACCCCTAACGCATAACGCATAACGTATAACTCATAACGCATAACGCATAACGCATAACGCCTAACGCATAACGCATAACCCCTAACGCATAACGCATAACGCATAACGCATAACGCATAACGTGTAACTAATAACGCATAACGCATAAAGCATAACGTATAACGCATAACGCATATCGCATAACGCATAACGCATAACGTATAACGCATAACGCATACCGTATAACGCATAACGCATAACGCAAACGTATAACCCACAACGCATAACGCATAACGAACAACGGATAACACATAACGCATAACGCATAATGCACAACGCATAACGAATACAGCAAAACGCATAACGCTTAAAGCATAACGCATAACGCATAACGCATAATGCATAACGCATAGCGCATAACGCATAACGCATAACGCATAACGCATAACGCATAACGCATAACGCATAACGCATAACGCATAACGCATAACGCATAACGTATAACGCATACCGCATTACGCATAAAGCATAATGCATAACGCATAACGCATAACGCATTACGCATAACTTATAACTCATAACTCATAAGGAGTAACGCATAACGCACAAAGCATAACGCATAACGCATAACGCAAAATGCATAACGCATGTCGGATCACGCATAACGCATAACGCATAACGCATAACGCATAACGCATAACGCATAACGCATAACGCATAACGCATAACGCATAACGCATAACGCATAAAGCATAACGCATAACTTATATCTCATTACTCATAACGAATAACGCATAACGCATAACGCATAACGCATAACGCATAACGCATAACGCATAAAGCATAACGCATTACGCATAACTTATAACTCATAACTCATAAGGAGTAACGCATAACGCATAAAGCATAACGCATAACGCATAACGCATAACGCATAACGCATAACGCATAACGCATAACGCATAACGCATAACGCATAACGCATAACGTATAACGCATACCGCATTACGCATAAAGCATAATGCATAACGCATAACGCATAACGCATTACGCATAACCTATAACTCATAACTCATAAGGAGTAACGCATAACGCATAAAGCATAACGCATAACGCATAACGCATAACGCATAACGCATAACGTATTACGTATAACGCATACCGCATTACGCATAACTTATAACTCATAACTCATACGGAGTAACGCATAACGCATAAAGCATAACGCATAACGCATAACGCATAAAGCATAACGCATAACGCATAACTTATAACTCATTACTCATAACGCATAAAGCATAACGCATAACGCATAACTTATAACTCATTACTCATAACGAATAACGCATAACGCATAACGCATAACGGATAACCCATATCGCATAACGCATAACGCATAACGCATAACGCATAACGCATAACGCATAACGCATAACGTATAACTCATAACGCATAACGCATAACGCATAACGCCTAACGCATAACGCATAACCCCTAACGCATAACGCATAACGCATAACGCATAACGCATAACGTGTAACTAATAACGCATAACGCATAAAGCATAACGTATAACGCATAACGCATATCGCATAACGCATACCGCATAACGTATAACGCATAACGCATACCGTATAACGCATAACGCATAACGCAAACGTATAACGCACAACGCATAACGCATAACGAACAACGGATAACACATAACGCATAACGCATAATGCACAACGCATAACGAATACAGCAAAACGCATAACGCTTAAAGCATAACGCATAACGCATAACGCATAATGCATAACGCATAGCGCATAACGCAAAACGCATAACGCATAACGCATAATGCATAACGCATAACGCATAACGCATAACGCATAACGCATAACGCATAACGTATAACGCATACCGCATTACGCATAAAGCATAATGCATAACGCATAACGCATAACGCATTACGCATAACTTATAACTCATAACTCATAAGGAGTAACGCATAACGCATAAAGCATAACGCATAACGCATAACGCATAAATCATAACGCATAACGCATAACGCATAACGCATAACGCATAACGCATAACGCATAACGCATAACGCATAACGCATAACGCATAACGCATAACGCATAACGCATAACGCATAACGCATAACGCATAACGCATAACGCATAACGCATACCGTATAACGCATAACGCATAACGAATAACGCATAACGCATAACGCATAACGCATAACGCATAACGCATAACGCATAACGCATAACGCATAACGCATAACGCATAACGCATAACGCATACCGTATAACGCATAACGCATAACGCATAACGCATAACGCATAACGCATAACGCATAACGCATAACGCATAACGCATAACGCATAACGCATAACGCATAAAGCATAACGCATAACGCATAACTTATAACTCATTACTCATAACGAATAACGCATAACGCATAAGGCATAACGCATAAGGCATAACTCATAACGCATAAAGCATAACGCATAACGCATAACGCATAACGCATAACGCATAACGCATAACGCATAACGCATAACGCATAACGCATAACGCATAACGCATAACGCATAACGCATAACGCATAACGCATAACGCATAACGCATAACGCATAACGCATAACGCATAACGCATAACGCATGACGCATAACGCATAACGCATAACGCATAACGCATA
This sequence comes from Lasioglossum morio, assembly GCA_916610235.2. Lineage (NCBI taxonomy): Eukaryota > Metazoa > Arthropoda > Insecta > Hymenoptera > Halictidae > Lasioglossum > Lasioglossum morio. The sequence continues at coordinate 4,180,994 of CAKAJA020000289.1, forward strand.
ACGCATAACGGATCACGCATAACGCATAACGCAAAGCGCATAACGCATAACGCATAACGCATAACGCATAAAGCATAACGCATAACGCATTACGCATAACTTATAACTCATAACTCATAACGAATAACGCATACCGCATTACGCATAACTTATAACTCATAACTCATACGGAGTAACGCATAACGCATAAAGCATAACGCATAACGCATAACGCATAAAGCATAACGCATAACGCATAACTTATAACTCATTACTCATAACGCATAACGCATAACGCATAAAGCATAACGCATAACGCATAACGGATAAAGCATAATGCATAACGCATAACGCATAAAGCATAACGCATAACGCATAACTTATAACTCATTACTCATAACGAATAACGCATAACGCATAAGGCATAACGCATAACGCATAACGCATAACGCATAAAGCATAACGCATAACGCATAACGGATAAAGCATAATGCATAACGCATAACGCATTACGCATTACGCATAACTTATAACTCATAACTCATAACGAATAACGCATAACGCAAAATGCATAACGCATGTCGGATCACGCATAACGCATAACGCATAACGCATAACGCATAACGCATAACGCATAACGCATAACGCATAACGCATAACGCATAAAGCATAACGCATTACGCATAACTTATAACTCATAACTCATAAGGAGTAACGCATAACGCATAAAGCATAACGCATAACGCATAACGCATAACGCATAACGCATAACGCATAACGCATAACGCATAACGCATAACGCATAACGTATAACGCATACCGCATTACGCATAAAGCATAATGCATAACGCATAACGCATAACGCATTACGCATAACCTATAACTCATAACTCATAAGGAGTAACGCATAACGCATAAAGCATAACGCATAACGCATAACGCATAAATCATAACGCATAACGCATAACGCATAACTTATAACTCATTACTCATAACGAATAACGCATAACGCATAACGGATAACCCATATCGCATAACGCATAACGCATAATGCATAACGCATAAAGCATAACGCATAACGCATAACGCATAACCCCTAACGCATAACGCATAACGTATAACTCATAACGCATAACGCATAACGCATAACGCCTAACGCATAACGCATAACCCCTAACGCATAACGCATAACGCATAACGCATAACGCATAACGTGTAACTAATAACGCATAACGCATAAAGCATAACGTATAACGCATATCGCATATCGCATAACGCATAACGCATAACGTATAACGCATAACGCATACCGTATAACGCATAACGCATAACGCAAACGTATAACGCACAACGCATAACGCATAACGAACAACGGATAACACATAACGCATAACGCATAATGCACAACGCATAACGAATACAGCAAAACGCATAACGCTTAAAGCATAACGCATAACGCATAACGCATAATGCATAACGCATAGCGCATAACGCATAACGCATAACGCATAACGCATAACGCATAACGCATAACGCATAACGCATAACGCATAACGCATAACGCATAACGTATAACGCATACCGCATTACGCATAAAGCATAATGCATAACGCATAACGCATAACGCATTACGCATAACTTATAACTCATAACTCATAAGGAGTAACGCATAACGCATAAAGCATAACGCATAACGCATAACGCAAAATGCATAACGCATGTCGGATCACGCATAACGCATAACGCATAACGCATAACGCATAACGCATAACGCATAACGCATAACGCATAACGCATAACGCATAACGCATAAAGCATAACGCATAACTCATATCTCATTACTCATAACGAATAACGCATAACGCATAACGCATAACGCATAACGCATAACGCATAACGCATAAAGCATAACGCATTACGCATAACTTATAACTCATAACTCATAAGGAGTAACGCATAACGCATAAAGCATAACGCATAACGCATAACGCATAACGCATAACGCATAACGCATAACGCATAACGCATAACGCATAACGCATAACGCATAACGCATAACGTATAACGCATACCGCATTACGCATAAAGCATAATGCATAACGCATAACGCATAACGCATTACGCATAACCTATAACTCATAACTCATAAGGAGTAACGCATAACGCATAAAGCATAACGCATAACGCATAACGCATAAATCATAACGCATAACGCATAACGCATAACGCATAACGCATAACGCATAACGCATAACGCATAACGCATAACGCATAACGCATAACGTATTACGTATAACGCATACCGCATTACGCATAACTTATAACTCATAACTCATACGGAGTAACGCATAACGCATAAAGCATAACGCATAACGCATAACGCATAAAGCATAACGCATAACGCATAACTTATAACTCATTACTCATAACGCATAAAGCATAACGCATAACGCATAACTTATAACTCATTACTCATAACGAATAACGCATAACGCATAACGCATAACGGATAACCCATATCGCATAACGCATAACGCATAATGCATAACGCATAAAGCATAACGCATAACGCATAACGCATAACCCCTAACGCATAACGCATAACGTATAACTCATAACGCATAACGCATAACGCCTAACGCATAACGCATAACCCCTAACGCATAACGCATAACGCATAACGCATAACGCATAACGTGTAACTAATAACGCATAACGCATAAAGCATAACGTATAACGCATAACGCATATCGCATAACGCATAACGCATAACGTATAACGCATAACGCATACCGTATAACGCATAACGCATAACGCAAACGTATAACGCACAACGCATAACGCATAACGAACAACGGATAACACATAACGCATAACGCATAATGCACAACGCATAACGAATACAGCAAAACGCATAACGCTTAAAGCATAACGCATAACGCATAACGCATAATGCATAACGCATAACGCATAACGCATAACGCATAACGCATAACGCATAATGCATAACGCATAACGCATAACGCATAACGCATAACGCATAACGCATAACGTATAACGCATACCGCATTACGCATAAAGCATAATGCATAACGCATAACGCATAACGCATTACGCATAACTTATAACTCATAACTCATAAGGAGTAACGCATAACGCATAAAGCATAACGCATAACGCATAACGCATAAATCATAACGCATAACGCATAACGCATAACGCATAACGCATAACGCATAACGCATAACGCATAACGCATAACGCATAACGCATAACGCATAACGCATAACGCATAACGCATAACGCATAACGCATAACGCATAACGCATAACGCATACCGTATAACGCATAACGCATAACGAATAACGCATAACGCATAACGCATAACGCATAACGCATAACGCATAACGCATAACGCATAACGCATAACGCATAACGCATAACGCATAACGCATACCGTATAACGCATAACGCATAACGCATAACGCATAACGCATAACGCATAACGCATAACGCATAACGCATAACGCATAACGCATAACGCATAACGCATAAAGCATAACGCATAACGCATAACTTATAACTCATTACTCATAACGAATAACGCATAACGCATAAGGCATAACGCATAAGGCATAACTCATAACGCATAAAGCATAACGCATAACGCATAACGCATAACGCATAACGCATAACGCATAACGCATAACGCATAACGCATAACGCATAACGCATAACGCATAACGCATAACGCATAACGCATAACGCATAACGCATAACGCATAACGCATAACGCATAACGCATAACGCATTACGCATAACGCATAACGCATGACGCATAACGCATAACGCATAACGCATAACGCATAACGCATAACGGATCACGCATAACGCATAACGCAAAGCGCATAACGCATAACGCATAACGCATAAAGCATAACGCATAACGCATTACGCATAACTTATAACTCATAACTCATAACGAATAACGCATACCGCATTACGCATAACTTATAACTCATAACTCATACGGAGTAACGCATAACGCATAAAGCATAACGCATAACGCATAACGCATAAAGCATAACGCATAACGCATAACTTATAACTCATTACTCATAACGCATAACGCATAACGCATAAAGCATAACGCATAACGCATAACGGATAAAGCATAATGCATAACGCATAACGCATAAAGCATAACGCATAACGCATAACTAATAACTCATTACTCATAACGAATAACGCATAACGCATAAGGCATAACGCATAACGCATAACGCATAACGCATAAAGCATAACGCATAACGCATAACGGATAAAGCATAATGCATAACGCATAACGCATTACGCATTACGCATAACTTATAACTCATAACTCATAACGAATAACGCATAACGCAAAATGCATAACGCATGTCGGATCACGCATAACGCATAACGCATAACGCATAACGCATAACGCATAACGCATAACGCATAACGCATAACGCATAACGCATAACGCATAACGCATAAAGCATAACGCATTACGCATAACTTATAACTCATAACTCATAAGGAGTAACGCATAACGCATAAAGCATAACGCATAACGCATAACGCATAACGCATAACGCATAACGCATAACGCATAACGCATAACGCATAACGCATAACGCATAACGTATAACGCATACCGCATTACGCATAAAGCATAACGCATAACGCATAACGCATAACGCATTACGCATAACCTATAACTCATAACTCATAAGGAGTAACGCATAACGCATAAAGCATAACGCATAACGCATAACGCATAAATCATAACGCATAACGCATAACGCATAACGCATAACGCATAACGCATAACGCATAACGCATAACGCATAACGCATAACGCATAACGCATAACGCATAACGCATAACGTATTACGTATAACGCATACCGCATTACGCATAACTTATAACTCATAACTCATACGGAGTAACGCATAACGCATAAAGCATAACGCATAACGCATAACGCATAACGCATAACGCATAACGCATAACTTATAACTCATTACTCATAACGCATAAAGCATAACGCATAACGCATAACTTATAACTCATTACTCATAACGAATAACGCATAACGCATAACGCATAACGGATAACCCATATCGCATAACGCATAACGCATAATGCATAACGCATAAAGCATAACGCATAACGCATAACGCATAACCCCTAACGCATAACGCATAACGTATAACTCATAACGCATAACGCATAACGCATAACGCCTAACGCATAACGCATAACCCCTAACGCATAACGCATAACGCATAACGCATAACGCATAACGTGTAACTAATAACGCATAACGCATAAAGCATAACGTATAACGCATAACGCATATCGCATAACGCATAACGCATAACGTATAACGCATAACGCATACCGTATAACGCATAACGCATAACGCAAACGTATAACGCACAACGCATAACGCATAACGAACAACGGATAACACATAACGCATAACGCATAATGCACAACGCATAACGAATACAGCAAAACGCATAACGCATAAAGCATAACGCATAACGCATAACGCATAATGCATAACGCATAGCGCATAACGCATAACGCATAACGCATAACGCATAATGCATAACGCATAACGCATAACGCATAACGCATAACGCATAACGCATAACGTATAACGCATACCGCATTACGCATAAAGCATAATGCATAACGCATAACGCATAACGCATTACGCATAACTTATAACTCATAACTCATAAGGAGTAACGCATAACGCATAAAGCATAACGCATAACGCATAACGCATAAATCATAACGCATAACGCATAACGCATAACGCATAACGCATAACGCATAACGCATAACGCATAACGCATAACGCATAACGCATAACGCATAACGCATAACGCATAACGCATAACGCATAACGCATACCGTATAACGCATAACGCATAACGAATAACGCATAACGCATAACGCATAACGCATAACGCATAACGCATAACGCATAACGCATAACGCATAACGCATAACGCATAACGCATAACGCATACCGTATAACGCATAACGCATAACGCATAACGCATAACGCATAACGCATAACGCATAACGCATAACGCATAACGCATAACGCATAACGCATAAAGCATAACGCATAACGCATAACTTATAACTCATTACTCATAACGAATAACGCATAACGCATAAGGCATAACGCATAAGGCATAACTCATAACGCATAAAGCATAACGCATAACGCATAACGCATAACGCATAACGCATAACGCATAACGCATAACGCATAACGCATAACGCATAACGCATAACGCATAACGCATAACGCATAACGCATAACGCATAACGCATAACGCATAACGCATAACGCATAACGCATAACGCATAACGCATAACGCATAACGCATGACGCATAACGCATAACGCATAACGCATAACGCATAACGCATAACGGATCACGCATAACGCATAACGCAAAGCGCATAACGCATAACGCATAACGCATAACGCATAAAGCATAACGCATAACGCATTACGCATAACTTATAACTCATAACTCATAACGAATAACGCATACCGCATTACGCATAACTTATAACTCATAACTCATACGGAGTAACGCATAACGCATAAAGCATAACGCATAACGCATAACGCATAAAGCATAACGCATAACGCATAACTTATAACTCATTACTCATAACGCATAACGCATAACGCATAAAGCATAACGCATAACGCATAACGGATAAAGCATAATGCATAACGCATAACGCATAAAGCATAACGCATAACGCATAACTTATAACTCATTACTCATAACGAATAACGCATAACGCATAAGGCATAACGCATAACGCATAACGCATAACGCATAAAGCATAACGCATAACGCATAACGGATAAAGCATAATGCATAACGCATAACGCATTACGCATTACGCATAACTTATAACTCATAACTCATAACGAATAACGCATAACGCAAAATGCATAACGCATGTCGGATCACGCATAACGCATAACGCATAACGCATAACGCATAACGCATAACGCATAACGCATAACGCATAACGCATAAAGCATAACGCATAACTTATAACACATTACTCATAACTAATAACGCATAACGCATAACGCATAACGCATAACGCATAACGCATAACGCATAACGCATAACGCATAAAGCATAACGCATTACACATAACTTATAACTCATAACTCATAAGGAGTAACGCATAACGCATAAAGCATAACGCATAACGCATAACGCATAACGCATAACGCATAACGCATAACGCATAACGCATAACGCATAACGTATAACGCATACCGCATTACGCATAAAGCATAATGCATAACGCATAACGCATAACGCATTACGCATAACTTATAACTCATAACTCATAAGGAGTAACGCATAACGCATAAAGCATAACGCATAACGCATAACGCATAAATCATAACGCATAACGCATAACGCATAACGCATAACGCATAACGCATAACGCATAACGCATAACGCATAACGCATAACGCATAACGCATAACGCATAACGCATAACGCATAACGCATAACGCATAACGCATAACGCATACCGTATAACGCATAACGCATAACGAATAACGCATAACGCATAACGCATAACGCATAACGCATAACGCATAACGCATAACGCATAACGCATAACGCATAACGCATAACGCATAACGCATACCGTATAACGCATAACGCATAACGCATAACGCACAACGCATAACGCATAACGCATAACGCATAACGCATAACGCATAACGCATAACGCATAACGCATAACGCATAACGCATAAAGCATAACGCATAACGCATAACTTATAACTCATTACTCATAACGAATAACGCATAACGCATAAGGCATAACGCATAAGGCATAACTCATAACGCATAAAGCATAACGCATAACGCATAACGCATAACGCATAACGCATAACGCATAACGCATAACGCATAACGCATAACGCATAACGCATAACGCATAACGCATAACGCATAACGCATAACGCATTACGCATAACGCATAACGCATGACGCATAACGCATAACGCATAATGCATAACGCATAACGCATAACGCATAACGGATCACGCATAACGCATAACGCAAAGCGCATAACGCATAACGCATAACGCATAACGCATAACGCATAACGCATAACGCATTACGCATAACTTATAACTCATAACTCATAACGAATAACGCATACCGCATTACGCATAACTTATAACTCATAACTCATACGGAGTAACGCATAACGCATAAAGCATAACGCATAACGCATAACGCATAAAGCATAACGCATAACGCATAACTTATAACTCATTACTCATAACGCATAACGCATAACGCATAAAGCATAACGCATAACGTATAACGGATAAAGCATAATGCATAACGCATAACGCATAAAGCATAACGCATAACGCATAACTTATAACTCATTACTCATAACGAATAACGCATAACGCATAAGGCATAACGCATAACGCATAACGCATAACGCATAACGCATAAAGCATAACGCATAACGCATAACGGATAAAGCATAATGCATAACGCATAACGCATTACGCATTACGCATAACTTATAACTCATAACTCATAACGAATAACGCATAACGCAAAATGCATAACGCATGTCGGATCACGCATAACGCATAACGCATAACGCATAACGCATAACGCATAACGCATAACGCATAACGCATAACGCATAACGCATAACGCATAACGCATAACGCATAAAGCATAACGCATAACTTATAACTCATTACTCATAACGAATAACGCATAACGCATAACGCATAACGCATAACGCATAAGGCATAACGCATAACGCATAACGCATAAAGCATAACGCATTACGCATAACTTATAACTCATAACTCATAAGGAGTAACGCATAACGCATAAAGCATAACGCATAACGCATAACGCATAACGCATAACGCATAACGCATAACGCATAACGCATAACGCATAACGCATAACGCATAACGCATAACGCATAACGCATAACGCATAACGCATGACGCATAACGCATAACGCATAACGCATAACGCATAACGCATAACGCATAACGCATAACGCATAACGGATCACGCATAACGCATAACGCAAAGCGCATAACGCATAACGCATAACGCATAACGCATAAAGCATAACGCATAACGCATAACGCATAACGCATTACGCATAACTTATAACTCATAACTCATAAGGAGTAACGCATAACGCATAAAGCATAACGCATAACGCATAACGCATAACGCATAACGCATAACGCATAACGCATAACGCATAACGCATAACGCATAACGCATAACGCATAACGCATAAAGCATAACGCATTACGCATAACTTATAACTCATAACTCATAAGGAGTAACGCATAACGCATAAAGCATAACGCATAACGCATAACGCATAACGCATAACGCATAACGCATAACGCATAACGCATAACGCATAACGCATAACGCATAACGCATAACGCATAACGCATAACGCATGACGCATAACGCATAACGCATAACGCATAACGCATAACGCATAACGCATAACGCATAACGCATAACGCATAACGCATAACGGATCACGCATAACGCATAACGCAAAGCGCATAACGCATAACGCATAACGCATAACGCATAAAGCATAACGCATAACGCATTACGCATAACTTATAACTCATAACTCATAACGAATAACGCATACCGCATTACGCATAACTTATAACTCATAACTCATACGGAGTAACGCATAACGCATAAAGCATAACGCATAACGCATAACGCATAAAGCATAACGCATAACGAATAACTTATAACTCATTACTCATAACGCATAACGCATAACGCATAAAGCATAACGCATAACGCATAACGCATAACGCATAACGCATAACGCATAACGGATCACGCATAACGCATAACGCAAAGCGCATAACGCATAACGCATAACGCATAACGCATAAAGCATAACGCATAACGCATAACGCATAACGCATTACGCATAACTTATAACTCATAACTCATAAGGAGTAACGCATAACGCATAAAGCATAACGCATAACGCATAACGCATAACGCATAACGCATAACGCATAACGCATAACGCATAACGCATAAAGCATAACGCATTACGGATAACTTATAACTCATAACTCATAAGGAGTAACGCATAACGCATAAAGCATAACGCATAACGCATAACGCATAACGCATAACGCATAACGCATAACGCATAACGCATAACGCATAACGCATAACGCATAACGCATAACGCATAACGCATAACGCATAACGCATGACGCATAACGCATAACGCATAACGCATAACGCATAACGCATAACGCATAACGCATAACGCATAACGCATAACGGATCACGCATAACGCATAACGCAAAGCGCATAACGCATAACGCATAACGCATAACGCATAAAGCATAACGCATAACGCATTACGCATAACTTATAACTCATAACTCATAACGTATAACGCATACCGCATTACGCATAACTTATAACTCATAACTCATACGGAGTAACGCATAACGCATAAAGCATAACGCATAACGCATAACGCATAAAGCATAACGCATAACGCATAACTTATAACTCATTACTCATAACGCATAAAGCATAACGCATAACGCATAACTTATAACTCATAACGCATAACGCATAACGCATAACGCCTAACGCACAACGCATAACCCCTAACGCATAACGCATAACGCATAACGCATAACGCATAACGCATAACGCATAATGCATAACGCATAAAGCATAACGCATAACGCATAACGCATAACGCATAACCCCTAACGCATAACGCATAACGTATAACTCATAACGCATAACGCATAACGCATAACGCCTAACGCACAACGCATAACCCCTAACGCATAACGCATAACGCATAACGCATAACGCATAACGCATAACGCATACCGCATAACGTGTAACTAAGAACGCATAACGCATAAAGCATAACGTATAACGCATAACGCATATCGCATAAAGCATAACGCATAACGCATAACGCATAACGCATAACGCATAACGCATAACGAATACCGCAAAACGTATATCGCCTAACACATAACGGATCACGCATAACGCATAACGCATAACGTATAACGCATAACGCATAACGCATAACACATAACGCATAACGCATAATGCACAACGCATTACGAATACAGCAAAACGCATAACGCTTAACGCATAACGGATCACGCATAACGCATAACGCATAATGCATAACGCATAACGCATAACGCATAATGCATAACGCATAAAGCGTAACGCATAACGCATAACGCATAAAGCGTAACACATAACGCATAACGCATAATGCACAACGCATAACGAATACAGCAAAACGCATAACGCTTAACGCATAACGCATAACGCATAACGCATAATGCATAACGCATAGCGCATAACGCATAACGCATAACGCATAACGCATAACGCATAACGCATAACGCACAACGCATAACACATAACGCATAACGCATAATGCACAACGCATTACGAATACAGCAAAACGAATAACGCTTAACGCATAACGGATCACGCATAAGGCATAACGCATAATGCATAACGCATAACGCATAACGCATAATGCATAACGCATAAAGCGTAACGCATAACGCATAACGCATAAAGCGTAACACATAACGCATAACGCATAATGCACAACGCATAACGAATACAGCAAAACGCATAACGCTTAACGCATAACGCATAACGCATAACGCATAATGCATAACGCATAGCGCATAACGCATAACGCATAACGCATAACGCATAACGCATAACGCATAACGCATAACGCATAACGTATAACGCATACCGCATTACGCATAAAGCATAATGCATAACGCATAACGCATAACGCATTACGCATAACTTATAACTCATAACTCATAAGGAGTAACGCATAACGCATAAAGCATAACGCATAACGCATAACGCATAAATCATAACGCATAACGCATAACGCATAACGCATAACGCATAACGCATGACGCATAACGCATAACGCATAACGCATAACGCATAACGCATACCGTATAACGCATAACGCATAACGCATAACGCACAACGCATAACGCATAACGCATAACGCATAACGCATAACGCATAACGCATAACGCATAACGCATAAAGCATAACGCATAACGCATAACTTATAACTCATTACTCATAACGAATAACGCATAACGCATAAGGCATAACGCATAAGGCATAACTCATAACGCCTAAAGCATAACGCATAACGCATAACGCATAACGCATAACGCATAACGCATAACGCATAACGCATAACGCATAACGCATAACGCATAACGCATAACGCATAACGCATAACGCATAACACATAACGCATAACGCATAACGGATCACGCATAACGCATAACGCAAAACGCATAACGCATAACGCATAACGCATAACGCATAACGCATAAAGCATAACGCATAACGCATAACGCATAACGCATTACGCATAACTTATAACTCATAACTCATAAGGAGTAACGCATAACGCATAAAGCATAACGCATAACGCATAACGCATAACGCATAACGCATAACGCATAACGCATAACGCATAACGCATAACGCATAACGCATAACGCATAACGCATAACGCATAAAGCATAACGCATTACGCATAACTTATAACTCATAACTCATAAGGAGTAACGCATAACGCATAAAGCATAACGCATAACGCATAACGCATAACGCATAACGCACAACGCATAACGCATAACGGATCACGCATAACGCATAACGCAAAGCGCATAACGCATAACGCATAACGCATAACGCATAAAGCATAACGCCTAACGCATAACGCATAACCCCTAACGCATAACGCATAACGCATAACGCATAACGCATAACGCATAACGCATAACGCATAACGTGTAACTAAGAACGCATAACGCATAAAGCATAACGTATAACGCATAACGCATATCGCATAACGCATAACGCATAACGTATAACGCATAACGCATACCGTATAACGCATAACGCATAACGCAAACGTATAACGCACAACGCATAACGCATAACGAACAACGGATAACGCATAACGCATAACGCATAACGCATAACGCATAACGAATACCGCAAAACGTATATCGCCTAACACATAACGGATCACGCATAACGCATAACGCATAACGTATAACGCATAACGCATAACGCATAACGCATAACGCATAACGCATAAAGCATAACGCATAACGCATAACGCATAACGCATTACGCATAACTTATAACTCATAACTCATAAGGAGTAACGCATAACGCATAAAGCATAACGCATAACGCATAACGCATAACGCATAACGCATAACGCATAACGCATAACGCATAACGCATAACGCATAACGCATAACGCATAACGCATAAAGCATAACGCATTACGCATAACTTATAACTCATAACTCATAAGGAGTAACGCATAACGCATAAAGCATAACGCATAACGCATAACGCATAACGCATAACGCATAACGCATAACGCATAACGCATAACGCATAACGCATAACGCATAACGCATAACGCATAACGCATGACGCATAACGCATAACGCATAACGCATAACGCATAACGCATAACGCATAACGCATAACGCATAACGCATAACGGATCACGCATAACGCATAACGCAAAGCGCATAACGCATAACGCATAACGCATAACGCATAAAGCATAACGCATAACGCATTACGCATAACTTATAACTCATAACTCATAACGAATAACGCATACCGCATTACGCATAACTTATAACTCATAACTCATACGGAGTAACGCATAACGCATAAAGCATAACGCATAACGCATAACGCATAAAGCATAACGCATAACGAATAACTTATAACTCATTACTCATAACGCATAACGCATAACGCATAAAGCATAACGCATAACGCATAACGCATAACGCATAACGCATAACGCATAACGGATCACGCATAACGCATAACGCAAAGCGCATAACGCATAACGCATAACGCATAACGCATAAAGCATAACGCATAACGCATAACGCATAACGCATTACGCATAACTTATAACTCATAACTCATAAGGAGTAACGCATAACGCATAAAGCATAACGCATAACGCATAACGCATAACGCATAACGCATAACGCATAACGCATAACGCATAACGCATAAAGCATAACGCATTACGGATAACTTATAACTCATAACTCATAAGGAGTAACGCATAACGCATAAAGCATAACGCATAACGCATAACGCATAACGCATAACGCATAACGCATAACGCATAACGCATAACGCATAACGCATAACGCATAACGCATAACGCATAACGCATAACGCATAACGCATGACGCATAACGCATAACGCATAACGCATAACGCATAACGCATAACGCATAACGCATAACGCATAACGCATAACGCATAACGGATCACGCATAACGCATAACGCAAAGCGCATAACGCATAACGCATAACGCATAACGCATAAAGCATAACGCATAACGCATTACGCATAACTTATAACTCATAACTCATAACGTATAACGCATACCGCATTACGCATAACTTATAACTCATAACTCATACGGAGTAACGCATAACGCATAAAGCATAACGCATAACGCATAACGCATAAAGCATAACGCATAACGCATAACTTATAACTCATTACTCATAACGCATAAAGCATAACGCATAACGCATAACTTATAACTCATTACTCATAACGAATAACGCATAACGCATAACGCATAACGGATAACGCATATCGCATAACGCATAACGCATAATGCATAACGCATAAAGCATAACGCATAACGCATAACGCATAACGCATAACCCCTAACGCATAACGCATAACGTATAACTCATAACGCATAACGCATAACGCATAACGCCTAACGCATAACGCATAACCCCTAACGCATAACGCATAACGCATAACGCATAACGCATAACGCATAACGCATACCGCATAACGTGTAACTAAGAACGCATAACGCATAAAGCATAACGTATAACGCATAACGCATATCGCATAAAGCATAACGCATAACGCATAACGCATAACGCATAACGCATAACGCATAACGAATACCGCAAAACGTATATCGCCTAACACATAACGGATCACGCATAACGCATAACGCATAACGTATAACGCATAACGCATAACGCATAACACATAACGCATAACGCATAATGCACAACGCATTACGAATACAGCAAAACGCATAACGCTTAACGCATAACGGATCACGCATAACGCATAACGCATAATGCATAACGCATAACGCATAACGCATAATGCATAACGCATAAAGCGTAACGCATAACGCATAACGCATAAAGCGTAACACATAACGCATAACGCATAATGCACAACGCATAACGAATACAGCAAAACGCATAACGCTTAACGCATAACGCATAACGCATAACGCATAATGCATAACGCATAGCGCATAACGCATAACGCATAACGCATAACGCATAACGCATAACGCATAACGCACAACGCATAACACATAACGCATAACGCATAATGCACAACGCATTACGAATACAGCAAAACGAATAACGCTTAACGCATAACGGATCACGCATAAGGCATAACGCATAATGCATAACGCATAACGCATAACGCATAATGCATAACGCATAAAGCGTAACGCATAACGCATAACGCATAAAGCGTAACACATAACGCATAACGCATAATGCACAACGCATAACGAATACAGCAAAACGCATAACGCTTAACGCATAACGCATAACGCATAACGCATAATACATAACGCATAGCGCATAACGCATAACGCATAACGCATAACGCATAACGCATAACGCATAACGCATAACGCATAACGTATAACGCATACCGCATTACGCATAAAGCATAATGCATAACGCATAACGCATAACGCATTACGCATAACTTATAACTCATAACTCATAAGGAGTAACGCATAACGCATAAAGCATAACGCATAACGCATACCGCTTAACTCATAACGCATAACGCATAACGCATAACGCATAACGCATAACGCATGACGCATAACGCATAACGCATAACGCATAACGCATAACGCATACCGTATAACGCATAACGCATAACGCATAACGCACAACGCATAACGCATAACGCATAACGCATAACGCATAACGCATAACGCATAACGCATAACGCATAAAGCATAACGCATAACGCATAACTTATAACTCATTACTCATAACGAATAACGCATAACGCATAAGGCATAACGCATAAGGCATAACTCATAACGCCTAAAGCATAACGCATAACGCATAACGCATAACGCATAACGCATAACGCATAACGCATAACGCATAACGCATAACGCATAACGCATAACGCATAACGCATAACGCATAACGCATAACACATAACGCATAACGCATAACGGATCACGCATAACGCATAACGCAAAGCGCATAACGCATAACGCATAACGCATAACGCATAACGCATAAAGCATAACGCATAACGCATAACGCATAACGCATTACGCATAACTTATAACTCATAACTCATAAGGAGTAACGCATAACGCATAAAGCATAACGCATAACGCATAACGCATAACGCATAACGCATAACGCATAACGCATAACGCATAACGCATAACGCATAACGCATAACGCATAACGCATAACGCATAAAGCATAACGCATTACGCATAACTTATAACTCATAACTCATAAGGAGTAACGCATAACGCATAAAGCATAACGCATAACGCATAACGCATAACGCATAACGCACAACGCATAACGCATAACGGATCACGCATAACGCATAACGCAAAGCGCATAACGCATAACGCATAACGCATAACGCATAAAGCATAACGCCTAACGCATAACGCATAACCCCTAACGCATAACGCATAACGCATAACGCATAACGCATAACGCATAACGCATAACGCATAACGTGTAACTAAGAACGCATAACGCATAAAGCATAACGTATAACGCATAACGCATATCGCATAACGCATAACGCATAACGTATAACGCATAACGCATACCGTATAACGCATAACGCATAACGCAAACGTATAACGCACAACGCATAACGCATAACGAACAACGGATAACGCATAACGCATAACGCATAACGCATAACGCATAACGAATACCGCAAAACGTATATCGCCTAACACATAACGGATCACGCATAACGCATAACGCATAACGTATAACGCATAACGCATAACGCATAACACATAACGCATAACGCATAATGCACAACGCATTACGAATACAGCAAAACGCATAACGCTTAACGCATAACGGATCACGCATAACGCATAACGCATAATGCATAACGCATAACGCATAACGCATAATGCATAACGCATAAAGCGTAACGCATAACGCATAACGCATAAAGCGTAACACATAACGCATAACGCATAATGCACAACGCATAACGAATACAGCAAAACGCATAACGCTTAACGCATAACGCATAACGCATAACGCATAATGCATAACGCATAGCGCATAACGCATAACGCATAACGCATAACGCATAACGCATAACGCACAACGCATAACGCATAACACATAACGCATAACGCATAATGCACAACGCATTACGAATACAGCAAAACGCATAACGCTTAACGCATAACGGATCACGCATAACGCATAACGCATAACGCATAACGCATAACGCATAACGCATAATGCATAACGCATAAAGCGTAACGCATAACGCATAACGCATAAAGCGTAACACATAACGCATAACGCATAATGCACAACGCATAACGAATACAGCAAAACGCATAACGCTTAACGCATAACGCATAACGCATAACGCATAATGCATAACGCATAGCGCATAACGCATAACGCATAACGCATAACGCATAACGCATAACGCATAACGCATAACGCATAACGTATAACGCATACCGCATTACGCATAAAGCATAATGCATAACGCATAACGCATAACGCATAACGCATTACGCATAACTTATAACTCATAACTCATAAGGAGTAACGCATAACGCATAAAGCATAACGCATAACGCATAACGCATAAATCATAACGCATAACGCATAACGCATAACGCATAACGCATAACGCATAACGCATAACGCATAACGCATAACGCATAACGCATAACGCATAACGCATAACGCATAACGCATAACGCATAACGCATAACGCATAACGCATAACGCATACCGTATAACGCATAACGCATAACGCATAAAGCATAAAGCATTACGCATAACTTATAACTCATAACTCATAAGGAGTAACGCATAACGCATAAAGCATAACGCATAACGCATAACGCATAACGCATAACGCATAACGCATAACGCATAACGCATAACGCATAACGCATAAGCATGACGCATAACTTATAACTCATTACTCATAACGAATAACGCATAACGCATAAGGCATAACGCATAAGGCATAACTCATAACGCATAACGCATAACGCATAATGCATAACGCATAGCGCATAACGCATAACGCATAACGCATAACGCATAACGCATAACGCACAACGCATAACGCATAACACATAACGCATAACGCATAATGCACAACGCATTACGAATACAGCAAAACGCATAACGCTTAACGCATAACGGATCACGCATAACGCATAACGCATAATGCATAACGCATAACGCATAACGCATAATGCATAACGCATAAAGCGTAACGCATAACGCATAACGCATAAAGCGTAACACATAACGCATAACGCATAATGCACAACGCATAACGAATACAGCAAAACGCATAACGCTTAACGCATAACGCATAACGCATAACGCATAATGCATAACGCATAGCGCATAACGCATAACGCATAACGCATAACGCATAACGCATAACGCATAACGCATAACGCATAACGTATAACGCATACCGCATTACGCATAAAGCATAATGCATAACGCATAACGCATAACGCATAACGCATTACGCATAACTTATAACTCATAACTCATAAGGAGTAACGCATAACGCATAAAGCATAACGCATAACGCATAACGCATAAATCATAACGCATAACGCATAACGCATAACGCATAACGCATAACGCATAACGCATAACGCATAACGCATAACGCATAACGCATAACGCATAACGCATAACGCATAACGCATAACGCATAACGCATAACGCATAACGCATAACGCATAACGCATACCGTATAACGCATAACGCATAACGCATAAAGCATAACGCATTACGCATAACTTATAACTCATAACGCATAAGGAGTAACGCATAACGCATAACGCATAACGCATAACGCATAACGCATAACGCATAACGCATAACGCATAACGCATAACGCATAACGCATAACGCATAACGCATAAGCATGACGCATAACTTATAACTCATTACTCATAACGAATAACGCATAACGCATAAGGCATAACGCATAAGGCATAACTCATAACGCATAAAGCATAACGCATAACGCATAACGCATAACGCATAACGCATAACGCATAACGCATAACGCATAACGCATAACGCATAACGCATAACGCATAACGCATAACGCATAACGCATAACGCATAACGCATAACGCATAACGCATAACGCATTACGCATAACGCATAACGCATGACGCATAACGCATAACGCATAACGCATAACGCATAACGCATAACGCATAACGCATAACGCATAACGCATAACGCATAACGCATAACGCATACCGTATAACGCATAACGCATAACGCATTACGCATAACGCATAACGCATGACGCATAACGCATAACGCATAACGCATAACGCATAACGCATAACGCATAACGCATAACGCATAACGCATAACGCATAACGCATAACGCATAACGCATAACGCATAACGCATAACGCATAACGCATACCGTATAACGCATAACGCATAACGCATAAAGCATAACGCATTACGCATAACTTATAACTCATAACTCATAAGGAGTAACGCATAACGCATAAAGCATAACGCATAACGCATAACGCATAACGCATAACGCATAACGCATAACGCATAACGCATAACGCATAACGCATAACGCATAACGCATAAAGCATAATGCATTACGCATAACTTATAACTCATAACTCATAAGGAGTAACGCATAACGCATAAAGCATAACGCATAACGCATAACGCATAACGCATAACGCATAACGCATAACGCATAACGCATAACGCATAACGCATAACGCATAACGCATAACGCATGACGCATAACGCATAACGCATAACGCATAACGCATAACGCATAACGCATAACGCATAACGCATAACGCATAACGCATAACGCATAACGCATAACGCATAACGCATTACGCATAACGCTTAACGCATGACGCATAACGCATAACGCATAACGCATAACGCATAACGCATAACGCATAACGCATAACGCATAACGCATAACGCATACCGTATAACGCATAACGCATAACGCATAAAGCATAACGCATTACGCATAACTTATAACTCATAACTCATAAGGAGTAACGCATAACGCATAAAGCATAACGCATAACGCATAACGCATAACGCATAACGCATAACGCATAACGCATAACGCATAACGCATAACGCATAACGCATAACGCATAACGCATAAGCATGACGCATAACGCATAACGCATAACGCATAACGCATAACGCATAACGCATAACACATAACGCATAACGCATAATGCACAACGCATAACGAATACAGCAAAACGCATAACGCTTAACGCATAACGGATCACGCATAACGCATAACGCATAATGCATAACGCATAACGCATAATGCATAAATCATAACGCATAACGCATAACGCATAACGCATAACGCATAACGCATAACGCATAACGCATAACGCATAACGCATAACGCATAACGCATAACGCATAATGCATAACGCATAAAGCGTAACGCATAACGCATAACGCATAAAGCGTAACACATAACGCATAACGCATAATGCACAACGCATAACGAATACAGCAAAACGCATAACGCTTAACGCATAACGCATAACGCATAACGCATAATGCATAACGCATAGCGCATAACGCATAACGCATAACGCATAACGCATAACGCATAACGCATAACGCATAACGCATAACGTATAACGCATACCGCATTACGCATAAAGCATAATGCATAACGCATAACCCATAACGCATTACGCATAACTTATAACTCATAACTCATAAGGAGTAACGCATAACGCATAAAGCATAACGCATAACGCATAACGCATAAATCATAACGCATAACGCATAACGCATAACGCATAACGCATAACGCATAACGCATAACGCATAACGCATAACGCATAACGCATAACGCATAACGCATAACGCATAACGCATAACGCATAACGCATAACGCATAACGCATAACGCATAACGCATAACGCATAACGCATAACGCATAACGCATAACGCATAACGCATAACGCATACCGTATAACGCATAACGCATAACGAATAACGCATAACGCATAACGCATAACGCATAACGCATAACGCATAACGCATGACGCATAACGCATAACGCATAACGCATAACGCATAACGCATACCGTATAACGCATAACGCATAACGCATAACGCACAACGCATAACGCATAACACATAACGCATAACGCATAACGCATAACGCATAACGCATAACGCATAACGCATAAAGCATAACGCATAACGCATAACTAATAACTCATTACTCATAACGAATAACGCATAACGCATAAGGCATAACGCAAAAGGCATAACTCATAACGCAAAAAGCATAACGCATAACGCATAACGCATAACGCATAACGCATAACGCATAACGCATAACGCATAACGCATAACGCATAACGCATAACGCATAACGCATAACGCATAACGCATAACGCATAACGCATAACGCATAACGCATTACGCATAACGCATAACGCATGACGCATAACGCATAACGCATAACGCATAACGCATAACGGATCACGCATAACGCATAACGCAAAGCGCATAACGCATAACGCATAACGCATAACGCATAAAGCATAACGCATAACGCATTACGCATAACTTATAACTCATAACTCATAACGAATAACGCATACCGCATTACGCATAACTTATAACTCATAACTCATACGGAGTAACGCATAACGCATAAAGCATAACGCATAACGCATAACGCATAACGCATAACGCATAACGCATAACGCATAACGCATAACGCATAAGCATGACGCATAACTTATAACTCATTACTCATAACGAATAACGCATAACGCATAAGGCATAACGCATAAGGCATAACTCATAACGCATAAAGCATAACGCATAACGCATAACGCATAACGCATAACGCATAACGCATAACGCATAACGCATAACGCATAACGCATAACGCATAACGCATAACGCATAACGCATAACGCATAACGCATAACGCATAACGCATAACGCATAACGCATTACGCATAACGCATAACGCATGACGCATAACGCATAACGCATAACGCATAACGCATAACGCATAACGCATAACGCATAACGCATAACGCATAACGCATAACGCATACCGTATAACGCATAACGCATAACGCATTACGCATAACGCATAACGCATGACGCATAACGCATAACGCATAACGCATAACGCATAACGCATAACGCATAACGCATAACGCATAACGCATAACGCATAACGCATAACGCATAACGCATACCGTATAACGCATAACGCATAACGCATAACGCATAACGCATAACGCATAACGCATAACGCATAACGCATAACGCATACCGTATAACGCATAACGCATAACGCATAAAGCATAACGCATTACGCATAACTTATAACTCATAACTCATAAGGAGTAACGCATAACGCATAAAGCATAACGCATAACGCATAACGCATAACGCATAACGCATAACGCATAACGCATAACGCATAACGCATAACGCATAAGCATGACGCATAACTTATAACTCATTACTCATAACGAATAACGCATAACGCATAAGGCATAACGCATAAGGCATAACTCATAACGCATAAAGCATAACGCATAACGCATAACGCATAACGCATAACGCATAACGCATAACGCATAACGCATAACGCATAACGCATAACGCATAACGCATAACGCATAACGCATAACGCATAACGCATAACGCATAACGCATAACGCATAACGCATAACGCATTACGCATAACGCATAACGCATGACGCATAACGCATAACGCATAACGCATAACGCATAACGCATAACGCATAACGCATAACGCATAACGCATAACGCATAACGCATACCGTATAACGCATAACGCATAACGCATAAAGCATAACGCATTACGCATAACTTATAACTCATAACTCATATGGAGTAACGCATAACGCATAAAGCATAACGCATAACGCATAACGCATAACGCATAACGCATAACGCATAACGCATAACGCATAACGCATAACGCATAACGCATAACGCATAACGCATAAGCATGACGCATAACGCATAACGCATAACGCATAACGCATAACGCATAACGCATAACACATAACGCATAACGCATAATGCACAACGCATAACGAATACAGCAAAACGCATAACGCTTAACGCATAACGGATCACGCATAACGCATAACGCATAATGCATAACGCATAATGCATAAATCATAACGCATAACGCATAACGCATAACGCATAACGCATAACGCATAACGCATAACGCATAACGCATAACGCATAACGCATAACGCATAATGCATAACGCATAAAGCGTAACGCATAACGCATAACGCATAAAGCGTAACACATAACGCATAACGCATAATGCACAACGCATAACGAATACAGCAAAACGCATAACGCTTAACGCATAACGCATAACGCATAACGCATAATGCATAACGCATAGCGCATAACGCATAACGCATAACGCATAACGCATAACGCATAACGCATAACGCATAACGCATAACGCATAACGTATAACGCATACCGCATTACGCATAAAGCATAATGCATAACGCATAACGCATAACGCATAACGCATTACGCATAACTTATAACTCATAACTCATAAGGAGTAACGCATAACGCATAAAGCATAACGCATAACGCATAACGCATAAATCATAACGCATAACGCATAACGCATAACGCATAACGCATAACGCATAACGCATAACGCATAACGCATAACGCATAACGCATAACGCATAACGCATAACGCATAACGCATAACGCATAACGCATAACGCATAACGCATAACGCATACCGTATAACGCATAACGCATAACGCATAAAGCATAACGCATTACGCATAACTAATAACTCATAACTCATAAGGAGTAACGCATAACGCATAAAGCATAACGCATAACGCATAACGCATAACGCATAACGCATAACGCATAACGCATAACGCATAACGCATAACGCATAACGCATAACGCATAAAGCATAATGCATTACGCATAACTTATAACTCATAACTCATAAGGAGTAACGCATAACGCATAAAGCATAACGCATAACGCATAACGCATAACGCATAACGCATAACGCATAACGCATAACGCATAACGCATAACGCATAACGCATAACGCATGACGCATAACGCATAACGCATAACGCATAACGCATAACGCATAACGCATAACGCATAACGCATAACGCATAACGCATAACGCATAACGCATAACGCATAACGCATTACGCATAACGCATAACGCATGACGCATAACGCATAACGCATAACGCATAACGCATAACGCATAACGCATAACGCATAACGCATAACGCATAACGCATAACGCATACCGTATAACGCATAACGCATAACGCATAAAGCATAACGCATTACGCATAACTTATAACTCATAACTCATAAGGAGAAACGCATAACGCATAAAGCATAACGCATAACGCATAACGCATAACGCATAACGCATAACGCATAACGCATAACGCATAACGCATAACGCATAACGCATAACGCATAACGCATAAGCATGACGCATAACGCATAACGCATAACGCATAACGCATAACGCATAACGCATAACACATAACGCATAACGCATAATGCACAACGCATAACGAATACAGCAAAACGCATAACGCTTAACGCATAACGGATCACGCATAACGCATAACGCATAATGCATAACGCATAACGCATAATGCATAAATCATAACGCATAACGCATAACGCATAACGCATAACGCATAACGCATAACGCATAACGCATAACGCATAACGCATAACGCATAACGCATTACGCATAATGCATAACGCATAAAGCGTAACGCATAACGCATAACGCATAAAGCGTAACACATAACGCATAACGCATAATGCACAACGCATAACGAATACAGCAAAACGCATAACGCTTAACGCATAACGCATAACGCATAACGCATAATGCATAACGCATAGCGCATAACGCATAACGCATAACGCATAACGCATAACGCATAACGCATAACGCATAACGCATAACGTATAACGCATACCGCATTACGCATAAAGCATAATGCATAACGCATAACGCATAACGCATTACGCATAACTTATAACTCATAACTCATAAGGAGTAACGCATAACGCATAAAGCATAACGCATAACGCATAACGCATAAATCATAACGCATAACGCATAACGCATAACGCATAACGCATAACGCATAACGCATAACGCATAACGCATAACGCATAACGCATAACGCATAACGCATAACGCATAACGCATAACGCATAACGCATAACGCATAACGCATAACGCATAACGCATAACGCATAACGCATAACGCATAACGCATAACGCATAACGCATAACGCATAACGCATACCGTATAACGCATAACGCATAACGAATAACGCATAACGCATAACGCATAACGCATAACGCATAACGCATAACGCATGACGCATAACGCATAACGCATAACGCATAACGCATAACGCATACCGTATAACGCATAACGCATAACGCATAACGCACAACGCATAACGCATAACACATAACGCATAACGCATAACGCATAACGCATAACGCATAACGCATAACGCATAAAGCATAACGCATAACGCATAACTTATAACTCATTACTCATAACGAATAACGCATAACGCATAAGGCATAACGCAAAAGGCATAACTCATAACGCAAAAAGCATAACGCATAACGCATAACGCATAACGCATAACGCATAACGCATAACGCATAACGCATAACGCATAACGCATAACGCATAACGCATAACGCATAACGCATAACGCATAACGCATAACGCATAACGCATAACGCATTACGCATAACGCATAACGCATGACGCATAACGCATAACGCATAACGCATAACGCATAACGGATCACGCATAACGCATAACGCAAAGCGCATAACGCATAACGCATAACGCATAACGCATAAAGCATAACGCATAACGCATTACGCATAACTTATAACTCATAACTCATAACGAATAACGCATACCGCATTACGCATAACTTATAACTCATAACTCATACGGAGTAACGCATAACGCATAAAGCATAACGCATAACGCATAACGCATAACGCATAACGCATAACGCATAACTTATAACTCATTACTCATAACGCATAACGCATAACGCATAAAGCATAACGCATAACGTATAACGGATAAAGCATAATGCATAACGCATAACGCATAAAGCATAACGCATAACGCATAACTTATAACTCATTACTCATAACGAATAACGCATAACGCATAAAGCATAACGCATAACGCATAACGCATAACGCATAACGCATAAAGCATAACGCATAACGCATAACGGATAAAGCATAATGCATAATGCATAACGCATAACGCATTACGCATTACGCATAACTTATAACTCATAACTCATAACGAATAACGCATAACGCAAAATGCATAACGCATGTCGGATCACGCATAACGCATAACGCATAACGCATAACGCATAACGCATAACGCATAACGCATAACGCATAAAGCATAACGCATAACTTATAACTCATTACTCATAACGAATAACGCATAACGCATAACGCATAACGCATAACGCATAAGGCATAACGCATAACGCATAACGCATAAAGCATAACGCATTACGCATAACTTATAACTCATAACTCATAAGGAGTAACGCATAACGCATAAAGCATAACGCATAACGCATAACGCATAACGCATAACGCATAACGCATAACGCATAACGCATAACGCATAACGCATAACGCATAACGCATAACGCATGACGCATAACGCATAACGCATAACGCATAACGCATAACGCATAACGCATAACGCATAACGCATAACGCATAACGGATCACGCATAACGCATAACGCAAAGCGCATAACGCATAACGCATAACGCATAACGCATAACGCATAAAGCATAACGCATAACGCATAACGCATTACGCATAACTTATAACTCATAACTCATAAGGAGTAACGCATAACGCATAAAGCATAACGCATAACGCATAACGCATAACGCATAACGCATAACGCATAACGCATAACGCATAACGCATAACGCATAACGCATAACGCATAACGCATAAAGCATAATGCATTACGCATAACTTATAACTCATAACTCATAAGGAGTAACGCATAACGCATAAAGCATAACGCATAACGCATAACGCATAACGCATAACGCATAACGCATAACGCATAACGCATAACGCATAACGCATAACGCATAACGCATGACGCATAACGCATAACGCATAACGCATAACGCATAACGCATAACGCATAACGCATAACGCATAACGCATAACGCATAACGCATAACGCATAACGCATAACTTATAACTCATAACTCATAACGAATAACGCATACCGCATTACGCATAACTTATAACTCATAACTCATACGGAGTAACGCATAACGCATAAAGCATAACGCATAACGCATAACGCATAAAGCATAACGCATAACGCATAACGCATAACGCATAACGCATAACGGATCACGCATAACGCATAACGCAAAGCGCATAACGCATAACGCATAACGCATAACGCATAACGCATAACGCATAACGCATAACGCATAACGGATCACGCATAACGCATAACGCAAAGCGCATAACGCATAACGCATAACGCATAACGCATAACGCATAACGCATAACGCATAACGCATAACGCATAACGCATAACGCATAACGCATAACGCATAACGCATAACGCATAACGCATAACGCATAACGCATACCGCATTACGCATAACTTATAACTCATAACTCATACGGAGTAACGCATAACGCATAAAGCATAACGCATAACGCATAACGCATAAAGCATAACGCATAACGCATAACTTATAACTCATTACTCATAACGCATAAAGCATAACGCATAACGCATAACTTATAACTCATTACTCATAACGAATAACGCATAACGCATAACGCATAACGGATAACGCATATCGCATAACGCATAACGCATAATGCATAACGCATAAAGCATAACGCATAACGCATAACGCATAACGCATAACCCCTAACGCATAACGCATAACGTATAACTCATAACGCATAACGCATAACGCATAACGCCTAACGCATAACGCATAACGCATAACGCATAACGCATAACGGATCACGCATAACGCATAACGCAAAGCGCATAACGCATAACGCATAACGCATAACGCATAAAGCATAACGCATAACGCATTACGCATAACTTATAACTCATAACTCATAACGAATAACGCATACCGCATTACGCATAACTTATAACTCATAACTCATACGGAGTAACGCATAACGCATAAAGCATAACGCATAACGCATAACGCATAAAGCATAACGCATAACGCATAACTTATAACTCATTACTCATAACGCATAACGCATAACGCATAAAGCATAACGCATAACGTATAACGGATAAAGCATAATGCATAACGCATAACGCATAAAGCATAACGCATAACGCATAACTTATAACTCATTACTCATAACGAATAACGCATAACGCATAAGGCATAACGCATAACGCATAACGCATAACGCATAACGCAAAGCGCATAACGCATAACGCATAACGCATAACGCATAAAGCATAACGCATAACGCATTACGCATAACTTATAACTCATAACTCATAACGAATAACGCATACCGCATTACGCATAACTTATAACTCATAACTCATACGGAGTAACGCATAACGCATAAAGCATAACGCATAACGCATAACGCATAAAGCATAACGCATAACGCATAACTTATAACTCATTACTCATAACTCATAACGAATAACGCATAACGCAAAATGCATAACGCATAACGCATAACGCATAACGCATAACGCATAACGCATAAAGCATAACGCATAACTTATAACTCATTACTCATAACGAATAACGCATAACGCATAAGGCATAACGCATAACGCATAACGCATAACGCATAACGCAAAGCGCATAACGCATAACGCATAACGCATAACGCATAACGCATAACGCATAACGCATAACGCATAAAGCATAACGCATAACTTATAACTCATTACTCATAACGAATAACGCATAACGCATAACGCATAACGCATAACGCATAAGGCATAACGCATAACGCATAACGCATAAAGCATAACGCATTACGCATAACTTATAACTCATAACTCATAAGGAGTAACGCATAACGCATAAAGCATAACGCATAACGCATAACGCATAACGCATAACGCATAACGCATAACGCATAACGCATAACGCATAACGCATAACGCATAACGCATAACGCATAACGCATAACGCATGACGCATAACGCATAACGCATAACGCATAACGCATAACGCATAACGCATAACGCATAACGCATAACGCATAACGCATAACGGATCACGCATAACGCATAACGCAAAGCGCATAACGCATAACGCATAACGCATAACGCATAAAGCATAACGCATAACGCATAACGCATAACGCATTACGCATAACTTATAACTCATAACTCATAAGGAGTAACGCATAACGCATAAAGCATAACGCATAACGCATAACGCATAACGCATAACGCATAACGCATAACGCATAACGCATAACGCATAACGCATAACGCATAACGCATAACGCATAAAGCATAACGCATTACGCATAACTTATAACTCATAACTCATAAGGAGTAACGCATAACGCATAAAGCATAACGCATAACGCATAACGCATAACGCATAACGCATAACGCATAACGCATAACGCATAACGCATAACGCATAACGCATAACGCATAACGCATAACGCATAACGCATAACGCATAACGCATAACGCATGACGCATAACGCATAACGCATAACGCATAACGCATAACGCATAACGCATAACGCATAACGCATAACGCATAACGGATCACGCATAACGCATAACGCAAAGCGCATAACGCATAACGCATAACGCATAACGCATAACGCATAAAGCATAACGCATAACGCATTACGCATAACTTATAACTCATAACTCATAACGAATAACGCATACCGCATTACGCATAACTTATAACTCATAACTCATACGGAGTAACGCATAACGCATAAAGCATAACGCATAACGCATAACGCATAAAGCATAACGCATAACGCATAACTTATAACTCATTACTCATAACGCATAAAGCATAACGCATAACGCATAACTTATAACTCATTACTCATAACGAATAACGCATAACGCATAACGCATAACGGATAACGCATATCGCATAACGCATAACGCATAATGCATAACGCATAAAGCATAACGCATAACGCATAACGCATAACGCATAACCCCTAACGCATAACGCATAACGTATAACTCATAACGCATAACGCATAACGCATAACGCCTAACGCATAACGCATAACCCCTAACGCATAACGCATAACGCATAACGCATAACGCATAACGCATAACGTGTAACTAAGAACGCATAACGCATAAAGCATAACGTATAACGCATAACGCATATCGCATAACGCATAACGCATAACGTATAACGCATAACGCATACCGTATAACGCATAACGCATAACGCAAACGTATAACGCACAACGCATAACGCATAACGAACAACGGATAACGCATAACGCATAACGCATAACGCATAACGCATAACGAATACCGCAAAACGTATATCGCCTAACACATAACGGATCACGCATAACGCATAACGCATAACGTATAACGCATAACGCATAACGCATAACACATAACGCATAACGCATAATGCACAACGCATTACGAATACAGCAAAACGCATAACGCTTAACGCATAACTGATCACGCATAACGCATAACGCATAATGCATAACGCATAACGCATAACGCATAATGCATAACGCATAAAGCGTAACGCATAACGCATAACGCATAAAGCGTAACACATAACGCATAACGCATAATGCACAACGCATAACGAATACAGCAAAACGCATAACGCTTAACGCATAACGCATAACGCATAACGCATAATGCATAACGCATAGCGCATAACGCATAACGCATAACGCATAACGCATAACGCATAACGCATAACGCATAACGCATAACGCATAACGCATAACGTATAACGCATACCGCATTACGCATAAAGCATAATGCATAACGCATAACGCATAACGCATTACGCATAACTTATAACTCATAACTCATAAGGAGTAACGCATAACGCATAAAGCATAAGGCATAACGCATAACGCATAAATCATAACGCATAACGCATAACGCATAACGCATAACGCATAACGCATAACGCATAACGCATAACGCATAACGCATAACGCATAACGCATAACGCATAACGCATAACGCATAACGCATAACGCATAACGCATAACGCATAACGCATACCGTATAACGCATAACGCATAACGAATAACGCATAACGCATAACGCATAACGCATAACGCATAACGCATAACGCATAACGCATAACGCATGACGCATAACGCATAACGCATAACGCATAACGCATAACGCATAACGCATAACGCATAACGCATACCGTATAACGCATAACGCATAACGCATAACGCATAACGCATAACGCATAACGCATAACGCATAACGCATAACGCATAACGCATAACGCATAACGCATAAAGCATAACGCATAACGCATAACTTATAACTCATTACTAATAACGAATAACGCATAACGCATAAGGCATAACGCATAAGGCATAACTCATAACGCATAAAGCATAACGCATAACGCATAACGCATAACGCATAACGCATAACGCATAACGCATAACGCATAACGCATAACGCATAACGCATAACGCGTAACGCATAACGCATAAAGCATAACGCATAACGCATTACGCATAACTTATAACTCATAACTCATAAGGAGTAACGCATAACGCATAAAGCATAACGCATAACGCATAACGCATAACGCATAACGCGTAACGCATAACGCATAACGCATAACGCATAACGCATAACGCATAACGCATAACGAATAACGCATAAAGCATAACGCATAACGCATAACGCACAAAGCATAACGCATTACGCATAACGCATAACTTGTAACTCATTACTCATAACGAATAACGCATAACGCATAACGCATAACGCATAACGCATAACGCATAACGCATACCGTATAACGCATAACGCATAACGAATAACGCATAACGCATAACGCATAACGCATAACGCATAACGCATAACGCATAACGCATAACGCATAACGCATAACGCATAACGCATAACGCATAACGCATAACGCATAACGCATAACGCATACCGTATAACGCATAACGCATAACGCATAACGCATAACGCATAACGCATAACGCATAACGCATAACGCATAACGCATAACGCATAACGCATAACGCATAACGCATAAAGCATAACGCATAACGCATAACTTATAACTCATTACTAATAACGAATAACGCATAACGCATAAGGCATAACGCATAACGCATAACTCATAACGCATAAAGCATAACGCATAACGCATAACGCATAACGCATAACGCATAACGCATAACGCATAACGCATAACGCATAACGCATAACGCATAACGCGTAACGCATAACGCATAAAGCATAACGCATAACGCATAACGCATTACGCATAACTTATAACTCATAACTCATAAGGAGTAACGCATAACGCATAAAGCATAACGCATAACGCATAACGCATAACGCATAACGCGTAACGCATAACGCATAACGCATAACGCATAACGCATAACGCATAACGCATAACGAATAACGCATAAAGCATAACGCATAACGCATAACGCACAAAGCATAACGCATTACGCATAACGCATAACTTGTAACTCATTACTCATAACGAATAACGCATAACGCATAACGCATAACGCATAACGCATAACGCATAACGCATAACGCATAAAGCATAACGCTTAACGCATAACGGATACAGCATAATGCATAACGCATAACGCATAACGCATTACGCATAACTTATAACTCATAACTCATAACGAATAACGCATAACGCAAAATGCATAACGCATAACGCATAAAGCATAACGCATAACGCATAACGGATAAAGCATAATGCATAACGCATAACGCATAACGCATTACGCATAACTTATAACTCATAACTCATAACGAATAACGCATAACGCAAAATGCATAACGCATGTCGGATGACGCATAACGCATAACGCATAAAGCATAAATCATAACGCATAACGAATACCGCAAAACGTATATCGCCTAACACATAACGCATCACGCATAACGCATAACGCATAACGCATAACGCATAACGCATAACGCATAACGCATAACGCATAACGCATAACGCATAACGCATAACGCATAACGCATAACGCATAACGCATAACGCATAACGCATAACGTATTACGTATAACGCATACCGCATTACGCATAACTTATAACTCATATCTCATACGGAGTAACGCATAACGCATAAAGCATAACGCATAACGCATAACGCATAACGCATAACGCATAACGCATAACTTATAACTCATTACTCATAACGCATAACGCATAACGCATAAAGCATAACGCATAACGCATAACGGATAAAGCATAATGCATAACGCATAACGCAAAACGCATTACGCATAACTTATAACTCATAACTCATAAGGAGTAACGCATAACGCATAAAGCATAACGCATAACGCATAACGCATAAAGCATAACGCATAACGCATAACGCATAACTTATAACTCATAACTCATAAGGAGTAACGCATAACGCATAATGCAATAACGCATAACGCATAACGCATAACGCATAAAGCATAACGCATAACGCATAACTTATAACTCATTACTCATAACGAATAACGCATAACGCATAAGGCATAACGCATAACGCATAACGCATAACGCATAACGCATAAAGCATAACGCATAACGCATAACGGATAAAGCATAATGCATAACGCATAACGCATTACGCATTACGCATAAAGCATAACGCATAACTTATAACTCATTACTCATAACGAATAACGCATAACGCATAAGGCATAACGCATAACGCATAACGCATAACGCATAACGCATAAAGCATAACGCATAACGCATAACGCATAACGCATAACGCATAACGCATAACGCATAACGCATAACGCATAAAGCATAACGCATTACGCATAACTTATAACTCATAACTCATAAGGAGTAACGCATAACGTATAAAGCATAACGCATAACGCATAACGCATAACGCATATCGCATAACGCATAACGCATAACGCATAACGCATAACGCATAACGCATGACGCATAACGCATAACGCATAACGCATAACGCATAACGCATAACGCATAACGCATAACGCATAACGGATCACGCATAACGCATAACGCAAAGCGCATAACGCATAACGCATAACGCATAACGCATAAAGCATAACGCATAACGCATTACGCATAACGCATTACGCATAACTTATAACTCATAACTCATAAGGAGTAACGCATAACGCATAAAGCATAACGCATAACGCATAACGCATAACGCATAACGCATAACGCATAACGCATAACGCATAACGCATAACGCATTACGCATAACTTATAACTCATAACTCATAACGAATAACGCATACCGCATTACGCATAACTTATAACTCATAACTCATACGGAGTAACGCATAACGCATAAAGCATAACGCATAACGCATAAAGCATAACGCATAACTTATAACTCATTACTCATAACGCATAACGCATAACGCATAACGCATAAAGCATAACGCATAACGCATAACGGATAAAGCATAATGCATAACGCATAACGCAAAACGCATTACGCATAACTTATAACTCATAACTCATAAGGAGTAACGCATAACGCATAAAGCATAACGCATAACGCATAACGCATAAAGCATAACGCATAACGCATAACGCATAACGCATTACGCATAACTTATAACTCATAACTCATAAGGAGTAACGCATAACGCATAAAGCATAACGCATAACGCATAACGCATAACGCATAACGCATAACGCATAACGCATAACGCATAACGCATAACGCATAACGCATAACGCATAACGCATTACGCATAACTTATAACTCATAACTCATAACGAATAACGCATAACGCATTACGCATAACTTATAACTCATAACTCATACGGAGTAACGCATAACGCATAAAGCATAACGCATAACGCATAACTTATAACTCATTACTCATAACGCATAACGCATAACGCATAAAGCATAACGCATAACGCATAACGGATAAAGCATAATGCATAACGCATAACGCAAAACGCATTACGCATAACTTATAACTCATAACTCATAAGGAGTAACGCATACCGCATAAAGCATAACGCATAACGCATAACGCATAAAGCATAACGCATAACGCATAACGCATAACGCATAACGCATAACGCATAACGCATAACGCATAACGCATAAAGCATAACGCATAACGCATAACTTATAACTCATTACTCATAACGAATAACGCATAACGCATAAGGCATAACGCATAACGCATAACGCATAACGCATAACGCATAAAGCATAACGCATAACGCATAACTTATAACTCATTACTCATAACGAATAACGCATAACGCATAAGGCATAACGCATAACGCATAACGCATAACGCATAAAGCATAAATCATAACGCATAACGAATACCGCAAAACGTATATCGCCTAACACATAACGCATCACGCATAACGCATAACGCATAACGAATAACGTATAACGCATAACTTATAACTCATTACTCATAACGCATAACGCATAACGCATAACGCATAACGCATAATGCATAACGCATAGCGCATAACGCATAACGCATAACGCATAACGCATAACGCATAACGCATAACGCATAACGCATAACGCATAACGTATAACGTATAACGCATACCGCATTACGCATAACTTATAACTCATAACTCATAAGGAGTAACGCATAACGCATAACGCATAACGCATAACGCATAACGCATAACGCATAAGGCATAAAGCATAACGCATAACGCATAACTTATAACTCATTACTCATAACGAATAACGCATAACGCATAACGCATAACGGATAACGCATATCGCATGACGCATAACGCATAATGCATAACGCATAAAGCATAACGCATAACGCATAACGCATAACCCCTAACGCATGACGCATAACGTATAACTGATAACGCATAACGCATAACGCATAACTCATAACGCCTAACGCATAACGCATAACGCATAACCCCTAACGCATAACGCATAACGCATAACGCATAACGTGTAACTAATAACGCACAACGCATAACGCATAACGAACAACGGATAACGCATAACGCATAACGCATAACGCATAACGAATACCGCAAAACGTATATCGCCTAACACATAACGGATCACGCATAACGCATAACGCATAACGTATAACGCATAACGCATAACGCATAACACATAACGCATAACGCATAACGCATAACACATAACGCATAACGCATAATGCACAACGCATTACGAATACAGCAAAACGCATAACGCTTAACGCATAACGGATCACGCATAACGCATAACGCATAATGCATAACGCATAACGCATAACGCATAATGCATAACGCATAAAGCGTAACGCATAACGCATAACGCATAAAGCATAACACATAACGCATAACGCATAATGCACAACGCATAACGAATACAGCAAAACGCATAACGCTTAACGCATAACGCATAACGCATAACGCATAATGCATAACGCATAGCGCATAACGCATAACGCATAACGCATAACACATAACGCATAACGCATAACGCATAACGCATAACGCATAACGCAGAACGCATAACGCATAACGTATAACGTATAACGCATACCGCATTACGCATAACTTATAACTCATAACTCATAAGGAGTAACGCATAACGCATAAAGCATAACGCATAACGCATAACGCATAAAGCCGAACGCATAACGCATAACTTATAACTCATTACTCATAACGAATAACGCATAACGCATAATTTATAACTCATTACTCATAACGCATAACGCATAACGCATAACGCATAAAGCATAACGCATAACGCATAACGGATAAAGCATAATGCATAACGCATAACGCATAACGCATTACGCATAACTTATAACTCATAACTCATAAGGAGTAACGCATAACGCATAAAGCATAACGCATGACGCATAACGCATAAAGCATAACGCATAACGCATAACGCATAACGCATAACGCATAACGCATAACGCATAACGCATAACGCATAACGCATAACGCATACCGTATAACGCATAACGCATAACGCATAACGCATAACGCATAACGCATAACGCATAACGCATAACGCATAAAGCATAACGCATAACGCATAACTTATAACTCATTACTCATAACGAATAACGCATAACGCATAACGCATAACGCATAACGCATAAAGCATAACGCATAACGCATAACGTATAACGCATAACGCATAACGCATAACGCATAACTCATATCGCATAACGCATAAATCATACCCCATAACGCACAACGCATAACGCATAATGCACAACGCATAACGAATACCGCAAAACGCATAACGCATAACGCATAACGCATACCGCATAACTCATAACGCATAACGCACAACGCATAACGCACAACGTATAACGCATAACGCATAACGCATAACGCATAACGCATAAAGCATAACGCATAACGCATAACGCATAACGCATAACGGATCACGCATAACGCATAACGCATAACGCATAACGCATAACGCATAACGCATAAAGCGTAACACATAACGCATAACGCATAATGCACAACGCATAACGAATACAGCAAAACGCATAACGCTTAACGCATAACGCATAACGCATAACGCATAATGCATAACGCATAGCGCATAACGCATAACGCATAACGCATAACGCATAACGCATAACGCATAACGCATAACGCACAACGCATAACACATAACGCATAACGCATAATGCACAACGCATTACGAATACAGCAACACGAATAACGCTTAACGCATAACGGATCACGCATAAGGCATAACGCATAATGCATAACGCATAACGCATAACGCATAATGCATAACGCATAAAGCGTAACGCATAACGCATAACGCATAAAGCGTAACACATAACGCATAACGCATAATGCAC
Organism: Lasioglossum morio; assembly: GCA_916610235.2. NCBI lineage: Eukaryota > Metazoa > Arthropoda > Insecta > Hymenoptera > Halictidae > Lasioglossum > Lasioglossum morio. The sequence continues at coordinate 4,219,845 of CAKAJA020000289.1, forward strand.
AACGCATAACGAATACAGCAAAACGCATAACGCTTAACGCATAACGCATAACGCATAACGCATAATGCATAACGCATAGCGCATAACGCATAACGCATAACGCATAACGCATAACGCATAACGCATAACGCATAACGCATAACGTATAACGCATACCGCATTACGCATAAAGCATAATGCATAACGCATAACGCATAACGCATTACGCATAACTTATAACTCATAACTCATAAGGAGTAACGCATAACGCATAAAGCATAACGCATAACGCATAACGCATAAATCATAACGCATAACGCATAACGCATAACGCATAACGCATAACGCATGACGCATAACGCATAACGCATAACGCATAACGCATAACGCATACCGTATAACGCATAACGCATAACGCATAACGCACAACGCATAACGCATAACGCATAACGCATAACGCATAACGCATAACGCATAACGCATAACGCATAAAGCATAACGCATAACGCATAACTTATAACTCATTACTCATAACGAATAACGCATAACGCATAAGGCATAACGCATAAGGCATAACTCATAACGCATAAAGCATAACGCATAACGCATAACGCATAACGCATAACGCATAACGCATAACGCATAACGCATGACGCATAACGCATAACGCATAACGCATAACGCATAACGCATAACGCATAACACATAACGCATAACGCATAACGGATCACGCATAACGCATAACGCAAAGCGCATAACGCATAACGCATAACGCATAACGCATAAAGCATAACGCATAACGCATAACGCATAACGCATTACGCATAACTTATAACTCATAACTCATAAGGAGTAACGCATAACGCATAAAGCATAACGCATAACGCATAACGCATAACGCATAACGCATAACGCATAACGCATAACGCATAACGCATAACGCATAACGCATAACGCATAACGCATAACGCATAACGCATAAAGCATAACGCATTACGCATAACTTATAACTCATAACTCATAAGGAGTAACGCATAACGCATAAAGCATAACGCATAACGCATAACGCATAACGCATAACGCATAACGCATAACGCATAACGCATAACGGATCACGCATAACGCATAACGCAAAGCGCATAACGCATAACGCATAACGCATAACGCATAAAGCATAACGCCTAACGCATAACGCATAACCCCTAACGCATAACGCATAACGCATAACGCATAACGCATAACGCATAACGCATAACGCATAACGTGTAACTAAGAACGCATAACGCATAAAGCATAACGTATAACGCATAACGCATATCGCATAACGCATAACGCATAACGTATAACGCATAACGCATACCGTATAACGCATAACGCATAACGCAAACGTATAACGCACAACGCATAACGCATAACGAACAACGGATAACGCATAACGCATAACGCATAACGCATAACGCATAACGAATACCGCAAAACGTATATCGCCTAACACATAACGGATCACGCATAACGCATAACGCATAACGTATAACGCATAACGCATAACGCATAACACATAACGCATAACGCATAATGCACAACGCATTACGAATACAGCAAAACGCATAACGCTTAACGCATAACGTATCACGCATAACGCATAACGCATAATGCATAACGCATAACGCATAACGCATAATGCATAACGCATAAAGCGTAACGCATAACGCATAACGCATAAAGCGTAACACATAACGCATAACGCATAATGCACAACGCATAACGAATACAGCAAAACGCATAACGCTTAACGCATAACGCATAACGCATAACGCATAATGCATAACGCATAGCGCATAACGCATAACGCATAACGCATAACGCATAACGCATAACGCACAACGCATAACGCATAACACATAACGCATAACGCATAATGCACAACGCATTACGAATACAGCAAAACGCATAACGCTTAACGCATAACGGATCACGCATAACGCATAACGCATAATGCATAACGCATAACGCATAACGCATAATGCATAACGCATAAAGCGTAACGCATAACGCATAACGCATAAAGCGTAACACATAACGCATAACGCATAATGCACAACGCATAACGAATACAGCAAAACGCATAACGCTTAACGCATAACGCATAACGCATAACGCATAATGCATAACGCATAGCGCATAACGCATAACGCATAACGCATAACGCATAACGCATAACGCATAACGCATAACGCATAACGTATAACGCATAACGCATAACGCATAACGCATAACGCATAACGCATAACGCATAACGCATAACGCATAACGCATACCGTATAACGCATAACGCATAACGAATAACTTATAACTCATAACTCATAAGGAGTAACGCATAACGCATAAAGCATAACGCATAACGCATAACGCATAACGCATAACGCATAACGCATAACGCATAACGCATAACGCATAACGCATAACGCATAACGCATAAGCATGACGCATAACTTATAACTCATTACTCATAACGAATAACGCATAACGCATAAGGCATAACGCATAAGGCATAACTCATAACGCATAAAGCATAACGCATAACGCATAACGCATAACGCATAACGCATAACGCATAACGCATAACGCATAACGCATAACGCATAACGCATAACGCATAACGCATAACGCATAACGCATAACGCATAACGCATAACGCATAACGCATAACGCATAACGCATAACGCATTACGCATAACGCATAACGCATGACGCATAACGCATAACGCATAACGCATAACGCATAACGCATAACGCATAACGCATAACGCATAACGCATAACGCATACCGTATAACGCATAACGCATAACGCATAAAGCATAACGCATTACGCATAACTTATAACTCATAACTCATAAGGAGTAACGCATAACGCATAAAGCATAACGCATAACGCATAACGCATAACGCATAACGCATAACGCATAACGCATAACGCATAACGAATACCGCAAAACGTATATCGCCTAACACATAACGGATCACGCATAACGCATAACGCATAACGTATAACGCATAACGCATAACGCATAACACATAACGCATAACGCATAATGCACAACGCATTACGAATACAGCAAAACGCATAACGCTTAACGCATAACGGATCACGCATAACGCATAACGCATAATGCATAACGCATAACGCATAACGCATAATGCATAACGCATAAAGCGTAACGCATAACGCATAACGCATAAAGCGTAACACATAACGCATAACGCATAATGCACAACGCATAACGAATACAGCAAAACGCATAACGCTTAACGCATAACGCATAACGCATAACGCATAATGCATAACGCATAGCGCATAACGCATAACGCATAACGCATAACGCATAACGCATAACGCACAACGCATAACGCATAACACATAACGCATAACGCATAATGCACAACGCATTACGAATACAGCAAAACGCATAACGCTTAACGCATAACGGATCACGCATAACGCATAACGCATAATGCATAACGCATAACGCATAACGCATAATGCATAACGCATAAAGCGTAACGCATAACGCATAACGCATAAAGCGTAACACATAACGCATAACGCATAATGCACAACGCATAACGAATACAGCAAAACGCATAACGCTTAACGCATAACGCATAACGCATAACGCATAATGCATAACGCATAGCGCATAACGCATAACGCATAACGCATAACGCATAACGCATAACGCATAACGCATAACGCATAACGTATAACGCATAACGCATAACGCATAACGCATAACGCATAACGCATAACGCATAACGCATAACGCATAACGCATACCGTATAACGCATAACGCATAACGCATAAAGCATAACGCATTACGCATAACTTATAACTCATAACTCATAAGGAGTAACGCATAACGCATAAAGCATAACGCATAACGCATAACGCATAACGCATAACGCATAACGCATAACGCATAACGCATAACGCATAACGCATAACGCATAAGCATGACGCATAACTTATAACTCATTACTCATAACGAATAACGCATAACGCATAAGGCATAACGCATAAGGCATAACTCATAACGCATAAAGCATAACGCATAACGCATAACGCATAACGCATAACGCATAACGCATAACGCATAACGCATAACGCATAACGCATAACGCATAACGCATAACGCATAACGCATAACGCATAACGCATAACGCATAACGCATAACGCATAACGCATAACGCATAACGCATAACGCATAACGCATAACGCATAACGCATAACGCATACCGTATAACGCATAACGCATAACGCATAAAGCATAACGCATTACGCATAACTTATAACTCATAACTCATAAGGAGTAACGCATAACGCATAACGCATAACGCATAACGCATAACGCATAACGCATAACGCATAACGCATAACGCATAACGCATAACGCATAACGCATAACGCATAACGCATAACGCATAAGCATGACGCATAACTTATAACTCATTACTCATAACGAATAACGCATAACGCATAAGGCATAACGCATAAGGCATAACTCATAACGCATAAAGCATAACGCATAACGCATAACGCATAACCCATAACGCATAACGCATAACGCATAACGCATAACGCATAACGCATAACGCATAACGCATAACGCATAACGCATAACGCATAACGCATAACGCATAACGCATAACGCATAACGCATAACGCATAACGCATAACGCATTACGCATAACGCATAACGCATGACGCATAACGCATAACGCATAACGCATAACGCATAACGCATAACGCATAACGCATAACGCATAACGCATAACGCATAACGCATAACGCATAACGCATAACGCATAACGCATAACGCATACCGTATAACGCATAACGCATAACGCATAAAGCATAACGCATTACGCATAACTTATAACTCATAACTCATAAGGAGTAACGCATAACGCATAAAGCATAACGCATAACGCATAACGCATAACGCATAACGCATAACGCATAACGCATAACGCATAACGCATAACGCATAACGCATAACGCATAAGCATGACGCATAACGCATAACGCATAACGCATAACGCATAACGCATAACGCATAACACATAACGCATAACGCATAATGCACAACGCATAACGAATACAGCAAAACGCATAACGCTTAACGCATAACGGATCACGCATAACGCATAACGCATAATGCATAACGCATAACGCATAATGCATAACGCATAAAGCGTAACGCATAACGCATAACGCATAAAGCGTAACACATAACGCATAACGCATAATGCACAACGCATAACGAATACAGCAAAACGCATAACGCTTAACGCATAACGCATAACGCATAACGCATAATGCATAACGCATAGCGCATAACGCATAACGCATAACGCATAACGCATAACGCATAACGCACAACGCATAACGCATAACACATAACGCATAACGCATAATGCACAACGCATTACGAATACAGCAAAACGCATAACGCTTAACGCATAACGGATCACGCATAACGCATAACGCATAATGCATAACGCATAACGCATAACGCATAATGCATAACGCATAAAGCGTAACGCATAACGCATAACGCATAAAGCGTAACACATAACGCATAACGCATAATGCACAACGCATAACGAATACAGCAAAACGCATAACGCTTAACGCATAACGCATAACGCATAACGCATAATGCATAACGCATAGCGCATAACGCATAACGCATAACGCATAACGCATAACGCATAACGCATAACGCATAACGCATAACGTATAACGCATACCGCATTACGCATAAAGCATAATGCATAACGCATAACGCATAACGCATAACGCATTACGCATAACTTATAACTCATAACTCATAAGGAGTAACGCATAACGCATAAAGCATAACGCATAACGCATAACGCATAAATCATAACGCATAACGCATAACGCATAACGCATAACGCATAACGCATAACGCATAACGCATAACGCATAACGCATAACGCATAACGCATAACGCATAACGCATAACGCATAACGCATAACGCATAACGCATAACGCATAACGCATAACGCATACCGTATAACGCATAACGCATAACGCATAAAGCATAACGCATTACGCATAACTTATAACTCATAACTCATAAGGAGTAACGCATAACGCATAAAGCATAACGCATAACGCATAACGCATAACGCATAACGCATAACGCATAACGCATAACGCATAACGCATAAGCATGACGCATAACTTATAACTCATTACTCATAACGAATAACGCATAACGCATAAGGCATAACGCATAAGGCATAACTCATAACGCATAAAGCATAACGCATAACGCATAACGCATAACGCATAACGCATAACGCATAACGCATAACGCATAACGCATAACGCATAACGCATAACGCATAACGCATAACGCATAACGCATAACGCATAACGCATAACGCATAACGCATAACGCATAACGCATAACGCATAACGCATTACGCATAACGCATAACGCATGACGCATAACGCATAACGCATAACGCATAACGCATAACGCATAACGCATAACGCATAACGCATAACGCATAACGCATAACGCATAACGCATAACGCATACCGTATAACGCATAACGCATAACGCATAAAGCATAACGCATTACGCATAACTTATAACTCATAACTCATAAGGAGTAACGCATAACGCATAAAGCATAACGCATAACGCATAACGCATAACGCATAACGCATAACGCATAACGCATAACGCATAACGCATAACGCATAACGCATAACGCATAAGCATGACGCATAACGCATAACGCATAACGCATAACGCATAACGCATAACGCATAACACATAACGCATAACGCATAATGCACAACGCATAACGAATACAGCAAAACGCATAACGCTTAACGCATAACGGATCACGCATAACGCATAACGCATAATGCATAACGCATAATGCATAAATCATAACGCATAACGCATAACGCATAACGCATAACGCATAACGCATAACGCATAACGCATAACGCATAACGCATAACGCATAACGCATAACGTATAATGCATAACGCATAAAGCGTAACGCATAACGCATAACGCATAAAGCGTAACACATAACGCATAACGCATAATGCACAACGCATAACGAATACAGCAAAACGCATAACGCTTAACGCATAACGCATAACGCATAACGCATAATGCATAACGCATAGCGCATAACGCATAACTCATAACGCATAACGCATAACGCATAACGCATAACGCATAACGCATAACGTATAACGCATACCGCATTACGCATAAAGCATAATGCATAACGCATAACGCATAACGCATAACGCATTACGCATAACTTATAACTCATAACTCATAAGGAGTAACGCATAACGCATAAAGCATAACGCATAACGCATAAATCATAACGCATAACGCATAACGCATAACGCATAACGCATAACGCATAACGCATAACGCATAACGCATAACGCATAACGCATAACGCATAACGCATACCGTATAACGCATAACGCATAACGCATAAAGCATAACGCATTACGCATAACTTATAACTCATAACTCATAAGGAGTAACGCATAACGCATAAAGCATAACGCATAACGCATAACGCATAACGCATAACGCATAACGCATAACGCATAACGCATAACGCATAACGCATAACGCATAACGCATAACGCATAAGCATGACGCATAACTTATAACTCATTACTCATAACGAATAACGCATAACGCATAAGGCATAACTTATAACTCATTACTCATAACGAATAACGCATAACGCATAAGGCATAACGCATAAGGCATAACTCATAACGCATAAAGCATAACGCATAACGCATAACGCATAACCCATAACGCATAACGCATAACGCATAACGCATAACGCATAACGCATAACGCATAACGCATAACGCATAACGCATAACGCATAACGCATAACGCATTACGCATAACGCATAACGCATGACGCATAACGCATAACGCATAACGCATAACGCATAACGCATAACGCATAACGCATAACGCATAACGCATAACGCATAACGCATAACGCATACCGTATAACGCATAACGCATAACGCATAAAGCATAACGCATTACGCATAACTTATAACTCATAACTCATAAGGAGTAACGCATAACGCATAAAGCATAACGCATAACGCATAACGCATAACGCATAACGCATAACGCATAACGCATAACGCATAACGCATAACGCATAACGCATAAGCATGACGCATAACGCATAACGCATAACGCATAACGCATAACGCATAACGCATAACACATAACGCATAACGCATAATGCACAACGCATAACGAATACAGCAAAACGCATAACGCTTAACGCATAACGGATCACGCATAACGCATAACGCATAATGCATAACGCATAATGCATAAATCATAACGCATAACGCATAACGCATAACGCATAACGCATAACGCATAACGCATAACGCATAACGCATAACGCATAACGCATAACGCATAATGCATAACGCATAAAGCGTAACGCATAACGCATAACGCATAAAGCGTAACACATAACGCATAACGCATAATGCACAACGCATAACGAATACAGCAAAACGCATAACGCTTAACGCATAACGCATAACGCATAACGCATAATGCATAACGCATAGCGCATAACGCATAACTCATAACGCATAACGCATAACGCATAACACATAACGCATAACGCATAACGTATAACGCATACCGCATTACGCATAAAGCATAATGCATAACGCATAACGCATAACGCATAACGCATTACGCATAACTTATAACTCATAACTCATAAGGAGTAACGCATAACGCATAAAGCATAACGCATAACGCATAACGCATAAATCATAACGCATAACGCATAACGCATAACGCATAACGCATAACGCATAACGCATAACGCATAACGCATAACGCATAACGCATAACGCATAACGCATAACGCATAACGCATAACGCATAACGCATAACGCATAACGCATAACGCATACCGTATAACGCATAACGCATAACGCATAAAGCATAACGCATTACGCATAACTTATAACTCATAACTCATAAGGAGTAACGCATAACGCATAAAGCATAACGCATAACGCATAACGCATAACGCATAACGCATAACGCATAACGCATAACGCATAACGCATAACGCATAACGCATAACGCATAACGCATAACGCATAACGCATAAGCATGACGCATAACTTATAACTCATTACTCATAACGAATAACGCATAACGCATAAGGCATAACGCATAAGGCATAACTCATAACGCATAAAGCATAACGCATAACGCATAACGCATAACCCATAACGCATAACGCATAACGCATAACGCATAACGCATAACGCATAACGCATAACGCATAACGCATAACGCATAACGCATAACGCATAACGCATAACGCATAACGCATAACGCATAACGCATTACGCATAACGCATAACGCATGACGCATAACGCATAACGCATAACGCATAACGCATAACGCATAACGCATAACGCATAACGCATAACGCATAACGCATAACGCATAACGCATAACGCATACCGTATAACGCATAACGCATAACGCATAAAGCATAACGCATTACGCATAACTTATAACTCATAACTCATAAGGAGTAACGCATAACGCATAAAGCATAACGCATAACGCATAACGCATAACGCATAACGCATAACGCATAACGCATAACGCATAACGCATAACGCATAACGCATAACGCATAACGCATAAGCATGACGCATAACGCATAACGCATAACGCATAACGCATAACGCATAACGCATAACACATAACGCATAACGCATAATGCACAACGCATAACGAATACAGCAAAACGCATAACGCTTAACGCATAACGGATCACGCATAACGCATAACGCATAATGCATAACGCATAACGCATAATGCATAACGCATAAAGCGTAACGCATAACGCATAACGCATAAAGCGTAACACATAACGCATAACGCATAATGCACAACGCATAACGAATACAGCAAAACGCATAACGCTTAACGCATAACGCATAACGCATAACGCATAATGCATAACGCATAGCGCATAACGCATAACGCATAACGCATAACGCATAACGCATAACGCATAACGCACAACGCATAACGCATAACACATAACGCATAACGCATAATGCACAACGCATTACGAATACAGCAAAACGCATAACGCTTAACGCATAACGGATCACGCATAACGCATAACGCATAATGCATAACGCATAACGCATAACGCATAATGCATAACGCATAAAGCGTAACGCATAACGCATAACGCATAAAGCGTAACACATAACGCATAACGCATAATGCACAACGCATAACGAATACAGCAAAACGCATAACGCTTAACGCATAACGCATAACGCATAACGCATAATGCATAACGCATAGCGCATAACGCATAACGCATAACGCATAACGCATAACGCATAACGCATAACGCATAACGCATAACGTATAACGCATACCGCATTACGCATAAAGCATAATGCATAACGCATAACGCATAACGCATAACGCATTACGCATAACTTATAACTCATAACTCATAAGGAGTAACGCATAACGCATAAAGCATAACGCATAACGCATAACGCATAAATCATAACGCATAACGCATAACGCATAACGCATAACGCATAACGCATAACGCATAACGCATAACGCATAACGCATAACGCATAACGCATAACGCATAACGCATAACGCATAACGCATAACGCATAACGCATAACGCATAACGCATAACGCATAACGCATAACGCATAACGCATAACGCATAACGCATACCGAATAACGCATAACGCATAACGCATAAAGCATAACGCATTACGCATAACTTATAACTCATAACTCATAAGGAGTAACGCATAACGCATAAAGCATAACGCATAACGCATAACGCATAACGCATAACGCATAACGCATAACGCATAACGCATAACGCATAACGCATAAGCATGACGCATAACTTATAACTCATTACTCATAACGAATAACGCATAACGCATAAGGCATAACGCATAAGGCATAACTCATAACGCATAAAGCATAACGCATAACGCATAACGCATAACGCATAACGCATAACGCATAACGCATAACGCATAACGCATAACGCATAACGCATAACGCATAACGCATAACGCATAACGCATAACGCATAACGCATAACGCATAACGCATAACGCATTACGCATAACGCATAACGCATGACGCATAACGCATAACGCATAACGCATAACGCATAACGCATAACGCATAACGCATAACGCATAACGCATAACGCATAACGCATACCGTATAACGCATAACGCATAACGCATAAAGCATAACGCATTACGCATAACTTATAACTCATAACTCATAAGGAGTAACGCATAACGCATAACGCATAACGCATAACGCATAACGCATAACGCATAACGCATAACGCATAACGCATAACGCATAACGCATAACGCATAACGCATAACGCATAACGCATAACGCATAAGCATGACGCATAACGCATAACGCATAACGCATAACGCATAACGCATAACGCATAACACATAACGCATAACGCATAATGCACAACGCATAACGAATACAGCAAAACGCATAACGCTTAACGCATAACGGATCACGCATAACGCATAACGCATAATGCATAACGCATAATGCATAAATCATAACGCATAACGCATAACGCATAACGCATAACGCATAACGCATAACGCATAACGCATAACGCATAACGCATAACGTATAATGCATAACGCATAAAGCGTAACGCATAACGCATAACGCATAAAGCGTAACACATAACGCATAACGCATAATGCACAACGCATAACGAATACAGCAAAACGCATAACGCTTAACGCATAACGCATAACGCATAACGCATAATGCATAACGCATAGCGCATAACGCATAACTCATAACGCATAACGCATAACGCATAACGCATAACGCATAACGCATAACGTATAACGCATACCGCATTACGCATAAAGCATAATGCATAACGCATAACGCATAACGCATAACGCATTACGCATAACTTATAACTCATAACTCATAAGGAGTAACGCATAACGCATAAAGCATAACGCATAACGCATAACGCATAAATCATAACGCATAACGCATAACGCATAACGCATAACGCATAACGCATAACGCATAACGCATAACGCATAACGCATAACGCATAACGCATAACGCATAACGCATACCGTATAACGCATAACGCATAACGCATAAAGCATAACGCATTACGCATAACTTATAACTCATAACTCATAAGGAGTAACGCATAACGCATAAAGCATAACGCATAACGCATAACGCATAACGCATAACGCATAACGCATAACGCATAACGCATAACGCATAACGCATAACGCATAACGCATAACGCATAAGCATGACGCATAACTTATAACTCATTACTCATAACGAATAACGCATAACGCATAAGGCATAACGCATAACGCATAACTCATAACGCATAAAGCATAACGCATAACGCATAACGCATAACCCATAACGCATAACGCATAACGCATAACGCATAACGCATAACGCATAACGCATAACGCATAACGCATAACGCATAACGCATAACGCATAACGCATAACGCATAACGCATAACGCATTACGCATAACGCATAACGCATGACGCATAACGCATAACGCATAACGCATAACGCATAACGCATAACGCATAACGCATAACGCATAACGCATAACGCATAACGCATAACGCATACCGTATAACGCATAACGCATAACGCATAAAGCATAACGCATTACGCATAACTTATAACTCATAACTCATAAGGAGTAACGTATAACGCATAAAGCATAACGCATAACGCATAACGCATAACGCATAACGCATAACGCATAACGCATAACGCATAACGCATAACGCATAACGCATAACGCATAACGCATAAGCATGACGCATAACGCATAACGCATAACGCATAACGCATAACGCATAACGCATAACACATAACGCATAACGCATAATGCACAACGCATAACGAATACAGCAAAACGCATAACGCTTAACGCATAACGGATCACGCATAACGCATAACGCATAATGCATAACGCATAACGCATAATGCATAAATCATAACGCATAACGCATAACGCATAACGCATAACGCATAACGCATAACGCATAACGCATAACGCATAACGCATAACGCATAACGCATAATGCATAACGCATAAAGCGTAACGCATAACGCATAACGCATAAACCGTAACACATAACGCATAACGCATAATGCACAACGCATAACGAATACAGCAAAACGCATAACGCTTAACGCATAACGCATAACGCATAACGCATAATGCATAACGCATAGCGCATAACGCATAACGCATAACGCATAACGCATAACGCATAACGCATAACGCATAACGCATAACGCATAACGTATAACGCATACCGCATTACGCATAAAGCATAATGCATAACGCATAACGCATAACGCATTACGCATAACTTATAACTCATAACTCATAAGGAGTAACGCATAACGCATAAAGCATAACGCATAACGCATAACGCATAAATCATAACGCATAACGCATAACGCATAACGCATAACGCATAACGCATAACGCATAACGCATAACGCATAACGCATAACGCATAACGCATAACGCATAACGCATAACGCATAACGCATAACGCATAACGCATAACGCATAACGCATAACGCATAACGCATAACGCATAACGCATAACGCATAACGCATAACGCATAACGCATAACGCATACCGTATAACGCATAACGCATAACGAATAACGCATAACGCATAACGCATAACGCAAAACGCATAACGCATAACGCATGACGCATAACGCATAACGCATAACGCATAACGCATAACGCATACCGTATAACGCATAACGCATAACGCATAACGCACAACGCATAACGCATAACACATAACGCATAACGCATAACGCATAACGCATAACGCATAACGCATAACGCATAACGCATAAAGCATAACGCATAACGCATAACTTATAACTCATTACTCATAACGAATAACGCATAACGCATAAGGCATAACGCAAAAGGCATAACTCATAACGCAAAAAGCATAACGCATAACGCATAACGCATAACGCATAACGCATAACGCATAACGCATAACGCATAACGCATAACGCATAACGCATAACGCATAACGCATAACGCATAACGCATAACGCATAACGCATAACGCATAACGCATTACGCATAACGCATAACGCATGACGCATAACGCATAACGCATAACGCATAACGGATCACGCATAACGCATAACGCAAAGCGCATAACGCATAACGCATAACGCATAACGCATAAAGCATAACGCATAACGCATTACGCATAACTTATAACTCATAACTCATAACGAATAACGCATACCGCATTACGCATAACTTATAACTCATAACTCATACGGAGTAACGCATAACGCATAAAGCATAACGCATAACGCATAACGCATAAAGCATAAAGCATAACGCATAACGCATAACTTATAACTCATTACTCATAACGCATAACGCATAACGCATAAAGCATAACGCATAACGTATAACGGATAAAGCATAATGCATAACGCATAACGCATAAAGCATAACGCATAACGCATAACTTATAACTCATTACTCATAACGAATAACGCATAACGCATAAGGCATAACGCATAACGCATAACGCATAACGCATAACGCATAAAGCATAACGCATAACGCATAACGGATAAAGCATAATGCATAATGCATAACGCATAACGCATTACGCATTACGCATAACTTATAACTCATAACTCATAACGAATAACGCATAACGCAAAATGCATAACGCATGTCGGATCACGCATAACGCATAACGCATAACGCATAACGCATAACGCATAACGCATAACGCATAACGCATTACGCATAACGCATAACGCATGACGCATAACGCATAACGCATAACGCATAACGCATAACGCATAACGCATAACGCATAACGCATAACGCATAACGCATAACGTATAACGCATAACGCATAACGCATACCGTATAACGCATAACGCATAACGCATAAAGCATAACGCATTACGCATAACTTATAACTCATAACTCATAAGGAGTAACGCATAACGCATAAAGCATAACGCATAACGCATAACGCATAACGCATAACGCATAACGCATAACGCATAACGCATAACGCATAACGCATAACGCATAACGCATAACGCATAACGCATAAGCATGACGCATAACGCATAACGCATAACGCATAACGCATAACGCATAACGCATAACACATAACGCATAACGCATAACGCATAACGCATAACGCATAACGCATAACGCATAACGCATAACGCATAACGCATAACGCATAACGCATTACGCATAACGCATAACGCATGACGCATAACGCATAACGCATAACGCATAACGCATAACGCATAACGCATAACGCATAACGCATAACGCATAACGCATAACGCATAACGCATACCGTATAACGCATAACGCATAACGCATAAAGCATAACGCATTACGCATAACTTATAACTCATAACTCATAAGGAGTAACGCATAACGCATAAAGCATAACGCATAACGCATAACGCATAACGCATAACGCATAACGCATAACGCATAACGCATAACGCATAACGCATAACGCATAACGCATAAGCATGACGCATAACGCATAACGCATAACGCATAACGCATAACGCATAACGCATAACACATAACGCATAACGCATAATGCACAACGCATAACGAATACAGCAAAACGCATAACGCTTAACGCATAACGGATCACGCATAACGCATAACGCATAATGCATAACGCATAATGCATAAATCATAACGCATAACGCATAACGCATAACGCATAACGCATAACGCATAACGCATAACGCATAACGCATAACGCATAACGCATAACGCATAATGCATAACGCATAAAGCGTAACGCATAACGCATAACGCATAAAGCGTAACACATAACGCATAACGCATAATGCACAACGCATAACGAATACAGCAAAACGCATAACGCTTAACGCATAACGCATAACGCATAACGCATAATGCATAACGCATAGCGCATAACGCATAACTCATAACGCATAACGCATAACGCATAACGCATAACGCATAACGCATAACGTATAACGCATACCGCATTACGCATAAAGCATAATGCATAACGCATAACGCATAACGCATAACGCATTACGCATAACTTATAACTCATAACTCATAAGGAGTAACGCATAACGCATAAAGCATAACGCATAACGCATAACGCATAAATCATAACGCATAACGCATAACGCATAACGCATAACGCATAACGCATAACGCATAACGCATAACGCATAACGCATAACGCATAACGCATAACGCATAACGCATAACGCATAACGCATAACGCATAACGCATAACGCATAACGCATAACGCATAACGCATAACGCATAACGCATACCGTATAACGCATAACGCATAACGCATAAAGCATAACGCATTACGCATAACTTATAACTCATAACTCATAAGGAGTAACGCATAACGCATAAAGCATAACGCATAACGCATAACGCATAACGCATAACGCATAACGCATAACGCATAACGCATAACGCATAACGCATAACGCATAAGCATGACGCATAACTTATAACTCATTACTCATAACGAATAACGCATAACGCATAAGGCATAACGCATAAGGCATAACTCATAACGCATATAGCATAACGCATAACGCATAACGCATAACCCATAACGCATAACGCATAACGCATAACGCATAACGCATAACGCATAACGCATAACGCATAACGCATAACGCATAACGCATAACGCATAACGCATAACGCATAACGCATAACGCATAACGCATAACGCATTACGCATAACGCATAACGCATGACGCATAACGCATAACGCATAACGCATAACGCATAACGCATAACGCATAACGCATAACGCATAACGCATAACGCATAACGCATAACGCATAACGCATACCGTATAACGCATAACGCATAACGCATAAAGCATAACGCATTACGCATAACTTATAACTCATAACTCATAAGGAGTAACGCATAACGCATAAAGCATAACGCATAACGCATAACGCATAACGCATAACGCATAACGCATAACGCATAACGCATAACGCATAACGCATAACGCATAACGCATAACGCATAACGCATAACGCATAACGCATAACGCATAACGCATAACGCATAACGCATAGCACATAACGCATAACGCATAATGCACAACGCATAACGAATACAGCAAAACGCATAACGCTTAACGCATAACGGATCACGCATAACGCATAACGCATAATGCATAACGCATAACGCATAATGCATAAATCATAACGCATAACGCATAACGCATAACGCATAACGCATAACGCATAACGCATAACGCATAACGCATAACGCATAACGCATAACGCATAATGCATAACGCATAAAGCGTAACGCATAACGCATAACGCATAAAGCGTAACACATAACGCATAACGCATAATGCACAACGCATAACGAATACAGCAAAACGCATAACGCTTAACGCATAACGCATAACGCATAACGCATAATGCATAACGCATAGCGCATAACGCATAACGCATAACGCATAACGCATAACGCATAACGCATAACGCATAACGCATAACGTATAACGCATACCGCATTACGCATAAAGCATAATGCATAACGCATAACGCATAACGCATTACGCATAACTTATAACTCATAACTCATAAGGAGTAACGCATAACGCATAAAGCATAACGCATAACGCATAACGCATAAATCATAACGCATAACGCATAACGCATAACGCATAACGCATAACGCATAACGCATAACGCATAACGCATAACGCATAACGCATAACGCATAATGCATAACGCATAAAGCGTAACGCATAACGCATAACGCATAAAGCGTAACACATAACGCATAACGCATAATGCACAACGCATAACGAATACAGCAAAACGCATAACGCTTAACGCATAACGCATAACGCATAACGCATAATGCATAACGCATAGCGCATAACGCATAACTCATAACGCATAACGCATAACGCATAACGCATAACGCATAACGCATAACGTATAACGCATACCGCATTACGCATAAAGCATAATGCATAACGCATAACGCATAACGCATAACGCATTACGCATAACTTATAACTCATAACTCATAAGGAGTAACGCATAACGCATAAAGCATAACGCATAACGCATAACGCATAAATCATAACGCATAACGCATAACGCATAACGCATAACGCATAACGCATAACGCATAACGCATAACGCATAACGCATAACGCATAACGCATAACGCATAACGCATAACGCATAACGCATAACGCATAACGCATAACGCATAACGCATAACGCATACCGTATAACGCATAACGCATAACGCATAAAGCATAACGCATTACGCATAACTTATAACTCATAACTCATAAGGAGTAACGCATAACGCATAAAGCATAACGCATAACGCATAACGCATAACGCATAACGCATAACGCATAACGCATAACGCATAACGCATAACGCATAACGCATAACGCATAACGCATAAGCATGACGCATAACTTATAACTCATTACTCATAACGAATAACGCATAACGCATAAGGCATAACGCATAAGGCATAACTCATAACGCATAAAGCATAACGCATAACGCATAACGCATAACCCATAACGCATAACGCATAACGCATAACGCATAACGCATAACGCATAACGCATAACGCATAACGCATAACGCATAACGCATAACGCATAACGCATAACGCATAACGCATAACGCATAACGCATAACGCATAACGCATAACGCATTACGCATAACGCATAACGCATGACGCATAACGCATAACGCATAACGCATAACGCATAACGCATAACGCATAACGCATAACGCATAACGCATAACGCATAACGCATAACGCATAACGCATACCGTATAACGCATAACGCATAACGCATAAAGCATAACGCATTACGCATAACTTATAACTCATAACTCATAAGGAGTAACGCATAACGCATAAAGCATAACGCATAACGCATAACGCATAACGCATAACGCATAACGCATAACGCATAACGCATAACGCATAACGCATAACGCATAAGCATGACGCATAACGCATAACGCATAACGCATAACGCATAACGCATAACGCATAGCACATAACGCATAACGCATAATGCACAACGCATAACGAATACAGCAAAACGCATAACGCTTAACGCATAACGGATCACGCATAACGCATAACGCATAATGCATAACGCATAACGCATAATGCATAAATCATAACGCATAACGCATAACGCATAACGCATAACGCATAACGCATAACGCATAACGCATAACGCATAACGCATAACGCATAACGCATAATGCATAACGCATAAAGCGTAACGCATAACGCATAACGCATAAAGCGTAACACATAACGCATAACGCATAATGCACAACGCATAACGAATACAGCAAAACGCATAACGCTTAACGCATAACGCATAACGCATAACGCATAATGCATAACGCATAGCGCATAACGCATAACGCATAACGCATAACGCATAACGCATAACGCATAACGCATAACGCATAACGTATAACGCATACCGCATTACGCATAAAGCATAATGCATAACGCATAACGCATAACGCATTACGCATAACTTATAACTCATAACTCATAAGGAGTAACGCATAACGCATAAAGCATAACGCATAACGCATAACGCATAAATCATAACGCATAACGCATAACGCATAACGCATAACGCATAACGCATAACGCATAACGCATAACGCATAACGCATAACGCATAACGCATAACGCATAACGCATAACGCATAACGCATAACGCATAACGCATAACGCATAACGCATAACGCATAACGCATAACGCATAACGCATAACGCATAACGCATAACGCATAACGCATAACGCATACCGTATAACGCATAACGCATAACGAATAACGCATAACGCATAACGCATAACGCATAACGCATAACGCATAACGCATAACGCATGACGCATAACGCATAACGCATAACGCATAACGCATAACGCATACCGTATAACGCATAACGCATAACGCATAACGCACAACGCATAACGCATAACACATAACGCATAACGCATAACGCATAACGCATAACGCATAACGCATAACGCATAAAGCATAACGCATAACGCATAACGCATAACGCATAACGCATAACGCATAACGCATAACGCATAACGCATAACGCATAACGCATAACGCATAACGCATTACGCATAACGCATAACGCATGACGCATAACGCATAACGCATAACGCATAACGCATAACGGATCACGCATAACGCATAACGCAAAGCGCATAACGCATAACGCATAACGCATAACGCATAAAGCATAACGCATAACGCATTACGCATAACTTACAACTCATAACTCATAACGAATAACGCATACCGCATTACGCATAACTTATAACTCATAACTCATACGGAGTAACGCATAACGCATAAAGCATAACGCATAACGCATAACGCATAAAGCATAACGCATAACGCATAACTTATAACTCATTACTCATAACGCATAACGCATAACGCATAAAGCATAACGCATAACGTATAACGGATAAAGCATAATGCATAACGCATAACGCATAAAGCATAACGCATAACGCATAACTTATAACTCATTACTCATAACGAATAACGCATAACGCATAAGGCATAACGCATAACGCATAACGCATAACGCATAACGCATAAAGCATAACGCATAACGCATAACGGATAAAGCATAATGCATAATGCATAACGCATAACGCATTACGCATTACGCATAACTTATAACTCATAACTCATAACGAATAACGCATAACGCAAAATGCATAACGCATGTCGGATCACGCATAACGCATAACGCATAACGCATAACGCATAACGCATAACGCATAACGCATAACGCATAAAGCATAACGCATAACTAATAACTCATTACTCATAACGAATAACGCATAACGCATAACGCATAACGCATAACGCATAAGGCATAACGCATAACGCATAACGCATAAAGCATAACGCATTACGCATAACTTATAACTCATAACTCATAAGGAGTAACGCATAACGCATAAAGCATAACGCATAACGCATAACGCATAACGCATAACGCATAACGCATAACGCATAACGCATAACGCATAACGCATAACGCATAACGCATGACGCATAACGCATAACGCATAACGCATAACGCATAACGCATAACGCATAACGCATAACGCATAACGCATAACGGATCACGCATAACGCATAACGCAAAGCGCATAACGCATAACGCATAACGCATAACGCATAAAGCATAACGCATAACGCATAACGCATTACGCATAACTTATAACTCATAACTCATAAGGAGTAACGCATAACGCATAAAGCATAACGCATAACGCATAACGCATAACGCATAACGCATAACGCATAACGCATAACGCATAACGCATAACGCATAACGCATAACGCATAAAGCATAATGCATTACGCATAACTTATAACTCATAACTCATAAGGAGTAACGCATAACGCATAAAGCATAACGCATAACGCATAACGCATAACGCATAACGCATAACGCATAACGCATAACGCATAACGCATAACGCATGACGCATAACGCATAACGCATAACGCATAACGCATAACGCATAACGCATAACGCATAACGCATAACGCATAACGCATAACGCATAACGCATAACGCATAACTTATAACTCATAACTCATAACGAATAACGCATACCGCATTACGCATAACTTATAACTCATAACTCATACGGAGTAACGCATAACGCATAAAGCATAACGCATAACGCATAACGCATAAAGCATAACGCATAACGCATAACGCATAACGCATAACGCATAACGCATAACGGATCACGCATAACGCATAACGCAAAGCGCATAACGCATAACGCATAACGCATAACGCATAATGCATAACGCATAAAGCATAACGCATAACGCATAACGCATAACGCATAACCCCTAACGCATAACGCATAACGCATAACGCATAACGCATACCGCATTACGCATAACTTATAACTCATAACTCATACGGAGTAACGCATAACGCATAAAGCATAACGCATAACGCATAACGCATAAAGCATAACGCATAACGCATAACTTATAACTCATTACTCATAACGCATAAAGCATAACGCATAACGCATAACTTATAACTCATAACTCATAACGAATAACGCATACCGCATTACGCATAACTTATAACTCATAACTCATACGGAGTAACGCATAACGCATAAAGCATAACGCATAACGCATAACGCATAAAGCATAACGCATAACGCATAACGCATAACGCATAACGCATAACGCATAACGCATAACGCATAACGCATAACGCATAACGGATCACGCATAACGCATAACGCAAAGCGCATAACGCATAACGCATAACGCATAACGCATAACGCATAACGCATAACGCATAACGCATAACGCATAACGCATAACGCATAACGCATAACGCATAACGCATAACGCATAACGCATACCGCATTACGCATAACTTATAACTCATAACTCATACGGAGTAACGCATAACGCATAAAGCATAACGCATAACGCATAACGCATAAAGCATAACGCATAACGCATAACTTATAACTCATTACTCATAACGCATAAAGCATAACGCATAACGCATAACTTATAACTCATTACTCATAACGAATAACGCATAACGCATAACGGATAACGCATATCGCATAACGCATAACGCATAATGCATAACGCATAAAGCATAACGCATAACGCATAACGCATAACGCATAACCCCTAACGCATAACGCATAACGTATAACTCATAACGCATAACGCATAACGCATAACGCCTAACGCATAACGCATAACGCATAACGCATAACGGATCACGCATAACGCATAACGCAAAGCGCATAACGCATAACGCATAACGCATAACGCATAAAGCATAACGCATAACGCATTACGCATAACTTATAACTCATAACTCATAACGAATAACGCATACCGCATTACGCATAACTTATAACTCATAACTCATACGGAGTAACGCACAACGCATAAAGCATAACGCATAACGCATAACGCATAAAGCATAACGCATAACGCATAACTTATAACTCATTACTCATAACGCATAACGCATAACGCATAAAGCATAACGCATAACGTATAACGGATAAAGCATAATGCATAACGCATAACGCATAAAGCATAACGCATAACGCATAACTTATAACTCATTACTCATAACGAATAACGCATAACGCATAAGGCATAACGCATAACGCATAACGCATAAAGCATAACGCATAACTTATAACTCATTACTCATAACGAATAACGCATAACGCATAAGGCATAACGCATAACGCATAACGCATAACGCATAACGCAAAGCGCATAACGCATAACGCATAACGCATAACGCATAACGCATAACGCATAACGCATAACGCATAACGCATAACGCATAAAGCATAACGCATAACTTATAACTCATTACTCATAACGAATAACGCATAACGCATAACGCATAACGCATAACGCATAAGGCATAACGCATAACGCATAACGCATAAAGCATAACGCATTACGCATAACTTATAACTCATAACTCATAAGGAGTAACGCATAACGCATAAAGCATAACGCATAACGCATAACGCATAACGCATAACGCATAACGCATAACGCATAACGCATAACGCATAACGCATAACGCATAACGCATAACGCATAACGCATAACGCATGACGCATAACGCATAACGCATAACGCATAACGCATAACGCATAACGCATAACGCATAACGCATAACGCATAACGCATAACGCATAACGGATCACGCATAACGCATAACGCAAAGCGCATAACGCATAACGCATAACGCATAACGCATAAAGCATAACGCATAACGCATAACGCATAACGCATTACGCATAACTTATAACTCATAACTCATAAGGAGTAACGCATAACGCATAAAGCATAACGCATAACGCATAACGCATAACGCATAACGCATAACGCATAACGCATAACGCATAACGCATAACGCATAACGCATAACGCATAACGCATAACGCATAAAGCATAACGCATTACGCATAACTTATAACTCATAACTCATAAGGAGTAACGCATAACGCATAAAGCATAACGCATAACGCATAACGCATAACGCATAACGCATAACGCATAACGCATAACGCATAACGCATAACGCATAACGCATAACGCATAACGCATAACGCATAACGCATAACGCATAACGCATAACGCATAACGCATAACGCATGACGCATAACGCATAACGCATAACGCATAACGCATAACGCATAACGCATAACGCATAACGCATAACGGATCACGCATAACGCATAACGCAAAGCGCATAACGCATAACGCATAACGCATAACGCATAACGCATAAAGCATAACGCATAACGCATTACGCATAACTTATAACTCATAACTCATAACGAATAACGCATACCGCATTACGCATAACTTATAACTCATAACTCATACGGAGTAACGCATAACGCATAAAGCATAACGCATAACGCATAACGCATAACGCATAACGGATCACGCATAACGCATAACGCAAAGCGCATAACGCATAACGCATAACGCATAACGCATAACGCATAAAGCATAACGCATAACGCATTACGCATAACTTATAACTCATAACTCATAACGAATAACGCATACCGCATTACGCATAACTTATAACTCATAACTCATACGGAGTAACGCATAACGCATAAAGCATAACGCATAACGCATAACGCATAAAGCATAACGCATAACGCATAACTTATAACTCATTACTCATAACGCATAAAGCATAACGCATAACGCATAACTTATAACTCATTACTCATAACGAATAACGCATAACGCATAACGCATAACGGATAACGCATATCGCATAACGCATAACGCATAATGCATAACGCATAAAGCATAACGCATAACGCATAACGCATAACGCATAACCCCTAACGCATAACGCATAACGTATAACTCATAACGCATAACGCATAACGCATAACGCCTAACGCATAACGCATAACCCCTAACGCATAACGCATAACGCATAACGCATAACGCATAACGCATAACGTGTAACTAAGAACGCATAACGCATAAAGCATAACGTATAACGCATAACGCATATCGCATAACGCATAACGCATAACGCATAACGCATAACGCATACCGTATAACGCATAACGCATAACGCAAACGTATAACGCACAACGCATAACGCATAACGAACAACGGATAACGCATAACGCATAACGCATAACGCATAACGCATAACGAATACCGCAAAACGTATATCGCCTAACACATAACGGATCACGCATAACGCATAACGCATAACGTATAACGCATAACGCATAACGCATAACACATAACGCATAACGCATAATGCACAACGCATTACGAATACAGCAAAACGCATAACGCTTAACGCATAACGGATCACGCATAACGCATAACGCATAATGCATAACGCATAACGCATAACGCATAATGCATAACGCATAAAGCGTAACGCATAACGCATAACGCATAAAGCATAACACATAACGCATAACGCATAATGCACAACGCATAACGAATACAGCAAAACGCATAACGCTTAACGCATAACGCATAACGCATAACGCATAATGCATAACGCATAGCGCATAACGCATAACGCATAACGCATAACGCATAACGCATAACGCATAACGCATAACGCATAACGCATAACGCATAACGCATAACGAATAACGCATACCGCATTACGCATAAAGCATAATGCATAACGCATAACGCATAACGCATTACGCATAACTTATAACTCATAACTCATAAGGAGTAACGCATAACGCATAAAGCATAAGGCATAACGCATAACGCATAAATCATAACGCATAACGCATAACGCATAACGCATAACGCATAACGCATAACGCATAACGCATAACGCATAACGCATAACGCATAACGCATAACGCATAACGCATAACGCATAACGCATAACGCATAACGCATAACGCATACCGTATAACGCATAACGCATAACGAATAACGCATAACGCATAACGCATAACGCATAACGCATAACGCATAACGCATAACGCATAACGCATAACGCATAACGCATAACGCATAACGCATAACGCATAACGCATACCGTATAACGCATAACGCATAACGCATAACGCATAACGCATAACGCATAACGCATAACGCATAACGCATAACGCATAACGCATAACGCATAACGCATAACGCATAAAGCATAACGCATAACGCATAACTTATAACTCATTACTAATAACGAATAACGCATAACGCATAAGGCATAACGCATAAGGCATAACTCATAACGCATAAAGCATAACGCATAACGCATAACGCATAACGCATAACGCATAACGCATAACGCATAACGCATAACGCATAACGCATAACGCATAACGCGTAACGCATAACGCATAAAGCATAACGCATAACGCATAACGCATTACGCATAACTTATAACTCATAACTCATAAGGAGTAACGCATAACGCATAAAGCATAACGCATAACGCATAACGCATAACGCATAACGCGTAACGCATAACGCATAACGCATAACGCATAACGCATAACGCATAACGCATAACGAATAACGCATAAAGCATAACGCATAACGCATAACGCACAAAGCATAACGCATTACGCATAACGCATAACTTGTAACTCATTACTCATAACGAATAACGCATAACGCATAACGCATAACGCATAACGCATAACGCATAACGCATAACGCATAAAGCATAACGCTTAACGCATAACGGATACAGCATAATGCATAACGCATAACGCATAACGCATTACGCATAACTTATAACTCATAACTCATAACGAATAACGCATAACGCAAAATGCATAACGCATAACGCATAACGCATAAAGCATAACGCATAACGCATAACGGATAAAGCATAATGCATAACGCATAACGCATAACGCATTACGCATAACTTATAACTCATAACTCATAACGAATAACGCATAACGCAAAATGCATAACGCATGTCGGATGACGCATAACGCATAACGCATAAAGCATAAATCATAACGCATAACGAATACCGCAAAACGTATATCGCCTAACACATAACGCATCACGCATAACGCATAACGCATAACGCATAACGCATAACGCATAACGCATAACGCATAACGCATAACGCATAACGCATAACGCATAACGCATAACGCATAACGCATAACGCATAACGCATAACGCATAACGCATAACGCATAACGTATTACGTATAACGCATACCGCATTACGCATAACTTATAACTCATATCTCATACGGAGTAACGCATAACGCATAAAGCATAACGCATAACGCATAACGCATAAAGCATAACGCATAACGCATAACTTATAACTCATTACTCATAACGCATAACGCATAACGCATAAAGCATAACGCATAACGCATAACGGATAAAGCATAATGCATAACGCATAACGCAAAACGCATTACGCATAACTTATAACTCATAACTCATAAGGAGTAACGCATAACGCATAAAGCATAACGCATAACGCATAACGCATAAAGCATAACGCATAACGCATAACGCATAACTTATAACTCATAACTCATAAGGAGTAACGCATAACGCATAATGCAATAACGCATAACGCATAACGCATAACGCATAAAGCATAACGCATAACGCATAACTTATAACTCATTACTCATAACGAATAACGCATAACGCATAAGGCATAACGCATAACGCATAACGCATAACGCATAACGCATAAAGCATAACGCATAACGCATAACGGATAAAGCATAATGCATAACGCATAACGCATTACGCATTACGCATAAAGCATAACGCATAACTTATAACTCATTACTCATAACGAATAACGCATAACGCATAAGGCATAACGCATAACGCATAACGCATAACGCATAACGCATAAAGCATAACGCATAACGCATAACGCATAACGCATAACGCATAACGCATAACGCATAACGCATAACGCATAACGCATAAAGCATAACGCATTACGCATAACTTATAACTCATAACTCATAAGGAGTAACGCATAACGTATAAAGCATAACGCATAACGCATAACGCATAACGCATATCGCATAACGCATAACGCATAACGCATAACGCATAACGCATAACGCATAACGCATGACGCATAACGCATAACGCATAACGCATAACGCATAACGCATAACGCATAACGCATAACGCATAACGGATCACGCATAACGCATAACGCAAAGCGCATAACGCATAACGCATAACGCATAACGCATAAAGCATAACGCATAACGCATTACGCATAACGCATTACGCATAACTTATAACTCATAACTCATAAGGAGTAACGCATAACGCATAAAGCATAACGCATAACGCATAACGCATAACGCATAACGCATAACGCATAACGCATAACGCATAACGCATAACGCATTACGCATAACTTATAACTCATAACTCATAACGAATAACGCATACCGCATTACGCATAACTTATAACTCATAACTCATACGGAGTAACGCATAACGCATAAAGCATAACGCATAACGCATAAAGCATAACGCATAACTTATAACTCATTACTCATAACGCATAACGCATAACGCATAACGCATAAAGCATAACGCATAACGCATAACGGATAAAGCATAATGCATAACGCATAACGCAAAACGCATTACGCATAACTTATAACTCATAACTCATAAGGAGTAACGCATAACGCATAAAGCATAACGCATAACGCATAACGCATAAAGCATAACGCATAACGCATAACGCATAACGCATTACGCATAACTTATAACTCATAACTCATAAGGAGTAACGCATAACGCATAAAGCATAACGCATAACGCATAACGCATAACGCATAACGCATAACGCATAACGCATAACGCATAACGCATAACGCATAACGCATAACGCATAACGCATTACGCATAACTTATAACTCATAACTCATAACGAATAACGCATACCGCATTACGCATAATTTATAACTCATAACTCATACGGAGTAACGCATAACGCATAAAGCATAACGCATAACGCATAACTTATAACTCATTACTCATAACGCATAACGCATAACGCATAAAGCATAACGCATAACGCATAACGGATAAAGCATAATGCATAACGCATAACGCAAAACGCATTACGCATAACTTATAACTCATAACTCATAAGGAGTAACGCATACCGCATAAAGCATAACGCATAACGCATAACGCATAAAGCATAACGCATAACGCATAACGCATAACGCATAACGCATAACGCATAACGCATAACGCATAACGCATAACGCATAAAGCATAACGCATAACGCATAACTTATAACTCATTACTCATAACGAATAACGCATAACGCATAAGGCATAACGCATAACGCATAACGCATAACGCATAACGCATAAAGCATAACGCATAACGCATAACTTATAACTCATTACTCATAACGAATAACGCATAACGCATAAGGCATAACGCATAACGCATAACGCATAACGCATAAAGCATAAATCATAACGCATAACGAATACCGCAAAACGTATATCGCCTAACACATAACGCATCACGCATAACGCATAACGCATAACGAATAACGCATAACGCATAACTTATAACTCATTACTCATAACGCATAACGCATAACGCATAACGCATAACGCATAATGCATAACGCATAGCGCATAACGCATAACGCATAACGCATAACGCATAACGCATAACGCATAACGCATAACGCATAACGCATAACGTATAACGTATAACGCATACCGCATTACGCATAACTTATAACTCATAACTCATAAGGAGTAACGCATAACGCATAAGGCATAACGCATAACGCATAACGCATAACGCATAAGGCATAAAGCATAACGCATAACGCATAACTTATAACTCATTACTCATAACGAATAACGCATAACGCATAACGCATAACGGATAACGCATATCGCATAACGCATAACGCATAATGCATAACGCATAAAGCATAACGCATAACGCATAACGCATAACCCCTAACGCATGACGCATAACGTATAACTGATAACGCATAACGCATAACGCATAACTCATAACGCCTAACGCATAACGCATAACGCATAACCCCTAACGCATAACGCATAACGCATAACGCATAACGTGTAACTAATAACGCACAACGCATAACGCATAACGAACAACGGATAACGCATAACGCATAACGCATAACGCATAACGAATACCGCAAAACGTATATCGCCTAACACATAACGGATCACGCATAACGCATAACGCATAACGTATAACGCATAACGCATAACGCATAACACATAACGCATAACGCATAACGCATAACGCATAACACATAACGCATAACGCATAATGCACAACGCATTACGAATACAGCAAAACGCATAACGCTTAACGCATAACGGATCACGCATAACGCATAACGCATAATGCATAACGCATAACGCATAACGCATAATGCATAACGCATAAAGCGTAACGCATAACGCATAACGCATAAAGCATAACACATAACGCATAACGCATAATGCACAACGCATAACGAATACAGCAAAACGCATAACGCTTAACGCATAACGCATAACGCATAACGCATAATGCATAACGCATAGCGCATAACGCATAACGCATAACGCATAACACATAACGCATAACGCATAACGCATAACGCATAACGCATAACGCAGAACGCATAACGCATAACGTATAACGTATAACGCATACCGCATTACGCATAACTTATAACTCATAACTCATAAGGAGTAACGCATAACGCATAAAGCATAACGCATAACGCATAACGCATAAAGCCGAACGCATAACGCATAACTTATAACTCATTACTCATAACGAATAACGCATAACGCATAATTTATAACTCATTACTCATAACGCATAACGCATAACGCATAACGCATAAAGCATAACGCATAACGCATAACGGATAAAGCATAATGCATAACGCATAACGCATAACGCATTACGCATAACTTATAACTCATAACTCATAAGGAGTAACGCATAACGCATAAAGCATAACGCATGACGCATAACGCATAAAGCATAACGCATAACGCATAACGCATAACGCATAACGCATAACGCATAACGCATAACGCATAACGCATAACGCATAACGCATACCGTATAACGCATAACGCATAACGCATAACGCATAACGCATAACGCATAACGCATAACGCATAAAGCATAACGCATAACGCATAACTTATAACTCATTACTCATAACGAATAACGCATAACGCATAACGCATAACGCATAACGCATAAAGCATAACGCATAACGCATAACGTATAACGCATAACGCATAACGCATAACGCATAACTCATATCGCATAACGCATAAATCATACCCCATAACGCACAACGCATAACGCATAATGCACAACGCATAACGAATACCGCAAAACGCATAACGCATAACGCATAACGCATACCGCATAACTCATAACGCATAACGCACAACGCATAACGCACACCGTATAACGCATAACGCATAACGCATAACGCATAACGCATAAAGCATAACGCATAACGCATAACGCATAACGCATAACGGATCACGCATAACGCATAACGCATAACGCATAACGCATAACGCATAACGCATAACGCATAACGCATAACGCATAACGCATTACGCATAACTTATAACTCATAACTCATAAGGAGTAACGCATAACGCATAAAGCATAACGCATAACGCATAACGCATAACGCATAACGCATAACGCATAACGCATAACGCATAACGCATAACGGATCACGCATAACGCATAACGAATAACGCATAATGCATAATGCATAACGCATATCGCATAACGCATAACGCATAATGCAAAACGCATAAAGCATAACGCATAACGCATAACGCATAACGCATAACGCATAACGCATAACGCATAACGCATAACGCATAACGCATAACGCATAACGCATAACGTATAACGAATAACGCATAAAGCATAACGCATAACGCATTACGCATAACGCATAACGGATAAAGCATAATGCATAACGCATAACGCATAAAGCATAACGCATAACGCATAACGGATAAAGCATAATGCATAACGCATAACGCATAACGCATTACGCATAACTTATAACTCATAACTCATAAGGAGTAACGCATAACGCATAAAGCATAACGCATGACGCATAACGCATAAAGCATAACGCATAACGCATAACGCATAACGCATAACGCATAACGCATAACGCATAACGCATAACGCATAACGCATAACGCATAACGCATACCGTATAACGCATAACGCATAACGCATAACGCATAACGCATAACGCATAACGCATAAAGCATAACGCATAACGCATAACTTATAACTCATTACTCATAACGAATAACGCATAACGCATAAGGCATAACGCATAACGCATAACGCATAAAGCATAACGCATAACGCATAACGCATAACGCATAACGCATAACGCATTACTCATATCGCATAACGCATAAATCATACCCCATAACGCACAACGCATAACGCATAATGCACAACGCATAACGAATACCGCAACACGCATAACGCATAACGCATAGCGTATACCGCATAACTCATAACGCATAACGCACAACGCATAACGCACACCGTATAACGCATAACGCATAACGCATAACGCATAACGCATAAAGCATAACGCATAACGCATAACGCATAACGCATAACGGATCACGCATAACGCATAACGCATAACGCATAACGCATAACGCATAACGCATAACGCATAACGCATAACGCATTACGCATAACTTATAACTCATAACTCATAAGGAGTAACGCATAACGCATAAAGCATAACGCATAACGCATAACGCATAACGCATAACGCATAACGCATAACGCATAACGGACACGCATAACGCATAACGAATAACGCATAATGCATAATGCATAACGCATATCGCATAACGCATAACGCATAACGCATAATGCATAACGCATAAAGCATAACGCATAACGCATAACGCATAACGCATAACGCATAACGCATAACGCATAACGCATAACGCATAACGCATAACGCATAACGCATAACGCATAACGCATAACGCATAACGCATAACGCATAACGCATGACGCATAACGCATAACGCATAACGCATAACGCATAACGCATAACGCATAACGCATGACGCATAACGCATAACGCATAACGCATAACGCATAACGCATAACGCATAACGCATAACGCATAACGCATAACGTATAACGAATAACGCATAAAGCATAACGCATAACGCATTACGCATAACGCATAACGGATAAAGCATAATGCATAACGCATACCGCATAACGCATAACGCATTACGCATAACTTATAACTCATAACTCATAACGAATAACGCATAACGCAAAATGCATAACGCATGTCGGATCACAGATAACGCATAACGCATAAAGCATAAATCATAACGCATAACGCATAACGTTAACGCATAACCCATAACGCATAAGGCTTGATGCATGACGCATATCGCATATCGCATAAGGCTTGATGCATGACGCATATCGCATCACGCATAACGCATAATACATAACGTATAACGCATTATGCATAACGCATAACGCATAATGCATAACTCATAAGGCATAACGCATTACGCATAACTTATAACTCATAACTCATAACGAATAACGCATAACGCAAAATGAATAACGCATAAAGCATAACGCATAACCCATAACCCTTAACGCATAACGCATAACACATAATGCACAACGCTTAACGAATACCGCAAATCGCATAACGCCTAACGCATAACGGATCACGCATGACGCATAAAGCATAACGCATAATGCATAACGCATAACGCATAACGCATAAAGCATAACGCATAACTCATATCGCATAACGCATAAATCATAACCCATAACGCACAACGCATAACTCATAATGCACAACGCATAACGAATACCGCAAAACGCATATCGCATAACGCATAACGCATAACGTATAACGCATAACGCATACCGTATAACGCATAACGCATAACGCAAACGTATAACGCAAAACGCATAACGCATAACGAACAACGGATAACGCATAACGCATAACGCATAACGCATAACGCATAACGAATACCGCAAAACGTATATCGCCTAACACATAACGGATCACGCATAACGCATAATGCATAACGCATAACGCATAACGCATAATGCATAACGCATAAAGCGTAACGCATAACGCATAACGCATAAAGCGTAACACATAACGCATAACGCATAACGCATAACGCATAACGCATAACGCATAACGCATAACGCATAACGCATAACGCATAACGCATAACGCATAACGCATAACGCATAACGCATAACGCATAACGCATAACGCATAACGCATAACGCATAACGCATAACGCATAACGCATAACGCATAACGCATAACGCATAACGCATAACGCATAACGCATAACGCATAACGCATAACGCATAACGCATAGCGCATTACGCATAACGCATAACGCATAACGCATAACGCATAACGCATAACGCATAACGCATAACGCATAACGCATAACGCATAACGCATAACGCATACCGTATAACGCATAACGCATAAGGCATAACGCATAACGCATAACGCATAAAGCATAACGCATAACGCATAACGCATAACGCATAACGCATAACGCATTACTCATATCGCATAACGCATAAATCATACCCCATAACGCACAACGCATAACGCATAATGCACAACGCATAACGAATACCGCAAAACGCATAACGCATAACGCATAGCGTATACCGCATAACTCATAACGCATAACGCACAACGCATAACGCACACCGTATAACGCATAACGCATAACGCATAACGCATAAGGCATAACGCATAACGCATAACGCATAACGCATAACGCATAACGCATAACGCATAACGCATAACGCATAACGCATAACGCATAACGCATAGCGCATAACGCATAACGCATAACGCATAACGCATAACGCATAACGCATAACGCATAACGCATAATGCACAACGCATAACGAATACAGCAAAACGCATAACGCTTAACGCATAACGCATAACGCATAACGCATAATGCATAACGCATAGCGCATAACGCATAACGCATAACGCATAACACATAACGCATAACGCATAACGCATAACGCATAACGCATAACGCATAACGCATAACGCATAACGCATAACGTATAACGTATAACGCATACCGCATTACGCATAACTTATAACTCATAACTCATAAGGAGTAACGCATAACGCATAAAGCATAACGCATAACGCATAACGCATAACGCATAAAGCATAACGCATAACGCATAACTTATAACTCATTACTCATAACGAATAACGCATAACGCATAACTTATAACTCATTACTCATAACGCATAACGCATAACGCATAACGCATAACGCATAAAGCATAACGCATAACGCATAACGGATAAAGCATAACGCACAACGCATAACGCATAATGCACAACGCATAACGAATACCGCAAAACGCATAACGCATAACGCATAACGCATACCGCATAACTCATAACGCATAACGCACAACGCATAACGCACACCGTATAACGCATAACGCATAACGCATAACGCATAACGCATAACGCATAAAGCATAACGCATAACGCATAACGCATAACGCATAACGGATCACGCATAACGCATAACGCATAACGCATAACGCATAACGCATAACGCATAACGCATAACGCATAACGCATAACGCATTACGCATAACTTATAACTCATAACTCATAAGGAGTAACGCATAACGCATAAAGCATAACGCATAACGCATAACGCATAACGCATAACGCATAACGCATAACGCATAACGCATAACGCATAACGGATCACGCATAACGCATAACGAATAACGCATAATGCATAATGCATAACGCATATCGCATAACGCATAACGCATAATGCAAAACGCATAAAGCATAACGCATAACGCATAACGCATAACGCATAACGCATAACGCATAACGCATAACGCATATCGCATAACGCATAACGCATAACGCATAACGCATAACGCATAACGCATAACGCATAACGCATAACGCATAACGCATGACGCATAACGCATAACGCATAACGCATAACGCATAACGCATAACGCATAACGCATAACGCATAACGCATAACGTATAACGAATAACGCATAAAGCATAACGCATAAC
The DNA here is from genome assembly GCA_916610235.2 of Lasioglossum morio. Taxonomy (NCBI): domain Eukaryota; kingdom Metazoa; phylum Arthropoda; class Insecta; order Hymenoptera; family Halictidae; genus Lasioglossum; species Lasioglossum morio. The sequence goes on from CAKAJA020000289.1 coordinate 4,256,491, forward strand.
GCATTACGCATAACGCATAACGGATAAAGCATAATGCATAACGCATACCGCATAACGCATAACGCATTACGCATAACTTATAACTCATAACTCATAACGAATAACGCATAACGCAAAATGCATAACGCATGTCGGATCACAGATAACGCATAACGCATAAAGCATAAATCATAACGCATAACGCATAACGTTAACGCATAACCCATAACGCATAAGGCTTGATGCATGACGCATATCGCATATCGCATAAGGCTTGATGCATGACGCATATCGCATCACGCATAACGCATAATACATAACGTATAACGCATTATGCATAACGCATAACGCATAATGCATAACTCATAAGGCATAACGCATTACGCATAACTTATAACTCATAACTCATAACGAATAACGCATAACGCAAAATGAATAACGCATAAAGCATAACGCATAACCCATAACCCTTAACGCATAACGCATAACACATAATGCACAACGCTTAACGAATACCGCAAATCGCATAACGCCTAACGCATAACGGATCACGCATGACGCATAAAGCATAACGCATAACGCATAATGCATAACGCATAACGCATAACGCATAAAGCATAACGCATAACTCATATCGCATAACGCATAAATCATAACCCATAACGCACAACGCATAACTCATAATGCACAACGCATAACGAATACCGCAAAACGCATATCGCATAACGCATAACGCATAACGTATAACGCATAACGCATACCGTATAACGCATAACGCATAACGCAAACGTATAACGCAAAACGCATAACGCATAACGAACAACGGATAACGCATAACGCATAACGCATAACGCATAACGCATAACGCATAACGAATACCGCAAAACGTATATCGCCTAACACATAACGGATCACGCATAACGCATAATGCATAACGCATAACGCATAACGCATAATGCATAACGCATAAAGCGTAACGCATAACGCATAACGCATAAAGCGTAACACATAACGCATAACGCATAACGCATAACGCATAACGCATAACGCATAACGCATAACGCATAACGCATAACGCATAACGCATAACGCATAACGCATAACGCATAACGCATAACGCATAACGCATAACGCATAACGCATAACGCATAACGCATAACGCATAACGCATAACGCATAACGCATAACGCATAACGCATAACGCATAACGCATAACGCATAACGCATAACGCATAACGCATAACGCATAGCGCATTACGCATAACGCATAACGCATAACGCATAACGCATAACGCATAACGCATAACGCATAACGCATAACGCATAACGCATAACGCATAACGCATAACGCATACCGTATAACGCATAACGCATAAGGCATAACGCATAACGCATAACGCATAAAGCATAACGCATAACGCATAACGCATAACGCATAACGCATAACGCATTACTCATATCGCATAACGCATAAATCATACCCCATAACGCACAACGCATAACGCATAATGCACAACGCATAACGAATACCGCAAAACGCATAACGCATAACGCATAGCGTATACCGCATAACTCATAACGCATAACGCACAACGCATAACGCACACCGTATAACGCATAACGCATAACGCATAACGCATAACGCATAAAGCATAACGCATAACGCATAACGCATAACGCATAACGCATAACGCATAACGCATAACGCATAACGCATAACGCATAACGCATAACGCATAACGCATAACGAATAACGCATAAAGCATAACGCATAACTTATAACTCATAACTCATAAGGAGTAACGCATAACGCATAAAGCATAACGCATAACGCATAACGCATAACGCATAACGCATAACGCATAACGCATAACGCATAACGCATAACGGATCACGCATAACGCATAACGAATAACGCATAATGCATAATGCATAACGCATAACGCATAACGCATAAAGCATAACGCATAACGCATAACGCATAACGCATTATGCATAACGCATAACTTGTAACTCATTACTCATAACGAATAACGCATAACGCATAACGCATAACGCATAACGCATAACGAATAAAGCTTAACGCATAACGCATAACGGATAAAGCATAATGCATAACGCATAACGCATAACGCATTACGCATAACTTATAACTCATAACTCATAACGAATAACGCATAACGCAAAATGCATAACGCATAACGCATAACGCATAAAGCATAACGCATAACGCATAACGCATAACGCATAACGCATAACGCATAACGCATAACGCATAAGGCATAACGCATAACGCATAACGCATAACGCATAACGCATAACGCATAACGCATAACGCATAACGCATAACGCATAACGCATAACGCATAGCGCATAACGCATAACGCATAACGCATAACGCATAACGCATAACGCATAACGCATAACGCATAATGCACAACGCATAACGAATACAGCAAAACGCATAACGCTTAACGCATAACGCATAACGCATAACGCATAATGCATAACGCATAGCGCATAACGCATAACGCATAACGCATAACACATAACGCATAACGCATAACGCATAACGCATAACGCATAACGCATAACGCATAACGCATAACGCATAACGTATAACGTATAACGCATACCGCATTACGCATAACTTATAACTCATAACTCATAAGGAGTAACGCATAACGCATAAAGCATAACGCATAACGCATAACGCATAACGCATAAAGCATAACGCATAACGCATAACTTATAACTCATTACTCATAACGAATAACGCATAACGCATAACTTATAACTCATTACTCATAACGCATAACGCATAACGCATAACGCATAACGCATAAAGCATAACGCATAACGCATAACGGATAAAGCATAATGCATAACGCATAACGCATAACGCATTACGCATAACTTATAACTCATAACTCATAAGGAGTAACGCATAACGCATAAAGCATAACGCATGACGCATAACGCATAAAGCATAACGCATAACGCATAACGCATAACGCATAACGCATAACGCATAACGCATAACGCATAACGCATAACGCATACCGTATAACGCATAACGCATAACGCATAACGCATAACGCATAACGCATAACGCATAAAGCATAACGCATAACGCATAACTTATAACTCATTACTCATAACGAATAACGCATAACGCATAAGGCATAACGCATAACGCATAACGCATAACGCATAACGCATAACGCATAACGCATAACGCATAACGCATAACGCATTACTCATATCGCATAACGCATAAATCATACCCCATAACGCACAACGCATAACGCATAATGCACAACGCATAACGAATACCGCAAAACGCATAACGCATAACGCATAGCGTATACCGCATAACTCATAACGCATAACGCACAACGCATAACGCACACCGTATAACGCATAACGCATAACGCATAACGCATAACGCATAAAGCATAACGCATAACGCATAACGCATAACGCATAACGGATCACGCATAACGCATAACGCATAACGCATAACGCATAACGCATAACGCATAACGCATAACGCATAACGCATTACGCATAACTTATAACTCATAACTCATAAGGAGTAACGCATAACGCATAAAGCATAACGCATAACGCATAACGCATAACGCATAACGCATAACGCATAACGCATAACGGACACGCATAACGCATAACGAATAACGCATAATGCATAATGCATAACGCATATCGCATAACGCATAACGCATAATGCATAACGCATAAAGCATAACGCATAACGCATAACGCATAACGCATAACGCATAACGCATAACGCATAACGCATAACGCATAACGCATAACGCATAACGCATAACGCATAACGCATAACGCATAACGCATAACGCATGACGCATAACGCATAACGCATAACGCATAACGCATAACGCATAACGCATAACGCATAACGCATAACGCATAACGTATAACGAATAACGCATAAAGCATAACGCATAACGCATTACGCATAACGCATAACGGATAAAGCATAACGCATAACGCATAACGCATAACGCATAACGCATAACGCATAACGCATTACGCATAACTTATAACTCATAACTCATAAGGAGTAACGCATAACGCATAAAGCATAACGCATAACGCATAACGCATAACGCATAACGCATAACGCATAACGCATAACGGACACGCATAACGCATAACGAATAACGCATAATGCATAATGCATAACGCATATCGCATAACGCATAACGCATAATGCATAACGCATAAAGCATAACGCATAACGCATAACGCATAACGAATAACGCATAACGCAAAATGCATAACGCATGTCGGATCACACATAACGCATAACGCATAAAGCATAAATCATAACGCATAACGCATAACGTTAACGCATAACCCATAACGCATAAGGCTTGATGCATGACGCATATCGCATATCGCATAAGGCTTGATGCATGACGCATATCGCATAACGCATAACGCATAATACATAACGTATAACGCATTATGCATAACGCATAACGCATAATGCATAACTCATAAGGCATAACGCATTACGCATAACTTATAACTCATAACTCATAACGAATAACGCATAACGCAAAATGAATAACGCATAAAGCATAACGCATAACCCATAACCCTTAACGCATAACGCATAACACATAATGCACAACGCTTAACGAATACCGCAAATCGCATAACGCCTAACGCATAACGGATCACGCATGACGCATAAAGCATAACGCATAACGCATAATGCATAACGCATAACGCATAACGCATAACGCATAACGCATAACGCATAACTCATATCGCATAACGCATAAATCATAACCCATAACGCACAACGCATAACTCATAATGCACAACGCATAACGAATACCGCAAAACGCATAACGCATAACGCATAACGCATAACTCATAACGCATAACTTATAACTCATTACTCATAACGAATAACGCATAACGCATAACGCATATCGCATAACGCATAACGCATAATGCATAACGCATAAAGCATAACGCATAACGCATAACGCATAACGCATAACGCATAACTCATAATGCACAACGCATAAAGAATACCGCAAAACGCATAACGCATAACGCATAACGCATAACGCATAACTCATAACGCATAACTTGTAACTCATTACTCATAACGAATAACGCATAACGCATAACGCATATCGCATAACGCATAACGCATAATGCATAACGCATAAAGCATAACGCATAACGCATAACGCATAACGCATAACGCATAATGCATAACGCATAAAGCATAACGCATAACGCATAACGCATAACCCCTAACGCATAACGCATAACGTATAACTCATAACGCATAACGCATAACGCATAACGCCTAACGCATAACGCATAACGCATAACCCCTAACGCATAACGCATAACGCATAACGCATAACGCATAACGCATAACGTGTAACTAATAACGCATAACGCATAAAGCATAACGTATAACGCATAACGCATATCGCATAACGCATAACGCATAACGTATAACGCATAACGCATACCGTATAACGCATAACGCATAACGCAAACGTATAACGCAAAACGCATAACGCATAACGAACAACGGATAACGCATAACGCATAACGCATAACGCATAACGCATAACGCATAACGAATACCGCAAAACGTATATCGCCTAACACATAACGGATCACGCATAACGCATAATGCATAACGCATAACGCATAACGCATAATGCATAACGCATAAAGCGTAACGCATAACGCATAACGCATAAAGCGTAACACATAACGCATAACGCATAACGCATAACGCATAACGCATAACGCATAACGCATAACGCATAACGCATAACGCATAACGCATAACGCATAACGCATAACGCATAACGCATAACGCATAACGCATAACGCATAACGCATAACGCATAACGCATAACGCATAACGCATAGCGCATAACGCATAACGCATAACGCATAACGCATAACGGATCACGCATAACGCATAACGCATAACGTATAACGCATACCGCATTACGCATAAAGCATAATGCATAACGCATAACGCATAACGCATTACGCATAACTTATAACTCATAACTCATAAGGAGTAACGCATAACGCATAACGCATAACGCATTACGCATAACTTATAACTCATAACTCATAAGGAGTAACGCATAACGCATAAAGCATAACGCATAACGCATAACGCATAACGCATAACGCATAACGCATAACGCATAACGCATAACGCATAACGCATAACGCATAACGCATAACGCATAACGCATAACGCATAACGCATAACGCATAACGCATAACGCATAACGCATAACGCATAACGCATAACGCATAACGCATAACGCATAACGAATAACGCATAAAGCATAACGCATAACGCATAACGCATAAAGCATAACGCATAACGCATAACGCATAACGCATTATGCATAACGCATAACTTGTAACTCATTACTCATAACGAATAACGCATAACGCATAACGCATAACGCATAACGAATAAAGCTTAACGCATAACGCATAACGGATAAAGCATAATGCATAACGCATAACGCATAACGCATTACGCATAACTTATAACTCATAACTCATAACGAATAACGCATAACGCATAACGCATAACGCATAACGCATAACGCATAAAGCATAACGCATAACGCATAACGGATAAAGCATAATGCATAACGCATAACGCATAACGCATAATGCATAACGCATAAAGCGTAACGCATAACGCATAACGCATAAAGCGTAACACATAACGCATAACGCATAACGCATAACGCATAACGCATAACGCATAACGCATAACGCATAACGCATAACGCATAACGCATAACGCATAACGCATAACGCATAACGCATAACGCATAACGCATAACGCATAACGCATAACGCATAACGCATAACGCATAGCGCATAACGCATAACGCATAACGCATAACGCATAACGCATAACGCATAACGCATAACGCATAACGTATAACGCATACCGCATTACGCATAAAGCATAATGCATAACGCATAACGCATAACGCATTACGCATAACTTATAACTCATAACTCATAAGGAGTAACGCATAACGCATAACGCATAACGCATAACGCATAACGCATAACGCATAACGGATCACGCATAACGCATAACGCATAACGCATAACGCATAACGCATAACGCATAACGCATAACGCATAAAGCATAACGCATAACGCATAACGCATTACGCATAACTTATAACTCATAACTCATAAGGAGTAACGCATAACGCATAAAGCATAACGCATAACGCATAACGCATAACGCATAACGCATAACGCATAACGCATAACGCATAACGCATAACGCATAACGCATAACGCATAACGCATAACGCATAACGCATAACGCATAACGCATAACGCATAACGCATAACGCATAACGAATAACGCATAAAGCATAACGCATAACGCATAACGCATAAAGCATAACGCATAACGCATAACGCATAACGCATTATGCATAACGCATAACTTGTAACTCATTACTCATAACGAATAACGCATAACGCATAACGCATAACGCATAACGCATAACGAATAAAGCTTAACGCATATCGCATAACGGATAAAGCATAATGCATAACGCATAACGCATAACGCATTACGCATAACTTATAACTCATAACTCATAACGAATAACGCATAACGCAAAATGCATAACGCATGTCGGATCACGCATAACGCATAACGCATAAAGCATAAATCATAACGCATAACGAATACCGCAAAACGTATATCGCCTAACACATAACGCATCACGCATAACGCATAACGCATAACGCATAACGCATAACGCATAACGCATAACGCATAACGCATTACGCATAACGCATGACGCATAACGCATAACGCATAACGTATTACGTATAACGCATACCGCATTACGCATAACTTATAACTCATAACTCATACGGAGTAACGCATAACGCATAAAGCATAACGCATAACGCATAACGCATAAAGCATAACGCATAACGCATAACTTATAACTCATTACTCATAACGCATAACGCATAACGCATAAAGCATAACGCATAACGCATAACGGATAAAGCATAATGCATAACGCATAACGCATAGCGCATTACGCATAACTTACAACTCATAACTCATAAGGAGTAACGCATAACGCATAAAGCATAACGCATAACGCATAACGCATAAAGCATAACGCATAACGCATAACGCATAACGCATAACGCATAACGCATAACGCATAACGCATAACGCATAACGCATAAAGCATAACGCATAACGCATAACTTATAACTCATTACTCATAACGAATAACGCATAACGCATAAGGCATAACGCATAACGCATAACGCATAACGCATAACGCATAAAGCATAACGCATAACGCATAACGGATAAAGCATAATGCATAACGCATTACGCATTACGCATAACTTATAACTCATACCTCATAACGAATAACGCATAACGCAAAATGCATAACGCATGTCGGATCACGCATAACGCATAACGCATAACGCATAACGCATAACGCATAACGCATAACGCATAACGCATAACGCATAACGCATAAAGCATAACGCATAACGCATAACTTACAACTCATTACTCATAACGAATAACGCATAACGCATAAGGCATAACGCATAACGCATAACGCATAACGCATAACGCATAAAGCATAAAGCATAACGCATAACGCATAACGCATAACGCATAACGCATAACGCATAACGCATAACGCATAACGCATAAAGCATAACGCATTACGCATTACGCATAACTTATAACTCATAACTCATAAGGAGTAACGCATAACGCATACAGCATAACGCATAACGCATAACGCATAACGCATAACGCATAACGCATAACGCATAACGCATAACGCATAACGCATAACGCATAACGCATAACGCATAACGCATAACGCATAACGCATAACGCATAACGCATAACGCATAACGTATAACGCATAACGCATAACGCATAACGCATAACGCATAACGCATAACGCATAACGCATGACGCATAACGCATAACGCATAACGTATTACGTATAACGCATACCGCATTACGCATAACTTATAACTCATAACTCATACGGAGTAACGCATAACGCATAAAGCATAACGCATAACGCATAACGCATAAAGCATAACGCATAACGCATAACTTATAACTCATTACTCATAACGCATAACGCATAACGCATAAAGCATAACGCATAACGCATAACGGATAAAGCATAATGCATAACGCATAACGCATAACGCATTACGCATAACTTATAACTCATAACTCATAAGGAGTAACGCATAACGCATAAAGCATAACGCATAACGCATAACGCATAAAGCATAACGCATAACGCATAACGCATAAAGCATAACGCATAACGCATAACGCATAACGCATAACGCATAACGCATAACGCATAACGCATAAAGCATAACGCATAACGCATAACTTATAACTCATTACTCATAACGAATAACGCATAACGCATAAGGCATAACGCATAACGCATAACGCATAACGCATAACGCATAAAGCATAACGCATAACGCATAACGGATAAAGCATAATGCATAACGCATAACGCATTACGCATTACGCATAACTTATAACTCATACCTCATAACGAATAACGCATAACGCAAAATGCATAACGCATGTCGGATCACGCATAACGCATAACGCATAACGCATAACGCATAACGCATAACGCATAACGCATAACGCATAACGCATAACGCATAAAGCATAACGCATAACGCATAACTTATAACTCATTACTCATAACGAATAACGCATAACGCATAAGGCATAACGCATAACGCATAACGCATAACGCATAACGCATAACGCATAACGCATAAAGCATAAAGCATAACGCATAACGCATAACGCATAACGCATAACGCATAACGCATAACGCATAACGCATAACGCATAAAGCATAACGCATTACGCATAACTTATAACTCATAACTCATAAGGAGTAACGCATAACGCATAACGCATAACGCATAACGCATAACGCATAACGCATAACGCATAACGCATAACGCATAACGCATAACCCATAACGCATAACGAATAACGCATAAAGCATAACGCATAACGCATAACGCATAAAGCATAACGCATAACGCATAACGCATAACGCATTACGCATAACGCATAACTTATAACTCATTACTCATAACGAATAACGCATAACGCATAACGCATAACGCATAACGCATAACGCATAACGCATAAAGCATAACGCATAACGCATAACGCATAACGGATAAAGCATAATGCATAACGCATAACGCATTACGCATAACTTATAACTCATAACTCATAACGAATAACGCATAACGCAAAATGCATAACGCATGTCGGATCACGCATAACGCATAACGCATAAAGCATAAATCATAACGCATAACGAATACCGCAAAACGTATATCGCCTAACACATAACGGATCACGCATAACGCATAACGCATGACGCATAACGCATAACGCATAACGCATAACGCATAACGCATAACGCATAACGCATAACGCATAACGCATAAAGCATAACGCATAACGCATAACGGATAAAGCATAATGCATAACGCATAACGCATAACGCATTACGCATAACTTATAACTCATAACGAATAACGCATAACGCAAAATGCATAACGCATGTCGGATCACGCATAACGCATAACGCATAAAGCATAAATCATAACGCATAACGAATACCGCAAAACGTATATCGCCTAACACATAACGGATCACGCATAACGCATAACGCATAACGCATAACGCATAACGCATAACGCATAACGCATAACGCATAACGCATAACGCATAACGCATAACGCATAACGCATAACGCATAACGCATAACGCATAACGCATAACGCATAACGGATCACGCATAACGCATAACGCATAACGCATAACGCATAACGCATAACGCATAACGCATAACGCATAACGCATAAAGCATAACGCATAACGCATAACGCATTACGCATAACTTATAACTCATAACTCATAAGGAGTAACGCATAACGCATAAAGCATAACGCATAACGCATAACGCATAACGCATAACGCATAACGCATAACGCATAACGCATAACGCATAACGCATAACGCATAACGCATAACGCATAACGCATAACGCATAACGCATAACGCATAACGCATAACGCATAACGCATAACGCATAACGCATAACGCATAACGCATAACGAATAACGCATAAAGCATAACGCATAACGCATAACGCATAAAGCATAACGCATAACGCATAACGCATAACGCATTATGCATAACGCATAACTTGTAACTCATTACTCATAACGAATAACGCATAACGCATAACGCATAACGCATAACGAATAAAGCTTAACGCATAACGCATAACGCATAAAGCATAAAGCATAACGCATAACGCATAACGCATTACGCATAACTTATAACTCATAACTCATAACGAATAACGCATAACGCAAAATGCATAACGCATAACGCATAACGCATAAAGCATAACGCATAACGCATAACGGATAAAGCATAATGCATAACGCATAACGCATAACGCATAATGCATAACGCATAAAGCGTAACGCATAACGCATAACGCATAAAGCGTAACACATAACGCATAACGCATAACGCATAACGCATAACGCATAACGCATAACGCATAACGCATAACGCATAACGCATAACGCATAACGCATAACGCATAACGCATAACGCATAACGCATAACGCATAACGCATAACGCATAACGCATAACGCATAGCGCATAACGCTTAACGCATAACGCATAACGCATAACGCATAACGCATAACGCATAACGCATAACGTATAACGCATACCGCATTACGCATAAAGCATAATGCATAACGCATAACGCATAACGCATTACGCATAACTTATAACTCATAACTCATAAGGAGTAACGCATAACGCATAACGCATAACGCATAACGCATAACGCATAACGCATAACGCATAACGGATCACGCATAACGCATAACGCATAACGCATAACGCATAACGCATAACGCATAACGCATAACGCATAAAGCATAACGCATAACGCATAACGCATTACGCATAACTTATAACTCATAACTCATAAGGAGTAACGCATAACGCATAAAGCATAACGCATAACGCATAACGCATAACGCATAACGCATAACGCATAACGCATAACGCATAACGCATAACGCATAACGCATAACGCATAACGAATAACGCATAAAGCATAACGCATAACGCATAACGCATAAAGCATAACGCATAACGCATAACGCATAACGCATTATGCATAACGCATAACTTGTAACTCATTACTCATAACGAATAACGCATAACGCATAACGCATAACGCATAACGCATAACGAATAAAGCTTAACGCATATCGCATAACGGATAAAGCATAATGCATAACGCATAACGCATAACGCATTACGCATAACTTATAACTCATAACTCATAACGAATAACGCATAACGCAAAATGCATAACGCATGTCGGATCACGCATAACGCATAACGCATAAAGCATAAATCATAACGCATAACGAATACCGCAAAACGTATATCGCCTAACACATAACGCATCACGCATAACGCATAACGCATAACGCATAACGCATAACGCATAACGCATAACGCATTACGCATAACGCATGACGCATAACGCATAACGCATAACGTATTACGTATAACGCATACCGCATTACGCATAACTTATAACTCATAACTCATACGGAGTAACGCATAACGCATAAAGCATAACGCATAACGCATAACGCATAAAGCATAACGCATAACGCATAACTTATAACTCATTACTCATAACGCATAACGCATAACGCATAAAGCATAACGCATAACGCATAACGGATAAAGCATAATGCATAACGCATAACGCATAGCGCATTACGCATAACTTACAACTCATAACTCATAAGGAGTAACGCATAACGCATAAAGCATAACGCATAACGCATAACGCATAAAGCATAACGCATAACGCATAACGCATAACGCATAACGCATAACGCATAACGCATAACGCATAACGCATAACGCATAACGCATAACGCATAAAGCATAACGCATAACGCATAACTTATAACTCATTACTCATAACGAATAACGCATAACGCATAAGGCATAACGCATAACGCATAACGCATAACGCATAACGCATAAAGCATAACGCATAACGCATAACGGATAAAGCATAATGCATAACGCATAACGCATTACGCATTACGCATAACTTATAACTCATACCTCATAACGAATAACGCATAACGCAAAATGCATAACGCATGTCGGATCACGCATAACGCATAACGTATTACGTATAACGCATACCGCATTACGCATAACTTATAACTCATAACTCATACGGAGTAACGCATAACGCATAAAGCATAACGCATAACGCATAACGCATAAAGCATAACGCATAACGCATAACTTATAACTCATTACTCATAACGCATAACGCATAACGCATAAAGCATAACGCATAACGCATAACGGATAAAGCATAATGCATAACGCATAACGCATAACGCATTACGCATAACTTATAACTCATAACTCATAAGGAGTAACGCATAACGCATAAAGCATAACGCATAACGCATAACGCATAAAGCATAACGCATAACGCATAACGCATAAAGCATAACGCATAACGCATAACGCATAACGCATAACGCATAACGCATAACGCATAACGCATAAAGCATAACGCATAACGCATAACTTATAACTCATTACTCATAACGAATAACGCATAACGCATAAGGCATAACGCATAACGCATAACGCATAACGCATAACGCATAAAGCATAACGCATAACGCATAACGGATAAAGCATAATGCATAACGCATAACGCATTACGCATTACGCATAACTTATAACTCATACCTCATAACGAATAACGCATAACGCAAAATGCATAACGCATGTCGGATCACGCATAACGCATAACGCATAACGCATAACGCATAACGCATAACGCATAACGCATAACGCATAACGCATAAAGCATAACGCATAACGCATAACTTATAACTCATTACTCATAACGAATAACGCATAACGCATAAGGCATAACGCATAACGCATAACGCATAACGCATAACGCATAAAGCATAAAGCATAACGCATAACGCATAACGCATAACGCATAATGCATAACGCATAACGCATAACGCATAAAGCATAACGCATTACGCATAACTTATAACTCATAACTCATAAGGAGTAACGCATAACGCATAACGCATAACGCATAACGCATAACGCATAACGCATAACGCATAACGCATAACGCATAACGCATAACGCATAACCCATAACGCATAACGAATAACGCATAAAGCATAACGCATAACGCATAACGCATAAAGCATAACGCATAACGCATAACGCATAACGCATTACGCATAACGCATAACTTATAACTCATTACTCATAACGAATAACGCATAACGCATAACGCATAACGCATAACGCATAACGCATAACGCATAAAGCATAACGCATAACGCATAACGCATAACGAATAACGCATAACGCAAAATGCATAACGCATGTCGGATCACGCATAACGCATAACGCATAAAGCATAAATCATAACGCATAACGAATACCGCAAAACGTATATCGCCTAACACATAACGGATCACGCATAACGCATAACGCATGACGCATAACGCATAACGCATAACGCATAACGCATAACGCATAACGCATAACGCATAACGCATAACGCATAAAGCATAACGCATAACGCATAACGGATAAAGCATAATGCATAACGCATAACGCATAACGCATTACGCATAACTTATAACTCATAACGAATAACGCATAACGCAAAATGCATAACGCATGTCGGATCACGCATAACGCATAACGCATAAAGCATAAATCATAACGCATAACGAATACCGCAAAACGTATATCGCCTAACACATAACGGATCACGCATAACGCATAACGCATAACGCATAACGCATAACGCATAACGCATAACGCATAACGCATAACGCATAACGCATAACGCATAACGCATAACGCATAACGCATAACGCATAACGGATCACGCATAACGCATAACGCATAACGCATAACGCATAACGCATAACGCATAACGCATAACGCATAACGCATAACGCATAAAGCATAACGCATAACGCATAACGCATTACGCATAACTTATAACTCATAACTCATAAGGAGTAACGCATAACGCATAAAGCATAACGCATAACGCATAACGCATAACGCATAACGCATAACGCATAACGCATAACGCATAACGCATAACGCATAACGCATAACGCATAACGCATAACGCATAACGCATAACGCATAACGCATAACGCATAACGCATAACGCATAACGCATAACGCATAACGCATAACGCATAACGCATAACGCATAACGAATAACGCATAAAGCATAACGCATAACGCATAACGCATAAAGCATAACGCATAACGCATAACGCATAACGCATTATGCATAACGCATAACTTGTAACTCATTACTCATAACGAATAACGCATAACGCATAACGCATAACGCATAACGAATAAAGCTTAACGCATAACGCATAACGGATAAAGCATAATGCATAACGCATAACGCATAACGCATTACGCATAACTTATAACTCATAACTCATAACGAATAACGCATAACGCAAAATGCATAACGCATAACGCATAACGCATAAAGCATAACGCATAACGCATAACGGATAAAGCATAATGCATAACGCATAACGCATAACGCATAATGCATAACGCATAAAGCGTAACGCATAACGCATAACGCATAAAGCGTAACACATAACGCATAACGCATAACGCATAACGCATAACGCATAACGCATAACGCATAACGCATAACGCATAACGCATAACGCATAACGCATAACGCATAACGCATAACGCATAACGCATAACGCATAACGCATAACGCATAACGCATAACGCATAGCGCATAACGCATAACGCATAACGCATAACGCATAAAGCATAACGCATAACGCATAACGCATATCGTATAACGCATACCGCATTACGCATAAAGCATAATGCATAACGCATAACGCATAACGCATTACGCATAACTTATAACTCATAACTCATAAGGAGTAACGCATAACGCATAACGCATAACGCATAACGCATAACGCATAACGCATAACGCATAACGGATCACGCATAACGCATAACGCATAACGCATAACGCATAACGCATAACGCATAACGCATAACGCATAACGCATAACGCATAACGCATAACGCATTACGCATAACTTATAACTCATAACTCATAAGGAGTAACGCATAACGCATAAAGCATAACGCATAACGCATAACGCATAACGCATAACGCATAACGCATAACGCATAACGCATAACGCATAACGCATAACGCATAACGCATAACGCATAACGCATAACGCATAACGCATAACGAATAACGCATAAAGCATAACGCATAACGCATAACGCATAAAGCATAACGCATAACGCATAACGCATAACGCATTATGCATAACGCATAACTTGTAACTCATTACTCATAACGAATAACGCATAACGCATAAGGCATAACGCATAACGCATAACGAATAAAGCTTAACGCATATCGCATAACGGATAAAGCATAATGCATAACGCATAACGCATAACGCATTACGCATAACTTATAACTCATAACTCATAACGAATAACGCATAACGCAAAATGCATAACGCATGTCGGATCACGCATAACGCATAACGCATAAAGCATAAATCATAACGCATAACGAATACCGCAAAACGTATATCGCCTAACACATAACGCATCACGCATAACGCATAACGCATAACGCATAACGCATAACGCATAACGCATAACGCATAACGCATAACGCATTACGCATAACGCATGACGCATAACGCATAACGCATAACGTATTACGTATAACGCATACCGCATTACGCATAACTTATAACTCATAACTCATACGGAGTAACGCATAACGCATAAAGCATAACGCATAACGCATAACGCATAAAGCATAACGCATAACGCATAACTTATAACTCATTACTCATAACGCATAACGCATAACGCATAACGCATAACGCATAACGCATAACGCATAACGCATAACGCATAACGCATAACGGATCACGCATAACGCATAACGCATAACGCATAACGCATAACGCATAACGCATAACGCATAACGCATAACGCATAACGCATAAAGCATAACGCATAACGCATAACGCATTACGCATAAATTATAACTCATAACTCATAAGGAGTAACGCATAACGCATAAAGCATAACGCATAACGCATAACGCATAACGCATAACGCATAACGCATAACGCATAACGCATAACGCATAACGCATAACGCATAACGCATAACGCATAACGCATAACGCATAACGCATAACGCATAACGCATAACGCATAACGCATAACGCATAACGCATAACGCATAACGCATAACGAATAACGCATAAAGCATAACGCATAACGCATAACGCATAAAGCATAACGCATAACGCATAACGCATAACGCATTATGCATAACGCATAACTTGTAACTCATTACTCATAACGAATAACGCATAACGCATAACGCATAACGCATAACGAATAAAGCTTAACGCATAACGCATAACGGATAAAGCATAATGCATAACGCATAACGCATAACGCATTACGCATAACTTATAACTCATAACTCATAACGAATAACGCATAACGCAAAATGCATAACGCATAACGCATAACGCATAAAGCATAACGCATAACGCATAACGGATAAAGCATAATGCATAACGCATAACGCATAACGCATAATGCATAACGCATAAAGCGTAACGCATAACGCATAACGCATAAAGCGTAACACATAACGCATAACGCATAACGCATAACGCATAACGCATAACGCATAACGCATAACGCATAACGCATAACGCATAACGCATAACGCATAACGCATAACGCATAACGCATAACGCATAACGCATAACGCATAACGCATAACGCATAACGCATAGCGCATAACGCATAACGCATAACGCATAACGCATAACGCATAACGCATAACGCATAACGCATAACGTATAACGCATACCGCATTACGCATAAAGCATAATGCATAACGCATAACGCATAACGCATTACGCATAACTTATAACTCATAACTCATAAGGAGTAACGCATAACGCATAACGCATAACGCATAACGCATAACGCATAACGCATAACGCATAACGGATCACGCATAACGCATAACGCATAACGCATAACGCATAACGCATAACGCATAACGCATAACGCATAAAGCATAACGCATAACGCATAACGCATTACGCATAACTTATAACTCATAACTCATAAGGAGTAACGCATAACGCATAAAGCATAACGCATAACGCATAACGCATAACGCATAACGCATAACGCATAACGCATAACGCATAACGCATAACGCATAACGCATAACGCATAACGCATAACGCATAACGCATAACGCATAACGAATAACGCATAAAGCAAAACGCATAACGCATAACGCATAAAGCATAACGCATAAC
Source organism: Lasioglossum morio (assembly GCA_916610235.2). Lineage (NCBI taxonomy): Eukaryota > Metazoa > Arthropoda > Insecta > Hymenoptera > Halictidae > Lasioglossum > Lasioglossum morio. The sequence goes on from CAKAJA020000289.1 coordinate 4,275,196, forward strand.
GCATAACGCATAACGCATTATGCATAACGCATAACTTGTAACTCATTACTCATAACGAATAACGCATAACGCATAAGGCATAACGCATAACGCATAACGAATAAAGCTTAACGCATATCGCATAACGGATAAAGCATAATGCATAACGCATAACGCATAACGCATTACGCATAACTTATAACTCATAACTCATAACGAATAACGCATAACGCAAAATGCATAACGCATGTCGGATCACGCATAACGCATAACGCATAAAGCATAAATCATAACGCATAACGAATACCGCAAAACGTATATCGCCTAACACATAACGCATCACGCATAACGCATAACGCATAACGCATAACGCATAACGCATAACGCATAACGCATAACGCATAACGCATTACGCATAACGCATGACGCATAACGCATAACGCATAACGTATTACGTATAACGCATACCGCATTACGCATAACTTATAACTCATAACTCATACGGAGTAACGCATAACGCATAAAGCATAACGCATAACGCATAACGCATAAAGCATAACGCATAACGCATAACTTATAACTCATTACTCATAACGCATAACGCATAACGCATAAAGCATAACGCATAACGCATAACGGATAAAGCATAATGCATAACGCATAACGCATAGCGCATTACGCATAACTTACAACTCATAACTCATAAGGAGTAACGCATAACGCATAAAGCATAACGCATAACGCATAACGCATAAAGCATAACGCATAACGCATAACGCATAACGCATAACGCATAACGCATAACGCATAACGCATAACGCATAAAGCATAACGCATAACGCATAACTTATAACTCATTACTCATAACGAATAACGCATAACGCATAAGGCATAACGCATAACGCATAACGCATAACGCATAACGCATAAAGCATAACGCATAACGCATAACGGATAAAGCATAATGCATAACGCATAACGCATTACGCATTACGCATAACTTATAACTCATACCTCATAACGAATAACGCATAACGCAAAATGCATAACGCATGTCGGATCACGCATAACGCATAACGCATAACGCATAACGCATAACGCATAACGCATAACGCATAACGCATAACGCATAACGCATAAAGCATAACGCATAACGCATAACTTACAACTCATTACTCATAACGAATAACGCATAACGCATAAGGCATAACGCATAACGCATAACGCATAACGCATAACGCATAAAGCATAAAGCATAACGCATAACGCATAACGCATAACGCATAACGCATAACGCATAACGCATAACGCATAACGCATAAAGCATAACGCATTACGCATTACGCATAACTTATAACTCATAACTCATAAGGAGTAACGCATAACGCATACAGCATAACGCATAACGCATAACGCATAACGCATAACGCATAACGCATAACGCATAACGCATAACGCATAACGCATAACGCATAACGCATAACGCATAACGCATAACGCATAACGCATAACGCATAACGTATAACGCATAACGCATAACGCATAACGCATAACGCATAACGCATAACGCATAACGCATGACGCATAACGCATAACGCATAACGTATTACGTATAACGCATACCGCATTACGCATAACTTATAACTCATAACTCATACGGAGTAACGCATAACGCATAAAGCATAACGCATAACGCATAACGCATAAAGCATAACGCATAACGCATAACTTATAACTCATTACTCATAACGCATAACGCATAACGCATAAAGCATAACGCATAACGCATAACGGATAAAGCATAATGCATAACGCATAACGCATAACGCATTACGCATAACTTATAACTCATAACTCATAAGGAGTAACGCATAACGCATAAAGCATAACGCATAACGCATAACGCATAAAGCATAACGCATAACGCATAAAGCATAACGCATAACGCATAACGCATAACGCATAACGCATAACGCATAACGCATAACGCATAACGCATAAAGCATAACGCATAACGCATAACTTATAACTCATTACTCATAACGAATAACGCATAACGCATAAGGCATAACGCATAACGCATAACGCATAACGCATAACGCATAAAGCATAACGCATAACGCATAACGGATAAAGCATAATGCATAACGCATAACGCATTACGCATTACGCATAACTTATAACTCATACCTCATAACGAATAACGCATAACGCAAAATGCATAACGCATGTCGGATCACGCATAACGCATAACGCATAACGCATAACGCATAACGCATAACGCATAACGCATAACGCATAACGCATAACGCATAAAGCATAACGCATAACGCATAACTTATAACTCATTACTCATAACGAATAACGCATAACGCATAAGGCATAACGCATAACGCATAACGCATAACGCATAACGCATAAAGCATAAAGCATAACGCATAACGCATAACGCATAACGCATAACGCATAACGCATAACGCATAACGCATAAAGCATAACGCATTACGCATAACTTATAACTCATAACTCATAAGGAGTAACGCATAACGCATAACGCATAACGCATAACGCATAACGCATAACGCATAACGCATAACGCATAACGCATAACGCATAACCCATAACGCATAACGAATAACGCATAAAGCATAACGCATAACGCATAACGCATAAAGCATAACGCATAACGCATAACGCATAACGCATTACGCATAACGCATAACTTATAACTCATTACTCATAACGAATAACGCATAACGCATAACGCATAACGCATAACGCATAACGCATAACGCATAAAGCATAACGCATAACGCATAACGCATAACGGATAAAGCATAATGCATAACGCATAACGCATTACGCATAACTTATAACTCATAACTCATAACGAATAACGCATAACGCAAAATGCATAACGCATGTCGGATCACGCATAACGCATAACGCATAAAGCATAAATCATAACGCATAACGAATACCGCAAAACGTATATCGCCTAACACATAACGGATCACGCATAACGCATAACGCATGACGCATAACGCATAACGCATAACGCATAACGCATAACGCATAACGCATAACGCATAACGCATAACGCATAAAGCATAACGCATAACGCATAACGGATAAAGCATAATGCATAACGCATAACGCATAACGCATTACGCATAACTTATAACTCATAACGAATAACGCATAACGCAAAATGCATAACGCATGTCGGATCACGCATAACGCATAACGCATAAAGCATAAATCATAACGCATAACGAATACCGCAAAACGTATATCGCCTAACACATAACGGATCACGCATAACGCATAACGCATAACGTATAACGCATAACGCATAACGCATAACGCATAAAGCATAACGCATAACGCATAACGGATAAAGCATAATGCATAACGCATAACGCATAACGCATAACGCATTACGCATAACTTATAACTCATAACTCATAACGAATAACGCATAACGCAAAATGCATAACGCATAACGCATAACGCATAAAGCATAACGCATAACGCATAACGCATAACGCATAACGCATAACGCATAACGCATAACGCATAACGCATAGCGCATAACGCATAACGCATAACGCATAACGCATAACGCATAACGCATAACGCATAACGCATAACGCATAACGCATAACGTATAACGCATACCGCATTACGCATAAAGCATAATGCATAACGCATAACGCATAACGCATAACGCATAACGGATCACGCATAACGCATAACGCATAACGCATAACGCATAACGCATAACGCATAACGCATAAAGCATAACGCATAACGCATAACGCATTACGCATAACTTATAACTCATTACTCATAACGAATAACGCATAACGCATAAGGCATAACGCATAACGCATAACGCATAACGCATAACGCATAACGCATAAAGCATAAAGCATAACGCATAACGCATAACGCATAACGCATAACGCATAACGCATAACGCATAACGCATAACGCATAAAGCATAACGCATTACGCATTACGCATAACTTATAACTCATAACTCATAAGGAGTAACGCATAACGCATACAGCATAACGCATAACGCATAACGCATAACGCATAACGCATAACGCATAACGCATAACGCATAACGCATAACGCATAACGCATAACGCATAACGCATAACGCATAACGCATAACGCATAACGCATAACGCATAACGCATAACGTATAACGCATAACGCATAACGCATTACGCATAACGCATAACGCATAACGCATAACGCATGACGCATAACGCATAACGCATAACGTATTACGTATAACGCATACCGCATTACGCATAACTTATAACTCATAACTCATACGGAGTAACGCATAACGCATAAAGCATAACGCATAACGCATAACTTATAACTCATTACTCATAACGAATAACGCATAACGCATAAGGCATAACGCATAACGCATAACGCATAACGCATAACGCATAAAGCATAACGCATAACGCATAACGGATAAAGCATAATGCATAACGCATAACGCATTACGCATTACGCATAACTTATAACTCATACCTCATAACGAATAACGCATAATGCAAAATGCATAACGCATGTCGGATCACGCATAACGCATAACGCATAACGCATAACGCATAACGCATAACGCATAACGCATAACGCATAACGCATAACGCATAACGCATTACGCATAACTTATAACTCATTACTCATAACGAATAACGCATAACGCATAAGGCATAACGCATAACGCATAACGCATAACGCATAACGCATAAAGCATAACGCATTACGCATTACGCATAACTTATAACTCATAACTCATAAGGAGTAACGCATAACGCATACAGCATAACGCATAACGCATAACGCATAACGCATAACGCATAACGCATAACGCATAACGCATAACGCATAACGCATAACGCATAACGCATAACGCATAACGCATAACGCATAACGCATAACGCATAACGCATAACGTATAACGCATAACGCATAACGCATTACGCATAACGCATAACGCATAACGCATAACGCATGACGCATAACGCATAACGCATAACGTATTACGTATAACGCATACCGCATTACGCATAACTTATAACTCATAACTCATACGGAGTAACGCATAACGCATAAAGCATAACGCATAACGCATAACGCATAAAGCATAACGCATAACGCATAACTTATAACTCATTACTCATAACGCATAACGCATAACGCATAAAGCATAACGCATAACGCATAACGGATAAAGCATAATGCATAACGCATAACGCATAACGCATTACGCATAACTTATAACTCATAACTCATAAGGAGTAACGCATAACGCATAAAGCATAACGCATAACGCATAACGCATAAAGCATAACGCATAACGCATAACGCATAAAGCATAACGCATAACGCATAACGCATAACGCATAACGCATAACGCATAACGCATAAAGCATAACGCATAACGCATAACTTATAACTCATTACTCATAACGAATAACGCATAACGCATAAGGCATAACGCATAACGCATAACGCATAACGCATAACGCATAAAGCATAACGCATAACGCATAACGGATAAAGCATAATGCATAACGCATAACGCATTACGCATTACGCATAACTTATAACTCATACCTCATAACGAATAACGCATAACGCAAAATGCATAACGCATGTCGGATCACGCATAACGCATAACGCATAACGCATAACGCATAACGCATAACGCATAACGCATAACGCATAACGCATAACGCATAACGCATAACGCATAACGCATAAAGCATAACGCATAACGCATAACTTATAACTCATTACTCATAACGAATAACGCATAACGCATAAGGCATAACGCATAACGCATAACGCATAACGCATAACGCATAACGCATAAAGCATAAAGCATAACGCATAACGCATAACGCATAACGCATAACGCATAACGCATAACGCATAACGCATAACGCATAAAGCATAACGCATTACCCATAACTTATAACTCATAACTCATAAGGAGTAACGCATAACGCATAACGCATAACGCATAACGCATAACGCATAACGCATAACGCATAACGCATAACGCATAACGCATAACGCATAACGCATAACGCATAACGCATAACCCATAACGCATAACGAATAACGCATAAAGCATAACGCATAACGCATAACGCATAAAGCATAACGCATAACGCATAACGCATAACGCATTACGCATAACGCATAACTTATAACTCATTACTCATAACGAATAACGCATAACGCATAACGCATAACGCATAACGCATAACGCATAACGCATAACGCATAAAGCATAACGCATTACCCATAACTTATAACTCATAACTCATAAGGAGTAACGCATAACGCATAACGCATAACGCATAACGCATAACGCATAACGCATAACGCATAACGCATAACGCATAACGCATAACGCATAACGCATAACGCATAACGCATAACGCATAACCCATAACGCATAACGAATAACGCATAAAGCATAACGCATAACGCATAACGCATAAAGCATAACGCATAACGCATAACGCATAACGCATTACGCATAACGCATAACTTATAACTCATTACTCATAACGAATAACGCATAACGCATAACGCATAACGCATAACGCATAACGCATAAAGCATAACGCATAACGCATAACGCATAACGGATAAAGCATAATGCATAACCCATAACGCATTACGCATAACTTATAACTCATAACTCATAACGAATAACGCATAACGCAAAATGCATAACGCATGTCGGATCACGCATAACGCATAACGCATAAAGCATAAATCATAACGCATAACGAATACCGCAAAACGTATATCGCCTAACACATAACGGATCACGCATAACGCATAACGCATGACGCATAACGCATAACGCATAACGCATAACGCATAACGCATAACGCATAACGCATAACGCATAACGCATAAAGCATAACGCATAACGCATAACGGATAAAGCATAATGCATAACGCATAACGCATAACGCATTACGCATAACTTATAACTCATAACGAATAACGCATAACGCAAAATGCATAACGCATGTCGGATCACGCATAACGCATAACGCATAAAGCATAAATCATAACGCATAACGAATACCGCAAAACGTATATCGCCTAACACATAACGGATCACGCATAACGCATAACGCATAACGTATAACGCATAACGCATAACGCATAACGCATAAAGCATAACGCATAACGCATAACGGATAAAGCATAATGCATAACGCATAACGCATAACGCATAACGCATTACGCATAACTTATAACTCATAACTCATAACGAATAACGCATAACGCAAAATGCATAACGCATAACGCATAACGCATAAAGCATAACGCATAACGCATAACGCATAACGCATAACGCATAACGCATAACGCATAACGCATAGCGCATAACGCATAACGCATAACGCATAACGCATAACGCATAACGCATAACGCATAACGCATAACGTATAACGCATACCGCATTACGCATAAAGCATAATGCATAACGCATAACGCATAACGCATTACGCATAACTTATAACTCATAACTCATAAGGAGTAACGCATAACGCATAACGCATAACGCATAACGCATAACGCATAACGCAGAACGCATAACGCATAACGCATAACGCATAACGGATCACGTATAACGCATAACGCATAACGCATAACGCATAACGCATAACGCATAACGCATAAAGCATAACGCATAACGCATTACGCATAACTTATAACTCATAACTCATAAGGAGTAACGCATAACGCATAAAGCATAACGCATAACGCATAACGCATAACGCATAACGCATAACGCATAACGCATAACGCATAACGCATAACGCATAACGCATAACGCATAACGCATAACGCATAACGCATAACGAATAACGCATAAAGCATAACGCATAACGCATAACGCATAACGCAGAAAGAATAACGCATAACGCATAACGCATAACGCATTATGCATAACGCATAACTTGTAACTCATTACTCATAACGAATAACGCATAACGCATAACGCATAACGCATAACGAATAAAGCTTAACGCATAACGCATAACGGATGAAGCATAATGCATAACGCATAACGCATAACGCATTACGCATAACTTATAACTCATAACTCATAACGAATAACGCATAACGCAAAATGCATAACGCATGTCGGATCACGCATAACGCATAACGCATAAAGCATAAATCATAACGCATAACGAATACCGCAAAACGTATATCGCCTAACACATAACGCATCACGCATAACGCATAACGCATAACGCATAACGCATAACGCATAACGCATAACGCATAACGCATAACGCATAACGCATAACGCATAACGCATGACGCATAACGCATAACGCATAACGTATTACGTATAACGCATACCGCATTACGCATAACTTATAACTCATAACTCATACGGAGGAACGCATAACGCATAAAGCATAACGCATAACGCATAACGCATAAAGCATAACGCATAACGCATAACTTATAACTCTTTACTCATAACGCATAACGCATAACGCATAAAGCATAACGCATAACGCATAACGGATAAAGCATAATGCATAACGCATAACGCATTACGCATAACTTATAACTCATAACTCATAAGGAGTAACGCATAACGCATAAAGCATAACGCATAACGCATAACGCATAAAGCATAACGCATAACGCATAACGCATAACGCATAACGCATAACGCATAACGCATAACGCATAACGCATAACGCATAACGCATAAAGCATAACGCATAACGCATAACTTATAACTCATTACTCATAACGAATAACGCATAACGCATAAGGCATAACGCATAACGCATAACGCATAACGCATAACGCATAACGCATAACGCATAAAGCATAACGCATAACGCATAACGGATAAAGCATAATGCATAACGCATAACGCATTACGCATTACGCATAACTTATAACTCATACCTCACAACGAATAACGCATAACGCAAAATTCATAACGCATGTCGGATCACGCATAACGCATAACGCATAACGCATAACGCATAACGCATAACGCATAACGCATAACGCATAACGCATAACGCATAACGCATAAAGCATAACGCATAACGCATAACTTATAACTCATTACTCATAACGAATAACGCATAACGCATAAGGCATAACGCATAACGCATAACGCATACCGCATAACGCATAAAGCATAAAGCATAACGCATAACGCATAACGCATAACGCATAACGCATAACGCATAACGCATAAAGCCTAACGCATTACGCATAACTTATAACTCATAACTCATAAGGAGTAACGCATAACGCATACAGCATAACGCATAACGCATAACGCATAACGCATAACGCATAACGCATAACGCATAACGCATAACGCATAACGCATAACGCATAACGCATAACGCATAACGCATAACGCATAACGCATAACGCATAACGCATAACGCATAACGTATAACGCATAACGCATAACGCATAACGCATAACGCATAACGGATCACGCATAACGCATAACGCAAAGCGCATAACGCATAACGCATAACGCATAACGCATAAAGCATAACGCATAACGCATAACGCATAACGCATAACGCATAACGCATAACGCATAACGCATAACGCATAACCCATAACGCATAACGAATAACGCATAAAGCATAACGCATAACGCATAACGCATAAAGCATAACGCATAACGCATAACGCATTACGCATAACGCATAACTTATAACTCATTACTCATAACGAATAACGCATAACGCATAACGCATAACGCATAACGCATAACGCATAAAGCATAACGCATAACGCATAACGCATAACGGATAAAGCATAATGCATAACGCATAACGCATAACGCATTACGCATAACTTATAACTCATAACTCATAACGAATAACGCATAACGCAAAATGCATAACGCATGTCGGATCACGCATAACGCATAACGCATAAAGCATAAATCATAACGCATAACGAATACCGCAAAACGTATATCGCCTAACACATAACGGATCACGCATAACGCATAACGCATAACGCATAACGCATAACGCATAACGCATAACGCATAACGCATAACGCATAACGCATAACGCATAAAGCATAACGCATAACGCATAACGGATAAAGCATAATGCATAACGCATAACGCATAACGCATTACGCATAACTTATAACTCATAACGAATAACGCATAACGCAAAATGCATAACGCATGTCGGATCACGCATAACGCATAACGCATAAAGCATAAATCATAACGCATAACGAATACCGCAAAACGTATATCGCCTAACACATAACGGATCTCGCATAACGCATAACGCATAACGCATAACGCATAACGCATAACGCATAACGCATAAAGCATAACGCATAACGCATAACGGATAAAGCATAATGCATAACGCATAACGCATAACGCATTACGCATAACTTGTAACTCATAACTCATAACGAATAACGCATAACGCAAAATGCATAACGCATGTCGGATCACGCATAACGCATAACGCATAACGCATAACGCATAACGCATAACGCATAACGCATAACGCATAACGCATAACGCATAACGCATAACGCATAACGCATAACGCATAACGCATAACGAATAACGCATAAAGCATAAGGCATAACGCATAACGCATAACGCATAACGCATAACGCATAACGCATAAAGCATAACGCATTACGCATAACTTATAACTCATAACTCATAAGGAGTAACGCATAACGCATAAAGCATAACGCATAACGCATAACGCATAACGCATAACGCATAACGCATAACGCATAACGCATAACGCATAACGCATAACGCATAACGCATAACGCATAACGCATAACGGATCACGCATAACGCATAACGCATATCGCATAACGCATAACGCATAACGCATAACGCATAAAGCATAACGCATAACGCATAACCCATTACGCATAACTTATAACTCATAACTCATAAGGAGTAACGCATAACGCATAAAGCATAACGCATAACGCATAACGCATAACGCATAACGCATAACGCATAACGCATAACGCATAACGCATAACGCATAACGCATTACGCATAACGCATAAAGCCTAACGCATTACGCATAACTTATAACTCATAACTCATTACTCATAACGAATAACGCATAACGCATACCGCATAACGCATAACGCATAACGCATAAAGCATAACGCATAACGCATAACGGATAAAGAATAATGCATAACGCATAACGCATAACGCATTACGCATAACTTATAACTCATAACTCATAACGAATAACGCATAACGCAAAATGCATAACGCATAACGCATAACGCATAAAGCATAACGCATAACGCATAACGGATAAAGCATAATGCATAACGCATAACGCATAACGCATTACGCATAACTTATAACTCATAACTCATAACGAATAACGCATAACGCAAAATGCATAACGCATGTCGGATCACGCATAACGCATAACGCATAAAGCATAAATCATAACGCATAACGAATACCGCAAAACGTATATCGCCTAACACATAACGGATCACGCATAACGCATAACGCATAACGTATAACGCATAACGCATAACGCATAACGCATAAAGCATAACGCATAACGCATAACGGATAAAGCATAATGCATAACGCATAACGCATAACGCATTACGCATAACTTGTAACTCATAACTCATAACGAATAACGCATAACGCAAAATGCATAACGCATGTCGGATCACGCATAACGCATAACGCATAACGCATAACGCATAACGCATAACGCATAACGCATAACGCATAACGCATAACGCATAACGAATAACGCATAAAGCATAAGGCATAACGCATAACGCATAAAGCATAACGCATAACGCATAACGCATAACGCATAACGCATTACGCATAACGCATAACTCATTACTCATAACGAATAACGCATAACGTTAACGCATAACCCATAACGCATAAGGCTTGATGCATGACGCATATCGCATATCGCATAAGGCTTGATGCATGACGCATATCGCATAACACATAAGGCATAACGCATAATACATAACGTATAACGCATTATGCATAACGCATAACGCATAATGCATAACTCATAAGGCATAACGCATTACGCATAACTTATAACTCATAACTCATAACGAATAACGCATAACGCAAAATGAATAACGCATAAAGCATAACGCATAACCCATAACCCATAACGCATAACGCATAACGCATAACGCATAATGCACAACGCTTAACGAATACCGCAAATCGCATAACGCCTAACGAATAACGGATCACGCATGACGCAAAAGCATAACGCATAACGCATAACGCATAACGCATAACGCATAACGGATCACGCATAACGCATAACGCATAACGCATAACGCATAACGCATAACGCATAACGCATAACGCATAAAGCATAACGCATAACGCATAACTTATAACTCATTACTCATAACGAATAACGCATAACGCATAAGGCATAACGCATAACGCATAACGCATACCGCATAACGCATAAAGCATAAAGCATAACGCATAACGCATAACGCATAACGCATAACGCATAACGCATAACGCATAACGCATAAAGCCTAACGCATTACGCATAACTTATAACTCATAACTCATAAGGAGTAACGCATAACGCATACAGCATAACGCATAACGCATAACGCATAACGCATAACGCATAACGCATAACGCATAACGCATAACGCATAACGCATAACGCATAACGCATAACGCATAACGCATAACGCATAACGCATAACGCATAACGCATAACGTATAACGCATAACGCATAACGCATAACGCATAACGCATAACGGATCACGCATAACGCATAACGCAAAGCGCATAACGCATAACGCATAACGCATAACGCATAAAGCATAACGCATAACGCATAACGCATAACGCATAACGCATAACGCATAACGCATAACGCATAACGCATAACGCATAACCCATAACGCATAACGAATAACGCATAAAGCATAACGCATAACGCATAACGCATAAAGCATAACGCATAACGCATAACGCATTACGCATAACGCATAACTTATAACTCATTACTCATAACGAATAACGCATAACGCATAACGCATAACGCATAACGCATAACGCATAAAGCATAACGCATAACGCATAACGCATAACGGATAAAGCATAATGCATAACGCATAACGCATAACGCATTACGCATAACTTATAACTCATAACTCATAACGAATAACGCATAACGCAAAATGCATAACGCATGTCGGATCACGCATAACGCATAACGCATAAAGCATAAATCATAACGCATAACGAATACCGCAAAACGTATATCGCCTAACACATAACGGATCACGCATAACGCATAACGCATAACGCATAACGCATAACGCATAACGCATAACGCATAACGCATAACGCATAACGCATAAAGCATAACGCATAACGCATAACGGATAAAGCATAATGCATAACGCATAACGCATAACGCATTACGCATAACTTATAACTCATAACGAATAACGCATAACGCAAAATGCATAACGCATGTCGGATCACGCATAACGCATAACGCATAAAGCATAAATCATAACGCATAACGAATACCGCAAAACGTATATCGCCTAACACATAACGGATCTCGCATAACGCATAACGCATAACGTATAACGCATAACGCATAACGCATAACGCATAAAGCATAACGCATAACGCATAACGGATAAAGCATAATGCATAACGCATAACGCATAACGCATAACGCATAACTTGTAACTCATAACTCATAACGAATAACGCATAACGCAAAATGCATAACGCATGTCGGATCACGCATAACGCATAACGCATAACGCATAACGCATAACGCATAACGCATAACGCATAACGCATAACGCATAACGCATAACGCATAACGCATAACGCATAACGCATAACGAATAACGCATAAAGCATAAGGCATAACGCATAACGCATAACGCATAACGCATAACGCATAACGCATAAAGCATAACGCATTACGCATAACTTATAACTCATAACTCATAAGGAGTAACGCATAACGCATAAAGCATAACGCATAACGCATAACGCATAACGCATAACGCATAACGCATAACGCATAACGCATAACGCATAACGCATAACGCATAACGCATAACGCATAACGCATAACGCATAACGGATCACGCATAACGCATAACGCATATCGCATAACGCATAACGCATAACGCATAACGCATAAAGCATAACGCATAACGCATAACCCATTACGCATAACTTATAACTCATAACTCATAAGGAGTAACGCATAACGCATAAAGCATAACGCATAACGCATAACGCATAACGCATAACGCATAACGCATAACGCATAACGCATAACGCATAACGCATAACGCATAACGCATAACGCATAACGCATAACGAATAACGCATAAAGCATAACGCATAACGCATAACGCATAAAGCATAACGCATAACGCATAACGCATAACGCATTACGCATAACGCATAACTTGTAACTCATTACTCATAACGAATAACGCATAACGCATACCGCATAACGCATAACGCATAACGCATAAAGCATAACGCATAACGCATAACGGATAAAGAATAATGCATAACGCATAACGCATAACGCATTACGCATAACTTATAACTCATAACTCATAACGAATAACGCATAACGCAAAATGCATAACGCATAACGCATAACGCATAACGCATAAAGCATAACGCATAACGCATAACGGATAAAGCATAATGCATAACGCATAACGCATAACGCATTACGCATAACTTATAACTCATAACTCATAACGAATAACGCATAACGCAAAATGCATAACGCATGTCGGATCACGCATAACGCATAACGCATAAAGCATAAATCATAACGCATAACGAATACCGCAAAACGTATATCGCCTAACACATAACGGATCACGCATAACGCATAACGCATAACGTATAACGCATAACGCATAACGCATAACGCATAAAGCATAACGCATAACGCATAACGGATAAAGCATAATGCATAACGCATAACGCATAACGCATAACGCATTACGCATAACTTGTAACTCATAACTCATAACGAATAACGCATAACGCAAAATGCATAACGCATGTCGGATCACGCATAACGCATAACGCATAACGCATAACGCATAACGCATAACGCATAACGCATAACGCATAACGCATAACGCATAACGCATAACGCATAACGAATAACGCATAAAGCATAAGGCATAACGCATAACGCATAAAGCATAACGCATAACGCATAACGCATAACGCATAACGCATTACGCATAACGCATAACTCATTACTCATAACGAATAACGCATAACGTTAACGCATAACCCATAACGCATAAGGCTTGATGCATGACGCATATCGCATATCGCATAAGGCTTGATGCATGACGCATATCGCATAACACATAAGGCATAACGCATAATACATAACGTATAACGCATTATGCATAACGCATAACGCATAATGCATAACTCATAAGGCATAACGCATTACGCATAACTTATAACTCATAACTCATAACGAATAACGCATAACGCAAAATGAATAACGCATAAAGCATAACGCATAACCCATAACCCATAACGCATAACGCATAACGCATAATGCACAACGCTTAACGAATACCGCAAATCGCATAACGCCTAACGAATAACGGATCACGCATGACGCAAAAGCATAACGCATAACGCATAACGCATAACGCATAACGCATAACGGATCACGCATAACGCATAACGCATAACGCATAACGCATAACGCATAACGCATAACGCATAACGCATAACGCATAACGCATACCGTATAACGCATAACGCATAACGCAAACGTATAACGCACAACGCATAACGCATAACGAACAACGGATAACGCATAACGCATAACGCATTACGCATAACTTATAACTCATAACTCATAACGAATAACGCATAACGCAAAATGCATAACGCATGTCGGATCACGCATAACGCATAACGCATAAAGCATAAATCATAACGCATAACGAATACCGCAAAACGTATATCGCCTAACACATAACGGATCACGCATAACGCATAACGCATAACGTATAACGCATAACGCATAACGCATAACGCATAAAGCATAACGCATAACGCATAACGGATAAAGCATAATGCATAACGCATAACGCATAACGCATAACGGATAAAGCATAATGCATAACGCATAACGCATAACGCATTACGCATAACTTATAACTCATAACTCATAACGAATAACGCATAACGCAAAATGCATAACGCATGTCGGATCACGCATAACGCATAACGCATAACGCATAACGCATAACGCATAAAGCATACCGCGTTACGCATAACTTATAAATCATAACTCATAAGGAGTATAGCATAACGCATAAAGCATAACGCATAACGCATAACGCATAACGCATAACACATAACGCATAACGCAAACGTATAACGCATAACGTATAACGCATAACGCATACCGTATAACGCATAACGCATAATGCATATCGCATAACGCATAACGCATAATGCATAACGCATAAAGCATAACGCATAACGCATAACGCATAACGCATAACGCATAACGCATAACGCATAACGCATAACGCATGACGCATAACGCATAACGCATAACGCATAACGCATAAAGCATAACGCATAACGCATAACGCAAACGTATATCGCATAACGTATAACGCATAACGCATACCGTATAACGCATAACGCATAATGCATAATGCGCAACGCATAACGGATCACGCATAACGCATAACGCATAACGCATAACGCATAACGCATAACGCATAACGCATAACGCATAACGCATAAAGCATAACGAATTACGCATAACTTATAACTCATAACTCATAAGGAGTAACGCATAACGCATAAAGCATAACGCATAACGCATAACGCATAACGCATAACGCATAACGCATAACGCATAACGCATAACGCATAACGCATAACGGATCACGCATAACGCATAAAGCATAACGCATAACGCATAACGCATATCGCATAACGCATAACGCATAACGCATAATGCATAACGCATAAAGCGTAACGCATAACGCATAACGCATAAAGCATAACACATAACGCATAACGCATAACGCATAACGCATAACGCATAACGCATAACGGATCACGCATAACGCATAACGCATAACGCATAACGCATAACGCATAACGCATAACGCATACCGTATAACGCATAACGCATAACGCAAACGTATAACGCACAACGCATAACGCATAACGAACAACGGATAACGCATAACGCATAACGCATTACGCATAACTTATAACTCATAACTCATAACGAATAACGCATAACGCAAAATGCATAACGCATGTCGGATCACGCATAACGCATAACGCATAAAGCATAAATCATAACGCATAACGAATACCGCAAAACGTATATCGCCTAACACATAACGGATCACGCATAACGCATAACGCATAACGCATAACGTATAACGCATAACGCATAACGCATAAAGCATAACGCATAACGCATAACGGATAAAGCATAATACATAACGCATAACGCATAACGCATTACGCATAACTTATAACTCATAACGAATAACGCATAACGCAAAATGCATAACGCATGTCGGATCACGCATAACGCATAACGCATAACGCATAACGCATAACGCATAACGCATAACGCATAACGCATAAAGCATAACGCATAACGCATAACGCATTACGCATAACGCATAACTTATAACTCATTACTCATAACGAATAACGCATTACGCATAACTTATAACTCATAACTCATAACGAATAACGCATAACGCAAAATGCATAACGCATGTCGGATCACGCATAACGCATAACGCATAAAGCATACATCATAACGCATAACGCATAACGTTAACGCATAACCCATAACGCATAACGCATAACGCATAACGCATAACGCATAAAGCATAACGCATAACGCATACCGTATAACGCATAACGCATAACGCATAACGCATAACGCATAACGCATAACGCATAACGCATAACGCATAACGCATAACGCATAACGCATAACGCATAACGCATAACGCATAACGCATAACGCATAACGCGTAACGCATATCGCATAACGCATAACGCATAACGCATAACGCATAACGCATAACGGATCACGCATAACGCATAACGCATAACGCATAACGCATAACGCATAACGCATAACGCATAACGCATAATGCACAACGCTTAACGAATACCGCAAATCGCATAACGCCTAACGCATAACGGATCACTCATGACGCATAAAGCATAACGCATAACGCATAACGCATAACGCGTAACGCATAACGCATAACTCATATCGCATAACGCATAAATCATAACCCATAACGCACAACGCATAACGCATAATGCACAACGCATTACGAATACAGCAAAACGCATAACGCTTAACGCATAACGGATCACGCATAACGCATAACGCATAATGCATAACGCATAACGCATAACGCATAATGCATAACGCATAACGCATTACGCATAACTTATAACTCATAACTCATAACGAATAACGCATAACGCAAAATGAATAACGCATAAAGCATAACGCATAACCCATAACCCTTAACGCATAACGCATAACGCATAATGCACAACGCTTAACGAATACCGCAAATCGCATAACGCCTAACGCATAACGGATCACGCATGACGCATAAAGCATAACGCATAACGCATAACGCATAACGCATAACTCATATCGCATAACGCATAAATCATAACCCATAACGCACAACGCATAACGCATAATGCACAACGCATAACGAATACCGCAAAACGCATAACGCATAACGCATAACGCATACCGCATAACTCATAACGCATAACGCATAAAGCATAACGCATTACGCATAACTTATAACTCATAACTCATAAGGAGTAACGCATAACGCATAAAGCATAACGCATAACGCATAACGCATAACGCATAACGCATAACGCATAACGCATAACGCATAACGCATAACGCATAACGCATAACGAATAACGCATAACGTATAACTTATAACTCATAACTCATAAGGAGTAACGCATAACGCATAAAGCATAACGCATAACGCATAACGCATAACGCATAACGCATAACGCATAACGGATCACGCATGACGCATAAAGCATAACGCATAACGCATAACGCATAACGCATAACGCATAACTTATAACTCATTACTCATAACGAATAACGCATGACGCATAACTTATAACTCATTACTCATAACGCATAACGCATAACGCATAAAGCATAACGCATAACGCATAACGGATAAAGCATAATGCATAACGCATAACGCATAACGCATAACGCATTACGCATAACTTATAACTCATAACTCATAAGGAGTAACGCATAACGCATAAAGCATAACGCATAACGCATAACGCATAAAGCATAACGCATAACGCATAACTCATAACGCATAACGCATAACGCATAACGCATAACGCATAACGCATAACGCATAACGCATAACGCATACCGTATAACGCATAACGCATAACGCATAACGCATAACGCATAACGCATAACGCATAACGCATAACGCATAACGCATAACGCATAACGCATAAAGCAAAACGCATAACGCATAACTTATAACTCATTACTCATAACGAATAACCCATAACGCATAAGGCATAACGCATAACGCATAACGCATAACGCATAACGCATAAAGCATAACGCATAACGCATAACGGATAAAGCATAATGCATAACGCATAACGCATGACGCATTACGCATAACTTATAACTCATAACTCATAACGAATAACGCATAACGCAAAATGCATAACGCATGTCGGATCACGCATAACGCATAACGCATAACGCATAACGCATAACGCATAACGCATAACGCATAACGAATAACGCATAAAGCATAACGCATAACGCATAACGCATAAAGCATAACGCATAACGCATAACGCATTACGCATAACGCATAACTTATAACTCATTACTCATAACGAATAACGCATAACGCATAACGCATAACGCATAACGCATAACGCATAACGCATAACGCATAACGCATAAAGCATAACGAATAACTCATAACGCATAACGCATAACGGATAAAGCATAATGCATAACGCATAACGCATGACGCATTACGCATAACTTATAACTCATAACTCATAACGAATAACGCATAACGCAAAATGCATAACGCATGTCGGATCACGCATAACGCATAACGCATAACGCATAACGCATAACGCATAACGCATAACGCATAACGCATACCGTATAACGCATAACGCATAACGCATAACGCATAACGCATAACGCATAACGCATAACGCATAAGGCATAACGCATAACGCATAACGCATAACGCATAACGCATAACGGATCACGCATAACGCATAACGCATAACGCATAACGCATAACGCATAACGCATAAAGCATAACGCATAACGCATAACGCATTACGCATAACTTATAACTCATAACTCATAAGGAGTAACGCATAACGCATAAAGCATAACGCATAACGCATAACGCATAACGCATAACGCATAACGCATAACGCATAACGCATAATGCATAAAGCATAACGCATAACGCATAACGCATAATGCACAACGCTTAACGAATACCGCAAATCGCATAACGCCTAACGCATAACGGATCACGCATGACGCATAAAGCATAACGCATAACGCATAACGCATAACGCATAACTCAAATCGCATAACGCATAAATCATAACCCATAACGCACAACGCATAACGCATAATGCACAACGCATAACGAATACCGCAAAACGCATAACGCATAACGCATAACGCATACCGCATAACTCATAACGCATAACGCATAAAGCATAACGCATTACGCATAACTTATAACTCAAAACTCATAAGGAGTAACGCATAACGCATAAAGCATAACGCATAACGCATAACGCATAACGCATAACGCATAACGCATAACGCATAACGCATAACGCATATCGCATAACGCATAACGCATAACGCATAACGGATCACGCATAACGCATAACGCATAACGCATAACGCATAACGCATAACGCATAACGCATAACGCATAACGCATAACGCATAAAGCATAACGCATAACGCATAACGCATTACGCATAACTTATAACTCATAACTCATAAGGAGTAACGCATAACGCATAAAGCATAACGCATAACGCATAACGCATAACGCATAAGGCATAACGCATAACGCATAACGCATAACGCATAATGCATAAAGCATAATGCATAACGCATAACTTATAACTCATTACTCATAACGAATAACGCATAACGCATAACGCATATCGCATAACGCATAACGCAAAATGAATAACGCATAAAGCATAACGCATAACCCATAACCCTTAACGCATAACGCATAACGCATAATGCACAACGCTTAACGAATACCGCAAATCGCATAACGCCTAACGCATAACGGATCACGCATGACGCATAAAGCATAACGCATAACGCATAACGCATAACGCGTAACGCATAAAGCATAACGCATAACGCATAACGCATAAAGCATAACGCATAACGCATAACGCATAATGCACAACGCTTAACGAATACCGCAAATCGCATAACGCCTAACGCATAACGGATCACGCATGACGCATAAAGCATAACGCATAACGCATAACGCATAACGCATAACGCATAACGCATAACGCATAACGCATAACGCATAACGCATAACGCATTACGCATAACGCATATCTTATAACTCATTACTCATAACGAATAACGCATAACGCATAACGCATAACGCATAACGCATAACGCATAACGCATAACGCATAACGCATAAAGCATAACGCATAACGCATAACGGATAAAGCATAATGCATATCGCATAACGTATAACGCATTACGCATAACTTATAACTCATAACTCATAACGAATAACGCATAACGCAAAATGCATAACGCATGTCGGATCACGCATAACGCATAACGCATAAAGCATAAATCATAACGCATAACGCATAACGTTAACGCAAAACCCATAACGCATAAGGCTTGATGCATGACGCATATCGCATATCGCATAAGGCTTGATGCATGACGCATATCGCATAACGCATAACGCATAACGCATAACGCATAACGCATAACGCATAACGCATAACGCATAACGCATAACGCATAACGCATAACGCATAACGCATAACGCATAAAGCATAACGAATTACGCATAACTTATAACTCATAACTCATAAGGAGTAACGCATAACGCATAACGCATAACGCATAACGCATAACGCATAACGCATAAGGCATAACGCATAACGCATAACGCATAACGCATAACGCATAACGGATCACGCATAACGCATAACGCATAACGCATAACGCATAACGCATAACGCATAAAGCATAACGCATAACGCATAACGCATTACGCATAACTTATAACTCATAACTCATAAGGAGTAACGCATAACGCATAAAGCATAACGCATAACGCATAACGGATAACGCATAACGCATAACGCATAACGCATAACGCATAACGCATAATGCATAAAGCATAACGCATAACGCATAACGCATAATGCACAACGCTTAACGAATACCGCAAATCGCATAACGCCTAACGCATAACGGATCACGCATGACGCATAAAGCATAACGCATAACGCATAACGCATAACGCATAACTCAAATCGCATAACGCATAAATCATAACCCATAACGCACAACGCATAACGCATAATGCACAACGCATAAGGAATACCGCAAAACGCATAACGCATAACGCATAACGCATACCGCATAACTCATAACGCATAACGCATAAAGCATAACGCATTACGCATAACTTATAACTCAAAACTCATAAGGAGTAACGCATAACGCATAAAGCATAACGCATAACGCATAACGCATAACGCATAACGCATAACGCATAACGCATAACGCATAACGCATATCGCATAACGCATAACGCATAACGCATAACGGATCACGCATAACGCATAACGCATAACGCATAACGCATAACTTATAACGCATAACGCATAACGCATAACGCATAACGCATAAAGCATAACGCATAACGCATAACGCATTACGCATAACTTATAACTCATAACTCATAAGGAGTAACGCATAACGCATAAAGCATAACGCATAACGCATAACGCATAACGCATAAGGCATAAGGCATAACGCATAACGCATAACGCATAATGCATAAAGCATAATGCATAACGCATAACTTATAACTCATTACTCATAACGAATAACGCATAACGCATAACGCATAACGCATAACGCATAACGCAAAATGAATAACGCATAAAGCATAACGCATAACCCATAACCCTTAACGCATAACGCATAACGCATAATGCACAACGCTTAACGAATACCGCAAATCGCATAACGCCTAACGCATAACGGATCACGCATGACGCATAAAGCATAACGCATAACGCATAACGCATAACGCGTAACGCATAAAGCATAACGCATAACGCATAATGCATAAAGCATAACGCATAACGCATAACGCATAATGCACAACGCTTAACGAATACCGCAAATCGCATAACGCCTAACGCATAACGGATCACGCATGACGCATAAAGCATAACGCATAACGCATAACGCATAACGCATAACGCATAACGCATAACGCATAACGCATAACGCATAACGCATAACGCATAACGCATAACGCATAACGCATAACGCATAACGCATAACGCATAACGCATAACGCATAACGCATAACGCATAACGCATAACGAATAACGCATAACGTATAACTTATAACTCATAACTCATAAGAAGTAACGCATAACGCATAAAGCATAACGCATAACGCATAACGCATAACGCATAACGGATCACGCATGACGCATACAGCATAACGCATAACGCATAACGCATAACGCATAACGCATAACGCATAACGCATAACTTATAACTCATTACTCATAACGAATAACGCATAACGCATAACTTATAACTCATTACTCATAACGCATAACGCATAACGCATAAAGCATAACGCATAACGCATAACGGATAAAGCATAATGCATAACGCATAACGCATAACGCATTACGCATAACTTATAACTCAGAACTCATAAGGAGTAACGCATAACGCATAAAGCATAACGCATAACGCATAACGCATAAAGCATAACGCATAACGCATAACTCATAACGCATAACGCATAACGCATAACGCATAACGCATAACGCATAACGCATAACGCATACCGTATAACGCATAACGCATAACGCATAACGCATAACGCATAACGCATAACGCATAACGCATAACGCATAACGCATAACGCATAACGCATAACGCATAAAGCAAAACGCATAACGCATAACTTATAACTCATTACTCATATCGAATAACGCATAACGCATAAGGCATAACGCATAACGCATAACGCATAACGCATAACGCATAAAGCATAACGCATAACGCATAACGGATAAAGCATAATGCATAACGCATAACGCATGACGCATTACGCATAACTTATAACTCATAACTCATAACGAATAACGCATAACGCATGTCGGATCACGCATAACGCATAACGCATAACGCATAACGCATAACGCATAACGCATAACGCATAACGCATAACGAATAACGCATAAAGCATAACGCATAACGCATAACGCATAAAGCATAACGCATAACGCATAACGCATTACGCATAACTTATAACTCATAACTCATAACGAATAACGCATAACGCAAAATGAATAACGCATAAAGCATAACGCATAACCCATAACCCTTAACGCATAACGCATAACGCATAATGCACAACGCTTAACGAATACCGCAAATCGCATAACGCCTAACGCATAACGGATCACGCATGACGCATAAAGCATAACGCATAACGCATAACGCGTAACGCATAACGCATAACTCATATCGCATAACGCATAAATCATAACCCATAACGCACAACGCATAACGCATAATGCGCAACGCATAACGGATCACGCATAACGCATAACGCATAACGCATAACGCATAACGCATAACGCATAACGCATAACGCATAACGCATAACGCATAACGCATAAAGCATAACGAATTACGCATAACTTATAACTCATAACTCATAAGGAGTAACGCATAACGCATAAAGCATAACGCATAACGCATAACGCATAACGCATAACGCATAACGCATAACGCATAACGCATAACGCATAACGGATCACGCATAACGCATAACGCATAACGCATAACGCATAACGCATAACGCATAAAGCATAACGCATAACGCATAACGCATTACGCATAACTTATAACTCATAACTCATAAGGAGTAACGCATAACGCATAACGCATAACGCATAACGCATAACGCATAACGCATAACGCATAACGCATAACGCATAACGCATAACGCATAACGCATAATGCATAAAGCATAACGCATAACGCATAACGCATAATGCACAACGCTTAACGAATACCGCAAATCGCATAACGCCTAACGCATAACGGATCACGCATGACGCATAAAGCATAACGCATAACGCATAACGCATAACGCATAACTCAAATCGCATAACGCATAAATCATAACCCATAACGCACAACGCATAACGCATAATGCACAACGCATAACGAATACCGCAAAACGCATAACGCATAACGCATAACGCATACCGCATAACTCATAACGCATAACGCAAAAAGCATAACGCATTACGCATAACTTATAACTCAAAACTCATAAGGAGTAACGCATAACGCATAAAGCATAACGCATAACGCATAACGCATAACGCATAACGCATAACGGATCACGCATAACGCATAACGCATAACGCATAACGCATAACGCATAACGCATAACGCATAAAGCATAACGCATAACGCATAACGCATTACGCATAACTTATAACTCATAACTCATAAGGAGTAACGCATAACGCATAAAGCATAACGCATAACGCATAACGCATAACGCATAACGCATAACGCATAACGCATAACGCATAACGCATAACGCATAATGCATAAAGCATAACGCATAACGCATAACGCATAATGCACAACGCATAACGAATACCGCAAAACGCATAACGCATACCGCATAACTCATAACGCATAACGCAAAAAGCATAACGCATTACGCATAACTTATAACTCAAAACTCATAAGGAGTAACGCATAACGCATAAAGCATAACGCATAACGCATAACGCATAACGCATAACGCATAACGCATAACGCATAACGCATAACGCATAACGCATATCGCATAACGCATAACGCATAACGCATAACGGATCACGCATAACGCATAACGCATAACGCATAACGCATAACGCATAACGCATAACGCATAACGCATAACGCATAACGCATAACGCATAAAGCATAACGCATAACGCATAACGCATTACGCATAACTTATAACTCATAACTCATAAGGTGTAACGCATAACGCATAAAGCATAACGCATAACGCATAACGCATAACGCATAACGCATAACGCATAACGCATAACGCATAACGCATAATGCATAAAGCATAATGCATAACGCATAACTTATAACTCATTACTCATAACGAATAACGCATAACGCATAACGCATATCGCATAACGCATAACGCAAAATGAATAAAGCATAAAGCATAACGCATAACCCATAACCCTTAACGCATAACGCATAACGCATAATGCACAACGCTTAACGAATACCGCAAATCGCATAATGCCTAACGCATAACGGATCACGCATGACGCATAAAGCATAACGCATAACGCATAACGCATAACGCGTAACGCATAAAGCATAACGCATAACGCATAATGCATAAAGCATAACGCATAACGCATAACGCATAATGCACAACGCTTAACGAATACCGCAAATCGCATAACGCCTAACGCATAATGGATCACGCATGACGCATAAAGCATAACGCATAACGCATAACGCATAACGCATAACGCATAACGCATAACGCATAACGCATAACGCATAACGCATAACGCATAACGCATAACGAATAACGCATAACGTATAACTTATAACTCATAACTCATAAGAAGTAACGCATAACGCATAAAGCATAACGCATAACGCATAACGCATAACGCATAACGGATCACGCATGACGCATAAAGCATAACGCATAACGCATAACGCATAACGCATAACGCATAACTTATAACTCATTACTCATAACGAATAACGCATAACGCATAACTTATAACTCATTACTCATAACGCATAACGCATAACGCATAAAGCATAACGCATAACGCATAATGGATAAAGCATAATGCATAACGCATAACGCATAACGCATAAAGCATAACGCATAACGCATAACGCATAACGCATAACGCATAACGCATAACGCATAACGCATAACGCATAACGCATAAAGCATAACGCATAACGCATAACGGATAAAGCATAATGCATAACGCATAACGCATTACGCATTACGCATAACTTATAACTCATACCTCATAACGAATAACGCATAACGCAAAATTCATAACGCATGTCGGATCACGCATAACGCATAACGCATAACGCATAACGCATAACGCATAACGCATAACGCATAACGCATAACGCATAACGCATAACGCATAAAGCATAACGCATAACGCATAACTTATAACTCATTACTCATATCGAATAACGCATAACGCATAAGGCATAACGCATAGCGGATAACGCACAACGCATAACACATAACGCATAACGCATAACGCATAACGCATAACGCATAACGCATAACGCATAACGCATAACGCATAACGCATAACGCATAACGCATAACGCATAAAGCCTAACGCATAACGGATAACGCATAACGCATAACGCATAACGCATAACGCATAACGCATAACGCATAACGCATAACGCATAACGCATAACGCATAACGCATAACCCATAACGCATAACGCATAACGCATTACGCATAACGCATAACGCATAACGCATAACGCATAACGCATAACGCATAACGCATAACGCATAACGCATATCGCATAACGCATAACGCATAACGCGTAACGGATCTCGCATTACTCATAACGCATAACGCAAAACGCATAACGCCTAACGCATAACGCATGACGGATCACGCATTACTCATAACGCATAACGGATGACGCATTCCGCATAACGCATAACGCATAACGCATACCGCTTAACGCATGACCCATAGCGCATAACGCATTACGCGTAACGCATAACGCATAACGCATAAAGCATTACGCATAACGGATCACGCATTACTCATAACCCATAACGCATAACGCATAACGCATAACGCATAGCGCATAACGCATAACACATAACGGATCACGCATAACGCATAACGCATAACGCATAACGCATAACGCATAACGCATAACTTAAAACGCATAACGCATAGCGGATAATGCACAACGCATAACACATAACGCATAACGCATAACTTAAAACGCATAACGCATAGCGGATAACGCACAACGCATAACACATAACGCATAACGGATGACGCATTCCGCATAACGCATAACGCATAACGCATACCGCTTAACGCATGACCCATAGCGCATAACGCATTACGCGTAACGCATAACGCATAACGCATAAAGCATTACGCATAACGGATCACGCATTACTCATAACCCATAACGCATAACGCATAACGCATAACGCATAGCGCATAACGCATAACACATAACGGATCACGCATAACGCATAACGCATAACGCATAACGCATAACTTAAAACGCATAACGCATAGCGGATAATGCACAACGCATAACACATAACGCATAACGCATAACTTAAAACGCATAACGCATAGCGGATAACGCACAACGCATAACACATAACGCATAACGCATAACGCATAACGCATAACGCATAACGCATAACGCATAACGCATAACGCATAACGCATAACGCATAACGCATAACGCATAACGCATAACGCATAACGGATAACGCATAACGCATAACGCATAACGCATAACGCATAACGCATAACGCATAACGCATAACGCATAACGCATAACGCATAACGCATAACGCATAACGCATAACGCATAACCCATAACGCATAACGCATAACGCATTACGCATAACGCATAACGCATAACGCATAACGCATAACGGATCACGCATTACTCATAACGCATAACGCATAACGGATCACGCATTTCTCATAACGCATAACGCATAACGCATAACGCATAACGCATAACTCATAACGCATAACGCATAACGCATAACGCATAACGCATAACGCATAACGCATAACTCATAACGCATAACGCATAACGCATAACGCATAACGCATAACGCATAACGCATAACGCATAACGCATAACGCATAACGCATAACGCATAACGCATAACGAATAACGCATAACGCATAACGCATAACGCATAACGCATAACTCATAACGCATAACGCATAACGCATAACGCATAACGCATAACGCATAACGCATAACGCATAACGCATAACGCATAACGCATAACGCATAACGCATAACGCATAACGAATAACGCATAACGCATAACGCGTAACGGATCTCGCATTACTCATAACGCATAACGCAAAACGCATAACGCTTAACGCATGACCCACAGCGCATAACGCATTACGCGTAACGCATAACGCATAACGCATAAAGCATAACGCATAACGGATCACGCATTACTCATAACCCATAACGCATAACGCATAACGCATAACGCATAACGCATAACGCATAACCCATAACGCATAACCCATAACGCATAACGCATAAAGCAAAACGCATAACGCATAACGCATAACGCATGACTCATAACGCACAACCCATAACGCATAACGCATAACGCATAACGGATCACGCATTACTTATAACGCATAACGCATAACGCATATCGCATAACGCATAACGCATAACGCATAACGCATAACGCATAACGCATAACGGATCACGCATTACTCATAACGCATAACGCATAACGGATCACGCATTTCTCATAACGCATAACGCATAACGCATAACGCATAACGCATGACGGATCACGCATTACTCATAACGCATAACGGATCACGCATTTCTCATAACGCATAACGCATAACGCATAACGCATAACGCATAACGCATAACGCATAACGCATAACGGATCACGCATTACTCATAACGCATAACGGATCACGCATTTCTCATAACGCATAACGCATAACGCATAACGCATAACGCATAACGCATAACGCATAACGCATAACGCATAACGCATAACGCATAACGCATAACGCATAACGCATAACGCATAACGCATATCGCATAACGCATAACGCATAACGCATAACGCATAACGCATAACGCATAACGCATAACGCATAACGCATAACGCATAACGCATAACGCATAACGCATAACGCATAACGCATTACGCATAACGCATAACGCATAACCCATAACGCATAACGGATCACGCATTACTCATAACGCATAACGCATAACGGATCACGCATTTCTCATAACGCATAAAGCATAACGCATAACGGATCACGCATTACTCATAACCCATAACGCATAACGCAAAACGCATAACGCCTAACGCATAACGCATGACGGATCACGCATTACTCATAACGCATAACGGATGACGCATTCCGCATAACGCATAACGCATAACGCATAACGCATAACGCATAACGCATAACGCATAACGCATAACGCATAACGCATAACGCATAACGCATAAAGCATAACGCATAACGCATTTCGGATCACGCATTTCTCATAACGCATAACGCATAACGCATAACGGATCATGCGTTACTCATAACGCATAACGGATCACGCTTTACTCATAACGCATAACGCATAACGCATAACGCATAACGCATAACGCATAACGCATAACACATAACGGATCACGCATAACGCATAACGCATAACGCATAACGCATAACTTAAAACGCATAACGCATAGCGGATAATGCACAACGCATAACACATAACGCATAACGCATAACTTAAAACGCATAACGCATAGCGGATAACGCACAACGCATAACACATAACGCATAACGCATAACGCATAACGCATAACGCATAACGCATAACGCATAACGCATAACGCATAACGCATAACGCATAACGCATAACGCATAACGCATAACGGATAACGCATAACGCATAACGCATAACGCATAACGCATAACGCATAACGCATAACGCATAACGCATAACGCATAACGCATAACGCATAACGCATAACGCATAACGCATAACCCATAACGCATAACGCATAACGCATTACGCATAACGCATAACGCATAACGCATAACGCATAACGGATCACGCATTACTCATAACGCATAACGCATAACGGATCACGCATTTCTCATAACGCATAACGCATAACGCATAACGCATAACGCATAACTCATAACGCATAACGCATAACGCATAACGCATAACGCATAACGCATAACGCATAACTCATAACGCATAACGCATAACGCATAACGCATAACGCATAACGCATAACGCATAACGCATAACGCATAACGCATAACGCATAACGAATAACGCATAACGCATAACGCATAACGCATAACGCATAACTCATAACGCATAACGCATAACGCATAACGCATAACGCATAACGCATAACGCATAACGCATAACGCATAACGCATAACGCATAACGCATAACGCATAACGCATAACGAATAACGCATAACGCATAACGCGTAACGGATCTCGCATTACTCATAACGCATAACGCAAAACGCATAACGCTTAACGCATGACCCACAGCGCATAACGCATTACGCGTAACGCATAACGCATAACGCATAAAGCATAACGCATAACGGATCACGCATTACTCATAACCCATAACGCATAACGCATAACGCATAACGCATAACGCATAACGCATAACCCATAACGCATAACCCATAACGCATAACGCATAAAGCAAAACGCATAACGCATAACGCATAACGCATGACTCATAACGCACAACCCATAACGCATAACGCATAACGCATAACGGATCACGCATTACTTATAACGCATAACGCATAACGCATATCGCATAACGCATAACGCATAACGCATAACGCATAACGCATAACGCATAACGGATCACGCATTACTCATAACGCATAACGCATAACGGATCACGCATTTCTCATAACGCATAACGCATAACGCATAACGCATAACGCATGACGGATCACGCATTACTCATAACGCATAACGCAAAACGCATAACGCATAACGCATAACGCATAACGCATAACGCATAACGCATAACGCATAACGGATCACGCATTACTCATAACGCATAACGGATCACGCATTTCTCATAACGCATAACGCATAACGCATAACGCATAACGCATAACGCATAACGCATAACGCATAACGCATAACGCATAACGCATAACGCATAACGCATAACGCATAACGCATAACGCATATCGCATAACGCATAACGCATAACGCATAACGCATAACGCATAACGCATAACGCATAACGCATAACGCATAACGCATAACGCATAACGCATAACGCATAACGCATAACGCATAACGCATTACGCATAACGCATAACGCATAACCCATAACGCATAACGGATCACGCATTACTCATAACGCATAACGCATAACGGATCACGCATTTCTCATAACGCATAAAGCATAACGCATAACGGATCACGCATTACTCATAACCCATAACGCATAACGCAAAACGCATAACGCATAACGCATAACGCATGACGGATCACGCATTACTCATAACGCATAACGGATGACGCATTCCGCATAACGCATAACGCATAACGCATAACGCATAACGCATAACGCATAACGCATAACGCATAACGCATAACGCATAACGCATAACGCATAAAGCATAACGCATAACGCATTTCGGATCACGCATTTCTCATAACGCATAACGCATAACGCATAACGGATCATGCGTTACTCATAACGCATAACGGATCACGCTTTACTCATAACGCATAACGCATAACGCATAACGCATAACGCATAACGCATAACGCATAACGCATAACGGATCTCGCGTTACTCATAACGCAAAACGCATAACGCATTACGCGTAACGGATCTCGCATTCCGCATAACGCGTAACGCATAACGCATAACGCTTAACGCATGACCCATAGCGCATAACGCATTACGCGTAACGCATAACGCATAACGCATAAAGCATTACGCATAACGCATAACGCATAACGCATGACTCATAACGCACAACCCATAACGCATAACGCATAACGCATAACGCATAACGCATAACGCATAACGCATAACGCTTAACGCATGACCCATAGCGCATAACGCATTACGCGTAACGCATAACGCATAACGCATAACGCATAACGCTTAACGCATGACCCATAGCGCATAACGCATTACGCGTAACGCTTAACGCATAACGCATAACGCATGACTCATAACGCACAACCCATAACGCATAACGCATAACGCATAACGCATAACGCATAACGCATAACGCACAACCCATAACGCATAACGCATAACGCGTAACGGATCTCGCATTCCGCATAACGCATAACGCATAACGCATAACGGATCACGCATTACTCATAACGCATAACGCATAACGCATAACCCATAACGCATAACGCATAAAGCAAAACGCATAACGCATAACGCATAACGCATGACTCATAACGCACAACCCATAACGCATAACGCATAACGCATAACGCATAACGCATAACGCTTAACGCATGACCCATAGCGCATAACGCATTACGCGTAACGCTTAACGCATAACGCATAACGCATGACTCATAACGCACAACCCATAACGCATAACGCATAACGCATAACGGATCACGCATTACTCATAACGCATAACGCATAACGCATAACGCATAACGCATAACGCATAACGCATAACGCATAACGCATAACGCATAACGCATAACGCATAACGCATTACGCATAACGCATAACGCATAACGCATAACGGATCACGCATTACTCATAACTCATAACGCATAACGGATCACGCATTTCTCATAACGCATAACGCATAACGCATAACGCATAACGCATAAAGCATTACGCATAACGGATCACGCATTACTCATAACCCATAACGCATAACGCATAACGTATAACGCATAGCGCATAACGCATAACACATAACGGATCACGCATTACTCATAACGCATAACGCATAACGCATAACCCATAACGCATAACGCATAAAGCATAACGCATAACGCATATCGGATCACGCATTTCTCATAACGCATAACGCATAACGCATAACGGATCACGCGTTACTCATAACGCATAACGGATCACGCTTTACTCATAACGCATAACGCATAACGCATAACGCATAACACATAACGGATCACGCGTTACTCATAACGCAAAACGCATAACGCATAACGCATAACGCGTAACGGATCTCGCATTCCGCATAACGCATAACGCATAACGCATAACGCTTAACGCATGACCCATAGCGCATAACGCATTACGCGTAACGCATAACGCATAACGCATAAAGCATTACGCATAACGCATAACGCATAACGCATGACTCATAACGCACAACCCATAACGCATAACGCATAACGCATAACGCATAACGCATAACGCATAACGCTTAACGCATGACCCATAGCGCATAACGCATTACGCGTAACGCATAACGCATAACGCATAACGCATGACTCATAACGCACAACCCATAACGCATAACGCATAACGCGTAACGGATCTCGCATTCCGCATAACGCATAACGCATAACGCATAACGGATCACGCATTACTCATAACGCATAACGCATAACGCATAACCCATAACGCATAACGCATAACGCATAACGCATAACGCATAACGCATAACGCATAACGCATAACGCATTACGCGTAACGCATAACGCATAACGCATAACGCATGACTCATAACGCACAACCCATAACGCATAACGCATAACGCATAACGGATCACGCATTACTCATAACGCATAACGCATAACGCATAACGCATAAAGCATTACGCATAACGGATCACGCATTACTCATAACCCATAACGCATAACGCATAACGTATAACGCATAGCGCATAACGCATAACACATAACGGATCACGCATTACTCATAACGCATAACGCATAACGCATAACCCATAACGCATAACGCATAACGCATAAAGCAAAACGCATAACGCATAACGCATAACGCATGACTCATAACGCACAACCCATAACGCATAACGCATAACGCATAACGGATCACGCATTACTCATAACGCATAACGCATAACGCATAACGCATAACGCATAACGCATAACGCATAACGCATAACGCATAACGCATAACGCATAACGCATAACGCATAACGCATAACGCATAACGCATAACGCTTAACGCATGACCCATAGCGCATAACGCATTACGCGTAACGCATAACCCATAACGCATAACGCATAAAGCAAAACGCATAACGCATAACGTATAACGCATGACTCATAACGCACAACCCATAACGCATAACGCATAACGCATAATGGATCACGCATTACTCATAACGCATAACGAATAACGCATAACGCACAACGCATAACGCACAACGCAAAACGCATAACGCATAACGCATAACGCATAACGCATAACGCATAACGCATAACGCATAACGCATAACGCATAACGGATCACGCATTACTCATAACGCATAACGGATGACGCATTCCGCATAACGCATAACGCAAAACGCATAACGCCTAACGCATAACGCATGACGGATCACGCATTACTCATAACGCATAACGGATGACGCATTCCGCATAACGCATAACGCATAACGCATAACGCATAACGCATAACGCATAACGCATAACGCATAACGCATAACGCATAACGCATAACGCATAAAGCAAAACACATAACGCATAACGCATAATGCGTTACTCATAACGCATAACGCATAACGCATAACGCATAACGCGTAACGGATCTCGCATTACTCATAACGCATAACGCAAAACGCATAACGCCTAACGCATAACGCATGACGGATCACGCATTACTCATAACGCAGAACGGATGACGCATTTCGCATAACGCATAACGCATAACGCATAACGCTTAACGCATGACCCATAGCGCATAACGCATTACGCGTAACGCATAACGCATAACGCATAAAGCATAACGCATAACGGATCACGCATTACTCATAACCCATAACGCATAACGCAAAACGCATAACGCCTAACGCATAACGCATGACGGATCACGCATTACTCATAACGCATAACGGATGACGCATTCCGCATAACGCATAACGCATAACGCATAACGCATAACGCATAACGCATAACGCATAACGCATAACGCATAACGCATAACGCATAACGCATAACGCATAACGCATAAAGCATAACGCATAACGCATATCGGATCACGCATTTCTCATAACGCATAACGCATAACGCATAACGGATCATGCGTTACTCATAACGCATAACGGATCACGCTTTACTCATAACGCATAACGCATAACGCATAACGCATAACGCATAACGCATAACGCATAACGGATCTCGCGTTACTCATAACGCAAAACGCATAACGCATAACGCGTAACGGATCTCGCATTCCGCATAACGCGTAACGCATAACGCATAACGCTTAACGCATGACCCATAGCGCATAACGCATTACGCGTAACGCATAACGCATAACGCATAAAGCATTACGCATAACGCATAACGCATAACGC
Organism: Lasioglossum morio; assembly: GCA_916610235.2. NCBI lineage: Eukaryota > Metazoa > Arthropoda > Insecta > Hymenoptera > Halictidae > Lasioglossum > Lasioglossum morio. Next base: position 4,312,134 of record CAKAJA020000289.1, read on the forward strand.
ATGACTCATAACGCACAACCCATAACGCATAACGCATAACGCATAACGCATAACGCATAACGCATAACGCATAACGCTTAACGCATGACCCATAGCGCATAACGCATTACGCGTAACGCATAACGCATAACGCATAACGCTTAACGCATGACCCATAGCGCATAACGCATTACGCGTAACGCTTAACGCATAACGCATAACTCATGACTCATAACGCACAACCCATAACGCATAACGCATAACGCATAACGCATAACGCATAACGCACAACCCATAACGCATAACGCATAACGCGTAACGGATCTCGCATTCCGCATAACGCATAACGCATAACGCATAACGGATCACGCATTACTCATAACGCATAACGCATAACGCATAACCCATAACGCATAACGCATAAAGCAAAACGCATAACGCATAACGCATAACGCATGACTCATAACGCACAACCCATAACGCATAACGCATAACGCATAACGCATAACGCATAACGCTTAACGCATAACGCATAACGCATAACGCATAACGCATAACGCATTACGCATAACGCATAACGCATAACGCATAACGGATCACGCATTACTCATAACTCATAACGCATAACGGATCACGCATTTCTCATAACGCATAACGCATAACGCATAACGCATAACGCATAAAGCATTACGCATAACGGATCACGCATTACTCATAACCCATAACGCATAACGCATAACGTATAACGCATAGCGCATAACGCATAACACATAACGGATCACGCATTACTCATAACGCATAACGCATAACGCATAACCCATAACGCATAACGCATAAAGCATAACGCATAACGCATATCGGATCACGCATTTCTCATAACGCATAACGCATAACGCATAACGGATCATGCGTTACTCATAACGCATAACGGATCACGCTTTACTCATAACGCATAACGCATAACGCATAACGCATAACGCATAACGGATCACGCATTACTCATAACGCAAAACGCATAACGCATAACGCATAACGCGTAACGGATCTCGCATTACGCATAACGCATAACGCATAACGCATAACGCTTAACGCATGACCCATAGCGCATAACGCATTACGCGTAACGCATAACGCATAACGCATAAAGCATTACGCATAACGCATAACGCATAACGCATGACTCATAACGCACAACCCATAACGCATAACGCATAACGCATAACGCATAACGCATAACGCATAACGCTTAACGCATGACCCATAGCGCATAACGCATTACGCGTAACGCATAACGCATAACGCATAACGCATGACTCATAACGCACAACCCATAACGCATAACGCATAACGCATAACGGATCTCGCATTCCGCATAACGCATAACGCATAACGCATAACGGATCACGCATTACTCATAACGCATAACGCATAACGCATAACCCATAACGCATAACGCATAACGCATAACGCATAACGCATAACGCATAACGCATAACGCATAACGCATAACGCATAACGCATAACGCATAACGCATAACGCATAACGCATGACTCATAACGCACAACCCATAACGCATAACGCATAACGCATAACGGATCACGCATTACTCATAACGCATAACGCATAACGCATAACGCATAAAGCATTACGCATAACGGATCACGCATTACTCATAACCCATAACGCATAACGCATAACGTATAACGCATAGCGCATAACGCATAACACATAACGGATCACGCATTACTCATAACGCATAACGCATAACGCATAACCCATAACGCATAACGCATAAAGCAAAACGCATAACGCATAACGCATAACGCATGACTCATAACGCACAACCCATAACGCATAACGCATAACGCATAACGGATCACGCATTACTCATAACGCATAACGCATAACGCATAACGCATAACGCATAACGCATAACGCTTAACGCATGACCCATAGCGCATAACGCATTACGCGTAACGCATAACGCATAACGCATAAAGCATAACGCATAACGGATCACGCATTACTCATAACCCATAACGCATAACGCAAAACGCATAACGCATAACGCATAACGCATAACGCATAACGCATAACGCATAACGCATAACGCATAACGCATAACGCATGACTCATAACGCACAACCCATAACGCATAACGCATAACGCATAACGCATAACGCATAACGCATAACGCTTAACGCATGACCCATAGCGCATAACGCATTACGCGTAACGCTTAACGCATAACGCATAACGCATGACTCATAACGCACAACCCATAACGCATAACGCATAACGCATAACGGATCACGCATTACTCATAACGCATAACGCATAACGCATAACGCATAACGCATAACGCATAACGCATAACGCATAACGCATAACGCATAACGCATAACGCATTACGCATAACGCATAACGCATAACGGATCACGCATTACTCATAACTCATAACGCATAACGGATCACGCATTTCTCATAACGCATAACGCATAACGCATAACGCATAACGCATAAAGCATTACGCATAACGGATCACGCATTACTCATAACCCATAACGCATAACGCATAACGTATAACGCATAGCGCATAACGCATAACACATAACGGATCACGCATTACTCATAACGCATAACGCATAACGCATAACCCATAACGCATAACGCATAAAGCATAACGCATAACGCATATCGGATCACGCATTTCTCATAACGCATAACGCATAACGCATAACGGATCACGCGTTACTCATAACGCATAACGGATCACGCTTTACTCATAACGCATAACGCATAACGCATAACGCATAACGCATAACGGATCACGCGTTACTCATAACGCAAAACGCATAACGCATAACGCATAACGCGTAACGGATCTCGCATTCCGCATAACGCATAACGCATAACGCTTAACGCATGACCCATAGCGCATAACGCATTACGCGTAACGCATAACGCATAACGCATAAAGCATTACGCATAACGCATAACGCATAACGCATGACTCATAACGCACAACCCATAACGCATAACGCATAACGCATAACGCATAACGCATAACGCTTAACGCATGACCCATAGCGCATAACGCACAACGCATAACGCACAACGCAAAACGCATAACGCATAACGCATAACGCATAACGCATAACGCATAACGCATAACGCATAACGCATAACGCATAACGGATCACGCATTACTCATAACGCATAACGGATGACGCATTCCGCATAACGCATAACGCAAAACGCATAACGCCTAACGCATAACGCATGACGGATCACGCATTACTCATAACGCATAACGGATGACGCATTCCGCATAACGCATAACGCATAACGCATAACGCATAACGCATAACGCATAACGCATAACGCATAACGCATAACGCATAACGCATAACGCATAAAGCAAAACACATAACGCATAACGCATAATGCGTTACTCATAACGCATAACGCATAACGCATAACGCATAACGCATAACGCATAACGCGTAACGGATCTCGCATTACTCATAACGCATAACGCAAAACGCATAACGCCTAACGCATAACGCATGACGGATCACGCATTACTCATAACGCAGAACGGATGACGCATTTCGCATAACGCATAACGCATAACGCATAACGCTTAACGCATGACCCATAGCGCATAACGCATTACGCGTAACGCATAACGCATAACGCATAAAGCATAACGCATAACGGATCACGCATTACTCATAACCCATAACGCATAACGCAAAACGCATAACGCCTAACGCATAACGCATGACGGATCACGCATTACTCATAACGCATAACGGATGACGCATTCCTCATAACGCATAACGCATAACGCATAACGCATAACGCATAACGCATAACGCATAACGCATAACGCATAACGCATAACGCATAAAGCATAACGCATAACGCATATCGGATCACGCATTTCTCATAACGCATAACGCATAACGCATAGCGCATAACGCATAACACATAACGGATCACGCATTACTCATAACGCATAACGCATAACGCATAACCCATAACGCATAACGCATAAAGCAAAACGCATAACGCATAACGCATAACGCATGACTCATAACGCACAACCCATAACGCATAACGCATAACGCATAACGGATCACGCATTACTCATAACGCATAACGCATAACGCATAACGCATAACGCATAACGCATAACGCTTAACGCATGACCCATAGCGCATAACGCATTACGCGTAACGCATAACGCATAACGCATAAAGCATAACGCATAACGGATCACGCATTACTCATAACCCATAACGCATAACGCAAAACGCATAACGCATAACGCATAACGCATAACGCATAACGCATAACGCATAACGCATAACGCATAACGCATAACGCATAACGCATAACGCATACCGCATAACGCATAACGCATAACGCATAACGCATAACGCATAACGCATAACGCGTAACGGATCTCGCATTACTCATAACGCATAACCCAAAACGCATAACGCCTAACGCATAACGCATGACGGATCACGCATTACTCATAACGCATAACGGATGACGCATTACGCATAACGCATAACGCATAACGCATAACGCATAACGCATAACGCATAACGCATAACGCATAAAGCATAACGCATAACGCAAAACGGATCACGCATTACTCATAACTCATAACGCATAACGGATCACGCATTTCTCATAACGCATAACGCATAACGCATAACGCATAACGCATAAAGCATTACGCATAACGGATCACGCATTACTCATAACCCATAACGCATAACGCATAACGTATAACGCATAGCGCATAACGCATAACACATAACGGATCACGCATTACTCATAACGCATAACGCATAACGCATAACCCATAACGCATAACGCATAAAGCATAACGCATAACGCATATCGGATCACGCATTTCTCATAACGCATAACGCATAACGCATAACGGATCACGCGTTACTCATAACGCATAACGGATCACACTTTACTCATAACGCATAACGCATAACGCATAACGCATAACGCATAACGGATCACGCGTTACTCATAACGCAAAACGCATAACGCATAACGCATAACGCGTAACGGATCTCGCATTCCGCATAACGCATAACGCATAACGCATAACGCTTAACGCATGACCCATAGCGCATAACGCATTACGCGTAACGCATAACGCATAACGCATAAAGCATTACGCATAACACATAACGCATAACGCATGACTCATAACGCACAACCCATAACGCATAACGCATAACGCATAACGCATAACGCATAACGCTTAACGCATGACCCATAGCGCATAACGCATTACGCGTAACGCATAACGCATAACGCATAACGCATGACTCATAACGCACAACCCATAACGCATAACGCATAACGCGTAACGGATCTCGCATTCCGCATAACGCATAACGCATAACGCATAACGGATCACGCATTACTCATAACGCATAACGCATAACCCATAACGCATAACGCATAACGCATAACGCATAACGCATAACGCATAACGCATAACGCATAACGCATAACGCATAACGCATTACGCGTAACGCATAACGCATAACGCATAACGCATGACTCATAACGCACAACCCATAACGCATAACGCATAACGCATAACGGATCACGCATTACTCATAACGCATAACGCATAACGCATAACGCATAAAGCATTACGCATAACGGATCACGCATTACTCATAACCCATAACGCATAACGCATAACGTATAACGCATAGCGCATAACGCATAACACATAACGGATCACGCATTACTCATAACGCATAACGCATAACGCATAACCCATAACGCATAACGCATAAAGCAAAACGCATAACGCATAACGCATAACGCATGACTCATAACGCACAACCCATAACGCATAACGCATAACGCATAACGGATCACGCATTACTCATAACGCATAACGCATAACGCATAACGCATAACGCATAACGCATAACGCTTAACGCATGACCCATAGCGCATAACGCATTACGCGTAACGCACAACGCATAACGCATAAAGCATAACGCATAACGGATCACGCATTACTCATAACCCATAACGCATAACGCAAAACGCATAACGCATAACGCATAACGCATAACGCATAACGCATAACGCATAACGCATAACGCATAACGCATAACGCATAACGCATAACGCATACCGCATAACGCATAACGCATAACGCATAACGCATAACGCATAACGCATAACGCGTAACGGATCTCGCATTACTCATAACGCATAACCCAAAACGCATAACGCCTAACGCATAACGCATGACGGATCACGCATTACTCGTAACGCATAACGGATGACGCATTACGCATAACGCATAACGCATAACGCATAACGCATAACGCATAACGCATAACGCATAACGCATAAAGCATAACGCATAACGCAAAACGGATCACGCATTTCTCATAACGCATAACGCATAACGCATAACGGATCACGCGTTACTCATAACGCATAACGCATAACGCATAACGCATAACGCATAACGCATAACGCATAACGGATCACGCATAACGCATAACGCATAACGTATAACTCATAACGCATAACGCATAAAGCATAACGCATAACGCATATCGGATCACGCATTTCTCATAACGCATAACGCATAACGCATAACGGATCACGCGTTACTCATAACGCATAACGGATCACGCTTTACTCATAACGCATAACGCATAACGCATAACGCATAACGCATAACGGATCACGCGTTACTCATAACGCAAAACGCATAACGCATAACGCATAACGCGTAACGGATCTCGCATTCCGCATAACGCATAACGCATAACGCATAACGCTTAACGCATGACCCATAGCGCATAACGCATTACGCGTAACCCATAACGCATAACGCATAAAGCATTACGCATAACGCATAACGCATAACGCATGACTCATAACGCACAACCCATAACGCATAACGCATAACGAATAACGCATAACGCATAACGCATAACGCTTAACGCATGACCCATAGCGCATAACGCATTACGCGTAACGCATAACGCATAACGCATAACGCATGACTCATAACGCACAACCCATAACGCATAACGCATAACGCGTAACGGATCTCGCATTCCGCATAACGCATAACGCATAACGCATAACGGATCACGCATTACTCATAACGCATAACGCATAACGCATAACCCATAACGCATAACGCATAACGCATAACGCATAACGCATAACGCATAACGCATAACGCATAACGCATTACGCGTAACGCATAACGCATAACGCATAACGCATGACTCATAACGCACAACCCATAACGCATAACGCATAACGCATAACGGATCACGCATTACTCATAACGCATAACGCATAACGCATAACGCATAAAGCATTACGCATAACGGATCACGCATTACTCATAACCCATAACGCATAACGCATAACGTATAACGATAGCGCATAACGCATAACACATAACGGATCACGCATTACTCATAACGCATAACGCATAACGCATAACCCATAACGCATAACGCATAAAGCAAAACGCATAACGCATAACGCATAACGCATGACTCATAACGCACAACCCATAACGCATAACGCATAACGCATAACGGATCACGCATTACTCATAACGCATAACGCATAACGCATAACGCATAACGCATAACGCATAACGCTTAACGCATGACCCATAGCGCATAACGCATTACGCGTAACGCATAACGCATAACGCATAAAGCATAACGCATAACGGATCACGCATTACTCATAACCCATAACGCATAACGCAAAACGCATAACGCATAACGCATAACGCATAACGCATAACGCATAACGCATAACGCATAACGCATAACGCATAACGCATACCGCATAACGCATAACGCATAACGCATAACGCATAACGCATAACGCATAACGCGTAACGGATCTCGCATTACTCATAACGCATAACCCAAAACGCATAACGCCTAACGCATAACGCATAACGCATAACGCATAACGCATTACGCGTAACGCATAACGCATAACGCATAACGCATGACTCATAACGCACAACCCATAACGCATAACGCATAACGCATAACGGATCACGCATTACTCATAACGCATAACGCATAACGCATAACGCATAAAGCATTACGCATAACGGATCACGCATTACTCATAACCCATAACGCATAACGCATAACGTATAACGATAGCGCATAACGCATAACACATAACGGATCACGCATTACTCATAACGCATAACGCATAACGCATAACCCATAACGCATAACGCATAAAGCAAAACGCATAACGCATAACGCATAACGCATGACTCATAACGCACAACCCATAACGCATAACGCATAACGCATAACGGATCACGCATTACTCATAACGCATAACGCATAACGCATAACGCATAACGCATAACGCATAACGCTTAACGCATGACCCATAGCGCATAACGCATTACGCGTAACGCATAACGCATAACGCATAAAGCATAACGCATAACGGATCACGCATTACTCATAACCCATAACGCATAACGCAAAACGCATAACGCATAACGCATAACGCATAACGCATAACGCATAACGCATAACGCATAACGCATAACGCATAACGCATACCGCATAACGCATAACGCATAACGCATAACGCATAACGCATAACGCATAACGCGTAACGGATCTCGCATTACTCATAACGCATAACCCAAAACGCATAACGCCTAACGCATAACGCATGACGGATCACGCATTACTCATAACGCATAACGGATGACGCATTACGCATAACGCATAACGCATAACGCATAACGCATAACGCATAACGCATAACGCATAACGCATAACGCATAACGCATAACGCAAAACGGATCACGCATTTCTCATAACGCATAACGCATAACGCATAACGGATCACGCGTTACTCATAACGCATAACGCATAACGCATAACGCATAACGCATAACGCATAACGCATAACGGATCACGCATAACGCATAACGCATAACGTATAACTCATAACGCATAACGCATAAAGCATGACGCATAACGCATATCGGATCACGCATTTCTCATAACGCATAACGCATAACGCATAACGGATCACGCGTTACTCATAACGCATAACGGATCACGCTTTACTCATAACGCATAACGCATAACGCATAACGCATAACGCATAACGGATCACGCGTTACTCATAACGCAAAACGCATAACGCATAACGCATAACGCGTAACGGATCTCGCATTCCGCATAACGCATAACGCATAACGCATAACGCTTAACGCATGACCCATAGCGCATAACGCATTACGCGTAACCCATAACGCATAACGCATAAAGCATTACGCATAACGCATAACGCATAACGCATGACTCATAACGCACAACCCATAACGCATAACGCATAACGAATAACGCATAACGCATAACGCATAACGCTTAACGCATGACCCATAGCGCATAACGCATTACGCGTAACGCATAACGCATAACGCATAACGCATGACTCATAACGCACAACCCATAACGCATAACGCATAACGCGTAACGGATCTCGCATTCCGCATAACGCATAACGCATAACGCATAACGGATCACGCATTACTCATAAAGCATAACGCATAACGCATAACCCATAACGCATAACGCATAACGCATAACGCATAACGCATAACGCATAACGCATAACGCATAACGCATTACGCGTAACGCATAACGCATTACGCATAACGCATGACTCATAACGCACAACCCATAACGCATAACGCATAACGCATAACGGATCACGCATTACTCATAACGCATAACGCATAACGCATAACGCATAAAGCATTACGCATAACGGATCACGCATTACTCATAACCCATAACGCATAACGCATAACGTATAACGATAGCGCATAACGCATAACACATAACGGATCACGCATTACTCATAACGCATAACGCATAACGCATAACCCATAACGCATAACGCATAAAGCAAAACGCATAACGCATAACGCATAACGCATGACTCATAACGCACAACCCATAACGCATAACGCATAACGCATAACGGATCACGCATTACTCATAACGCATAACGCATAACGCATAACGGATCATGCGTTACTCATAACGCATAACGGATCACGCTTTACTCATAACGCATAACGCATAACGCATAACGCATAACGCATAACGGATCTCGCGTTACTCATAACGCAAAACGCATAACGCATAACGCGTAACGGATCTCGCATTCCGCATAACGCGTAACGCATAACGCATAACGCTTAACGCATGACCCATAGCGCATAACGCATTACGCGTAACGCATAACGCATAACGCATAAAGCATTACGCATAACGCATAACGCATAACGCATGACTCATAACGCACAACCCATAACGCATAACGCATAACGCATAACGCATAACGCATAACGCATAACGCATAACGCATAACGCTTAACGCATGACCCATAGCGCATAACGCATTACGCGTAACGCATAACGCATAACGCATAACGCATAACGCTTAACGCATGACCCATAGCGCATAACGCATTACGCGTAACGCTTAACGCATAACGCATAACGCATGACTCATAACGCACAACGCATAACGCATAACGCATAACGCATAACGCATAACGCATAACGCATAACGCACAACCCATAACGCATAACGCATAACGCGTAACGGATCTCGCATTCCGCATAACGCATAACGCATAACGCATAACGGATCACGCATTACTCATAACGCATAACGCATAACGCATAACCCATAACGCATAACGCATAAAGCAAAACGCATAACGCATAACGCATAACGCATGACTCATAACGCACAACCCATAACGCATGACGCATAACGCATGACGGATCACGCATTACTCATAACGCATAACGGATGACGCATTCCGCATAACGCATAACGCATAACGCATAACGCATAACGCATAACGCATAACGCATAACGCATAACGCATAACGCATAACGCATAACGCATAACGCATAAAGCATAACGCATAACGCATATCGGATCACGCATTTCTCATAACGCATAACGCATAACGCATAACGGATCATGCGTTACTCATAACGCATAACGGATCACGCTTTACTCATAACGCATAACGCATAACGCATAACGCATAACGCATAACGCATAACGCATAACGCATAACGCATAACGCATAACGCATAACGCATAACGGATCTCGCGTTACTCATAACGCAAAACGCATAACGCATAACGCGTAACGGATCTCGCATTCCGCATAACGCGTAACGCATAACGCATAACGCTTAACGCATGACCCATAGCGCATAACGCATTACGCGTAACGCATAACGCATAACGCATAACGCTTAACGCATGACCCATAGCGCATAACGCATTACGCATAACGCATAACGCATAACGCATAACGCATAACGCTTAACGCATGACCCATAGCGCATAACGCATTACGCGTAACGCATAACGCATAACGCATAACGCATAACGCTTAACGCATGACCCATAGCGCATAACGCATTACGCGTAACGCTTAACGCATAACGCATAACGCATAACGCATAACGCACAACCCATAACGCATAACGCATAACGCATAACGCGTAACGGATCTCGCATTCCGCATAACGCATAACGCATAACGCATAACGGATCACGCATAACGCATAACGCATAACGCATAACGCATAACGCATAACGCACAACCCATAACGCATAACGCATAACGCATAACGCGTAACGGATCTCGCATTCCGCATAACGCATAACGCATAACGCATAACGGATCACGCATTACTCATAACGCATAACGCATAACGCATAACCCATAACGCATAACGCATAAAGCAAAACGCATAACGCATAACGCATAACGCATGACTCATAACGCACAACCCATAACGCATAACGCATAACGCATAACGCATAACGCATAACGCATAACGCATAACGCATAACGCATAACGCATAACGCTTAACGCATGACCCATAGCGCATAACGCATTACGCGTAACGCATAACGCTTAACGCATGACCCATAGCGCATAACGCATTACGCGTAACGCATAACGCATAACGCATAACGCTTAACGCATGACCCATAGCGCATAACGCATTACGCATAACGCATAACGCATAACGCATAACGCTTAACGCATGACCCATAGCGCATAACGCATTACGCGTAACGCATAACGCATAACGCATAACGCATAACGCTTAACGCATGACCCATAGCGCATAACGCATTACGCGTAACGCTTAACGCATAACGCATAACGCATGACTCATAACGCACAACCCATACCGCATAACGCATAACGCATAACGCATAACGCATAACGCATAACGCACAACCCATAACGCATAACGCATAACGCATAACGCGTAACGGATCTCGCATTCCGCATAACGCATAACGCATAACGCATAACGGATCACGCATTACTCATAACGCATAACGCATAACGCATAACCCATAACGCATAACGCATAAAGCAAAACGCATAACGCATAACGCATAACGCATGACTCATAACGCACAACCCATAACGCATAACGCATAACGCATAACGCATAACGCATAACGCTTAACGCATGACCCATAGCGCATAACGCATTACGCGTAACGCTTAACGCATAACGCATAACGCATGACTCATAACGCACAACCCATAACGCATAACGCATAACGCATAACGGATCACGCATTACTCATAACGCATAACGCATAACGCATAACGCATAACGCATAACGCATAACGCATAACGCATAACGCATAACGCATAACGCATAACGCATAACGCATAACGCATAACGCATTACGCATAACGCATAACGCATAACGCATAACGGATCACGCATTACTCATAACTCATAACGCATCACGGATCACGCATTTCTCATAACGCATAACGCATAACGCATAACGCATAACGCATAACGCATAAAGCATTACGCATAACGGATCACGCATTACTCATAACCCATAACGCATAACGCATAACGTATAACGCATAGCGCATAACGCATAACACATAACGGATCACGCATTACTCATAACGCATAACGCATAACGCATAACCCATAACGCATAACGCATAAAGCATAACGCATAACGCATATCGGATCACGCATTTCTCATAACGCATAACGCATAACGCATAACGGATCACGCGTTACTCATAACGCATAACGGATCACGCTTTACTCATAACGCATAACGCATAACGCATAACGCATAACGCATAACGGATCACGCGTTACTCATAACACAAAACGCATAACGTATAACGCGTAACGGATCTCGCATTCCGCATAACGCATAACGCATAACGAATAACGCTTAACGCATGACCCATAGCGCATAACGCATTACGCGTAACGCATAACGCATAACGCATAAAGCATTACGCATAACGCATAACGCATAACGCATGACTCATAACGCACAACCCATAACGTATAACGCATAACGCATAACGCATAACGCATAACGCATAACGCATAACGCATAACGCTTAACGCATGACCCATAGCGCATAACGCATTACGCGTAACGCATAACGCATAACGCATAACGCATAACGCATGACTCATAACGCACAACCCATAACGCATAACGCATAACGCGTAACGGATCTCGCATTCCGCATAACGCATAACGCATAACGCATAACGGATCACGCATTACTCATAACGCATAACGCATAACGCATAACCCATAACGCATAACGCATAACGCATAACGCATAACGCATAACGCATAACGCATAACGCATAACGCATAACGCATAACGCATTACGCGTAACGCATAACGCATAACGCATAACGCATGACTCATAACGCACAACCCATAACGCATAACGCATAACGCATAACGGATCACGCATTACTCATAACGCATAACGCATAACGCATAACGCATAAAGCATTACGCATAACGGATCACGCATTACTCATAACAACTAACGCATAACGCATAACGCATAACGTATAACGCATAGCGCATAACGCATAACACATAACGGATCACGCATTACTCATAACGCATAACGCATAACGCATAACCCATAACGCATAACGCATAAAGCAAAACGCATAACGCATAACGCATAACGCATGACTCATAACGCACAACCCATAACGCATAACGCATAACGCATAACGGATCACGCATTACTCATAACGCATAACGCATAACGCATAACGCATAACGCATAACGCATAACGCATAACGCATAACGCATAACGCATAACGCATAACGCATAACGCATAACGCATAACGCATAACGCATAACGCATAACGCATAACGCATAACGCATAACGCATAACGCATAACGCATAACGCATAACGCATAACGCATAACGCATAACGCATAACGCATAACGCATAACGCTTAACGCATGACCCATAGCGCATAACGCATTACGCGTAACGCATAACGCATAACGCATAAAGAATAACGCATAACGGATCACGCATTACTCATAACCCATAACGCATAACGCAAAACGCATAACGCATAACGCATAACGCATAACGCATAACGCATAACGCATAACGCATAACGCATAACGCATAACGCATAACGCATAACGCATACCGCATAACGCATAACGCATAACGCATAACGCATAACGCATAACGCATAACGCATAACGCATAACGCGTAACGGATCTCGCATTACTCATAACGCATAACCCAAAACGCATAACGCCTAACGCATAACGCATGACGGATCACGCATTACTCATAACGCATAACGGATGACGCATTCCGCATAACGCATAACGCATAACGCATAACGCATAACGCATAACGCATAACGCATAACGCATAACGCATAAAGCATAACGCATAACGCAAAACGGATCACGCATTTCTCATAACGCATAACGCATAACGCATAACGGATCACGCGTTACTCATAACGCATAACGCATAACGCATAACGCATAACGCATAACGGATCACGCATAACGCATAACGCATAACGTATAACTCATAACGCATAACGCATAAAGCATGACGCATAACGCATAACGCATGACGCATAACGCAGAACGCATAACGCATAACGCATAACGCATAACGCATAACGCATAACGCATAACGCAAAACGCATAACGTTAACGCATAACCCATAACGCATAAGGCTAGATGCATGACGAATTTCGCATATCACATAACGCATAAGGCTTGATGCATGACGCATATCGCTTAACGCATAACGCATAACCATAACGCATAACGCATAACCCATAACGCATAACGCATAACGTATAACGCATAACGCATACCGTGTAACGCATAACGCATAACGCATAACGCATAACGCATACCGTATAACGCATAACGCATAACGCATAGCGCATAACGCATACCGTATAACGCATAACGCATAACGCATAACGTATAACCCCTAACGCAATAACGCATAACGCATAACGCATAACGCATGAAGCATAACCCATAACGCATAACGCCTAACGCATAACGTATAACGCATAACGCATAACGCATATCGCATAACGCATAACGCATAACGTATAACGCATAACGCATACCGTATAACGCATAACGCATAACGCAAACGTATAACGCACAACGCATAACGCATAACGCATAACGCATAACATATAACGCATAACGCATAACGCATAACGCATAACGCATAACGCATAACGCATAACTTATAAAGCATAACGCATAACGCAAAACGCATAAACCCTAACGCAATAACGCATAACGCATAACGCATAACGCATAACTTGTAACTCATAACGCATAACGCATAAAGCATAACGCATAAGGCATAACGCATAAAGCACAACGCATAACGCATAACGCTTAACGCATGACCCATAGCGCATAACGCATTACGCGTAACGCATAACGCTTAACGCATGACCCATAGCGCATAACGCATTACGCGTAACGCATAACGCATAACGCATAACGCATAACGCATAACGCATAACGCATAACGCTTAACGCATGACCCATAGCGCATAACGCATTACGCGTAACGCATAACGCTTAACGCATGACCCATAGCGCATAACGCATTACGCGTAACGCATAACGCATAACGCATAACGCTTAACGCATGACCCATAGCGCATAACGCATTACGCATAACGCATAACGCATAACGCATAACGCTTAACGCATGACCCATAGCGCATAACGCATTACGCGTAACGCATAACGCATAACGCATAACGCATAACGCTTAACGCATGACCCATAGCGCATAACGCATTACGCGTAACGCTTAACGCATAACGCATAACGCATGACTCATAACGCACAACCCATACCGCATAACGCATAACGCATAACGCATAACGCATAACGCATAACGCACAACCCATAACGCATAACGCATAACGCATAACGCGTAACGGATCTCGCATTCCGCATAACGCATAACGCATAACGCATAACGGATCACGCATTACTCATAACGCATAACGCATAACGCATAACCCATAACGCATAACGCATAAAGCAAAACGCATAACGCATAACGCATAACGCATGACTCATAACGCACAACCCATAACGCATAACGCATAACGCATAACGCATAACGCTTAACGCATGACCCATAGCGCATAACGCATTACGCGTAACGCTTAACGCATAACGCATAACGCATGACTCATAACGCACAACCCATAACGCATAACGCATAACGCATAACGGATCACGCATTACTCATAACGCATAACGCATAACGCATAACGCATAACGCATAACGCATAACGCATAACGCATAACGCATAACGCATAACGCATAACGCATAACGCATAACGCATAACGCATAACGCATTACGCATAACGCATAACGCATAACGCATAACGGATCACGCATTACTCATAACTCATAACGCATCACGGATCACGCATTTCTCATAACGCATAACGCATAACGCATAACGCATAACGCATAAAGCATTACGCATAACGGATCACGCATTACTCATAACCCATAACGCATAACGCATAACGTATAACGCATAGCGCATAACGCATAACACATAACGGATCACGCATTACTCATAACGCATAACGCATAACGCATAACCCATAACGCATAACGCATAAAGCATAACGCATAACGCATATCGGATCACGCATTTCTCATAACGCATAACGCATAACGCATAACGGATCACGCGTTACTCATAACGCATAACGGATCACGCTTTACTCATAACGCATAACGCATAACGCATAACGCATAACGCATAACGGATCTCGCGTTACTCATAACGCAAAACGCATAACGCATAACGCGTAACGGATCTCGCATTCCGCATAACGCATAACGCATAACGAATAACGCTTAACGCATGACCCATAGCGCATAACGCATTACGCGTAACGCATAACGCATAACGCATAAAGCATTACGCATAACGCATAACGCATAACGCATGACTCATAACGCACAACCCATAACGCATAACGCATAACGCATAACGCATAACGCATAACGCATAACGCATAACGCATAACGCATAACGCTTAACGCATGACCCATAGCGCATAACGCATTACGCGTAACGCATAACGCATAACGCATAACGCATGACTCATAACGCACAACCCATAACGCATAACGCATAACGCGTAACGGATCTCGCATTCCGCATAACGCATAACGCATAACGCATAACGGATCACGCATTACTCATAACGCATAACGCATAACGCATAACCCATAACGCATAACGCATAACGCATAACGCATAACGCATAACGCATAACGCATAACGCATAACGCATAACGCATAACGCATTACGCGTAACGCATAACGCATAACGCATAACGCATGACTCATAACGCACAACCCATAACGCATAACGCATAACGCATAACGGATCACGCATTACTCATAACGCATAACGCATAACGCATAACGCATAAAGCATTACGCATAACGGATCACGCATTACTCATAACAACTAACGCATAACGCATAACGCATAACGTATAACGCATAGCGCATAACGCATAACACATAACGGATCACGCATTACTCATAACGCATAACGCATAACGCATAACCCATAACGCATAACGCATAAAGCAAAACGCATAACGCATAACGCATAACGCATGACTCATAACGCACAACCCATAACGCATAACGCATAACGCATAACGGATCACGCATTACTCATAACGCATAACGCATAACGCATAACGCATAACGCATAACGCATAACGCATAACGCATAACGCATAACGCATAACGCATAACGCATAACGCATAACGCATAACGCATAACGCATAACGCATAACGCATAACGCATAACGCATAACGCATAACGCATAACGCATAACGCATAACGCATAACGCATAACGCATAACGCTTAACGCATGACCCATAGCGCATAACGCATTACGCGTAACGCATAACGCATAACGCATAAAGCATAACGCATAACGGATCACGCATTACTCATAACCCATAACGCATAACGCAAAACGCATAACGCATAACGCATAACGCATAACGCATAACGCATAACGCATAACGCATAACGCATAACGCATAACGCATAACGCATACCGCATAACGCATAACGCATAACGCATAACGCATAACGCATAACGCATAACGCATAACGCATAACGCGTAACGGATCTCGCATTACTCATAACGCATAACCCAAAACGCATAACGCCTAACGCATAACGCATGACGGATCACGCATTACTCATAACGCATAACGGATGACGCATTCCGCATAACGCATAACGCATAACGCATAACGCATAACGCATAACGCATAACGCATAACGCATAACGCATAAAGCATAACGCATAACGCAAAACGGATCACGCATTACTCATAACGCATAACGCATAACGCATAACGGATCACGCGTTACTCATAACGCATAACGCATAACGCATAACGCATAACGCATAACGGATCACGCATAACGCATAACGCATAACGTATAACGCATAACGCATAACGCATAAAGCATGACGCATAACGCATAACGCATGACGCATAACGCAGAACGCATAACGCATAACGCATAACGCATAACGCATAACGCATAACGCATAACGCAAAACGCATAACGTTAACGCATAACCCATAACGCATAAGGCTAGATGCATGACGAATTTCGCATATCACATAACGCATAAGGCTTGATGCATGACGCATATCGCTTAACGCATAACGCATAACCATAACGCATAACGCATAACCCATAACGCATAACGCATAACGTATAACGCATAACGCATACCGTGTAACGCATAACGCATAACGCATAACGCATAACGCATACCGTATAACGCATAACGCATAACGCATAGCGCATAACGCATACCGTATAACGCATAACGCATAACGCATAACGTATAACCCCTAACGCAATAACGCATAACGCATAACGCATAACGCATGAAGCATAACCCATAACGCATAACGCCTAACGCATAACGTATAACGCATAACGCATAACGCATATCGCATAACGCATAACGCATAACGTATAACGCATAACGCATACCGTATAACGCATAACGCATAACGCAAACGTATAACGCACAACGCATAACGCATAACGCATAACGCATAACATATAACGCATAACGCATAACGCATAACGCATAACGCATAACGCATAACTTATAAAGCATAACGCATAACGCAAAACGCATAAACCCTAACGCAATAACGCATAACGCATAACGCATAACGCATAACTTGTAACTCATAACGCATAACGCATAAAGCATAACGCATAAGGCATAACGCATAAAGCACAACGCATAACGCATAACGTATAAAGCATAACGCATAACGCATAACGCATAACGCATAACGCATAACCCCTAACGCAATAACGCATAACGCATAACGCTTAACGCATGACCCATAGCGCATAACGCATTACGCGTAACGCATAACGCATAACGCATAAAGCATTACGCATAACGCATAACGCATAACGCATGACTCATAACGCACAACCCATAACGCATAACGCATAACGCATAACGCATAACGCATAACGCATAACGCATAACGCTTAACGCATGACCCATAGCGCATAACGCATTACGCGTAACGCATAACGCATAACGCATAACGCTTAACGCATGACCCATAGCGCATAACGCATTACGCGGAGCGCTTAACGCATAACGCATAACGCATGACTCATAACGCACAACCCATAACGCATAACGCATAACGCATAACGCATAACGCATAACGCATAACGCACAACCCATAACGCATAACGCATAACGCGTAACGGATCTCGCATTCCGCATAACGCATAACGCATAACGCATAACGGATCACGCATTACTCATAACGCATAACGCATAACGCATAACCCATAACGCATAACGCATAAAGCAAAACGCATAACGCATAACGCATGACGCATGACTCATAACGCACAACCCATAACGCATAACGCATAACGCATAACGCATAACGCATAACGCATAACGCTTAACGCATGACCCATAGCGCATAACGCATTACGCGTAACGCTTAACGCATAACGCATAACGCATGACTCATAACGCACAACCCATAACGCATAACGCATAACGCATAACGGATCACGCATTACTCATAACGCATAACGCATAACGCATAACGCATAACGCATAACGCATAACGCATAACGCATAACGCATAACGCATAACGCATAACGCATAACGCATTACGCATAACGCATAACGGATCACGCATTACTCATAACTCATAACGCATAACGGATCACGCATTTCTCATAACGCATAACGCATAACGCATAACGCATAACGCATAAAGCATTACGCATAACGGATCACGCATTACTCATAACCCATAACGCATAACGCATAACGTATAACGCATAGCGCATAACGCATAACACATAACGGATCACGCATTACTCATAACGCATAACGCATAACGCATAACCCATAACGCATAACGCATAAAGCATAACGCATAACGCATATCGTATCACGCATTTCTCATAACGCATAACGCATAACGCATAACGGATCACGCGTTACTCATAACGCATAACGGATCACGCTTTACTCATAACGCATAACGCATAACGCATAACGCATAACGCATAACGGATCACGCGTTACTCATAACGCAAAACGCATAACGCATAACGCATAACGCGTAACGGATCTCGCATTCCGCATAACGCATAACGCATAACGCATAACGCTTAACGCATGACCCATAGCGCATAACGCATTACGCGTAACGCATAACGCATAACGCATAAAGCATTACGCATAACGCATAACGCATAACGCATGACTCATAACGCACAACCCATAACGCATAACGCATAACGCATAACGCATAACGCATAACGCATAACGCATAACGCATAACGCTTAACGCATGACCCATAGCGCATAACGCATTACGCGTAACGCATAACGCATAACGCATAACGCATGACTCATAACGCACAACCCATAACGCATAACGCATAACGCGTAACGGATCTCGCATTCCGCATAACGCATAACGCATAACGCATAACGGATCACGCATTACTCATAACGCATAACGCATAACGCATAACCCATAACGCATAACGCATAACGCATAACGCATAACGCATAACGCATAACGCATAACGCATAACGCATAACGCATAACGCATTACGCGTAACGCATAACGCATAACGCATAACGCATGACTCATAACGCACAACCCATAACGCATAACGCATAACGCATAACGGATCACGCATTACTCATAACGCATAACGCATAACGCATAACGCATAAAGCATTACGCATAACGGATCACGCATTACTCATAACCCATAACGCATAACGCATAACGTATAACGCATAGCGCATAACGCATAACACATAACGGATCACGCATTACTCATAACGCATAACGCATAACGCATAACCCATAACGCATAACGCATAAAGCAAAACGCATAACGCATAACGCATAACGCATGACTCATAACGCACAACCCATAACGCATAACGCATAACGCATAACGGATCACGCATTACTCATAACGCATAACGCATAACGTATAACGCATAACGCATAACGCATAACGCTTAACGCATGACCCATAGCGCATAACGCATTACGCGTAACGCATAACGCATAACGCATAAAGCATAACGCATAACGGATCACGCATTACTCATAACCCATAACGCATAACGCAAAACGCATAACGCATAACGCATAACGCATAACGCATAACGCATAACGCATAACGCATAACGCATAACGCATAACGCATAACGCATAACGCATAACGCATAACGCATACCGCATAACGCATAACGCATAACGCATAACGCATAACGCATAACGCATAACGCGTAACGGATCTCGCATTACTCATAACGCATAACCCAAAACGCATAACGCCTAACGCATAACGCATGACGGATCACGCATTACTCATAACGCATAACGGATGACGCATTACGCATAACGCATAACGCATAACGCATAACGCATAACGCATAACGCATAACGCATAACGCATAAAGCATAACGCATAACGCAAAACGGATCACGCATTTCTCATAACGCATAACGCATAACGCATAACGGATCACGCGTTACTCATAACGCATAACGCATAACGCATAACGCATAACGCATAACGCATAAGGCATAACGGATCACGCATAACGCATAACGCATAACGTATAACTCATAACGCATAACGCATAAAGCATGACGCATAACGCATATCGGATCACGCATTTCTCATAACGCATAACGCATGACGCATAACGGATCACGCGTTACTCATAACGCATAACGGATCACGCTTTACTCATAACGCATAACGCATAACGCATAACGCATAACGGATCACGCGTTACTCATAACGCAAAACGCATAACGCATAACGCATAACGCGTAACGGATCTCGCATTCCGCATAACGCATAACGCATAACGCATAACGCTTAACGCATGACCCATAGCGCATAACGCATTACGCGTAACCCATAACGCATAACGCATAAAGCATTACGCATAACGCATAACGCATAACGCATGACTCATAACGCACAACCCATAACGCATAACGCATAACGAATAACGCATAACGCATAACGCATAACGCTTAACGCATGACCCATAGCGCATAACGCATTACGCGTAACGCATAACGCATAACGCATAACGCATGACTCATAACGCACAACCCATAACGCATAACGCATAACGCGTAACGGATCTCGCATTCCGCATAACGCATAACGCATAACGCATAACGGATCACGCATTACTCATAACGCATAACGCATAACGCATAACCCATAACGCATAACGCATAACGCATAACGCATAACGCATAACGCATAACGCATAACGCATAACGCATAACGCATAACGCATTACGCGTAACGCATAACGCATAACGCATAACGCATGACTCATAACGCACAACCCATAACGCATAACGCATAACGCATACCGGATCACGCATTACTCATAACGCATAACGCATAACGCATAACGCATAAAGCATTACGCATAACGGATCACGCATTACTCATAACCCATAACGCATAACGCATAACGTATAACGCATAGCGCATAACGCATAACACATAACGGATCACGCATTACTCATAACGCATAACGCATAACGCATAACCCATAACGCATAACGCATAAAGCAAAACGCATAACGCATAACGCATAACGCATGACTCATAACGCACAACCCATAACGCATAACGCATAACGCATAACGGATCACGCATTACTCATAACGCATAACGCATAACGCATAACGGATCATGCGTTACTCATAACGCATAACGGATCACGCTTTACTCATAACGCATAACGCATAACGCATAACGCATAACGCATAACGCATAACGCATAACGCATAACGGATCTCGCGTTACTCATAACGCAAAACGCATAACGCATAACGCGTAACGGATCTCGCATTCCGCATAACGCGTAACGCATAACGCATAACGCTTAACGCATGACCCATAGCGCATAACGCATTACGCGTAACGCATAACGCATAACGCATAAAGCATTACGCATAACGCATAACGCATAACGCATGACTCATAACGCACAACCCATAACGCATAACGCATAACGCATAACGCATAACGCATAACGCATAACGCATAACGCTTAACGCATGACCCATAGCGCATAACGCATTACGCGTAACGCATAACGCATAACGCATAACGCATAACGCTTAACGCATGACCCATAGCGCATAACGCATTACGCGTAACGCTTAACGCATAACGCATAACGCATGACTCATAACGCACAACGCATAACGCATAACGCATAACGCATAACGCATAACGCATAACGCATAACGCACAACCCATAACGCATAACGCATAACGCGTAACGGATCTCGCATTCCGCATAACGCATAACGCATAACGCATAACGGATCACGCATTACTCATAACGCATAACGCATAACGCATAACCCATAACGCATAACGCATAAAGCAAAACGCATAACGCATAACGCATAACGCATGACTCATAACGCACAACCCATAACGCATAACGCATAACGCATAACGCATAACGCATAACGCATAACGCATAACGCATAACGCTTAACGCATGACCCATAGCGCATAACGCATTACGCGTAACGCATAACGCATAACGCATAACGCATAACGCTTAACGCATGACCCATAGCGCATAACGCATTACGCGTAACGCTTAACGCATAACGCATAACGCATAACGCATAACGCATAACGCATAACGCATAACGCATAACGCATAACGCATAAAGCATAACGCATAACGCATATCGGATCACGCATTTCTCATAACGCATAACGCATAACGCATAACGGATCATGCGTTACTCATAACGCATAACGGATCACGCTTTACTCATAACGCATAACGCATAACGCATAACGCATAACGCATAACGCATAACGCATAACGCATAACGCATAACGGATCTCGCGTTACTCATAACGCAAAACGCATAACGCATAACGCATAACGGATCTCGCATTCCGCATAACGCATAACGCATAAAGCATAACGCTTAACGCATATCGGATCACGCATTTCTCATAACGCATAACGCATAACGCATAACGGATCATGCGTTACTCATAACGCATAACGGATCACGCTTTACTCATAACGCATAACGCATAACGCATAACGCATAACGCATAACGCATAACGCATAACGCATAACGGATCTCGCGTTACTCATAACGCAAAACGCATAACGCATAACGCGTAACGGATCTCGCATTCCGCATAACGCGTAACGCATAACGCATAACGCTTAACGCATGACCCATAGCGCATAACGCATTACGCGTAACGCATAACGCATAACGCATAACGCTTAACGCATGACCCATAGCGCATAACGCATTACGCGTAACGCATAACGCATAACGCATAACGCATAACGCTTAACGCATGACCCATAGCGCATAACGCATTACGCGTAACGCTTAACGCATAACGCATAACGCATGACTCATAACGCACAACCCATACCGCATAACGCATAACGCATAACGCATAACGCATAACGCATAACGCACAACCCATAACGCATAACGCATAACGCATAACGCGTAACGGATCTCGCATTCCGCATAACGCATAACGCATAACGCATAACGGATCACGCATTACTCATAACGCATAACGCATAACGCATAACCCATAACGCATAACGCATAAAGCAAAACGCATAACGCATAACGCATAACGCATAACGCATGACTCATAACGCACAACCCATAACGCATAACGCATAACGCATAACGCATAACGCATAACGCTTAACGCATGACCCATAGCGCATAACGCATTACGCGTAACGCTTAACGCATAACGCATAACGCATGACTCATAACGCACAACCCATAACGCATAACGCATAACGCATAACGGATCACGCATTACTCATAACGCATAACGCATAACGCATAACGCATAACGCATAACGCATAACGCATAACGCATAACGCATAACGCATAACGCATAACGCATAACGCATAACGCATAACGCATAACGCATAACGCATAACGCATAACGCATTACGCATAACGCATAACGCATAACGCATAACGGATCACGCATTACTCATAACTCATAACGCATAACGGATCACGCATTTCTCATAACGCATAACGCATAACGCATAACGCATAACGCATAAAGCATTACGCATAACGGATCACGCATTACTCATAACCCATAACGCATAACGCATAACGTATAACGCATAGCGCATAACGCATAACACATAACGGATCACGCATTACTCATAACGCATAACGCATAACGCATAACCCATAACGCATAACGCATAAAGCATAACGCATAACGCATAACGGATCACGCATTACTCATAACGCATAACGGATCACGCTTTACTCATAACGCATAACGCATAACGCATAACGCATAACGCATAACGGATCACGCGTTACTCATAACGCAAAACGCATAACGCATAACGCGTAACGGATCTCGCATTCCGCATAACGCATAACGCATAACGAATAACGCTTAACGCATGACCCATAGCGCATAACGCATTACGCGTAACGCATAACGCATAACGCATAAAGCATTACGCATAACGCATAACGCATAACGCATGACTCATAACGCACAACCCATAACGCATAACGCATAACGCATAACGCATAACGCATAACGCTTAACGCATGACCCATAGCGCATATCGCATTACGCGTAACGCATAACGCATAACGCATAACGCATGACTCATAACGCACAACCCATAACGCATAACGCATAACGCGTAACGGATCTCGCATTCCGCATAACGCATAACGCATAACGCATAACGGATCACGCATTACTCATAACGCATAACGCATAACGCATAACCCATAACGCATAACGCATAACGCATAACGCATAACGCATAACGCATAACGCATAACGCATAACGCATAACGCATTACGCGTAACGCATAACGCATAACGCATAACGCATGACTCATAACGCACAACCCATAACGCATAACGGATCACGCATTACTCATAACGCATAACGCATAACGCATAACGCATAACGCATAACGCGTAACGGATCTCGCATTCCGCATAACGCATAACGCATAACGCATAACGGATCACGCATTACTCATAACGCATAACGCATAACGCATAACCCATAACGCATAACGCATAAAGCAAAACGCATAACGCATAACGCATAACGCATGACTCATAACGCACAACCCATAACGCATAACGCATAACGCATAACGCATAACGCATAACGCATAACGCTTAACGCATGACCCATAGCGCATAACGCATTACGCGTAACGCTTAACGCATAACGCATAACGCATGACTCATAACGCACAACCCATAACGCATAACGCATAACGCATAACGGATCACGCATTACTCATAACGCATAACGCATAACGCATAACGCATAACGCATAACGCATAACGCATAACGCATAACGCATAACGCATAACGCATAACGCATAACGCATTACGCATAACGCATAACGGATCACGCATTACTCATAACTCATAACGCATAACGGATCACGCATTTCTCATAACGCATAACGCATAACGCATAACGCATAACGCATAAAGCATTACGCATAACGGATCACGCATTACTCATAACCCATAACGCATAACGCATAACGTATAACGCATAGCGCATAACGCATAACACATAACGGATCACGCATTACTCATAACGCATAACGCATAACGCATAACCCATAACGCATAACGCATAAAGCATAACGCATAACGCATATCGTATCACGCATTTCTCATAACGCATAACGCATAACGCATAACGGATCACGCGTTACTCATAACGCATAACGGATCACGCTTTACTCATAACGCATAACGCATAACGCATAACGCATAACGCATAACGGATCACGCGTTACTCATAACGCAAAACGCATAACGCATAACGCATAACGCGTAACGGATCTCGCATTCCGCATAACGCATAACGCATAACGCATAACGCTTAACGCATGACCCATAGCGCATAACGCATTACGCGTAACGCATAACGCATAACGCATAAAGCATTACGCATAACGCATAACGCATAACGCATGACTCATAACGCACAACCCATAACGCATAACGCATAACGCATAACGCATAACGCATAACGCATAACGCATAACGCATAACGCTTAACGCATGACCCATAGCGCATAACGCATTACGCGTAACGCATAACGCATAACGCATAACGCATGACTCATAACGCACAACCCATAACGCATAACGCATAACGCGTAACGGATCTCGCATTCCGCATAACGCATAACGCATAACGCATAACGGATCACGCATTACTCATAACGCATAACGCATAACGCATAACCCATAACGCATAACGCATAACGCATAACGCATAACGCATAACGCATAACGCATAACGCATAACGCATAACGCATTACGCGTAACGCATAACGCATAACGCATAACGCATGACTCATAACGCACAACCCATAACGCATAACGCATAACGCATAACGGATCACGCATTACTCATAACGCATAACGCATAACGCATAACGCATAAAGCATTACGCATAACGGATCACGCATTACTCATAACCCATAACGCATAACGCATAACGTATAACGCATAGCGCATAACGCATAACACATAACGGATCACGCATTACTCATAACGCATAACGCATAACGCATAACCCATAACGCATAACGCATAAAGCAAAACGCATAACGCATAACGCATAACGCATGACTCATAACGCACAACCCATAACGCATAACGCATAACGGATCACGCATTACTCATAACGCATAACGCATAACGTATAACGCATAACGCATAACGCATAACGCTTAACGCATGACCCATAGCGCATAACGCATTACGCGTAACGCATAACGCATAACGCATAAAGCATAACGCATAACGGATCACGCATTACTCATAACCCATAACGCATAACGCAAAACGCATAACGCATAACGCATAACGCATAACGCATAACGCATAACGCATAACGCATAACGCATAACGCATAACGCATAACGCATAACGCATAACGCATAACGCATACCGCATAACGCATAACGCATAACGCATAACGCATAACGCATAACGCATAACGCGTAACGGATCTCGCATTACTCATAACGCATAACGCAAAACGCATAACGCCTAACGC
The DNA here is from genome assembly GCA_916610235.2 of Lasioglossum morio. NCBI lineage: Eukaryota > Metazoa > Arthropoda > Insecta > Hymenoptera > Halictidae > Lasioglossum > Lasioglossum morio. Next base: position 4,341,453 of record CAKAJA020000289.1, read on the forward strand.
ATAACGCATGACGGATCACGCATTACTCATAACGCATAACGGATGACGCATTACGCATAACGCATAACGCATAACGCATAACGCATAACGCATAACGCATAACGCATAACGCATAAAGCATAACGCATAACGCAAAACGGATCACGCATTTCTCATAACGCATAACGCATAACGCATAACGGATCACGCGTTACTCATAACGCATAACGCATAACGCATAACGCATAACGCATAACGCATAACGCATAACGGATCACGCATAACGCATAACGCATAACGTATAACTCATAACGCATAACGCATAAAGCATGACGCATAACGCATATCGGATCACGCATTTCTCATAACGCATAACGCATGACGCATAACGGATCACGCGTTACTCATAACGCATAACGGATCACGCTTTACTCATAACGCATAACGCATAACGCATAACGCATAACGGATCACGCGTTACTCATAACGCAAAACGCATAACGCATAACGCATAACGCGTAACGGATCTCGCATTCCGCATAACGCATAACGCATAACGCATAACGCTTAACGCATGACCCATAGCGCATAACGCATTACGCGTAACCCATAACGCATAACGCATAAAGCATTACGCATAACGCATAACGCATAACGCATGACTCATAACGCACAACCCATAACGCATAACGCATAACGAATAACGCATAACGCATAACGCATAACGCTTAACGCATTACCCATAGCGCATAACGCATTACGCGTAACGCATAACGCATAACGCATAACGCATGACTCATAACGCACAACCCATAACGCATAACGCATAACGCGTAACGGATCTCGCATTCCGCATAACGCATAACGCATAACGCATAACGGATCACGCATTACTCATAACGCATAACGCATAACGCATAACCCATAACGCATAACGCATAACGCATAACGCATAACGCATAACGCATAACGCATAACGCATAACGCATAACGCATAACGCATTACGCGTAACGCATAACGCATAACGCATAACGCATGACTCATAACGCACAACCCATAACGCATAACGCATAACGCATAACGGATCACGCATTACTCATAACGCATAACGCATAACGCATAACGCATAAAGCATTACGCATAACGGATCACGCATTACTCATAACCCATAACGCATAACGCATAACGTATAACGCATAGCGCATAACGCATAACACATAACGGATCACGCATTACTCATAACGCATAACGCATAACGCATAACCCATAACGCATAACGCATAAAGCAAAACGCATAACGCATAACGCATAACGCATGACTCATAACGCACAACCCATAACGCATAACGCATAACGCATAACGGATCACGCATTACTCATAACGCATAACGCATAACGCATAACGGATCATGCGTTACTCATAACGCATAACGGATCACGCTTTACTCATAACGCATAACGCATAACGCATAACGCATAACGCATAACGCATAACGCATAACGCATAACGGATCTCGCGTTACTCATAACGCAAAACGCATAACGCATAACGCGTAACGGATCTCGCATTCCGCATAACGCGTAACGCATAACGCATAACGCTTAACGCATGACCCATAGCGCATAACGCATTACGCGTAACGCATAACGCATAACGCATAAAGCATTACGCATAACGCATAACGCATAACGCATAACGCATAAAGCATAACGCATAACGCATAACGCATGACGCATAACGCATAACGCAAACGTATAGCGCACAACGCATAACGCATAAACCATAACCCATACTTAATAACGCATAACGCATAATGCACAACGCATAACGAACACCGGCAAACCCATAACGCCTAACGCATAACGGATCACGCATAACGCATCATGCATAACGCATAAAGAATAACGCATAACGCATAATGCATAACGAATACCGCAAAACGTATATCGCCTAACACATAACGGATCACGCATAACGCATAACGCATAACGCAAACGTATAACGCGTAACGCATAACGCATAACGCATAACGCATAACGCTTAACGCATGACCCATAGCGCATAACGCATTACGCGTAACGCTTAACGCATAACGCATAACGCATGACTCATAACGCACAACGCATAACGCATAACGCATAACGCATAACGCATAACGCATAACGCATAACGCACAACCCATAACGCATAACGCATAACGCGTAACGGATCTCGCATTCCGCATAACGCATAACGCATAACGCATAACGGATCACGCATTACTCATAACGCATAACGCATAACGCATAACCCATAACGCATAACGCATAAAGCAAAACGCATAACGCATAACGCATAACGCATGACTCATAACGCACAACCCATAACGCGTAACGCATAACGCATAACGCATAACGCATAACGCATAACGCATAACGCATAACGCTTAACGCATGACCCATAGCGCATAACGCATTACGCGTAACGCATAACGCATAACGCATAACGCATAACGCTTAACGCATGACCCATAGCGCATAACGCATTACGCGTAACGCTTAACGCATAACGCATAACGCATAACGCATAACGCATAACGCATAACGCATAACGCATAACGCATAACGCATAAAGCATAACGCATAACGCATATCGGATCACGCATTTCTCATAACGCATAACGCATAACGCATAACGGATCATGCGTTACTCATAACGCATAACGGATCACGCTTTACTCATAACGCATAACGCATAACGCATAACGCATAACGCATAACGCATAACGCATAACGCATAACGCATAACGGATCTCGCGTTACTCATAACGCAAAACGCATAACGCATAACGCGTAACGGATCTCGCATTCCGCATAACGCGTAACGCATAACGCATAACGCTTAACGCATGACCCATAGCGCATAACGCATTACGCGTAACGCTTAACGCATAACGCATAACGCATAACGCATAACGCATAACGCATAACGCATAACGCATAACGCATAACGCATAACGCATAACGCATAACGCATAACGCATATCGGATCACGCATTTCTCATAACGCATAACGCATAACGCATAACGGATCATGCGTTACTCATAACGCATAACGGATCACGCTTTACTCATAACGCATAACGCATAACGCATAACGCATAACGCATAACGCATAACGCATAACGCATAACGGATCTCGCGTTACTCATAACGCAAAACGCATAACGCATAACGCGTAACGGATCTCGCATTCCGCATAACGCGTAACGCATAACGCATAACGCTTAACGCATGACCCATAGCGCATAACGCATTACGCGTAACGCATAACGCATAACGCATAACGCTTAACGCATGACCCATAGCGCATAACGCATTACGCGTAACGCATAACGCATAACGCATAAAGCATAACGCATAACGCATGACCCATAGCGCATAACGCATTACGCGTAACGCTTAACGCATAACGCATAACGCATGACTCATAACGCACAACCCATACCGCATAACGCATAACGCATAACGCATAACGCATAACGCATAACGCATAACGCATAACGCATAACGCATAACGCATAACGCGTAACGGATCTCGCATTCCGCATAACGCATAACGCATAACGCATAACGGATCACGCATTACTCATAACGCATAACGCATAACGCATAACCCATAACGCATAACGCATAAAGCAAAACGCATAACGCATAACGCATAACGCATAACGCATGACTCATAACGCACAACCCATAACGCATAACGCATAACGCATAACGCATAACGCATAACGCTTAACGCATGACCCATAGCGCATAACGCATTACGCGTAACGCTTAACGCATAACGCATAACGCATGACTCATAACGCACAACCCATAACGCATAACGCATAACGCATAACGGATCACGCATTACTCATAACGCATAACGCATAACGCATAACGCATAACGCATAACGCATAACGCATAACGCATAACGCATAACGCATAACGCATAACGCATAACGCATAACGCATAACGCATAACGCATAACGCATAACGCATAACGCATTACGCATAACGCATAACGCATAACGCATAACGGATCACGCATTACTCATAACGCATAACGCATAACGGATCACGCATTTCTCATAACGCATAACGCATAACGCATAACGCATAACGCATAAAGCATTACGCATAACGGATCACGCATTACTCATAACCCATAACGCATAACGCATAACGTATAACGCATAACGCATAACGCATAACACATAACGGATCACGCATTACTCATAACGCATAACGCATAACGCATAACCCATAACGCATAACGCATAAAGCATAACGCATAACGCATAACGGATCACGCGTTACTCATAACGCATAACGGATCACGCTTTACTCATAACGCATAACGCATAACGCATAACGCATAACGCATAACGGATCACGCGTTACTCATAACGCAAAACGCATAACGCATAACGCGTAACGGATCTCGCATTCCGCATAACGCATAACGCATAACGAATAACGCTTAACGCATGACCCATAGCGCATAACGCATTACGCGTAACGCATAACGCATAACGCATAAAGCATTACGCATAACGCATAACGCATAACGCATGACTCATAACGCACAACCCATAACGCATAACGCATAACGCATAACGCATAACGCATAACGCTTAACGCATGACCCATAGCGCATATCGCATTACGCGTAACGCATAACGCATAACGCATAACGCATGACTCATAACGCACAACCCATAACGCATAACGCATAACGCGTAACGGATCTCGCATTCCGCATAACGCATAACGCATAACGCATAACGGATCACGCATTACTCATAACGCATAACGCATAACGCATAACCCATAACGCATAACGCATAACGCATAACGCATAACGCATAACGCATAACGCATAACGCATAACGCATAACGCATTACGCGTAACGCATAACGCATAACGCATAACGCATAACGCACAACCCATAACGCATAACGCATAACGCGTAACGGATCTCGCATTCCGCATAACGCATAACGCATAACGCATAACGGATCACGCATTACTCATAACGCATAACGCATAACGCATAACCCATAACGCATAACGCATAAAGCAAAACGCATAACGCATAACGCATAACGCATGACTCATAACGCACAACCCATAACGCGTAACGCATAACGCATAACGCATAACGCATAACGCATAACGCATAACGCATAACGCTTAACGCATGACCCATAGCGCATAACGCATTACGCGTAACGCATAACGCATAACGCATAACGCATAACGCTTAACGCATGACCCATAGCGCATAACGCATTACGCGTAACGCTTAACGCATAACGCATAACGCATAACGCATAACGCATAACGCATAACGCATAACGCATAACGCATAACGCATAACGCATAACGCATAACGCATATCGGATCACGCATTTCTCATAACGCATAACGCATAACGCATAACGGATCATGCGTTACTCATAACGCATAACGGATCACGCTTTACTCATAACGCATAACGCATAACGCATAACGCATAACGCATAACGCATAACGCATAACGCATAACGCATAACGGATCTCGCGTTACTCATAACGCAAAACGCATAACGCATAACGCGTAACGGATCTCGCATTCCGCATAACGCGTAACGCATAACGCATAACGCTTAACGCATGACCCATAGCGCATAACGCATTACGCGTAACGCTTAACGCATAACGCATAACGCATAACGCATAACGCATAACGCATAACGCATAACGCATAACGCATAACGCATAACGCATAACGCATAACGCATAACGCATATCGGATCACGCATTTCTCATAACGCATAACGCATAACGCATAACGGATCATGCGTTACTCATAACGCATAACGGATCACGCTTTACTCATAACGCATAACGCATAACGCATAACGCATAACGCATAACGCATAACGCATAACGCATAACGGATCTCGCGTTACTCATAACGCAAAACGCATAACGCATAACGCGTAACGGATCTCGCATTCCGCATAACGCGTAACGCATAACGCATAACGCTTAACGCATGACCCATAGCGCATAACGCATTACGCGTAACGCATAACGCATAACGCATAACGCTTAACGCATGACCCATAGCGCATAACGCATTACGCGTAACGCATAACGCATAACGCATAACGCATAACGCTTAACGCATGACCCATAGCGCATAACGCATTACGCGTAACGCATAACGCATAACGCATAACGCATGACTCATAACGCACAACCCATACCGCATAACGCATAACGCATAACGCATAACGCATAACGCATAACGCATAACGCATAACGCATAACGCATAACGCATAACGCGTAACGGATCTCGCATTCCGCATAACGCATAACGCATAACGCATAACGGATCACGCATTACTCATAACGCATAACGCATAACGCATAACCCATAACGCATAACGCATAAAGCAAAACGCATAACGCATAACGCATAACGCATAACGCATGACTCATAACGCACAACCCATAACGCATAACGCATAACGCATAACGCATAACGCATAACGCTTAACGCATGACCCATAGCGCATAACGCATTACGCGTAACGCTTAACGCATAACGCATAACGCATGACTCATAACGCACAACCCATAACGCATAACGCATAACGCATAACGGATCACGCATTACTCATAACGCATAACGCATAACGCATAACGCATAACGCATAACGCATAACGCATAACGCATAACGCATAACGCATAACGCATAACGCATAACGCATAACGCATAACGCATAACGCATAACGCATAACGCATAACGCATTACGCATAACGCATAACGCATAACGCATAACGGATCACGCATTACTCATAACTCATAACGCATAACGGATCACGCATTTCTCATAACGCATAACGCATAACGCATAACGCATAACGCATAAAGCATTACGCATAACGGATCACGCATTACTCATAACCCATAACGCATAACGCATAACGTATAACGCATAGCGCATAACGCATAACACATAACGGATCACGCATTACTCATAACGCATAACGCATAACGCATAACCCATAACGCATAACGCATAAAGCATAACGCATAACGCATAACGGATCACGCATTACTCATAACGCATAACGGATCACGCATTACTCATAACGCATAACGCATAACGCATAACGCATAACGCATAACGGATCACGCGTTACTCATAACGCAAAACGCATAACGCATAACGCGTAACGGATCTCGCATTCCGCATAACGCATAACGCATAACGAATAACGCTTAACGCATGACCCATAGCGCATAACGCATTACGCGTAACGCATAACGCATAACGCATAAAGCATTACGCATAACGCATAACGCATAACGCATGACTCATAACGCACAACCCATAACGCATAACGCATAACGCATAACGCATAACGCATAACGCTTAACGCATGACCCATAGCGCATATCGCATTACGCGTAACGCATAACGCATAACGCATAACGCATGACTCATAACGCACAACCCATAACGCATAACGCATAACGCGTAACGGATCTCGCATTCCGCATAACGCATAACGCATAACGCATAACGGATCACGCATTACTCATAACGCATAACGCATAACGCATAACCCATAACGCATAACGCATAACGCATAACGCATAACGCATAACGCATAACGCATAACGCATAACGCATAACGCATTACGCGTAACGCATAACGCATAACGCATAACGCATGACTCATAACGCACAACCCATAACGCATAACGGATCACGCATTACTCATAACGCATAACGCATAACGCATAACGCATAACGCATAACCCATAACGCATAACGCATAAAGCAAAACGCATAACGCATAACGCATAACGCATGACTCATAACGCACAACCCATAACGCATAACGCATAACGCATAACGGATCACGCATTACTCATAACGCATAACGCATAACGCATAACGCATAACGCATAACGCATAACGCATAACGCATAACGCATAACGCATAACGCATAACGCATAACGCATAACGCATAACGCTTAACGCATGACCCATAGCGCATAACGCATTACGCGTAACGCATAACGCATAACGCATAAAGCATAACGCATAACGGATCACGCATTACTCATAACCCATAACGCATAACGCAAAACGCATAACGCATAACGCATAACGCATAACGCATAACGCATAACGCATAACGCATAACGCATAACGCATAACGCATAACGCATAACGCATACCGCATAACGCATAACGCATAACGCATAACGCATAACGCATAACGCGTAACGGATCTCGCATTACTCATAACGCATAACCCAAAACGCATAACGCCTAACGCATAACGCATGACGGATCACGCATTACTCATAACGCATAACGGATGACGCATTCCGCATAACGCATAACGCATAACGCATAACGCATAACGCATAACGCATAACGCATAACGCATAACGCATAAAGCATAACGCATAACGCAAAACGGATCACGCATTTCTCATAACGCATAACGCATAACGCATAACGGATCACGCGTTACTCATAACGCATAACGCATAACGCATAACGCATAACGCATAACGCATAACGCATAACGGATCACGCATAACGCATAACGCATAACGTATAACTCATAACGCATAACGCATAAAGCATGACGCATAACGCATAACGCATGACGCATAACGCAGAACGCATAACGCATAACGCATAACGCATAACGCATAACGCATAACGCATAACGCATAACGCATAACGCAAAACGCATAACGCATAACGCTTAACGCATGACCCATAGCGCATAACGCATTACGCGTAACGCATAACGCATAACGCATAAAGCATAACGCATAACGGATCACGCATTACTCATAACCCATAACGCATAACGCAAAACGCATAACGCATAACGCATAACGCATAACGCATAACGCATAACGCATAACGCATAACGCATAACGCATAACGCATAACGCATAACGCATACCGCATAACGCATAACGCATAACGCATAACGCATAACGCATAACGCATAACGCGTAACGGATCTCGCATTACTCATAACGCATAACCCAAAACTCATAACGCCTAACGCATAACGCATGACGGATCACGCATTACTCATAACGCATAACGGATGACGCATTCCGCATAACGCATAACGCATAACGCATAACGCATAACGCATAACGCATAACGCATAACGCATAAAGCATAACGCATAACGCAAAACGGATCACGCATTTCTCATAACGCATAACGCATAACGCATAACGGATCACGCGTTACTCATAACGCATAACGCATAACGCATAACGCATAACGCATAACGCATAACGCATAACGGATCACGCATAACGCATAACGCATAACGTATAACTCATAACGCATAACGCATAAAGCATGACGCATAACGCATAACGCATGACGCATAACGCAGAACGCATAACGCATAACGCATAACGCATAACGCATAACGCATAACGCATAACGCAAAACGCATAACGTTAACGCATAACCCATAACGCATAAGGCTAGATGCATGACGAATTTCGCATATCACATAACGCATAAGGCTTGATGCATGACGCATATCGCATAACGCATAACGCATAACCATAACGCATAACGCATAACCCATAACGCATAACGCATAACGTATAACGCATAACGCATACCGTGTAACGCATAACGCATAACGCATAACGCATAACGCATACCGTATAACGCATAACGCATAACGCATAGCGCATAACGCATACCGTATAACGCATAACGCATAACGCATAACGTATAACCCCTAACGCAATAACGCATAACGCATAACGCATAACGCATGAAGCATAACCCATAACGCATAACGCCTAACGCATAACGTATAACGCATAACGCATAACGCATATCGCATAACGCATAACGCATAACGCAAACGTATAACGCACAACGCATAACGCATAACGCATAACGCATAACGCATAACGCATAACGCATAACGGATCACGCATTACTCATAACGCATAACGCATAACGCATAACGCATAAAGCATTACGCATAACGGATCACGCATTACTCATAACCCATAACGCATAACGCATAACGCATAACGTATAACGCATAGCGCATAACGCATAACACATAACGGATCACGCATTACTCATAACGCATAACGCATAACGCATAACCCATAACGCATAACGCATAAAGCAAAACGCATAACGCATAACGCATAACGCATGACTCATAACGCACAACCCATAACGCATAACGCATAACGCATAACGGATCACGCATTACTCATAACGCATAACGCATAACGCATAACGCATAACGCATAACGCATAACGCATAACGCATAACGCATAACGCATAACGCATAACGCATAACGCATAACGCATAACGCATAACGCATAACGCATAACGCATAACGCATAACGCATAACGCTTAACGCATGACCCATAGCGCATAACGCATTACGCGTAACGCATAACGCATAACGCATAAAGCATAACGCATAACGGATCACGCATTACTCATAACCCATAACGCATAACGCAAAACGCATAACGCATAACGCATAACGCATAACGCATAACGCATAACGCATAACGCATAACGCATAACGCATAACGCATAACGCATAACGCATAACGCATAACGCATAACGCTTAACGCATGACCCATAGCGCATAACGCATTACGCGTAACGCATAACGCATAACGCATAAAGCATAACGCATAACGGATCACGCATTACTCATAACCCATAACGCATAACGCAAAACGCATAACGCATAACGCATAACGCATAACGCATAACGCATAACGCATAACGCATAACGCATAACGCATAACGCATAACGCATAACGCATACCGCATAACGCATAACGCATAACGCATAACGCATAACGCATAACGCATAACGCGTAACGGATCTCGCATTACTCATAACGCATAACCCAAAACGCATAACGCCTAACGCATAACGCATGACGGATCACGCATTACTCATAACGCATAACGGATGACGCATTCCGCATAACGCATAACGCATAACGCATAACGCATAACGCATAACGCATAACGCATAACGCATAACGCATAAAGCATAACGCATAACGCAAAACGGATCACGCATTTCTCATAACGCATAACGCATAACGCATAACGGATCACGCGTTACTCATAACGCATAACGCATAACGCATAACGCATAACGCATAACGCATAACGGATCACGCATAACGCATAACGCATAACGTATAACTCATAACGCATAACGCATAAAGCATGACGCATAACGCATAACGCATGACGCATAACGCAGAACGCATAACGCATAACGCATAACGCATAACGCATAACGCATAACGCAAAACGCATAACGTTAACGCATAACCCATAACGCATAAGGCTAGATGCATGACGAATTTCGCATATCACATAACGCATAAGGCTTGATGCATGACGCATATCGCATAACGCATAACGCATAACCATAACGCATAACGCATAACCCATAACGCATAACGCATAACGTATAACGCATAACGCATACCGTGTAACGCATAACGCATAACGCATAACGCATAACGCATACCGTATAACGCATAACGCATAACGCATAGCGCATAACGCATACCGTATAACGCATAACGCATAACGCATAACGTATAACCCCTAACGCAATAACGCATAACGCATAACGCATAACGCATGAAGCATAACCCATAACGCATAACGCCTAACGCATAACGTATAACGCATAACGCATAACGCATATCGCATAACGCATAACGCATAACGTATAACGCATAACGCATACCGTATAACGCATAACGCATAACGCAAACGTATAACGCACAACGCATAACGCATAACGCATAACGCATAACATATAACGCATAACGCATAACGCATAACGCATAACGCATAACGCATAACGCATAACTTATAAAGCATAACGCATAACGCAAAACGCATAAACCCTAACGCAATAACGCATAACGCATAACACATAACGCATAACGCATAACTTGTAACTCATAACGCATAACGCATAAAGCATAACGCATAAGGCATAACGCATAAAGCACAACGCATAACGCATAACGTATAAAGCATAACGCATAACGCATAACGCATAACGCATAACGCATAACCCCTAACGCAATAACGCATAACGCATAACGCATAACGCATAACGCATAACGCATAACGCATAACGCAAACGTATAGCGCACAACGCATAACGCATAAACCATAACCCATACTTAATAACGCATAATGCATAATGCACAACGCATAACGAACACCGGAAAACCCATAACGCCTAACGCATAACGGATCACGCATAATGCATCATGCATAACGCATAAAGCATAACGCATAACGCATAACGCATAACCCCTAACGCATAACGCATAACGCATAACGCATAACGCATAACGCATAACGTGTAACTCATAACGCATAACGCATAAAGCATAACGCATAACGCATAACACATAACGCATATCGCATAACGCATAACGCAAAACGTATATCGCATACCGTATAACGCATAACGCATAACGCATAACGCAGACGTATAACGCACAACCCATAACGCATAACGAACAACGGATAACGCATAACGCATAACGAATACCGCAAAACGTATATCGCCTAACACATAACGGATCACGCATAACGCATAACGCATAACGTATAACGCATAAAGCATAACGCATAACGCATAACGCATAACGCATAACGCATATCGCATAACGCATAACGCATAACGCATAACATATAACGCATAACGCATACCGTATAACGCATAACGCATAACGCATAACGTATAACCCCTAACGCACAACGCATAACGCATAACGCATAACGCATAACGCATAACATATAACGCATAACGCATAACGCGTAACGCATAACGCATAACGCATAACGCATAACGCATAACGCATAACGCATAACTTATAAAGCATAACGCATAACGCAAAACGCATAAACCCTAACGCAATAACGCATAACGCATAACGCATAACGCATAACTTGTAACTCATAACGCATAACGCATAAAGCATAACGCATAAGGCATAACGCATAAAGCATAACGCATAACGCATAACGCATAACACATAACGCATAACGCATAATGCATAACGCATAAAGCATAACGCATAACGCCTAACGCATAACCCCTAACGCAATAACGCAAAACGCATAACCCATAACGCATAACGCATAACGTGTAACTCATAACGCATAACGCATAAAGCGTAACGCATAACGCATAACGCATAAAGCGTAACGCATAACGCATAACGCATAACGCATAATCATAACGCATATCGCATAACGCATAACGCATAACGTATAACGCATAACGCATACCGTATAACGCATAACGCATAACGCATAACCCCTAACGCAATAACGCATAACGCATAACGCATAACGCATAACGTGTAACTCATAACACATATCGCATAAAGCATAACGCATAAGGCATAACGCATAACGCATATCGCATAACGCTTAACGCATAACGTATAACGCATAACGCATACCGTATAACGCATAACGCATAACGCATAACGCATAACGTGTAACTCATAACGCATAACGCATAAAGCATAACGCATAACGCATAACACATAACGCATATCGCATAACGCATAACGCAAAACGTACATCGCATACCGTATAACGCATAACGCATAACGCAGACGTATAACGCACAACCCATAACGCATAACGAACAACGGATAACGCATAACGCATAACGAATACCGCAAAACGTATATCGCCTAACACATAACGGATCACGCATAACGCATAACGCATAACGTATAACGCATAACGCATAACGCATAACGCATAAGGCATAACGCATAACGCATAACGCATAACGCATAACGCATAACGCATAACGCATAACGCATAACGCATAACGCATAACGCATAACGCAAACGTATAACGCACAACGCATAACGCATAAAGCATAACGCATAACGCATAACGCATAACGCATAACGCATAACACAAACGTATAGCGCATAACGCATAACGCATCATGCATAACGCATAAAGCATAACGCATAACGCATAACGCATAACCCCTAATGCATAATGCATAACGCATAACGCATAACGCATAACGCATAACGCATAACGTGTAACTCATAACGCATAACGCATAAAGCATAACGCATAACGCATAACACATAACGCATATCGCATAACGCATAACGCAAAACGTATATCGCATACCGTATAACGCATAACGCATAACGCATAACGCAGACGTATAACGCACAACCCATAACGCATAACGAACAACGGATAACGCATAACGCATAACGCATAACGAATACCGCAAAACGTATATCGCCTAACACATAACGGATCACGCATAACGCATAACGCATAACGTATAACGCATAACGCATAACGCATAAGGCATAACGCATAACGCATAACGCATAACGCATAACGCATAACGCATAACGCATAACGCATAACATATAACGCATAACGCATAACGCATAACGCATAACGCACAACGCATAACGCATAACGTATAAAGCATAACGCATAACGCATAACGCATAACGCATAACGCATAACGCATAACGCATAACCCCTAACGCAATAACTCATAACGCATAACGCATAACGCATAACGCATAACGCAAACGTATAGCGCACAACGCATAACGCATAAACCATAACCCATACTTAATAACGCATAACGCATAATGCACAACGCATAACGAACACCGGAAAACCCATAACGCCTAACGCATAACGGATCACGCATAACGCATCATGCATAACGCATAAAGCATAACGCATAACGCATACCGCATAACCCCTAACGCATAACGCATAACGCATAACGCATAACGCATAACGCATAACGTGTAACTCATAACGCATAACGCATAAAGCATAACGCATAACGCATAACACATAACGCATATCGCATAACGCATAACGCAAAACGTATATCGCATACCGTATAACGCATAACGCATAACGCAGACGTATAACGCACAACCCATAACGCATAACGAACAACGGATAACGCATAACGCATAACGAATACCGCAAAACGTATATCGCCTAACACATGACGGATCACGCATAACGCATAACGCATAACGTATAACGCATAGCGCATAACGCATAACGCATAAGGCATAACGCATAACGCATAACGCATAACGCATAACGCATAACGCATAACGCATAACGCATAACGCATAACGCATAACGCATAACATATAGCGCATAACGCATAACGCATAACGCATAACGCATAACGCATAATGCATAACGCATAACGCATAACGCATAACGCATAACGCATAACGCATAACGCATAACGCATAACGCATAACGCATAACGTATAACTCATAACGCATAACGCATAAAGCATGACGCATAACACATAACGCATGACGCATAACGCAGAACGCATAACGCATAACGCATAACGCATAACGCATAACGCATAACGCATAACCGCTAACGCAATAACGCATACCGTATAACGCCTAACGCATAACGCAAACGTATAACGCACAACGCATAACGCATAACGCATAACGCATAACATATAACGCATAACGCATAACGCATAACGCATAACGCATAACGCATAACGCATAACGCATAACGTATAAAGCATAACGCATAACGCATAACGCATAACGCATAACGCATAACCCCTAACGCAATAACGCATAACGCATAACGCATATCGCATAACGTGTAACTCATAACGCATAACGCATAAAGCTTAACGCATAAGGCATAACGCATAACGCATATCGCATAACGCATAACGCATAACGTATAACGCATAAAGCATACCGTATAACGCATAACGCATAACGCATAACGCAAACGGATAACGCACAACGCATAACGCATAACGCATAACGCATAACATATAACGCATAACGCATAACGCATAACGCATAACGCATAACGCATAACGCATAACGCATAACGCATAAAGCATAACGCATAACGCATAACGCATGACGCATAACGCATAACGCAAACGTATAGCGCACAACGCATAACGCATAAACCATAACCCATACTTAATAACGCATAACGCATAATGCACAACGCATAACGAACACCGGCAAACCCATAACGCCTAACGCATAACGGATCACGCATAACGCATCATGCATAACGCATAAAGAATAACGCATAACGCATAATGCATAACGAATACCGCAAAACGTATATCGCCTAACACATAACGGATCACGCATAACGCATAACGCATAACGCAAACGTATAACGCACAACGCATAACGCATAAAGCATAACGCATAACGCATAACACAAACGTATAGCGCATAACGCATAACGCATCATGCATAACGCATAAAGCATAACGCATAACGCATAACCCCTAACGCATAACGCATAACGCATAACGCATAACGCATAACGCATAACGTGTAACTCATAACGCATAACGCATAAAGCATAACGCATAACGCATAACACATAACGCATATCGCATAACGCATAACGCAAAACGTATATCGCATACCGTATAACGCATAACGCATAACGCATAACGCAGACGTATAACGCACAACCCATAACGCATAACGAACAACGGATAACGCATAACGCATAACGCATAACGAATACCGCAAAACGTATATCGCCTAACACATAACGGATCACGCATAACGCATAACGCATAACGTATAACGCATAACGCATAACGCATAAGGCATAACGCATAACGCATAACGCATAACGCATAACGCATAACGCATAACGCATAACGCATAACGCATAACGCATAACGCATAACATATAACGCATAACGCATAACGCATAACGCATAACGCACAACGCATAACGCATAACGTATAAAGCATAACGCATAACGCATAACGCATAACGCATAACGCATAACGCATAACCCCTAACGCAATAACGCATAACGCATAACGCATAACGCATAACGCAAACGTATAGCGCACAACGCATAACGCATAAACCATAACCCATACTTAATAACGCATAACGCATAATGCACAACGCATAACGAACACCGGAAAACCCATAACGCCTAACGCATAACGGATCACGCATAACGCATCATGCATAACGCATAAAGCATAACGCATAACGCATAACGCATAACCCCTAACGCATAACGCATAACGCATAACGCATAACGCATAACGCATAACGTGTAACTCATAACGCATAACGCATAAAGCATAACGCATAACGCATAACACATAACGCATATCGCATAACGCAGACGTATAACGCACAACCCATAACGCATAACGAACAACGGATAACGCATAACGCATAACGAATACCGCAAAACGTATATCGCCTAACACATAACGGATCACGCATAACGCATAACGCATAACGTATAACGCATAACGCATAACGCATAACGCATAAGGCATAACGCATAACGCATAACGGATAACGCATAACGCATAACGCATAACGCATAACGCATAACGCATAACATATAACGCATAACGCATAACGCATAACGCATAATGCATAACGCATAACGCATAACGCATAACGCATAACGCATAACGCATAACGCATAACGTATAACTCATAACGCATAACGCATAAAGCATGACGCATAACGCATAACGCATAACGCATAACGCATAACCGCTAACGCAATAACGCATACCGTATAACGCCTAACGCATAACGCAAACGTATAACGCACAACGCATAACGCATAACGCATAACGCATAACATATAACGCATAACGCATAACGCATAACGCATAACGCATAACGCATAACGCATAACGCATAACGCATAACGTATAAAGCATAACGCATAACGCATAACGCATAACGCATAACGCATAACCCCTAACGCAATAACGCATAACGCATAACGCATATCGCATAACGTGTAACTCATAACGCATAACGCATAAAGCTTAACGCATAAGGCATAACGCATAACGCATATCGCATAACGCATAACGCATAACGTATAACGCATAACGCATACCGTATAACGCATAACGCATAACGCATAACGCAAACGGATAACGCACAACGCATAACGCATAACGCATAACGCATAACATATAACGCATAACGCATAACGCATAACGCATAACGCATAACGCATAACGCATAACGCATAACGCATAAAGCATAACGCATAACGCATAACGCATGACGCATAACGCATAACGCAAACGTATAGCGCACAACGCATAACGCATAAACCATAACCCATACTTAATAACGCATAACGCATAATGCACAACGCATAACGAACACCGGCAAACCCATAACGCCTAACGCATAACGGATCACGCATAACGCATCATGCATAACGCATAAAGAATAACGCATAACGCATAATGCATAACGAATACCGCAAAACGTATATCGCCTAACACATAACGGATCACGCATAACGCATAACGCATAACGCAAACGTATAACGCACAACGCATAACGCATAAAGCATAACGCATAACGCATAACGCATAACGCATAACGCATAACACAAACGTATAGCGCATAACGCATAACGCATCATGCATAACGCATAAAGCATAACGCATAACGCATAACCCCTAACGCATAACGCATAACGCATAACGCATAACGCATAACGCATAACGCATAACGTGTAACTCATAACGCATAACGCATAAAGCATAACGCATAACGCATAACACATAACGCATATCGCATAACGCATAACGCAAAACGTATATCGCATACCGTATAACGCATAACGCATAACGCATAACGCAGACGTATAACGCACAACCCATAACGCATAACGAACAACGGATAACGCATAACGCATAACGCATAACGAATACCGCAAAACGTATATCGCCTAACACATAACGGATCACGCATAACGCATAACGCATAACGTATAACGCATAACGCATAACGCATAAGGCATAACGCATAACGCATAACGCATAACGCATAACGCATAACGCATAACGCATAACGCATAACGCATAACGCATAACGCATAACATATAACGCATAACGCATAACGCATAACGCATAACGCACAACGCATAACGCATAACGTATAAAGCATAACGCATAACGCATAACGCATAACGCATAACGCATAACGCATAACCCCTAACGCAATAACGCATAACGCATAACGCATAACGCATAACGCAAACGTATAGCGCACAACGCATAACGCATAAACCATAACCCATACTTCATAACGCATAACGCATAATGCACAACGCATAACGAACACCGGAAAACCCATAACGCCTAACGCATAACGGATCACGCATAACGCATCATGCATAACGCATAAAGCATAACGCATAACGCATAACGCATAACCCCTAACGCATAACGCATAACGCATAACGCATAACGCATAACGTGTAACTCATAACGCATAACGCATAAAGCATAACGCATAACGCATAACACATAACGCATATCGCATAACGCAGACGTATAACGCACAACCCATAACGCATAACGAACAACGGATAACGCATAACGCATAACGAATACCGCAAAACGTATATCGCCTAACACATAACGGATCACGCATAACGCATAACGCATAACGTATAACGCATAACGCATAACGCATAACGCATAAGGCATAACGCATAACGCATAACGGATAACGCATAACGCATAACGCATAACGCATAACGCATAACGCATAACATATAACGCATAACGCATAACGCATAACGCATAATGCATAACGCATAACGCATAACGCATAACGCATAACGCATAACGCATAACGCATAACGTATAACTCATAACGCATAACGCATAAAGCATGACGCATAACACATAACGCATGACGCATAACGCAGAACGCATAACGCATAACGCATAACGCATAACGCATAACGCATAACGCATAACGCATAACCGCTAACGCAATAACGCATAACGCATAACGTGTAACTCATAACGCATAACGCATAAAGCATAACGCATAACGCATAACGCATAACGCATAACGCATAACGCATATCGCATAACGCATAACGCATAACGTATAACGCATAACGCATACCGTATAACGCCTAACGCATAACGCAAACGTATAACGCACAACGCATAACGCATAACGCATAACGCATAACATATAACGCATAACGCATAACGCATAACGCATAACGCATAACGCATAACGCATAACGCATAACGCATAACGCATAACGCATAACGTATAAAGCATAACGCATAACGCATAACGCATAACGCATAACGCATAACGCATAACCCCTAACGCAATAACGCATAACGCATAACGCATATCGCATAACGTGTAACTCATAACGCATAACGCATAAAGCTTAACGCATAAGGCATAACGCATAACGCATATCGCATAACGCATAACGCATAACGTATAACGCATAACGCATACCGTATAACGCATAACGCATAACGCATAACGCAAACGTATAACGCACAACGCATAACGCATAACGCATAACGCATAACATATAACGCATAACGCATAACGCATAACGCATAACGCATAACGCATAACGCATAACGCATAAAGCATAACGCATAACGCATAACGCATGACGCATAACGCATAACGCAAACGTATAGCGCACAACGCATAACGCATAAACCATAACCCATACTTAATAACGCATAACGCATAATGCACAACGCATAACGAACACCGGCAAACCCATAACGCCTAACGCATAACGGATCACGCATAACGCATCATGCATAACGCATAAAGAATAACGCTTAACGCATAATGCATAACGAATACCGCAAAACGTATATCGCCTAACACATAACGGATCACGCATAACGCATAACGCATAACGCATAACGCATAACGCATAACGTATAACGCATAACGCATAACGCATAAGGCATAACGCATAACGCATAACGCATAACGCATAACGCATAACGCATAACGCATAACGCATAACGCATAACGCATAACATATAACGCATAACGCATAACGCATAACGCATAACGCACAACGCATAACGCATAACGTATAAAGCACAACGCATAACGCATAACGCATAACGCATAACGCATAACGCATAACCTCTAACGCAATAACGCATAACGCATAACGCATAACGCATAACGCAAACGTATAGCGCACAACGCATAACGCATAAACCATAACCCATACTTAATAACGCATAACGCATAATGCACAACGCATAACAAACACCGGAAAACCCATAACGCCTAACGCATAACGGATCACGCATAACGCATCATGCATAACGCATAAAGCATAACGCATAACGCATAACGCATAACCCCTAACGCATAACGCATAACGCATAACGCATAACGCATAACGTGTAACTCATAACGCATAACGCATAAAGCATAACGCATAACGCATAACACATAACGCATATCGCATAACGCATAACGCAAAACGTATATCGCATACCGTATAACGCATAACGCATAACGCATAACGCAGACGTATAACGCACAACCCATAACGCATAACGAACAACGGATAACGCATAACGCATAACGAATACCGCAAAACGTATATCGCCTAACACATAACGGATCACGCATAACGCATAACGCATAACGTATAACGCATAACGCATAACGCATAACGCATATCGCATAACGCATAATTCATAACGCATAACGCATAACGCATAACGCATAACGCATAACATATAACGCATAACGCATAACGCATAACGCATAACGCATAACGCATAACGCATAATGCATAACGCATAACGCATAACGCATAACGCATAACGCATAACGCATAACGCATAACGCATAACGCATAACGTATAACTCATAACGCATAACGCATAAAGCATGACGCATAACACATAACGCATGACGCATAACGCAGAACGCATAACGCATAACGCATAACGCATAACGCATAACGCATAACGCATAACCGCTAACCCAATAACGCATAACGCATAACGTGTAACTCATAACGCATAACGCATAAAGCATAACGCATAACGCATAACGCATAACGCATAACGCATAACGCATATCGCATAACGCATAACGCATAACGTATAACGCATAACGCATACCGTATAACGCCTAACGCATAACGCAAACGTATAACGCACAACGCATAACGCATAACGCATAACGCATAACATATAACGCATAACGCATAACGCATAACGCATAACGCATAACGCATAACGCATAACGCATAACGCATAACGCATAACGCATAACGCATAACGCATAACGCATAACGCATAACGCATAACGCATAAAGTATAAAGCATAACGCATAACGCATAACGCATAACGCATAACGCATAACGCATAACCCCTAACGCAATAACGCATAACGCATAACGCATATCGCATAACGTGTAACTCATAACGCATAACGCATAAAGCTTAACGCATAAGGCATAACGCATAACGAATATCGCATAACGCATAACGCATAACGTATAACGCATAACGCATACCGTATAACGCATAACGCATAACGCATAACGCAAACGTATAACGCACAACGCATAACGCATAACGCATAACGCATAACATATAACGCATAACGCATAACGCATAACGCATAACGCATAACGCATAACGCATAACGCATAAAGCATAACGCATAACGCATAACGCATGACGCATAACGCATAACGCAAACGTATAGCGCACAACGCATAACGCATAAACCATAACCCATACTTAATAACGCATAACGCATAATGCACAACGCATAACGAACACCGGCAAACCCATAACGCCTAACGCATAACGGATCACGCATAACGCATCATGCATAACGCATAAAGCATAACGCATAACGCATAATGCATAACACATAACGCATATCGCATAACGCATAACGCAAAACGTATATCGCATACCGTATAACGCATAACGCATAACGCATAACGCAGACGTATAACGCACAACCCATAACGCATAACGAACAACGGATAACGCATAACGCATAACGCATAACGAATACCGCAAAACGTATATCGCCTAACACATAACGGATCACGCATAACGCATAACGCATAACGTATAACGCATAACATATAACGCATAACGCATGACGCATAACGCATAACGCATAACGCATAACGCATACCGCATAATGCATAACGCATAACGCATAACGCATAACGCATAACGCATAACGTATAACTCATAACGCATAACGCATAAAGCATGACGCATAACGCATAACGCATGACGCATAACGCAGAACGCATAACGCATAACGCATAACGCATAACGCAAAACGCATAACGTTAACGCATAACCCATAACGCATAAGGCTAGATGCATGACGAATTTCGCATATCACATAACGCATAAGGCTTGATGCATGACGCATATCGCATAACGCATAACGCATAACCATAACGCATAACGCATAACCCATAACGCATAACGCATAACGCATAACGTATAACGCATAACGCATACCGTGTAACGCATAACGTATAACGCATAACGCATAACGCATAACGCATAAAGCATAACGCATAACGCATGTAGCATAACCCATAACGCATAACGCATAACGCATAGCGTATAACGCATAACGCATACCGTATAACGCATAACGCATAACGCATAACGCAAACGTATAGCGCACAACGCATAATGAATAAACCATAACCCATACTTCATAACGCATAACGCATAATGCACAACGCATATCGAACACCGGAAAACCCATAACGCCTAACGCATAACGGATCACGCATAACGCATAATGCATGACGCATAAAGCATAACGCATAACGCATAACGCATAACCCCTAACGCAATAACGCATAACGCATAACGCATAACGTGTAACTCATAACGCATAACGCATAAAGCATAACGCATAACGCATAACGCATAACGCATAACGCATAACGTATAACGTATAACGCATAACGCATAACGCATAACGCATAACGCATAACGCATAACCCCTAACGCAATAACGCATAACGCATAACGCATATCGCATAACGTGTAACTAATAACGCAAAACGCATAAAGCTTAACGCATAAGGCATAACGCATAACGCATATCGCATAACGCATAACGCATAACGCATAACGCATAACGCATACCGTATAACGCATAACGCATAACGCATAACGCAAACGTATAACGCACAACGCTTAACGCATAACGCATAACGCATAACATATAACGCATAACGCATAACGCATAACGCATAACGCATAACGCATAACGCATAACGCATAACGCATAACGCATAACGCATAACGCATAACGCATAACGCATAACGCATAACGCATAACGCATAACGCATAACGCATAACGCATAACGCATAACGCATAACGCATAACGCATAACGCATAACGCATAACGCATAACGTATAACGCATAACGCATAACGCATAACGCATAACGCATAACGCATAACGCATAACGCATAACGCATAACGCATAACGCATAACGCATATCGCATAACGCATAACGCATAACGCATAACGCATAACGCATACCGCATAACGCATAACGCATAACGCATAACGCATAACGCATAACGCATAACACATAACGCATAACGCATAACGCATAACGCATAACGCATAACGCATAACGCATAACGCATAACGCATAACGCATAATGCACAACGCATAACGAATACAGCAAAACGCATAACGCATAACGGATCACGCATAACGCATAACGCATAATGCATAGCGCATAACGCATAACGCATAAGGCATAATGCATAACGCATAAAGCGTAACGCTTAACGCATAACGCAGAGCGCATAACGCATAAAGCATAAAGCATAACGCATAACGCATACCGCATAACGCATAACGCATAACGCATAACGCATAACGCATAACGCAAAATGCATAACGTTAACGCATAACCCATAACGCATAAGGCTAGATGCATGACGAATTTCGCATATCACATAACGCATAAGGATTGATGCATGACGCATATCGCATAACGCATAACGCATAACCATAACGCATAACGCATAACCCATAACGCATAAAGCATAACGCATAACGCATAACGCATAACGCATAACGCATAACGCATAACGCATAACGCATAACGCATACCACATAACGCATAACGCATAACGCATAACGCATAACGCATAACGCATAACGCATAACGCATAGCGTATAACGCATAACGCATACCGTATAACGCATAACGCATAACGCATAACGCAAACGTATAGCGCACAACGCATAATGAATAAACCATAACCCATACTTCGTAACGCATAACGCATAATGCACAACGCATATCGAACACCGGAAAACCCATAACGCCTAACGCATAACGGATCACGCATAACGCATAATGCATAACGCATGACGCATAACGCATAACGCATAACGCATAACGCATACCGCATAATGCATAACGCATAACGCATAACGCATAACGCATAACGCATAACGCATAACGTATAACTCATAACGCATAACGCATAAAGCATGACGCATAACGCATAACGCATGACGCATAACGCAGAACGCATAACGCATAACGCATAACGCAAAACGCATAACGTTAACGCATAACCCATAACGCATAAGGCTAGATGCATGACGAATTTCGCATATCACATAACGCATAAGGCTTGATGCATGACGCATATCGCATAACGCATAACGCATAACCATAACGCATAACGCATAACCCATAACGCATAACGCATAACGCATAACGTATAACGCATAACGCATATCGCATAACGCATAACGCATAACGCATAACGCATAACGCATACCGCATAACGCATAACGCATAACGCATAACGCATAACGCATAACGCATAACACATAACGCATAACGCATAACGCATAACGCATAACGCATAACGCATAACGCATAACGCATAACGCATAACGCATAATGCACAACGCATAACGAATACACCAAAACGCATAACGCATAACGGATCACGCATAACGCATAACGCATAATGCATAGCGCATAACGCATAACGCATAAGGCATAATGCATAACGCATAAAGCGTAACGCTTAACGCATAACGCAGAGCGCATAACGCATAAAGCATAAAGCATAACGCATAACGCATACCGCATAACGCATAACGCATAACGCATAACGCATAACGCATAACGCAAAATGCATAACGTTAACGCATAACCCATAACGCATAAGGCTAGATGCATGACGAATTTCGCATATCACATAACGCATAAGGATTGATGCATGACGCATATCGCATAACGCATAACGCATAACCATAACGCATAACGCATAACCCATAACGCATAAAGCATAACGCATAACGCATAACGCATAACGCATAACGCATAACGCATAACGCATAACGCATACCACATAACGCATAACGCATAACGCATAACGCATAACGCATAACGCATAACGCATAACGCATAGCGTATAACGCATAACGCATACCGTATAACGCATAACGCATAACGCATAACGCAAACGTATAGCGCACAACGCATAATGAATAAACCATAACCCATACTTCATAACGCATAACGCATAATGCACAACGCATATCGAACACCGGAAAACCCATAACGCCTAACGCATAACGGATCACGCATAACGCATAATGCATAACGCATGACGCATAACGCATAACGCATAACGCATAACGCATAACGCATACCGCATAATGCATAACGCATAACGCATAACGCATAACGCATAACGCATAACGCATAACGTATAACTCATAACGCATAACGCATAAAGCATGACGCATAACGCATAACGCATGACGCATAACGCAGAACGCATAACGCATAACGCATAACGCATAACGCAAAACGCATAACGTTAACGCATAACCCATAACGCATAAGGCTAGATGCATGACGAATTTCGCATATCACATAACGCATAAGGCTTGATGCATGACGCATATCGCATAACGCATAACGCATAACCATAACGCATAACGCATAACCCATAACGCATAACGCATAACGCATAACGTATAACGCATAACGCATACCGTGTAACGCATAACGTATAACGCATAACGCATAACGCATAACGCATAAAGCATAACGCATAACGCATGTAGCATAACCCATAACGCATAACGCATAACGCATAGCGTATAACGCATAACGCATACCGTATAACGCATAACGCATAACGCATAACGCAAACGTATAGCGCACAACGCATAATGGATAAACCATAACCCATACTTCATAACGCATAACGCATAATGCACAACGCATATCGAACACCGGAAAACCCATAACGCCTAACGCATAACGGATCACGCATAACGCATAATGCATGACGCATAAAGCATAACGCATAACGCATAACGCATAACCCCTAACGCAATAACGCATAACGCATAACGCATAACGTGTAACTCATAACGCATAACGCATAAAGCATAACGCATAACGCATAACGCATAACGCATAACGCATAACGTATAACGTATAACGCATAACGCATAACGCATAACGCATAACGCATAACGCATAACCCCTAACGCAATAACGCATAACGCATAACGCATATCGCATAACGTGTAACTAATAACGCAAAACGCATAAAGCTTAACGCATAAGGCATAACGCATAACGCATATCGCATAACGCATAACGCATAACGTATAACGCATAACGCATACCGTATAACGCATAACGCATAACGCATAACGCAAACGTATAACGCACAACGCTTAACGCATAACGCATAACGCATAACATATAACGCATAACGCATAACGCATAACGCATAACGCATAACGCATAACGCATAACGCATAACGCATAACGCATAACGCATAACGCATAACGCATAACGCATAACGCATAACGCATAACGCATAACGCATAACGCATAACGCATAACGCATAACGCATAACGCATAACGCATAACGCATAACGCATAACGTATAACGCATAACGCATAACGCATAACGCATAACGCATAACGCATAACGCATAACGCATAACGCATAACGCATAACGCATAACGCATATCGCATAACGCATAACGCATAACGCATAACGCATAACGCATACCGCATAACGCATAACGCATAACGCATAACGCATAACGCATAACGCATAACACATAACGCATAACGCATAACGCATAACGCATAACGCATAACGCATAACGCATAACGCATAACGCATAACGCATAATGCACAACGCATAACGAATACAGCAAAACGCATAACGCATAACGGATCACGCATAACGCATAACGCATAACGCATAATGCATAGCGCATAACGCATAACGCATAAGGCATAATGCATAACGCATAAAGCGTAACGCTTAACGCATAACGCAGAGCGCATAACGCATAAAGCATAAAGCATAACGCATAACGCATACCGCATAACGCATAACGCATAACGCATAACGCATAACGCATAACGCAAAATGCATAACGTTAACGCATAACCCATAACGCATAAGGCTAGATGCATGACGAATTTCGCATATCACATAACGCATAAGGATTGATGCATGACGCATATCGCATAACGCATAACGCATAACCATAACGCATAACGCATAACCCATAACGCATAAAGCATAACGCATAACGCATAACGCATAACGCATAACGCATAACGCATAACGCATAACGCATACCACATAACGCATAACGCATAACGCATAACGCATAACGCATAACGCATAACGCATAACGCATAACGCATAGCGTATAACGCATAACGCATACCGTATAACGCATAACGCATAACGCATAACGCAAACGTATAGCGCACAACGCATAATGAATAAACCATAACCCATACTTCATAACGCATAACGTATAATGCACAACGCATATCGAACACCGGAAAACCCATAACGCCTAACGCATAACGGATCACGCATAACGCATAATGCATAACGCATAAAGCATAACGCATAACGCATAACGCATAACCGCTAACGCAATAACGCATAACGCATAACGTGTAACTCATAACGCATAACGCATAAAGCATAACGCATAACGCATAACGCATAACGCATATCGCATAACGCATAACGCATAACGTATAACGCATAACGCATACCGTATAACGCATAACGCATAACGCAAACGTATAACGCACAACGAATAACGCATAACATATAACGCATAACGCATAACGCATAACGCATATCGCATAACGTGTAACTCATAACGCATAACGGATAAAGCTTAACGCATAAGGCATAACGCATAACGCATATCGCATAACGCATAACGCATAACGTATAACGCATAACGCATACCGTATAACGCATAACTCATAACGCATAACATATAACGCATAACGCATAACGTATAACGCACATCGCATAACGCATAACGCATAACGCATAACATATAACGCATAACGCATAACGCATAACGCATAACGCATAACGCATAACGCATAACGCATAACGCATAACGCATAAAGCATAACGCATAACGCATAACGCATAACGCATAACGCATAACCCCTAACGCATAAAGCATGCCGTATAACGCATAACGCATAACGCAAACGTATAACGCACAACGCATAACGCATAACGCATAACGCATAACATATAACGCATAACGCATAACGCATAACGCATATCGCATAACGTGTAACTCATAACGCATAACGCATAAAGCTTAACGCATAAGGCATAACGCATAACGCATATCACATAACGCATAACGCATAACGTATAACGCATAACGCATACCGTATAACGCATAACGCATAACGCATAACGCATAACGCATAACGCATAACGCATAACGCATAACGCATAACGCATAACATATAACGCATAACGCATAACGTAACACGCACATCGCATAACGCATAACGCATAACGCATAACATATAACGCATAACGCATAACGCATAAGGTATAACGCATAATGCATAACGCATAACGCATAACGCATAACGCATAACGCATAAAGCATAACGCATAACGCATACCGCATAACGCATAACGCATAACGCATAACGCATAACACATAACGCATAACGCATAACGCATAACGCATAACGCATAACGCATAACGCATAACGCATAATGCATAACGCATAACGCATAACGCATAACGCATAACGCATAACGCATAACACATAACGCATAACGCATAATGCACAACGCATAACGAATACAGCAAAACGCATAACGCTTAACGCATAACGGATCACGCATAACGCATAACGCATAATGCATAACCCATAACGCATAACGCATAAGGCATAATGCATAACGCATAAAGCGTAACGCTTAACGCATAACGCAGAGCGCATAACGCATAAAGCCTAACGCATAACGCATACCGCATAACGCATAACGCATAACGCATAACGCATAACGCATAACGTATAACGCATAATGCATACCGCATAACGCATAACGCATAACGCATAACGCATAACGAATAACGCATAACGCATAACGCATAACGTATAACGCATAACGCATAACGCATAACGCATAACGCATAACGCATACCGTATAACGCATAACGCATAACGCATAACGCATAACGCATAACGCATAACGCATAACGCATAACGCATAACGCAAAATGCATAACGTTAACGCATAACCCATAACGCATAAGGCTAGATGCATGACGAATTTCGCATATCACATAACGCATAAGGCTTGATGCATGACCCATATCGCATAACGCATAACGCATAACCATAACGCATAACGCATAACCCATAACGCATAAAGCATAACGCATAACGCATAACGCATAACGCATAACGCATAACGCATAACGCATAACGCATAACGCATAACGCATAACGCATAACGCATACCACATAACGCATAACGCATAACGCATAACGCATAACGCATAACGCATAACGCATAACGCATAACGCATAACGCATAGCGTATAACGCATAACGCATACCGTATAACGCATAACGCATAACGCATAACGCATACCGTATAACGCATAACGCATAACGCAAACGTATAACGCACAACGCATAACGCATAACATATAACGCATAACGCATAACGCATAACGCATATCGCATAACGTGTAACTCATAACGCATAACGGATAAAGCTTAACGCATAAGGCATAACGCATAACGCATATCGCATAACGCATAACGCATAACGCATAACGCATACCGTATAACGCATAACGCATAACGCATAACGCATAACGCATAACGCATAACGCATAACGCATAACGCATAACGCAAAATGCATAACGTTAACGCATAACCCATAACGCATAAGGCTAGATGCATGACGAATTTCGCATATCACATAACGCATAAGGCTTGATGCATGACCCATATCGCATAACGCATAACGCATAACCATAACGCATAACGCATAACCCATAACGCATAAAGCATAACGCATAACGCATAACGCATAACGCATAACGCATAACGCATAAGGCATAACGCATAACGCATAACGCATACCACATAACGCATAACGCATAACGCATAACGCATAACGCATAACGCATAACGCATAACGCATAACGCATAACGCATAACGCATAACGCATAACGCATAAAGCATAACGCATAACGCATAACGCATAACGCATAACCCCTAACGCATAAAGCATAACGCATAACGCATAACGCATAACGCATATCGCATAACGCATAACGCATAACGTATAACGCATAACGCATACCGTATAACGCATAACGCATAACGCAAACGTATAACGCACAACGCATAACGCATAACGCATAACGCATAACATATAACGCATAACGCATAACGCATAACGCATATCGCATAACGTGTAACTCATAACGCATAACGCAAAAAGCTTAACGCATAAGGCATAACGCATAACGCATATCGCATAACGCATAACGCATAACGTATAACGCATAACGCATACCGTATAACGCATAACGCATAACGCATAACGCATAACGCATAACGCATAACGCATAACGCATAACGCATAACATATAACGCATAACGCATAACGTAACACGCACATCGCATAACGCATAACGCATAACGCATAACATATAACGCATAACGCATAACGCATAACGCATAACGCATAACGCATAACGCATAACGCATAACGCATAAAGCATAACGCATAACGCATAACGCATAACGCATAACGCATAACCCCTAACGCATAAACCATAACGCATAACGCATAACGCATAACGCATAACGCATATCGCATAACGCATAACGCATAACGTATAACGCATAACGCATACCGTATAACGCATAACGCATAACGCAAACGTATAACGCACAACGCATAACGCATAACGCATAACGCATAACATATAACGCATAACGCATAACGCATAACGCATAACGCATAACGCATAACATATAAAGCATAACGCATAACGCATAACGCATAACGCATAACGCATAACCCCTAACGCAATAACGCATAACGCATAACGCATATCGCATAACGTGTAACTCATAACGCATAACGCATAAAGCTTAACGCATAAGGCATAACGCATAACGCATATCGCATAACGCATAACGCATAACGTATAACGCATAACGCATACCGTATAACGCATAACGCATAACGCATAACGCATAGCGTATAACGCATAACGCATACCGTATAACGCATAACGCATAACGCATAACGCAAACGTATAGCGCACAACGCATAATGAATAAACCATAACCCATACTTCATAACGCATAACGCATAATGCACAACGCATATCGAACACCGGAAAACCCATAACGCCTAACGCATAACGGATCACGCATAACGCATAATGCATAACGCATAAAGCATAACGCATAACGCATAACGCATAACCGCTAACGCAATGACGCATAACGCATAACGTGTAACTCATAACGCATAACGCATAAAGCATAACGCATAACGCATAACGCATAACGCATATCGCATAACGCATAACGCATAACGTATAACGCATAACGCATACCGTATAACGCATAACGCATAACGCAAACGTATAACGCACAACGAATAACGCATAACATATAACGCATAACGCATAACGCATAACGCATATCGCATAACGTGTAACTCATAACGCATAACGGATAAAGCTTAACGCATAAGGCATAACGCATAACGCATAACGCATAACGCATAACGCATAACGTATAACGCATAACGCATACCGTATAACGCATAACTCATAACGCATAACATATAACGCATAACGCATAACGTATAACGCACATCGCATAACGCATAACGCATAACGCATAACATATAACGCATAACGCATAACGCATAACGCATAACGCATAACGCATAACGCATAACGCATAACGCATAAAGCATAACGCATAACGCATAACGCATAACGCATAACGCATAACCCCTAACGCATAAAGCATACCGTATAACGCATAACGCATAACGCAAACGTATAACGCACAACGCATAACGCATAACGCATAACGCATAACATATAACGCATAACGCATAACGCATAACGCATATCGCATAACGTGTAACTCATAACGCATAACGCATAAAGCTTAACGCATAAGGCATAACGCATAACGCATATCACATAACGCATAACGCATAACGTATAACGCATAACGCATACCGTATAACGCATAACGCATAACGCATAACGCATAACGCATAACGCATAACGCATAACGCATAACGCATAACATATAACGCATAACGCATAACGTAACACGCACATCGCATAACGCATAACGCATAACGCATAACATATAACGCATAACGCATAACGCATAACGCATAACGCATAACGCATAACGCATAACGCATAACGCATAACGCATAAAGCATAACGCATAACGCATACCGCATAACGCATAACGCATAACGCATAACGCATAACACATAACGCATAACGCATAACGCATAAC
Organism: Lasioglossum morio; assembly: GCA_916610235.2. NCBI lineage: Eukaryota > Metazoa > Arthropoda > Insecta > Hymenoptera > Halictidae > Lasioglossum > Lasioglossum morio. The sequence continues at coordinate 4,375,417 of CAKAJA020000289.1, forward strand.
GCATAACGCATAACGCATAACGCATAACGCATAATGCATAACGCATAACGCATAACGCATAACGCATAACGCATAACACATAACGCATAACGCATAATGCACAACGCATAACGAATACAGCAAAACGCATAACGCTTAACGCATAACGGATCACGCATAACGCATAACGCATAATGCATAACGCATAACGCATAACGCATAAGGCATAATGCATAACGCATAAAGCGTAACGCTTAACGCATAACGCAGAGCGCATAACGCATAAAGCATAACGCATAACGCATACCGCATAACGCATAACGCATAACGCATAACGCATAACGCATAACGCATAACGTATAACGCATAATGCATACCGCATAACGCATAACGCATAACGCATAACGCATAACGCATAACGCATAACGCATAACGCATAACGTATAACGCATAACGCATAACGCATAACGCATAACACATAACGCATACCGTATAACGCATAACGCATAACGCATAACGCATAACGCATAACGCATAACGCATAACGCATAACGCATAACGCAAAATGCATAACGTTAACGCATAACCCATAACGCATAAGGCTAGATGCATGACGAATTTCGCATAACGCATAACGCATAACCATAACGCATAACGCATAACCCATAACGCATAAAGCATAACGCATAACGCATAACGCATAACGCATAACGCATAACGCATAACGCATAACGCATAACGCATACCACATAACGCATAACGCATAACGCATAACGCATAACGCATAACGCATAACGCATAGCGTATAACGCATAACGCATACCGTATAACGCATAACGCATAACGCATAACGCATACCGTATAACGCATAACGCATAACGCAAACGTATAACGCACAACGCATAACGCATAACATATAACGCATAACGCATAACGCATAACGCATATCGCATAACGTGTAACTCATAACGCATAACGGATAAAGCTTAACGCATAAGGCATAACGCATAACGCATATCGCATAACGCATAACGCATAACGTATAACGCATAACGCATACCGTATAACGCATAACTCATAACGCATAACATATAACGCATAACGCATAACGTATAACGCACATCGCATAACGCATAACGCATAACGCATAACATATAACGCATAACGCATAACGCATAACGCATAACGCATAACGCATAACGCATAACGCATAAAGCATAACGCATAACGCATAACGCATAACGCATAATGCATAACCCCTAACGCATAAAGCATAACGCATAACGCATAACGCATAACGCATATCGCATAACGTGTAACTCATAACGCATAACGCATAAAGCTTAACGCATAAGGCATAACGCATAACGCATATCGCATAACGCATAACGCATAACGTATAACGCATAACGCATACCGTATAACGCATAACGCATAACGCATAACGCATAACGCATAACGCATAACGCATAACGCATAACATATAACGCATAACGCATAACGTAACACGCACATCGCATAACGCATAACGCATAACGCATAACATATAACGCATAACGCATAACGCATAACGCATAACGCATAACGCATAACGCATAACGCATAACGCATAAAGCATAACGCATAACGCATAACGCATAACGCATAACGCATAACCCCTAACGCATAAAGCATAACGCATAACGCATAACGCATAACGCATATCGCATAACGCATAACGCATAACGTATAACGCATAACGCATACCGTATAACGCATAACGCATAACGCATAACGCATAACGCATAACGCATAACGCATAACGCATAACATATAAAGCATAACGCATAACGCATAACGCATAACGCATAACGCATAACCCCTAACGCAATAACGCATAACGCATAACGCATATCGCATAACGTGGAACTCATAACGCATAACGCATAAAGCTTAACGCATAAGGCATAACGCATAACGCGCATAACGCATAACGCATAACGTATAACGCATAACGCATACCGTATAACGCATAACGCATAACGCATAACGCATAACGCATAACGCATAACATATAACGCATAACGCATACCGTATAACGCACATCGCATAACGCATAACGCATAACGCATAACGCATAACGCATAACGCATAACGCATAACGCATAACGCATAACGCATAACGCATAACATATAAAGCATAACGCATAACGCATAACGCATAACGCATAACGCATAACGCATAACCCCTAACGCAATAACGCATAACGCATAACGCATATCGCATAACGTGGAACTCATAACGCATAACGCATAAAGCTTAACGCATAAGGCATAACGCATAACGCATATCGCATAACGCATAACGCATAACGTATAACGCATAACGCATACCGTATAACGCATAACGCATAACGCATAACGCATAACGCATAACGCATAACATATAACGCATAACGCATACCGTATAACGCACATCGCATAACGCATAACGCATAACGCATAACATATAACGCATAACGCATAACGCATAACGCATAACGCATAACGCATAACGCATAACGCATAACGCATAAAGCATAACGCATAACGCATAACGCATAACGCATAACCCCTAACGCAATAACGCATAACGCATAACGTATAACGCATAACGCATACCGTATAACGCATAACGCATAACGCATAACGCAAACGTATAGCGCACAACGGATAACGCATAAACCATAACCCATACTTCATAACGCGTAACGCATAATGCACAACGCATAACGAACACCGGAAAACCCATAACGCCTAACGCATAACGGATCACTCATAACGCATAATGCATAACGCATAACGCATAAAGCATAACGCATAACGCATATCGCATAACGCAGAACGCATAACGCATAACGCATAACGCATAACGCATAACGCATAACGCATAACGTATAACGCATAACGCATAACGCATAACGCATAACGCATAACGCATAACGCATAACGCATAACGCATAACGCATAACGCATAACGCATAACGCATAACGCATAAAGCTTAACGCATAAGGCATAACGCATAACGCATATCGCATAACGCATAACGCATAACGTATAACGCATAACGCATACCGTATAACGCATAACGCATAACGCATAACGCATAACGCATAACGCATAACGCATAACGCATAACGCATAACATATAACGCATAACGCATAACGTAACACGCACATCGCATAACGCATAACACATAACGCATAACATATAACGCATAACGCATAACGCATAACGCATAACGCATAACGCATAACGCATAAAGCATAACGCATAACGCATAACGCATAACGCATAACCCCTAATGCATAAAGCATAACGCATAACGCATAACGCATAACGCATATCGCATAACGCATAACGCATAACGTATAACGCATAACGCATACCGTATAACGCATAACGCATAACGCATAACGTATAACCCCTAACGCAATAACGCATAACGCATAACGCATAACGCATAACGCATGAAGCATAATCCATAACGCATAACGCCTAACTCATAACGTATAACGCATAACGCATAACGCATATCGCATAACGCATAACGCATAACGTATAACGCATAACGCATACCGTATAACGCATAACGCATAACGCAAACGTATAACGCACAACGCATAACGCATAACGCATAACGCATAACATATAACGCATAACGCATAACGCATAACCCATAACGCATAACGCATAACGCATAACTTATAAAGCATAACGCAAAACGCATAAACCCTAACGCAATAACGCATAACGCATAACGCATAACTTGTAACTCATAACGCATAACGCATAAAGCATAACGCATAAGGCATAACGCATAACGCATAAGGCATAACGCATAACGCATATCGCATAACGCATAACGCATAACGTATAACGCATAACGCATACCGTATAACGCATAACTCATAACGCATAACATATAACGCATAACGCATAACGTATAACGCACATCGCATAACGCATAACGCATAACGCATAACATATAACGCATAACGCATAACGCATAACGCATAACGCATAACGCATAACGCATAACGCATAAAGCATAACGCATAACGCATAACGCATAACGCATAATGCATAACCCCTAACGCATAAAGCATAACGCATAACGCATAACGCATAACGCATATCGCATAACGTGTAACTCATAACGCATAACGCATAAAGCTTAACGCATAAGGCATAACGCATAACGCATATCGCATAACGCATAACGCATAACGTATAACGCATAACGCATACCGTATAACGCATAACGCATAACGCATAACGCATAACGCATAACGCATAACATATAACGCATAACGCATAACGTAACACGCACATCGCATAACGCATAACGCATAACGCATAACATATAACGCATAACGCATAACGCATAACGCATAACGCATAACGCATAACGCATAACGCATAACGCATAAAGCATAACGCATAACGCATAACGCATAACGCATAACGCATAACCCCTAACGCATAAAGCATAACGCATAACGCATAACGCATAACGCATATCGCATAACGCATAACGCATAACGTATAACGCATAACGCATACCGTATAACGCATAACGCATAACGCATAACGCATAACGCATAACGCATAACGCATAACATATAAAGCATAACGCATAACGCATAACGCATAACGCATAACGCATAACGCATAACCCCTAACGCAATAACGCATAACGCATAACGCATATCGCATAACGTGGAACTCATAACGCATAACGCATAAAGCTTAACGCATAAGGCATAACGCATAACGCATATCGCATAACGCATAACGCATAACGTATAACGCATAACGCATACCGTATAACGCATAACGCATAACGCATAACGCATAACGCATAACGCATAACACATAACGCATAACGCATACCGTATAACGCACATCGCATAACGCATAACGCATAACGCATAACATATAACGCATAACGCATAACGCATAACGCATAACGCATAACGCATAACGCATAACATATAAAGCATAACGCATAACGCATAACGCATAACGCATAACGCATAACGCATAACCCCTAACGCAATAACGCATAACGCATAACGCATATCGCATAACGTGGAACTCATAACGCATAACGCATAAAGCTTAACGCATAAGGCATAACGCATAACGCATATCGCATAACGCATAACGCATAACGTATAACGCATAACGCATACCGTATAACGCATAACGCATAACGCATAACGCATAACGCATAACGCATAACATATAACGCATAACGCATACCGTATAACGCACATCGCATAACGCATAACGCATAACGCATAACATATAACGCATAACGCATAACGCATAACGCATAACGCATAACGCAAAACGCATAACGCATAACGCATAAAGCATAACGCATAACGCATAACGCATAACGCATAACCCCTAACGCAATAACGCATAACGCATAACGTATAACGCATAACGCATACCGTATAACGCATAACGCATAACGCATAACGCAAACGTATAGCGCACAACGGATAACGCATAAACCATAACCCATACTTCATAACGCCTAACGCATAATGCACAACGCATAACGAACACCGGAAAACCCATAACGCCTAACGCATAACGGATCACTCATAACGCATAATGCATAACGCATAACGCATAAAGCATAACGCATAACGCATATCGCATAACACAGAACGCATAACGCATAACGCATAACGCATAACGCATAACGCATAACGCATAACGTATAACGCATAACGCATAACGCATAACGCATAACGCATAACGCATAACGCATAACGCATAACGCATAACGCATAACGCATAACGCATAACGCATAACGCATAAAGCTTAACGCATAAGGCATAACGCATAACGCATATCGCATAACGCATAACGCATAACGTATAACGCATAACGCATACCGTATAACGCATAACGCATAACGCATAACGCATAACGCATAACGCATAACGCATAACGCATAACGCATAACATATAACGCATAACGCATAACGTAACACGCACATCGCATAACGCATAACACATAACGCATAACATATAACGCATAACGCATAACGCATAACGCATAACGCATAACGCATAACGCATAAAGCATAACGCATAACGCATAACGCATAACGCATAACCCCTAATGCATAAAGCATAACGCATAACGCATAACGCATAACGCATATCGCATAACGCATAACGCATAACGTATAACGCATAACGCATACCGTATAACGCATAACGCATAACGCATAACGTATAACCCCTAACGCAATAACGCATAACGCATAACGCATAACGCATAACGCATGAAGCATAATCCATAACGCATAACGCCTAACTCATAACGTATAACGCATAACGCATAACGCATATCGCATAACGCATAACGCATAACGTATAACGCATAACGCATACCGTATAACGCATAACGCATAACGCAAACGTATAACGCACAACGCATAACGCATAACGCATAACGCATAACATATAACGCATAACGCATAACGCATAACCCATAACGCATAACGCATAACGCATAACTTATAAAGCATAACGCAAAACGCATAAACCCTAACGCAATAACGCATAACGCATAACGCATAACTTGTAACTCATAACGCATAACGCATAAAGCATAACGCATAAGGCATAACGCATAACGCATATCGCATAACGCATAACGCATAACGTATAACGCATAACGCATACCGTATAACGCATAACGCATAACGCATAACGCAAACGTATAACGCACAACGCATAACGCATAACGCATAACATATAACGCATAACGCATAACGCATAACGCATAACGCATAACGCATAACGCATAACGCATAACACATAACATATAACGCATAACGCATAACGCATAACGCATAACGCATAACGCATAACATATAAAGCATAACGCATAACGCATAACACATAACGCATAACGCATAACGCATAACGCATAACCCCTAACGCAATAACGCATAACGCATAACGCATATCGCATAACGTGTAACTCATAACGCATAACGCATACAGCTTAACGCATAAGTCATAACGCATAACGCATATCGCATAACGCATAACGCATAACGTATAACGCATAACGCATACCGTATAACGCATAACGCATAACGCATAACGCATAACGCATAACGCATAACGCATAACATATAACGCATAACGCATAACGTATAACGCACATCGCATAACGCATAACGCATAACGCATAACATATAACGCATAACGCATAACGCATAACGCATAACGCATAACGCATAACGCATAACGCATAAAGCATAACGCATAACGCATAACGCATAACGCATAACCCCTAACGCAATAACGCATAACGCATAACGTATAACGCATAACGCATACCGTATAACGCATAACGCATAACGCAAACGTATAGCGCACAACGGATAACGCATAAACCATAACCCATACTTCATAACGCCTAACGCATAATGCACAACGCATAACGAACACCGGAAAACCCATAACGCCTAACGCATAACGGATCACTCATAACGCATAACGCATAACGCATAACGCATAACGCATAACGCATAACGCATAACGCATAACGCATAACGCATAACGCATAACGCATAACGCATAACGCATAACGCATAACGCATAACACATAACGCATAACGCATAACGCATAACGCATAACGCATAACGCATAACGCATAACGCATAACGCATAACGCATAACGCATAACGCATAACACATAATGCATAACGCATAACGCATAACGCATAACGCATAAAGCATAACGCATAACGCAAAATGCATAACACATAACGCATAACGCATAATGCACAACGCATAACGAATACAGCAAAACGCATAACGCTTAACGCATAACGGATCACGCATAACGCATAACGCATAATGCATAACGCATAACGCAACCGCATAACGCATAACGCATAACGGATAACGCATAACGCATAACGCATAACGTATAACGCATAACGCATACCGCATAACGCATAACGCATAACGCATAACGGATCACTCATAACGCATAAAGCGTAACGCATAACGCATAACGCAGAACGCATAACGCATAAAGCATAACGCATAACGCATACCGCATAACGCATAACGCATAACGCATAACGCATAACGCATAACGCATAACGTATAACGCATAACGCATACCGCATAACGCATAACGCATAACGCATAACGCATAACGCATAACGCATAACGCATAACGTATAACGCATAACGCATTACGCATAACGCATAACGCATACCGTATAACGCATAACGCATAACGCATAACGCATAACGGATAACGCATAACGCATAACGCATAACGCATAACGCATAAAGCATAACGTATAACGCATACCGCATAACGCATAACGCATAACGCATAACGCATAACGCATAACGCATAACGCATATCGCATAACGCAATACGCATAACGCATAACGCATAACGCATAACGCATAACGCATTACGCATAACGCATAACGAATAACGCATAACGTATAACGCATAACGCATAACGCATAACGCATAACACATAACGCATAACGCATAATGCACAACGCATAACGAATACAGCAAAACGCATGACGCTTAACGCATAACGGATCACGCATAACGCATAACGCATAATGCATAACGCATAACGCATAACGCATAAGGCATAATGCATAACGCATAAAGCGTAACGCATAACGCATAACGCAGAACGCAGAACGCATAACGCATAAAGCATAACGCATAACGCATACCGCATAACGCATAACGCATAACGCATAACGCATACCGCATAACGCATAACGCATAACGCATAACGCATAACGCATAACGCATAACGCATAACGTATAACGCATAACGCATAACGCATAACGCATAACGCATACCGTATAACGCATAACGCATAACGCATAACGGATAACGCATAACGCATAACGCATAACGCATAACGCATAACACATAACGCATAACGCATAACGCAAAACGCATAACGTTAACGCATAACCCATAACGCATAAGGCTAGATGCATGACGAATTTCGCATATCACATAACGCATAAGGCTTGATGCATGACGCATATCGCATAACGCATAACGCATAACCATAACGCATAACGCATAACCCATAACGCATAAAGCATAACGCATAACGCATAACGCATAACGCATAACGCATAACGCATAACGCATAACGCATAACGCATAACGCAAAACGCATAACGCATAACGCATAACATATAAAGCATAACGCATAACGCATAACACATAAAGCATAACGCATAACGCATAACGCATAACCCCTAACGCAATAACGCATAACGCATAACGCATATCGCATAACGTGTAACTCATAACGCATAACGCATACAGCTTAACGCATAAGTCATAACGCATAACGCATATCGCATAACGCATAACGCATAACGTATAACGCATAACGCATACCGTATAACGCATAACGCATAACGCATAACGCATAACGGATAACGCATAACGCATAACGCATAACATATAACGCATAACGCATAACGTATAACGCACATCGCATAACGCATAACGCATAACGCATAACATATAACGCATAACGCATAACGCATAACGCATAACGCATAACGCATAACGCATAACGCATAACGCATAACGCATAACGGATAACGCATAACGCATAACGCATAACGCATACCGCATAACGCATAACGCATAACGCATAACGCATAACGCAAAACGCATAACGTTAACGCATAAGGCTTGATGCATGACGAATATCGCATATCACATAACGCATAAGGCTTGATGCATGACGCATATCGCATAACGCATAACGCATAACGCATAACGCATAACGCATAACATATAACGCATAACGCATAACGCATAACGCATAACGCATAACGCATAACGCATAACGCATAACGCATAAAGCATAACGCATAACGCAAAATGCATAACACATAACGCATAACGCATAATGCACAACGCATAACGAATACAGCAAAACGCATAACGCTTAACGCATAACGGATCACGCATAACGCATAACGCATAATGCATAACGCATAACGCATACCGCATAACGCATAACGCATAACGCATAACGCATAACGCATAACGCATAACGCATAACGTATAACGCATAACGCATACCGCATAACGCATAACGCATAACGCATAACGGATCACTCATAACGCATAAAGCGTAACGCATAACGCATAACGCAGAACGCATAACGCATAAAGCATAACGCATACCGCATACCGCATAACGCATAACGCATAACGCATAACGCATAACGCATAACGCATAACGCATAACGTATAACGCATAACGCATTACGCATAACGCATAACGCATACCGTATAACGCATAACGCATAACGCATAACGTATAACGGATAACGCATAACGCATAACGCATAACGCATAACGCATAAAGCATAACGCATAACGCATACCGCATAACGCATAACGCATAACGCATAACGCATAACGCATAACGCATAACGCATAACGCATATCGCATAACGCAATACGCATAACGCATAACGCATAACGCATAACGCATAACGCATTACGCATAACGCATAACGAATAACGCATAACGTATAACGCATAACGCATAACGCATAACGCATAACACATAACGCATAACGCATAATGCACAACGCATAACGAATACAGCAAAACGCATAACGCTTAACGCATAACGGATCACGCATAACGCATAACGCATAATGCATAACGCATAACGCATAACGCATAAGGCATAATGCATAACGCATAAAGCGTAACGCATAACGCATAACGCAGAACGCATAACGCATAAAGCATAACGCATAACGCATAACGCATAACGCATAACGCATAACGCATAACGCATAACGCATAACGCATAACGTATAACGCATAACGCATACCGCATAACGCATAACGCATAACGCATAACGCATAACGCATAACGCATAACGCATAACGCATAACGTATAACGCATAACGCATAACGCATAACGCATAACGCATACCGTATAACGCATAACGCATAACGCATAACGGATAACGCATAACGCATAACGCATAACGCATAACGCATAACACATAACGCATAACGCATAACGCAAAACGCATAACGTTAACGCATAACCCATAACGCATAAGGCTAGATGCATGACGAATTTCGCATATCACATAACGCATAAGGCTTGATGCATGACGCATATCGCATAACGCATAACGCATAACCATAACGCATAACGCATAACCGATAACGCATAAAGCATAACGCATAACGCATAACGCATAACGCATAACGCATAACGCATAACGCATAACGGATAACGCATAACGCATAACGCATAACGCATACCGCATAACGCATAACGCATAACGCATAACGCATAACGCAAAACGCATAACGTTAACGCATAAGGCTTGATGCATGACGAATATCGCATATCACATAACGCATAAGGCTTGATGCATGACGCATATCGCATAACGCATAACGCATAACCATAACGCATAACGCATAACCTATAACGCATAACGTATAACGCATAACGAATACCGTATAACGCATAACGCATAACGCATAACGCATAACGCATAACGCATACCGTATAACGCATAACGCATAACGCATAACGCATAACGCATAACGCATAACGCATAACGCATAACGCATAAAGCATAACGCATAACGCATAACGCATGAAGCATAACCCATAACGCATAACGCATAACGCATAACGCATAACGTATAACGCATAACGCATAACGCATAACGCATAACGCATAACGCATAACGCATAACGCATAACGTATAACGCATAACGCATACCGTATAACGCATAACGCATAACGCATAACGTATAACCCCTAACGCAATAACGCATAACGCATAACGCATAACGCATGAAGCATAACCCATAACGCATAACGCCTAACTCATAACGTATAACGCATAACGCATAACGCATAACGCATAACGCATAACGCATAACGTATAACGTATAACGCATAACGCATACCGTATAACGCATAACGCATAACGCAAACGTATAACGCACAACGCATAACGCATAACGCATAACGCATAACGCATAACGCATAACATATAACGCATAACGCATAACGCATAACCCCTAACGCATAAAGCATAACGCATAACGCATAACGCATAACGCATATCGCATAACGCATAACGCATAACGTATAACGCATAACGCATACCGTATAACGCATAACGCATAACGCAAACGCATAACGCATAACGCATAACGCATAACGCATAACGCATAACGCATAACGCATAACGCATAACGCATAACGCATAACGCATAACATATAAAGCATAACGCATAACGCATAACACATAAAGCATAACGCATAACGCATAACGCATAACCCCTAACGCAATAACGCATAACGCATAACGCATATCGCATAACGTGTAACTCATAACGCATAACGCATATCGCATAACGCATAACGCATAACGTATAACGCATAACGCATACCGTATAACGCATAACGCATAACGCATAACGCATAACGGATAACGCATAACGCATAACGCATAACATATAACGCATAACGCATAACGTATAACGCACATCGCATAACGCATAACGCATAACACATAACATATAACGCATAACGCATAACGCATAACGCATAACGCATAACGCATAACGCATAACGCATAACGCATAACGCATAACGCATAACCCCTAACGCAATAACGCATAACGCATAACGTATAACGCATAACGCATACCGTATAACGCATAACGCATAACGCAAACGTATAGCGCACAACGGATAACGCATAAACCATAACCCATACTTCATAACGCCTAACGCATAATGCACAACGCATAACGAACACCGGAAAACCCATAACGCCTAACGCATAACGGATCACTCATAACGCATAACGCATAACGCATAACGCATAACGCATAACGCATAACGCATAACGCATAACCCATAACGCATAACGCATAACGCATAACGCATAACGCATAACGCATAACGCATAACGCATAACGCATAACGCATAACGCATAACGCATAACGCATAACGCATAACGCATAACGCATAACGCATAACGCATAACACATAATGCATAACGCATAACGCATAACGCATAACGCATAAAGCATAACGCATAACGCAAAATGCATAACACATAACGCATAACGCATAATGCACAACGCATAACGAATACAGCAAAACACATAACGCTTAACGCATAACGGATCACGCATAACGCATAACGCATAATGCATAACGCATAACGAATACAGCAAAACGCATAACGCTTAACGCATAACGGATCACGCATAACGCATAACGCATAATGCATAACGCATAACGCATAACGCATAAGGCATAATGCATAACGCATAAAGCGTAACGCATAACGCATAACGCAGAACGCATAACGCATAAAGCATAACGCATAACGCATACCGCATAACGCATAACGCATAACGCATAACGCATAACGCATAACGCATAACGTATAACGCATAACGCATACCGCATAAAGCATAACGCATAACGCATAACGCATAACGCATAACGCATAACGCATAACGCATAACGTATAACGCATAACGCATAACGCATAACGCATACCGTATAACGCATAACGCATAACGCATAACGCATAACGGAATACGCATAACGCATAACGCATAACGCATAACGCATAACGCAAAACGCATAACGTTAACGCATAACCCATAACGCATAAGGCTAGATGCATGACGAATTTCGCATATCACATAACGCATAACGCATAATGCACAACGCATAACGAATACAGCAAAACGCATAACGCTTAACGCATAACGGATCACGCATAACGCATAACGCATAATGCATAACGCATAACGCATAACGCATAAGGCATAATGCATAACGCATAAAGCGTAACGCATAACGCATAACGCAGAACGCATAACGCATAAAGCATAACGCATAACGCATACCGCATAACGCATAACGCATAACGCATAACGCATAACGCATAACGCATAACGTATAACGCATAACGCATACCGCATAACGCATAACGCATAACGCATAACGCATAACGCATAACGCATAACGCATAACGCATAACGTATAACGCATAACGCATAACGCATAACGCATAACGCATACCGTATAACGCATAACGCATAACGCATAACGGATAACGCATAACGCATAACGCATAACGCATAACGCATAACACATAACGCATAACGCATAACGCAAAACGCATAACGTTAACGCATAACCCATAACGCATAAGGCTAGATGCATGACGAATTTCGCATATCACATAACGCATAAGGCTTGATGCATGACGCATATCGCATAACGCATAACGCATAACCATAACGCATAACGCATAACCGATAACGCATAAAGCATAACGCATAACGCATAACGCATAACGCATAACGCATAACGCATAACGCATAACGCATAACGCATAACGCATAACGCATAACGCATACCGCATAACGCATAACGCATAACGCATAACGCATAACGCAAAACGCATAACGTTAACGCATAAGGCTTGATGCATGACGAATATCGCATATCACATAACGCATAAGGCTTGATGCATGACGCATATCGCATAACGCATAACGCATAACCATAACGCATAACGCATAACCTATAACGCATAACGTATAACGCATAACGAATACCGTATAACGCATAACGCATAACGCATAACGCATAACGCATAACGCATACCGTATAACGCATAACGCATAACGCATAACGCATAACGCATAACGCATAACGCATAACGCATAACGCATAAAGCATAACGCATAACGCATAACGCATGAAGCATAACCCATAACGCATAACGCATAACGCATAACGCATAACGTATAACGCATAACGCATAACGCATAACGCATATCGCATAACGCATAACGCATAACGCATAACGTATAACGCATAACGCATACCGTATAACGCATAACGCATAACGCATAACGTATAACCCCTAACGCAATAACGCATAACGCATAACGCATAACGCATGAAGCATAACCCATAACGCATAACGCCTAACTCATAACGTATAACGCATAACGCATAACGCATAACGCATAACGCATAACGCATAACGTATAACGTATAACGCATAACGCATACCGTATAACGCATAACGCATAACGCAAACGTATAACGCACAACGCATAACGCATAACGCATAACGCATAACGCATAACGCATAACATATAACGCATAACGCATAACGCATAACCCCTAACGCATAAAGCATAACGCATAACGCATAACGCATAACGCATATCGCATAACGCATAACGCATAACGTATAACGCATAACGCATACCGTATAACGCATAACGCATAACGCAAACGCATAACGCATAACGCATAACGCATAACGCATAACGCATAACGCATAACGCATAACGCATAACGCATAACGCATAACGCATAACATATAAAGCATAACGCATAACGCATAACACATAAAGCATAACGCATAACGCATAACGCATAACCCCTAACGCAATAACGCATAACGCATAACGCATATCGCATAACGTGTAACTCATAACGCATAACGCATATCGCATAACGCATAACGCATAACGTATAACGCATAACGCATACCGTATAACGCATAACGCATAACGCATAACGCATAACGGATAACGCATAACGCATAACGCATAACATATAACGCATAACGCATAACGTATAACGCACATCGCATAACGCATAACGCATAACACATAACATATAACGCATAACGCATAACGCATAACGCATAACGCATAACGCATAAAGCATAACGCATAACGCATAACGCATAACGCATAACCCCTAACGCAATAACGCATAACGCATAACGTATAACGCATAACGCATACCGTATAACGCATAACGCATAACGCAAACGTATAGCGCACAACGGATAACGCATAAACCACAACCCATACTTCATAACGCCTAACGCATAATGCACAACGCATAACGAACACCGGAAAACCCATAACGCCTAACGCATAACGGATCACTCATAACGCATAACGCATAACGCATAACGCATAACGCATAACGCATAACGCATAACGCATAACCCATAACGCATAACGCATAACGCATAACGCATAACGCATAACGCATAACGCATAACGCATAACGCATAACGCATAACGCATAACGCATAACGCATAACGCATAACGCATAACGCATAACGCATAACGCATAACACATAATGCATAACGCATAACGCATAACGCATAACGCATAAAGCATAACGCATAACGCAAAATGCATAACACATAACGCATAACGCATAATGCACAACGCATAACGAATACAGCAAAACACATAACGCTTAACGCATAACGGATCACGCATAACGCATAACGCATAATGCATAACGCATAACGAATACAGCAAAACGCATAACGCTTAACGCATAACGGATCACGCATAACGCATAACGCATAATGCATAACGCATAACGCATAACGCATAAGGCATAATGCATAACGCATAAAGCGTAACGCATAACGCATAACGCAGAACGCATAACGCATAAAGCATAACGCATAACGCATACCGCATAACGCATAACGCATAACGCATAACGCATAACGCATAACGCATAACGTATAACGCATAACGCATACCGCATAAAGCATAACGCATAACGCATAACGCATAACGCATAACGCATAACGCATAACGCATAACGTATAACGCATAACGCATAACGCATAACGCATACCGTATAACGCATAACGCATAACGCATAACGCATAACGGAATACGCATAACGCATAACGCATAACGCATAACGCATAACGCAAAACGCATAACGTTAACGCATAACCCATAACGCATAAGGCTAGATGCATGACGAATTTCGCATATCACATAACGCATAAGGCTTGATGCATGACGCATATCGCATAACGCATAACGCATAACCATAACGCATAACGCATAACCCATAACGCATAAAGCATAACGCATAACGCATAACGCATAACGCATAACGCATAACGCATAACGCATAACGCATAACGCATAACGCATAACGCATAACGCATACCGCATAACGCATAACGCATAACGCATAACGCATAACGCAGAACGCATATCGCATAACGCATAACGCATAACCATAACGCATAAAGCATAACGCATAACGCATAACGCATAACGCATAACGCATAACGCATAACGCATAACGCATAACGCATAACGCATAACGCATAACGCATACCGCATAACGCATAACGCATAACGCATAACGCATAACGCATAACGCATAACGCATAACGCATAACGCATAAAGCATAACGCAAAACGCATACCGCATAACGCATAACGCATAACGCATAACGCATAACGCATAACGCATAACGCATAACGCATATCGCATAACGCAATACGCATAACGCATAACGCATAACGCATAACGCATAACGCATTACGCATAACGCATAACGAATAACGCATAACGTATAACGCATAACGCATAACGCATAACGCATAACACATAACGCATAACGCATAATGCACAACGCATAACGAATACAGCAAAACGCAATACGCATAACGCATAACGCATAACGCATAACGCATAACGCATTACGCATAACGCATAACGCATAACGCATAACGCATAACGCATAACGCATAACGGATAACGCATAACGCATAACGCATAACATATAACGCATAACGCATAACGTATAACGCACATCGCATAACGCATAACGCATAACGCATAACATATAACGCATAACGCATAACGCATAACGCATAACGCATAACGCATAAAGCATAACGCATAACGCATAACGCATAACGCATAACCCCTAACGCAATAACGCATAACGCATAACGTATAACGCATAACGCATACCGTATAACGCATAACGCATAACGCAAACGTATAGCGCACAACGGATAACGCATAAACCATAACCCATACTTCATAACGCCTAACGCATAATGCACAACGCATAACGAACACCGGAAAACCCATAACGCCTAACGCATAACGGATCACTCATAACGCATAACGCATAACGCATAACGCATAACGCATAACGCATAACGCATAACGCATAACCCATAACCCATAACGCATAACGCATAACGCATAACGCATAACGCATAACGCATAACGCATAACGCATAACGCATAACGCATAACGCATAACGCATAACGCATAACGCATAACGCATAACGCATAACGCATAACGCATAACGCATAACGCATAACACATAATGCATAACGCATAACGCATAACGCATAACGCATAAAGCATAACGCATAACGCAAAATGCATAACACATAACGCATAACGCATAATGCACAACGCATAACGAATACAGCAAAACGCATAACGCTTAACGCATAACGGATCACGCATAACGCATAACGCATAATGCATAACGCATAACGAATACAGCAAAACGCATAACGCTTAACGCATAACGGATCACGCATAACGCATAACGCATAATGCATAACGCATAACGCATAACGCATAAGGCATAATGCATAACGCATAAAGCGTAACGCATAACGCATAACGCAGAACGCATAACGCATAAAGCATAACGCATAACGCATACCGCATAACGCATAACGCATAACGCATAACGCATTATGCATAACGCATAACGTATAACGCATAACGCATACCGCATAAAGCATAACGCATAACGCATAACGCATAACGCATAACGCATAACGTATAACGCATAACGCATAACGCATAACGCATACCGTATAACGCATAACGCATAACGCATAACGCATAACGGAATACGCATAACGCATAACGCATAACGCATAACGCATAACGCAAAACGCATAACGTTAACGCATAACCCATAACGCATAAGGCTAGATGCATGACGAATTTCGCATATCACATAACGCATAAGGCTTGATGCATGACGCATATCGCATAACGCATAACGCATAACCATAACGCATAACGCATAACCCATAACGCATAAAGCATAACGCATAACGCATAACGCATAACGCATAACGCATAACGCATAACGCATAACGCATAACGCATAACGCATAACGCATAACGCATAACGCATACCGCATAACGCATAACGCATAACGCATAACGCATAACGCAGAACGCATATCGCATAACGCATAACGCATAACCATAACGCATAAAGCATAACGCATAACGCATAAGGCATAACGCATAACGCATAACGCATAACGCATAACGCATAACGCATAACGCATAACGCATACCGCATAAC